>OV702286.1:398016119-399266119 GCA_916181665.1 Avena sativa | reverse complement strand
AAAAGCCAAAGTGCCTATTTTTCCAGAAGGGATCAAGTGCTAGAATACGAGACGGAGAGGGGCCGACCACACCACCTAGGCGCGCGGCCAGGCTTGGCCCGCGCCAGGGGGTGGTCTGGCCGACCCCAGCACCCCCTCGGCCTCTCCTTCCGCCTATAAGTTGCCCTCGGGACGAAAACCCTAGGTAGCCCGATCAAAAATCCACGAAAGATCTGTAGCCGCCGTCATCTCCATCCCTAGATCGGGAGGGATCTGAAGCTCTTCCCGGCACCCTGCCAGAGAGGGGAATTCACCCTGGAGGCCTTCTTCATCACCATGCAAGCCTCTGGTGTGATGCGTGAGTAGTTCATCCTTGGACTACGGATCCATGTAGTAGCTAGATGGCTGGTTTCTCCTCCTTTGTGCTTTCATGTTTAGATCTTGTGAGCTCCGTTCATGATTAAGATCATCTATTTGTAATCCATACATGTTGTGTTTGCGGGGATCCGATGGATATTGAGATGCTATTTCAGATTGATTATTGATTCTATCATGTCTTTGTTATTTGAGATCTTGCATGCTTTCCGTTGTTAGTAGCTATCTTGGCCAAGTAGATGCTAGCAACTCCAAGAGTTAGTATTTATGCTCGATAGTGGGTTCATGCCTCTGGTAATCTGGGGAAGTGACAGAAATCTCTAAGGTACTAGATGTGCTGTTGCTACTAGGGAGAAAACAACGATCCTTTGTTCATAGAACAATTGTATTGTTTACCTTACACGCAGTTCGTAAAGCAATAATCTGTTGCTTGCAACTTAATACTGGAGGGGGTTCGGATGATAACCTGAAGGTGGATTATTAGTCATAGATGCAGTTGGATGGCGGTCTATGTATTATGTTGTATTGCCCAATCAAGTCTCAAAGGAGTCAAGATGATTAGTATATGCATGTATTGCTTTCTCGGTGTTTGTCAATTGCCCCGCTGTAATTTGTTCACCCAGCATGTTTTCTATCTAAGAAGAGCCACCTCTAGTGAACTATGGATCCCGGTCCTTTGCTTTTACATACAATCTATAAACTGTTTATGCTTTGTGTTTACTTTCTGCAAACTTTTACTTCCTTCCATTCGATACGTTTAATCCTTTGTTTTCCGCAAAACACGGTGAGATTGACAACCTCATCGCAAGTTGGGGACAAAGTTTTGTGGTTGTGTTGTGCAGGTCTCCACATTGCTACTAGCACCGGTAGTGCGCCCTGCCAAAGCTCAGCTAGTAACACCTTTGGGGTGTTTCCTTGATCCTACTGGTTTGATTAAACCTTGGTTTCATAACTAAGGGAAAACTTACTGCTGTGCTCATCATACCTTCCTCTTGGGGTTCCCAACGAGCTCTACGTTGAAAGTCAAGTGCATCACCCCTCTCCGTCTCGTATTCTGGCTCCGTGTCCTCCTTGGTGAAAAACTAACTTTGGCTTTTGTCCCGTCCAATTCCGAGAATATTCATTTTCTGACTTCCTGGAACCAAAAATAGCAGAAAACAGGCAGTTGGCACTGCGGCATCTTGTTAATAGGTTAGTCCAAGAAAGTGTATGAAAAGTACTCCAAAGTTGGAACAAAACATAAGAAAGTAGATAAACCAAACATGGAACATCAAAAATTATGGATACGTTAGCAACGTATCAATATCCCCAAGCTTAACTCATGCTCGTCCTCGAGTAGGTAAGTGATAAAAAGAATGAATAATTTTTAAGGTGACATGTATCATCATAAACTTGATCAAAGTATTTGTAAAACATTGAAAGCTGGGATCATAGTACTTCAACATAGCATGAAAGATAAAGTTCTAACAGTAAGACATAGCAACTATGTTGTAACATGAAAAGGCACAAACAAAAGATTCATGAATAACAATGCTTTGCAAGACGTTTCTTTGTTTCACATAAAAAACATAGCATAGTGGCATTCAGCTTGTCCCTCATAGAGTAGCAAATATAAATGCATAGGACACCTTCAAAGTTCATAAGAGTGACTAGATACAAGTAGTTTAAGAATAAGCAATATCAAGTTATGCATTAATCAACAAGTCTTGGGACAATGCACATAGAACTAAGAATGTCCACTATGCTCTCAAAGTAGGTGTATAAAGGTAAAAGGTGGAGACTCAACATAAAAGTAAAAGAAAGGCCTTCATAGAAGGAAGTAGAGATTCAAGTTTCATAAAGAGCTTCCAAAAATTATGGTACTTGTTAGTTTTCAGCTCTCATTGCCCCTATCATAAGCATCTTGAAGTGATTAAGGTTAAAATGAACAAACTATGGTGTATATGCTTGACGAAGTATAAGTTGGAAATCTCATGTCCCTTGAATACGAGGGCCGCTCCTCATGCTACTCAAGTTTATTTACCGGTAAGTTCTTGTCATTGTAAGTACGTATGTATCATAAAAACCGCCAACGGGGTACCCCTTGCATATGATATAAAGGAGCTATCCCATAATCAAAATGACAAGGCAAGCAGACAATGATCATCTCAGCGATCTTTTTATTTGCTATTTGCATAGGTTTTTATTGAGGATGCTTCATAGAGTGCTCATTATGGTGATGTTGCAAGTTTCCACCATGATTAGGCTTGGCTTAGGCTAGCGGCCCAGGCGTTTCTCTAACACACATACGAACTCCATGATCTTACAAGTTCCACTTTTATTTACACCGCCAGGATCCATAAGCAAAAGAACATGATATCAACGGGGTACAAAGTACAAGTGCAATGTTGAAAGTGTTCCACATGATACATGGTTCTGCTAATTTCAACTTATAAAGCACAAGCATATACGCAACAAAGATGGATAGAATGGTTCAAGTTTATTAAATGGAAGAAAAGTAAAGTGTGCCATCAAGTTCGTGAGAGCTTTAATCACTATTTTTCACATAACAAGTTTAATTCGGAAGGTAGATAAAAACACGAATATACTTGGAATAGCAATTGCTAATAGGTAGGTATGGTGGACTCTTTGGAATAACTTGGTTTAAGGAGTTGGATGCATGAGTGGAACTCACACTTGGTTACGGAGGCTAGCAAAAGACTGAGAGCGACAAACTAAGAGAGCAATAATGGCCATAATCATGCAGAGCGACAAAACATCATTGATTAAAGCATAAGGTGATATTACAAGTCGACAACTATAGGATCATCAAGGCTATGGTGACTTTGGATAGTCATAACATGGTGTGAGCATGCGCCAAGTCAACCCAAATAAAGCATCAAAGGAGAATACCACAATACTATGCTTTAATATGCTAAAACAACGCATGATCCTTCCAAGGCGTGTTAAGCAATCTCAATTGTTTATAACAATTCATGCTACAGCAATAATCACTAAGCATAAAGCCAAAACAATATCAAACATGGCATGACGAAGCATAGGCCACAGTAAAAAACAAGCTATCTTTACCACTTAAGCATGAACTTTCCTACTCTTTTCCAATCCAAACCAAACTATTTGAAAACTAATGTATGAAAGAGGGGGTCCAACCAATTTATTCAGCAAACTAAGAAAACCAAGCAAACGAAAAACCAAAACGAAAACGAAAAAGAAGACGCTCCAAGAACAACATAATTGTGCATGAAACAATAAAAATGAAGTGTTTGGAAGAAACCTGGGATTTTTATTGATGAAGAAGGGGATGCCTTGGGCCCCAAGCTTTGATGCTTGTACTTCTTGGATATTTCTTGGAGTGACACGCATGGCATCCCCAATCTTGAGCTTTAGTCTATTCTTCATCTCATTACTCACTCCTTCCATACACCTGAATTTTTTCCTTCATACAAAACTTCACACAATCTTTATTAGCAACATTAGTGCACTCAAGATAATAAGTCTTTGGGTTCAGTTTCAACACCAATAAAACTTCCATTAAAACACAAGCTACTCTAGCACTTCCTTCAAAAATCTCAATTCCCCAAAAGAACTCAAAAAGGAACCAACAGGAAGCAAATGCAAATAATGGCAGAAATTTGTCAAAACAGACCAGCAGGTAAAGACGAATTTTTTCGAAGACTTTCTGTTGCTCAAATCAAAAAGTGTTGAACTAACGAAAGTTAGGTAACAACCTAGGGCAGAAGAAAAAAATTCACGCCTCAAAACAACGTACAGAGATTTTAGACGATTTTTTACAGTGAAGCACAAAAATCTATTTCGGGACAGCAACTTTCCCACGCATTACTTCTCCCTCATTAGAGGTTACTCTTGCCACAAAAAGAAAATAAAAAGGATAAGGAGCGGTTATTACAGAGGTAATAACTTCCAAGACTCATCTAAAACTTTTGGGTTATCTCCCAATAAGTACTTTTCTTTAACGCCTTTAAGTTAGGCATAAGAATTTCGATGATGCTCACATAAGAAATATGAATTGAAGTAAAAGAGAGCATCAAGAAGCAAACTCAAAACACATTTAAGTCTAACCCACTTCCTATGCATAGGAATCTTGTATGCAAATAAATTCACAAAGAACAAAGTGACAGGCATAGGAAGATAAAACAAGAGCAACTTCAAAACTTTCAGCACATAGAGAGGTGTTGTAGTACCATGAAAACTTCTACAACCATATTTTCTTCTCTCATAATAATTTTTAGTAGCCTCATGAAAAAACTCAACAATATAACTATCACATAAAGTATGCTTTTCATGATCTACAAACACATAATTCTTATCAAGATCAAAGATAATGGGATTAAACCTTCAAACCCACTTTTAACAATTTTATAACAAGGTGACTGATCATTCTCAAGAGGTATGGGGTTCCAAGATAAGGTCAAGGCCCCTCCAATCTCATTTTTAATAGTAGTACAATTAATATTATCAACCAATATAGGACTATCATCTAGATCTTTGTCATAAACATTTTCTAAGCAATTCTCTTTAGTGCCATGCATTTCGAAGTTAGGCACTAACAAAGGATTATCATAGATAACATGAGCATGATTATTATCACAAGTTTTACCCATAGTAGATTTTTCAAAAGAATCCACAGGAACATAACATTCATCCTCCTTTGGTAAGCATGGGGGACAATTAAATAACATACGGGATAAAGAGTTACTCTCATTAGAAGGTAGACATGGGTATCTAATCCATTCTTCCTCCTCTTTTTCATCTAATGAGATTTCAGGTTCAAAAAGTTCTTCTTCCATAGGCTCCTGCAAATTGTGGACACATTCTTGTGCATGACTGAGTCTCTCTTTATAATCAACGATATAACAATTATTGCTGAAATTTTCTATGCAATGATCAAGGATAGAAGAGACCATATCTTTAAGGTCTTAACAAGCAACACATGTGATACATTGCAAATGTATCTATAATTTTTGATGTTCCATGCTTGGTTTTATCCACTTTCTTGTGTTTTGTTCCAACTTTGGAGTACTTTTCATATGATTTCTTGGACTAACTTATTAACAAGAGCCACAGTGCCAGCTACCTGTTTTCTGCTGTTTTTGGTTCCAGGAAAGTCAGAAAATGAATATTCTCAGAATTGGACGGGACAAAAGCCAAAGTGCCTATTTTTCTGGAAGGGATCAAGTGCCAGAATACGAGACGGAGAGGGGCCAGGGGCCAGCCACTACCAGTGCTAGAAGCAACATGGAATCCTGCACAACACAACCACAGAACTTTGCCCCAACTTGCGATGAGGTTGTCAATCTCACCGTTTTTGCTGAAAACAAAGGATTAAACGTATCGAGTGGAAGAAAGTAAAAGCTTGCAGAAGGTAAACAGAAAACAGTAAACATTTGTAGATTGATGGTAAAAGAAAGGACCGGGGTCCATAGTTCACTAGTGGTGGTTCTCCTTAAGATAGATAACATGTTGGGTGAACAAATTACAACGGGGCAATTGACAAACATCGAAAAAGCATACAAGCATATACTAATTATCTTGACTCCTTGAGATTTGATTAGACATTACAACATTATACATAGACCGCCATCCAACTGCATCTATGACTAATAATCCACCTTCAGGTTATCATCCGAACCCCCTCCAGTATTAAGTTGCAAGCAATAGATAATTTCATTACACAGTGTCTGTAAAGTAAACAATATGATTGTTCTATGAACAAAGGATAGTTGTTTTCTCCCTAGTAGCAACAACACGTGTAGTACCTTAGAGATTTCTGCCACTTCCCTAGATTACTAGAGGCATGAACCCACTATCGAGCATAAATACTGTAACTACCTCGGTGAATTACGCTCCTAGTTACAAGCCTGGATGAGCAGAAATGGTTGAAATAGTACGGTGGGGCCCAAATGCCACTCACAGGTAGACCTTTCGGCCGTCCCAACCATTTCCACACATCGGGACAAGAACGGGCGGCGTAATCGGCAGGCGAAGGGATCAACTACATACACAAGTGAGTATGTATGCAAGCCACCATACAATAGTACATCAGAGTCATCCCATCTAAAAAGAAAGGAAATATAGCAACGCCATACGGCAAGATCCAAATATCCTAGATAGATATAATAGTTTAGGATATCTCCTCATACATCAATCAACAGAGTATCAAGCGGAAGCGGAAGACAAAATCCGAGTACGGATAAGAAGCAAATCGGCATAAGATGCCCCATAAATAAGCACATCCCACCCACAGATCTCACGGATCCCCGTTCCCGGAATCTCTACACCGAATGATCGTTGCCCACATCGTCCGTCTCTTCCACCCAGTATCCATCTTGCGAGGGTACCTGTTCGTCTGAACCAATAATTTATCGTGTGAGACCCTAGGGGTACTCAGCAAGTCTTTATGCCTCTAAAGGGGACACAACCTGGGGTGACGCAATTGCAGCAAAAGATAAACCCTAACAGTTCTATAGATACTCGCTAACCATCCGCCTAACCAGAGATAGACGGATGTCCGTGAATTAATAACAACAGTTATAATAGTTACAAAGGTAATCTTAACAGATCCATCCTCCTCCTCGCTTACCGACGAGGAAGCAGACGAACAAACCCCATCCGTTGGCAGTTTTATTTTCCATTCCATGAGTGTTGCACTATTTACTAGTCAGGTACCTAGTCTAGTCAGATTAAAAGCGGTACTTTAGTTATTCTTGTCTATGATCGAGAAACTGTGCTCCAAGTCGTCCATAACCGCGGACACGGCTTTCAGAAAGTTTTACCCTGCAGGGGTGCACAAATAGCAACACACACTCGATATGCCTCGGAAAAACCAAATCAAAACCCAACGAGGCAGTCACGACAAAGCAATTACAGGATTCAGAAATATTTCAGGGGGCCACCCCATTGAGCTACCCGCAACGAAGTTAGCTGACTCCGAGATGGTCTCAAGGTTTGTGGAGCCGGCTGTAAACGACTGGGAACCCGAAAGTGTGACTGGGCTTGTCGATACAGCGTAAACGGGTCACGGACCTAAACAGTACAGTGTGCATTACCTCGCACAATCTTAAATTAAAGCAGTAAAACATGGCATAAGTACAGGATCGTAAATAAAACCTCAAACTAGTTTGTGGCCCCAAGAAATAAGAATGAATCAAGCTCTGGCTCAGGGGGGTCCATAAGCCTCCCGGATGTGGATAGCGCGAATATTCTTGGAACAGGAATCAAGTACTAGGGGTCTTACGGGACACAAGTGAGCCTAAAAAACCAAATAGCGAATATGGCTCACCGATGCCACTTTCATTAGTTATCCCATTACTACTCAGGTTAAGTTGTTTAGGTACCTCGTTATCCATCAGACACTCACATACCCTACACATGCTGTTCTACGACTCGCATGGCTCAAACAACTCCTGTAGTAATGGCTCATGGGATGGAGGAACAAGCTTCGGTGGGGTTTAAAGTAAAGGCTATGCAATACTTGGGATTCAGTTTAATGCAATCGCGACTCAATGATGCAAGAATAAGATAGAGGCAATAGGTACTATATGTATGCAAGAAGGTGGTAGTGCTTGCCTGGCAGCTCAGTTGAAGCAAGGAATGGATCTGGGTAGTGCTCCTGGTTCTCTTGATATATCCCCTGCTCAGCGTCTATTCGAAGAAGAACCAAACAAACAAGGGCCAACATAAATAAAGTGCACAATCATATGAGTAAAATGCATCAAGCAAACAATCATGCCATGATGAATGATGCACAAATTGCATGGCAATAAGGTAGCATGGCATGGGTGAGGTGTGAGATACAAGATTAAATCATTTTATTGAGTTTTGGGCCCATTTTACCCTCAAATTAGTTGCTGTAATCTTTATAATTATATGATGCATGCTTCAAATCAAACCATGGAATGCATAAACAGAAAGGTCTCGTCGAGCTAATCATTTTAGACATATTATTTATTAGATTTGGAGTTATAAAACAAAAGTTATTAATTAAATAAGGACAAAGGGCAATTTGTTGTAATTTAAATAAACTTGGAATTTTGAATGTTCAAAATATATTTTGGATTGCATATTTGAAATCCTCACATTTTTCCGATTTGAAAACATATGTTATTTGCTTTATTTGGATTTGTATTTTAAAAGTTATTTAAAAACAGAATTTAAATTTGAATTTGATTTAATTTGGAAAAGATTTGAATTTAAACGGATTTTCAGAAATCCTTTTTATACCCAGACAGATTCAGCCACTGTCACTGACAGGTGGGGTCGGCTGCTGACTGGGACACACGCGCGCAGAAGAACTTTTTACACCGCAACTGGATCTAGCCCTAGAGACAGACAGATGGGCCAGGAGGCTTCGCGGGCCCAGCTGCCAGCGGGCGAACCTGGCGCAACCACGTGGCCCAGCTGGGGACTGCGGGTTGGGAGCCTGGGAAACTGGGGGGCTATCTGCAAAAACGAACGCGAGGCTGACGGGTAGGCCAAAAGGGGACCGCGGGTTGCACACGCAAAACAACAGGGGGTTATCGGCAAAAGCGGCAGCGCTACTGTACTTCTTCTCTCTCTGAATCTCTGACGACGCGATGGTGCACGACAGGCGCAGCACGGCGCGGGCGGGGATCGATCTCTCGACCTGGGGCTCGCGCGTGGAAGCGGCTACCGCTGCGCTGGCCTGGGCTTGGTGTCAGGGAGGCGCGCGTGGCCTAGCTAGGGTTTCTGTGCGGGCGGGAGCGAGCAGACGCCAGCGAACGACGGCGCACCGAGAGCGCTCGACGAAAGAGCCGGCTGATCTAGACAGTGGCGACGAGGCGGACCGTGTCAGGGAGGGAGAGGGGCTCACCGCGAGGCTGTCGGTGGCGGTGGTGCGGCTCGAGGCGCAGGCGATCGACGTCGAGGCAGAGGCCGGGCGGTCTAGGGTTTGCGTCAGGCTCGCGCTGGTACTAGTGGCTCCGGTGCTCCTCTTCGACGATGGCGTGTTCCAGGAGACGCAGGGGAGCCTCCTGGTGCTCTCCAACCACTCCACGGATGCGCGGCTCGACAGGATCAACCGGACGCGGAGGAGGCCGACGGTGCAGACGATGGTGAAGCCGGTGGTGATGGAGAAGAGAGGGGGAAGAGGCAGGGCGCCTTCGGGGTGGATCTGGGGAACCAGAGGAGGCGTGTGGCGGGGGTAACGCAGAGGGGAAAAGGAGAGGAGCATGGGTAGCAGGTGGGTGTAAAAGGTGGCTCGGTTGCCACCTTTCTCCTCCTCCCCGCTCACGTGCTGGGGTCGGCAGGGCAGGGCAGGCGGGGGTGTGGCTACCAGGTGGGGTAGGGCAGGCCAGGGTCGGGGTGGTTCGGGCTGGGGCCCCTAGGGCAGAGAGAAAGGAGAGGGAGGGAGGTAGGGAGCTCGGGCTAGGGTTGGGAGCTAGGCTCGGGTAGAGAGGGGGTATGGCTCGGGGTAGCTAGGGTTTGGTTGGGGCTGGGGGTAGCTAGGTGGGCCAGGGAGAGGGGCCAGGTGGGGCCAGCTAGGTGAGAGAGAGAGAGCGGCCGAGAGAGAGGTAGGTTTAGGGTTTAGGTTTAGATGGAGGGTGTGATTAGATTAGAGAGGGACTAGGTTTAGGAGTGAGGGGGTATGGTGATAGGGTAGATGCTAGATAGAGTAAGCTAGGGTTAAAAGAAGATGGCATGCTCCAACTAGATCAAGCAAAACAAGAGGGGGGGTGTGGTGATGATGGTGTTAAGCAAGATCAAACAAGATCAAGCTAAAAGGAGGGAGAGATAGATGAGGGATGGCATGATCCAACCAAAAACAAGTAAAATCCAAATGACAAGCAAAAGATGGTACTTGCATGGCCCATGCAAAATATTTATTGCCATGTTGATTCTTGTGAAAACAATATTATTACAAGGCAATATTATTATGCATTCCCAAAATTGGAATAAAAGCCAAGCAAAAGATTTAAAAAGATGCCCCATGTGGAGTAGATGGAGATGACCACATGTGATTATAATTGGGGCTTGCTAGTGTGTATATGCCACTAGGTATTTAATAAGCCCACAAAAATATCCCAACATGATGATAACCCCAAAACAACACATATGGAAGCTAGGAAAAGGTTCCACTCACAAGGCATGCAAAGGTGGCCATGTGGCTCTCATATTTCAATATTGTGAAAACAACATGATGCTAAGATGAGAGCATGTGGAATAGGATTGGATCCATCCCAACCACATGAGCTAGAGGTAAAACCAAATAAAGTGTAAAGCTCATATTCAGTTGGATGGTAGAATTATAAGGTGGTGAAAGAAAGGTGGTGGAGTTAATAAGAGACATGCCCCCAACTCAACTTGGGCATTAAACAATATATCAATAACCAAATACAATATCAAGAGGCAAATACAATTAATGATGCATATGAGAGAAGAACCAAATCAGAAAGGGTTTTATATGATGCTCAAATGCAAGGTGGCATGATGACGTGAGCATGATATAATTATGATGCAACAATTGTATGTAGGAAGTAGCATCTATATAGACTAGGCTAGTAGCATTGCAATTGTTAGACAATTGGGATGCTACAACTCTCCCCCACTAAACAGGAATCTTGCCCCGAGATTCTAGGAAAAAGAAAACCAACACAAAGAGAGGCGGGTGTTCGAACGAAGGTGACCCTCACGTTCCCAAGTTGATGAACAACGGAATGGTGCGACCACTACACCATGCAAAACTTGCTAGACTTGTTGCGAGTCTTGTGTTTTGCTAGAGAAACAACGGTTAGAAGAGTTGAAGGATTGTCGTGAGACAAGAAGGATAGGATGGACATAGCTCCGGTTTCCTCAGAAACATGATAACAGAATAGAACCACTTGTGAAAGAAAGGACAAGATGATGCATATGGATAAAGAAAGGCACACCGATACGATTAAAGATTTACTGATACTAGAGAGGATGAATCTTTGTCTCGCCGGAAGAAAAGAGCTAGATTGGAGAGGTTTGAACCACTATGACAATAGCATCGTACCTTCCCTCGGATTTGAGAAATGAAGTACGGAAACAATATTGCCTTCAAACAATAGAGTCCCTTGATATGAATAGAAAGATTTAGCTAGACATCGTCGGATTAGATTCTTCTTGCGCCGGTAAGACCAAAGGATCACGCAATTGAGGTGCGCGGATATAACTTCCAGAGACGGATGTGAAGCCCGATCATGGTGGAATTCCGAGAAGCAAAGAATATGGAGGATCTGGAGTTTATTGTAGAGATACTTATTGGTTTCTTTAGCCTTGAGGCTAACGCAATAGATTTGCAGCTGATGGCATCAACCATAATTGGCTTTACCACAGAAAAAGAATGGATGAAACAAAGAGAGAGATAGTTTCCTTTCATCTTGTTTGGGGATGTCACGCACCGGTGGAAAGACGAGGACAAAAAAGAGTTTGCGTATGATTCCACCAGATAATTGAAGATTTTGCTCCAACTAGAATAGACAGACCACCAACAAGAGATTATTGATTACTTTCTTTGAGAGAGCACTCCGGAAAGACAAGGACGGAAGTAAAAGTGTCAAGGGATAAAGGCCACTTCTAACTTCCGTGGAATGAGTTAAATCACATTAATTCACCAATTCAATGTACAAGAGCGAATGATAAGAGTAGTGGTATGGTAGCTACTCCATCCCGCACTCAAAGCATTACTCCGCACATGAATAAGAAAATCATGCAACCCAACTACGGAAACAGACTGAAGGTATTGACAAGAAGAGCTCATGGAACTCCGTAGGAAAACAAAGATTGATGCAAACGATTCACCGGATCCAAGATAGATAAGGATGATGATGTTGTCGTCGAATCATAAGTAACCAGCCACCGGAAAGATATGAAGGAAGATTACGGAGAAGACTGCAAGATTCCACAGATAAAGAAAAATATAGCACCACTTGAACGAAAAGAATACAAGATCTGGAAAAGAAATCTTCATGGCCTCCGGTGGATTGAGCATAGATGATAGAACAAGAGGTTTCCAAAAGATCACTTGACGAGACTGAGGTGAAAAGAACTCCATGTTCTTCTTGAAAAGATTGAGAGAGATTTAGCAGTCTTGAGGAAAAACTTTAGCGGACGACGATGATAACTTGCCAACAAAGAACAACTCCGGATTGGTTGAAGATGGAGGATGGAATTAACAATGGACTTACCAATTCCAGAATTGAAGCAATGTATTTAGCAGAAGGATGTGGCCGAGATAGGTGACTTCAAGAAGCCAGAATTCTTGCTTTGAGACTTTGCACACAGGCAGTGCTCACGAAGCTTGAGAGAAAGAGACACAGATGATGTTCCATGTCCTTCCATTGATATGGAATGGCAAGCATATTAACAACATATACCACCATGGATTAACAAGATATTCCCAGAATATCAAGTTCAAGAGGCGGGAGAAACGAACAAATGCTCGAACACTTCCTGAGCTCAACGCTCTTAGAAAGGTCGACATTAAGAGCACGGGTTCGTGTTGAAGAAGATGCACTGGAAGAATAGACTATCTGGTCCTTCAGAAGAAAAGAGATGTCGCCTGGTTCACATTGTCGATTGGATCACCGGTTACAAAGATAAAGAGATCTCGGATAAAGAAAAGATGATCGATCATACCTTAAGCAAAGCTATCAGAGACGACAAGATGCAATTCCCTCGTATCAAAGAGAATTTTGCAGATATGGAGTTGAAAAAGATGTGCAGCATGATAAACAGATGTTAGACCACCGTAGTGCCTTGGGGAAACTCCGGATTTCCAAGGATGCTTGAATAAGCATAGATAGGATCACGGTGTACCCAAAATCACAGGAGTATCTTTGGCAATCCGGAGTGGTAGCATTTTCCATATTCCAATCGACACTATCATGAGTGGAATATAGCTATGCCGAGAACCAAATTACAATCACCAGCATCGGATCGACACATGTTATGTAATTAGCCCAAGAGAAAAGGAGATGAAAAGAAACTCCAAGATTAAGCGCCGGTGACAAAAGAATGAGTTAGCATGGACATGCTGATAAAAGAGAGATAGATAATGTTTCACACACGACTGAAAAGGAGTGTGGAAACACAGATGGATCAAAGAATTTTTTTTCGCAATTTTCGGCATTAAAATACCGATAGATGCGCAAAATCAGATAACGAAACAAGATTAGCGACTCTACCTCTCTACCTGATAAGTGATTTTGCACGGAAGGTGGAGTTGCTGGAAGGAAGAACGCCCTTAAGAAGATGGCACCGGTTAACAAGGAGTCAGATAGATCGCGCCGGTATACAGCGAATCAGATAGATCTCGTCGGTTTGCAAAAGCCTGTCAGTATGGAATGTACCAACAGTTGATAGCCAAAGGCAGATTGTGATAACAAACTGGATGCAACAGATAGACAAGGATTTACACACACACACACACACTTTCTATGGTACTACGGAAACCCAGAACACGTGAATCCTAGTTTGAATTTTAAGAAGAGGATTGAAAACGTTACACTTCCTTACCAGAAAAGGGTGGGTTGGTGGGTAAGAAGAAAAATGGAAGCAGTCCTACTCTCGCGTTTTGTTTTTCCCTAGTATACATAACTACCAAAAATATTTGCTAGACAGACAACGACCATTTGGCTGAGACCCTGAAGGGCGGGATGGCTCTGATACCAATTGTAACTACCTCGGTGAATTACGCTCCTAGTTACAAGCCTGGATGAGCAGAAATGGTTGAAATAGTACGGTGGGGCCCAAATGCCACTCACAGGTAGACCTTTCGGCCGTCCCAACCATTTCCACACATCGGGACAAGAACGGGCGGCGTAATCGGCAGGCGAAGGGATCAACTACATACACAAGTGAGTATGTATGCAAGCCACCATACAATAGTACATCAGAGTCATCCCATCTAAAAAGAAAGGAAATATAGCAACGCCATACGGCAAGATCCAAATATCCTAGATAGATATAATAGTTTAGGATATCTCCTCATACATCAATCAACAGAGTATCAAGCGGAAGCGGAAGACAAAATCCGAGTACGGATAAGAAGCAAATCGGCATAAGATGCCCCATAAATAAGCACATCCCGCCCACATATCTCACGGATCCCCGTTCCCGGAATCTCTACACCGAATGATCGTTGCCCACATCGTCTGTCTCTTCCACCCAGTATCCATCTTGCGAGGGTGCCTGTTCGTCTGAACCAATAATTTATCGTGTAAGACCCTAGGGGTACTCAGCAAGTCTTTATGCCTCTAAAGGGGACACAACCTGGGGTGACGCAATTGCAGCAAAAGATAAACCCTAACAGTTCTATAGATACTCGCTAACCATCCGCCTAACCAGAGATAGACGGATGTCCGTGAATTAATAACAACAGTTATAACAGTTACAAAGGTAATCTTAACAGATCCATCCTCCTCCTCGCTTACCGACGAGGAAGCGGACGAACAACCCCCATCTGTTGGCAGTTTTATTTTCCATTCCATGAGTGTTGCACTATTTACTAGTCAGGTACCTAGTCTAGTCAGATTAAAAGCGGTACTTTAGTTATTCTTGTCTATGATCGAGAAACTGTGCTCCAAGTCGTCCATAACCGCGGACACGACTTTCAGAAAGTTTTACCCTGCAGGGGTGCACAAATAGCAACACACACTCGATATGCCTCGGAAAAACCAAATCAAAACCCAACGAGGCAGTCACGACAAAGCAATTACAGGATTCAGAAATATTTCAGGGGGCCACCCCATTGAGCTACCCGCAACGAAGTTAGCTGACTCCGAGACGGTCTCAAGGTTTGTGGAGCCGGCTGTAAATGACTGGGAACCCGAAAGTGTGACTGGGCTTGTCGATACAGCGTAAACGGGTCACGGACCTAAACAGTACAGTGTGCATTACCTCGCACAATCTTAAATTAAAGCAGTAAAACATGGCATAAGTACAGGATCGTAAATAAAACCTCAAACTAGTTTGTGGCCCCAAGAAATAAGAATGAATCAAGCTCTGGCTCAGGGGGGTCCATAAGCCTCCCGGATGTGGATAGCGCGAATATTCTTGGAACAGGAATCAAGTACTCGGGGTCTTACGGGACACAAGTGAGCCTAAAAAACCAAATAGCGAATATGGCTCACCGATGCCACTTTCATTAGTTATCCCATTACTACTCAGGTTAAGTTGTTTAGGTACCTCGTTATCCATCAGACACTCACATACCCTACACATGCTGTTCTACGACTCGCATGGCTCAAACAACTCCTGTAGTAATGGCTCATGGGATGGAGGAACAAGCTTCGGTGGGGTTTAAAGTAAAGGCTATGCAATACTTGGGATTCAGTTTAATGCAATCGCGACTCAATGATGCAAGAATAAGATAGAGGAAATAGGTACTATATGTATGCAAGAAGGTGGTAGTGCTTGCCTGGCAGCTCAGTTGAAGCAAGGAATGGATCTGGGTAGTGCTCCTGGTTCTCTTGATATATCCCCTGCTCAGCGTCTATTCGAAGAAGAACCAAACAAACAAGGGCCAACATAAATAAAGTGCACAAGCATATGAGTAAAATGCATCAAGCAAACAATCATGCCATGATGAATGATGCACAAATTGCATGGCAATAAGGTAGCATGGCATGGGTGAGGTGTGAGATACAAGATTAAATCATTTTATTGAGTTTTGGGCCCATTTTACCCTCAAATTAGTTGCTGTAATCTTTATAATTATATGATGCATGCTTCAAATCAAACCATGGAATGCATAAACAGAAAGGTCTCGTCGAGCTAATCATTTTAGACATATTATTTATTAGATTTGGAGTTATAAAACAAAAGTTATTAATTAAATAAGGAAAAAGGGCAATTTGTTGTAATTTAAATAAACTTGGAATTTTGAATGTTCAAAATATATTTTGGATTGCATATTTGAAATCCTCACATTTTTCCGATTTGAAAACATATGTTATTTGCTTTATTTGGATTTGTATTTTAAAAGTTATTTAAAAACAGAATTTAAATTTGAATTTGATTTAATTTGGAAAAGATTTGAATTTAAACGGATTTTCAGAAATCCTTTTTATACCCAGACAGATTCAGCCACTGTCACTGACAGGTGGGGTCGGCTGCTGACTGGGACACACGCGCGCAGAAGAACTTTTTACACCGCAGCTGGATCTAGCCCTAGAGACAGACAGATGGGCCAGGAGGCTTCGCGGGCCCAGCTGCCAGCGGGCGAACCTGGCGCAACCACGTGGCCCAGCTGGGGACTGCGGGTTGGGAGCCTGGGAAACTGGGGGGCTATCTGCAAAAACGAACGCGAGGCTGACGGGTGGGCCAAAAGGGGACCGCGGGTTGCACACGCAAAACAACAGGGGGTTATCGGCAAAAGCGGCAGCGCTACTGTACTTCTTCTCTCTCTGAATCTCTGACGACGCGATGGTGCGCGACAGGCGCAGCGCGGCCCGGGCGGGGATCGATCTCTCGACCTGGGGCTCGTGCGCGGAAGCGGCTACCGCTGCGCTGGCCTGGGCTTGGTGTCAGGGAGGCGCGCGTGGCCTAGCTAGGGTTTCTGTGCGGGCGGGAGCGAGCAGACGCCAGCGAGCGACGGCGCACCGAGAGCGCTCGACGAAAGAGCCGGCTAATCTAGACAGTGGCGACGAGGCGGACCGTGTCAGGGAGGGAGAGGGGCTCACCGCGAGGCTGTCGGTGGCGGTGGTGCGGCTCGAGGCGCAGGCGATCGACGTCGAGGCAGAGGCCGGGCGGTCTAGGGTTTGCGTCGGGATCGCGCTGGTACTAGTGGCTCCGGTGCTCCTCTTCGACGATGGCGTGTTCCAGGCGACGCAGGGGAGCCTCCTGGTGCTCTCCAACCACTCCACGGATGCGCGGCTCGACAGGATCAACCGGACGCGGAGGAGGCCGACGGTGCAGACGATGGTGAAGCCGGTGGCGATGGAGAAGAGAGGGGGAAGAGGCAGGGCGCCTTCGGGGTGGATCTGGGGAACCAGAGGAGGCGTGTGGCGGGGGTAACGCAGAGGGGAAAAGGAGAGGAGCGTGGGGAGCAGGTGGGTGTAAAAGGTGGCTCGGTTGCCACCTTTCTCCTCCTCCCCGCTCACGTGCTGGGGTCGGCAGGGCAGGGCAGGCGGGGGTGTGGCTACCAGGTGGGGTAGGGCAGGCCAGGGTCGGGGTGGTTCGGGCTGGGGCCCCTAGGGCAGAGAGAAAGGAGAGGGAGGGAGGTAGGGAGCTCGGGCTAGGGTTGGGAGCTAGGCTCGGGTAGAGAGGGGGTATGGCTCGGGGTAGCTAGGGTTTGGTTGGGGCTGGGGGTAGCTAGGTGGGCCAGGGAGAGGGGCCAGGTGGGGCCAGCTAGGTGAGAGAGAGAGAGCAGCCGAGAGAGAGAGGTAGGTTTAGGGTTTAGGTTTAGATGGGGGGTGTGATTAGATTAGAGAGGGACTAGGTTTAGGAGTGAGGGGGTATGGTGATAGGGTAGATGCTAGATAGAGTAAGCTAGGGTTAAAAGAAGATGGCATGCTCCAACTAGATCAAGCAAAACAAGAGGGGGGGGTGTGGTGATGATGGTCTTAAGCAAGATCAAACAAGATCAAGCTAAAAGGAGGGAGAGATAGATGAGGGATGGCATGATCCAACCAAAAACAAGTAAAATCCAAATGACAAGCAAAAGATGGTACTTGCATGGCCCATGCAAAATATTTATTGCCATGTTGATTCTTGTGAAAACAATATTATTACAAGGCAATATTATTATGCATTCCCAAAATTGGAATAAAAGCCAAGCAAAAGATTTAAAAGGATGCCCCATGTGGAGTAGATGGAGATGACCACATGTGATTATAATTGGGGCTTGCTAGTGTGTATATGCCACTAGGTATTTAATAAGCCCACAAAAATATCCCAACATGATGATAACCCCAAAACAACACATATGGAAGCTAGGAAAAGGTTCCACTCACAAGGCATGCAAAGGTGGCCATGTGGCTCTCATATTTCAATATTGTGAAAACAACATGATGCTAAGATGAGAGCATGTGGAATAGGATTAGATCCATCCCAACCACATGAGCTAGAGGTAAAACCAAATAAAGTGTAAAGCTCATATTCAGTTGGATGGTAGAATTATAAGGTGGTGAAAGAAAGGTGGTGGAGTTAATAAGAGACATGCCCCCAACTCAACTTGGGCATTAAACAATATATCAATAACCAAATACAATATCAAGAGGCAAATACAATTAATGATGCATATGAGAGAAGAACCAAATCAGAAAGGGTTTTATATGATGCTCAAATGCAAGGTGGCATGATGACGTGAGCATGATATAATTATGATGCAACAATTGTATGTAGGAAGTAGCATCTATATAGACTAGGCTAGTAGCATTGCAATTGTTAGACAATTGGGATGCTACAAATACTAACTCTTGGAGTTGCTAGCATCTACTTGGCCAAGATAGCTACTAACAATGGAAAGCATGCAAGATCACAAATAACAAATACATGATAGAATCAATAATCAATCTGAATAGCATCTCAATATCCATCGGATCCCCACAAACACAACATGTAGGATTAAAAATAGATGATCTTGATCAAGAACGGAGCTCACAAGATCTAAACATGATAGCTCAAAGGAGAAGAACCAGCCATCTAGCTACTACATGGACCCGTAGTCCAAGGATGAAATACCCACGCATCACACCGGAGGCTTGCATGGTAATGAAGAAGGCCTCCAGGGTGAATTCCCCTCTCCGGCAGGGTGCCGGGAAGAGCTTCATATCCCTCCCGATCTAGGGATGGAGATGACGGTGGCTACAGACTCTTTCGTGTAATTTTGATCGGGTACTTAGGGTTTCTATATCGGAGGAATCTTATAGTTGGAAGGGGAGGCCGAGGGGGTGCCTGGGGCGGCTAGACCACCCCCTGGCGCGGGCCAGGCTAGGACGTGCGGCCAGGTGGTGTGGCGGCCCCCTGGCCCCTCTCTGTATCATATTCTGGCTCTATGTCCTCCTCGGTGAAAAACTGACTTTAGATTTTGTCCCGTCCAATTCCGAGAATATTCATTTTCTGACTTCCTAGAACCAAAAACAGTAGAAAACAGGTATCTAGCACTGTGGCATCTTGTTAATAGGTTAATCCAAGAAAGTGTATGAAAAGTACTCCAAAGTTGGAACAAAACATAAGAAAGTAGATATACCAAGCATGGAACATCAAAAATTATGGATACGTTAGCAACGTATCAAGGGGCGACACAATGCTCCCTAGCGGTCATCATGGCCTTAAAGGCGCGACACGAGGTAGTCTAGGTTGGTCGGGTGCAGGCGGTGCTCTGCGCAGAGCTGGCGGTGTTCGAGACGGCGCACGGGAGCTACAGGTTGCGTGGCGGTGAACGAGGATGTCTGGGAGCTAGCTGGTGTTAAGGCGAGCGTGTGCACGCGCAGAGAGGGCGAGGCGCAACGTGAGCGAGCTGGTCGACTACGGTCGCTCTGGCGCGCTCTCGGCACGACGCAGAGAAAGAGGGCGCGGTGATGCTGGGGTGGTCCATGGCCTAGCTGTGGTCAAGGGCTGGACAGGGGGTGGCGGTGGACGGTGGCATGCCTCCTGGACATCATGGACGGTTGCGGCGCGGTCTAGGGTGAGCGGTCCATGGTCGGCCGGCGTGGCAAGTCTTGGGCAGCGGCACACTGGTGCAACAGCAAAGAGGGGTGCTGGTCTGGTGCTGCTAGACAAAGGGGGAGACCAGGGGAGTGCAATGAGGGCAGTTGGTCGAGTGATCACTGCTCAAACAGTGAAGTTAGGCAGTGGTTTAAATTGTGTCTGCAAGGTGTTTGATTAAATGTCCACAAGAATTTAAATTTGAAATTTTTGAATGAAACTTGGTGAGTGTCTTGATCTTATGCTTGAGTGTTTATGGTTGCTTGGAAAAGTCAAGGTGAATTGATTTGAGTGGTTTTTGAAAATGGTGATCTTACCATATGAACTTGATTCAATTTTGAACCATCCTTTAAATAGATTTGAAAATTGTTTCTATTGGTTTGTAAAGTGGGCTTGGATACACTTTTACTTGGTCTAGCAAGGGGTGAAAAGAATTGGAATTGTTTCTATTAGAAATTCTTTTCTAGGAACTCACAAAGTGGCCTAGTGGGTGATTTTGGTCAAAATGACCATTTGATCATTTGCTTTATATTTGATTTCTTTTTCTTTGGATTTTGTTTGTAATTGTCCTAGATGATGTAGTATTCATCCCTAAACCATTTCTTATCATTTGTAGCAAGCCAACATGGCAATTCCAATCAATTCTACACTAATGCAAATCACACATACACTCATATTCAATTTAATAATAAAAGTTTTTTGTTAACCCTAAACTTGGGTGATTTGAACTTGTTAATCTTGCTTAAAAGTTTTTGGGGTGTTACATTAACTCTATGCTTTCATACAACGGGTGTAAGATAGTTTTACACACGCGAGTACTAAGGTTCTTACTTGACGAGCCTAGCATGTACATACATGGCCTCGGAACACGGACCGAAAGGTTAAGCATGAGTCATATGGTTGATATGATGCCCATATAGATGCTCGCCTTTGAAGCTACACTAACTCACATGATGATCAGACTTGGTGTAGTGGATTTGGTTCATGTAATCACCAAAACAACTCGAGGGATGTTGGTTTTGCATGGAAGTTCATTTGTAATTTGGATTAGTCGAACTCAATTTATCATAAACTAAAATCGAAGTGAATTTGCATAATTTATTGTAGTCATTGGCATCCATTTACTACATTGCGCTTAGTTTTAATTGAGATGATAGAACTATAGAATTTTGGATATTTACTTTACGAACTGGTATCATATTGTTTTGTAAGTGTCAATTTAAAGTTTAGAAGTCCTATTGCAAACTTTCAACCAACTCTATTTACTCCATGAAGTTTAATAAGTAATATTAAATCAAGAGTGACAATTCCACTTTTAGTATCTAAAGTATCATGTTTGCCTCCATGATTCTTGATATTCAAAAGTTGTTTTAATATCGAGGTTATCTAGGAGCTGAAAGAATTGTTTCAGAAACCACCATATGTGAAATATATTGATATATATGAAACAATGTTTAGGTTGCAACATGATAGAGTATAATTTGGCAAAATACATGTTATCATATTGTATGAGAATTTGCGAAGGTTGGAGATGCTAGACGTCCTAATCTCCCAAAAAGGTTTTGGAAACTGACATTATACTCGTGATTCGTCATTATAGGCTATATTAGCTTGATCATGAAAGTTGTCATGATAAGCATGAATAGAAGATGTAGGTAAAATGTTTACTACACTATTACTAAAAATGGATTTTTGAAAGAACACTAAACATTTCATGATGGTGATCCACTTCAAAGTGCAAGTCCAAAGGTATTAGTATTTGACTATACACGCTTTAGACTATGTGTCATATGTATGGTGCCACTGTTGATGTTGATAGATTCTTTTAGAAGGAAAAGGAAATGCTGAAAGAGAATCTATAAAATATTTGGTAGAAAAGAAAAGACTAGAAATGTCCAGCTAAGCTATATAGATGATATACATGTTATGGTTGTATTTTTTGCTTGTTAAACAATGTGGTTCTTGGTTATTGGATACCGAATTGGTTGGTGTGAAATGTCATACAAAACAACACAATTCATGAACTACAATGGCCTAAGTAACTAGCAAGAGAATATGTGATGATGTTCATCAAAAACAAATAAAGTGTTATTGTGTTCATAGTTGACATCAAAGCTTGACTTCAAGATTTGTTTAAATAATCATTATTTTGTTCCGGTATTATGAGAACAATGATTCTTCAAATAATTGTCGTATTCCATATAAGATGGATGAACTTTTACAAGTTTAGTTGGAGAAATCACGTTCATAAAACTAATGCTAAAATGTCGCAAGACAAATGATTGAAAGATCACTTACGAAGTGATATCGTCATTTAAATTATATTGGAAAGAAAAAATGAAGAAACTCCATTTTGATGGATTTTTCGAGTCTTTGATTTTGATCAATTGACGTTTGTGAGCCTTTCCTCGAGATAATTGAAACTCCGTTCATAGGCCAAAGAGGAACGGATGACTAACTTATATGAGATTGTGCATCTTGATGTATGTAGCCATGTGTGGTGGATCTTTCGACTTCATATGCTTTCTCCAAAAATTTGAGTGAATATATATGTACATTTACTTAATAAGGAAGAAGTATGAAACATTTGAAAATTGTTCAAAGACTTTCAAGATGAAGTGGAAAGTCATTGTAACAAGAAAATAAAGAGTTTATGATTCGATCATAAAGGAAGATATTTGAGTTACATGTTTAGCAAAACACCTAAGATTTGAGGAATTGTTCCATGGATTTGCATTTCCTGATAAACCATAGGAGTATAGTATGTTCGAGAGATCAAATCGAACCTTGTTTGACATGGTAAGATCAAAGGTGTCATTTATAAAACTGTCATTATGTTTTAAGGATTAATGCTTTAGAGACTACCACTTTAACACTAAAAGGAGTACCATCATGATCCGTTGAAATGACACCATAAGGGTTATCGTTTGCGATAAAACCCGAGTTGTCTTTTCTTAAATTTTGGTATGCTATGCATAAGTAAAATGTTTACAACCAAAGTCAAAAAATCACATCTTTGTAGGTTATCCCAAAGAATTTGTTGGGTATTCCTCCATACACCGAGGATAAAAGAGCTTGTCACTTGGAACGTGAAGTTTCTTGAGACAGATTTTTTTGCAAAAAGTTAAGTAGGAGGAGCATAGAACTTTGATAAGGTTATTGAACCTTAGCTATATGTGCTAAGTAGCATAGCGCCAAAAAGTGTCCCAGTGGCAACCACAATGCTCATGGATCCCATGATTACAAAGGTTGTGCTCTTGGAGATTAGAGTTCCTATTTTAACCGTATGCGTCAGGTAACAATCAAATAGCAAGATTTGGTAAACAAGTCATTGTTATTTTGACAATGATGAACCAATTGCATGCAAAGATGCGATGATGGGCCCTGACCCCATAAAATGACTAGAAGTCATAAAAACCGTGATAGTATCCATACACAAGAAATCAAGGTTTCTGAACATGGAAGACCCTCCAGAAAGGCATGAAGCCTATCGATCGTATTTGGATCTATAAAGAAATAGACATGGATGTTTGACATCTGTGAAATAGTCGACATGTAGGAAAATAGTTTGCGACAATGTTCAAGGAGTTGACTACGGCAAGATTTGATCTTCCATAGCGATATTTAGCCTTGACGAATCAATGTAGCAACCACTATATATAATTTGGTACATGGTAGTTGAACAAACAAAATAAAGTTCTTCTAATAGAATGGTTACCTAGTACGTGTACATGACATGGTCCGAAGGATTTTGTTAATTCAAAGGATGCTGAAAGGGCATGCAAATTTTAATGGTTGAAGTCAGCATAGGGGAGTTGGAATCTTCACCGTGATGAAACTGTTAAAAGGTTTAATTTCACCGGAGACGATAAATATGCTTGCATTTACAAAAAATTAAGTGGGAGCACTGAGACATATTTCTAATACATTATGTAGAGGAAATATTGTTAATTGGAAATGACGTATCTTTTATTGACATGGGTTAAGAATTTCATTAAAATTGGATTTCAATGAAATACTTGGGCAAAACCAGAATATTTGGCATTAATGTCTATATGGAAAGATTGAGGCGCTAATATGGTTGTGCCATACATACATATTGAGATCATATCAATCACTAACACTAGAATAGTAACTTGATAACATCAAATGTTACACCGTAACAGGGTGACCATACAGGTGGGCTCAAATACTCCAAAGGTGTTATGTAGAGGCTCATGGATCAAGAGTGGGATTTGTCCATCCTGATGACGGATAGATATACTCTAGGCCCTTCCGGTGATATCATATTGAGATAGTTTGCAAGCAAGTGATGTGATCACTAGAATGTTATATCACGGAAACAAGAAAAGAGTGCATGTCGGTAACAAGATCAAACTAGGTATGGAGTGTGGTGACCCAGCATACCACTGCATGATGTACTACACTATAGTCGTTGGCATAACACCAATGAAACACCATTCACTAGTATTATATCCCTCAGAGTGGTACAACAGGAACACAGCAGGTCCAAGACATGACTATAGATTACAACTTGACTCTTTACATAAGATCCAGAGAACACGCTAGGTTAAAGAGAGAGAAAGAAACTTCTTACAAAGAAGAACCGGAAATAATAACTCAGAACTATCTAGTAACTAAGACTAGCATCTAAACTATCAGACTTGTCATTGCTGCTAATGCAATGCTCTACAGAAGTAGGTTTTATGGCTAGAGGATCTACTCCTATCTACTTAAGAACTTTTGCTTCACTTCGGTTGATGTAAATGTTGACTTCATTGACTCTATTGAAGAACTTGAGCTGCCGATGATGGTTTCTTGAGGAGATATTGATGTTGACGTCGTCTTCAATGGCTTAGAATCTAGCAAGGGTTAAGAAGGTATGGTTGAGTACGAGCATACTCAGCAAGTTCACTAAAAATGAGTGTATGATGCATTATCTCCATAGCCACAGACCATAGGTCATAGGCAATGCAGGTTTTTGTAAACATTTCTTCAATGGTTGCTTTTATTCTGAAAACTATGTCCGACAGTCTTCACAGGTTGACCAGAACCTTCGTGGGGTTCCTTTCCTGCCATGTTCGTAGCTCCTTTCCGGAACAGGGAGTAACATGTCACAGTTCTTACGCTCTGCAGAGATGCGTTGCTTTACCCATGAGAGATCAACTCCTTGTTGCACAACCGGGCAGCTTATTCCCGTCCACAATTCCGTGTTGTGGGGCCCAGTAGGTGATCCAAGCCAATCACTGCCCTCTCCATAACCCCATATGTCTGCACGATTCTCCGGGGATGAGTACACCTCCATTAAGCCCCTCTCGGGCAAGCTACAACCCTGGTGAGTTCCCGAAGACTCTATGAGCCGGTTATGCCCCTGGCAAGCTCCATAAAGGTCCGACTATACCTCCGGTAGCCGCTCATAGATAATCTAGATACCAAAAACGTGGGGCCTAAGGGTGCCCACCCATATGTTGGATCCACACAAGGAATCACAACGTCATGATAAGTTCATCTTGCCTCCATATGTAAGGAAGAAGATACAGCTGACTTCTCCGTACCATTCCAAATCTCATGGTTAATGATGTCTACGCACTTCTATTCTTGTAGACAGTTGTTGGGCCTCCAAGTGCAGAGGTTTGTAGAACAACAGCAAGTTTCCCTTAAGTGGATTACCCAAGGTTTATCGAACTCAGGGAGGAAGTGGTAAAAGGTATCCCTCTCAAGCAACCCTGCAATCAAGATACAAGAAGTCTCTTGTGTCCCTGACACACCCAATACACTTGTCAGGTGTATAGGTGCACTAGTTCAGCGAAGAGATAGTAAAATACAAGTGGTATGGATATAAGACAATGGTGCCAGAAAATAGCTTGATGACGTGGAAGAGACTAAAGGCAAACTGAAATAAAGATGGAATCAAGCAAAAATGTAACATATCTAGTTGCAAACGGTGTTTCAATGCTTAGAAATAAGGCCTAGGGATCATACTTTCACTAGTGAACACTCTCATATAAATATCTTCTCTTCATGATACTACTCTAAACTACTCTCCGGTTGGACACTCTAATCCATGGTAGGGCTATAACAGCACTCCTCAAAGTTCGCTTTTCCCATCTAGGTAACCCCACACTGTCACCTTGAGCGCTAGATGGTTACAACAAACACCACAATTTCATAGAGACATCCAACTCCAAATATAACTCATAACAAGTATTTGTAATCTCTAGCCTATGTGCCACCATGGTGTGCACGCTGTCACTTTCACACACATGGGGAGAGATAGAGATCTATTAAAGCACTTGAGTAGCAAGGTAGATCTACTTGATTACAAAGCTCATGATCATAATATGATCATGCATAGAGAAAGAGATGAACACATAGCTACCGGTAGAACCCTTAGCCTCGAGGAAGATCTACTCCCTCATCATCATGGTAATCAGCAACGGCGATGGAGATGGTGGTGGAGTCGATGGAGATGGCTCCGGGGGCACTTCCCTGTCCTGGCAAGGTGCCGAAACAGAGACTTTCTGTCCCTCGAATCTCCTCTTCAGTGGCGGCGGTGCTGCGGAACTTTTCGTGGCTAGAGGCTGGATTTGTTAGGGTTTCTGCATCAGAGGCTTCTTATAGGCGAAAGGGCAAGGTCGATGGAGGCTAGAGGGGCCCACACCACCCTCAGCGCGGCCTGGCCTAGCTCGTGCCACCAGGTGGTGTGTCCAGCCCTGGCTCCTCTCCGTCTCGTCTTCTGGTTCCGTGAGTCTTCCGGTAAAATATTGACTTTGGCTTTTGTCCCATCCAATTCCGAGAATATTCATTTTCTGGCTTTTCTAGAACCAAAAATAGAAGAAAACAGGCAACTAGCACTGTGGCATCTTGTTAATAGGTTAGTCCCAGAAAATGTGTAAAAGTACTCCAAATTGTGGACAAAACATAAGAAAGTAGATATAAAACAAGCATGGAACATCAAAAATTATAGATACGTTAGCAATGTATCAACATCCCCAAGCTTAACTCCTGCTCGTCCTCGAGTAGGTAAGTGATGAAAAGAAAGAATATTTTTTGAGGTGACATGCACCATCATAAACTTGATCAAAGTATTTATAAAACATGGATAGCTAGGATCAAAGTACTTCAACATAGCATGAAAGATAAAGTTCTAACAATAAGACATAGAAACTATGTTGTAACATGAAAAGGCACAAATAAAAGATTCATGAATAACAATGCTTTGCAAGACGTTTGTTTGTTTCACATAAAGAAAGCATAATGAGAATGGTATTCAGCTTGTCCCTCATAGTGTAGCAAAACATAAATGCATAGGACACCTTCAAAGTTCATAAGGGTGACTAGATACAAATAGTTTAAGAACATGCAATATCAAAGTTATGCATCAATCAACAAGTCTTGGGACAATGCACATTAAACTAAGAATGGCCACTATGCTCTCTTAATAGGTGCATAAAGATAGAATATGGAGACTCAACATAAAAGTAAAAGAAAGGCCTTCATAGAAGGAAGCAGGGATTCAAGTCTCATAAAGAGCTTCCAAAAATTATGGTACTTATTAGCTTTCAGCTCTCATTACCCCTATCATAAGCATCTTGAAGTGATTAAGGTTAAAGTGAACAAACTTTGGAGTATATGCTTGACAAAGTATAAGTTGGAAATCTCATGTCCCTTGAATACGAGGGCCGCTCCTCATGCTACTCAAGTTTAGTCACCGGTAAGTTCTTGTCATAGTAAGTACATGTGTATCATAGAGAACCGCCAACGGGGTACCCCTTGCCTGATGATACGGAAGAATCCCAATATCAAAATGACAAGGAAATCAGATAATAAGCATCTCAACAATCTTCTTATTTACCATGGGAAAATGGTGCCTTTTATCTCTTTCCTCTTTTCTCATCTTTTTTTCTTTTTCTCTTTTTCTCAATCTCTATCTCTTTTTTTATAAGAAGAATGCTTCATAGATTGCTCAGTATGGTTATGCTGCAGGTTTCCACCATGATTTGGCATGGATTAGACCAGCGGCCCAGGCATTTCTCTAACACACATACATAACTCCATGGGCTTACAAGCTCCCCTTTCATTTCACACCGATGACATCCATAGACAAAAGAGCATGATATCAACTAGGTACAATGTACAAGTGCAATGTTGAAAGTGTTCCCCATGACAACATGGTTCTGCTAATCCCCAACGTATTAGTGCAATCATATACAACATAGATGACACAATGGTTCAAGTTTATTAGGGGCAAGAAAAGTAAAGTGTGCCATCAAGTTTGTGAGAGCTTTAATCACTAATTTTCACATAACAAGTTTAATTCGGAAGGTAGATTAAAACATGAATATACTTGGAATAGAAAATGCTAATAGGTAGGTATGGTGGACTCTTTGGAATAACTTGGTTTTGTTTGGAGTTGGATGCATGAGTGGAACTCATACTTGGTTATGGAGGCTAGCAAAAGACTGGGAGCGACTAACTAAGAGAGCAATAATGGCCATAATCATGCAAAGCGACAAAACATCATTAATTAAAGCATAAAGTGATATTACAAGTCGAAAACTAAATGATCATAGAGGCTATGGTGACTTGGTATAGTCATAACATGGTGTAAGTATGTGCCAAGTCGACCCAAATAAAGCATTAAAGGAGAACACCACAATACTATGCTTTAATATGCTAAAACAACGCATGATTCTTTCAAGGCACATTAAGCAATCTCAATTATTTTTAACAAGTCATGCTATAGAAAATAATCACTAAGCAGAAAGCCAAAACAATATCAAGCATGACATGATCAAGTCTAGGCCATAGTCAAAAACAAGACTCCTTTTTACCACTTAAGCATGTACTTTCCTACTCTTTTCCAATACAAACCAACTTATTTGAAAGAACTCACAAAGATAATAATAAATAAAGATCAGTGAGCTTGTCTCACAAATCCAAAAGAAGAACTAAAAAGTTCTAAGCTGAAAGCACAAGAAAACTAAGGCTAAACACAGTGCTAGCGAAAGAGAACACTCTTAAAACAATAAGAATGAAAACTAGAGTGTTCTAAACAATGAAAGCAGAGTGTGTCTCTCTCCAAAAGAAGTGATGGGATCCAACCAATTTATTCAAGCAAACTAAGCAAACGAATACTAAAAACAAAAACAAAGACGCTCCAAGAACAACTCAACAGTGCATGAAACAATAAAAACGAAGTGTGTAGAAAGACCTGAGATTTTTATTAATGAAGAAGGGGATGCCTTGGGCATCCCCAAGCTTTGACGCTTATACCTCTTGCATATTTCTTGGGGTGACACGGGGTGGCATCCCCAAGCTTGAGATTTTGTCCATTCTTCATCTCATTACATCATTCTTTCCCTACACCTGAAAATTTCCTTCATACAAAAATTCACACAATGTTCATTAGCAACATTAGTGTACTCAAGATTATAAGTCTTTTGGTTTAGTTTCAACACAAGTAAAACTTCCATTAAAACACAAGCTACTGTAGCACTTCATTTAAAAAGTTCAAATGATCAAGGACAACTCAAAGAGAAAGAGATTAAGAGGCGAATGCAAATAATGGCAGAAATCTGTCAAAACAGACCAGCAGGTAAAAACCAATTTTTTCGAAGACCTTCTGTTGCTCAAATCGAAAAGTGTTGAACTAACGAAAGTTAGATAACAACCTGGGTCAGAAGTACAAAAAATTACAGCTCAAACCTACATACATAGATATTTCACGAATTTTTACAGTGAAGCACAAAAATCTGTTTCGGGACAACAACTTTCCCAAGCATTATTTCTCTCTCATTAGAGGTTATTCTTGGCACAAAAACCACACAAAAATGATAAGGAGCAGTTATTACAGAGGTAATAACTTCCAATACTCAACTAAAACTTTTGGGTTATCTCCCAATAAGTACTTTTCTTTAACGCCTTTAAGTTAGGCATGATAGTTTGAGAAGATGCTCACATAGGAAATATGAATTGAAGTAAAAGAGAACATAAAGAAGCAAATTCAAAGCACATTTAAGTCTAACCCACTTCCTATGCATAGGAATCTTATAAATAAACAAGTCATGAAAGCACAGAGCAACAAACATAGTAAAGCAAAACAAGTGTAACTTCAAGACTTTCAACATAAAGAGGGGAAACCTAATATTATTGAGATGCATAAAACCATGTCTCCCTATCTCATAATAACTTTCAGTAGTATCATGAATAAAATTAACAATATAACTATCACATAAAACATTCTTATCATGAGCCACATGCATATAATAATTATTACTCTCCACATAAGCATAGTCATTCTTATTAATTGTAGTGGGAGCAAATTCAACAAAATAGCTATCATTATTATTCTCATGACCATAATCATCAAATATAGGAGGCATATTGTAATCATAATTAATTTTCTCCTCAATAGTAGGTGGACTTGAAATATCATATTCATCATTGTAATCATCATATATTGGAGGTTTGGTATCATCATAAGCAATAGAATAGCTATATTCCAAAGCCAGGGAACTAAAAAGATCATTTTCATAAAAACTAGCTTCCCCAAGCTTAGACTTTTCCATAGCATTAGCAATAATGGTGTCCAAAGAATTCATACTAACAACATTGCTATTAGCATGCAAATAAAGTTCTATATGTTTTTTAATTTTCTCTTCAAACACTTCATGTCCTAACTCAAGATAAATACTATAAAGCTCTCTAATTTTGTTGTTGTTTTCCATTAAGCCTAACTAGTGAAAACAAGAAACAAAAAGACAAAATTGCAGAATCTAAAGGAAATAACTTCGAGCACTCACACTGGAGGATGTGAGTACCTTTTACCTTACCTCCCGGGCAACGGCACTAGAAAATAGCTTGATGTCTACGCACTTCTATTCTTGTAGACAGTTGTTGGGCCTCCAAGTGCAGAGGTTTGTAGAACAGTAGCAAGTTTCCCTTAAGTGGATTACCCAAGGTTTATCAAACCCAGGGAGGAAGTGGTCAAAGGTATCCCTCTCATGCAACCCCGCAATCAAGATACAATAAGTCTCTTATGTCCCCAACACACCCAATACACTTGTCAGGTGTATAGGTGCACTAGTTCAGCGAAGAGATAGTAAAATACATGTGGTATGGATATAAGACAATGGTGCCAGAAAATAGCTTGATGGCATGGAAGAGACTAAAGGCAAACTGAAATAAAGATGGAAGCAAGTAAACATGTAACAGATCTAGTTACAAATGGTGTTTCAATGCTTAGAAACAAGGCCTAGGGATCATACTTTCACTAGTGAACACTCTCATATAAATATCTTCTCTTCATGATACTACTCTGAACTACTCTCCGGTTGGACACTCTAATCCATGGTAGGGCTATAACAGCACTCCTCAAAGTTCGCTTTTCCCATCTAGGTAACCCCATACTGTCACCTTGAGCGCTAGATGGTTCCAACAAACACCACAATTTCATAGAGACATCCAACTCCAAATATAACTCATAACAAGTATTTGTAATCTCTAGCCTAAGTGCCACCATGGTGTGCACGCTGTCACTTTCACACACATGGGAAGAGGTAGAGATCTATGAAAGAACTTGAGTAGCAAGGTAGATCTACTTGATTACAAAGCTCATGATCACAATATGATCATGCATAGAGAGAGATGAACACATAGCTACCGGTAGAACCCTTAGCCTCAAGGAAGATCTACTCCCTCATCATCATGGGAATCAACAACGACAATGGAGATGGTGGTGGAGTCGATGGAGATGGCTCCAGGGGCACTTCCTCGTTCCGACAGCGTGCAGGAACAGAGACTTTCTATCTACCGAATCTCTTCTTCGGTGGTGGCGGCGCTGCGGAACTTTTCGTGGCTGGAGGCTGGATTTTTTAGGGTTTGTGCATCGGAGGCTTCTTATAGGCGAAAGGGCAAGGTTGGTGGAGGCCGGAGGGGCCCACACCACCCCCTAGAGCGGCCTGGCCTGGCCCGTGCCACCAGGTGGTGTGGCCAGCCCCTGGCCCCTATCCATCTCGTCTTGTGGCTCCGTGAGTCTTCCGGTAAAATATTGACTTTGGCTTTTGTCCCGTCCAATTCCGAGAATATTCATTTTCTGGCTTTTCTGGAACCAAAAACAGAAGAAAACAGGCAACTAGCACTGTGGCATCTTGTTAATAGGTTAGTCCCAGAAAATGTGTAAAAGTACTCCGAAGTGTGGACAAAACATAAGAAAGTAGATATAAAACAAGCATGGAACATCAAAAATTATAGATACATTAGCAGCGTATCAATTAACGCGTAATATACGGCGCTAGAATCACTGGCGACATTGGTTGTTAAGTCCTAGATATTATGTTCCTTTACCACTGGAACTGTATTAATAGATTATTACCACTTGGTAAATAATCCATAATCATGTTATTATGAAAATAGTATTTTTTTGTCCTTTTTGAAATGCAGGTGTTGACAACATTTGAGCTATAAGCATTTGATAGAAAATAATCAAAGGACATGAGCAAGTTGTGAACTTGCCTTTTGTGATTGCAAGATTATGCACTCACGGTCTTCAAGACATTAGAGGATCCAAATTCTGAAAGTAGCATCATTGGTCCGGTAAGGACGAATGTTTAAAGAAACAAGATGCAATTATACATAAGTAATGTAATGTAATTTGATAAACGTGAATCCCTGAGACAATTGTATCTTATCTAGGGTTTGGAAACTGGTGATGAGTTCTTAGGACTATGTTGCACTTTTATATCAGCTTCACACTTGTGCTTCTTATTAAGGCTTGTTAGAGTGTGTGAAACAATACGTAAATACAACAAGTAGCATACAATACTAAAGCACTCAAATGGTTATGGTATCTAAAAGATTTCTTAAGCAAGGTCGTTAACCAATTAGAGCCTTTAAAGAAGTGTTTAAGGATTACTTTTAATTTTTCTTAAAAGAATAACGTTTGAGGAAAATATTAACTTACAAAGTAAAAGCATTTAAACTTAAGGTTAATACCTTAAGGTTTTCTTATTAGCTAAGATTATTAAAGAGGAAAATATTACTATATTCAATAATCATAACATAAGTGGTGAAGATTTACATGTTTTGAACAAGGCACCACATTATAGATGGTTGACTTCTTAACACTACACAAAGTTAGAATTTAAGTATTATTACTTGAATGGGGTTGTGTTTTATTAAAGCTATAAGCGAATAAGAGTAGTAAATAAGAGTTTGGTGATTTTATAACTGGTAAAAATCTTTTTAGGAAAATTATAATACCCTTAAATTTGAGATGATAGTTTAAGTAGATATATTTTAAAATGGTTTGAGTTATTTTAACTCTACTTAAACATTAATTGACTTGTTATTACCTTTTTAGACTTTAAATAAATAATACTAAAGGCAATAGTAAATATTTAAATATTCCTAAGGAATAAAAATAAAATAAAAGGGTTTAAATAAGATTTATTAAACCTTTACCCTTTATGTTACCTTAATTATGGAAGATGATATTTTTAATGTGTAGATTTTATTTTTGTGATCATTTTGGCATTTTATATGTATTTTTGTGATTTTTAATTAATAAGATATGATTTTTATCATTTTATAAATCTTAATACATAATAATATTTATCTAAGTGATTACCAAAAATCTATGAAACAATTTTGTAAATTAATATTTTGTTTTCCTAAGAATTTTGGTATGTCATTTATATTTTTTTCTCATACACCAATATTAAAAATATGATTTTCAAAGTATTATTACTTATAAAATCTTTATTAAATAATAATTATTTAAATAGTTGACACAATAATGTTTGTTAATAAAGTTAAATTATAGATTTTATTTTTCTGAGTATTTTGATATATTATATACATTTTTCTGAATTATAAAACAAAAGATATTCAATTTCTAAGATTTAATCATTTTTATTAAATTCCTAAAATTATTTTTATATTTAAACTGATTTGTTTTATCTATTTACTAAATAGAGAAAAGTTTTCACACCGAGGCTATTCCTAGCCAGAGCCACTGACCCGTGGGGTCAGGGCTACGTCGGCATGCCACGAGAGTGTGGACCGGTTCAAATCTGCTAACTAAGCTAGGGTGACGCAAGCGTGATGACACGATGACGTCAGCGATGGCCAGAGCTCACTGTCGAGCAAGGATAGGTCGATCTGGAGCTTGCGGGGCAAAACTGAGAGTGCTACGTGATAGAGGAGATCAAGGCGAACTTGGGAGTGGTATCGCCGCCTTGTTTTGGTCACCGGAGGTACTCCGACGACCAACCTCTACGGCGGCCGATGACGATACACGACGCGATGACATTCTATGGCAAGAGGAAGAGATTGAAGAGGTTCTTGAGCACTGTTGGCTCACCATGATGCTGATGGGATGGTCCGCGAGGCGTGGGGAAGACCGGTGGCGGTGAATCGCCGGTAATGGCCGCGGTGGCCGACGATACCCCGGACTCGATTCCATGCTGCCCGTGGCAAGCCTGCTTACGGGACTTGCCAGAGATGAACAAGGAGACGACGGTGTTTCCAGCGGTGGCTATGGCTAAGCGAGAGGTGGTCAGAGATGGCCGGAACAACGACGACTGGCAAGCTAGGGTTTCGGGGTTCTCTTTTGTAGAGAGGATAGGAACAAGAAGAAGGGGAAATGGGTATGAGTACGGGCAAGGCGTCATGGTGGCAGCCTTATCCCCGCGAGACTGTCGGCAGCGGCGCGAATCCTAGCGTGGTGATGGCGGACGGCATCGGCTCTGCCACCGAGCTGCTTCCAGCTGGAGGGGGAAGACGATGATGGACATCTTGCGGAAAAACCCCTGGCAACGTTTTGATCTCAACCCGTGGTCCACCTCCGGTCCCACCTGTCAGTCAGAGAGAGGAGGTGAGACGGGTTGCTATAAGGCTGTTAGTGGGCCGCGGTGAAATGAGTGGTTTATTATTGCTGCTGGTGGTGAGCTGGGAGTAGGAAATGGGCCATGGGGCTGCGTCGGGCTGTCTTTTCCTTTTCTTATTCTGTTTTTCCCTTTTCCACTTCAATTTAATTTCCTTAATGATTCAAATACTCAAACTCAATGAATCAACAAGGATTCTACATGGTTAAAGTAACTAGTTGGTTTGACATACTTTTTTAGTAATTTATTACTATTTATGATGATATAAAGAACTATTTTCATTTGAAAATATTAATAGGGATTAGGGTTTTTAGATATTTACTCTTTATAATAAGATCTTTTAGAATGACTTACAGTTACACTAAGAATGTAATGGTGATGGTTTAAGATGGATAATTATGTGTACAGAATCTTATTAATACTTAATCTCATATAGGAATTATATATATACCTTATAAGATTTAAATCCTTATGGTTCATGATAGGGTGATTTAAATTTCATGGTTCTCCCTTTTTGGTGATTTTACCAAATCCAATTCTATTTGATTTGCAATGTTCAGAAATACCACAAAGTAATCTTGGTTAGATCATTATGAATCAATAACAATCATTGATGGAGAAATGCTCATATTTAATCAGATGTAGGTATTATGGTTTCTGGGAGGATTTAATAACCCATATTCAGCTATGAATATGGATGAATATTTAAGGCTAAGACATATTGCCATCATGTTCTATGTCCATAGTTTGATATAATCTTAGTTAAGGCTTCTAAAGAATCCTTACCTTAATACCTCACCAAGGTTATCTTTAGATAAGGAATTCCTTTCCTAAATATACTTTATAAATCTCTCTTCTTTTAATCACAAAGATCACCTCTTCCTAAATAAGTCAATCATCTGACTCTACCATATACATCATCATATGATGACATGGTTATGTCACTTCAACAATACTCATTATCCATTCTTTTCTTAATATCTATATAACTTTGATTGCTAAACTACCCTTGATAAATTCATCAATCCAGTTACTTCTAACTCCATCCATAAACTCCTTTAAATTCACCTTGTATCTGTATCCAATCTTGCAAGATTACAATTCTATCTATACATCACATGTGATAGCAATCCTATAAAATGTGATGGTACTACTCCCATAATTCAAGTTGGTTCTTACATTAGCTTGGTTAGACTATTATACTTCCAACTACTCCTACAACTTATGTTATATACTTCATTATACTCTAGCTTGACTTTTCTTGATCAAGCTATATGGTTCATCTTACTAGGGCTTTGCCTAATTTGGTATACTCACAACTCTTTTTAACACCTAGTCATCTATTCTCAAGTGACTTAAGAATAATGACCACCATCATTTGATCAAACTAAACTTAGGCTTCTAATTGTTTGATCAAGATCTATTACTCACTAAGTAGTAGACTTGTACTGTCTCTGTATAGGCTTATCTTGTTAAGCAAGCTTACTCTAAGTTTATATCCACTTGTCCTAACAAGATTATTATTTAATGTACTAATATTACTAACTTTCTTATAGCTTCATAACTACTATCTAAACTCTTGGTTTTAGATACTTCTTCTAGTTAACTCATGAGTGAGTTAACTCCTCTACTATCTAATGGTTTGATCACCTCTAAGGCGCACATTCTATTAATGATGGCACACTCTACCATAACTAGTTGCTTCTTCTATTTATTTACTTAAGGTCTTTGGAAGGTGAATATAATAGGTCAAAACTAAGAGTCAATAAGTTCTAGATCAGGAATTGATCACACATATTAATGATAAGTGGACACTAATAATTGGTTAAATAGGATTGTCATCTATTAACATGACACTCAGGGTATGTGATAGATGATCTTAGTTTGTCTTCCATTTCTGCTCCATTTGTAATAAGAGTTAATGTTTAAGAACTACCTTGATTCCCTTGGTAAGAATAACTATGGCAAGCAAGTATATCAAAGTTTAGTTATGGCTAATACCTTGACATCATTTATGGAATATTAATTATTCATCCTTGAGTTGTTGTATGGAACACCATGTCATGATCTCTAAGAGATCAAGAACTACTTATTAAGTAGGGCGTTGTGACTTAGTTCTATAACATTTGATCTACCCTTAGATCAAATTGTATTACCAAAGATTAGGTTTTAGAAAAGGTCATATTGAAACTTATCGCAGTCAACTTGATGATATACTTCAGTTCCACCAAGTAAAGAGAAGCTTCAATCTCTTTGTCAAGTTTTATTTCAAAAGCGCAAAAATTATTCGGATTTTCTATGCATGAATGCAATGCACACACCTGTGTTCAGCTTATTTCTAAGCTCTAATGTTGGGGTGTTACATACTCTCCCCCTTAAAATAAACTTTGTCCCCGAAGTTCGTACTCTCTTACATTTTGGAATGTGGTATTGATTTGTGTTGATCACGCCATTCCTCAAATTTCATCGTGATTACACTTGAGAATAATTGTGGTATCCTGTATCCAGATCTTTTTCCTTGAATCCTCTTCATTCCGACAATATCCACTGAACTTTCTAACTTACCTTATAGTTCCTCTTACCAAATCTCTTGGGGTCTTATGCCCTTACAGTCCTATTTAGAATTGGTTGTGGACATATTTTTTCCATCCAATAAGGTTTTATACTACTACACACTAAACTATTTTAGTTGGCTCTACTCCTACTTTTTAAGGAAAACTTACCAACTGTTTCCCCCTTTACAACTAGTCTACTTGGGTTAAGAAGTTTGTCTACTTGGGTTATTCATCCAGACATATTCTCGGAAATTCTTTATAATGATGACTTCTTATAACCTTATGAGAATAAGTCTTAACCGCATCATAACTCTATACTTATTCTCCAACCTTTAGTCAGAAAGTTGGACAACAACACTTCAGTGTTTATTGTTTACTCTCCCCTTGGGGTTTTCTAATGGTCTCTAAACTTTATGTATAATATCTATTAACTCAATAATTAGGATATTGGTCTCTGTCTAGCTTATACTTTACCGCTTCAAGGTCTCATGAAATAATTTGTGGTACTCCCACACAATTGTGGATCTCTAAAATGAATCTTCCAACGTTACTTGTCTTACTTTTAATCTTCTGGACATTTTCACTTTGGTAAGCCCGATTTCACGAAGCGTCTCGAAAGTCGTTCGCAATAAATTTTATACTCCTTTATGTCCTTCTTAGCTTAGGCCAAGTTTTATACTCTTTAAATTACACAAAGATGACCTACTTCACTACACCGCTAGGATACCTGCTACGGATACCAGCCGCGGATCCTCCTTGGTGCGTAAATTACCCTACGGGTTTTCGACTTCTTACTAGCATTCTCTCGGAGTTGTTAGATCTTGAATACGACTTTTGTTTCAAAACTTCTTCCTTGCACTAATTCATGATACTTTCATGAACTAGGTACAACTACTTCATTAGCTCCTTAGAAACATCACCTATTTTGAGTGATCTTTAGTTCATTCCTTCATGTTGCTCCACCTTTTCTGCACTAATAATCCTTCTGATTGCTAACTAATAATAAGTTGGGATCGATCCATCCTTCAAAATAGTATTGATACCCTTACATTTGGCTTCCTTCTTTGTGAAAGTCTTCATTTTGATCTTCGGAACTCGTCACTCCCTTACACGAATTCCATTTTCTATCTAGGTCTATAACATCAGGTAATAACTTGATGATGTAACACGCATTTGCACATCAGGTCAAACTTCATGCATAGATCTAGTCAATCAAGAAGATCCAAGAAAAAACAAGAAATACTGAAACATATAGCATGTATTAAACATAGGTCTTTGAAATCTTACAACTCCCAACCACAGCAAGACACTCCCTCTGTACACTACCTCCTTATATTACAAGGGATTCTTGCTCATGTGAGCACACGCTCACTTATTTTAGCAAGCCTCTCAAGCACTACAATATGCATTACCCAATATGAACATTATTAAAGCATGCTCCTTTATGGATTACTTCCGTTCTTACTTTCTTCACTCACTTCTGGGCTTCCATAATTTTCGTCCACGATGGCCCGAAGTTCGACGACTGGCTTCTGGTGCATCAGAACATCCAGTAGATGCGTAACCTTGAGTAGAAATACCAAGAGTGAGATTAGCCATTGAGAAATGACTATCATACTCATTATCTTCTGCAGTATTCTTCTTTCCTCCTTCATACGCATCCTCAAAGTAAGAGGTATTCTTTGCTTCTTCCACAATCCAGTCGTACATATTGGTGTAGTAACTTCCAGGACACTCTTCCATTTCAATGGGATTATTATTACCCCCATATGGTCCATATGATTCTATAGGATTATAACTAGTTTCTACTCCCTTACCCAACTCACGAGGTATAGCTTGTCCCATGACTTCATCATAAGACTGGCCTTCCCATCCGGTATTATCTCTAACGGCATTCTTGGGGTTAGGTGCATTCCATATTTTCTGTTCCTCCTCATATTTGGTCCATGGGTCTACTGGTTTCTGAGGTTCAACTGGATAATAGGCATAAACTTCAGAGTGTGGGTCATTAAACTCTATTTCTTCAAACACCTCCCCGGAAAAGATTGGCTTTGGGTGCTTTGCTTCTTTAACTAACTTCTTTCTACGTCCCACTGCCTTTGCAGGATCAGTGAAATCCTCAATGACCATGTCCAACTCTTGAACTAGCACTTGATGAGTGTTATGAAACGTGTTCAGTAAAGACTTATAACGATCCATATACTCTATTGCCAGAGTAGGTTTGGTCCTTACCAGAGCAGAATGATCTAACTCGGGATCAGAACTAAGAGTTTCATGAGGTATAGCAGTATAGGTAGTACCTACCAGTGCCTTGGAATTCTGTTCCCTTATCTTGGTTATGGCTGCTACTACTTCAATCTGATAAGTTGTTGCCATACATCTTGCTTCTCCTGAGGGCATTTCTCCATGCACTCCCAACTTCTTGGGTAACATGATCAGGATATGGCACTTGGCCAATATTTGTCTGTCATAGAAACTGTAAATCTTGACCAGAAGTCAAGACTTACAATCCAGGCTCCATAGAAGTTGTCTTAGAGTGATTGTCCAGTCATCTTCATAATCATCTAAGGTCTTGTTCAACACTTGAACAATCCGAGGTGGATACCTAGGTGCCATTCTTTTACTATAGATAAGAAATTATCATCAGTCATCTTGAGTTAGAACTCATGGTACTCATTTGAAATTGCGCAATAAAGAATCATCGCACTAGCAACATGACGAGATTATTATCAATTGAATATTCATCATATTTCTAGAGAACTCTTTATGGTTGCTAACATCCTTCCTATAGGTTCTACCCATTTACTAGGTTTACCAACCTAAGGTCAAAGCATATGCTCTGATACGAGCTGCGGTGACCCAACATACCACTTCATGATGTACTACACTATAGTCGTTGACATAACACCAATGAAACACCATTCACTAGTATTATATCCCTCAGAGTGGTACAATAGAAACACAACAGGTCCAAGACATGACTATAGATTACAACTCGACTCTTTACATAAGATCTAGAGAACACGCTAGGTTAAAGAGAGAGAAAGAAACTTCTTACAAAGAAGAACCGGAAATAATAACTCAAAACTATCTAGTAACTAAGACTAGCATCTAAACTATCAGACTTGTCATTGATACTATTGCAATGCTCTATAGAAGTAGTATTTATGGCTAGAGGATCTACTCCTATCTACTTAAGAATGTTGGCTTCACTTCGGTTGATGTAAACGTTGACTTCATTGACTCTGTTGAAGAACTTGAGCTGTCGATGATGGTTCCTTGAGCAGAAATTGATGTTGACGTCGTCTTCAACGACTTAGAATCTAGCAAGGGTTAAGAAGGTACGGTTGAGTACGAGCGTACTCAACAAGTTCACTAAAAAGGAGTGAATGATGCACTATCTCCACAGCCATAGACCATAGGTCGTAGGCAATGCAGGTTTTCGTAAACATTTCTTCAAAGGTTGCATTTATTTTGAAAACTATGTCCGGCAGCCTTCACAGGTTGACCAGAAGCTTCGTGGGGTTCCTTTCCTGCCGCGTTTGTAGCTCCTTCCCGGAACATGGAGTAACATGTCACAGTTCTTACACTCTGTAGAGATGCGTTGCTTTACCCATGAGAGATCAACTCCTTGTTGCACAATCGGGTATCTTATTCCCGTCCACAATTCCGTGATGTGGGGCCCAGTAGGTGATCCAAGCCAATCACTGCCCTCTCCACGACCCCATATGTCTGCACGATCCTTCGGGGCTAACTACACCTCCGTTAACCCCCTTTTGGGCAAGCTATAACCCTTGTGAGTTCCCGAAGACTCTATGAGCCGGTTATGCCCCTGACAAGCTCCATAAAGGTCCGACTATACCTCCGGCAGCCGCTCACAGATAATCTAGATACCAAAACTGTGGGGCCTAAGGGTGCCCACCCATATATTGGATCCACACAAGGAATCACAACGTCACGATAAGGTCATCTTGCCTCCGTATGAAAGGAAGAAGATATAGCTGACTTCTCCGTCCCATTCCAAATCTCATGATTAACGCGTAATATATGGTGCTAGAATCACTAGCGACATTGGTTGTTAAGTCCTAGATATTATGTTCCTTTACCACTGGAACTATATTAATAGATTATTACCACTTGGTAAATAATCCATAATCATGTTATTATGAAAATAGTATTTTCTGTCCTTTTTGAAATGCAGGTGTTGACAACATTTGAGTTACAAGCATTTGATAGAAAATAATGAAAGGACATGAGCAAGTTGTGAACTTGCCTTTTGTGATTGCAAGATTATACACTCACGGTCTTCAAGACATTAGAAGATCCAAATTTTTAAAGTAGCATCATTGGTCCGGTAAGGACGAATGTTTAAAGAAACAAGATGCAATTATGCATAAGTAATGTAATGTAATTTGATAAACATGAATCCCCGAGACAATCGTATCTGATCTAGGGTTTGGAAACTGGTGTTGAGTTCTTAGGTCTGTGTTGCACTTTTATATCAGCTTCACACTTGTGCTTCTTATTAAGGCTTGTGAGAGTGTGTGAAACAATAAGTAAATACAACAAGTAGCATACAATACTAAACACTCAAATGGTTATGGTATCTAAAAGATTTCTTAAGCAAGGTTGTTAACCAATTAGAGCCTTTAAAGAAGTGTTTAAGGATTACTTTTAATATTCTTAAAAGAATAACTTTTGAGGAAAATATTAACTTACAAAGTAAAAGCATTTAAACTTAAGGTTAATACCTTAAGGTTTTCTTATTAGCTAAGATTATTAAAGAGGAAAATATTACTAGATTCAACAATCATAGCATAAGTGGTGAAGATTTACATGTTTTGAACAAGGCACCACATTGTAGATGGTTGACTTCTTAACACTACACAAAGTTAGAATTTAAGTATTATTACTTGAATGAGGTGGTGTTTTATTAAAGCTATAAGCGAATAAGAGTAGTAAATAAGAGTTTGATGATTTTATAATTGGTAAAAATCTTTTTAGGAAAATTATAATACCCTTAAATTTGAGATGATAGTTTAAGTAGATATTTTTTAAAATGGTTTGATTTATTTTAACTTCACTTAAACATTAATTGACTTGTTATTACCTTTTTAGACTTTAAATAAATAATACTAAAGGCAATAGTAAAGATTTAAATATTCCTAAGGAATAAAAATAAAAGATAAGGGTTTAAATAAGATTTATTAAACCTTTACCCTTTATGTTACCTTAATTATGGAAGATGATATTTTTAATGTGTACATTTTATTTTTGTGATCATTTTGGTATTTTATATGTGTTTTTGTGTTTTTTATTAATAAGATATGATGTTTATCATTTTATAAATCTTAATACGTAATAATATTTATCTAAGTGATTACCAAAAATCTATGAAACAAATTTGTAAATTAAGATTTTATTTTCCTAAGAATTTTTGTATATTATTTATATTTTTTCTCATACACCAATATTAAAAATATGAATTTTCAAAGTATTATTACTTATAAAATCTTTATTAAATAATAATTATTTCAATAGTTGACACAATAATGTTTGTTAATAAAGTTAAATTATAGATTTTATTTTTCTAAGTATTTTGATATATTATATACATTTTTCTGAATTATAAAACAAAAGTTAAATTCTTGAAATTATATTTATATTTAAACTTATTTATTTTATCTGTTTACTAAACAGAGAAAACTTTTCACACCGAGTCTTTGGAAGGTCAATATAATAGGTCAAAACTAAGAGTCAATAAGTTCTAGATCAGGAATTGAACACACATATTAATGAGAAGTGGACACTAAGACTTGGTTAAATATGATTGTCATCTATTAACATGACACTCACGGTGACGAGGGTTTAACTCATCAATGCCCATTGTTATGGACTTGGGTTTTGGAGAAGGAGGGAGCGCTAGAGACATCTATCGGCTAGCAAACAAGCACACAGGGGACTCGAAGATTTACCCAGGTTCAGGCCTCGTAGAGGTCCCTACTCCTGCTTGTCTGCTCGTGGAATTATCAAAGGAATCGAGGATTACAATGGTGCGCAGATGCAATCTGGCGAGGGTTGTGGAAACTAGGGTTGCGTGTGTCCTCCTTGCCGCCCCCTCTTGGCCTTTATATAGATAGGCTAGGTCTCGGGTAGCAGGTCGAGTCGGTTACAGGTTAGGGTTTTTCCCTTTGAACTTTCTATCTTTAGCTTCTTCTTGTTCTTCAAGCAATCAAGAGTTTGTAGGCTACTCGAGTTCTCTATTTGGGCCTTGGCGACACCTTGGGCTTCCACTGTATCCAGGCCGTATATATCAAGCTTGAGTACCTATAGGGTATACCCATGTCAGTAGTCCCCGAGTATCCAGTGGAATCGCAGATTCTACTAGAGACTTTATGAAGCCTTTAGAGAGTGCCTGACAGAGGATTTTTCACTGCTTTGTTTATGTCATAGGGATTATTGATATGCGTGCCTGATTTGACCGATGTATCGGTATCAGTTAACTGCCTTAGGGCACAACAACGCAATGTACTCAAACTCGAGTCCCCGGACTCGAGTCCAGAAAAGTGCTGGTGTAATTCGACTCAAGCCGCGGAGGTCTTACAGGAGTCAAATTCCAGTATATGGGTGTGAGCACTCGACACGTCCGTCAAGGCATGTTCATCGAACCTGTAGGCACGGATATATTTCTGGTAGTGCGTAGCAAATGCGTTGCCAGACCTTATTCAGGTCTTATCTTCACGCTGCAAGCGCGACATCTAATTTTTTGTCAACGCGGAGATGATTCGGGTGACCTAGGAGACGTAGTCTCTTTGTAGGGAAAATATGAGGCGGTGTCGCCATAAACTTCGAGTGTGGATGTTATCAACACGCAGTATGATGTACCAATAATCATAGGGTGCGCGACCAACGCTCCCTATGGGAGTAGCCCTCGAGTGCCTGGTTGAGTCAAAGACTCGGGCAGGGACTAAATAACTTCTGCGACTGCTGTCGTCTTTTGTTGCTTGTTTCAGTCGAATTTGCTTCCGGCGCTCCCTATGGGAGTAACCCATGTCCATAGTCGAATTGCGGATTCAAGTGGTTGGGTTTGCTTTGATTGTCCATGTTCCTGTAGAAAAGAAAAAGAAAAAATCATAGGGTGCACGACCAGTGCTCCCTATTGGAGTAGCCCCCGAGTGCTTGGTGGAGTCGAAGACTCGAGCAAGGACTAAAGTAGTCAAAGTCTCCTACTGCATAATTTTGGATGATGTCAGTGCTGACGATGTGATAACCTCAGTTGCCCGCGTGAGCGAGTTTGACGAGACGTGACGAGCGGTGGGTTCCATTTTCTGACTCTAACTTGACCGGGCATGCGTAATCTCTGTTTTAACGGTGCCTCCTCGATTTCCGCACGTAATGGGGGTAGTGTGGGATGGTTCACGCTTTAGGTCCTCCACGTGTCGAGCACGATGAATGCCACACGTCTGGTAGGGTTTTTCCTGGCCGTTAGATTGCATCTTCCAGGGGGTTAAGTAGCGATGTTGCGACCGTAATTTTTCACATCTGCTTCTTTTCTCTGCCTTTGCCTCCGTCGCCATTGCTGCTGCTCCTCTGCTCCTTTGTGTTCGTCTTTCACGCGACGCTGGATCAGCTCCGCATATTCCCTAGTTAATTTCTCCGGTCACACTGCCACCATAGAATGGGGAAGAAGAAAGGAGGCGCCGCGGCCGATTCCGCCGCCACCACGGTTGCTGCGAAGAAGAAGGGCAGTTCCGCCGCTGTAGGCACCAGCACCGCCGCCGCTGGGAAAAAGAAGGGCACGGGCACTCGCGTCACCAATGGCACGTGGCGCGCATCCGTGATCAAGTCTTCTGAGCTCCATCTCCTATGCCAAGACGGAGTTTTGTCTTCCTCAGTCGCTGACACGCGTGTCCCCGACAGCGAGGTAATCCCCTCTCCTCCTGCTGGTTTTCGAGTGATGTTCCTAGCGTTCATCATCCGCAGTCTCTCATTGCCCCTGCATCCTTTCTTCAGGGGCCTTCTCTGTTTCTATGGGCTCCAGCTGCATCAGCTGTCCCCCAACTATATCAGTGCTGGCTTGGAATCGAGCCGCACTTCGGTATCTTGAAGCGTCTCTTCAAGCTGAAGCTCCAGTCGGTGTCTGGCTCCGTAGTCTATGATATAGGAGGCTGCGGTATCCACGTCGACTCCTTTGCCACGTACTTTGACATCAAACTCACGGCGTCTGTCCAAGGGTGGAGGCACAAGTGGTTCTACATCCGCGACCTGAAGGCCGACGGAGACCACTACGGACTCGCGCCCTTCGATCCCGCGACGCCGTGCAAGAGGAGGCGCTCCTGGAAGAACTTGGTGATGTCCGACGAATCCGTGGAGACAAATGTGCTGTACGAGTGCGTCTGCGAACTCGAGAGTCGCATGGGAAAAGAGGAGGGAGGCTGCGCCCTCATTCGCACGTGGCTGCACCGTCGCGTCCAGCCCCTGCAGGCCAGAGTCCATCCTATGTTCCAGTGGGCTGGTGTGGACGATGTCACTCGCGTATCTGCTGATGGCATTTCCGCGAGTGAGGTGGATAAAAGGGTGCGACTGGTCACCAAGTACACCGCCAAGGATGTGCTCCCCAATGATCCAGTCGTACCTCCATTCGATGCTACTAACCCTCCTCCTGAGGTACAGTTGTGCTACATAGTAGCTTTGTTTATCGACTACTTCTTTTGACTTGTGCTAAATTATTTTCTGTGTGCAGGATTGGGGGTGTCGCCCTGTATACCCCCTCTTCCTGAGGGGGTTATCCCTCGTGAAGCCCTGGAAGAGGACGAGTCGGAGTCAACCATCCCATCTGATGTGGAGGAGGAAGCCCCTGAGTCGAGTGGTCCGGACACTCGCAAGCGTTCGCGTAGCGAGGATTTGGATGCATCGTCTCCTTCGACTCCAGAATGTGCAGTTGTTGGCGCAGAATTGCCGATACCTACCGTTCCTATGAGTGTCGTGGCGCCATCTTCTCGCAAGAAGATGTGACTGCCTAAGGAGTCATCGTCAGAGTCGGGGGATCAAACCTTCGATTTTGACAAGTTTGATTGGTAAGTGTGCGAGTCTTCCGTATGGTTCTTCTTTGAAGTTGCTTTTTCTTGATGTTGATTTTGTTCTGCAGTCAGCCAACGTCGTCATCTTCTGGTGACGTACAATTTTTGAAGGAATCTGGAGTCGCGACCTCCAAAGCCAAGAAAATGGGTGAGCATGCCCTTCTCCTCCATTGGCAGCCCACTCCGGTCATAACTCATCAAGTTCTCCACACAATGTGGAGCACCAGATGGTTATCCGGACGTCTGCGCATCCATCGACTTCGGAGTCATTAGAGGATCATGTATGTGTAGTATCTCTTCTTCTGATTTTGTAGTCGAATTTTCATCTATGCCATCTGTTGACCCTTTACTATGTCTTTTGTCGCAGCTCATTGTGAAGGAAGCCTCTTGCCTGGCAGAGCAGGTGCTCGCGATGGGTCGTCAGCATGCAATGCTGGACAATCGCCATCGCGTGGTTGAAAGTGAGTGTTCTTTACTTTTTCTTCTGCATCCTTGTGATATATTCGACTGACGGTTTATCCTTGTTTGTGTCATAGCTGAGCATAATGCACTCCTTCGTAGCACTGCTTCCCTTGAGAAAACGCTTGCCATGGTGGTGAAGAGCCGTGATGAGGCAATCGCGGCGCAGGATGAATCACGGAAACGCGAAGAGGATCTGCGCGCCTCCATCGCAGCTAGGAAGAAGTTGTTCGAAGAACAGCTTTTCTCGATTGCCAAGGCTCTCTCAGGTATGTCCTTGTCTAGATTTTCGTCGTGTCCCTTTTTTTGAATTTGCTGCCGTGCTAACTTTTGCGTCGATGCTTGATTCATGTGTAGATGCCAGTGGTCTGAGCTTCGACCCCTAGGCACTCCGTCGTGATGATGCCCTAGCGGGTGCCATTTCGGCAGTTGAAGATCGTAGCGCTGCCGTTCAGGGGACGCTTGCCAAAGCCAAGGGCATGCTCAGTCACCTCCAGGAGGAACTGGCTCCCAAGGCTGAGTTGATCGAGAATATGGATGAGATGGTGGAGTCCCTTGTCAGGGGCATTCCTGCGAGCTTCAAGAACTTGCGCTGTGCGGATGGCACTTCAATGTCACTCGCAATGGTTCAAGCCCATGGAGTCGAAGTTGATCCTACAACGGTCTCCAAGGTGATGCCTATCAGCGCGGATGGCCAGCAGGTAGTCTTTGCTCCTTTCGCAACTGCTCGTGGCAAGTACGGGCCGCAGCTGATCAATACAGTTGCGAAGTACTATGAGGAGCTTCAGCGAGCCAAGAAGGCGGCGAAGGCTGCGATGTAAGGGGCCGGCGAGAAGTCTGTGGCGTCTGATACTGCCACAGACTCGATGAGGCCCCCAAAACCAAAGTCTAAGTCAAAGAAGCCAGTTGCTCCTCAGTAGTCTTGTCTTGTAATAGTTAAATAGCTTATTTCTTGTGTCGAAAACATGCCTTTTGGCAAGTGTATCTGCTGATACTTTGTTAATCTTGAGTGCACTCGAGTCTTTTGTCTATGCCTCGCCTTAGTCTTCTTACTGTCTCTTGCTTGACTTGTGATAGGGCACATCGAGTGATCTTTTGAGGGAACCTCGGGATTCGCCACCCCCTGATGACACCTTGGCGCCGCCGTGCTCAAGGGTGGATGAGCTGTCTTTGCTCTCGCGACTCTGTGACCGCGTGAAGAAGTTGGAGCGTGAATTGCCCGTACTCCATGGTAACGCGGATGTATGGAAATCAAGGGCGGAGAAGGCTGTCGCCCGAGAACAATATCTGCTGGAGGAGGTGATGCAGCTAGGCGACCAATTCAAATGTTAGTTCTCTTCTTCCTTATCTTTTCTCTGTAGTCACTCGCAGTAGTTCGTTGTCTTCATACTTATGTCGTTGCTTGGTATATTTGTCAGTGCACGCCATCAGCAGGATGAGAAGGATAGGATTGCCATTCGCATGAATGACCTGAGCCAAGAGTAGCTTCAGGCGAGTGGATACTTCTGGGTGGATCATGATCGTGCAATCGCGCTGGCGACCCTGTAGGATCGTGCATCGCGAGTGCTTCATTTCTTGAAGAAGTTGCAATCGTGCTTGAGGAATATTTACCATACGATGTTCCCGCTGGACGTCGTTCCATCGAGCCTGCTGGCCCTTCTTGCTAAATTCCAAGACTTGAGTGTGGTCCGCGAGTGTGTACGGCAACAGTTAGTGGTTGGTGCCAAGGCTGCTTTGTCGCTGGTGCGACTGCACATGCCTGATGTGGACGTTGCAGCAATTGCGGCCGGACCGCCAGCGCCGCCAGCAAGTTCGACTTGGAACATGGTTCCGCACTACCAGGCGGTGGATCACCCAGCGAAGGAAATCGTCGACTTCTTCGAGGAGCAAACCAACGTTCCTTTGCTGCAATAGTAGTTTAGTTTGTATCCTGCACATAGTTGTACCAGTGTTGTAAAGTTCATATATATGTTGTGTATAATTGATTAACATTGATGTATATAAAGAGCTTGTTATCGTCTATGTTTTGCGAGTGCATTGCACTATGCGATTCCTTTTCGTTTGCCTGACTTGTGTTTATCTCAGCTTCTTGCCAACCTATCAGGTGCGTTGCAACTAGGTTGGTGTTTGTCAAGGGTTTCGATTGGTGTGCCAGCTACTCAGGATATCACGTTAGTTCGTAGAACATATGTGTATAGGGTGGCGCAGCCTCCGAGTGGATAATTTGCGAAAAATAAAAGAAAACACAGAGTTTTGGGGCACTTAGCTTTATTTATTCGCAGGATAGTACGAGGTACAATGTGTGGCTAAGTAGCCTTGGCTGAGTAGCCTTATTTGCAATGTAAAAACAAAAACGACTAAGGGTAGTAGCGCCGCAGCTGCGTGACGTTCCGAGGGTTGGAGTATGCGACTCCTGTCTCTAAATCTTTAAGGCGATAGGCGCCACCTAGGATTACTTCTGTAATCACGTATGGTCCCTCCTAGGAGGACTCGAGCTTGAGATGCCCTTGCTGTTTCAGTCACAGGACCAGGTCGCCTTCGACGAAGGACCTGGGGCGTAGCCTTCTGCTATGATAGTTGCGCAGGTTCTGCTGGTAGATCGTTGATCTTTCCGCGGCGATTTCCCTCGCCTCGTCAAGGAGGTCGACAGAGTCTTCGAGTGCAAGAGTTGACTCATGCTCGCTGTAAGCGACCACACGTGGTGCTTTGTATCGTACTTCGGCGGGTAGCACCGCTTCAGCCCTGTGCACCATGAAGAACAGGGTGTACCCTGTGGCGTTGTTTGGAGTTGTGCATAGGCTCCAGAGTACCAATTGCAGCTTGTCTGGCCAGCAGCCTGCGGCCTGTTCGAGTGGCCTGAGGAGCCGTTTCTTGATGCCGCCGCAGACGAGCTCGTTAGCCTTTTCAACCTGACCATTGGTCTGTGGGTGTGCTACGGAGGCATAGCTGATGTTGATTCCCAGATTCTCGCAGAATTCTTGGAACTCCTTGGATGTGAAGTTTGCCCCGTTGTCCGTGATGATGCTGTGTGGCACTCCGAAGCGATAGACTATGGATTCAAAGAATTTGACTGCATTGTATCCTGATTGATTAGTTACTGGCATGGAATCTATCCACTTGGTGAATTTGTCGACTGCGACCAGGAGGTAGACGTAGCCTCCTCATGAGGACTTTGGGAGCTTGCCGACCATGTCGAGTACCCGTTGCGCGAAGGGCCAGGCCAATGGAATTGGCCGGAGTTCTGCGCCAGGTGCGTGTGGCTTGTCCGCGAATCGCTGGCAAGCATTGCATTTTTGGACGATGTCCTTGGCATCACGCATGGCCGTAGGCCAGTAGAATCTAGCTCGTAGAGCTTTGGCGACGAGGGCGCGACTGCCGGCGTGGTGCCCGCAAGTCCCCTCATGGATGTCGAGGAGAACAGCTCTTCCATCGGCCATGGAGACGCATCGTTGGAGTACTCCTTTGATGTTGCGCTTGTATAGTTTGCCGTTAATAACAGCAAATGCCTTGGATCATCGTGCGATGTGCCGGGCGTCCGTCGGATCGTCCGGTAGCCTCTTGATGAGAAGGTACGTGATGTATGGTTGAGTCCAGGATGGCTCGATCATCATGACGCTCATTGGTCCTTTGAGTCCTGTGTCCAGCTCCAGGTCATCGAGTGCCATTGGCTCATTGGTGGCGCAGCCCTCGAGTCTGTTGTTGCGCTTGTTTTCTTCTCTGTGGCCTTTGGCTTGATGGAGCGTTCGCAGATGCGCTCGAGAAATACCCCGGGTGGTATGGGGGCGCTGGTAGAGCCTATGTTGGCGAGTGTGTCCGCATCTTCATTACTTTCGCGGCCTATGTGCTGCAGCTTGCAACTGTCGAAGTCCCCTTCGAGTGTGTCGTAGAGGTTGCGGTAGGCGATCATGTTGTCGTTCAGTGTGTCGCACTCGTGCATTGTCTGATTGACGACCAGCTTGGAGTCGCCATATATTATGAGCCTCTTGGCGCCGCAGGCTTTTGCCATCCTCATCCTGTGCAGTAGGGCCTCATATTCAGCTTCATTGTTGGAGGTAGTGAACTGCATCCGCAGGATGTATTTCAGCTTGTCTCCCTGGGGAGATGTCAGTATGACACCTGCGTCGGCCCCATCCTTTTGCTTTGAACCATCGAAGTGCATTGTGCAGAGGTAGGACATATCTGGTTTTTCGGGGAGCTGATTCTCCATCCAGTGCACGAGGAAGTCAGGGAGAACTTGCGACTTGATTGCATCATGTTTTTCATATGTGATGTCTCGTGGAGACAGTTCTATTCCCCAAAGCGCGACTCGTCCGGTGGTGTCGGGATTGTTGAGGATATGCCAAAGCGGGGCGTCATTGACTACCACGATTGGGTGTTCCTGGAAGTAGTGGCGCAGTCGCCGGGCTGTCATGAAGATGCCGGACGCCAGTTTCTGGTAGTGCGGGTACCGCTGTTTTGTTGGCGTAAGTACCTCGCTGAGGTAGTAGACTGGGCGCTGTACTCCGTGGAATTTTTTCCTCAGCTCGTTCTACTACGAGCACTGTGTTAACCACCTGGTTGGTGGCGGAGATGTACAACAACAATGGTTACCTTTCATGTGGGGTCACCAGTACTGGCGAGGTGGATAGTAGGCGCTTGAGGTCTTCAAATGCTTCCTGTGCCTCGTTGGTCCACTCGAACTTGTCAGCTTTGCGGAGGAGTTGGTAGAAAGGCAGTGCCTTTTCGCCCATTCGACTAATGAATCAACTGAGCGCCGCGATTCGCCTAGCCAGCTGCTGGACACCTCTTATGTTTTTCGGCTTCTCCATGGCCAGTATGGCTTTTATTTTCTTTGGGTTCGCCTCGATCCCTCTCGCGGAGATAAGATACCCGAGTAGTTTCCCAGATGGTATGTCGAAGGCGCATTTGTCCGGATTGAGCTTGATCCGGTAGCGGTCGAGGTTGGCGAAGGTTTCACGCAAATCATCGAGTAGTGAAGCTTCCTCTTTGGTCTTGATTACTATGTCTTCAACATAGACTTGGATGTTGTGACCAAGTTGGATCTTAAGGCGAGCCTGCATGCACCACTGGTAGGTGGCTCCTGCGTTCTTCAGCCCGAAGGGCATTGTGTTGTAGCAGAACACACCAAAAGGCATTGTAAACGCCATTTTTTCTTGATCCTCCTCCTTCATTGGAATCTGGTTGTAGCCTGAGTAGGCGTCGAGGAAGCAAATGCGCTCGCATCCCGCGGTGGAGTCGATGATCTGGTCGATTCGCGGTAGCGGGAAGTGGTCCTTCGGACAGTGCTTATTCAAAGAGGTGAAGTCCACGCACATCCGCAGGATAGCCGTGTCCTTTTTTGGTACTAGCACCGTGTTGGCGAGCCAAGTGCTTTCCTTGATCTCGCGTATGAATTTTGCGTCGAGGAGTCTGTTGATCTCCATTCCGACTGCCTTTGCTCTTGGTTCAGACAATCGCCGAATTTTTTGTTTGACTGGCCTTGCGTCTGGGTTGACATTGAGTGCGTGCTCGGCGAACTCCCTCGGAACTCCTGGCATGTCCGCTGGACACCAGGCGAATATTTCCCAGTGCTCACGGAGGAATTCGACGAGCGCGAGTTCCTATGCGGGACTCAAGTTGTTGGCGATGAGGGCTGTCTTGGCGGGATCCGATGGGTGGACCTGAACTTTCTTCGTGTGCACCGATGAGTTGAAGGATAGGTCGGATGAACTTGGCTGGCTCAGGGGAGGCAGACTGTTGTTTGTCGACTCCTTTAGTCTCGCAAGTTCTTTCTGCATGCCGAAGGACTGGGAAATTCTGTTGAATTCCCTGTCGCAACTATCGGACCTCTCGAAGCTCTCGTTGATTGTGATGACGCCATTAGGGCCTGGCATTTTCATCTGCAGATAGGCGTAGTGCAGCACTGCCATGAACCTAGCGAATGTGACACGTCCGAGGATGTAGTGGTACTGTGAGGGCCAGTCGACGACTTCGAAGTCGATGCGCTCGCGTCGAAAGTTTTTCGGCGTGCCGAAGATGACGTCGAGGTTGATTTTGCCAAGGGGATATACACCCTTGCCTGGGACGATGTCGTGGAATGTTGTGTCTGAGGCCTCTAAGCAAGTCAGAGGGATCCTCATTGCTCGCAAGGTACTCGCGAACATAAGGTTGATGCCGCTTCCACCATCCATGAAGACGCGGCTCATGTCGAAGCCTCCAATTTGTGCCTCGAGTATGAGGGGACAGTGGCTTGGACGAGGTACTTGGCACGGATGGTCATGCTTGTCGAAGGTGATGCAGGACTCACTTCCACTGAGGTACTCAGTGGTGGATGGTGGCGAGTTTGTCACCAGATTGACTTGGCGAGTGATGGCCTTTTGCACCCGGTTGGAGGGGCGACCCTTTTGGATCATCATGGTGCCCATGGCCCGCGGGTACGGCTCGCCTCCGTGATGATGGTCGGGTGCAGCTGCATTTGGCGGTGGTCCAGGTGGTGGTGGAGGAGCTCCATGTGCCACAACGCCTGGGGCGGCTCCGTAGCCCCTGTTGACTACGTCGCGATTCATCTGAGCCAGGCCTTCATGGAGTTTGAGAAACTCGCGGCAGTCTTTGAGGAGGTGGCTGGATTTCTTTTTGTCGTCATGCTTGTCGATGTAGAAGTGCATGGTGCATGGCCCGGACAGCTTGTCTTCAACGGACGCGGCGGGCGCTTCATTGCGAGTGCGGCGCTACCATACTTGCGTGGTTTTCTCGGAGTCACGGTATCCACCGCTGCGGTAGCCGCTGTTGCGGTTGTTGTCGCGCCTGTCGGTGTAGCCGGATGCGACCATGTTGACGTCGTCGCGGTCATCATAGATGTGCATTCGCCGTTTGCTTCGGCGGTCGCGTATGTGCTTGAGTTCTGCTTCCTCGTCGGAGTGAACACGATTCTTCACCGAATCTTCTCTGTTAGCCCACCGATTCGCGATTTCCATCAGGTGGTCGATGGTTTTGGGATTCGAGTGGCCCAACTCCTCCTTGATCTCCATGCGGCGAACGCCGCCGTTGAATGCGTCGATTGCGCGTTCCTCCGAGATATTTTCCACGGAATTCTTGATGATGGACCACCTCTGGATGTACGAGCGTAGCGATTCGCCCGACCTTTGCTGGCAGCACCTCAACTCTTCGATTGATGCGGGCCTTTTGTAGGTGCCCTTGAAGTTGCGCACAAAGCTGTAGACCAGCTCTTCCCAACTACGAATGGATCTGTGTGGGAGGTTGTTGAGCCATGCCCGGGCGGCGCCTTTAGCTGTAGCTGCAGGCATTGCATAGCCGTGCTTCGACTCCCGCCGTGGATCCTGATGGAGGAGATGTGATCCTCCAACCAGATTTTTGGGTCCTGCAGACCATCAAACTTCAGGTTCTCTGATGCGAGCTTAAACCCCTTGGGCATTCGCTTTTGCCTAATGGCCCTTCTGAAGCATCTAGCGCCATAGAGCTCCACATCCTCATATTTTGAGTCAGTCGATCGGGCACATCGCGCCCTTGACTTGTCGATCTTGCACTGCGTGATGTCGTCACGCGCGTTGTAGTCGTGGTCATGTCGCCGTGAGCGGCGGCATCGAGATATATCATGACTATCATCGCTGGATGAGGGCGAGGAATAGTGTTTTGCCAGAGCCTTGCCTTTCTTCGGTTCCGGTGTTGGTTCCTTGTCGAGGGCGACCTCGATTAACCCCAAGCCTGCGATCGTAGATCGGTGCATGGCGGCTCGAGGACCTCCAGCCGGCGGTTGGTTGTTGAGGAGGTACATGGTGGCCGTCGTTACTGCAGCTTGTGGCGTTTTTGGTGGCACGTTGCCACATGTATCCACCGTCATGGAGCCGAAGTCAAGGACCTTTGCGGCTTCTACACACTCTTGCTCAGTGAGGTGGGCCAGTCGAGATCGCCTCTTGTTAGCGATGTACTCGTTGCACTTGGAGGAGGATCCTCCATGGGAGGAGAGCCCAGCTCGTCGGAGGCTCGACTCGTCTGCCGCCTTTTTGCGTGCCTCGAGTTGCACAATTGTTGCAGTTGGCGCTTGAATTCCTCCTTCAGGAGCCAATGGTAGCCCATCAGCAGTTCTTCCAGGGAACCGAAGGGTAGAGGGTTGCCCCTTAGGGCTTCACAGCAGCGATCCCACTCGAGGTCATTGAGCCTGATCACAACGCGTTCGCCATTCTGCTCGTTTATTATAGTTGGAGGTTCGACTGCCCCTCCGTTGTTGACGGGAGCGCCATTGGTGGGGCCGCCGTTTGGCGGTGGTCCGCCATTGGGTATGCCGCCGTTGGGCAGGTCGGCTCCGTTGCCCGTGTTGTCGCGATTGGCGGAGGAGTCGCCCGTGTTGATGACGGCGCACATGAAGTGGTTGGGGAAGCTGCTGCTCCCACAACTTTCAGATCCGGAACCGTAGGCTCCATCTTCAGATGCCAGATCTCCCAGATCGGATTTGCGACTGCTGTCGCTGTCCGTATTCTCAACTGTTGTTGAGGCATTGAGCTCACTGAGGGTGCTAATCGGCGGAGGGAACCATGATGCTGGAGCAATCGATGGTGTCGTTGGCTGGTCAGGCATGCGAAGCGTGCCCATCTGACCAACTTGGAAGCGGAAGCTCCCAATCGCCAAGCTGATACCATCGCCCACGGACTCGAAAGCCGGGCGAGTGGCCATCGTGTGGACGATGAAGTCGAACGCACCGAAAAGCTGGCGAATCTCCACTGTTGCGGAGTTGTAGATCGCTGTTGATGGGGCCGAAGAAGCCGCAACATCAGCACTCCCATTCCCACAGACGGCGCCAATTGACGAGGGTTTAACTCATCAATGCCCATTGTTATGGACTTGGGTTTTGGAGAAGGAGGGAGTGCTGGAGACATCTATTGGCTAGCAAACAAGCACACAGGGGACTCGAAGATTTACCCAGGTTCAGTCCTCGTAGAGGTCCCTACTCCTTCTTGTATGCTCGTGGAATTATCAAAGGAATCAAGGATTACAATGGTGCACAGATGCAATCTGGCGAGGGTTGTGGAAACTAGGGTTGCATGTGTCCTCCTCACCGCTCCCACCTGGCCTTTATATAGATAGGCCAGGTCTCGGGTAGCATGTCGAGTCGGTTACAGGTTAGGGTTTTTCCCTTTGAACTTTCTATCTTTAGCTTCTTCTTGTTCTTCAAGCAATCAAGAGTCCGTAGGCTACTCGAGTTCTCTATTTGGGCCTTGGCGACACCATGGGCTTTCGCTGTATCCAGGCCATATATACCAAGCTCGAGTACCCGTAGGGTATACCCATGTCACACGGTATGTGATAGATGATCTTAGTTTGTCTTCCATTTCTACTCTATTTGTAATAAGAGTTAATGTTTAAGAACTACCTTGATTCTATTGGTAAGAATAACTATGGCAAGCAAGTATATCAAAGTTTAGTTATGGCTAATACCATGACATCATTTATGGAATATTAATTATTCATCCTTGAGTTGTTGTATGGAACACCATGTCATGATCTCTAAGAGATCAAGAACTACTTATTAAGTAGGGTGTTGTGACTTAGTTCTATAACATTTGATCTACCCTTAGATCAAATTATATTACCCAAAGATAAGGCTTTAGCAAAGGTCATATTGAAACTTATCACAATCAACTTGATGATATACTTCAGTTCCACCAAGTTAAGAGAAGCTTCAATCTCTTTATCAAGTTTTATTTCAAAAGCGCGAAAATTATTCGGATTTTCTATGCATGAATGTAATGCACACACCTGTGTTCAGCTTATTTCTAAGCTCTAATGTTGGGTGTTACATGGAGATACCGATGATCAAATCTCGGCATGTAATATATTGCGAGACAAAGGGATTTAGTTATAACATTAAAGGTTCACACGATCAATGGAGTCATCGTTGAATGTGTGGGAGTCAGTACGGATCTCTAGGCCCCACTGCTAATTATTGATCGAAGAGGGGTCTCGATCATGTCTGCATTATTCGCGAACCATAGGGTGACACACTTAAGGGATACCGACACCATTTAGGACCAAATATGTTTCAGATAAAGATTAAGAAAGCGCTGGAATCATTTTGATGGAAACTAGAATTATTTCGGGTGAAATTATAGAAACTGGTTCTGCATGTGATATTGAAATTTTGCACAGGGTTTTATGTGAATGTTTTTAATTAAAGTAATTAACAAAATTTTGAATAAAATAAATAAAAGATTTTTATTAAATGAGAGTTGCATTAAATTTGGTGAAAATTTAATGCATGTGAGTGGACATGTGAGTGGAGGTGTGTTTATGTGAGTGGGAGCTCCATCCACATGAATGAAGGAGAGGTGGGGACACCCACCTTGGCCGCTGGCCATGGCATGGGGGCTTCTGAAAGAAAATTTCATGATCTCTAGTGTTTTGTGTGTTACATAACAATACCATGGAGTATCTCATGTGTGCTAAGTGCTGCAGGTAAGAAATCATGTTGTTGTGGGGGCCGGATAATCCGCCCCCATCAAGGGTCGAATAATCCGTCCTGACCCTTTTGGCCAGAGTGGGTCGCATGTGAGCTTCTGTCTGGGGGCAGATTATCCCCCGAACAATCTGTGGCTGGGGGCGGAGTTTTCCCCTAGCCGAATAATCTGGCCTTTCTCTTGGGCCAGATAATCCGCCCCTAGGAGAAGTTGCCAAGGGTGGCTCGGCGCGACCTTCAGTCTGGGGGTGGATTATCTCCCGGACAATCCGTGGCTGGGGGCGGAGTTTTCCCCCGGCCGGATAATCCGGCCTTTCTCTTGGGCTAGATAATCCGCCCCCCAGGAGAAGTTGCCAAGGGTGGCTCAGCGCGACCTTCTGTCTGGGGGCGGATTATTCCCCAGATAATCCGAGTCTGGGGCGGAGTTTTCCCCAGGCTAGATAATCCAGCCCCCACTTAGGCCAGATAATCTGGCCTTAGACCTCTCCAACGGCTCTGCTTGGACAAGGGGTATAAAAGCCCCAATCAACCCTCCTGTCTGATCTCTTGGTTCATTCGAAAAAGTTCTGGTCTATTGCAAAAGCTCTCATAAGATCTCCAACTTCAACCACCCAAAGGCTTCAATCTTTTGGGGAATTGAAGGAGCAGACTTCATTCATCGACATCACGAATCAAGCGCTTCACTTCCGCTCCATTCACTTGGAGATTTCTCGATCTAGTATTCTTGTTAATATCTTGATCTAGTGTTTCAATATTGATAATATTTGTTCTTGTGGCAGCTTGTTGTCATTACTGGAGCCTCCAATTCGGTTGTGAAGTTGTGCCCCGCTAGTTGTGCAAAGGCATCGATTCCCGCCTCGAAGGGTTCCAATAGTGGAAAGGTGGATCAGGCCTTTGGTGGCGAGATCCATTGGAGAACAGGGTGAGGCCTATTGTGGCGTGGTGGTCTTAGTACCGCCCACCCCTCCAACGCAGATGTACTTCCCTTAACAAGGAAGGAACTGCGGTAAAACAAATCATGTGTCTTCGCGTGCTCCACTATGGTTTCCTCGTTCATCGCTCTTACTTGCCTTTACTCGCTAGTAGTTAGGTTTGCATATAGGGAAATTCTATGTAGTTGCATATCTTGAGAATTTACCTTTTGTGTCAAGCCTAAATTTGAAAAATCATTAAAATTGAAGTAGCACCTATTCACCCCCCCTCTAGGTGCCCATATGATCCATTTCAATTGGTATCAGAGCCTCGGCTCTTTATTCGGGCTTAACCGCCTAAGAGAAGTATGGGTACTAAGGAAAATGGGAGTGAGGCTGTGGACAAGGTCATAATGGATGACCTCAAGACGTTGGAAACAACCTTGTTGAAATCCTTTGAGACCAAAATGGAAGAGATGCAGCAAATGATTGCTCGTCTCACCTCATCTACAGCCCCACCTCCATCTTCCTCTGAGGCCACCACTCCTCTATCTAAGGATAAGGCTCATGCCGACTCTAAGGAAGATGAGGTGGTGGGTGAGAAAAATAATGGCTCTGCTTCCAAGAAGGGAAGTGGTAAGGAGGATTACAGTGAGGTCTCTCACCTATATTCACCCGACCCACCTATCCCTCACCCTCATATAAACAATAGGGGTGATCCACCCAAGCTTACTGCATCTTCATTTAATCAATGGCAATTCTTAATGAAATATCATGTGTGTAGTTTGTTGATTGAGCTATGGAGGATCATTGAAGATGTCCTTCATATTGGAGACTACACTAACTTGAAAAGAAGATAAGTTGTGGACAGTCAATTAAATGCAACGGCTCTTCACATAATTAAACTTGGTGTGGGCCCCAAGGACATGCCACATATTGAGCACTTTAACACTACAAAAGAAGCTTGGGATGCTCTCACCAACTTGTTCATCGGCAATGAAAACATGAGAATAAATAGGTACGATGCTCTAAGTAATGAATCTGGAGGATTCTACATGTTGGATGGTGAGGACCATGAAGACATGTATAGAAGGCTCAAGAGCATTGCAACAACATTTAGAAATCACGGAGCCACTCACATTGATGATGCTTGGATCAAAAGGAAATATGTGAGTGCCCTCATGCCATTTGAGCCAACGAACTTGAAGAGTTTGCAAGGTAGACACAACTACCACCAAATGACTTCCAATGAAGTCATGCAAGAAATGGCGGCCTTCAAAGTTGCCGCTAAGAATGCCGAAGATGCTCGTGCTCGAGCAATTGGGATGCAAAAGGGAGTTAATGTTGCTCTAAAGGCCAATATTGTTGAACAATATGAGGATGATAGAGGGTACAATGTTGTCTCCATGGGTTGTCCCGAAGAGGTCAAGTGTGCTCATGGTGAGTACATGGCCTTCTACGCAAGAAACATTTGGAAGGACCCAGCTAAGGCCAAATCTAAACTTGAGCGCAAGAATGGGTCAAGTGGGTGAAAGGAGAATGGCCCAAAACTGAGAACTTGTTACAATTGTGGAGACCAGTTGCACTTTGTGGCTGAGTGTCCCTATCAAAGTAGAGAAGACAATGGGACAGACTCATCCTCAAAGAAAAGTCTAAGGCACCTCGAAGGAAGCCATTTGTTAAGAAAAATGGTCCTTACAAGAAGCAACCTAAGATTGTCTTGGTGGCACAAGAGGAATATTCATCCGGAAGTGAAGATGAAGAGGATGAAGATAGATCTCAAGAGGTGGATGCTATAGCCACCACATCTAGCCCCACATCACTCTTCGACTCTCCCAACGAAAATGTCATCAACAACAACGTCACTTGCCTTATGGCAAGAGGGTCCGAGGTATCATCTTCTATTTCCTCATTTCCTAAGACTACTATGAATGTTGATATGGATGATCATACAAGTCTTAGGATAAAAGAAGAAGTTATTGCTTTGGACAATTTTTTACCAACTTGTAAGGTGAGCACAAACTTCATTTTGATGCTCTTATGAGTCAACTTGCTCACTCCGAAGAACTCCTAGAAGGGAAGGGGAGAATAGAAAGAGAAGATGCCTTGGAGATATCCTCTTTAAAGAACGCTCTAGAGGAAGAAGAGGAAGCTCAAGTCTCTTTAGAGGAGAAACTTGAGTCGATTGATAGTCCCATGAAAAGGTTGTTGCCCAGCTCATAAAGGAACATGACAATGTTCTTGCTAAGGTAAATAAACTAAAGAAGGAAAAGATTCACTTTGGGGCTGCTCATGCTAGACTCTCAAAAGAGTTTAAGAATCTTGACATTGCCTACAAGGCATTGGAGAGTGAACACTCTACTCTAAATGAGTCTCATGATCAGCTCCAAACTCAATTGGACAAGTATGATATGCCTAGCACCTCCACACCATCGTGTGGACATGAATATATTATTGAGGAAAACACGAGATTGAAAGAAGAACTTGTCAAGGGATCTCAACCCAAGGGTAAGGAAGTCCTAGAAGAGATTCTTAGCAAGCAACGGGCAAACAATGGAAAAGAGGGTATTGGTAATGTTCCCAAGACAAAGAACAAGAAGAATAAGAATAATAATAAGAAGAAGAGCAAAAATTCTCAAACAAAGACAAGCACCACAACTAATGACAAGACTAACTATGTTGGTTTTGCAGGGGCTAATAATCCGAATTATGAATTATTTTGTGATTATTATGGTGATGTCTATGCTAGCTATGTTGTTCCATTTGATAGTTACATTTCTTGGTCTATTTGGGTTCCCAAGACCCTTGTCACTAACATGAGAGTACCCATTGAAAAATGGGTACCTAAAACCAAGAAGTAACTTTCTTGCAGGGCTATGCTTCCTGTGGGTCCAAATGGGTGCTCGATAGAGGGTGCACTAGTCATATGACCGGAAGCAAGGAGATCATCTCGGATATGCGGCCAAATCATGATCACATAACCATCTCCTATGGTGACAAGTCAAAATCTGAGGTATTGGGTCTTGGCAAGGTTGTGGTTTCTCACAATATCTCTCCTGTGGATGTCATGCTTGTTGAGACCCTCGGTTACAATTTACTTTTTATTTGTGCCCTTGGTAAGATGGGATTTGATGTTTTTATTGATGGTTGGTGGTAATCTTGTGGAGCAAGTCTCTAAAGGTTGCTTTCATTGGATATGTCAAAAATGACCTATATGTGGTGGACTTTTCGGGGGAAAACCACTACAGGCCCGATGTGTCTTTTCAGAAAGGCCGACGCGGGCTAGCTATGGCATCGCCGACTAGACCATGTTAATATGAGAACTTTGCAAAGTTTTCACAAGGGTGGCCACATTCTTGGACTAAAAGAAAATGTTTCCTTTGCTAAAGATCGTGTTTGCAGGGCTTGTGTTGAAGGTAAAATGCATTACTTTCCCCATCGAAGGAAGACAATTATTGGATCTTGGAGCTCCTTCATGTGGACCTTTTTGGTCCTCCATCTCATGCAAGTCTCGGTGGGAAGAAATATTGCCTCCTAATCATTGACGATTATTCAAGATATACTTGGGTTTACTTCTTCAAGTTGAAGAGCGAGACTCAACAAACCATCATCCATTTCTCCAATGAGGTCCTGCGTCAACACAATGTTCCTATATTGGCAATTAGAAGTGATAACGGCTCCGATTTCAATAACTACACTCTGAATGAATTCCTAAGTGAAGAGGGGATAAGACACCAAAATTCCGCTGCGTACACCCCTTAACAAAATGGTGTAGCCGAGAGAAAGAACCAGACCTTAATGGACATGGCAAGATCTATGTTGGCTGAATTCAAGTCACCATATAACTTTTGGGATGAAGCAATTTCTACCGCATGCCACTCATCCAACCGGCTCTATCTCCGCAAAATCTTGGACAAGACACCTTATGAAATACTTACCGGTAACAAGCCAAACATCTCCTACTTCTGGGTATTTGGTTGTAAGTGTTTCTTTCTTATCAAAGGAGTCCGTCTATCGAAATTCGAGTCTAAGGCTTTCGAAGGTATTTTTGTTGGTTATGGTGCCGAATCCCACACTTATATAGTCTACAATAAGCTCTCTGGAACTGTTGTAGAATCTTGTAGTGTGGTGTTCAAGGAAAATAATGGCTCCCGTGCGGGGCAAGTTGATGTTTGTGATGCAGATGTTGAAATACCCCAAGATGCCATAATAAGAATGGGCATGGGATTTTTCCGCTCCATTGAGGAACCCCTTGTGGTGGATCGGGAAGGACAATTCTCTACTCAAGTAGAGCCCTCATCGACACAAGCTCAACGTGCTCCAACTGTTGGAGAAACTTCTACACCAACACCTCAAACTGCTAGAGATCATCCATCAACTACTCCAGAAAGCTCCAGGCCGGATTATCCGGTGGACACCGGATTATCCGGCCAACCTACATCGACTGGTAGAACTGAAAACATTGTCGAAGAAACTACTGCAACTCCCAGGCCGGATTTTCCAGCTGACTCCGGACTATCTGGCCCCTCTCCAGTTCGGGCCAGAAACCTACAAGATAGTGAATATGGACCAAGTTCTCCCAGGCCGGATCATACGACCACTCCCTCAGCCGGATTATCTAGCCCTGAAACTTCACAACAGCAACACTCCTGTTATGGCTGCTGATCAACATCAAGGGAAAGATTCATCATCTCCAATTCCTGTTGATTAAGCTAGAGATCAAGGCCAAGCTAGTAATTCCAACAAAGACTCAAATGATGAAGATATTCCTCCAAGAAACAACAAGTTGATTGAACTTTGTCGCAAAGCTCGTGCAGATAGGAATCTTGAATTAAGGGGCCACACTCTTGCCAAAGTTGTAGGTGATCTCAGACAGAGGGTGTCCACAAGAAGGGAGCTAGCAAGCTTCGGTGAGCATCAAGCTCACATATCCATGGTGGAACCTAAGAAAGTGTTTGAAGCCCTTGAAGATCCGGACTGGGTTGCTGCTATGCATGAAGAGTTAAACAATTTTGAGCGCAACAAGGTCTGGAAATTAGTAGAGAAGCCCAAGGATTGCCGCAATGTTATTGGCACAAAGTGTATTTTCAAGAATAAGCAAGATGAGAATGGCATTGTTGTAAGGAACAAGGCAAGGCTCATGGAACAAGGCTATTCCCAAGTTGAAGGCATTGACTTCGGCGAGACTTATGCTCCGGTGGCTCGTCTTGAGTCCATCCGTATCCTTCTTGCTTATGATGCTCATAATAATTTTAAATTATAGAAAATGGATGTTAAGAGTGCTTTTCTTAATGGTCCTCTACATGAGTTGGTATATGTAAAGCAACCCCCAGGATTTGAGGATCTTAACTTTCCGAACCATGTCTACAAACTCGATAAGGCACTCTATGGCCTTAAACAAGCCCCACGTGCGTGGTATGAGCACCTTAAAGAGCTTTTTCTAGATCGTGGCTTCGAACTTGGGAAAATTGATCCCACTCTTTTTACTAAGAAGGTTAAGAGGGAGATCTTCGTAAGCCAACTATATGTAGACGACATCATCTTTGGCTCTACTAATAAAGCTTTTAATGATGAATTTTCAAAGCTTATAACTGACAGGTTTGAGATGTCTATGATGGGGGAATTATGGTTCTTTCTCGGATTTGAGATCAAGAAACTTAGAGAAGGAACCTTCATAAATCAAGAAAAATACATCCAAGACATGCTCAAGAGATTCAAGATGATGGACCTTAATGGTGTCGCCACTCTGATGCAAACTAAATGCCATCTTGAACTCAATCCAAATGGTAAAGATGTGCACCAAAAGGTATATCGGTCCATGATCGGCTCTCTCCTTTACCTTTGCGCATCTAGACCCAATATTGTGTTGAGTAGGTGTGTGTGTAAGGTATCAAGCAGCTCCTAAAGAAAGCCACTTAGTGGCGGTCAAGATAATCTTCCGATATTTGGTTCATTCCCCTAATTTTGGTCTATGGTATCCCAAGGGCTCCAATTTCTCTCTATGTGGCTATACTGATTTAGATTGGGCTGGTGATAAGGATGATAGGAAATCAACTTCTGTAGCTTTTTAATTCTTGGGAAGGTCTTTGGTATGTTGGTCTTCTAAAAAGCAGAATTGTATATTTCTCTCCACCGTCGAGGCTGAATATGTGGCTGCTAGTGCATGTACTCAATTATTATGGACGAGGCAAACTTTAAAGGAATACGGTGTCAATTGTGACAAAGTGCCTCTTTTATGTGATAATGAAAGTGTAATCAAAATTGCGTACAATCTAGTGCAACACACAAGGACAAAGCATATTGAGATTCGGAATCATTTTATTTGGGACCATGTAGCTCGAGGTGATATTGATCTATCTTTTGTGAGCATGAAGAATCAACTTGCTGATATTTTCACAAAGCCACTTGATTAAGCAAGGTTTTGTTACTTGAGGAATGAGCTAAATATTGTTGATTCAAGGAGCTTGTCTTGATTACCATGCACTCACTCTTATATCTCCTCCTTATTTGGTTTAGGTGTGGGCATGGATATAGGGGGAGTGTGGTCCTAATTAATTGCGCTAACCCTCCCCCCACAATGCCGAAAGCAAGTAAAATCATTTCTCTTAATATCATTTTGTGATATGTGAGTTTATTGATGAGTATTGGTCATGAACCCAAGATATATCTTCGCGGTGTCATACCATGCACTCCAACAAGGTGGCCTCGGCCGCCGCCCTCTTCCGTGGATCTTGGTGGTTTTTCTTGCTCATCTCTTGTTTTTATGGAAACCACACTCAATTTTGGCTTTTAGTTGATTTGATTCTTGCAATATTGAGTGTGTAGTACCATCTCAGTTTGGTTGTCTAATCCCAAGCCTTTCTCTATCCCTAAGCCATCTCTTCTTGCACACAAGTCCATTGTTCATCTTGTGGGGGTTTTGTTTGGGGCTGCATGGGCCTGAATTTGTGTATAACAGAAATTCAGAAACCAGGCCGGATAATCCGCCCCAAGTGGAGGCCGGATAATCCGGCGCTGGCGGATTCTGTCTTATAAGGACTGGGCGTCGGGGGGAAGGGCTCACACAGAGCAGTTCTTCTCCCCCGACCCCTCTCTCTCCCAAGCCACCGCCCACTGCCCCAACACTCCCTGGAGCCTTTTCGGCCACCGGATTCTCCGGGCCTCCCCCCGGATCTTCTCCCCCATGCCTCCGGGTACCTTCTCCTCCATGTTCTTCCTTCAATGAGTGAGGTTAAGTCCCTCTCTCCCATCTTTTGTGTTGATGTGTTACTTGTTGGTGGAACGTGGTCTAGGAGTCTCCTTGTGGTTGTTATTTCGTGTAGAAATCGTAGTCTTGCAATTCCTCTCCCCGGTCTATATTGTTGCACTCAATCTAGGCAGAATCTAAGAATTTTTGCCAGGGCCAGATTATCCGCCCCTGGCCAGGCCGGATTATCTGGCCTGACAGATTCATCTCTGATTCAGATTTCTGTAGATTTTTGCATGATGTAGGTTTGGGCTATGGATTGTTTGTCTACTATTTCTACTTTCTCTCCTGGACTTGTGTGTGTGCTTATCCCCATGCTATCCATCTTATTCGTTTCACAGGTGGTTCCAGTGCTCCCAAAACCTACAAGCGATGTCCCCGTGGCCTCTACTTCCGGGACAATAGTGAAGGTGGTCTCGTGGACGAGGTTGAACTGAGAAGGAGGAACAAAGAGGCTGACCGTATGGCTGAACAAGCAAAGAGAGACAAGAGCAGGAAGGGTGTGTCCAAGAAAAAGGGAAAGGCACCAAAGGTCAACTATAGGAAAATGGATGCCGTCACTTACTCTTCCATTCGCCATCGTGATCTATTTGCGGAATCTGAGCAAGATACTAAGCTTGGTGACTCCTGCTTTTGGTGTGCTAACCAAAAGTCTATTTATGAAGATGTCTATGCTTTGCTGAAGATTCGCCCTATGCATCCCATGATTATTGCTGAGGCTATGGAGAAGCCTCAACTTGCTGATGCTATGGAGGTGACTGAGCGGATGGGGCTGCACCATCTTATGGCCCTTCAGTGTTCCTATGACTCTGAGGTGGTGAAGCAATTCTTCTCCACTTTGGTCATTTGTGGCGATGAGTATCGCACCATGAAGTGGATGACTCATGACATTCCAATGCAATCTGATTTTCGGACCTTTGCTGAGGTGCTTGGATATCCTTTCCGTAACAGGGACCGTGCTATTGGCTATCGTATCATCACTCAACTCAAGCCTAATAAATATGTTGCTCTCTCTCCATGCATGGTTGACAATGGTATCTCTTCCTCTTTATGCTACCTTGGTGGGCATTTTCCATGACTCTATCATGCCGAGTGGGGGAAACAACGACAGTATTCGTGGTCACTTGGTTTAGCTACTTGCCTTTTCCCATGAGGTGGTCTCCTATGAGGATGAGTCTACAGATTACAAGCTGGATGTGATGGATTTCATCTATCATGAGTTGACTGATGCCATGTTCAATAGGCTCTCCATTCCTTATGCTCCTTATATTATGATGTTAATCAAGCACCTGCTTCCCACTAGAGAGCTTCACATTGATGTTGAGCATAAGGTGAAGAAGATATACAACAAGGCTAGGAAGACCTCTCATCCATCTTCTGCTTCTAAGGGCTTTATGAGGGATGCCCGTGCCAGTGCTCGTAAGCCCCTAGTGCCTCCTATTGCTCGTGAGGTGAAGCAGCTGAATTGGTTCCAGCGGAACATTTTGTGCATGTGGGTGGACACTCGCAAGGGGCAGTATGCGGCGTATAAGCAGCGCCACGAGATGGCCCATACTCAGCAGCTCATTCTCCACCATGTGTCTGGGGCGTCTGGCGCTTCTCCTGCTCCTACCTCTCCCACTCCATATGCTCAGTGGAGTTCTTCGTCTAGAATCAACTATGGAGAGCTTGAGCGTCACCTGTTTCCTATCCCGTCGAGGGAGTCCACTACACCTACTAATGAGGAAGGGGAAGACACCGAGGAGTATGATGATGGGGACGAGGACAGGGACGAGGAAGACGATGAGGACTATGAGTGATCAGTTGGGGCACTAGCATCGCTCTTCTTTCTTTTTGGTGTTTCGATGCCAAAGAGGGAGAAGTAGTTCTATTAGGTGTTCGTGGATTTGCATGGGTCAGGCATAAGCATTTGCACTTTATCGTTTCGGTCTTTTTTCTCGCTTGTGCCCATTTAGCGTTGAACTCTTATTTGTAATTTTCTTTGTATGAGACTATGTTAATGTGTGGCTCTGGAATTATCTCGTGGATTATTCCCTCGTGATTATGGATCTATCATATTGGTTATATTGGTTATCTATCTCTCGTGGAAGGCGTTTATAATGGTTATCACATTGGCTATGAAGGAGATATGCCCTAGAGGCAAATAATAAATAGGTTTTTATTATCATATCTCAATTAGTTCATAATAGTTTAATACTATGCTATAACTGTATTAATACAAAATGTTAATACACATGTGGTATGTAAACAAACCAAGTCTCTAGTTACCTCTAGCGAACTAGTTCATTGGTCATGAGGATGATCTAGGGTTTCGAGATCATGGGCATTTATGCCAATTGACAATGAGGTCATGTCATTAGTTGAATGATATGATAGACAAAAAACCCAACCAGCTATATATTAATGAGATCTAGTTACAAAGTTCACCATTAATGATAAAACTAAGGAAATCTCGCAACCTGTCCTTAGACTGTGAGATAATGCAAATCACCATTCTGGAGGGAGCTTAGATGGTTATCAAGTATCATTTCGTCACTAGATGATCGAAAAGGTGCTACTCAGGTTTCCCAAAGGGTCACGTAGAGGAGTACATATAAAGACCAGGATTTGCCAATCTATGTAACGGATAGATACATATGTGGCCATCTTGGTGACGTTGCATTAACAAAGCTTGCAAGCGTGTGACTAGGTCACGAAATGCAATGAAACAGAAATGAGAAAACAAGTTCATTGGTAACGAGATCGAACGAAGGTATGGACATACCGTAGATCAAATTTCGGGTGAACTAGGTAACAAGTGGCAAAAGTAATGGGAAATGATTGTTTACGGTTCAAAGGACATTATCATTGTGGAATGCACATGGGTCATTCTGGGCATCCTGGTCCCGCTATTGATCATTGATGGAGATCATGTATGTGTCATTCTCGAGCCATGGGGAAATTCACTTAAGGGTACGATGAGCTAGAGATCCTCTGTAAGTTGGAATCACCATATGAAAGAGAAAAGGAAACCGGAAAAGTTCCGTGAGAGAACCGGAATCGTTCCGGGAAAGATCCGAAGTCGTTCGGAGGAAATCGAAAGGGAACTGAAAGGTGTTTCAGGTCAAATCGGATTTTGTAATATGTATTTGAAGGGGTATTCCACTAATGGATCAAACTTCCTAGGGAAAAAGGGCCCATGAGGGAAAAATGAAAGGGGGAAGGGCCAAGGGCCAAGGCCTAGCCACCTCAAGGGGGCCCACCCGGCCAGCCTAGGGCTATGTGTAGGGTGGGGCCCACCCCTGGACGGCCGGCCCATGGTGCCCTAAGGTCCCATGCGCCTCCCCCTCTCTCCTTTGTTTAGTCCCACATGGCACTACAAGAAAAGTTGGCTTTTACAACGGATGATTTTCGTGGTTGAAGGCCTGTTTTTCGTGGCCAAAGAGTCTTGCACGACAGATGGCCTTTGTGGTAAAAGCCCCATCACAAATGAATTAACCACGGTTTTTTTTGCCCGTGGCGGATCGTACCCTTTAGCCACGAAAACTTGTTCCATCGTACATATGTTCACCAGCCACGCTGATGGCTGACATCATGCAAACTGCCACATGGCAGCCGCTGTTAACGGCCTGTTACCGTTGTTAACGGTCATAGAAACCATGGCAGAAGTCAGGCCTAGCCAAGGCCTGCTAAATACTAACTGGGCCGGCCCATCAGGGGAGCTCAACAAGAAGATGGACCGTTACTGTTTTGTCCTACACTGTTTGAAATGGGCCTAGAGATGCGTCCCGTGAACTTTTAGGCCTGATTCTGTTTCGGCATACATAAGGCCCATGTTGGTCCAACACTGTGCTGCCACTTGAGGCCTACACAAATCCGGCTCAGCACTGTTCAGGCATGTTACCAATTTAGCCTTTTACTGTTCAGTCCTGTTACTATTCCAGCCTTTTAGGAATTTCGATCCGTTACTGTTTAGGCCCTTTAGTGTTTGGACTTTTGCCTATTCAGGCCGACACTGTTTGAAGGAGTTATGCCCTAGAGGCAAATAATAAAGTGTATTATTTTATATATCTCCTATATGTTCATAATACGTTTCATATTGTGCTATAACTGTGTTAATACGAAACATTAATACATGTGTGGTATGTAAACAAACCGTGTCTCTAGTTACCTCTAGCGAATTAGTTCATTGGTCATGAGGATGGTCTGGGTTTCAAGATCATGGGCATTTATGCCAATTGACAATGGGGTCATGTTATTAGTTGAATAACATGATAGACAAACATTGAATGAGATCTAGTTACAAAGTTCACCATTGATGATAAAACACAGAGAACCTCGCAACCTGATCCTTTGACTGTGAGGTAATGCAAATCACCATTCCGGAGGAAGCTTAGATGGTTATCAAGAATCATCTCGTAACAGGATGATCAAAAAGGTGCCACTCAGGTTTTCCAAAGGGATGCGTAGAGGAGTACATATCAAGACCAGGATTTGTCTGATCCATGTAACGGATAGATACATGTGGCCATCTCGTGACGTTGCATTAATGAAGCTTGCAAGCATGTGACTTCGTCACGGAATGCAACAACATGAGAACGAGTAAACAAGTTCATTGGTAACGAGACCGAACTAAGGTATGGAGATACCGAAGATCAAGCCTCGAATGAATTAGGTATCATATGACAAAGGGAACGGGAAACGACTATCTCACGGTTCAAGCGATTATATTTGTGAAACGCACGGGGGTCACATGGCCATCAAGGTCCCTCTGTTGATCATTGATGTGAGAGTAGTCTCGATCATGTCCGGAGTGTTTCCGAACCAAAGGATGTCATGCTTAAGGGTAGGGACGCTTAGGTAGATGAGGTATCATAGGAGAAATAGATAAAGAGAAACCAGAATAGTTCCAGGTAACATCCGATGGAGATCGGAAGGGGTACGAAGGTGTTCCAGAGTAAAGGAATAATATAATATGTGTATTTGAATGTTAATTGGAGGATTAATTTTAACTATATTTTTTATTTTATTATTAAAGGCTTCATAATGCTAATGGGCCTCACCCGAAGGAAGGCCCAATAGAGCATGGCGCCTAGGGAGAGGGGGCCATCCGGCCTGGTCTTGGTGAGCCGCCCCAGTGGGGCCCACCTAGGGCCAACGGTTGCCCCTAGGTGGCCGGCGGGTGTGGGGTTTAGTCCCACACCGCCTGACCCCTAGGTGGTGCGCCCTCCTCCCACTATATATAGGGGTCTCCCCCCTCCCCCATTGGAATCATCTCATTCCCTCTCATTCTCTCTCTCTCATCCATTGAGGACTTCTCCGTAATGTTGGAGAGGAACTCATGGGTGAGTTCTCCACCTTCACAACACCATCGTGTGATCAGCAATCCGGCATCTACTTCTTCAGCTGCTCGGCTGGATCGGAGTCCGGTTGACGTCTCCTACACCGGACATGTGACGAACTTCGGAGGCACCACACTTGGGGTGCTTCTCGTGTTCATCAATATACACCTTCCCGCGTAAGGCGTGCCTTGGTCTTCAAAGGTATGAATATCGTCTCTCTCCTCCGTTACTTATGTCTACATAGTTTAGATCCTGGTATTAGTGTTCGAGTAGATAGAATTTTTTTGTTTTCTGCTACGGAACCCTTCACTGTTTGTCCTATTACTGTACTAGCCTGCCATCGTACTGGCCTTTTGCTGTTGATACCTTTTATGGTTCCGACCTTTCACTGTTTCGGCCTTTTCACTGTTCTGGCCTTTTACTGTTCTGGCCTTTTATGGTTCTGGCATTTTACTGTTCTGGCCCTTTATGGTTCTAGCCTTTTACTATTCTGGCATTTACTGCTATGGCCTTTTACTGTTCTGGCCTTTTACTATTCTAGCCTTTTACTGTTCTGGCCTTTTACTACTCTGGCCTTTTACTGTTCTGGCCTTTTACTGTTCTGGTCTTTTACTGTTCTGTTCGTTTTGGGCCGTCCATGCGCATGTTGTTTCAACGTTCGGCATGCTATTGCTCCAACTTGTTACTGTTTCGGACTTTTTTTGCTAACGCCTACTTTTCATAGAACAGGTGAATATCAAGACATCAATTAATAAACACACAGAAATTAAAATTACTTATTATACAACAATAAAAGTTTGTTACAACAGGTTATACAACAAGATCGTAATTCTGGTAGATTACAACGTGTCAGTACCATCAATAAGAGATCGGTACATGGCGATTCGCTTCAATGTATCATATGTCCTCTTCTTCAACATTTCAGCTACAAATCTAAGAGCAGCTACACCCTTTCGTTCTGCATGCAATACAACATTTATATATTTATCACATGCAGGAGTTGTTCTAGGTGGACCATTAAGTAAGTTGTTTGCTTCGGCAATGCAATGGGGGGATGAATGGGACGAGGGATCACAACTTCCAGTCCTGCCTTCCAAGAACTCCTGGTGGGTTTTAACTATAGTCTGCTAAAATATGGTAAAACAGGTTAAAACAAACAACAAGGGAAACAAGTAGTATTATATAAAGTAGAGATCATTTAAAGTAAGTATGAACTTACAGTAGCACGTTCATGCTGACAATAGCTCCTTCTCGAGCGGGTGCAACTCCTGGTCAATCTACCAGAAGAATCTGAGCAGAGTAGTTGGAACTCTGGTCCTTGTACTCCATTTCATTTCTCTGCATGACATTTAAAACCAAGTTGGTTGGTTTGGAAGGATGAAAACTCTTGAAAAACACCAAAAACATAGCATTAAAAATTACTAGATGTATGTTTCAAACTAGATAGCTGGTTTGGAAGGATGAAAGCAGGTGAAAACACCAACACATAGCATTAAAAATGACCACAAATATCATCCAAACTAGATGGACATTTTCCGAATTAAGCATTCGCACATATATTCACAATTGAACATAAATGCAAATGTCATGGCAAGTTCTTAGGTAGAATGACAACTAATTAACATGACAAGATCCTTGCCTAAGTAACACAAGGAAACCTCATGATTCAGCCTTGCTAGGCGTCAGATTGTTAGTGTTGGATCCTCTATGAGATGTTTGCATGAACCGTGCGAGCGCTCAGAAAGATTAGAATCTATGAGTTCATGTTGGAGGATTAAACCGATAGCGTGAGAATAAAGAAAGGGGATAAAAGCAAGAAGCTAATGAGGTGTATATGACCTACAAGATGAAGGGTGAAAACAAAATGGCAATAGCATCCAGGATATTGAGCAACATCCTAAAGATTTAGTAGCTTAAAAGTAACAAAAATATAGCAAACGGGCAAGAGAAATTACTACTACGCGGTGAGGACAGGTGGAACGGGCAAGTGGGCGGCGGGGGTGGCGGCTCGACATTTCGGGGTCAGCAACGAATGATTCAGTGAAGCGGCCCCGATAGGGTAGATGACTGTGTTGGCAAAGCAGATTCGGTGGTGCGAGGGAGTCGGTGAAATAGTTTTGGTGAAGAGCGCATGCAATGGAAGAGCTCCGGTGCAGAAGAGAGGGCTGGCGGTGAAGCAGCTAGAGAAAGGTCGAGGTTGGAGGGGTGTGGGCGGGGAAGAGATGATGGGGGTTGATATAGGTGGATGACACACATTTACGACCTATACCCCTCTATTATTGCAGTACTCCCACTGTCCTTGTTTCCGGAGTAGGGATAGAAGAGGAATTTTGCATTTGAAAAAAGCGGGGTAGGATATTTGAATAGATGCACGGGATATTTGAATAGATGTGGGCGGGATGTTTCGGCGCCATGCGGAAATTTTGAGGTTAGAGATTATGACGTACGCTACTCCGACGCGACCGCTCTCACGTGTTAGCCCCGTCTAGACCCACACGCCAGCGACAGTAAGCTTACCAACATATAAATCAGTTTCCACACATTTGCCGAAATTGATAAACAATATATTTTGAAGGCTTTCATATAAGATAACCAAGGTCACGGCCATATCTCTGTTATAGTTTATAATAGTGTGTCCATATCTGGTAGATAGCTGCATCTTGGTATTTCAAAAGAAGACTCTAGATTTGATGGACAATGCCTAACTTTCATGAATTTCCAAACTTTCTAGCTAAATCTATGCAATAAAATGACTTTTTGACAATCTGAAGTAAATATGTCTAATTTCGAACTAGAAAGTGTGTGATATACCTTGCTCTTGACTTTTTAAAATAATTCAAAGATATCAAGTAGTCAAATATTGGAGAACCACTAAGAGTTTCGGAAAATTCAACTTTTTGATATGAATGGTAATGGCACCTAATGTCGGCCATTTTAAAAAAAATACAAAGAAACAAAATATAAAAAGAAACGCATCCATTATTTTCTCTCTACGTGTCTCACTATGTGCACTAGCTAGTTTCCATGGAAAATATAATCTTGAAATTTGATAATTTCAGAGAAAAAATTGTATCACAATATGTATGGAGTGCCATGTAAGAATATGCATGGCTTTCAAACCAGATGACCAAGGTCATGGCCATATCTTTTCTATAGCTTATAATAACCTATCCATATTTGTTATGGTGTGTATTGACATTTAAAATATTATTTACAAAGGAAGCTTCCGAATTGGAAGTTATTTCAATTTTCTAATGCACAACAATGGCTTTAGTCATGAAGCTACGACAAAACATGGCTTTAAATCCCACTACCCCGGTTTTCACTCAAAGTATATATAGCCTAGGGTTAAGTTTAAGGTTTGGGGTTTTATTTTGGGTTGAGGGTTTAAGGGTTCATGGTTTATGGTTTAGGATTTTAGGGTTTAGTAGGGTTGTTCAAGGTTTTAGGGTTTATGATTGTTTAGGTTTTAAGGTTTAGGGAATTTTCAATAATAATGTTCAAACTTTATATATATGGTTATATTCATGGAATAGAATGGCTTTATCGCAATTTAATAAAAGTATTTCAAAATTTGAACTGTAAGTGCATTATACCTCCTTAGTACGGGTTTAGAGTTCTAGGGTTAGGAAGTTAGAGTTCTAGGGTTAGGAGGTTATTAGGGTTTACGGTTAAGGGTTTTGATTTTCAATAATGTTCAAGCTTTATGCTAATATTCATGTAATAGAATGGCGTTACCATAATTTAATGAAAGTATCTCAAATTTTGATCTGTAAGTGCAAGGTACCTGCTGGTTTAGGGTTTATGGGTCGATGATTTAAGGTTTCACGGTTTAGGATTTATGGGTTATTTAGGGTTTAGGGATTAGCGATTTTTCAATAATGCTCAAAGATTTATGCTTATATTCATCGAATAGAATGGCGTTACCTGCTTTAATGAAAGGATCACAATTGTTGATCTATAAGTGCATGATACCTGCTTGGTTAGGGTTTTACAGTTTAGGTTTTATCGTTGTATAGGGTTTAGAGTTTAGCGAATTTAGAATAATTCTCAAGATTTATTGTTATATTCGTCGAATAGAATGACATTACCTAATTTAATGAAAGTATCTCAAATTTTGATCTATAAAGGGCATGATACCTTCTTGGTTAGTGTTTATGGGTTGAGGGTTTGGGGTTTTAGGGTTTACGTTTTAGGGGTTGTTTAGGGTTTAAGGTTTAGGAAATTTTCGATAATGCTCAACATTTATGCTTATATTCGTTGAATAAAATGGCGTTGCCAAATTAAACGAAAGTATATCAAATTTTGATCTATAAGTGCATGCTACGTGCTTGGTAAGGGTTTAGGTTTTAGGTTTTAGGGGTTTTGGGTTTTTGGAATTTTAGATAATGTTCAAGTTGCTTTATGCTTATATTCGTTGAATAGAATGGAATTACATCAATTTATTGAAAGTATTGTTGGAGATATGCCCAAGAGGCAATAATAAAAGTGGTTATTATTATATCTTTGTGTTTATGATGAATGTTTGCATCCCATGCTATAATTGTATTATAAGGAAACACTAATACATGTGTGTTTTGTAAACATAAAAGAGTCCCTAGTAAGCCTCTTGTTGAACTAGCTTGTTGATTAATTGATGATCATGGTTTCCTGATCACGGACATTGGATGTCATTAATAACAAGATTATATCATTAGAAGAATGATGTGATGGACACACACCCATAGTAAGCGTAGCATAAGATTAAGTCATTAAGTTTGTATTGCTACAAGCTTTCAAATGCATAGTATCCTAATCCTTCGACCATGAGGTTATGTTAATCACCATCACCGGATGGGTACTTTGATGACATCAAACACCGCTTCGTAACTGGGTGGTTATAAAGGTGTCATTGGGTATTCTGAAAGTATGTGTTGAAGCGCATGGACCAAGATTGGGATTTGTCCATCCATATGACGGATAGATATGCTCTGGGCCCTCTCGGTGGAATGTCATCTAGTTAGCTTGCAAGCATGTGACTAGGTCACAAGGGATGACATAACATGGAACGAGTAAAGAGTACTTATCAGAAACGAGGTAGAACTAGGTATGGAGATACCGACGATCAAACCTCGGATAAGTAGAGTATCGCGTGACAAAGGGAATTGGTTTCGTATGTTGATGGTTCTATCGATCACGAAGTCATCGTTGAGTATGTGGGAGTCGTTATGGATCTCCATATCCCGCTGATGGTTATTGATCGGAGAGGTGTCTCCATCATGTCTACATATTCACGAACCGTAGGGTGACACACTTAAGGTTCGAAGTTGTTTTAAGTAGATATGGAATGTGCATTGGAGACCGAATGTTGTTCGGAGTCTCGGATTGGAACCGGGACATCACGAGGTGATCCAGAATTGTCCGGAGAATAAGATTCATATAATGGAGATCATTTTCTAAGTTAGGAAATGTTCCGGAGTATTTATATGGGGATTCTAGAAGGTTTCGGAATGTTCCGGAAGGTTCTAGAAGATTTTTTGGAGTTTACTTGAAAACCAAGAAAGGATAAAGGGAAACTTAAAGGGTAAGTAAAGGAAACTTTGGGGGGAAGGACTCTCCCCCCAAGCTCCCTTGTGCGCCGGCCCTAAGGGGTGGGCCTAGGGGTGGGAACCCTAGGCCGCACCCCTCCCTCTATATATAGAGGGGTGGAGGCGCCACCCCCCTTTGCCCCTCCCACTCCAAACCCTAGCCGCCTCTCTCCTCCTCCTTCCATCTGCTCTGGCTTAGGCGAAGCCCTGCAGAATTCTCTACTCCACCACCACCACCACCACGCCGTCGTGCTGCTGGGATTCCGTGGAGAGATCTACTACCTCCGTTGCTCGCTGGAACGGGGAGAGAAAGGTCTGCTTCGACTCCGCACGTGTGACCGACTGCGGAAGCTACGCCGAAACGCGGCGCCGAGAGGATCGTCTACTCGATCTTGAGATCGGCAAGTGATCGTCTACATCAACCACGAGATCCGATCTCGCACAAGGCTTTCGGATCTACAAGGGTTAGTACAGATCTATCTCGTTGCACATATCTAATAGATTAGATCTTGGCTTTTATCTAGATTAGATCTGGGTTTTGTTCGTTCTTGTGGTAGAATTTTTTTGTTTTCCATGCTACGAACCCATCAGTGGTATCAGAGCCTTGTCTATGCGTAGATCTGTTGCACGAGTAGAACACAATGGTTTTGTGGGCGTTGGTGCTCGTGCCGTCTTTTGCTTTGTGTACTTTGCATCTTGCGGTATGGCGGGATGAAGCGGCTCGGGCTAACCTTACATGTCATCGCACATGAGACTTGCTCCACGCTTGACGTGTAACTTGCTTTGCACAAGTGGCTTTGCGGGTGTCTGTCTCTCTCACCATAGTATAGATCCAATTTACACTTTGTACTTGATAGCACTTGTATCAACGTTGTGGTTCAGTTTCGTAGGTAAGATCCGTTCTTATTCGAAAGCCCCAAACCACGTAAAACATGCAAAGAAAATTAGAGGCGTCTAACTTGTTTTTGCAGGGGTTTTGTGATGTGATATGGCCATCATGTGATTGTGATTATATTTGATGTATGCAATGATCCTTGTTGTAATATGGCAACCGGCAGGAGCCTAATGGTTGTCTTTAATTCTGTTAAGACCTGCGTGTCTATTCATCTTGTAATAGCTTTATTCCAAGTAGTTGTAATAGTTGCTAGTGATGATGGACAACCATGAAGCGGCGCCACTGACCTTGACGCAATGCTGGTGATGATGGAGATCATGTCCGTGCTTTGGAGATGGAGATCAAAGGCATAAGAATAAAGGGCCATATCATATCACACTAGTTATAAATTGCCTGTGATGTTAATCCTTTATGCATCTTGTATTGCTTAGATCGCGACGGTAGCATTATAAGATGATCCCTCTCACTAAATATCAAGTAATAAAGTGTTCGTCCTTAGTTGGCACCGTTGCTAAGACTCGTCGTTTCGAAGCATCTCGTGATGATCGGATGTGATAGATTCTACGTGTGCATACAACGGGTGTAAGCCAGATTTGCACATGCGGAAACTAATGTTAATCTTGACGAGCCTAGCATGTACAGACATGGTCTCGGAACACGGAATACCGAAAGGTAGAGCACGAGTCATATAAATGATATGATGAACATGAAGATTGTTCGCCGATGAAACTACATCTTATCTCGTGAAGATCGGACTTGGTGTAGTGGACTTGGTTCGTGTAATCACTAAGACAATGTGAGGGATGTTGTTTTGAGTGGGAGTTCACCTAGTTAATTTAAGAATTAAAATTGAACTCAATTTATCATAAACTTAGTCTAAACTACTTGCAAATTTGTTATAGATTATGGCGAACCTATGCATCAATTTCAATGCGTTCCTAGAGAAAGAAAAGCTTAATAACAATGGAAGCAACTTCACGGACTGGCTCCGTGGACTGAAGTTTGTCCTCAGGGCTGGTCAGTTGACCTATGTGCTCGAAGCACCGCTAGGTGACCCACCTGCAGAAGATGCCACCGATGACGTAAAGAATGTTTACGCCACTCGGAAAAATCATTACTCCACAGTTCAGTGTGCCATCCTGTACGGTTTAGAAACGGAGCTTCAGAAGCACTTTGAGCACCACGACCCGTTCGAGATCATTAAGGAGCTCAAGCTCATTTTTGAGACTCACGCGGCCGTGGAGAGCTATGAGGCCTTCGAAAAGTTCTTTAACTGTAAGATGGAAGAGGGTAGCTCCGTTAGCGAGCACGTGCTCACCATGTCTGGGCACGCAAACAAGCTCCAAGAGTTGGGGATAACGATTCCTAATGAGTTAGGGATTCACCGTGTCCTCCAATCACTGCCACCGAGTTATAAGAACTTTGTGATGAACTACAATATGAACTACATGAACAAGACGTTGCCTGAACTATCGTCCATGCTGAAAACTGTTGAAGTGGAGATCAAGAAGGAGCACCAAGTGTTGATGGTCAATAAGACCACCAATTTCAAGAAACAGGGCAAGCCTAAGAACAAGGGAAACTTCAAGAAGGACGACAAGAAAGTTGCCGCACCTGCTAAGAAGCCCAAGGCTGGTCCTAAGCCTGAAACTGAATGCTTCTACTGCAAGGGTGCTGGTCACTGGAAGCGTAACTGCCCCAAGTACCTGGTAGATCTGAAGAACGGCAACATCAAGAAGAAAGGTATATTTGATATACATGTTATTGATGTGTATCTTACTAGTAATCGTAGTAGTGCCTGGGTATTTGATACTGGTTCGGTTGCTCATATTCATAACTCGAAACAGGAGCTGCGGAATAAACGAAGACTGGCGAGAGACGAGGTGACGATGCGCGTTGGAAATGGCTCCAAGGTTGATGTGATCGCCGTCGGCACGCTCCCTCTACATCTACCTTCGGGATTAGTTTTAAATTTAAATAATTGTTATTTGGTGCATGCGTTAAGCATGAACATTATATCTAGATCTTGTTTATTGCGATACGGTTACTCTTTTAAGTCCGAGAATAAAGGTTGTTCGATTTATATGAGTAATTCTTTTATGGTAATCCACCTGAGATGAATGGTTTATTCTTACTGAATCTCGATAGTAGTGATACACATGTTCACAACATAGATGCTAAACGAACAAAATTGAATGATAATTATACATACATGTGGCACTGTCGTCTTGGTCACATTGGAGTGAAGCGTATGAAGAAACTCCATTCTGATGGACTTCTTGAATCACTTGATTTTGAATCACTTGAAAGATGCAAAGCATGTCTAATGGGAAAAATGACTAAGACTCCATTCTCTGGAATAATGGAGCGAGCTATAGACTTATTGGAAATAATACATACCGATGTGTGCGGTCCAATGAGTGTAGCGTCGCGTGGTGGATATCGTTATGTTCTCACTTTCACGGATGACTTAAGTAGATATGGGTATGTCTACTTTATGAAACATAAGTCCGAAACTTTCGAGAAGTTTAAGGAATTTCAAAGTGAAGTGGAAAATCATCGTAACAAGAAGATTAAGTTTCTGTGTTCTGACCGCGGAGGTGAATATCTAAGTTATGAGTTTGGCATGCATTTAAAGAAATGTGGAATACTTTCGCAGTTGACACTGCCGGGAACACCACAGCGTAATGGTGTGTCCGAACGTCGTAATCGAACTCTCTTAGATATGGTTCGGTCTATGATGTCTCTTACAGATTTACCGCTATCGTTTTGGGGCTATGCATTAGAGACAACCGCATTCACTTTAAATAGGGCACCATCTAAATCCGTTGAAACGACACCGTATGAATTGTGGTTTGGAAAGAAACCTAAGTTGTCGTTCCTTAAAGTTTGGGGTTGCGAAGCGTATGTAAAGAAGTTACAACCTGATAAGCTTGAACCCAAAGCGGAGAAATGCATCTTCATAGGATACCCTGAAGAAACAATTGGGTATACCTTCTACCATAGATCCGAAGGCAAAGTTTTCATTGCCAAGAATGGATCCTTTCTTGAGAAGGAGTTTCTCTCAAAGGAATTGACTGGAAGGAAAGTAGAACTTGACGAGGTTATTGAACCTTCTCTCGAAGTTGAGAGTAGCGCAGCACCGGAAGATGTTTTTGTGCCGCCTGCACCAATTGGAGAGGAAGCTAATGATGGTGATCATGAAACTTCGAACAAAGTTGCTACTGAACCTCGCAGGTCAACAAGGGTTCGTACCACTCCTGATTGGTATGACTCTGCCTTGAACGTCATGTTGGTGGACAACACTGATGAGCCTGCGACGTATGAAGAAGCTATGGTGAGCCCAGATTCCGAAAAATGGCTAGAATCCATGAAATCCGAAATGGGATCCATGTACGAAAACCAAGTATGGACTTTGGTGGACTTACCGGATGGCCGTAAGGCTGTCGAGAACAAATGGATTTTCAAAAGAAAAATAGATGCTGATGGTAATGTTACCGTCTATAAAGCTCGACTTGTCGCGAAAGGGTTCCGACAAATTCAAGGAGTTGACTACGATGAGACTATCTCACCAGTAGCGAAGCTGAAGTCTGTGAGAATTTTGTTAGCAATTGCTGCATATTTCGATTATGAGATTTGGCAGATGGATGTCAAAACGGTGTTCCTTAATGGTGACATTGAGGAAGAGTTGTATATGGTACAACCCAAGGGTTTTGTCGATCCTAAAGATGCTGACAAGGTATGCAAACTTCAGTGCTCCATTTATGGACTGAAGCAAGCATCCCGGAGTTGGAATCAACATTTTGATAAAGTAATCAAAAACTTTGGATTTATACAAACTTATGGAGAAGCTTGTATTTACAAGAAAGTGAGTGGGAGCTCTGTAGAATTCCTAGTACTATATGTAGATGACATATTGTTGATTGGGAATGATATAGAACTTCTTAATAGTGTCAAAGCCTATTGGAATAATAGTTTTTCCATGAAGGATCTTGGCGAAGCGGCATATATTCTAGGCATCAAGATTTATAGAGATAGATCAAGACGCCTAATAGCGCTTTCACAAAGTACATACTTGGACAAAGTTCTAAAGAAGTTTAGAATGGAAGAGAGCAAGAAAGGGTCCGTGCCCATGTTGTCAGGTAAGACCTTGAGTAAGACTCAAAGTCCAGCTACGGCAGAAGATAGAGAGAAGATGAATAATATTCCCTATGCCTCAGCCATAGGTTCTATCATGTATGCAATGCTGTGTACAAGACCGGATATAGAACATGCTGTTAGTTTGACTAGCAGATATCAAAGTGATCCTGGAATGGAGCACTGGACAGCGGTCAAGAATATCCTAAAGTACCTAAATAGGACTAAGGATATGGTTCTTTCTTATGGAGGTGATGAACAGCTTGTTGTAAACAGTTACACTGATGCTAGTTGGAACACCGATCCAGATGACTCGAAGTCTCAGTCTGGATACGTATTTATTTTGAATGGTGCTGCAGTGAGCTGGAGGAGTGCCAAGCAAAGCGTTGTGGCGAAATCTTCAACTGAATCGGAATACATAGCTGCTTCGGAGGTTGCACAAGAAGCCATATGGATGAAGGAGTTCATTACTGAACTTGGCATGGTTCCTAGTGCGTTGGACCCGATGGCCATCTACTGTGACAACACAGGTGCCATAGCTAATGCACAGGAGCCAAGGTCACATAGCAAGCTAAAGCACATCAAGCTACGTTTCCATGCTATTCGCGAGTATGTCCGAGATGGTGACATAAAGATTTGCAAAGTACACACTGATCTGAATGTGGCAGATCCGTTGACTAAACCTCTCCCTAGAGCAAAGCATGACCAACACCAGAACGCCATGGGTGTTAGGTATATTACCATGTAATCTAGATTATTGACTCTAGTGCAAGTGGGAGACTGTTGGAGATATGCCCAAGAGGCAATAATAAAAGTGGTTATTATTATATCTTTGTGTTTATGATGAATGTTTGCATCCCATGCTATAATTGTATTATAAGGAAACACTAATACATGTGTGTTTTGTAAACATAAAAGAGTCCCTAGTAAGCCTCTTGTTCAACTAGCTTGTTGATTAATTGATGATCATGGTTTCCTGATCACGGACATTGGATGTCATTAATAACAAGATTATATCATTAGGAGAATGATGTGATGGACACACACCCATAGTAAGCGTAGCATAAGATTAAGTCATTAAGTTCGTATTGCTACAAGCTTTCAGATGCATAGTATCCTAATCCTTCGACCATGAGGTTATGTTAATCACCATCACCGGATGGATACTTTGATGACATCAAACACCGCTTCGTAACTGGGTGGTTATAAAGGTGTCATTAGGTATTCTGAAAGTATGTGTTGAAGCGCATGGACCAAGATTGGGATTTGTCCATCCATATGACGGATAGATATGCTCTAGGCCCTCTCGGTGGAATATCATCTAGTTAGCTTGCAAGCATGTGACTAGGTCACAAGGGATGACATAACATGGAATGAGTAAAGAGTACTTATCATTAACGAGGTAGAACTAGGTATGGAGATACCGACGATCAAACCTTGGATAAGTAAAGTATCGCGTGACAAAGGGAATTGGTTTCGTATGTTGATGGTTCTATCGATCACGAAGTCATCGTTGAGTATGTGGGAGCCGTTATGGATCTCCAGATCCCGCTGATGGTTATTGATCGGAGAGGTGTCTCCATCATGTCTACATATTCACGAACCGTAGGGTGACACACTTAAGGTTCGAAGTTGTTTTAAGTAGATATGGAATGTGCGTTGGAGACCGAATGTTGTTCGGAGTCTCGGATTGGATCCGGGACATCACGAGGAGATCCGGAATTTTCCGGAGAATAAGATTCATATAATGGAGATCATTTTCTAAGTTAGGAAATGTTCCGGAGTATTTATATGGGGATTCTAGAAGGTTTCGAAATGTTCCGGAAGGTTCTAGAAGATTTTTTGGAGTTTACTTGAAAACCAAGAAAGGATAAAGGGAAACTTAAAGGGTAAGTAAAGGAAACTTGGGGGGAAGGACTCTCCCCCCAAGCTCCCTTGTGCGCCGGCCCTAAGGGGTGGGCCTAGGGGTGGGAACCCTAGGCCGCACCCCTCCCTCTATATATAGAGGGGTGGAGGCGCCACCCCCCTTTGCCCCTCCCACTCCAAACCCTAGCCGCCTCTCTCCTCCTCCTTCCATCTGCTCTGGCTTAGGCGAAGCCCTGCAGAATTCTCTACTCCACCACCACCACCACGCCGTCGTGCTGCTGGGATTCCGTGGAGAGATCTACTACCTCCGTTGCTCGCTGGAACAGGGAGAGGAAGGTCTGCTTCGACTCCGCACGTGTGACCGACTGCGGAAGCGCTGTCGGAACGTGGCGCCGGGAGGATCGTCTACTCGATCTTGAGATCGGCAAGTGATCGTCTACATCAACCACGAGATCCGATCTCGCACAAGGCTTTCGGATCTACAAGGGTTAGTACATATCTATCTCGTTGCACATATCTAATAGATTAGATCTTGGCTTTTATCTAGATTAGAACTGGGTTTTGTTCGTTCTTGCGGTAGAAATTTTTTGTTTTCCATGCTACGAACCCATCAAGTATGTCAAATTTTGATGTATAAGTGCACAATACCTGCTTTGGTTAGGGTTTATGGGTCGAGGGTTTAAGGTTATAGGTTTTTACGGTTTAGTTGATAGGTTGTTTAGGGTTTAGGGTTTAGCGAATTTTCAATAATGCTCAAGATTTATGCTTATACTCATAGAACATAATGGGTGTTAGCTGATTTGATGAAAGTATCTCAAAGTTTGATCAATGTGTGCATGACACATGCTTGGTTAGGGTTTATGGCTGAGGGTTTAGGGCTTTAGGGTTTAGGATTTAAGTTTTAGGGGTTGTTTAGGGGTTAGGGAAATTTTGATATTACTCAGGATTTATGCTTATATTTGTCAAATAGAATGGTGTTACCCAATTTAACGAAATTATCTTAAATTTTGATCTATAAGTGCATGATACGTGCTTGGTGAGGGTTTAGGGTTATAGGGTTTAGAGGTTTAGGGTTTGGGTTTTAGGGGTTTCAGTTTTTGGGAATTTTCAATAATGTTCAAACTTTATTGTTATATTCGTGGAATAGAATGGCGTTACCGCAATTTAATGAAATAGTGAATCTCAGATTTTGATCTATAAGTCCATGATACCTGCTTGGTTATAGTTTATATGGGTCGAGGGTTTCGGGTTTTGCGGTTTAGGTTTTATGGACAGAATATGGTTTAGGGGTTTTATCGAATTTTCAATAATACTCAAGCTTTATGCTTATATTCATCGAATGGAATATATATGGCGTTAACTAACTCATTTAAAGTATCTCCAAATTCGATCTATAAGTGCATGATACCTGATCTGTTAGGGTTTATGGGTTGGGGGTTTGGGGTTTTAGGTTTAGGTTTTATTAGGGGTTGTTTAGGATTTAGGGTATTTTCGATAATTCAAGATTTATGCTTATATTCATCGAATAGAATGGAGTTACTAGTTTAATGAAAATATATAAATTTTGATCAATAAGTGCATGCTACGTGTTTGGTAAGGATTTAGGGTTTAGTGTTTAGATTTTAGGGTTTCAGGAATTTTAAATAATGTTCAAGCTTTATGCTTGTATTCGTGGAATAGAATGGCGTTACTGCAATTTAATGAAAGTATCTCAAATTTTAATATATAAGTGCATGATACCTGCTTGATTAGGGTTTATGGGTCGAGGGTTTAGGGTTTTAGAGTTTAGTTTTATGCGTTGTTTCCGGTTTAGGGTTCAAAGAATTTTTGGTAATGCTCAGGATTTATGCTTATATTCGTCTAACAGAATGGCGTTACCTGATTTAACGAAAGTATCTCAATTTTTGATCTATAGTTGCACGATACCTGCTTGGTCAGGGTTTAGAGGTTTAGATTTTATGGTTTAGGATTCCGTGAATTCTCAACAATATTTTCAAACTTTATGGTTATATATATTCGTGGAACAGAATGGTGTTACCGCAATTTAATGAAAGTATCTCAAAATTGATCTACAAGTCGATGATATCATGCTTGGTCATATTTTTTGTTAAATAAAATTGAAGGTCCCAGGTACTAAATTAAGGGAGAAACAGGAAGAGTTCCATGAGACTTAGGCGCTATTTGGTTGGGCTCGAATTCTGGCTTTTGATTTTTGTCTTATGAAGCTACGAACGTGTTTTTGGATTTGTTTTTTAGCTTGTACTCTGACATGGTGGAATGATAGTATAAGCCAGGTTGGATGATTTTAACGATTTTATCTCGGTTTAGCGAAAAATGTTCAAATTTTGAACAACAAGCGATGGGAATCTCTACTTCCCGTAATTCTGGCTCACTAACATGTGGGTCACTTGCATAGTGGGTCCTAAAAAGTCGGTGTAGGACAGAGTGGGCGGGCAGGTAAATATTGAAGAAGGGCTATGAAGCATGGATGGGGTGATGCACTTGGGAGAACGCAAATTTACCACCTATATCCCTCTGTTATTGCAGTGCTCCCTCGGATTCTTGTTTCTGGAGCGGGGATAGAAGAGGAATTTTGCATTCTAGAAAGAGGTGAAGCATGTTTGAATGGATGTGCGGGATATTTTAATGGATGAGAGCGATGTTTGGGCACCGTACCAAATTTTGAGGTCGAAGCTTCTAGCATACGCTACTCTGGCGCGGAGCCTCTCAGACGCGTTGTCACCGTCTAGGCCCACACGCCAGCGAGAGTTGCTTCCCAACATTTAAACTATTTTCTAGGCATCGCTGGTTGCTAGGATTTGTTAAATGGAGTTCATTTGGATGGTTTTGAAAAAGTGTGATCTAGATACATACACTTGGTTCCATTTTCAAATGCCATTTAAATTTAGTGTTTGAATGTTTTTTGAAGATCACAAAATGGGTCGTGGCACATCACTACTTTTACTAGCAAGGGGTGCAAAGATCCACAATTGTTTCTGTTTGAAAATGAGTGCTAGGAACACCCAAAGTGGGAATGGCAAAAGTGACCATTTCCATTATTTAATTCTTTTTTATTTCTTTTTCTTTGGTTTTTGTTTGGGAATGATCTAGATGATGTGGCATTCATCTTAGAGTCATTTTACAACCATTAGAAAAAAATCATGGCAATTCAAAACAACTCCTATTTAATGCAACACACATATGCATGCTTAATTCTTTTAAATGAGAAAAAGTTTTTGTTAACCCTAAATTGGGTGATTGGATCTTGATAACTTGGATTAAAGTTTTGGGATGTTACATGAAGTGTCATGTAGTCGACGTTCACATGACACCACTAGAAGAAGTACACCACAACTTAAATATCAAACCATTGAATCTTTCTCAACACAATTCCACTACTAACAACATGACTTCTCTCATGTACTCAAGAACAAAACAGACTGCTCACAAGACATCATATGGATCATGATCAGAGGTGAAATAATGATGTGTAACAATCTGAACATAAACACTAATTCAATGGTTCACTCAATAGCATCAACTACAAGGAGTAATCAACACCGGGAAAGTTTCCCCTAAGAACTATCCAAGATTCAACCCAATTGTTACAGCGGTATGAAGTGGAGATGATGGTGGTGATGAAGATGATGATGGTGATGATGATCCCGATGAAGTCCAGCTTAATGGTGGTGTTGATGGCGACGATCTCCCCTCTCTGGGAAGGAATTCCCCCGGCAGAATTCTGTTTGCCGGAGAGATCTTTCTCTCTTGGTGTTTTCCGCCCCGCAGAGGCGGCTGAATATTTTTGTGGTCGCTCTCCGAGTCTTAGGGTTTCGGAAGGATAATATACGCCAGAGGGGAGAGCCAGGGGTGGACCAGGGCGGCCACACCACCTAGTGGCGCGGCCTGGGGTGGCCCGCTAGGGGGTGGTGTGGGCCCCCTGTGGCCCATCTCCACTCCTCCTTCTGGCTTTCTTCATCTTCTAGAAAAATAGGATTTTCCATGTATTTTCCTGGATTTTCTGATCTTCGCGAATTTTGCCTCCAAACAACACCTTTTCCATCAGAATCCTGACTACAGTGGTCCATGCTCCAAAAGTCATCAACCATGCAAAAGCAGGTGAAATAACATAAGTATCATCTCTTAATATGAAATATATCAATGAATAACAGTAAATTATGATATAGAATGGTGATGCAAAAGGGACGTATCAACTCCCCCCAAGCTTAGACTTCGCTTGTCCCCAAGCGAAATTGAACTCAATAAACATGACCTCAGGTTTATGCAGTGAAGGGTCGATAAAAGAATACGGACAAGAAGCATCACATTCATCAATACATAAGTCATAATAGAAGACAACTCACTATTATATAACTTAACTTGCAATAAGTAAAGAAAACACAACGAAGATACGTAAAGTAAATCATAATTGGTAATGGCAAACTTAGCTCTTGGTCGAAGAATAGTTGACAATTTGTTGGAGTTCACAAATAACTGATTTTCAATGATAACTTTCAAAGTAGTAAACACCAAGATAAGAGCAATGTGCAAAACAAGGAACATAAGAAACATGATCATCATATGAATGAATGAAACACAACAACTCAAAATACTTGTTGAGATAGAAGGGAATAGGTTTACTGACTCAACTAAAAAGTAAAAGAAAGGCTCTTGGCACAAGGAAGCAGGGATTTCAAGTTTCATAAAGAGCTTCCAAAAATTATGGTACTTATTAGCTTTCAGCTCTCAATGCCCCTATCATAGGTATCTTTAGGTGATTAAGGTTGAAGTGACACAACTAAGAGGATATGCTTGACAAGTTATAAGTTGAAATCTCATGCCCCTTACTTACGAGTACCGAGCCTCATGCTACTCAACTTCAGTCTCAAGTAAACTCTTGACATTGTAAATACATATGTATCATAGAGAACCGCCAACGGGGTACACCTTGCACATGATACAGGAGCTATCCCATAATCAAAATGACAAGGCAAGCAGACAATGAGCATCTCAGCGATCCTTTTATTTGCTATTTGCATAGGTTTTTATTGAGGATGCTTCATAGAGTGCTCATTATGGTTATGCTGCAAGTTTCCACCATGATTAGGCATGGCTTAGGCTAGCGGCCCAAGCGTTTCTCTAACACACATATAAACTCCATGATCTTACAAGTTCCCCTTTTATTTCACACCGCTGGGATCCATAGGCAAAAGAATCATGATATCAACGGAATATAAGTGCAATGTTGAAAGCGTTCCCCATGATACATGGTTCTGCTAACTTCAACTTATAAAGCGCAAGCATATACGCAACAAAGATGAACACAATGGTTCAAGTTTATTAAGTGCAAGAAAGTAAAGTGTGCCATGAAGTTCGTGAGAGCTTTAATCACTACTTTTCACATAACAAGTTTAATTTAAAAGGTAGATAAAAACATGAATTTACTTGCAGTAGCAATAATGCTAATAGGTAGGTATGGTGGAGACAAATGGCATAGGTTTTGGTTTAAGGATTGGATGCATGAGAAGCATTCCCTCACAGTACAGGTTTTTCGCTAGCAAGGCTGGGTAGCAAGCATAAGAGTTGAAGGAAACATACAAGTGATAAAAACAAACATGCAATCTTCCTTGGAAGCACAAACGATCTTAACTAGAGAAAACTAAACTTATGAGCAAATCAAGAAAGAAAGATGATGAAATTATATTTCTTTAGAGTACTTTTATCTTTTTCATTCAATTCTCAAAATAGTGTTGCTACTAACCGAGCCAGGTTTGCCAAAACCAACTAAATTAACTCAATGATGCCAAAGTGATACCAATACTAACAACAAGATCAATCATATAACCATGAATTGAAAACTAAAATAAGCTATGCAAAAGACTAAATGATAGAACTTCTCATTAATATTCCATAACGACAACTCACACCAAGGGATACATAGATATCCAACAAGAGAGGGGACACTTCCATAATGCAAACCATCCTACATGATAACTTCTCTATTCATGATATGACTCTACTAAAAAGGTAAAAAGATAGAAGATAGTGATATGATACCGCGATACTCCCCCAAGCTTGGAACAAACCAAGGGGATGCCAAAACCTGATGACGAATTACTCCTTCGGTGGTGGTGGTATTCTCTTGATGAGATTTTTGATCAATTTCCCCAAGTCCTCAATCTTGAAGGTGATATTACGAATCAGCTGTGAGTTTTGCTCAATGCGGCTCATGATCATGTCGGGTTGCAAATTCCATCTCTTGCGGTTCTTTCCCCAATCTTCCTCCTTGAAGTCTTCTTTTCATGCATGGCTAAAACGAGGCAAATCCCAATTGGAGGGTAGTTTCTCCTTGGGCATATTCTGGTATTGATGCTCATGGATAAGGGTATGGAAAGGATTCTTGGTGTGTGGAGGAAGTAACCATGGTGCCGAACAGTGATGAGGAGGCTTCCCTCCAGTTGACATAATCCTCGCAGGGTTTGCCACCACTCCAATGCTTGCAATGGTAGTGCCGGTGTGCTTTTCCTCCTCTTTATCTCCTTCTCCCGCTCGGGGTCTTGGAGGTGTTCCTCCATACGCTCCTTTCCTTTATCCTTGGCGGACACCATTGTGCTTCTAACTTTCAAGAATAGTTCCTGGCAGAAACAGATCGAAACAAAAACATGACGAGAACATGATATACAAACCTCAAGGGATCCGGGGGATTATATATTACGAAGTTTTACAACAAAAGGAAGGTACTGGGAGAAAACGGGTCGGAGACGGAGGCCGAGGTGGCCACACCACCTAGTGGCGCGGCCAAGGGTGGGCCCGCGCCACAGGGTAGTGTGAGGCACCTAGGCTCCATTTCTGTCCCTCTTATGCTTCGTAGCTTTCCTTGTTGGATAAAAACTGCAAAAATATAACTTGACAGAATTTTCGTGGAACTTTTCTTACCAGAACTGTTACCTATTCGAAAACGGAATCTGCAGGTTTTTGAATTTGGTATTTAGTAGATTCTTCCAGAGTCACCCCTTGAATAACATCAATATCTTCATATTCATACTCATATTGCTTGAGGCATGAAACCTTTCTCTTTCTCATTACACCATTTTCTCCAATAACCTAGAAATTTCTTTCACACAATACTTCGCACAACATTAGCAACATTAGTATAAACGAGGTAATAAAACTTTTAAGTTCAATTTCAACTGAAATCCATCAAAACATAAGCTACTGTAGCAACTCCTTACGAAAACCCAAAAATAATTCAAAAAGGAAATCGATTTAAAGAAGCAAATGCAATAGTGGCAAAATCTGTCAAAGCAGACCAGCAGGTAAAGATCATTTTTTTCGAAAATCTTCTGTTACTCAAATCAAAAAGTGCAAAACTAACGAAAGTTAAATAACAATCTGGGGCAGAAGCACAAACAATTACAGCTCAATCCGACATACAGAAATCTCTCACGAATTTTTACGGTTAAGCACAAAAATCTGTTTCGGGACAGCAACTTCCCCAAATCTTACTTCTCTCTAATTAGAGGTTGATCTTGACACAAAAACCACACAAAAAGGATAAGGAGATGTTATTACCGAAGTAATAACTTCCAAGACTCAAAGAAACAAAAACAAACTGAAAGTAAGAATATATTGGGTTGTCTCCCAAAAAGCTCTTTCTTTATAGCCATTAAGATGGGCATGACAATTTCAATGAAGCTCACATAAGATATGGATTGAAGTAAAAGGGAGCATCAAGAAGCAAAAATACACATGTTTAAGTCTAACCCACTTCCTATGCAAGGGAATTTTGTAAGCAAACAAGTTGTTGAAACCAGAGGCGACAAGCATAGGAAGGTAAAACAAGTGCAACATAAAGACTTTAAGCATAAAACGAGGAAACTTGATATTATTGAGGTGCATAAGAACAGTCTTCCCTCTCTCATAATAACTTTCGGTATCATGCATAAATTTAATGATATAGCTATCACAAGAACCATGGTAGCAATGATCACTTATCCTAATAGAAAACACAGGGACATTAGCTCTCATAACAATACTTTGTGAAACAATATTAGGGATATCCTTACAAAGGATAGTGTGTCCATCTTCTACATATTTAGTGACAAAGTCTTTCACATTTGCTATTATAGGCTCATCATCCATTTGTTTATCAGGTTCAATAGCTCTATTTGTACTTTCATTAACCATACTAGCTATCATAGAATGCTCATTTATCTTAACTAGGAAAGGCATTTTCTCAATGTAAGGTTCAGGTAAAGCATGATTAGCAGTATAAACTTCAGTATTTCTTGTAGGAACACACTTAGAAACATCTTTATATGGTTCATGATACTTATTCCACTTCTTTTTAGGCACTTCACTATAGGAAGCAAAAGCCTTAAAATAAGTTGCAATAGCTTGAGAGTCTAGACCATAAGCATTTTTAATATTTTGAAAGTCATCAGTTCCCATAAAAGATTCAATGCATTCATAATCATTATTTATACCTGACTTTCTTCCTTTGTCATTCTCCCATGCTTCAGCATATCTTGAATACGGTCCAGAAGATCCCATTTAGCTTCTTCTTCCATGCGTGTAAATGATCCAGCACAAGAAGCATCCAATAAATCCTTATCATGAACAGAAAGCCTTGCATAAAAGTTATTGATAATAATATTGTTGGAGAGCTCATGAATGGGACATTTGAGCATTAGTAACTTCAATCTCCCCAAAGTTTGACCTGTACTCTCTCCACTAAGAGGCCAAACATTGTATATTTGATTCCGATCTTTATGAATCTCACTAGGAGGATAAAACTTTGAATAAAAGAGAGGCACTATTTCCTCCATTTCAAGAGCTTGACCATTCTTCAGCAGCTTATACCAGTCCTCAGCTCTTCCTTTCAGTGATAATGAGAATAAATTCTTCTTGACTTGATCTGTTGTAATACCTACACACTTGAACAACCCGCATAATTTGTGTATAAAGAGCAAATGATCACCGGGATGGACAGTTCCATCTCCAACATAATAGTTATCCATAACACGATCAATAATTCTTGTAGGTATTTTAAAAGTATCATTCTCAGCAGGTGGTGGTTCATCTAGTACCTTAGCAGTAGTAGTAGCATTACGAAATAAGAAACTCAGCGGATTATCCATATTGAAAATAAAGCAACTAATAGAAGTAAACAATACTCACAGTAGAAGTTTCCTTTACCAGTTCCACTCTCCAATAGCGCTTCACTCACCGGCAATGACGCCAGAAAATAGTCTAGATGACCCACAAGTATAGGGGGTGTATCGCAGTATTTTTGATAAGTAAGAGTGTCGAACCCAACGAGGAGCAGAAGGTGCTGGCTAGTGGCTTGGAGCAGGAATACTCTGTAAATACTTAGCAAACGGATTTTTAGGGGTTTTTGATAATGCAAGTAAATAAAGTACGAGTAAATAAAAGACAATAAGAATAAATGCAGGAAGTGGCCCAATCCTTTATTCAGCAAAGGACAAGCCGGTTGTATTACTTAAGATGACCAAACGTTCTCGAGGACACATGGGAATACCGTCAAGTGCTTTCGCTTCATGTAGTTGATTAATCTTCTTTAGTTTGCTAAGTGTTGTGTGGGTGAACCTGTGCTAATGTACCGACCTTCCTAGGACTAATACATACTTGTGATTATACCCCTTGCAAGCATCTGCAAGTACAAGAAAGTAATTAAGGTAGAAACCTAACGACAGCTTTAAACTCTAAGACCCTGACGTCCCTTGTGCAATGGTTTCCTAACGGGGGTTCAGGTTTCTATCACTTCGGTAGCCCCTACGATTAGTAGCCAAATACACAATGCATTCCCCTAGGCCCATATAGGTGAAGTGTCAACACCTGGGTTTTTAATCCCAGATTCCTGTTATGCCATACCTCGCAATCCCAGGATTACCATTTTTGTGAGACATAACGGATTGGATATCACAGTACATCATCCATTACAAACCATAATAAGGTCTTACACAAATAAAGGATCTCATGATCCAGTCTTAATACAATCAAGCAGCAGAATAAATAGCATAGCGGTAGGGTCCATCTTCAGTGTCATAGGCAATACTGACGATGGGAGACGATCCTAGTTGTCGTAGCCGTCTTGTTGTCCTCCTTCAGGGTAGTCCTCCTCATAGTCTGGCCATAGGAATAGCCAGGGACAAAAGCCACGAGTACTCTTTAAGTACTCGCAAACTACCACTAACAAGTAAGATAGTTCTAGTAGGAATGCTAACTCTAAGTTTATTTGTAAAGCTAAGTTTGAAACCTAAGCTGAGTTCAGAAATAAAGAAATATAAAATAAAGTTTGTCGCCTGTTCAGCATCGACTCAGCGGGGCACGACCTAGGCTTCTGAGGTGTCAGAGATTTCTCCTTGTAACATCTCAGCAATAGAGCTTAGAAATAAGCTGAGTTAAGATATGTGCATTGCATTCATGCATAGAAAATTCGGGGAAATTTCGTGCCAAACCAAAAGAGTAGAGTAAATCAGAGTTCTCTCACTCCGATAAATTAGGTTTAGATCATCTAAGAAGAGTGAGGTGAATTTTGACATGATCCTTAGTGTTCTATGGTTTATGAAGGAAGAAGTTTGAGTTTTGACTATGAATAAACAATTTAGCTAACTAAAAGTAAATAAATAATAAAAATAGATTTTAAAAGAAATAAAGAATATTTTATCTTTTATGTAATAAATAAAATAATAGAATACAAATAAGAAAGTAGTATTCTTTAACTTAATTCATATAAATATGGGATTAAGGAATTGTTATAATTACAAGTATATAATTGTAATGCAAGGAAAAATTACATTTTATTAATTGAAGCAGGTATTACAAAATTCTTTTATAATAAAAGAAAAAGAAAGGTAATAAGGAAAGGTAATTATTAAATGATTATAATATAAAATAATTCTTTATTAATTAGAAGACAGGGAGTAGTACATTGTTCTTTTATAACAAAAGAATAAGAGTAAATTACATTAAAATAACTACACAAATAATAGGAAAGGAAATACAAAAGAGAATTCCTTATTACAGGAATACAACCATTACATTGTCTTTATAGAAATAATTGTCACCAAATCAAAAGAACTTTACTCAACAAATACTTATTCCAATATCTGTACAAAAGTCAAAATAAAAGAATACAGAGGTAATGAAATAAAACCCTAGACTAATATCTAACTATTCTTTCATCTAGTGTCCTCACTTCCCACTCTAATTCCTGTAAAATACAAACAAAAGAGAGAATAAGAGAAATGGGGTTAGTGTGTTAGTTTTACTCTCAATAGAGAACAGTGAAGTGCATTGTTCCTAGTTACATCATTGAGTAATTAAAGGGGTCAATTTCACCAATGTATAATATCCATTCTTTTAAACAAATAAGCTTCAGATCAACATCATCAGCATAAGAAAAGGGGGAAGATTCACCAGGCTATCAACTAGTAAACAGGTAATAGTAAAAGCCAAGTTACTTGAGCTGATCCACATGCACAACACACACACACAGCTTAGTCAACTAACCGCATGGGTGTGTTGGCAAGCAGACAACAGCAGTACAAGCAACCATACAAAGCACCAGCCAAAGGAGAACACAGGGACTCATTCCTCGATGATCTTTTTTATACGGTGATCTCAGGCGTTTGAGACGTTTATTCGGTGTCCCAAAGCCGTTATCATTTCAACCATCTGCGGTAGGCCGGATGATTCACCTACTAGGGGGAACTCCTTTTTTCTAATTATTTTCTCCCTTAATTTTTGAGAATTCTTTCATTCTCAATCACACACTCACAACTTTTGAGCTTGCTAAAACCATAGCCAAAATCTCCACCAGCTTACCCAAATCAACCATTTAATCTCCACAGAATGGTAACATAAGGAGGAGGTCGAGCAGGTAGAAAGAAAGGTCAAGCACAACGTCCCAGGAGCAAAAAAGATGGTGTAGACCTAGATCAAGCAGCAAGAAACACACAACCTCAACCACCAACAAGTAATCTGGTGAGTGCAAATAACACCATCACATGATCAGATTATCATTGAGTCAAAGAAGTATATGTTGTTTATTAATCTTCTCAGAAAAACACCCAAGTGGGGTGCATATTCATCCCAGAAGAATCTAAATAAAAGCCAATAACAAATCTTTACCAAAAAATCCAAGATCTCAGCCTATGCATCATAGATCTTGGATATAAACTGAAATTTCCACATTCATAAATAACAGCAGTCTTAAACCAAGATTCAGGGCACATCTCCTATGGAGTAGCACCTCTGAAATCTAATGATCTTAAAGGATCAATATTTAACAGTAAGTATGCCAATCCTTTTCTTAAAGGACTTAAGAAACATTAGTTGATACCATGCATCAGAGCACATCTATGAAGGATAGCTAGTAACAACTTCATTTTATCTAGCTATGCCTCAGACCAGCATCATGGGCTAATAAATTTGTAGCATCTTAAGGATAATAAAGTCAACAGAAGATTTCAATTCATTTAGCTCAGCCATACTTGGACACAGGAAAGATTTAACCAATAGGAGTATAGATACCTGTGTACCATTCTAAAGAAGGTGTCACAAGTATAACTTCTAAACCCAGCAGATACTATACTTAGAATTCATCAGTAAGCTGGTAGCTAGCTAGCTAATCATTTTCATAGAATAAGCACTCAGGAATCATACCCATGGTTGCATATTTACAATTAGAGAATCATAGGAGTATCATATTAACTCCAATCTGGAAGATCAACACAAATTAGTGTATAAATATCAAGTGAACAAGTACTGACAGTACCACTATCAGTACTCAAACCATGAAACAATAGTGAAATCCACATCACTGGAATAAGTAGGTAAACATCCAGGACAGTTTTACAATTAGTCTAATAGAGTTATAATAATCAAACTAGAGGGGTGAACCCTAATCAGATCATGCACCCAATTAGGGATTGTTCACTACAAGCACACAGAGGCTACCGATCAAGGCAGGAGATAGAGAGCATAGAGAGAGGAGCAAAGTAACTTACTTAAGGTCCTCGCGAATTTAGAGAAGAGGAAGCATAGGCCGGAGAAGAGGTAGCACACGGTGGCACGGGGAGCACCCCAGAGGGGCGCTGCGACCCGCGCCGAGCCACAATCACGGCGGCCACCGGATAGGGTGATACCCACCATCACCAAGGCACCAGCACGGCATCAATAGGGCATCGGAGCGCCAAATCGCCGGCGAGCTCCTAACCCTAGATGCCTAGGAAGGGCAAAAGCACCACCAGCAGAGAGTGCGAGCCACGAATCGAAAAGGGTAGTGTTGGGGATATACTTTCCGGGTATCCTCACAGTTCCTCACTAACCAGGATGGCCCACTTCGGGTTAGATCTTTGCTTCACAGGCGGCCCAGTCAGGGAGAAAGACGGAGTCTAATCCGGCTACGAGAAGGCCCAGAAGACTTACCGACTTAGGCCCATAATGTTACTTGTAGTTCAAGATGTACTCTGTAACCGACTCTTAGACGTAGCCGGATAGATCTCTCCTGTAAACCCTAGGTCAGATATCTATATAAGCCGTCCTAGGGAGAGCCTTTAGGGCACCCAATACTTTAGACCCTCAACTTACACAGGCGATACCCTTGTAACCCATATTCTGGCTCTGCCGTATTACTGGATTGCTAGCAGGAGTAGGATCCATCCAAAGCCGGCAGATTCGAACCTGGGTAAACTTGTGTGCTCACCGTCCCGGAATACCGTATGTCTCACACCCTCTCTTCCGCACGCCTCGAGGATCCCCTCATGGCGTACTTGTCCTCAATCTGACGACAGTTGGCGCCCACCGTGGGGCAAGTGAGCTTCGGATCTGCGTTCTAGGAGGAATCTGCAAGAATCGGAATCGGCGAGACCATCACCGTCGGTCGCATCCTCTACGCCAGCGATGTCCCTCTCATCGTTCTCGATGAGACTTGGATTCCGGCTAGGGAGACCATGACTTCCTACACAATCATGTATTTTGGCGAGATCGATGTTTACATCGGTTTCGCTGAACCTGCCCAACCCACCCCAGCGGTGATGATAGAGGCAGAAGAATCTTCTGGGTCCCCTTTGTCCGCGGAGGCGGCAGAGTTCTGGATCTCAGAAAACCCTAATCCCACCTAGCCCGCACCAGTAGCGGAGATAGTGGAGAAATCTGAGCCTGAAGAAGACCTCACGGTCCAAATCGAATCTGGAGTGGATCTCCCTGGAGAAGCTAGATCCCAGATCGACCCACCCGTGGAAGTCGAAATCCAGGAGGAGCATATCAACGACACTGATTCCGGCTCTAACGATGCCGGGACAGACAGGCCCTTCCTAAGGTACACACTAAGACATATGATACTGCAAGGCGAAAGCACAGATGCAATCCTCGAGACCATTAAAAGTTTCGATATGGCTGATCGCGAAAGCCGCAGGTACCTCTGGAAGCACGCATCGCACTTCGTCAGTTACGTGGGATCTGGATCCGGCTCTGCCGATGCTGGAGAAAACACCGACTCGGTGCTGGAGGCAATTGGAACAAACACCAACGTTCCCGCATCCTCGAAAGAATCTATGACGTCAGCAGATTTCCGAAAGTTCTCTGTGGATATGAAGAGGAGTACAACTCCAAAGCTGCAGAGGAAGGAGAAGCCATGGATGAAGGATCCCGGGAACACTCCCCCAAAGCGTAGGATGACATGGACATCGGAGACAATCCCGAAGTCCAGATGTCCGAAAGTACCGATCAGAGCTTGACTCCGGGAAACGGACCCAAAGCCGTCTTTGCTACCGGCGCTGCCAAGAAGGCAAAGAAGAAGAACAAGAAAAACAAGACCCCGGCAAAAGACCCTCTGACAGAGGAGGTGATTGCCGAGGAATACGAAGAAGACTCGGATGGAGCGCTTATCCCAGAAGAGCCGAAAAAAGAAGCATCGGTGGATGGACACGTGATCACCGAAGGTGCACGTAAACTCATCGATGCTGCATTAACCACACCTATCCCTACAGCCGTAGAGCTTACTGCGGATGAGCTGGATGAAAGGGTGCAAGCCCTAGAAGCGCATCGTCAACAACTCCTCGATGAAGCCAAAAACATCGAGGTGGAGAAGAAACGCATGTCAAACAAGGAATACATGTCTCGTCTACATCAGAAGACACGGAAGCGTCACATAGATGACAACCAATTCCCACGTGTCCATGTCGTCCTTTTTGGAGATGAGATGGGGAAGCCACGGAAAGATAGCAACGGAGATTGGGTATAACCAACACCAGTACAGAATACCGTGGTAGCCCGAGAAATTCTATCGACTAATCTAGGACCGGAGGAGATCCGTTTGGGTATCAAACTACTCAACAAGGGACTGGAGCAGCAAAAGGTCGCCCTATCCGGAAGTCAAAAACTCCCATGAGAGATATAATCAACAATAGCGACGCCACAGGACGTGTCGCCAAATGGGGCATAGAGCTTGCAGCTTTCGATATTGAGTATAAACCCCGGACAACAATCAAATCCCAGATCCTTGCTGACTTTGTCGCTGATTGGACAGAGACAAAGGAGAACATGGTCCTCCCTGAGTCGGAATACTGGACCCTCTTTTTTGATGGGTCTAAGTCTCGAGGGGGCTCAGGGGCTGGCGTGGTGCTCAAATCACCCCAAGGAGATAAACTTTTATACGTGTTGCATATCCACTTCACAGCGACAAACAATATTTCCGAGTATGAAGCACTGTTGCATGGAATCCGGATTGCTAAGGATATTAGCATCCGACGTTTGATGTGTTACGGAGATTCGGATCTTGTTGCTCAACAAGTGTCGAATATTTGTAATGCAAATAAACACATGGCAGCATGTAAAGCGGTCGTGGATGATCTATATAAATCGTTCGAAGGGTTTGAAGTTCAACACATCCCTCAAGCAGAAAATGAGGAAGCAGACGCACTATCTCGGATAGGCTCTACGCGGAAAGAGGTCCCGAATGGCGCTTTTTTAGAGCACCTCAAAGTTCCCTCAATAAAGGGAGTGGACGAGGAATATCCGACCAAATCCGACTCACCTTTGATAGCAGTTCTGGCTGTAATTCCCAGCTGGACTCAACCCTACCTCGATTATTTGGTAGATGGCAAATTACACGAAGACGAGGTGCTAAGCCGGCATATTATCTGACGAGCAAAAGCCTATACTATTGTTAAAGGTGAGCTCCATAAATGGAGTATTTCTGGGGGTTTTCAGTGTTGTGTATCTCCCGAAGAAGGAGTGGAAATCTTAAGGGAAATCCACGAGGGCGAGTGTGGTCACCACGCTGTAGCCAAATCTTTAGTGGCAAAAGCTTTTAGACATGGATTTTTCTGGCTTACAGCTCAGGCAGATGCCGAACGATTAGTCAAGACATGCAAAGGATGCCAAAAGTACGCCAAGCAAGCTCATGTTCCCGTTGATCAGCTGCGAACAATACCTATAACATGGCCCTTTGCGGTCTGGGGGCTTGATATGGTAGGACCATTTAAACGAGCTCCAAGTGGATTTACTCACCTCTTAGTGATGGTGGATAAATTCACCAAATGGATTGAGGCTAAACCCATCACAAGTTGTGATGGAGCAACAGCCAAAAGATTTGTCGAGGATGTCATATTACGGTATGGTTATCCACATAGCATTATCACGGACAACGGGAGTAACTTTTCTATGGGAGAACTGGCTGAATTTTGCGATGAGCAAAATATCCGGCTTGACATTGCGTCAGTCGCACATCCACAGGCTAACGGACAAGTCGAAAGGGCAAATGGTTTAATCTTACAAGGCTTGAAACCGAGACTCGAAGCACCACTATGACGTGCTGCGGGGGCTTGGACAGAGGAATTACCCTCTGTAATTTGGAGTTTATGAACAACTCCGAACAGGTCAACAGGATACATACCTTTTTTTCTTGGTCTATGGCACAGAAGCAGTTCTTCCTAGTGATTTGATTCATACTTCTCCTAGAGTAGCCGCGTATATCGAAGAGGATGCCGAGATTTCTCGACAAAATGATCTCGACTTAGTCGAAGAAGTTCGCGTTGTTGCTGAAATGAGATCTACAGCCTATCAGCAGAAGTTACGCAAGTATCATAGCCAGAGAGTCCGAACTAGATCTTTCAATAAAGGTGGTTTGGTTCTCTGGCTTGTGCAACAAAGAAAGCACAAACTTTCCCCAGTATGGGAAGGGCCCTTTTTAGTTAGTCGAGTATTGCACAATGGATCGTACTACTTAACTGACATGAGGCCTGTCAAAGAAAGACCTGCTACTAAGAAGAGAAAGAGAGCTGGAGGCAGTACAAATCCGGATGAGTTAGACAGACCATGGAATATTGCTTAGCTATGTCCCTTTTATTCTTAGTTTATCCTTCTTTGTAATCATATATATGTACATGTTCTGTGAGAAATAAAAGTTTTGGTTGCCTCAAGTTTTTCTGAGAAGTTTTTACCATCTTATTTCCAAAATGATCATGTCATAGTCAAAAATCCCAGAATGCTTGAAAGTACTTTATGCTCATGTTCGTTCTGGTTTAGATTTCCGATTCTAAAATTGCTACCTTCGGGTATAACTCTAAAATTTCTAGTCTTTACTTTGGTTATTTGTCTGATTGCTGGATGCGGGCATTTTCCGAGTAGTGAATTGTTGGTACTGGAAGCCGGCTTTGTTTCCGAGTTTAAACTGGTTTAGCAATTGAGCTCCGTTGCTCGGCAAAGTTTCTGGCGGAAGGTTTAGCCGGCTCGCGAAAGGAATGATGCGGAATGCCAGATAAATGATAAGTGAAGACGAAAAAGTACAAGTGCTTATGTAAACATTTCAGGCACACAAAAAAAATCAAAGCCAAAAGTGCTGAATAGATTAAAAAGCTTAGCACTAGCAAAAGTTAAAGTACTACATATTTACAAACGCATCATATTGTTCTGGAATAATACAAAAAGTTTTTGATCTATGATGTAGGAGGAGATGAAGGAGCTGCCGGCTCGCTGGTTACTCTGCCTTGATATCGTTCCGAGATGTCCGCATCCGAGTTGGTGCGTTCATCGTCGAAAACTTCTTCGGTTTCTTCTGCAGGAGGAGGCGGAGTATCCAGGCGGGTGAAGAAGGGGATCTCGTAGTTGGTCAGATCAGCCATGTGACACCCGTATCCGGCGCAGGAGTGCATGATGGCTTGAAGGTCCTGCTCCTGGCCGTCTTCGTCTACCTTGCAGTACCCTCTGGTCACTTGCCATATCTCCATGTTTCCATGGTGGCTCATGACCATGGTGAGAGCGTTCTGCGTAGCAGTCCGCGCGTAGGACATGTTCCAGTCCCGAACAAGCTGTGGCATCTCCTTGGCCTTGTCCTGCACCTAAAAATCCGACATGCTTGGCATGTCCGGAATCTTGAGAGCTTCGCCAACGTCCTCAAGGGACTGGCGGAAGTCATGAAGCAGGTCACCGACTTGGGTAAGCCGGTGGGTGCGGGGCTCGGAGGAGGAAGAGTCCATCAAGTTCAAAGGACCTATACATAAAACAAGTTAAGAAAAATCCGACATTGATATAAGTCGAAGAAAAAGAAAAGTCAGACAGATGGAACGTACCGAGAATGACGTCATCAATCTTGGTCTTCTCCTCCCGGAGACTCTGGAGTTCAGCCCGGAGGGCCTAGGACATATCCTTCTCTTTGCCAAGCTCATTCTTGAGGTCCGAGATTATTTTATCTTGAGCAGCGATCTTGCGATCACGCTCATCAGTGGCCATGGAGGAGGATTCAAGGACTTGAGCTATGCTCCTTTCATGATCCGCCTTAAGTTTATCTAGCTCTTAGCGAAGTCCCTTGTTCTCCACCACCAGGGTCTTGAGGTTCTCGGCCTCTTCAATCATGGCGACGGATTGTTTCACCAGCGCTGTAAGTCAAAAAAGAACAATAGTTCAGAAAAATTCGACATTGAAAATAACAAGGACAAGGTTTGAGTCTCGGAATGTTTACCTTCGGCTTCATCCTTGGCCACTTTAAGCTCGGCATTTTTAAGCCGAACAGCTTTGATCTCTCTCCGCTTATCACAGACATTGGTCAACAATTCCTGGTTATAGGAACATACTTTCTGTAAGTTAGAATACCCAAAGTCAGAAAGCTACTTAAGACTCGAGCTAATATTTTTGCTAAATATCAGCACGAGCCTTGGGGCTACACTAGTTCGTTATTTGGCATCCTAATGAAGCATAAACCCGGATTACGTATCCTACTTCATGCTTGAGGGCTAGAGGATAGGATATAACATAATGGAAAAAACAAGAGCTGGAATTCCGACTTACATATTGCTCGCGGGTGAGTTTGTCCAAACCCGCGTTCACTTCAGCGGCCACCTTCTTGGCAAGAGTAAGAGGGATCACTGGGGCTGTTGGAAGCTCGCCAGTCCTGATCCTCTCGTCGCGAAGGCGGACTTGAGCAAGAAGATCAGAGAACTTGACGTCCTCTGCTTCCTGCGCTTCTTCTTCGGTAGAAAGATGGCTTTTCTCCAGGACTTGCCTGGCAAGCCGCTGGATCACTTCGGCAGATTTCTGGGTCAGGCCAAACTTGGCAAGACCCGGATTGCTCATGAGGTTTTCAGCGAAGGTTTCTGCCGAGGGATCATTACCCGAAGAGGGTTCACCCTTATCTTGACCTGACGCACCCACGGTGACATCAGTTTGCGACCCAAGGATCGCAGGCTCCGTTGGATGAGCCGGATCTTCTGCAACCACCGGAGAAGGAGTGATCGCTAGAGTTGCAGAAGGTTGAGGGGCAGGAGTCAGAGGAGCCGCGGCAGGGGAAACTATGGTGAGATTCATTTGCCGCAGGGGCTTCAAAGGAATCCCTTTCCCCTTACCCTTGATGAGCGGCTTTGCTCTGAGAATGTAGTAAAGTCAGAAACATTACATCTCGGAAAGAAATTCGAATGAAGTACAAAGGCGGAAAGTTGTGATAGAAAGTTACCTCTTCACAATAGGCACTTCCTTTGTGCCAACAGCCACTGTCGAAGCTTTGCGCTTCTTGAGCGCAAGGTCCGGCAATGGGACCACTTCTGTCTCCTGAGAAAACTCAGGAGGATATGCTTCGAGCGGAGCAAGTTCCGACTCGGGGAGGTCAGCAAGCTGATAACAAGAAAACATATCAGTATTGTAGTATAAACTCGAAGATTGAAACACATGAAAGGTGTGATGATGGAAGCTTACCGGCACCACGGGGTTTTTCGCCGTGTGGATATCCAGAGAAACCTCCGGAATCCTCCTCTCGATCCGCTCCTTGATCAGCCAGTTGATCTGGCTTATGTAGCCTTGAGTGGTGTAGGCTTTGGGGCTGATGCGGAGGGAGTTGGTTTTGGAAGACGTGATGGAGTGCATCAGTCTATCCCCGTGGTACTGAAGTGGCTAGATCTGACGTGAGACCCAGCACTGGACCAAGTCGGATCTCTTCAGACCCTTGTGCTTGATCAGATATTCGATCCGCCTCTTAGCGAGGATCAGATCGTCGGAAAGAGCCAGAGCAGCCTCGTCCTAGGAAGGCTGGGCGGTGGCGGCTCCGTCGACAAAAGTCGGCAAAGCAGTAGCTTTATCGGGAGCTGGAATATCCCTATGATAGAAAAAAGTGGTTGGCCATTGTTTGACCGAGTCACTGGATAAAATTTTGGGATAAGCCTGGTCACGTCTAAGTGAAAAGCTAATAGTGCCAGTGATGTAAGGAACACCGGCAGTGATGGAGTTTCTTCGGACATGAAAGAAGTACCAGAAGAGAGTCAAACTCGGCCTAATGCCGAGAAAGCCCTCGCAAAGCGAGGCATACGCACTCATCTCTAAGAAAGAGTTGGGAGGAAGATTGTGGAGTTGAACTCCGTAATGATCTATCACCTCGGAGAAGAACTCTGAGGGAGGAAAAGACAGACCTCAGTTGAGATGGGTGCCGAAGTGGACCCGCTCGCCGTCGCGCGGGTTGGGGATGGTTTCACCGGAGCCGCTCCTCCAGTCGCCAGTGACGAGAAGCTCCTCCTTATCCACGTTCTTGAGGCCCTCCTCAGTAAGGGCACAGGGGATCCAGATTCCCCGGAAGCTCTCCTTCTCCGCTGCTGCTTCCGCCGTTGCCGCCGCCACTGCTGCAGCCAAACCAGAGGAAGAAGATGAAGCCATTTCTCCGGTGAGAGGATGACCTGAAAGGGGCGGCGCTGGGAGTTCTGTGGGGAAGGACGAGGAGGCTCTGTGCGCGCAGGAGGATTGGGAGGAAAGGAAACGGCGAAGAACTGGTGGAAAGGAGAAGGAGAAATCCAAACCCCTTATATCCACCCAACTGCACCAAGATTCGTGCAAATGCTACAATGTAACCGCCACGCGTCGTGGAAAGAATTGGGAAGGACCCACGCGATGATTGCATCTCCTTGATCTCCACGCACGCATGGAAACGGCTCCTCGGTTCCGCAAACCGCGGACCCACCAACGGTCGTGCTGACGGCATGCCTGTCAGATGACGTGACTTGACCATGCTCGTGTCAGGTGGCGTTAGAGACCAAGTTCCGGCTTAGTTTGAAATCAAGCTGGAAAATTCGAGTAACCTGTTGATAGGTCTGACTTACTTTTAAGACCCGGATCGTATTTTTTGTTGTGAAGTTTCAGGAACCCTTCAAGATTCTGCAAGCCGAAGGTCAAGCTAGACGATGATAAATCCGACTTTGGATCTTAGAGGACTCCGGGGGCTGCTGTTGGGGATATACTTTCCGGGTATCTTCACAGTTCCTCACTGACCAGGGTGGCCCACTTCGGGTTAGAGCTTTGCTTCACGGGTGGCCCGGTCAGGGAGAAAGACGGAGTCCAATCTGGCTACGGGAAGGTCCAGAAGACTTACCGACTTAGGCCCATAATGTTACTTGTAGTTCAAGATGTACTCTGTAACCGACTCTTAGACGTAGCTGGATAGATCTCTCCTGTAAACCCTAGGCCGGATATCTATATAAGCCGTCCTAGGGAGAGCCTTTAGGGCACCCAATACTTTAGACCCTCAACTCACACAGGCGATACCCTTGTAACCCATATTTCGGCTCTGCCGTATTACTGGATTGCTAGCAGGAGTAGGATCCATCCAAAGCCGGCGGATTCGAACCTGGGTAAACTTGTGTGCTCACCGTCCCGGAATACCGTACGTCTCACACCCCTCTCTTTCGCACGCCTCGAGGACCCCCTCATGGCGTACTTGTCCTCAATCTGACGACAGGTAGGGCGATGTAGCACCATCAGCAATGTCACCCTGCACAACGGTGTCAACCGGGAAGGCCTAGGGCCGCCAGAATCGTAGCGGCGACAGCGTCGCTAGGGCGTCACCAGGGCATCGCCAAGGATAAGGTCGAGAGGGAGAGAGGGGAAATGATGGGGCCGATGGGACCGGTCCAGTGACTCTGGGTTGGTTTGACCCAACCTAGTGGGCTGGATTAGGCCGGCTCAACCCGGTGAACCGAATCGGGTCGTGCCAGCCAGTTGGCCAGGCTCGTGTTTAATAAGAAGGTTTGTTTAAAATTTCTAATTACAAATATACCCCTAAACCTATTATAACCCTAGGAAAATAAATAAAAATCCTAAAAATATTTATAATATATAAAAATGTTCACAAAAATAATACATACCCAAGAAAAATATGATTTAACTTATTCAAGTTTAATATAGTACAAATAAATAATAACACTATTAACTTCTAAATGAAATTTCATAAAGTAAAAGTCCTAAAAAACAATAAAATACCATTTCTGAGTATTAAAATCATTATACTACCTTATAAACATTATTAACTTTAATTATTACAAATAAAACTTAAAGCAGATATTCTAAGATATTTAGTCCTTGGTGGAATTTTATAAAAATAAGAATAATACTTAAAAAAATAAGTAAAATTATTTTTAAGATAAAAAATACATATAGTTTATTAGAATAATACTAATTATAATACTCCATCAGGTTTTAAAGTAATAAATTTTAAACTATTTTGTAGGATACCATTTTATAAATTAATTAGTAACATTTCTTAAACAAGAAATAATTATAAAACCTTAACTCTTATGTATTCAAATACTAGTTTCAAAACCATCACTTGGATTTATGCAAAACTTAAAATTTAAACTATTAACCGTATAACACTCTAATAAATCTTAAAACCAAGTAAACCAACAATTTTAATTAAAGTTCTAAAACGTCAATAAAAAATTTAAGCTTCTTACTTTTTAACTCAACCAGGTTTATCATAGTTTTGCAACCCTAGCACATTAATATTCTTATCTAAAGTTATGTTCCTTATTAAGTCAAATCAAATTCATAATCACCAAGCATGTTTTAAACTTATCATTCACTTAAAGTGAATGATCTCAAAGACTCAAACATGCTTCTTATAAAGCTTAACGCTTTTAAATATTTTGAACACATCACACCCAGGTCTATTTATATTTTCAAGCTAACTTGAGGAACTATGTAAATAGTATATAAAGTTTGATTATGTTTTATAGTTAACTTTTGTCTGTTTCAATCAAATCATAAGGCATATCAAATTCATATAATCCGAGCCAATACAAACAACATCGATCACATTCTATTAACCCCACAGATTGTTTAAACCTTGGCAACGAAACTTTTTCCTCAAATGTTATTCGTTTTGCCACTTCAAACAACAATCTTATAAAATAAGATCTTTAACTCTTACCAATCTATAACACCAACATCCATCATAATTACTAGATAGTAAATCATCGGAACCTCAAAGTGTTATTACACTTCACTAGCACACTTTGCATATTAAACATCTAAATTCTTAACTTAAGAAGTAAAACATAGGAACTAATCAAATCTCAAAAAGGTGTCACTATTAGATAAACTCATTCATGTATTGGGGATTTATATTGGGATTTTATAAAATACATTACATTACTTATGCATCAACATATTGCTTCTTTAAACATTAGTCCTTACCGGACCAATGATGCTATTTACAGAATTTGGATCTTCTAGTATCTCGAAGACCGTGACTGCATAATCTTGCAATCACCAAAGGCAAGTTTACAACTTGCTTGTGTCCTTTAATTATTTTCTATCAAATGCTTGTAACTCAACTGTTGTCAACATCTGCATTTCAAAAAGGACAGAAAACACTATTTTCATAATAACATGATTATGGATTATTTACCAAGTGGTAATAATCTATTGAAACGGTTCCGGTGGTAAAGGAACTTAATGTCTAGGACTTAACAACCAATGTCGCCAGTGATTCTAGCGCCGTATAATACGCGTTAACCATGAGATTTGGAATGGGACAGAGAAGTCAGTTGTATCTTCTTCCTTTCATATGGAGGCAAGATGACCTTATCGTGACGTTGGGATTCCTGGTATGGATCATACATATGGGTGGGCACCCTTCTAATAAAATGGTTACCTAGGACGTGTACATGACACAGTCCAAAGGGTTTTGTTAATTCAAAGGGTGCTAAAAGGGCATGCAAACTTCAATAGTTGAAGTGAGCATAGCGGAGTTGGAACCTTCACCATGATGAAAATGTTAAAGGAGTTTAATTTCATTAGAGACGATGAAGATGCTTGCATTTGCAAGAAATTAAGTGGGAGCGCTGAGACAAATTTCCAATACATTATGCAGAGTACATATTGTTGATTGGAAATGATGTATCTTTTATTGACACAAGTTAAGATTTCATTAAAATAAGATTTCGATGAAAGACTTGGGCAAAACCAGAATATTTGGCATCAATATCTATATGGATAGATTGAGGCGCTAATATGGTTGTGCCAAACATACATATATGAGATATTGAAAGGGTTCAATATGGAAACAACAAGAAAGGTTCTTGCTGCATGGAAAGGATTGTATCAAGATTCAAGTGTTTCAACACTTGGTGAGTAAAATCACATGAAGATTTTGATCGATTATACCGTGATATGTATATATCCAGAATGTCCTATGCTCTAAAAAGTTATGAGCACATACCAGAATGATTCATAAGATGATCATTGGACGATAGTAAAGATATTCTTATGATATTTGCATAAGTGGCTAGCGGGTGTCTGTCTCTCCGACTATAGTCAATATCTGATTTACAACGAGTTTCTAATAACTTGGTTATCCTCGTTGTGGTTCATGTTTGTAGGTAAGACCGGTTCTATATCCAAAAGCCCTAAGCCATGTAAAACTTGCAATTGATAAATTAGAGGCGTCTAGTTTAGATCGTTGCTAGGCTAGTGTCTTGATATGGTATTGTTGTAAGTAGATGTATGATAGATACTCTTAAACACACTTAACGTGTAAGTTCCATAGACCTTGGCCTTACAGACAAAGGAATGATAGAGATCATACCACGATGCAAATGATAGAGATCAAATGCATGAACCATATCATCTCACTTTACACATTAGATGTTTGCATCTTATATTGCTAGTTTGGTGCTTTTGGTAGCATTGTAAGATGATCCCTCATTTAGATATCAAGATAAAATGTGTTCTTCCTTGAGTATGCACCATTCTATGGATCGTGTTTCGAGACATCACGTGATGATCGGGTGTACTCGACTCCGCACTTTCATACAACGGGTGTAAGACAGTTTTACACACGCGAATACTAAGGTTCTTACTTGGCGAGCCTAGCATGTATAGACATGGCCTCGGAACATGGACCGAAAGGTTAAGCATGAGTCATATAGTTGATGTGATGCCCATATTGATGCTCGCCTTTGAAGCTACACCGACTCACGTGATGATCGGACTTGGTGTAGTGGATTTGGTTCATGTAATCACCAAAAAGGCACGAGGGATGTCATTTTTTAGTGGGAGTTCATTTCTAATTTGGATTAGTCGAACTCAATTTGTCATAAACTAAATCGAAGTGAATTTGCATAATTTGTTGCAGTCATTGGCATATGTTCACTACCTTATGCTTAGTTTAATTCAGATGATAGAACTATAGAATTCTGGATATTTACTTTACGATCTGGTATCGTATTGTTTTGAATGTCAATTTAAAGTTTATAAGTCCTATTGCAAACTTTCATAAAACTCTATTTACTCCATGAAGTTTAATAATTAGTATTAAATCAAGAGTAAGAATTCCAATGTTAGTATCTAAAGTATCATGTTTGCCTCCATGATTATTGATATTCAAAAGTTGTTTTGATATCAAGATTATCTAGGAGCTGAAATAATTGTTTCAGAAACCATCATATGTGGAAGATATTGTGATATCTGAAACAATGTTTTTAGTTGCATTATGATAGAGTATAATTTAGCAAAATACATGTTCTCATATTGTATGAGAATTTGTGAAGGATGGAGATGCTAGGCATCCGGATCTCCCAAAAAAGGATTTGGGAACTAACATTATACTCGCGATTCTTCCTTATAGGCTATAATAGCTTGATCATGAAAGTAGTCATGATAAGGATGAATAGAAGATGTAAGTAAAATGTTTACTACACTAAAAGATTACTAAATAATGGATTTTTGAAATAATGCCAAACATTTGATGATGGTGATCCACTTCAAAGTGCAAGTCCAAAGGTATTAGTGTTTGACTATATACGCTTTGTACTATGTGTCATGTGAATGACACCACTATTTATGTTGATAGGTTCTTTTAAAAGGAAAAGGAATTACTGAAAGAGAATCTATAAAATATTTGGCAGAAAAGAAAAGTTGGAGATGTCCAGCTTAGGTATATAGAAGATATACATGTTATGGTTGTATTCTTTGCTTATTAAACAATGTGGTTTTTAGGTATTGGATACCGGTATTGGATACTGAATTGGTTGGTGTGAAGTGTCATAACTAACAACACAATTCATGAACTGCAATGGCCTAAGTAACTAGCAAGAGAATAAGTGATGATGTTCATCGAAAACAAATAAAGTGTTATTATGTTTTTTCGTTGTCATCAAACCTAGCCTTCAAGATTTGTTTTAATAATTGTTATTTTGTTCCGGTATTACGAGAACAATGGTTGTTCAAATAATTACCATATTCCATAAAGGATGAATGAACTTTTACAAGTCTAGTTGGAGAAATCACATCCATAAACATTATTGCTAAAATGTCGCAAGACAAATGATTGAAAGATCACTTATGAAGTGACATCGCTGTTTAAATTATATTGAAAAGAAAACATGAAGAAACTTCATATTGATGGATTTTTGGAGTCTTTGATTTTGATCAACTGGCGCTTGTAAGACTTTCCTTGAGATAATTGAAACTCCGTCCATAGGCCAAAGAGGAACGGATGACTAACTTATTGGATATCATACATATTAATGTATATAGTCCATTATGCCTAGCCATATGCGATGGATCTTTTTTGCTTCATATGCTTTCTCCAGAAATTTGAGTGAATATATTTATATATTTACTTAATAAGGAAGAAGTATGAAACATTTGAAAATTGTTCAAAGACTTTCAAGATGAAGTGAAAAATCATTGTAACGAGAAAATAAATAATTTATGATTGGAACATAAAGGAGATATTTGAGTTACAAGTTTAGAAAAACACCTAAGATTTGAGAAATTGTTCCATTATTTGTGTTTACCAATAAACCATAGTAGTATGGCATATTCGAGAGATGAAATCAAACCATGTTTGACATGGTAAGATCAAAGGTGTCATTTATAAAACCGCCACTATGTTTTAAGGATTAAAGCTTTAGAGACTACCGCTTTTACACTAAAAAGAGAGTCGTCATGATCCGTTGAAATGACACCATATGAGTTATGGTTTGGGATAAAACCTGAATTGTCTTTTCTTAAATTTTGGTATGGTATGCATAAGTAAAATGTTTACAACCAAAGTCGGATAAGCACGTATTTGTAGGTTATCCCAAAGAATTTGTTGGGCATTCCTCCATAACACCGAGGACAAAAGAGTTTGTCGCTTGAAACGTCAAGTTTCTTGAGAAGGAATTTTTCGTGAAAAGTTAAGTGGGAGGACAATAGAACTTTGATAAGGTTGTTGAACCTTAGCTATATGTGCTAAGTAGCGCAGCGCCGGAAAGTGTCCTGGTGGCGGCCACAATGCTCATGGCTCCCGTGATTACAAAGGGTGTGATCTTGGAGATTAGAGTTCCTATTGAACCATGTAGGTCAATAAGAATCAAACAGTAAGATTTGAAACAGAAGTCATTATTGTTTTGACAATGATGAACTGACTACATGCAAAGAAGTGATGATGGGCCTTGACTCCATAAAATGACTAAAAGTCACAGAATCCATGATAGTATCCATACACGAGAAATCAAGTTTCTGAACTCGGAAGACCCTCCGGAAAGGCATGAAGCCTATCGGTCGTGTTTGGATCTATAAAGAAATAGACATGGATGTTTAACATCTGTGAAATAGTCGACATGTCGGAAAGAAGTTTACGACAATGTTCAAGGAGTTGACTATGACAAGATTTGATCTTTCATAGCGATATTTATGCTTGACGGATTAATGTAGCAACCACTACATATAATTTGGTATATGGTAGTTGAATAAACAAAACAAGGTTCTTCTAATAGAATGGTTGCCTAGGACGTGTACATGACACAGTTCGAAGGGTTTTGCTAATTCAAAGGGTGCTAAAAGGGCATGCAAACTTCAATAGTTGAAGTGAGCATAGCGGAGTTGGAATCTTCACCATGATGAAAATGTTAAAGGAGTTTAATTTCATCAGAGACGATGAAGATGCTTGCATTTGCAAGAAATTAAGTGGGAGCGCTGAGACAAATTTCCAATACATTATGCAGAGTACATATTGTTGATTGGAAATGATGTATCTTTTATTGACACAAGTTAAGAATTTCATTAAAATAAGATTTCGATGAAAGACTTGAGAAAAACCGGAATATTTGGCATCAATATCTATATGGATAGATTGAGGCGCTAATATGGCTGTGCCAGACATACATATATAAGATATTGAAATGGTTCAATATGGAAACAACAAGAAAGGTTCTTGCTGCATGGAAAGGATTGTATCAAGATTCAAGTGTTTCAACACTTGGTGAGTAAAATCACATGAAGATTTTGATCGATTATACCGTGATATGTATATATCCAGAATGTCCTATGCTCTAAAAAGTTATGAGCACATACCAGAATAATTCATAAGATGATCATTGGACGATAGTAAAGATATTCTTATGAGCTTTGGAAGAACTAAGAATATATCATGTATAAGTGACAAATAGTTAAAGGTAGTTCATTGTAAAGTGTTACATTGATACTAGTTTTGTCACAAGATACAAATTAAATTTATCTCAATTTAGACTATGGGTGGTACAATGTAATGGAAAGGATGTTCCTTGATGGATTTGGATAAGTTCCAAAGTTGAAACATTGTGACGGATACTACAACAAAAGGCTAAGTATATAACTGCTATAGTAGCAGCAAAGGAGGGCATTTGTGTTAAGAAGTTTGTTATCAATCTAAGTGTGGTTCATAGTGGGATAATACTATGAAGATATATTATATGACAATAATATCAACATATTTTAACCTGAACGAACTAAAGGTCTCACCAAAGGACCAAATTTATACAATGCCATCTCATTTGAGAATGAGTGATGCTAGAGACGCAACGACATGCAAATACACACGGACCTGAAACTGTCAGATCCGGAGATTATGTTAACCACTAGCAATCATGTATATGCAACACCAGAAAGCCATAGGTGTTCAATACGCAAAGTTTTTCAAACTAGATTATTGACTCTAGTGCAAGCGGGAGACTGAAGGGAATATGCCCAAGAGGCAATAATAAAGTGGTTATTATCTTATTCCTTGTTTATGAAAATGTTTATTTTACATGCTATAATTGTATTGATTGGAAACGTCAATACATGTGTGTTTAATAAACAAATAAAAGGTTCCTAGTTATGCCTCTCTTATAGACTAGCTCGTTGATTAACAAGATGATCAAGGTTTCCTGATCATGGACATTGGTGTTGTTAATAACAAGGTCACAACATTGGTGGAATGATGTGATGAACATTCATCCGAAGTATAGCATTACGATCGGAGTCATTATGTTTATATTGCTATAACATCATACAAAGTAATCTTAGTCCTTAGACCATGAGATCATGTTAATTGCTAACACCAGAAGAGTATCTTGATAACATCTAACGTCACACCGTAACAGGGTGACTATAAAGGTGGGTTCAGTGCTACGAAGGTGTTATGTTGAGGCTCATGGATCAAGAGTGGGATTTGTCCATCCCGATGACGGATAGATATACTCTGGGCCCTCTCGGTGATATCACATTAAAATAGCTTGCAAGCAAGTGATGTGTGTTGGGTCCGCAGCATAGAAAACAAAAAATTTCCTACGATGAGAACTATACGCCAATATCTATCTACTAGGTACATAGAAACGGGTAGACATACATCTATCGAGAACTTACCCTCGAAGACAACGAGTTTTGTTAACGAGTAGGAAATCATGGTTGATATAGTCATACACTTGTCGATCTCAATATCATGTGGAAGTCTGAGCGCCGCAAATCAGCGGCGCATCCGTCCTCGCACACACGTTCAAGCCACCAGACAACCTCCACCTCCTCGCTCCAGCGATCCAGTGGAAGCAGCAACTCCTTCCAGACGAAATGCCACCGGGAACATGTATCTCGCTAATCCGGGACCATGGGGGAATAATTCTAGAGGGGGAGAGAGATCCTTCACGAGGAGGTGTGAGAAAGAAGGAGGAAGAGGGGGGCCTTTTATAGGAGTAGGGGGTGCCCCTCCCCATGGCCGGCGCCTCATGGGGGTGACCTCTCACCTCCCCCATTCATGTGGTGGTAACCCCTCCACATTAAAATGCCTCTTCACATTCCCTTTTAAAGTCTCCACTTTAAATGCATTAAAATTCTCTAAGTTTAATGCTCTCTCATTTAATAAAACTCTTTTATTAAATTTATTCAGATTTTTTTTAATTACTTTAATTAACAAACATTCACATAAAACCCCTTGCAATATTTCAATATCACATGCAGAACCACTTTCTGCAATTTCACCCGAAACAATTCCGGTTTCTATCGAAACAATTCCTGCGCTTTGCAATTCTTTCATCTGAAACATATGTGCTCCAAAATGGTGTCCGGTAACTCTTAAGTGTGTCACCCTACGGTTCGCGAATAATGCAGACATGATTGAGACTCCTCTCAGATCAATAATCAGAAGCGGGGCCTGGAGATCCATACTGACTCCTGCATATTCAACGATGACTTCTGCGATCGTGAGAACCTTTAACGCTAGTAATTTAATCCCTTTGTCTCATGATATAATACATGTCCGAGATTCGATCATCGGTATCCAAATACCTAGTTTGATCTCGTTACCGACATGCAAGCTATCTTAATGTGATATCACCGAGAGGGCCCAGAGTATATCTATCCGTCATCGGGATTGACAAATTCCACTCTTGATCCATGAGCCTCAACATAACACCTTCACAGCACTGAACCCATGTTTATAGTCACCCTGTTACGGTGTGACGTTTGATGTTATCAAGATACTCTTCAGGTGTTAGCAATTAACATGATCTCATGGTCTAAGGATAAAGATTACTTAGTATGATGTTATAGCAATATAAACACAATGACTTGATCGTAATGCTATACTTCGGATGAATGTTCATCACATCATTTCACAAATGTTGTGACCTTGTTATTAACAACATCCAATGTCCATGATCAGGAAACCTTGATCATCTTGTTAATCAACAAGCTAGTCTATAAGAGAGGCATAACTAGGAACCCTTTTTCTTTGTTAAACACAGATGTATTGATGTTTCCGATCAATACAATTATAGCATGCAAAAATAAACATCTACCATATACAAGGAATACATAATAACAACTTTATTATTGCCTCTTAGGGCATATTTCCTTCAGTCTCCCACTTGCACTGGAGACAATAATCTAGTTCACATAGTGATAAATCTAACACCCATGGAGTTCTGGTGTTGATCATGTTTTGCCCTAGGGAGAGTTTTAGTCAACGGATCTGCTACATTTAGGTCTGTGTGTACTTTACAAATCTTTATATCTCCATCCTTGACATGCTCGCGGATGGAGTGAAACCGGCGCTTAATATGCTTGGAATTCTTGTGAGACCTTGGTTACTTGGCGTTGGCTATGGCTCCATTGTTGTCACAATAGACCACCATTGGGTCCAATGCACTAGGAACCACACCTAGTTCCGTAATGAACTCTTTCATCCAAACCGCTTCCTGCGCCGTTTCTGAAGCAGCAACATATTCCGCCTCCGTTGTTGATCCAGCCACCACAGGTTGTTTGGAACTCCTCCAACTAACTGCTGCTCTGTTCAAGAGAAATACGTATCCGGATTGAGACTTAGAGTCATCTAGATCAGTGTCAAAGCTAGCATTAACATAACACTTAGCGACTTCCGTCCATATTACTTCTTACTTCCGTCCATATTAAACTTCTTTAATATCTTATCAAGGTATGTACTCTGCGATAGCCCAATTAGGTGTTGGAATTATGCCCTAGAGGCAATAATAAAGATGTTATTATTATAATTCTTGTTCATGATAAAGTTTATATTCCATGCTAGAATTGTATTAAGCGGAAACTTTAATACTTGTGTGGTTTGTGAACAACACCGTGTCCCTAGTACGCCTCTATGGACTAGCTCATTGATCAATGATGGTTAAGGTTTCCTAACCATAGACATGAGTTGTCAATTGATAATGAGATCATATCATTGGGAGAATGATATGGTGGACAGACCCAAACTAAGCAAAGCTATTAGATCGTTTCATCGTGTTCGTCTTTGCGAAGCTTTTCTCATGTCAAATATTGTATTCCTTAGACCATGAGATAATACAACTCCCTGGTATCGGAAGAAAGCTTTGAGGTCATCAAACGTCATCCTATGAGAGGGTGATCATAAAGGTGTCTCTCAGGTGATCGGAAAGTATCTGTTGGGTTGTATGTATCGAGATGGGATTTGTCCCTCCCAAGTCGGAGAGATATGCTTCGGGCCCACTCGGTAATCGATATCAACACCGCTTGCAAGCATGTGGTTAAGGAGTTAATCACAAAGTGATATCGGATTACGGAACGAGTAAAGTACTTGCTGTGAACGAGATTGAACTAGGTATGACGATACCGACAATCGAATCTCGGGTAAGTAAAATATCGCGAGACGAAGGGAATATATATGGGATTGATTGAATCCTGGCATCGTGGTTCATCCGATATGATCATCGATGAATGTGTGGGAGTCAATATGGGTGCCCAGACCCCGCTGTTGATTATTGATAGAAGATCATGTCTGCATATTCTTGAACCCGCAGGGTCACACACTTAACGTGTCTCGGCGCTAGGATAGATTGGATAATTGGTTTATGAATTTTTGTTCGGAGTCTCGGATGGGATCCGGGATATCACGAGAGGTTCCGGAATGGTCCGGAGAATAAGATTCATATAAGGCAGTGCAGTTTTTGGAGTTCGAAATAGTTCCGGGTTAATCGGTATTGTACCGGAAGCTTCTAGAACCTTCCGGAAGGGGACCAACGTGGCCCCACCTTCCGGGAGGGGGCATGGGCCTATGAGGGAGTGTCCTGGCCGCATTGGGCCAGGGGCACAAGGCCCCATAGGGCCCAGCCGATCCTAGATAAGTTTAAATCGTTTAAACTAGAGATAAGATAGGGTTTCTAGAAGGGAGAGTTTAAATCGTTTAAACTAGAGATAGGCTTGGAGGAGGGGCTAGGGCTGGCCGCCCCCTCCCCCTCTATATATAGAGGGCTGGTGCGCCCCCTCCCCCCTACACACATCTCCCTCCAAGCCCTAGTAGCCCTGCTGCCTTCCTCTCTCCCTCCCGACTGTTTGCAGGCGAAGCCCTGCTGCAGAAATTCTCCACCAAATACACCACGCCGTCGTGTTGTAGATCCAATCCATCTCTCCACCATACTTTCTGGTCCAAGGAAGGAGGAGACATCGAGGTGCTGCACGTGTGCATCTCACGGAGGCACCGCCACTTGTGGTGCTAGATCGGATCGGATCGCGAGGAGGAGAAGCGAGTACGACTACATCACCCACGTTCCGACGAACGTTCCGCTGTGCGAATCTTCAAGGGTATGAAGATCTAATCCAATCTCTCTCATTGTTTGCATCTCCTAGATTAGATCTTGGCTTTCCCTCTGTTCGCTTTCGTAGAAAATTTGATTTACTATGCTGCGAAACCCTTCAGTGGTATCAGAGCTAGATCTATGCGTAGATGTGATTCACGAGTAGAACGCAACATGGTTGTTGCGGGCGTTGATGTTTTCTGTTGCAAGCCTCTTGTTTGTGTTCTTCTTATGACAAGGGATAGTGAGATTGAAGCGGTCCAGGCCAACCTTACGCGACGTCGTTCGCGAGACCGGCTCCGCACTTGACGTGTGGCTTGTACCATACATGCGGCTGGTGGATGTCAGTTTCTCTCACTATAGTTGTCATGGGATTAACACCGGAGTTTGGCAACCATAATATCACCGTTGTGGCTTTCCGTAGGTAAGAATCGTTCTTAGCATCTACTCCCATAAGCCACGTAAAACATGCAACAACAAAGTAGAGGCGTCTAACTTGTTTTTGCAGGGAGTGTTTTCTGTGATATGGTATGGCCCAAGATGTGATGTGTATATTGTATGCGATGATCATGTTTTGTAATGTTTCACGACTTGCATGTCGATGAGTACACAACCGGCAGGAGCCATATGATTGTCTTTATAATTGTGTATGACCTGCGAGTCAACTTCTTATACGCCATGTAATAGCTTTACTTTATCGCTAAGTAGTTAGCAATAGTTGTAGTTGCTATTCGTGGTGGAGGCAATCATGGTGGAGTGATGGAGATCATGCCAGAACGCACAAGATGGAGATCATTGCGCGAAGATTGGCTATACCATGTCACATAAAGTTATATGCATGTGATGTTTTTCCTTTTTTGTACCTTATTATGCTTAGATCGCGACGGTAGCATTATAAGATGATTCCTCACTTAAAGATCAAGATAAAACTGTGTTCTCCCCAAGTATGCACCGTTGCGAAAGTTCGTCGTGTCCAAGCATCACGTGATGATCGGGTGCTATAGACTCTACGCTCACATACAACGGGTGCAAGCCAGTTTTGCACACGCGGAAATACTTGGGTTTTACTTGACGAGCCTAGCATGTACAGACATGGCCTCGGAACACAAGAACCGAAAGGTTAAGCATGAGTCATATGAATTATATGATCGACACTTCGTTGTCTACCATTGAAACCACATCTCTTCTCGTGAAGATCGGATTAGGTGTGGTGAATTTGGATCGTGTTCACTAAACAACTTGAGGGATGTTGAATTTAGTGGGAGTTCATCTAGTAATTTGATTAAGTTGAACTATTTATCATGAACATAGTCTAAATTGTACTTGCAAATACTGTAGATCACATGGCCAAGTCCAACTTCAACTTCAACGTTTTTGCTGAGAAAGAAAAGCTTAAGAACAATGGGTCTAACTTCACCAACTGGTTCCGCAATCTAAGAATCATTCTGTCTGGCGGTCAAAAGGACTATGTCCTTGGGAAAGCGTTAGGTGACCCCCCTGCTGCAACTGCGCCGGCTGATGAGAAAGCTGTCTATCAGTCGCGCAAAGATGATTATGGTGTGATTAAGAGCACCATGTTGTTTGCTATGGAACCGGAACTTCAAAATCGTTTTGAAAACTATCCCGGGCCCTTTGAGATTCTCGAAGAGTTGAAAACCATGTTTCAGACTCAGGCCCGTTCTGAGAGATATGAGATCTCTGAGAAGTTCTTTAACTGCAAGATGGAGGAAGGGAGTTACGTTAGTGAGCACGCCATTAAGATGTCGGGCTACACTCAACGCCTTGAGCAATTGGACTGCAAGATTCCAGAGGAGCTCAAGATTGACAGGGTTCTGCAATCACTCCCTCCCAGCTACAAAAGTTTTGTAGTGACTCACAATCAGATTGGTTCCGCTGATACGATCACCGAGCTCTTCGCAAAGCTGAAGGCTGCGGAGGTGGACATCAAGAAGGATAATCATGTGTTGATGGTCAACAAGCCCTCCTTTAAGAAAGGTAAGGTTGCAAAGAAGCCCTTCAAGAAAAGCGGCGGCAAGCGCGTTGCCCCTGCTGAGAAGAAGCTCAAGTCTGGTCCTAAGCCGGACACTGAGTGCTTCTATTGCAAGGACAAGGGTCACTGGAAGCGCAACTGTCCGAAGTACTTAGCGGACAAGAAGGCTGGCACCATCAAAGGTATATTTGATATACATGTTATTGATGTTTTCCTTACTAGCCCTCGTTGTAGTGCCCGGGTATTTGATACCGGTTCAGTTGCTAATATTTGTAACTCGAAACAGGAGCTACGGAATAGACGGCGGCTTGCGAGGGATGAGGTGACGATGCGCGTTGGCAACGGATCAAGAGTTGATGTGATGGCCGTCGGCACGCTCTCCTTAGTTTTACCTTCGGGATTAGTTTTAAACCTTAATAAATGTTATTATGTGCCTGCGTTGAGCATGAACATTATTTCTGGATCGTGTTTATTGCAAGACGGTTATTCATTTAAATCGGAGAATAATGGTTGTTCTATTTATATGAGTAACATCTTTTATGGTCATGCACCTCTTGTGAATGGTTTATTTCTTCTAAATCTCGAAAGGGATGAAACACACATCCATAACATTGAGGCTAAGAGATGCAAAGTAGATAGTGATAATACTACTTATTTGTGGCACTGTCGTCTAGGTCATATTGGTGTAAAGCGCATGAAGAAACTCCATTCTGATGGACTTTTGGAGTCTCTTGATTTTGAATCATTTGACACATGCGAACCATGCCTCATGGGCAAGATGATCAAAACCCCGTTCTCCGGTGTGATGGAGCGAGCAACGGACTTGTTGGAAATCATACATACCGATGTATGCGGACCGATGAGTGTTTCGACGCGCGGTGGATATCGCTACTTTCTCACTTTTACCGATGACTTAAGTAGATATGGGTATATCTATTTAATGAAACATAAATCTGAAACGTTTGAAAAGTTCAAAGAATTTCAGAATGAAGTGGAGAACCATCGTAACAGAAAGATTAAGTTTCTACGATCCGATCGTGGGGGCGAATATTTGAGTTATGATTTTCTCACGCATCTCAAAGCAAGTGGAATCGTTTCACAACTCACGCCACCCGGAACACCACAGCGCAATGGTGTGTCTGAACGCCGGAATCGAACCCTATTAGATATGGTCCGATCGATGATGTCTCTTACTGATTTGCCGTTATCATTTTGGGGTTATGCATTAGAAACCGCTGCATTCACTTTAAATAGGGCTCCATCTAAATCCGTTGAGACGACACCGTATGAACTGTGGTTTGGTGCTAAACCTAAGTTGTCGTTTCTTAAAGTTTGGGGATGCGAAGCTTACGTCAAGAAGTTGATGCCGGACAAGCTCGAACCCAAAGCGGAGAAATGCGTCTTCATAGGATACCCTAAGGAAACTATTGGGTATACCTTCTATCACAGAACCGAAGGCAAAGTGTTTGTCGCAAAGAACGGTTCCTTTCTTGAGAAGGAGTTTCTCTCGAAAGAAGTGAGTGGGAGGAAAGTAGAGCTAGACGAGGTTATTGAACCTTCTCTTGAATTGGAGAGTAGCGCAGCACCTGAAATTGTTCCAGTGCCGCCTGCACCAACAATAGAGGAAGCTAATGACAAGGATCATGAAGCTTCGGACGATGCTGCTACTGAACGTCGCAGGTCGACAAGGTCGCGTGCCCCTCCTGAGTGGTACGGCAACCCTGTCTTGACTGTCTTGTTAGTAGAAGACAGCGAACCTACGAACTATGAGGAAGCGATGATGAGCCCAGACTCTGAGAAATGGCTAGAAGCCATGAAATCCGAATTGGGATCCATGAGCAAAAACCAAGTATGGACTTTGGTGGACCCTCCTAGCGACCGAAAGGCCGTTGAGTGCAAATGGATCTTCAAGAAGAAAACGGACGCGGATGGTAATGTTACCGTCTATAAAGCACGGCTTGTTGCGAAAGGTTTTCGACAAGTTCAAGGTGTTGACTACGATGAGACTTTCTCTCCCATAGCGATGTTTAAGTCCATTCGGATTTTATTAGCAATTGCTGCGTTTCATGATTATGAAATATGGCAGATGGATGTCAAGACTGCTTTCCTCAATGGCAACATTGATGAAGAGTTGTATATGATGCAACCCGAAGGTTTTGTCGATCCTAAGGATGCTGATAAAGTATGCAAACTTTAGCGTTCCATTTATGGACTGAAGCAAGCATCTCGGAGTTGGAACCTTCGTTTTGATCAAGTGATCAAGAGCTTTGGATTTGTTCCAAATTGCTACGAAGCTTGCATCTACAAGAAAGTGAGTGGGAGCTCGGTGACGTTTCTGGTACTATATGTGGATGACATATTGATTATTGGAAATGACATCAACATGCTTAACGATGTGAAGAGTTATTTGAACAAGTGTTTTTCAATGAAAGACCTAGGTGAAGTTGCTTATATATTGGGCATCAAAATCTATAGAGATAGACAAAGACGCCAGATAGCTTTAAGCCAGAGTACATACCTAGACAAAGTTCTGAAAAGGTTCAGAATGGATAAGGCATTGAAAGGTTCAGTGCCTATGTTGTCAGGGAAGATATTGAGCAAGGCTCAGTGTCCAGCTACGGTAAATGATAGGGAAGCTATGAGCAAAGTGCCTTATGCCTCGGCCATAGGTTCCATCATGTATGCCATGCTGTGTACTAGACCGGATGTGTCCAATGCTCTTAGTTTGACGAGCAGATATCAAAGTGATCCAGGAGTGGAACACTGGACAGCCGTGAAGAACATCCTAAGGTACCTAAATAGGACTAAAGAAATGTTCTTAGTCTATGGGGGTGATGAACAGCTCGTCGTAAAAGGTTACGTCGATGCTAGTTTCGACACCAACAAGGATGATTGTAAATCTCAGACAGGATACGTATATATTTTGAATGGAGGAGCTGTGAGCTGGAGAAGCTGCAAGCAAAGCGTGATCGCAGGATCTACAGTAGAAGCGGAATACATGGCTGCTGCAGAAGCGTCAAGTGAAGGAGTTTGGATCAGGAACTTCATCACTGAGCTTGGCATGGTTCCAAGTGCATTGGACCCACTGGAGATATTGTGTGACAACACTGGCGCCATAGCACTCGCTAAGGAACCAAGATATCATCCAAAGACCAAGCATATCAACCGCAAGTTTCATATAATCCGAGATTATATAGCAGATGGAGATCTGAAGATCAGCAAAGTACATACAGATCTGAATGTCGCAGATCCATTGACTAAACCTCTTCCACGTGTAAAACATGATCAGCACCTCAGTGCCATGGGTGTGAGATTGTTGCCAAATGTAAACTAGATTATTGACTCTAGTGCAAGTGGGAGACTTTTGGAATTATGCCCTAGAGGCAATAATAAAGATGTTATTATTATAATTCTTGTTCATGATAAAGTTTATATTCCATGCTAGAATTGTATTAAGCGGAAACTTTAATACTTGTGTGGTTTGTGAACAACACCGTGTCCCTAGTACGCCTCTATGGACTAGCTCATTGATCAATGATGGTTAAGGTTTCCTAACCATAGACATGAGTTGTCAATTGATAATGAGATCATATCATTGGGAGAATGATATGGTGGACAGACCCAAACTAAGCAAAGCTATTAGATCGTTTCATCGTGTTCGTCTTTGCGAAGCTTTTCTCATGTCAAATATTGTATTCCTTAGACCATGAGATAATACAACTCCCTGGTATCGGAAGAAAGCTTTGAGGTCATCAAACGTCATCCTATGAGAGGGTGATCATAAAGGTGTCTCTCAGGTGATCGGAAAGTATCTGTTGGGTTGTATGTATCGAGATGGGATTTGTCCCTCCCAAGTCGGAGAGATATGCTTCAGGCCCACTCGGTAATTGATATCAACACCGCTTGCAAGCATGTGGTTAAGGAGTTAATCACAAAGTGATATCAGATTACGGAACGAGTAAAGTACTTGCTGTGAACGAGATACCGACGATCGAATCTCGGGTAAGTAAAATATCGCGAGACGAAGGGAATATATATATGGGATTGATTGAATCCTGGCATCGTGGTTCATCCGATATGATCATCGATGAATGTGTGGGAGTCAATATGGGTGCCCAGACCCCGCTGTTGATTATTGATAGAAGATCATGTCTGCATATTCTCGAACCCGCAGGGTCACACACTTAACGTGTCTCGACGCTAGGATAGATTGGATAATTGGTTTATGAATTTTTGTTCGGAGTCTCGGATGGGATCCGGGATATCACGAGAGGTTCTGGAATGGTCCGGAGAATAAGATTCATATAAGGCAGTGCAGTTTTTGGAGTTCGGAATAGTTCCGGGTTAATCGGTATTGTACCGGAAGCTTCTAGAACCTTCCAGAAGGGGACCAACGTGGCCCCACCTTCCGGGAGGGGGCATGGGCCTATGAGGGAGTGTCCTGGCCGCATTGGGCCAGGGGCACAAGGCCCCATAGGGCCCAGCCGATCCTAGATAAGTTTAAATCGTTTAAACTAGAGATAAGATAGGGCTTCTAGAAGGGAGAGTTTAAATCGTTTAAACTAGAGATAGGCTTGGAGGAGGGGCTAGGGCTGGCCGCCCCCTCCCCCTCTATATATAGAGGTCTGGTGCGCCCCCTCCCCCCTACACACATCTCCCTCCAAGCCCTAGTAGCCCTGCTGCCTTCCTCTCTCCCTCCCGACTGTTTGCAGGCGAAGCCCTGCTGCAGAAATTCTCCACCAAATACACCACGCCGTCGTGTTGTAGATCCAATCCATCTCTCCACCATACTTGCTGGTCCAAGGAAGGAGGAGACGTCGAGGTGCTGCACGTGTGCATCTCACGGAGGCACCGCCACTTGTGGTGCTAGATCGGATCGGATCGCGAGGAGGAGAAGCGAGTACGACTACATCACCCACGTTCCGACGAACGTTCCGCTGTGCGAATCTTCAAGGGTATGAAGATCTAATCCAATCTCTCTCGTTGTTTGCATCTCCTAGATTAGATCTTGGCTTTCCCTCTGTTCGCTTCCGTAGAAAATTTTGATTTACTATGCTGTGAAACCCTTCATTAGGCGCCCTGATCTATCTCTATAGATTTTAATGCCTAATATATATGACGCTTCACCAAGGTCTTTCATCGAAAATTTGCTGTTTAGATAACTTTTAACACTGTTTAAAAGATCTATATCATTTCCAATCAATAATATGTCATCCACATATAATATCAGAAATGCCACATTGCTCCCACTCACTTTCTTGTAAATACAAGCCTCTCCATAAGTTTGGACAAATCCAAACTCTTTGATCACCTCATCAAAGCGGAGATTCCAACTCCGGGATGCTTGCTTCAGTCCATAGATGGATCGCTGAAGTTTGCATACCTTATTAGCATCCTTAGGATCGACAAAACCCTTAGGTTGTATCATATACAACACTTCTTCAATATTACCATTGAGGAACGCAGCTTTGACATCCATTTGCCATATTTCATAATTGAAATATGCAGCAATTGCTAACATAATCCTAACCGACTTTAGCATCGCTACGGGAGAGAATGTCTCATCGTAGTCAACTCCTTGAATTTTTCGAAACCCCTTTGCGACAAGTCGAGCCTTATAGATGGTCACATTACCATCAGCATCAGTTTTTCTTTTGAAAATCCATTTATTCTCAACGGCCTTCCGATCGTGAGGTAAGTCCACCAAGGTCCAAACCTGGTTTTCGTACATGGATTCCATCTCGGATTTCATGGCTTCTAGCCATTTGTTGGAATCCGGGCTCATCATCGCTTCTTCATATGTCGCAGGGTCATCTATTTCATCAACCATGAAATTCATAACAGGATTGCCATATGATACATTGCAAATGTATCTATAATTTTTGATGCTCCATGCTTGGTTTTATCCACTTTCTTGTGTTTTGTCCACACTTAGGAGTACTTTTCAAATGATTTCTTGGACTAACCTATTAACAAGAGCCGCAGTGCCAGCTGCCTGTTTTCTGCTGTTTTTGGTTCCAGGAAAGTCAGAAAATGAATATTCTCGGAATTGGACGGGACAAAAGCCAAAGTGCCTATTTTTCTAGAAGACTGCAGGAGCCAGAATACGAGACGGAGGCGGGCCAAGGGCTGGCCACCCCCCACCCCCCCCCCCCCCGGGCGCGGGCTGGGCCTGGCCACGCCAGGGCATGGTGTGATCGCCCCAGGCACCCCCTCGGTCTCCCTCTTCACCTATAAGAAGCCTTCTGACCTAAAAACTTCGGGGGGTTTGACGTTTTTCCAGGAGGAGTTCCGCTCCGCCGCCACCACCAAATTCCACTAAACAGCACCAGAAACTCCGTTCTGGCACCCTGTCGGGACGGGGAATTGGAGGAGATCATCGCCATCATCATCACCATCGCTTCTCCATCGACCATCCATGTTTCCCCCATCTATGAGTGAGTAATCCCCCGTAGTAGGCTATGGGGATGGTAGGGATTGGATGAGATCGTTCATGTAATGGCATCAGATTGTTAGGGCATGGTGCCTAGTATCTTTTATTAGTGCTTTATGACTTTGTTGCGACTTGTTGTGCTTAATGCTTGTCACTAAGGCCTGAGTGCCATGATTTCAGATCTGAACTTGTTATTTATTCATTATTATAGTATTCTTCTTGGTCTTATCTACAAGTTGTATACACACGTTGATGTCCGGAACCTATGGCCCCGAAGTGACAGAAATCGGGATAACCGGAAGGGAAAGGTTTTGATGTGAGGATCACATGTGTTCATGGAGTGTTAATGCTTTGCTCCGGTGCTCTATTAAAAGGAGCACCTTAATTGTCAGTAGTTCCCTAGAGGCCCCGCTGCAAACGGGCTGGCAGGACAAAAGATGTTGTGCAAGTTCTCATTACGAGCACGTATGACTATATATGGAACACATGCCTAGGATTGTCTAGTACTTGGATGCTTTATCTTATTTATTTGCAATTGCCCTATGTTCTGATTGCTATGTGAATTGTCTTGTCCATGCAACGCCCGTCCATCCATCCCTATGCCTACCGCACTCGAATCCCATTGTTTACTACTTTTGTTACTATTGTCTTTGCTTTACTACTGCTGTTACTTTACTATTCCTACTACAAAACTGTTGCTACTGATAAACTGTTGTGAGCAAGATTGTTTCCAGGTGCAGCTGAATTTACAACTCAGTTGTTAAGGCTTATAAATATTCTTTGGCTCCCCTTGTGTCGAATCAATAAATTGGGTTTCACTTCCCTCGAAAATACTGCAATACACCCCCTATACTTGTGGGTCATCAAGACTATTTTCTGGCGCCGTTGTCGGGGAGCATAGCTTTATTTATCAAGTTCACGTGGATTCACTATTGTTCAAGCTAAGTTTATTTTCTCCTTGTTTGCTTGTTTCTTTATCAAAAATACAAAAAAATTGGTTCCTACTCTAGTTGTTATTTTCGTTGGTCTGTTATTGTCTTGCTTTATCATGCTTGTTGTCAATGGTTGGTTTCTTTGAAACTGAATCTTATTGGCAAGGTGGGTTCACGGAAGATGAAAAATATTATTATAAGGAACACCGCTTGTCACAAAAAGGGAAACACTTATGGGGACAAATTGATAGATTGTATACCATTGCTAGAAATGTGTGCTCTACTTATAATGTTACTTATTGCCTTGATAAATCTTGTTGTTGTAGGAGGTACAAACACCTCCATTTTCAATGTGAGTATAATGATAATGTTACCATATCTTCCTATGTTAAGGGAAATTATGACCTTTATGATGTGGAACAAATTGAGGAATTTATTGCTTGGAAGGGTGCATTTGAACTTGCTAGTTTGCTTGAAAATATTGATGATTCACCTTATAAGTATGAGGTTTATAGTATACTTAAATTTTGCTTTGATAATTACAAGGATGAAAATGGCTATATTCTTGAATATTTTAATAGATGCTTTCCACAAATGGAAGAGACTAATGCCTTGCAGGATCCTATGGAAGAAGAAATTGATGAACCTGAAATCTCATTAGAGGAAAAAGAGAAGGAGAGTGATGAACAAAAGGAGGAAGAATGGATTAGCTACCCATGCCTACCTTCTAACGAGAGTAACTCTTTATCCCTTACATTATTTGATTGTCCCCCATGCTTACTAAAGAAGGATGAATGTTATGTTCCTGAGGATTCTTTTGAAGATGTTTATGATAAAGCTCTAGTGCATGTAGATCATGAAAAGCATGCTTTATGTGATAGTTATATTGTTGAGTTTATTTATGAGGCTACTGAAAATTATTATGAGAGAGGAAAATATGGTTGTAGAAGCTTTCATGGTATTGAAACACCTCTCTATGTGCTGAAAGTTTTGAAGTCACTCTTGCTTTATCTTCCTATGCCTTTCACTTAGTTACTTGCGAATTTATTTGCATACACGATTCCTATGCATAGGAAGTGGGTTAGACTTAAATGCGTTTTTGAATTTGCTTCTTGATGCTCTCTTTTACTTCAACTCATATTTCTTATGAGAGCATCCTCTCAAACTTTTATGCCTGAAGATGATAATATGTCTATTATTCTTGGGAGACCTTTTCTTTAATATTGCAGGAGTTGTTATTAATTGTAATCAAGGGAAGGTCACCTTCAATGTAAATGACAAGAAACATATTGTCTATTTCCCCAAGAAGATTAAAAGGACTTATGGTTTAAATTCAATTGAACATGTTGAGGGCATTGAAGTTGGAGAAATATATTGTCCCATACCAAGAGAAAAATTTGAAACTATTATGATTGGGACCATTGCTATCAAGGTTGAGGTAACATAATCATTAGTGGAATACAAAGTTTTGTCTCATATGAAATTGTTTTGTTAGCAAGCCCTGATCAACCTTGTTAACAAAAGGATTTCATTGAACAAAACAATTTTTTCACTATGGTTATTTCTGTTTACTGCTATTCTATCCATTCTAGTTTTTGCTTATGCCTAACTTAAAGGAAAAGTACTTATTGGGAGATAATCCAAAAGTTTTAGATGAGTCTTGGAAGTTATTACCTATGTAATGTAAAAACCGCTCCTTATCCTTTTTATTTGCTTTTTGTGCCAAGAGTAACCTCTAAAGAGAGTGAAGTAATGATTGGGAAGGTTGCTGTCCTGAAACAGATTTCTGTGCTTCACCGTAAAACTTCGTGAGAGATCTCTGTATGTCGGTTTGAGCTGTAATTTTTTGTTCTTCTGCCCCAGGTTGTTATCTAACTTTCATTAGTTCAACACTTTTTTATTTGAGCAACAGAAGGTCTTCGAAAAAATTCGTCTTTACCTACTGGTCTGTTTTGACAGATTTCTGCCATTTTCTGCATTTGCTTCTTGTTGGTTCCTTTTTGAGTTCTTTTGGGGAATTGAGCTTTTTGAGGGAAGTGCTACAGTACCTAGTGTTTTATTGGAAGTTTATTTGGTGTTAGAACTGAACCTTAATACTTATTTATCTTGAGTGCACTAATGTTGCTAATAAAGATTGTGTGAAGTTTTATATGGAGGAAAAATTGCAGGTGTATGGAAGGAATGAGTAATGAGATGAAGGATGGACTAAAGCTCAAGCTTGGGGATGCCACGCGTGTCACCCCAACAAATATCCAAGAAGTACAAGCGTCAAAGCTTGGGGATGCCCAAGGCATCCCCTTCTTCATCAATAAAAATCCCAGGTTTCTTCCAAACACTTTATTTTTATTGTTTCATGCACAGTTGTGTCGTTCTTGGAGCGTCTTCTTTTTTGTTTTTGTTTTGGTTTTTAGTTTGCATGGTTTTCTTAGTTTTCTGAATAAATTGGTTGGACCTCCCCTTTCATACTTTGGTGTTCAAATAGTCTGGTTTGGATTGGAAAAGAGTAGGAAAGCTCATTCTTAAGTGGTAAAGAGAGCTTGTTTTTGACTGTGGCCTATGCTTTGTCATGTCATGCTTGATATTGTTTTGGCTTTATGCTTAGTATTCTTTGCTGTAGCATGAATTTTTATAAACAATTGAGATTGCTTAATGTGCCTTGGATGAATCATGTGTTGTTTTAGCATATTAAGGCATAGAATAGTGGTATTATCCTTTGATGCTTTATTTGGGTTAACTTGGCACATGCTCACACCATGTTATGACTATCCCAAGTCACCATAAGCCTTTATGATCCTTTAGTTTTCAACTTGTAGTATCACTTTATGCTTTGATCAATGATGTTTTGTCGCTCTACATGATTATGGCCATTATTGCTCTCTCGTTTGTCGCTCCCTTACTATTGCTAGCCTTCACTTACACTGAGTATGTTTTACTCGTGTTTCCAACTCCCTAAAACCAAATATTGCCAAAGTGTCCACCATACCTACCTATTAGCATCATTTGCTACTTCCGTGCATATTCAATATGCCTTGTTTTCTTCCGAATAAAATGTTTGCTTGTTTTGAGAAAGTTAGTTAGTAAAGCTCTCATAAACTTGATGGCACACTTTATTTCCTGCACTTAATAAACCTGAACCATTGTGAACTCTCCATGAAATTTATATGCTTGCTAATTGTAGGATGGGGATTAGCAGAACCGTGCTGTCACGGGGAACGCTTTCAACACTTGTAAATATATACCCAGTTGATACCTTGCTCTTTTGTTTGCAGATGTCGTCGGTGTGAAAGAAAAGGGGAGCTTGTAAGTCCATGGAGTTATGTATGTGTGTTAGAGAAACGCCTGGGCCGCTGGTCTAATCCATGCTGACATGGTGGAAACCTGCAGTGTAACCATAATGATATCTATGAAGCATTCTTCTTATAAAAAAAGAGAGAGATAGCTATTGAGAAAAAGAAAAAAAAGAGTTTTATGAAAAGAGGAAAGAGAGAGAAAAGTACCATTTTCCCATGGTAAATAAGAAGATTGCTGAGATACTCATTGTCTGCTTGCCTTGTCATTTTGATATGGGGATTCTTCCGTATCATCGGGCAAGGGGTACCCCATTGGCGGTTCTCAATGATACGCACATACTTATGATGACAAAAACTTACCGGTAACTAAAGTTGGGTAGCATGAGGAGCGGCCCTCGTACTCAAGGGACTTGGGATTTTCAGTTTATAGTCTATCAAGCATATAACTCAGATTGGACCTCACTTTCACCTTAACCACATTAAAGATGCTTATGATAGGGGCAATGAGAGCTCAAAGCTAACGAGTACCATACTTTCAGCATTTGGAAGCCTTTCAAACTTTTCAAAACCTGTTCATTTCCTTGTTGAGTCTCCACACATTCTTTGAGCACTTTCTTGAGAGCGTAGTGGCCATTCTTATTTCTATGTGCATTGTCCCAATACTTGTTGATTGATGCATACCTTGATATTACTTGTTTTAAACTATTTGTATCTAGTCACTCTTGTGAACCTTGAAGGTGTCCTATGCATTTATACTTGCTACTCTATTGAGGGACAAGTTGAATGCCACTATGCTATGTTTTCTTTATGTGAAACAAACAAACGTCTTGCAAAGCATTGTTATTCATGAATCTTTTGTTTGTGCCTTTTCATGTTGCATCTTAGTTTCTTTGTCTTATTGCTAGAACTTTGTCTTTCATGTTATGATTGAAGTACTATGATCCCAGCTTTGAATGTTTTACAAATAATTTGATCAAGCTTTTCATGGTGCATGTCACCTCAAAAATTATCCTTTCTTTTTATCACTTACCTACTCGAGGACGAGCAGGAGTTAAGCTTGGGGATGTTGATACACTGCAAATGTATCTATAATTTTTGATGCTCCATGCTTGGTTTTATCCACTTTCTTGTGTTTTGTCCACACTTTGGAGTACTTTTCATATGATTTCTTGGACTAACCTATTAACAAGAGCCACAGTGCTAGCTGCCTGTTTTCTGCTGTTTTTGGTTCTAGGAAAGTCAGAAAATGAATATTCTCGGAATTGGACAGGACAAAAGCCAAAGTGCCTATTTTTCCAGAAGACTCTAGGAGACAGAATACGAGACGAAGGAGGGCCAAGGTCTGGCCACACACACCCCCAGGCGCGGGCTGGGCCTGGCCGCGCCAGGGCATGGTGTGGTGGCCCCAGGCACCCCCTCGGTCTCCCTCTTCGCCTATAAGAAGCCTTCTGACCTAAAAACTTCGGGGGGTCGATGTTTTTCCAGGAGGAGTTCCGCTCCGCCGCCACCACCAGATTCCATGAAACAGCACCAGAAACTCCGTTCTGGCACCCTGTCAGGACGAGGAATTGGAGGAGATCATCGCCATCATCATCACCATCGCTTCTCCATCGACCATCCATGTTTCCCCCATCTATGAGTGAGTAATCCCCCGTAGTAGGCTATGGGGATGGTAGGGATTGGATGAGATCGTTCATGTAATGGCATCAGATTGTTAGGGCATGGTGCCTAGTATCTTTTATTAGTGCTTTATGACTTTGTTGCGACTTGTTGTGCTTAATGCTTGTCACTAGGGCCCGGGTGCCATGATTTCAGATCTGAACTTGTTATTGATTCATTATGATAGTATTGTTCTTGGTCTTATCTACAAGTTGTATACACATGTTGATGTCTGGAACCTATGGCCCCGAAGTGACAGAAATCGGGATAACCGGAAGGGAAAGGTTTTGATGTGAGGATCACATGTGTTCATGGAGTGTTAATGCTTTGCTCCGGTGCTCTATTAAAAGGAGCACCTTAATTGCCAGTAGTTCCCTAGAGGCCCCGCTGCAAACGGGCTGGCAGGACAAAAGATGTTGTGCAAGTTCTCATTGCGAGCACGTATGACTATATATGGAACACATGCCTAGAATTGTCTAGTACTTGGATGCTTTATCTTATTTATCTGCAATTGCCCTATGTTCTGATTTCTATGTGAATTGTCTTGTCCATGCAACGCCCGTCCATCCATCCCTATGCCTACCGCACTCGAATCCCATTGTTTACTGATTTTGTTACTACTGTCTTTGCTTTACTACTGTTGTTACTTTACTATTCCTACTACAAAATTGTTGCTACTGATAAACTGATGTGAGCAAGATTGTTTCCACGTGCAGCTGAATTGACAACTCAGTTGTTAAGGCTTATAAATATTCTTTGGCTCCCCTTGTGTCGAATCAATAAATTGGGTTTCACTTCCCTCGAAAATACTGCGATACACCCCCTATACTTGTGGGTCATCACCATACAGTTCAGGAGCTGCACGTGTCCTACTTGACCTGCGAGGTTCGGTAGTGTCCTCTTTCGGAGTTTCATGATCAATATCATTAGCTCTCTCTTCATTAGGTGAATTCAACTCCGAAACTATTTCCGGTGCTGTGCTACTCGCCATTTCATGAAGAGAAGGTTCAATAACCTCTTCGAGTTCTACCTTCCGACTACTCACACCTTTCGTGAGAAACTCCTTCTCAAGAAAGGATCCATTCTTGGCAACAAAAACCTTGCCCTCGGATCTGTGATAGAAGGTATACCCAATCGTTTCCTTAGGGTATCCTATGAAGACGCATTTTTCTGCTTTGGGTTCGAGTTTATCCGGCTGAAGTTTCTTCACATAAACATCGCATCCCCAAACTTTAAGAAATGACAACTTAGGTTTGTTTCCAAACCATAATTCATACGGTTTCGTTTCAACGGATTTAGATGGTGCCCGATTTAAAGTGAATGCAGCAGTACATAACCCCAAAATGACAATGGCAAGTCAGTCAGAGACATCATAGATCGAACCATATCCAATAAAGTATGATTACGACGTTTCGACACACCATTACGTTGTGGTGTTCCGGCAAGCGTGAGTTGTGAAACTATTCCACACTCTTTCATGTGTGTGCTAAACTCGTAACTTAGATACTCACCTCCACGGTCAGACCGAAGAAATTTGATCTTTCTATTTTGATGATTTTCCACTTCATTCTGAAATTCCTTGAACTTTTCAAAGGTTTCAGACTTGTGTTTCATCAAATAGATATACCCGTATCTACTCAAATCATCCGTGAAAGTAACAAAATAACGATATCCACCTCGCGCCGACACACTCATTGGTCCACACACATCAGTATGTATGATTTCCAATAAATCTGCCGCCCATTCCATTGAACCAGAAAACGGCGTTCTAGTCATCTTGCCCATAAGGCATGGCTCACATGTATCAAATGATTCAAAATCAAGTGATTCCAAAAGTCCATCAAAATGGAGTTTCTTCATGCGTTTAATGCCAATATGACCTAGACGGCAGTGCCACATATATGCAGATATATCATTATCAAGTTTAATCCTTTTAGCATCAACATTATGAATATGCGTAATACTACTATCGAGATCCAATAGAAATAAACCATTCAACACAGGTGCATGACCATAAAAGATATCATTCTTATAAATCGAACAACCATTGTTTTCAGATTGAAAGGAATAACCACTTTGCATCAAACACGATCTGGATACAATGTTCATGCTTAGTGTAGGCACCAAATAACAATTATTCAGGTTTATAACTAATCCCGATGGCATATGGAGAGGTAGCGTCCCGACGGCGATCACATCAACTCTTGATCCATTGCTTACCCGCATTATGACCTCATCCCTTGCTAGTTGTCGCTTGTTCCGCAGCCCCTGAATCGAGTTACATATATTAGCAACTGATCCCGTATCAAATACACAGGTGCTACTGCGAGTACTAGTCAAGTACACATCAATAACATGTATATCATATATACCTTTGTTTGCCTTGCCGGCCTTCTTGTCCGCCAAATACTTGGGGCAATTGCGCTTCCAATGGCCAGTCCCCTTGCAATAGTAACACTCGGTGTCAGACTTAGGGCCAGCTCGGGGTTTCTTTTCAGGTGTGGCAACAGATTTGCCACCCTTCTTTCCCTTGTGCTTGCCTTTCTTATCCTTCTTGAAACCGGTGGTCTTATTGATCATCAACACTTGATGTTCTTTCCTAATCTCCACTTCTGCAGTCTTAAGCATTGGCAGAAGCTCGGGAAGAGACTTCTTCATGCCCTGCATATTATAGTTCATCATGAAGCTCTTGTATCTAGGTGGCAGAGATTGGAGAACACGGTGTATGCCTAAGTCAATGGGAATCGTTATTCCCAAGGACACAAGCTTATCGGCGTACCCAAACATTTTGAGTACATGCTCACTAACGGAGCTGTTCTCCTCCATCATGCAGCTAAAGAAATTTTCAGAAGCATTATAACTCTCTACGGCAGCATGGGTATCGAAAATCATTTTCAATTCTCCCATGGTATCAAAGGCATTGCCATTTTCGAAACGCTTTCGAAGTTCTGGCTCTAGCCCATACAGTATGCCGCAATGAACTAAGTTGTGGTCCTCCTGACGAGTCATATAGACATTCTTTTCCTCGTCAGGTGCATCAGGAGCTGGTGGGGGGCCTAGCGGCGCCTCTAGCACATATTGCTTTTGTGCAGCAGTGAGGAGAATCCTCAAATTCATAGCCCAGCTGGTGAAGTTGCTACCATTCGCAGCAAGTTTCTCTTTCTCCATGAACACATTGAAATTAAAAGCAGGTGGTGCCATCTACAACAGAATTTGTAAAGTTTATTTAGACTAAGTTTATGATAGAGTGAGTTTAACTAATCCAAATTACTAATGAACTCCCACTCAAAAACGACATCCTCGTGTCCTTTTGGTGATTACATGAACCAAATCCACTACACCAAGTCCGATCATCACGTGAGTTGATGTAGCTTCAAAGGCGAGCATCTATATGGGCATCATATCAACTATATGACTCATGCTTAACCTTTTGGTCCGTGTTCCGAGGATATGTCTATACATGCTAGACTCGCCAAGTAAGAACCTTAGTATTCGCGTCTGTAAAACTGTCTTACACCCGTTCCTATAAAAGCGTAGATTTGAGTACACCCGATCATCACGTGATGTCTTGAAACATGATCCACAGAATGGTGCATACTTAAGGAAGAACACATTTTTATCTTGATATCTAAATGAGGGATCATATTACAATGCTACAAAAAGCGCCAAACTAGCAGTATAAGATGCTAACATCTAATGTGTAAAGTGAGATGATATGGTCCATGCATTTGATCTCTATCATCTGCATCGTGGTATGATCTCTATCATTCCTTTGTGTGTAAGGCCAAGGTCTATGGAACTTACACGTTGAATGTGTTGTAAGAGTATTTATCATACATCTACTTACAACAATACCATATCAATACACTAGCCCAGCAATGATCTAAACTAGATGCCTCTAATTTATCAATTGCAAGTTTTACGTGGCTTAGGGCTTTCGGACATAGAACCGTTCTTACCTACGAACATGAACCACAACGAGGATAACCAAGTTATTAGCAACTCGTTGTAAATCAGATATTGACTATAGTAGGAGAGACAGACACCCGCCAGCCATTTATGCAAAACAAGTTGCATGTCAGTCGTGGAACCGGTCTCATGTACGATGACATGTAAGGTTGGTCCGGGCCGCTTCATCCCACTATGCCACCAATATGCAAAATACATAGAAGATGCAATAACATGATCAGCATCGCCCACATATAAACATATGTGTACTACCCGTGAAAAGCACCTACGCATAGATCAGTCTCTGATACCACTGTTGGGTCCACCGCATAGAAAACAAAAAAATTCCTACGATGAGAACTATACGCCAAGATTTATCTACTAGGTACATAGGAACGGGTGGACATACATCCATCGAGAACTTACCCTCGAAGACAACGAGTTTTGTTAACGAGTAGGACCTCGTGGTTGATGTAGTCGTACACTTGCTGATCTCAAGATCGTGTGGAAGTACGAGCGCCACAAATCAGCAGCGCATCCGTCCTCACACACACGTTCAAGCCATCGGACAACCTCCACCTCCTCGCTCCAGCAATCCAGCTGAAGCAGCAACTCCTTCCAGATGAAATGCCACCAGGAACATGTATCTCGCTAATCCGAGACCATGGGGGAATAATTCTAGAGGGGGAGAGAGATCCTTCGCGAGGAGGTGTGAGGAAGAAGGAGAAAGAGGGGACCTTTTATAGGAGGAGGGGGGTGCCCCTCCCCATGGCCGGCGCCTCATGGGGCGTGACCCCTCACCTCCCCCATTCATGTGGTAGTAACCCCTCCACATTAAAATGCCTCTTCACATTCCCTTTTAAAGTCTCCACTTTCAATGCATTAAAATTCTCTAAGTTTAATGCTCTCTCATTTAATAAAACTCTTTTATTAAATATATTCAGAATTTTGTTAATTACTTTCATTAACAAACATTCACATAAAACCCCTTGCAATATTTCAATATCACATGCAAAACCACTTTCTGCAATTTCACCCGAAACAATTCCTGCGTTTTGCAATTCTTTCGTCTGAAACATATGTGCTCCAAATGGTGTCCGGTAACTCTTAAGTGTTTCACCCTACGGTTCGCAAATAATGCAGACATGATTGAGACTCCTCTCAGATCAATAATCAGAAGCGGGACCTGGAGATCCATACTGACTCCTGCATATTCAACGATGACTTTTGTGATCGTGAGAACCTTTAACGCTAGTAATTTAATCCCTTTGTCTCATGATATAATACATGTCCGAGATTCGATCATCGGTATCCAAATACCTAGTTTGATCTTGTTACCGACATGCACTCTTTTCTCGTTCCCGTGATATAACATTCTAGTGATCACATCACTTGCTTGCAAGCTATATTAATGTGATATCGCCGAGAGGGCCCAGAGTATATCTATCTGTCATCGGGATTGAAAAATTCCACTCTTGATCCATGAGCCTCAACATAACACCTTCATAGCACTGAACCCATCTTTATAGTCACCCTATTACGGTGTGACGTTTGATGTTATCAAGATACTCTTCAGGTATTAGCAATTAACATGATCTCATGGTCTAAGGATAAAGATTACTTTGTATGATGTTATAGCAATATAAACATAATGACTTGATCGTAATGCTATACTTCGGATGAATGTTCATCACATCATTTCAAAAATGTTGTGACCTTGTTATTAACAACATCCAATGTCCATGATCAGGAAACCTTGATCATCTTGGTAATCAACAAGCTAGTCTATAAGAGAGGCATAACTAGGAACCCTTTTTGTTTATTAAACACACATGTATTGATATTTCCGATCAATACAATTATAGCATGCAAAAATAAAAATCTATCATATACAAGGAATACAAAATAACAACTTTATTATTGCCTCTCAGGGCATATTTCCTTCAATGTGATCACTAGAATGTTATATCACGGGAACGAGAAAAGAGTACATGTCTGTAACGAGATCAAACTAGGTATGGAGATACAGATGATCGAATCTCGGACATGTAATATATCGTGAGACAAAGGGATTTAGTTACTAGCGTTAAAGGTTCTCACGACCACAGAAGTCATCATTGAATGTGTAGGAGTCAGTATGGATCTCCAGGTCCTGCTTCTGATTATTGATCTGAGAGGGGTCTCGGTCATGTCTGCATTATTCGCGAACCGTAGGGTGACACACTTAAGGGATACCGACACCATTTGGAGCAAATATGTTTCAGATAAAGATTTAAGAAAGCGCTGGAATTATTTCAATAGACACCAAAACTATTTCGGGTGAAATTGCTAAAATTGGTTCTGCATGTAATATTGAAATGTTGTAGGGGGTTTTATGTGAATGTTTGTTAATTAAAGTAATTAACAAAATTCTGAATAAAATTAATAAAAGAGTTTTATTAAACGAGAGAGCATTAAATCTGGAGAAATTTAATGCATTTAAAGTGGAGACTTTAAAGAGGAATGTTAAGGGGCAAAGTTATGTGGAGGGAGTTACCACCACATGAATGAGGAGGTGAAGGGTCACCCCTTGGGCATCGGCCATGGGGAGGGGCACCCCCCTCCTCCTATAAAAGGCCACCCTCACACCCCTTCTTCCTCACACCTCCTCATGAAGGATCTCTCTCCCCCTCTAGTATTATTTCCCCATGGTCTCGGATTAGCGAGATACATGTTCTCGGTGGCTTTATCTGGAAAGGAGTTGCTGCTTCCGCTGCTTTGCTGGAGCGATGGACGGAGGTTGTCGGGGTACCGGACGTGTGTGCGATCACGGATGCACCGCTGCTTTGCGGTGCTGGACTTGGTGGTGTTGGACTTGTTGGAGCTAGATCTGATGGACATGCTGGAGCCGGACCTGCTGGACTTCATCACGATCTTGAGATCGGCAAGTGTACGACTACATCATCCATGAGTTCCATCTCGTTAACAAAGCTTTGTTGTCTTCGAGGGTAAGTTCTCTATGGATGTATATCCACATGTTGCTTGTATCTAGTAGATAGATCTTGGCGTATAGTTCCCATCGTAGGAATTTTTTTGTTTTCTATACTGAGAACCCAACACTTACCAGGGGCATCACCACTTCATAGAGTCTTCAGGAACTCACCAGGGTTATAGCTTGCCCTAGTTGGAGGCTTAACGGAGGTATAGTCAGCCCCGGAGGATCGTGCAGACATATGGGGTCGCGGAGAGGGCAGTGATTGGCTTGGATCACCTACTGGGCCCCACATCAAGGAATTGTGGACGGGAAAGATCGCCCGGTTGTGCAACAAGGAGTTGGTCTCTCATGGGTAAAGCAATGCACCTCTGCAGAGTGTAAAAATTGTGATATGTTACTCCCTGTTCCGGAAAGGAGCTACGAACGCAATAGGAAAGGAACCCCATGAAGGTTCTAGTCAACCTATGAAGGCTGTCGGACATAGTTTTCAGAATAAAAGCAACCTTTGAAGAAATGTTTACGAAAACCTACATTGCCTATGACCTATGGTATGTGGCTATAGAGATAGTTCATCATACACTCATTTTTAGTGAACTTGCCGAGTACGCTCGTACTCAACTGTATCATCTTAACCCTTGCTAGATTCTAAACCATTGAAGATGACGTCAACATCAATTACTGCTCAAGAAACCATCATTGACAGCTCAAGTTCTTCACTAGCATCAATAAGGTCAACATACACATCAGTGAAAGTGAAGACAGAGTTCTTAAGTAGACAGGAATAAATTCTCTAGCCATGAAACCTACTTCTATAGAGTAATTGCAATAACAGCAATGACAAGCCAAATAGTTTATATGCTAGTCTTAATGTTTCTGAATTATTAATTCTGGTTCTTCTTTGTAAGAGGTTCTTTCTCTCTCTTTAACCTAGAGTGTTCTCTGGATCTTATGTAATGAGTCGAGTTGTAATCTATAGTCATATTTTGGTGCGCAGGTGCATTCGTTCCGCTGTAGAGGTGCAAAAATATGAAAGACAACCGAACCATGCAGTACTATCGCTTAAACGGTGGCAAATGATAATATATCCCCGACTAGTAGGGGCAAAACGGCCCTAAAAATGTAGGAATAGTGAGAAATATTCCTTCCTTTATTATTGAAAAGTATGTTGAATCACTAAAAGCTTATTATTACTTCATTGACACTAAAAAAGGTGTGGAAGCCTCTAAGTCATGTGATGTGTAAAGGTACAATAATACCCTCGAAGTAACTTTACATCTAATATTGTATTCCTGCTTCAATTTTTGCCTCATTTATTGTAACGACTCGTGCCTCATGAACATAATGATCTTGTACATAAGCCATCCTCTTGCTCGGGGACGAGAAAGAGTCTACCTTGAGGGAGTTGATGAGTCAAAAATTGAAGCATGTTTACCTTTCTTTTTTGTATAAGTAGAGTAGGGATTTTTGTATTTTACTGTGTTAACGCGCACCTTTTTGTCCTTATTTCACTAGGATCCCGAATTACTGAGCCTCTTATAAACAAATCAATTGGAACTGTCATATTATGTTATAATATGATATTTTAAGTGATCAAAGTCATTTAATTGATTTACCTTCGCACCTGGGAGAATAGAAATCATGAGGAAGGCTTCTACAGCGTTAAAGACTAGTGGTACAGGCGGAACCCGCCCGTACCATCTGCCCATACCACGCGGCAGCGTGTCCGCCTCATCAAATACTTTCTTCTGGCGAAGACGGATCATAGATCCGACATTCACAACAACCTTGAACCATGAAAACCACACCAGAAAGGGATCTGAAGGAGGAACATAGAGAAGGGAAAATCCCTGCTACTTCACGGATCATTGGAGGATATCGCATCATCCCTTTCATCATCAACCACTGCATCACCATCACCACTATTACCCTCACCTTCCATTCACTAGATCTTGTTGTAATTCCAGATTCAATTGTGGTTTACACTAGATTTATCCCCATACTTTTATTCATCCATTTGATTATGATGATGTCGTTGATTGCTTCCATGTGTAAATAGTTTACCCTCGTTCTTGGGGAGATGGAGAAACTTTATCACTATTATGAAATTGAAATAAAGATGATCTATTCTTGTGTCCATATGAATTACTGGTCTATGATAGATTTATGATGTGTGTTTGATATCTCTCTTTAGATGGTATGTGTAGTCAACCACATATCATTTTCCCTCAGGACTAAAGAAGAGGGTGAAATCCTTTGTACGTGTTTGGAAGCGTGCCTCGGAAAGTTATGATGACTAATTGGCACCGGCTAGCAACCTGCATGGTCAAAGGAGGATCAAAAAAATCCTAATCTAATTACGATATCCATGGGGAGACCCTTAATTGCGATTGTCTGTATGGGTGATTGCTCTTATACATCACAGTGCTTATTTAGATGTGACCTCATTCTTGGCTCAACAAAGTGACTGCCTATGAGCCTTATAGTGAACATATTATTGTGGAGCACTCTCCACTCATACCATGACACAAGAAGTAGGTTATCCTAATTATGAATATTAATATCATGTTAGAGGTGTATCCTACATCCCCGAGAACGCTTTAGCCCTATTGAGTTCAACCACGTTTCCAAACAGTCTTGTTACTTGCTTTCTTTTACTTGTTTTAATTACTTTTTTGCATTCAACCAAAAACCTTTGAAACACCCTTTACTTCAAATCAAAGGCGACTTACAAGTATCCTTTGGTAGACAGTGACGAGGGGCATAAAGACCTTAACCAAATAGCTTTTGTGGGTTCGATACTCTTATTTAGAAACTAGCTACAATCGATCTGTGCACTTGTAATCATCGGTCAGCTATTTATAGTGTTCCTAAATGGTTGTGGTGAGGACATCTATTCCATGTAGGTGATTCACCTTCTTTGGCATGTCTGAACCGCCTCTGTATCTTAACTTATTCATAGGTGGCATGGTGCTTTCGATGGTTAATCCCATGTTGGCTTTAACTTATGTGTATATGCCAAAATTGGCATATAAGTCTTTTGTTTTTATATGCAGGGGTTGGTAGCTGCATATGCCTAATCAGGCATGTCGGTTTATCTTTTGTCATGTTCATTTTTTGGAGCATGGCAAGTGTATATTCATTTTATTGTTAGTGATTTTAGTTTGGATTTCATTCACGAGCCCTTACAATTCTATTTGGATTTCATTGCTATGAAGTTTGATTGGTTTACATTTGTCATGGATCATGTTTTAAATTCCTACTATTCTAGGGTTCTTGGTAGAATCTAAATCCTGGTTATATCCTTTGGTCATAGATCTTGTATAGTGGTGGTTGTTACTTCTATTGGTTTGCATGTTCTAAAGCTTATGTTTTAAATTCCCAGGATTTACTTGCCCTTGATGGAATTCTAAGCCTGGGGATTTCCTTTGGTTAATATTCTTACTTCGTGGTTGCTATGATTCCTATCGGTTTGGAATTCCTACTTGTTGTGTTTAGAAATTCTAGGATAATTACTAATTTTAGGATTTGGGTCTAATTTGGGATTTTGCTAGTGTGTTGTGAGATATTTGGCTTCTAGGATCCTTATATGATAATGATCTAGTTTGGATTTAGATAGTTATATTGGTTTACTCTAATCATTTTGAATTATGTTCTACAGTGGTGAACTTTCAAGTGTTCATCCTCCAATGTTTGATGCCTTTTATATGAATCCAAGGCTTGGGTGATTAGCTTGGTTGTAGCATTTCCATTTGGTTCTAATACTCATTCTGTTGGGTTACTTATACTAGATGCAATCCTAGTTACTACTATTTATTTGCTTCGGGCTCTTGCTTAGTGCTTTAGTGTTGGTTGACTAATATCTACTGTGAGTAGTCACTTACCCTATCTTTGTTTTGGTTCCTGTTATTCACTACTTTTTAGTCTGGCTATCATTTCTGGGGTTTCTATTTGCTTAACTCAAGACATTGCTAATTTTGGATTCAACATTAATTTGGTTTCTCCTTCGGGCAAAACCTACATTTTAACTTTGATAGAAGTTCCTTTATGTGTTTGATTTGTAGGTTCAGCAAGATAAGATGAGAATTTAGTGTAGAGTGAAGATAAGATGATGCAAAGATAGATAAGAAGTAGATAGGTTTAGTGCTTATGGTTTTCTTCTTTCTTTGTGTTTTTCTTATTCTTTTGTATCAAGCTTTGTAAGTCTCAGACTTGTACGTATTGTATTATCAATGAAGTTCAATTTATTTGAGTTTGATGTGATCCCACTTGTGATGATTTTCCTTTTTAGTTGTTGTTTATTATCTTATGAACTACAATTTGAATAATTCAAACCTCAATTTTGAATTCCAATTGTAAATGTGAGTTGTTCTATTTAGTTTCATGATCAAATGTGAGTGTGTGTTTATAATTAAATGTTTTGGATTTGGTGAGACCATTCTTTCAAATGACTCTGAATACACCATTGAATTTGAATTCAGTTCCTAAGATTGACTTGAGTCAAACACAACTCTACCTTCAAATTTCAAGTGCATGCATTCAAAACATAATAAATTTAAGTTTCTCCTCAATTTCATGTCCTAAAATGTAATGTACACTTTCAATATTAGTCCCTTGACCCTTTCCTATTCTTCAGGATATTACATTCTAGTTGTACCATGTGGAGGAGAGAGAGTTCGTGGACTCTAGGCACTCACATTTTAAGACGATCTCTATCTAACTAGCGTGGATAATAGTCCAAGGGTGATGGACATGGGGCGAAGGCCTGGCAATTGACCCATTCGTATTTCTTTTAAGAACTTAGCTACATATCGATGTGGTGTTTTGACTCGCAAGTGCATATGAGCCTATTATAAAAATACATGAAAAACAAATGTCAAAAATAATTAAAAAATTGTGTGTACATGCGAAGTTCGAACACAAGTTTTCACAAAAAAACATTTTATGTAACACGTGTAATAAACAAGAATAAAAATTCAGTGAATAGTCATGTTGGAGCATTACAATTTGCCTTTTTACATAGGACACAAAAGTGTTCTTTTTGCAAAAACTTATGTTCGAACATATAATATCCATATATACATGCGGATATTTTTTTATAAATTTTAATATTTTAAAATATGTTTTCAAGCAACGGGTTCATATATCCCCCTCCTAACGGACTTTCGTCCTGCTTTATAAATAAATCCAAATAGCCAAAACGATACAAAGTGATAATGGATTCTTCTTACAATCATACCAAAGAAAAGAAGCATCGATATCGATCTTGCCACCGAATACGCCATATGGATATCAAGGAAACTCAAACTCCAAGACAACGCCCCCAAAAAATTAACGATGCAACAAAACCTCTCTATTATCTAGACCAAGGTCTAGGATTTTCACTCGAAGTCCTAATATGGAGAGAGTAGTCACAACTAGGGGCAGAGCCAGGATTTCGACATAGGGGGGCAAGTGATGAAGATCGAACCGAACTATATTAATATCAACTCGAAAATAAAATAGCATGCTATCATATGGTTGGCAATAACTTGGCATGGATCTCATACATTGACAAAAATAATTGAAGAACTAAAGCTAACATATTATAAATTTAAAATATATCTCCCCTGTTACTGGTACTGGCATGATTTTTGAATTAAGTAATTTCTGTGTAACTACAATCTATTATGTGGTTTATCTTCGTTAGTGAGTAGAGAGCTATAACTAAACTGACACCAAGAGCATCTCGAGATATACCAGATCAGCAGTACTTGTATCTGGTGGGTTTTGATTCGGTGGTGAGTTGGAAGGTCGTGGTGTGGACGTCCCCCAAACCGGCAACAACGATCGCGGTGGTTGTCGTTTCCATCGATACTCGGCTGCCTGCAGAAGCCGTCCAAGGTCGCCGGCTGGCGAGCAGGAACAGAGAAGGGTAGGTGGCATCCCTCTGGAGGCTAGATCGATCAATCATCGATCTGATGGCGACACGATAACAGAAGGGGCAAAACACGATTGATGGCCTTTACATAGGTCAAGAAGATAGGCTATCGTGTTGGGCTTCTGTGTGCACAATAGGTAGTTAGCTAGCCTGATTGCATAAGATTTGGACATGAGTATTAACACCTTCTTTAATATAGCTATTGGCGTCAATTTTTAGAGAAGAAGCTGCTAACGCATACTATACCGGTATATACCTGTACTAAAATTTGTTGGGGGACGAATGGTTGGTGGTGTGGGGGGTCTAACCCCTGTACGCCCCTGGATCCGCCCCTAGTCACAACGACGCCTCAGGAGGATCACAACACCCACATACGCCGTCATTGTTGGTGTCAGAGCATTGAGTTTTTGTCCGAACGAACCTTCACCACTTTTTTTTGACAACCATAAACACACTTTTATTCATTGCAAACCGATGTTACATCGTCTAACATAGATTGAAAGATAAAAACCGGAGGATCATCCATCCAAACAGAAGGAGGAGATCTCCTGACCTGTCTAGCTAGTTCATGAGCCACTACATTTGCCTCTCTCAGAACATGTTCAAAGGCGATGTTGATAAAATCACATGCAGTATGGTGGCAGTCATAGAAAACCATAGCTGCCACTCCAAAAAAATCTAACACGATAAGTAATCTGTTGCATCCAATAGATTGTGCTATTGAAAATATAAGCAATAATCCATATGATTTAATCCGAATAATAAACTAATAAAGCATGATCATACATATAGCAATTAAATAGATCACCCAAAATAACATAGTACATGAACATATTATATCTAAATAAGATAAACCTATCACATCTACATCAATCGCTATAATAAAAAATTCTAGCGGAATCTGAAAGAGAAAGTTTAGTATTACGTACGATAGAGCAGCAGCAGTAGCTGCAGCGGTAGCAACAACGTAGTCACTCATGTTGAGGTTGTAGAAGAGGTCGGTGACGTCCAGTAAGGAGTCGTCGTCCGGGAACTCGTCGTCGGAATACGTTGTGGATGCCAGTAGTCATGCGGAAGCGCTCCCCAAAAAACCAATCGCCCCTCACTCGTACAGGTTCATAAGAGGCGGGGTTCCGGAGGCCTACTATCCCGATCTACGGTGCACGCCGCAAGTCGGGATGGGGAAGACGAAGACGGCGATGCAATAGATTGGAAGGAGACGTGTAGGTAGGTTGTGTCAATTAGGTTTAACGTAGACGTTTATATAGCGCAGGTCAGGGAGATCGTGGCACTCAGCCCACGTCCGAGTTGGTAACAACCCACATCCCATTAAGACTGGAAATGGTTGACTAATTAACGCGTCCGTTAATGAATCATAATTAATCTATGATTAATTTTCTCGACTAGCAAAAGTAAAGTTCGGCTTGGCGAGATTCCCGCAACCTGCGGCGCGCGCGTCGTGGTATGGGGTGGCGAGACGAGGCGAGGCGGACGGCGTCGGAGGAGGAGTGCGTGAGAGTTGCTCTTCTTCTCACACCTTAGTGAGTGGTGGAACAGCCTAGTGTATAAGTCGATGTAACTCTCACTCAACTAGTAATGTGAGACTAAACTTTGACACCACCAGCACAACCATAAGCTGTCATGCACAAATGGGCCAAAGAGAATTTCAGAATTTGTCTAAGGGCCAACAACCCAAAACTCATCAAATTCCAACAATCCCCCACAAAGCCTCATTGGCACATCACATCACTTTCATTCCAGAATATTGTTTTATATACCGGTATGTAGTGGAGACTATTAAGTTGAAATTCCACGTTAAACTTCATGCTACACTAGCTAGCAACTTGAATAGTGGACTATGCCTTGAACTACAAGTTTTCTACACACTAGTTTCACACAAAATCTAGACCGGTACAGGGCTGCCGCAGGGCTTCCCCGGTTTGGAGCTTATGCATCATACTCCAGGGCCTTTCATGAATTTATTAGAGCACCCAACCCTCATGGACTGCGATGTTTGACAGTCACACTCATATAGGTGTGTTCCTCAATAGATGTTCTGCAGGACAACATCTCTGCTTAGAAAAGCCACTTGGAACACATTAAGACAAATATCAACCTGCCATGCAGAATAAGAGAGCATTGCATCTTTATGGAGATGTAAATATAATATGGGCATACTCTCCTCTCAGCTGATCAACAGCTTGTATCCCATCTCTAATTCACGGGATCTCCGATCACATAGAGTGGGTTACCACTGCGAACAACTCATTATGTGGGTCTCAAACCCATCTTCCTCGATGCATTATCTATCACATTACGTGATAAACCCATTGTGAAGGGATCTGCCAAATTCTTAGATATTTGGATATAATCTAATGCAATAACTCTGGAGTTTCTTAGTTTCCTGACAGATTTCAATCTCCTCTTCATATGCCTTGATGACTTCATATTATCCTTAGAACTATTTATTTTGATGATCATAGTTTGATTATCACAGTTCATCGGGATGGCGGGTATTGGTTTTTCAACCACAAGTAAGTCCATCAAAAGCTCACGAAGCCACTCTGCTTCAATAGTTGTTGTATCTAATGCTGCGAGTTCTGCTTCCATAGTTGACCTCGTTAAGATGGTCTGGTTGCAAGACTTCCAGGAAACAACGCCACCACCAAGTGTAAACAAATAACCACTTGTGGCCTTAATCTCATCAGCATGAGATATCCAGTTTGAATCACTATGACCCTCAATTACCCGTGGATACCCAGTATAGTGAATACCATAACTCGTAGTGCCTTTCAAATAGCGCAAAACTCTCTCAAGAGCATGCCAATGATTATCTCCAGGATTTGACACAAATCGACTCAGTTTGCTTACAGCAAAGGAGAAGTCAGGCCTCGTAGCGCTCGCTAAATACATGAGCGAGCCAATGATTTGAGAATATCTCAATTGATCTTTAGCACTCCTTCGATTCTTTTGAAGTAGCACACTCGGATCATAAGGAGTTGGAGAAGACTTACAGTCGCTATACCCAAAGCGACTCAATATCTTTTCCACATAGTGGGACTAAAGCAGTGTAATACCACCATTGTCATCCTTCAATAGCTTGATGTTTAAGATTACATCAGCCACTCCCAAGTCCTTCATCTCAAAGCAGCGAGATAGGAACTCTTTGACCTCACCTCAAAAATAGTGAGGTTGGTCCCGAATATCAATATGTCATTGACATAGAGACACATAATAACTCCCTCGCCCCCACCATGGCAATAGTACACACACTTATCAACCTCATTTACAACAAAGCCTTTAGCGGTTAAAGTTCTTTTAAACTTCTCGTGCCACTTCTTAGGAGCTTGCTTAAGACCATACAAAGACTTCACTAACTTACACACATTTCCTTCTTGACCATCTACTACAAATCCATCAGGCTGCTCCATATAAATTTCCTCATCTAGCTCTCCATTTAGAAAAGTTCTCTTAACATCCATTTGATGAATGAGAAGACCATGTGAGGCAGCCAAGGATAGTAGTACTCGAATAGTGGTCAATCTGGCTACATGTGTTTAAGTATCGAAGAAGTCTTCACCTTCTTTCTAGGTATAACCCTTGGCCACAAGACGTGTCTTGTACTTTTCAATAGTACCATCAGGTCTAAGCTTTTTCTTGAACACCCACTTATATCCTACAGGTTTGCATCCATAAGGACGATCAGTGACCTCCCAAGTTCCATTAGATAAGATGGAATCCATCTAGCTACGAACATCTGATGACCCACAAGTATAGGGGGTGTATCGCATTATTTTCGATAAGTAAGAGTCTCGAACCCAACGAGGAGCAGAAGGTGCTGGCGAGTGGCTAGGAGCAGGAATTCTCTGTAAATACTTAGCAAACGGATTTTTAAGGTTTTTTGATAATACAAGTAAATAAACTGCGAGTAAATAAAATACAATAAGAATAAATGCAGCAAGTGGCCCAATCCTTTCTTTAGCAAAGGACAAGCCGGTTGTATTACTTAAGTAGACCAAATGTTCTCGAGGACACATGGGAATACCGTTAAGTGCTTTCGCTTCATATAGTTGATTAATCTTCTTTAGTTTGCTAAGTGTTGTGTGGGTGAACCTGTGCTAATGTACCGACCTTTCTAGGACTAATACATACTTGTGATTATACCCCTTGCAAGCATCCGCAAGTACAAGAAAGTAATTAAGGTAGAAACCTAACCATAACTTTAAACTCTAAGACCCTGACGTCCCTTGTGCAATGGTTTCCTAACGGGAGTTCAGGTTTCTGTCACTCCGGCAATCCCTACGATTAGTAGCCAAATACAAAATGCATTCCCCTAGGCCCATATAGGTGAAGTGTCATGTAGTCGACGTTCACATGACACCACTAGAAGAAATACACCACAACTTAAATATCAAACTATTGAATCTTTCTCAACACAATTCCACTACTAACAACATGACTTCTCCCATGTCCTCAAGAACAAAACGAACTACTCACAAGACATCATATGGATCATGATCAGAGATGAAATAATGGTGTGTAACAATCTGAACATAAACTATAATTCAATGGTTCACTCAATAGCATTAACTACAAAGAGTAATTAACACCGAGAAAGTTTCCCCTAAGAACTATGCAAGATTCAACCCAGTTGTTACAACGGTATGAAGTGGTGATGATGGTGCTGGTGAAGATGATGGTGGTGATGATGATCCCGATGAAGTCCAGCTTGATGGTGGTGTTGATGGCGACGATCTCCCCTCTCTGGGAAGGAATTCCCCCGGCAGAATTCTGTCTGCTGGAGAGATCTTTCTCTCTCGGTGTTTTCCGCCCCGTAGAGGCGGCGGAATCTTTATGTGGTCGCTCTTCGAGTCTTAGGGTTTCAGGAGCATAATATACGCCAGAGGGGAGAGGCTGGAGTGGACCAGGGCGGCCACACCACCTGGTGGCGTGGCCTAGGGTGGCTCGCGCCAGGGGGTGGTGTGGGCCCCCTGTGGCCCATCTCCGCTTCCCCTTCTGGCTTTCTTCGTCTTCTGGAAAAATAGGATTTTACATGTATTTTCCCGGATTTTCTGATGTTCGCGAATTTTGCCTTCAAACAACACCTTTTCCATCAGAATCCTGACTACAGCGGTCCATGCTCCAAAAGTCATCAACCATGCAAAAACAGATGAAATAACATAAGTATCATCTCTTAATATGAAATATATCAATGAATAATAGTAAATTATGATATAGAATAGTGATAAAAAATGGACGTATCAACATCTTGTTTCTAGTAGTCGGTATCTTGAGATGCATAGGCTTCTGAAATAGAAGTGGGAGTATGAAATGGATCGTATGGGCACCTAGAGGGGGGTGAATAGGTGCTACTTCAAATTTTAATGCCTTTTAAATTTTAGGCTTAGCACAAAGGGTAAATTCTCTAGATATACTATTAGGTGGAATTTCCCTATATACAAACCTATCTACTAGCGAGTAAAGAGCGAGTGGAAGAGGAATGGGTAAACCGTAGTGAAGCACGCAGAGACACAGGATTTATTTGACCGCAGTTCCTTCCTTGTTAAGGGAAGTACGTATGCGTTGGAGGGGTGGGCGGTACTAAGACCACCACGCCACAATAGGCCTCACCCTGTTCTCTGATGGATCCCGCCACCAAAGGCCTGATCCACCTTTCCACTATAGGGACCCTTCAAGGCAGGTACCGGTGCCTTTACACAACTAGCAGGGCACAACTCCACAATCAACTTGGAGGCTCCCGTAATGACAACAAGCTGCCACAAGAACAAGTTATCAATAACAAAGAACAAGGTCTAGATATTGACAAGAATACTAGATCAGGGATTTCTCCAAATGAATGGAGAGGAGTTGATGCGCTTGATTCGTGATGGCGATGACGATTCTCTCCTCCTTCAATTCCCCCAAAGATCGAAGCCTTCGGGTGGTTGAAGTGGGAGATCTAGAATGGGAGCTCTTGCACAGTGTCTGAACAATTTCGAGTGAATCAAGAGTTCTGAACGTTGGGGAAGGAGGGATATTTATACCCCTTCCAAAACCAAGCCGTTGGAGACTTTGGGGGTCTGGATTATCCGGCCCAAGTGAGGGCCGGATTATCCTTCCTGGGGAAAACTCCGCCCCCAGACTCGGAATATCTGGCAAATAATTCGCCCCCTCTCTGAGTGACGCGCCAAGCCAGCCCTTGGTCGCCTCCTGGGGGCCGGATTATCCGGCCCCATGCGAAGGCCGGATTATCCGGCCTGGGGAGAAAAAACCGCCCCAATTTGGATTTTCCGGGAGAAAGTCCGACTAGACTCCGAGCGACGCGCCTTGGCTGCCTTTGGTCGATTTCTGGGGGACTGGATTATCCGGCCCGTGCGAACGCCGGATTATCCGGCCTGGGGAGGAAAAACCGCCCCAGTTCAGATTTTTCGGGAGAAATTCCGACCGGACTCTGAGCGACGCGCCTTGGCAGCCTTTGATCGATGAGGTAGACCGGATTATCTAGCCCTTGATGGGGGCGGATAATCTGGCTCCCCCCAAAACACCTACACACTTAGCGCACATGAGAAAACTCCACGGTATTGTTATCTAACACACAAAACACATGAAAACATGAAATGTTCTTTCAATCTCCCCCTTTTTGGTGTTAGATGACAATACTAGGATTTGCAGGGACGGATCATAAGACTACCAACAAACCATGAAAGAGACTCCCTCTCAATGTGTGCATATTAGAATTTTGCATTTGAATACAAATGCACACAAATAGGTGAGGATCTATTCCATTGACATATGAACAACAAAATCATACCACCGAGATAGGGAGAGAGGCGTCCTTGAAATAGCCACAATTATCAACATGATAACCAATTATAAGCGCCTTCCTCAATAGATTCCCAGCATAATAAGATACGAATAGATGAATCCATAAGCATAATCCATGAGATAAATCCAGACATCCACCATCACAAAGTCTCAAACAAACCGCAGAACACAAAATAAAGTTCAACGCTAAATGGGCACAAGCGAGAAAATGACGAATAGGAAAAAGCAAATGCTTGTGCCCGACCCATGCAAATCCACGAAGACCTAATAGAACTACTTCTCCCTCTTTGGCATTGAGACGCCAAAAAGGAAGAAGAGCGATGCTAGCGCCCTAGGGGATCACTCGTAGTCCTCATCCTTGTCCTCGTCCTCGTCCTCATCCTCGTCCTCATCTTCAAGCTCCTCGGTGTCATCATCCTCATCATTAGCAGTAGCCGCAGAGGGGAACAAGTGACGCTCCATCTCTCCATAGTTCAGCCTAGAAGAAGAGTTCCACCGAGCATATGGTGTGGGAGGGGTAGGAGCCAGGGGATCACCAGAAGCACCGGACACATGGTGAAGGATGAGCTGCTGAGAGTGAGCCAACTCATGGCGCTGCTTGTACGCCTCGTACTGACCCTTGCGTGTTTCCATGCCCATGCAAAGGATGTTCCGCTGGAACCAGTTCAGTTGCTTGATCTCACGAGCAATGGGAGGCACTGGAGGCCTGCGAGCATCCCTCAAAGGACACCCTCACAAGGTGTACAAGGGACTTGTGTGCAAGAATAGATGGCTTATGGGTAGGGAGAGGCTTAGGATAAAGAGATCCAAACTGAGATGGTACTAGACACTCAAAATTGCATGAACCAAATCAAATAAGAGCCAAAATTGAGTGTGATTCCCATAAGAACATGAGATGAGCAAAAACAACCAAAAAAATCCATAAAAATCCAATTCTCCTCAAGGGAGAGGGCGGTGGCCGAAGCCACCTTGTTGGAGTGTATGGTGTGACACCGCGAAGATATATCTTGGGTTCACGACCAATACTCATCAATAAGCTCACATATCACAAAATGATATTAAGAGAAATGATTTATCTTGCTTTTGGCATTATGGAGGGAGGGTTAGCCCAATTAATTAGGACCATACTCCCCCTATATACATGCCCACATCTAGACCAAATAAGACTGAGATGTACGAGTGAGTGCATGGGTAATCAAGACAAACTCCTGGAATCAATGATATTTAGCTCATTCCTCAAGTAGCAGAATCTTGCTTCATCAAGTGGCTTTGTAAAAATATCAGCAAGTTGGTTCTTCGTGCTCACAAAAGATAGATCAATATCGCCTCGAGCAACATGGTCTCGAATAAAATGATTCTGAATCTCAATATGCTTTGTCCTTGTGTGATGTACCGGATTGTACCCAATTTTGATTGCACCTTCATTATCACATAAAAGAGGCACTTTGTCACAATTGACACCATATTCCTTTAAAGTTTGCCTCATCCATAATAACTGAGTGCAAGCGCTAGCAGCAACAACATATTCAGCTTCGGCGGTGGAGAGAGAGATACAATTCTGCTTTTTAGATGACCAACACACTAGAGATCTTCCCAAGAATTGACAAGCTCCAGAAGTGGATTTCCGATCATCCTTATCACCGGACCAATCTGAATCAGTATAACCACATAGAGAGAAATTGGAGCCCATGGGATACCATAGACCAAAGTTAGGGGAATGAACCAAATATCGAAAGATCCTCTTGACTGCCACTAAGTGGCTTTCTTTAGGAGCTGCTTCATACCTTGCACACACCCCCACACTCAACACAATATCGGGTCTAGATGCACAGAGGTAAAGAAGAGAGCCGATCATGGACCGGTATACCTTTTGGTCCACATCTTTACCATGTGGGTTAAGTTCAAGGTGACATTTTGTTTGCATCCGAGTGGCGACACTATTAAGATCCGCCATCTTGAATCTCTTGAGCATGTCTTGGATGTACTTTGCTTGATTGATGAAGGTTCCTTCTCTAAGTTGCTTGATCTCGAATCCAAGAAAGAATCGTAATTCCCCCATCATAGACATCTCAAACCTGTCAGTCATAAGCTTTGAAAATTCATCATTAAAAGCTTGATTAGTAGAACCAAAGATGATTTCATATACATATAATTGGCATACAAAGAGCTCTCCCTTAACCTTCTTAGTAAAAAGAGTGAGATCGATTTGCCCAACTTCGAAGCCACGGTCCAGCAAAAGCTCTTTAAGGTGGTCATACCATGCACGTGGGGCTTGTTTAAGGCCATAGAGTGCCTTATCGAGTTTGTAGACATGGTTCGGGGAGTTAGGATCCTCAAATCCCGGGGGTTGCTTTACATATACCAACTCATGTAGAGGACCATTAAGGAAAGCACTCTTGATGTCCATTTACTGCAATTTAAAATTGTTATGGGCAGCATAAGCAAGAAGGATACGAATGGACTCAAGTCGAGCCACAGGAGCATAGGTCTCACCGAAGTCAATGCCCTCAACTTGAGAGTAGCCTTGTGCCACAAGTCTCGCCTTGTTCCTCACAACAATGCCATTCTCATCTTGCTTGTTTTTAAATATCCATTTAGTGCCGATAACATTACGACAATCTTTGGGTTTCTCCACGAGTTTCCAGACCTTATTGCGCTCGAAATTATTCAATTTTTCATGCATAGCAACAACCCAGTCCGGATCTTCAAGAGCTTCAAAAACTTTCTTGGGTTCCACCATTGAGATGTGAGCTTGATGCTCACCAAAACTTGCCAATTCCCTTCTTGTAGAAACCCTTCGTCGAAGGTCACCTACAACCTTGTCGAGGGTGTGACCCCTTAATGTTGGGGATTGGTGCGGAGAACAAAAAATTTCCTACGATGTGACCCCAAAACTGCCTAGGATCTATCTATGTAGTAATGCGGTAACGGCCAATGCGTAGAGAATACATACCCTTGTAGACCGTACACGGTTAATGTTCCGTGGGAAACATGGTTGATGTAGTCGTACTCGTAGCCGACCTCAAGGTCGCGAAGCTCCTCGTAGGTCACCCCTTGCTCCTTCTTGGTCTTCATCATCTTCATCATGCAACAGCTCCGGCTCACGACATTCTAGCGCCCCAAGTGTTGCGCCTCGTGTCTTCGTACACATCCGGTGCACGATGAGACCTCCGGCTCCCCGATCCAGCCGGGAGTGCGGAAGTTGATATCCGGCTAGGAATCCATGCAGCACAATGGCATACTGCAGGTGTGTCTCGATCGCATAGCCCAGACTTCGGGCCATGGTCACGAGGTATAGAGAGAGGGAGGAGGAGAAAGACAACCAAAGGACTTCTCTAATTGTGTGTTTAATCCCACCCATGGGCACCCCTTTATATAGGCGGAGGGTGTGTGCCCTCCCCATTGGGTTAGCCATGTGGGAGTAATACTAAAGGAAAAAGTCAGCAGATTTTCGGACTGCCAAATGGGCCAAAAGAACTCAACGCAAATAGCAAACAGAAAAATAGCTAAATAAAAAGAAAAAGGCAAACAGCAGGGGCTGGCCAGGTGGGCCTTGGCATGGCCCACCCCGCGCTCAGCACTCCCGCCGTGGCAGCCTGGAAGGGGGGAGCCCCGGGTGGGCCGGCCATCCCCGGCGGCCCGCTGGCGCCCGCGACCCAGGTGGGACGGTGCCATCCTGCGCGGCCTAGCTCGCCCCCAGGCGACGGCCTGTGCCCTGCCCGGCCCCGCCTAGGTGGGCCGGCTGGCGCGGCGGCCCAGCTCGCGTCTTCTTGGCGTGGCCCGGCTGCGTGCCGCCCACGGGGCTGGCTATTTTTCTTTTTCCAATTCTTTTTCTGCAGCTTTTTCTTCTAGACTATTTCCCTCCAGGATTTAGCCTAATATAGAAGTTGCCTTTATAAATCTTAATCTAAATATTATTTATAATATATTAATTCACAATTAACATATAATAAATATATATTTAAATTCCCATTTATCCGAAAACACTTTTCCAGACTTTTCCTTTATTCTTTCTCCGAACAACTTCGGATCTCTCCGCGGAACGATTCCGGCTTTCTCACTTTCTCTACTGTGATTCCGTCTTACGAATGATCGCTCTCATCATACCCTTAAGTGTATCCTCTCATGGCTCGGGAATGCTCTAGACATGATCTGTATCAATGATCAATAGAGGGACCAGGGATGTCCATGTTACCTCTATGCATTCCTGATGACAATGTCGTTTAAACCATCTAAATGTAGCATCCTCTTCCTTTTGTTTCTCGATACAACTTGTCCGAGATCCGAGCACTGGTATCCCATACCTTTGTTCAATCTCGTTCACAACAAGTTATGTTTTCTTGTTACCGTGATATTACATCCCCGTGACCTAGTCACATGTTGCAACATATATGGATGTAATCTCACCAAGCCGGCCGCATGTATCTTTACCAGTCATGTGGGTGAACAAATCCCGGTCTTGCAGTCACATGTCATCTACTGTTCCTTCGGAATACCCAACGTACACCTTTATGGCCACCGTATTACCAGATGACGGTTGATGCAGTCTAAGCAGCCTAGGGAAACAGTGAGTAATATGACCTCACGGTCTAAGGAGAAGGAGTCTAGGTATAGATGTTGCAACAATGAACTATATGACTTGATCGTGTTGTAATCCTTCGAGGAATGTCCAATCACATCATTCTCCAATGATATGATCTCGTTGTCAGTCAGCATAAATGCCCATGATCTTGAAACCCAGATCATCTTCGTGACCAACGAACTAGTATGAATAGATGCTACTAGGGACTTGGTTGTTTCATACCACACCTGTACCAATGTTTCTACTTGGCACAGTTATAGCACAATATGGAACTATTATAAACTAATTGAGATATGACAATAAAAACCTATTTATTATTTGCCTCTAGGGCATTTCTTCTTCACTTAACTCAAGGTTCCGATCAGCACGAGCCTTGCGACGAAGTTCAATAAGCTTGTTGTCTCTTGGTGGAACAATTTCATCACTTGAATCTTCATTGGAATCATTTGCTCGACCTTGATTAGAATCTAGGATAACAGTAGTAGGTGGTGATGAAGCGTGCCCTGGAGGTGGGTCAGCAGCCGTAACAGGAGACTGCTGAACAACAGGTGATTCGGGGCCAAATAATCCGGCCGATGGAGAGGCCGGCTAATCTGGCCTGGGAGAACTGGTCACAGCTTCATCAGGCTGTCTGGGATTTGCTTGAACTAGCGAGGGGCCGGATAATCCGGGGCTAGCCGGAAAATCCGTCCTAGAGCTTGTAGCGATTTCTTCAGCACCAGGCGCAGTTTGGTCATCAGGAGCGGGGTGGCCGGATAATCCGGTGTCAACCGGATAATCCGGCCTCGAGCTTTCTAGAACATCTTGATCTTCAGAAGTTGATGGAGATGGTGTAGAAGTTTCTCCCGTGGTTGGAACATGTTGAGTATGTGTAGATGAGGGCTCTACATGAGTAGAGCATTGTCCATCCCAATCCGCCACAAGGGGTTCCTCAATGGGGCAGAAAAATCCCACGCCCATTCTTCTTATGGCATCTTGGGATATTTCAACATCTGCATCACAAATACCAACTTGTTCCGCACGGGAACCGTCATTTTCTTCGAACACCACACTATAAGATTCTACAACAGTTCTGGAGAGCTTATTGTAGACTCTATAAGTGTGGGATTCGACACCATAACCAACAAAAATACCTTCTAGAGCCTTAGATTCAAACTTAGATAAACGAACTTCCTTGATGAGAAAGAAACACTTACACCCGAATACCCGAAAGTATGAGATGTTTGGCTTGTTACCGGTAAGTATTTCATACGGAGTCTTGTCCAAGATCTTACGGAGGTATAACCGGTTGGATGAATGACAAGCGGTAGAGATTGCTTCAGCCCAGAAGTTATATGGAGACTTGAATTCGGCTAGCATTGACCTTGCCATGTCCATTAGAGTCCGATTCTTCCTCTCGGCTACACCATTTTGTTGAGGGGTATACGCAGCGGAATATTGATGTCTAATCCCCTCTTCACTTAGGAACTCATTTAAGGTGTAGTTCTTGAACTCAGAGCCGTTATCACTTCTTATAACCAGAATAGGGGCGTTGTGTTGACGTTGAACCTCATTGGCGAAGTCGATGACTGTTTATTGAGTTTCACTCTTCAACTTGAAGAAATAAACCCAAGTGTATCTTGAGTAATCATCAACAATCACAAGACAATACTTCTTCCCACTAAGGCTTGCATGAGATGGAGGTCCGAAGAGGTCCACATGTAGGAGCTCTAAGATCCTTTTTGACGACATAATAGTCTTCCTACGATGAAGAGAGTCATGCATTTTCCCTTCAACACAAGCCCTGCAAACACAATCTTTGGCAAAGGAGACATTTTCTTTTAGTCCAAGGATGTGACCACCCTTGTGGAGACTTTGCAAAGTTCTCATATTGACGTGGTCTAGTCGGCGATGCCATAGCCAACCCATGTCAGCCTTTCCGAAAAGACACATCGGGCCTGTAGTGGTTTTCCCCGAAAAGTCCACCACGTACAAGTCATTTTCGACATATCCCACAAAAGCGACTTTTAGAGACTTTCTCCACAAGAGTACCACCAAATCAGCATCAATATAAACTGCAAATCACATCTTACCAAGGGCGCGAACTGAAAGTAAGTTGTACCCGAGGGTCTCAACAAGCATGACGTCCATGAGAGAGATATCGTGAGCCACCACAACTTTGCCGAGACCCAATACCTCAGATTTTGACTTGTCACCATAGGAGACGGTTATATGATCATGATTTGGCCGCATCTCCGTGATGATCTCCTTGCTTCCAGTCATATGACTCGTGCATCCGCTATCGAGTACCCATTTAGACCCACCGGAAGCATAGCCCTGCAAGAAAGTTACTTCTTGGTTTTAGGTACCCATTTTTCAATGGGTCCTCTCATGTTAGTGACAAGGGTCTTGGGGACCCAAATAAACCAAGGAATGTAACAATCATAAGAACCTACATAACTAGCATAAACATCATCATAATAATCGCAATATAACTCAAAGTTAGGATTGTTAGCCCCTGCAAAACCATCATAGTTAGACTTTTCATTGGTGATGTTGCTAGTCTTTGGTTGAGCAGTCTAGCTCTTCTTATTCTTCTTGTTTTTCTTGTTCTTTTTCTTGGGAATGTAACCAAGACCTTCTCTTCTATTGTTTGTCCTTTACTTGCTCAGTATCTCATCAAGAACTTCTTTACCTTTGTGTTGAGAAACTCTTGCAAGATCTTCTTTTCCATAAGATGTTGTGGAGGTACTTGGCACATCATATAGCTTCAATTGAGGTTGGAGCTGATCATGAGACTCATTTAGAGTAGAGTGATCACTCTTCAATGCCTTGTGAGCACTTTCAAGTTTATCAAACTTCTCCGAGAGTCTAGCATGAGCAACCCCAAATTCAATCTTTTCTTTCTTTAGTTTCTTTACCTTGGCAAGAGCATTGTCACGTTCTTTGACGAGCTGAGCTACAACTTCTTCATGTGACTCCTCAATGGATTCGAGTCTCTCTTCCAAAGATACTCGAGCTTCCTATTCCTCTTCCAAGGCATTCTTCAAAGAAGCTATCTCCAAGGCATCTTCTCTTTCGATTCTCCCCTTTTCTTCAAGAAGATCTTCGGCTTGAGCAAGTTGACTCATAAGAGCATCAAAATGAAGTTTGTGCTCACCTTGCAGGTTAGTAAAAAAGTTGTCCAAAGCAATAACTTCTTCTTTCATCTTAAGACTAGCATGATCATCCATATCCAAATTTTATGTTAGTCTTAGGAAATGAAGAGCTAGAACTTGATACCTCGGACCCTCTTGCCATAAGACAAGTGACATTGTTGTTGACGACGTTCTCGTTTGGAGAGTCAAAGAGAGATGATGGAGTCGATGTGGTGGCTATAGCAGCCACCTCACGAGAACTTTCTTCATCCTCTTCATCTTCACTCCCAGATGAGTATTCTTCTTGTGCCACCAACACAATCTTGGGTTGCTTCTTGTAAGGGCCATTCTTTTTGATAAATGGCTTCTTCTTAGGTGCCTTGGATTTTTCTTTAAGGATAAGCCTGCCACCATTGTCTTCTCTATTTTGATACGGACACTCGGCTACAAAGTGCATCCTATCTTCACAGTTGTAGCATGTTCTCAGTTTTGGGCCACTTTCTCTTCTTCCACTCGACCCATTCTTGCGCTCGAGTTCCGACTTGGCCTTGGCAGGATCCTTCCAAAAGTTCCTTGCGTAAAACACCATGTACTCACCATGAGCACGTTTGACTTCATCGGGGCAGTCCATGGAGGACCCCTCAAAAGCTCTTTCATCCTCATCTTGCTCAACAACATTAGCCTTTAGAGCAACATTGACTCCCTTTTGCATTCCAATGGCACGAGCCCGGGCATCTTCAGCGTTCTTCGCGGCAACTTTGAATGATGCCATTTCTTGCATGACTTCATTGGATGTCATTTGATGGTAGTTGTGTCTACCTTGCAAGCTCTTCAAATCCGTTGGCTCGAAAGGCATTAAAAGGCACTCACATATTTTCTTTTTATCCATGCATCATCAATGTGGGTGGCTCCATGCTTTCTAAATGTTTTTGCAATGCCCTTGAGTCTTCTATACATGTCTTCATGGTTTTCACCATCCAACATGTAGAACCCTTCAGCTTCATTACTCAGGGCATCATACCTATTCCTTCTCATGCTTTCATTCCCAATAAAGAGATCGGTGAGGGCATCCCAAGCTTCTTTAGCTGTGTTGAGATGTTCAATGTGGGGCATGTCCTTGGGACCCACACCGAGTTGTATCATGGGAAGAGCCGTAGGATTCAATTGGCTGTCCACAACTTCTCTTCTTGTCAGATTGGAATGATCTCCAATATGAAGACCCTCTTCAATAATCCTCCAAAGTTCAATTGAGGAGCTGCAAACATGAGACTTCATTAAGAATTGCCATTGATTAAAATAGGATGCAGTAAGTTTGGGTGGATCACCCCTATTGTTTATATGAGGATGAGGGATAGGTGGATCGAGGGAATATATGTGATGAACCTCACTATATTCCTCCTTACCACTTCCCTTCTTGGAGGTGGAACCATTATGTTTTTCACCTACCACTTCATCATCCTTGGATCCGGTGTTAGCCTTATCCTTGGATGATGGTGTGGCGGCCTCAGAGGAGGATGGAGATGGGGCTATGGATGATGTGAGACGCACAATCATTTGATTCATCTCCTCTATCTTGGCCTCAAAGTATTTCAACAAGTTTGTTTCCAACGTCTTGAGGTCATCCATTGTGACCTTATCCACAGCCTCATCCCAATATCCCTTGGTACTCATACTTCTCTTAGGCGGTTAAGCCCGAATAAAGAGCCGGGGCTCTGATAGCAATTGAAATGGATCATATGGGCACCTAGAGGGGGGTGAATAGGTGCTACTTCAAATTTTAATGCCTTTTCAATTTTAGGCTTAGCACAAAGGGTAAATTCTCTAGATATACTATTAGGTGGAATTTCCCTATATACAAACCTATCTACTAGCAAGTAAAGAGCGAGTGGAAGAGGAACGGGTAAACCGTAGTGAAGCACGCGGAGACACATGATTTGTTTGACCGCAGTTCCTTCCTTGTTAAGGGAAGTACATCTGTGTTGGAGGGGTGGGCGGTACTAAGACCACCACGCCACAATAGGCCTCACCCTGTTCTCCGATGGATCCCGCCACCAAAGGCCTGATCCACCTTTCTACTATAGGGACCTTTCGAGGCGGGTACCGGTGCCTTTACACAACTAGCAGGGCACAACTCCACAATCAACTTGGAGGCTCCCGTAATGACAACAAGCTGCCACAAGAACAAATTATCAATAACAAAGAACAAGATCTAGATATTGACAAGAATACTAGATCAGAGATTTCTCCAAATGAATGGAGAGGAGTTGATGCGCTTGATTCGTGATGGCGATGACGATTCTCTCCTCCTTCAATTCCCCCAAAGATCGAAGCCTTCGGGTGGTTGAAGTGGGAGATCTAGAATGGGAGCTCTTGCACAGTGTCTGAACAATTTCGAGTGAATCAAGAGTTCTGAACGTTGGGGAAGGAGGGATATTTATACCCCCCTTCCAAAACCAAGCCATTGGAGACTTTGGGGGCCGGATTATCCGGCCCAAGTGAGGGCCGGATTATCCTGCCTGGGGAAAACTCCGCCCCCAGACTCGGAATATCCGGCAGATAATCCGCCCCCTCTCTGAGTGACGTGCCAAGCAAGCCCATGGTCGCCTCCTGGGGGCCGGATTATCCAGCCCCATGCGAAGGCTGGATTATCCGGCCTGGGGAGGAAAAACTGCCCCAGTTCAGATTTTCCGGGAGAAAATCCGACTGGACTCCGAGCGACGCGCCTTGGCTGCCTTTGGTTGATTTCTAGGGGACCGTATTATCCGGCCCGTGCGAACGCTGGATTATCCGGCCTGGGGAGGAAAAACCACCCCAGTTTGGATTTTCTGGGAGAAAATCCGACTGGACTCCGAGCGACGCGCCTTGGCAGCCTTTGATCGATGAGGTAGACCGGATATCCGGCCCTTGATGGGGGCGGATAATCCGGCCCCTCCAAAACACATGCACACTTAGCGCACATGAGAAAACTCCACGGTATTGTTATCTAACACACAAAACACAGGAAAACATGAAATGTTCTTTCAGAGTATCATCCACAAGGTACACAATAAAATCATCACCAAATGACTTTGCAGTCCTTTGTCTTTTACTCCTTTTAGGAATTTCATTGTCGTCCTCTACAGGATCATTACAGTGTTCTATCGGCATAGTGTATTCATGAATTATAACCAATTCCTGACTAGATGAACTAGTCATCTCCTGATTTGATGAGTTAGACATACCTTTCATGGGAAATATGTCCTCAAAGAAAGTCGCATCATTCGAATCCATAATCATACCAACATACATGTCGGATACCTCAGATTTTACTATAAAAAATCTATAGCCAATGCTATGAAAAGCATATCCCAGAAAAACACAATCCACGATTTTTGGTCCAAGCTTTCGCTTCTTGGTTATTGGAATATTGACTTCCACCAAACATCCCCAAGTTCGTAAGTAAGAGAGTTTAAGCCTTTTCTTCTTCCATTTCTCAAATGGAGTCATGGTTTTATCCTTTATGGGAACACGGTTTAGGATATGGCATGCGGTCATAAGAGCCTCCCCCACCATTCCTTGGAAAGATCCAATATATCTAACATGGCGTTAACCAAATCAGTTAAAGTGCAGTTCTTTCTTTCGGCCACCCCATTTGACTGAGGTGAGTAGGGAGGCATCCTCTAATGGATAATACCATGTTCCATACAGAATAGATCAAATTTATTTAAAAAGTACTCTCCATCATGACCCGACCTTAACCGCTTGATTTTAAGATCAAGTTAGTTTTCTGCTTCAGCTTTATAATTTTTGAAGTAATTCAAAGCTCCATTTTTAGATTTTAGAAGATAAACGTACCAGTATCTAGTGGAGTCATCAATCACATCATAAAGTATCTTTTTCACCTCTTGTCAATACACCATTTATCTCACAAAGATCAGAATGTATAAGTTCTAGTGGTGCTAAGTTTCTCGGTTCCGCAGCCGTATGAGACTTGCGGGGTTGCTTTGCTTGTACACAAACTTGGCACTCAGAACCTTTGAAAGTGATAAATTTTAGAATTAAACTCATATTGGCTAGCCGCGTCATGCAACCAAAGTTAATATGACAAAGTCGTGAATGCCAAATATTTGACTCATCATTATTGCAAACATGATTAATAACTTTAGTACATGAGTCTGACAAAGATAAGCGAAACAGACCGCCGCACTCATAACTCTTTCCAACAAATTGTACATATTTAGAAATTACAACTTTATTGGACTCAAACACCAACTTAAAATCATCTCAACATAGAAGCGATCCGCTGACGAGATTCTTATTGATAGAGGGAACGTGCTGCACATTCTTTAGCTGTACGGTCTTTCCTGAAGTAAACTTCAGATTTATCGTATCAACACCATGAATAGACGCACGTCAACCGTTTTCCATCAGCACGGAGGAAGTCCTTGCGACCTGATAAGAAGAGATCATGAAAATATTAGAACATACATGTGTATTAGCACCCGTGTCAATCCACCATTCGGGAGAATGACATACTGGAAGGATAGTAGGTAAAATACGTATCCAGTGTCCTTCATCTCAGTATTGCTAATACAACATTAGCGGTCTTGTCGCTGTTCCCATGTTGCCGCTTGTCAAAGCGATTAGGACAGTTAGGAGCCCAATGATCAGGATCACCACAGACGTGGCAATAGCCATTCTTTTTATCATTTTTTCTCTTAAATTTGGTTGAGTGAGTGACCTTGTTCTTGCCATCAGATATGTTCTTATTTTTATGAGATTGGAAGTTATTCTTTTTGCCATTTTGTGCCACGCGTTCTACGGCTTGATTTCGTCTCGAATCAAGGCGCCTGTGACGCATCAAATTTTTATAAATATCTTGAAGGGTGTATTGGTCGTAGTTGTCGTTTGTTAGTCCTCCAATTTGTTGTAGCGCTTTCTACGGCTCGGCTTCGCCTCGACTTAAGACGCCTATGGCACATCAAAGTATAGAAATACAAGTGTATTAAGAGGCAAAGTATACTGAAGTATAAGTATATGGAGATCAAAAAAGCGAAAGTATAATCATGCTCACATACAAGTACAACGGAAATACACCTCTACTCAAAAGTCGAAATACACGGAAGTACAACTCTACTCAAAGCCGAGGTACACAAAAGTACAAACGTACTAAGAGTCGAAGTACGCGGAAGAACAACTGTACTAAGAGGCAAAGTAGATGGAAGTATAAGTATATGGAGATCCAAAGTACACGAAAATATAATTATGCTCACAGACAAAGTACAACAGAAGTACAACTGTACTCAAAATTGAAATACACAAAAATACAACTTTACTCAGAGCGAGTCAAAGTACGTGAAAGTACAAACGTACTAAGAGTCGAAGTACGCGAAACAACAATTGTACTAAGAGGCAAAGAACACGTAAGTACAAGTATATAAAGATCCAAAGTACGCGAAATTACAATTATGCTCACAACAACGTACAACGAAAATACAACTATACTCAAAGTCAAAATACATGAAAATACAACTCTACTTAGAGCTGAAGTACATGAAAATACAAATATATTAAAAGTGAAAGTACGTGAAACAACAACCGTATTAAGAGTCAAAGTACACATCAGTACAAGTGTACCCACAGTCAAGTACACAAAGCTACATACATACTCAGAACCAAGTACATGAAAGTACAAGTGTACTAAAAGCCAACGTACAGAAAAGGACGAGTGTACTCATTGTCAAAGTACGTGAAAATATAAGTTTATAATAATCTAAGTACAAAGTACACTAAGAATCCAAGAAGTACAATAAATTCAGAACTGAAGTAATCTAAACTACGAACCCAACGGTTTGACAAGTAAAAAAAAAGTTGTTCGAACTTATCAATATGAGATTTAGTTTTAAAGATCTCAATACGATAAGGTTAAAAGTAAAAATGATTCGTAATTTGGACAAACGGTTCTTAAGATATTTCGTTTTGAATTATCGAATTTAAAAAATAAAAGAAAAAATATATACTCTCACCTTCCGTACCTTCCTTTCCCTCTCGTCCTAATTACACTTTGTTTCTGGTTGCACTTAGCAAACATGTAGAGCCCTACTAGAAAGACCACGCGGAAGAGAAGTCACTTGACGCGCGGGACGGTCCTTTGCGATAGTATTTTTTTAAAGGATTTCAGCCGAATTGTATTTCCCCATATCAGATGTTCATTCGGTCCATCGTTCGGTCCAATCTGGCCTTCGAGTACTTCGGCCCATGATCCAACAGCGCTTTTACTTTCCCTCTTCCCCTTTGCGACGGGGCCATTAATCTAACCCTCTCCGCCTTCCACCGGAGCACCACTGCCTCGAAGAAAATCCCCTCTCAATCTCGCTGGCCTCCTCCTCTGCTCCACTGTACTGGGCTTAGAGAGTGGTCGTGGGACCAAGGACATCAATCCCAACTCGGATTCATTCATCCTTCAACCAACCAAATTTGCCTCTGATTCGTTTGCTGCTCGGTGTAGTACCAGTAGCGCTGCCGCACTTCGTCCTCCAGAGATACAGCGGGTTCAACCCAGCTCGCCCGCCCCCATGTCCGCGCCCACGGCGAAGCAGGGCGCGGAGGAGGAGGCCGAGCGCCTCCTCGCGGCCGCCAAGCTGAACCCGAACGACGGCGGCCCCTTCCGCTCCCTCGGCCACCACTACGCCCGCGCGGGTGACGCGCAGCGCGCGGCCAGGTGCTACCAGCGGGCCGTGACGCTCGACCCCGACGACGCCGAGGCTGGGGTGGGTGTGAATGAATGCGTGTACATGCGCATGCCTGTGTACTAAAGGCGTTTGTTGGTTGGTTTGCTCGTGGTGGTGTTTTGACTTTGATGTGGCTTATTTGTATCTTGGGTCTGTTGAGTACAGGAGGCGCTCTGCGATTTGCTTGATGTGGAGGGGAAGGAGAGCTTGGAGCTTGCTGTGTGCAAGGAGGCTTCTGGCAAGTCACCGCGTGCATTTTGGGCCTTCCGGAGACTCGGCTACTTACAGGTGCTACTCCAGCATCAGTTGCTTTTATTCATTATTGGTTGAAGCGATCATGGCAATAGCATACACCAATTGTTGTGATTGACTAAATACATTTGGAATGGGTCGGAACCTCATAGTTTTGAACCCATCAAATCGAAGCCTATATGCGTTATTTAAAGGAAATTTGGTGCTACAATGTTTATTTAGATGGTGGAAAGATTTGAAATCCAACCGAATGAAGACACCCTCTGAACCTAGTTCGGCACACACAGTTGGATTTACTAAGTAAATCTGGGTCATAGTACAAGCTGTGGAGTCGAGGTGTCTGATCGAGGCAAGGACGGAGCTCAGAGATGGTAGAGAGGAGTTTGAAGAGTCAATTGTGTTTCTAAGTGGACATCAGTACATCATGGCAGAAATGTGGCAGTGGGTTCGTGGCTTCCAATGTGGCTCAGCCTTACCTAGGTAGAGTCAACAATGGCATACTGGCTTCTCATTTTCACCTTTGGCGATGAATGTTTGCCATTGCTGCATGAATAGAAGTACTCCCTCGGGTTCAAATACTTGAAGTTCTAAGTTTGTCCTCTAAGTTTGACCAGGTTTATAGACAAATATGCTGATATTTACAACGCAAAAGCTATATAGTGCGAAAATATATTTTATGAAAAATTTAATGAAAGTAAAATAGTGTTGTAGAGAAATATGTTGATATATTTTTCTATAAATTTGGTCAAACTTAAAATAGTTTGACTTAGGACAAACCTAGAACTTAAATTATTTCGGAATAGAGGGAGTATAGAGCAAAAAAAATGCCTAACCAGTAAGCCAGGCAGTAAAACACGCCCATCCGGAATGCGCTTTATCATACTCCCCCCCCCCCCCCCCCCCCACATACCGGTTTATTGGGCTCCTTGTGGAAATTTGATTGTTCCAAGTCATTAGGCTAAATTAGTAATTAAATGAGCAGATTAATTAGGCTGCATGCGAGCTGCCTCGGTTGCATGCGTGATGGACACAAGCAATTGTCCTGGTGGTTCCTCTCCCCTAGATAATCGCCCATCTTAATTAACCAGAGTGATTAGAATGGTTACCAATTGGGTCCAAACGGTTGAACTCAAAAATTGTTTGCCCAATCGTTGCACACCTAGGTCGCGCTGCAGGAGCTTAGAAGCCTAACAAACAGGGATGGAGGGAGTAATAAATATCAAATATTCTGGTGCCTAGACCCTGCTTCACATGCATCACTGGGTTTGGTTGACCACCTCAGACGGTTCTCCCCAGGTCATTTGCCACTCTTCCCCTGTGGGTAACTGCGTATTCCTTGCCTGGTGTTAACTCCTTTTTTGTCTGACCCTAGTGCTGATTCAGGTCTTGTTACACTGACCCATCTTTGCAATGTCTAGGTTTAGAGCCCTATCTCTAGGCTTCAAAAATTGCAATATTGTTTTCTTGGATCAGGAGCTACTAGTGTACTTCCTTTAATGGCCGGGGTATTTGTTATAATTCTCGTGTGAATATTTTTTCTTTATGTGCTAAATTGTGTACCGAACATAATAAGTATTGACATTGACATGCCACGAAAAACTTAGGTTCATCAAAACAAATGGTCAGAGGCTATACAAAGCCTTCAACACTCAATACGAGGATACCCGACATGTGCTGATTTATGGGAGGTGTGTGTTCTATTTCTTTCTCTTTCCTTGTCAAAGCTGATAAAACTTAACTCCCTACTTCTATCTTTACAACGCGATTGAATACTTCATTAACATTCCATATTTGTTATCAGGCACTCGGTCTGGCTTACCACCGTTTGGGCATGTTTACTGCTGCAGTAAAGGTGTGATGTTTTCCTTTTTTGGCGTCATAACCAATTTCAGTGTGTTGTATAGGGTCTTCTGAATATGCTTACTTCAGTTTTTGTTGGCAGTCGTATGGGCGTGCTATTGAACTCGATAGTTCCAGGGTCTTTGCGTTGATTGAAAGTGGAAACATCCAGCTCATGCTTGGTTATTTCAGAAAGGTAGGAAGTATTTTGAGCTTGGATACACATGGTTTTATTAGCAAAGGCCAATTTAATAGTGCATCAATGCAAACTCTACTGCTGCTATGAGTAATAATATCTCTGTTATTGCACTTCTTGCAAAATACACAATGACAGGGAGTTGAACAGTTTCGTTCTGCCTTGGAGTTGGCTCCTCATAATCATTCCGCATACTTTGGGCTTGCTTCTGCATTGCTTGCTTGGTCAAGGCATTGTGTAACTACCGGAGCATTTACCTGGGCAGCTAACCTGTTGAAGGTATTTTGGTATATGCTTTGTTTCATTTTAATTGCATTTCATGCTCATGTATCGCTTGAGTGTTGTTTTATGTAGGAAGCATCAGAAGCTGCTAAAGTTTGTTCTTCCTTGACCGGAAACCTTTCCTGTGTTTGGAAATTGCATGCAGATGCTCAGGTACCTCTGTTACCATCAATTTAATAATCATTTAAATTTACCTGGCACCTTATAACTGATTTTATTCAACCATATATGTCCCACACTCTGTCAGCTTGCACTTGCAAGATGCTTTCCGTGGGAGGGTGGGGATATCAAGTGGGGTATTGATGAGCAGACTTTCAAAGCTTCTGTCCTTGAGTGGAGAAGTACGTGTTTGTCAGCTGCAAATGGTGCAAAACTCTCATATCAACGAGCTTTGCATCTCACCCCTTGGGAAGCTAATATTCACATTGATACTGCTGTTTGTCTTGATCTCATTTGTACCATGGAGGAAAATAACTCTGTAGACCCCATAATTTGGTAAACTTCTTTGTTCATAAGCTGCCAGCTTCTTTTTAGGAGCTTTTCTGATAACACTATATGTTCTCTGTACAACAGGGAGCTTCCAGAGAAAATGTCATTGGGTGGTTTGATGCTGGAACCAGTTAATAAGGATTTCTGGGTCACATTGGGTTCAGTGTCAAGTAATCAGGCTTTAAAGCAGCATTCTCTTATCAGGGCACTGCATTTGGATATGTCTCTCTCTGAAGCTTGGGCATACCTTGGAAAGGTACTGCTATAGTCCTATTATGCTGCAGTTGGTTTCCTGATTGGCTCTTCAACTAGTTGTAAGGTTACTAATAAATTGACCTTCAGATTTACAGACAATCAGGTCACAAGCAATTGGGAAGACAAGCATTTGATCGAGCTCGAAGCATTGATCCTTCATTGGCCTTGCCATGGGCAGGAATGTCAGCAGAAAATCATAACCAATCTGGGTAACCACCCCCCTGCATATTTCATCAAGAGCCAAAACATTCCCTATATTACTGCACTCATTTTTTTTACTTAAGCTGATTTAATCTTTCGTACGATCTTAAAGGGCTGGCGCAGTAAACGAGTCTTATGAAAGCTGCTTGAGAGCTGTGCAGATACTACCTGTAAGTACAATTATCTGAAATGTCTGTTGCTATCAATGTAATTAATGCAATTTAGTTCTCCCATTAATTATTTCGTTACTTCAGTTTTTATTTCATTCTCATGACACATTTGCATAGCTACCAGAGTTCCAGATTGGCCTTGGAACTATTGCTGCTCGTTCTGGTGAACTTCTGTCACCTCAGGTATGTTTTTAATTTCTTCTGTCGTCCTTGCAAGTTCCGGAGTAAATATTGTGCCAGTTCATGCTCAAAATGAAGTGATGTTTTTCCTGAAAGCAATCTGTTCGACCCGGTGGCTGTTATTACATAGTCTCATGCCTCATCTTTAAATTGTATAGTGTTGTTGAATTATTGGCTGTGTCGCCAAGTTAGTGTTACAAATTGTTTCAGTTGTCCTATGTTAGTATCTACAACATAATCTGCTACTGCAGTCTTGCTTGGGTTTGGGTATTTTGAGAACCAGGTTTTGTATGGCACTATCTTAAGCAATGCTTATGTTGTTCACACTTATTCATGCTTCCTTTTCCTTTGTTGACATGTCAGTCTCTTTATATGTGGTGCCATTATTATATGTAGGTATTGATGGCTGTAAGACAGGCTGTTCAGCGAGCGCCTCATTACCCAGAGTCACACAATATAAACGGATTAGTTGCTGAAGTCCGATCAGACTTTCAATCTGCAATCACATCTTATCAACAGGCGAAATTTGCTTTAGGCTTGATGCACAGGTCCAAGTTAGACAACAGATATCCTTTTGTTGATGTTTCGCTGAATCTGGCCCGGTCACTTTGCAAGGTAAGAAGCACTATCATGTGGTTTGATAAAGTAATACTCCCTCCGTACCAAATTACTTGACTCAACTTTGTCTAGATACACATGTCCATTTTAGTGTTTAGATACATGCATATCTAGACAAAGTTGAGTCAAGTAATTTGGGACATAGGAAGTAATTGTATTGCAGAACAAGAAGCTAAAATCATGTTGTTTACTGTACAATCTCCAAAAAAAGTTGTTTTCCTTTGACTTCTATATTTATAATAAGCTTGCTGTTCCTGGTGTGGTACTTATTAATCTTGGTTCTTGGTTAGGTGGTTATCCTTTTGTTCTCGATAAGCACTTCCACTTCTTTAGTTAACAAGCATTGCATTTGCTGCAGGCTGGTCTTTCAACTGATGCAGCGCGGGAGTGCGAAGAGTTGAAAACAAAAGGTTTGTTTAATTTTCACTTCAAGCAACGGTAGTTATTTCCTATTTTTCTTCCTGAATTGGGTAAACATATCATTTTCAAGTACTTTGTACATGCCATAAACATACAGACTAACAAGCCATTTCAATTTCTAGGATTGCTGAATGTTGAAGGATTACAGATATATGCTTTTGCATTGTGGAAACTTGGACGGCATGATGAAGCTCTCTCTGTATCAAGGAACTTGGCTGAGAACTTACCTAGTATGAAGCAGGAGAGTGCAACTGGGGCATTGGGATTCATATGCACCTTGGCATACAACATCACTGGGAAGGATTCTGCAGCTCTAGTCATTCATACACTCCCTGGTCAACCCAGCTATAACAGAGAGTTGAAATTCATCATCTCTGCATTAGATGCTTTGCAGCCAAACAAGCGTTTTCAGTTACCTCACTTGAGTACGCCTCCTAGACATACATCGTATGAGGTCATGAGTGAAGTCCACTCAAATATTGCTCTGGGGAAGGCAGTAAGTACCCAAGAATATTGGTATTCTGTGATTTTTGTTTGGCTCTACGCTAGTTGGACTAATATAGACTACTTTTTACTTGTAGATTGGTGGGGAATCAAACAACTATTTAGGGGTCGAGGGTGGTTTGTCTTACCTGAAAAAGGTTCTGCACATGTATCCTGACTGCAGTTTAGTAAGGTAACAATCTTGCCTGGAACAATGGAACTTGATTATATATTTTGGTCATAATATCACTTTGTTGCATGCTGCAGAAACCATCTTGGATCGCTGCTGCTGTCCGGTGGAGATTGGACTGCTTCTCACAAAGCAGTAAGGGTTACTTCATTGTCCCATGGGCACACATCCAACAGGGGCCTAAGGTCCCCGCATCAAATTCAAGCATGTGCAACAGTGTCTTGCTATGCTACCTGCACTTCTTATCCAAAGTTCTCATTCCCAACATGTGAAGACCAGTACCCAAGTCAATACAATGCAATATGCAACCTGCAAAGGTATGTCTTTTCCAACTTACTACAGCGACAAACATCATAATTATTTGACTTTGGTTGGCAAACTAAGCATGGAACTTCTTTTGAAGGTTGGTTCATCAGGAGCCATGGAACCAAGATGCACGGTACCTGCTTGTACTTGCTATTTTCCAAAAAGCACGCGAAGAGAAGTACCCAAAACATATTTGTACCATTTTGAAGCGGCTGATTTTACAAGTTCTGTCCAGCAGAACCAGTTCACAAGAGCATAAAATTTTCCTTTATGAGAAGTACTTGCTACTTATTTTGTCTTCAGAGATTAGTTTGCAATCTGATGACTACGAAAACTGCATCGCTCAAGCTAAAGAGGCTTTAAGAGTTACTCCATGTGTGGATGCTTTCTTTGCACACTTGCAACTGTGTCGGGTTTATGCAGCGCAAGGCGATCTTTCAAACTCCAGGAAGGAGTACATGAAATGCTTGCAGAACCGGACAAATACTGAGATTGGCTGGGTAATGCTGAAGCAACTTGAATCCCTAAGTTCATTGAACCCTGGGTCTGATGAAATAGAGATAAATCTAAGAGAGTGCATTGAAAGGAAGGGTAGCAACCTGTCAAAATGGGCATCTCTTTTACATCTAGCATGTGCTCAGTCTTCTATGCGGCGCGAGGACTTTGCAAGTGCTGAAAAAGCCCTTGCACAGGCTTGTGCTGAAAAGGATGCTGATAGCTGCATCTTATTTCTCAATGGTAAGCCAGTTTGTTATATTTCTGCTTTGTTATGTAGCTCATTTTAATTGTCAGTTTTCCCTGAAACATCTTTTTTATTTCTTATAGAGTTGCATTTTGTTACCTCAAGTAAACATCATGATTGCACCATCGTGCAGTCTACTTAAGAAAGTTTGAGAAAAGAATCTTCTTCGTCGAGTATTTTGTTTATCATTTGGTTTACTGGTAGTCTGCATTAACAGCTGGCCTTACCTTAGCATTGTCAATTGTATCACACCAGTATATGGTTCTGCTTCACATGTATGGACTAGAGTGACTAAGTAGATGCTCAGCTATAACTTTTATTTGCAAGCTACTTGGTGAGGTATATTTCATCCTGTCCAATGCGATATGAAGATCACTGCCTGCAAATTTTATGCTACTTCTGCATTAGTTTAGAATACGTCCTGAATAGTACATGAGTTTGCTTCTCCTTTTGGTTGTCGCTGTGTACTGAATGAAAACCATCCTGTCAGGGGCTATGTGCATGGAAATTGCCAGGAGGTACGCGGCTCCTCAATTTATAGCCCGTGCCACTTCGAGCCTCAGAAAGGCACAGCATAAATCTCAAGCTACGGTGCCGATCATATCACTCCTACTGGCCCAAGCAGAAGGCAGCCTCGGTTCCAAAGCCAAGTGGGAGAAAAACCTTCGCCTCGAATGGTTCTCATGGCCCCCAGGTTTGAACCTGAACCTGAAAGCTTCCCAGAACACTTAACTGCCAAATTTTCGCATCTTATTTTATGGTTTCCTTTTTTTTTTCATTCACACAGAACTGCGGCCTGCTGAGCTCTACTTCCAAATGCATCTTCTAGCGAGCCAGTCAACAGCGGTGGCAGCTCCTCAGCAGAAGCAGCTGCTGCTGCTGCCGGAGACGATGCAGAGCTCTGGTGCTTGGCTTCTCCGGGCGATACACCAGAACCCGTCGTGCTCCAGGTACTGGAAGGCCTTGCAGCAGCTTGTGTATGTGTAACCTCTTGACCCGGATGTTCCTCTCTTGTACTAGCTGAGACAGATGTAGCGAATCCGTTAGCTGAGTTGTAGCGTACATTGTGTCTGACTTAGCGGTGGACTTAACTGGGATGAGCCGATGCGGAGCTCTCTCGACATCCATTTTGTTGCTGTAAACTTTAGTTCTCTCTAACATTTCTGTCTGTGGGAGTGGCTTGGAGTTGAGACTGCAAGCAAAACGACTCGTGTGCTCGTCTTGTGCGCTTTATCCAAATATATTCGATATCCCACTCCTTGCGAACTCCTCAAATTCTGCCTGGGCGCTGTTTTCGTCGTGGTTAGGGTTGCGAGCGGGATCCTATAAAAGTCACGCTTTTAATTCATTTGAAAATTACAATTTTCTGGACAAAAGTTGAACTAGGAAAATCTCAAATAAACTAGAAGCGGGACTTTCATGGAATCCTGCTCGCAACCCATGGCCAAGGTTAAAACATGTTTTTTCTAGATACCAAAACGGTTTCAAATTACTCCGCACGCACGCTTATCTAGGTGGGCTAATACTCTTATTTTTCATCTAAAAAATTCATGCGATTTTTGAAATCCTTAGTACACATTTCACACTCTCTTATTTTTCTCAACTTTAGAACCCCCACCTAGCCAACGTTTGAGAGTCCTTCGTCCCCCAAAAGGTGAAGATCTTCGGTTGACTTCTCTCCCTGGACAGATTCAATACGCGCGAGAATCTGCACAAGAAGACCATTATTGGCTCTGCGACTTGCCCTAGGTGCGGCCACACCATGGAAAGTCGAGACCACCTCTTCTTCATTTGCCCCACGCTCAGGAGGTATGGAATAAATCAGTGTTCAGCCGACTTTCTAGGATTTCTCCGACTTGTGGACCACTCTGGTTCCTGCTGGGCTTCATTCCTCCGTTTGGCCGTCTATCGCTCTCGTCATTCTGTGAAAAATTTGGAACGCTAGAAACAACATGGTGTTTAGAAATGTCGATCAATCATCTTATGTAACTATTTCAAAGATTGTGGACGACATCGTCGCATCGTTGTAGGGACTTGTCCCAAAAAAGTCACGTCGGCTTGTGGCATGGCTACCTCTTGCCACGACGCTCGTGAAAACTTTTGTTCTTCTGTTGAGATAATATATTCAGGTGGGAACCCTCTCCCCCATTAATTGTTTAAAAAAAACATTCCATACTATCTATTTCAAAAATCTTGTTCTTCTGTTGAGATAATATATTCAGTTGGAAACCCTCTCCCCCGTTGATTGTTTAAAAAAAAACATTCCATACTATCTATTTAAAAAATCTTGTTCTTCTGTTGAGATAATATATTTAGGTGATTGTTTAAAAAAAAAATTCTATACTATCTATTTCAAAAATCTAATGATTATTTAGATGAAAAATGACAGAGTACTGTCGACGTAGATAAGTGTGCGTGCGGATAATTTGAAACAGAGGAAGTTAGAAAGAAAAGAGGAAACAAGTGTCAGAACCCTGTTATCCGCAGCTCATCAGTCTTTAGGATTTGGTTCCGAACAAGCGCCCTCAGTAGCTCGATCTAATCTATCAGTACCTACCTGTGGTTGTAACTCCGAGTCACCTTGTTTCCAGAAAGTTCCTATGCATTTTATCTGGCCTTCCAAGCAAGGAGCGTGCTAGTCAGCCGGGAACACGTAGCTGTTCTTCGCAGGCTACGAGGCCAGTAAGATAATGCAAAGGTTCCACACGCGGCGCGCCATGGCGAGCCCAGCACCAGAGCGCGCCACGCATGCCACCCAGTCGTCGCCTTAAGCCTTTCTCCTCTGCCTGCACCGGAGACACCTCACTCACTCGCCAACGCTGCCGCTACTACCAACTCTCGTAGTATAGCAATCGACTACAACAGCTGCGTGATCTCCCCGGTAACTAACTGCTCATGTCCGGCGGCGTGGGCCCGACGGCGGGGGGCGGCATCGCGCTGCCGTCGATGGGGCAGCCGCCCCCGCCGCTGCACCCGACGCCCACCTCGCCCACGGCGCGCCCGCACCACTACTACTACCTCTTCTCCATCAAGCAGCTCAACGCGCTGGGCGCCGCCGCCGTGCTCGCCTTCTCCACCACCGTCCCGCTCTCGGAGATCGCCTTCGCGGTCCTGCTCATCCCCTACCTCGTCCTCCTCGCCACGCTCGCCTTCCCGCAGCGCCCGGGGAAGCTCAACCCGTCCGCGCCCGTCTTCCTCGGCCCCGCACGCCTCCTCCTCGCCGCGCACACCGTGGTTGGCTTCCTCGTCGGCGCGGCGTTCCCGGCGCTCTACATCCTCGACGGCCTCCGGTCCGGGGACACAACGGGGGTCGCCGCCGCGGCTCCGCACGCGTTCCTTCTCGCCGCGCAGGTCTTCACGGAGGGCCTGACGGCGGCATGGCCGTGGCGGTTCTCGCTCCCCGTCAGGGTCGCCGTTCCGGTCATGTACAGCGCACGCAGGATGTTCGCGGCCGGGGAGTGGCTGCGGCAGGAGATGGAGGAGAAGCGCGGCGTCCTGGACGTGGCCCCGCGCCGGCTAGTGGCGGGGAAGGTGCTCGCCGTGGCGAACCTGGCGTTTTGGGGCGCCAACCTGTTCGCCTTCCTGGTGCCCTTCTACCTGCCAAGGGCGCTCCAGAGGTACTACTGTGGCAACGGCGACGACCGCACGACGCGCACCCACGGCAGCAGCAACGACGGCGACCAAGATAAGAAGGATTCGTAGAGATATCGATGGGCCACTCCAGTAATGGCTGCGTTTGTTTTGTTTGCTCGTTTTAGTAGTTCGTCAGTTATCCCTTCCCGAATATTTTAGCGATGTAAAATCACTTCAGTACTTTTTTTTCCCGGGTACCTCAATACTTCTCGTATGCATATTACTAGCGTACGCACGTCGCAATGGGATCTTCGAGTTCGAATTTCAGTTGAAATTTTCCAAAATCGAGTTCGCAATGGATTTTATACTAGCTAAGAGTAGAAACTCACCATTTAGTTGCTGAAATGTGCGTCGGAGCATCTCCAGCCAACCCTGCACAAGGCCCTTTTTAGAGCCGGATGGCAAAATTTCCCCACCCGGCTCACCCGTTCTTGGATTGGACCTAAAATTCATGCGAATCCAAGCCGAACCAGCAGGTCGCATGGGGGCGCCGCGGGAATCTTTGGTGGGTCTTTCCTGGCAGCGAGAGAACCCCACGCCTCCCGATTCCGGTCAGCGAGTAAAGGACGACGTGTGTCGTCGCATCGGCGCCCAGGCGCGTAGCCAATGCTCGTCTTCTTCTCGCTTCTTGATGGCTCTAAAAAATAGTCAATCTTTCACCATGTTTAACATTATTTTTATATAGTCATTTTTCACCGCCTTTAACATTATTTTTATGTAGCGATCTTTCACCGTGTTTAACATTATTTTTATCGAGCAATTGACAAGAAACTCTTAATTCTTGGCATAATTGCAAAGATATACAAAATCTTGCTTAAATTATGTTGTGTAAAAAAAATCATATTTTTAATACGATATCAGAAGTCATAATGAAAGTTTTTGAAAAAGTCCAAGCCATTCTCAGACGACAACAAACTTAACGACCATTGGTACGTACATGACCGTCCGTACGTACATGACCGTCCGTATGTACCATGTGACGATGACTTCGTCTTATCAAACCCTATAACTTTCGTGAGCAGTTATTCTAGATTACATCACAACACCACCAAAGAAGATGCACACCGTTGTTTATTTATTGTTCATCACCTCCATCATCTATCCTCTCCATTAGCCATAACCATTTTTATACTTTAGATCTCCTTATGATTTGACGATCATTATAAGAATATTCGATTTCAATCTAAGTATTTACACAATATCTTTTATATCCGATCTATTTGTTATGAGTGAGTAGTTCTCACGGACTGCGGGTTGGAGAGAAACCTCGTAGCAATTATATGCATCTAATTTATAGAAGTATTGTGTTTTGTTTGCAAATAGAGATTTGTATCTTTTATTTTTTGTCTCTTGTCTTGATCTGTGGACTTGTAGGTACCCAAGATCTCATAGATTGATAAAGGCTTGATGTGAGATACTTGACTAGCGGCGATCTCATAGGAATCCCTGTGACAGAAAGGGTAGTACGGTCTCCGCTTAGCGGCCCATTCAGGATCACAACAATATCACCACTTAATGCTTTGATCTGTGTTTTACACTTAATAATTGTTTGTAGCCCGTTGCTTCGGTGTGCACTCGGTTGGATTAAAAAACTATTGCTATGCTCACAGCATCACGGGGACTCTAGTATATTAGGATATGTTACTCACAAGAGATTATCCCAATTCAACCATTATACATGACTATGCTTATTATTATCTTTTATCCTATATGATGTGCAGCTGCAGGTGGATCTTCAATCCTGACCTCTTCATCCATTGATTCAACCTATTATAAAAGTAAACTAGATTGGTTTGGTAAACTAAGGTAAAACGAACAAAAAAATTATTTTAGACGTGTCCTTTTTATTTCCTTTTAGCATTGTTTTTCAAGGTTCGATTATATCTAGGTCTTCTAGGAAAAAACCTATTATACTATATTCGTGAATTTGGATCGAATGTATCAACCCTTTTTCTAGCGCCGTTGCTAGAAAAGCAATTTTGCTATCCTAGTGAGGTCACTAGAGACCTTGTTTTTAGTTTTATTATTAGTTTGTAGTTGATTTCTTGTTATTAATTTACTTTCTTGTTATATATTTGAAAACCCCCAATAATTAATTACTCGTTATTTGTTTTCATTACTTAAAAATTACTAAAAATATAAGAGCCATGACTTAAAAGATATTTTGGAGTATGTTACTCTCACTAATGATTTATTCGTGCACCTATCACTCAGCCCGCTATTGATACGGAAACCTATGTAATAAAGCCTAACCTTTTAAGTTTGGTTTAAAAAAACTAATTTGGAGGATCATCTTCTGAGGATTCGGATTTGCACTTACATACTTTTACTGAAATTTACGACATGATGCGTATTAAGGATGTAGATACAGATGCCATTAAATTAAGATTGTTTTCTTTCTCTCTTAGAGGAAAGACTAAGGATTGGTTGCTAGCTCTACCAAAGGGGACTATTAAATCTTGGGAGAAATGTACTAATTTGATTATGACTAATTCCCCCCCCCCCCCCAGCGAAGATCCAACATTACGAGTTTTAGACAAGAAGACCGTGAGCCACTAGCGCTTGCGTGGGAAAGGATGTAAGAAGCCGTAATGAATTGTCCTAGTATGTGATGAAAGAGTGGCTTATATTACATTTGTTTTATAATGGTCTTAACCCAATATCTAAGTCTATGCTAGATACTATAGCAGGAGGAATATTATGGGAAAGCAAGTGAGTGTTACAAAGAAGTTACTTGATGATATGCAAAATAATCATGCCCAATGGCATGTTGAGAGAATCTCGAAGAGAGTAAGTTTAATTACCGAGGTAAATAATAAAGAGCTTATATCTAAGGTAGACGAGCTACTTAATATAGTAAAGGATAAAGAAGATACCCAAGTTAATGCTATCGCTACCGATGTTAATGATGTCAATTTTATAACTCACACTTCTTTTAATCCTGTATGGAAAAACAATAATTATGATTCTAATATTAAAAAACATTATTCTAATCCTGCAGGATCTCCTTACAATAATTATGATAATAATAATGGAGCAAACCAAGGCAATCTCTCGTTTGAGCAAACTGTTAGAACTATTATACAAGCTCAAACCGAGCAAAATAATATGCTTATTAAAATCACGGAGAACCATGAAAGTAGTATAGAAAAATTATCTAACCAAGCCATTGCAATTATAAATGATGTGCAGGCTCTACAGGAAAGGATAAAGACCGTGGAGGCTCAGCTAGGCAAAGTAGCTGAGAGCCAAACTCTCATACTAGAAAAATTTTCTGGAAAACCCGAGCCAAATCCGGGAGAACACCACAAAATTATGAGGGTGGTAACCAATGAAAAAAGCCTAAAGAACTAGATTATAGCAGCACGCCGACACCGGAATATACCGTAGAAGATCTGCTAAAGATGATCACCGTGAAGAATCCAGGTATAGAACAAGGTAATGATGCTATGTACCAACAATTTATACAACAAGTAACATCTAAAGTTTGAGATTTAGAGATGGAGTATAAGAGACTAACTGATAAGCTTCCTACTAAGATAGATGATATATTTGATCCCACTATTAAAATTAAGATATGAGTTAATGAGATATCCACACTTTGTGATCTTGGTGCAAGCATCTCAACAATTTCTAAAAGCCTATTTGATAAATTAAATTTCGGGCCATTTGTAACGTCTAAATTAAAACTCCATTTAGAGGATTCAACTTATAAACAAGTTGTTGGGATAAAAGAAAATATAGTTGTAGAAATTAAAAGTAGTCCCCTTTTATTGACCTTGTTATTGTGGACATGTCTGAAGATCCCATAGCACCTATAAGTTTAGGTAGGCCATTCCTGAGAACTATCAAAGCTTTAATTAATTTACATGAGGGAAATATGAGAATAAGGCTACCATCTAGAGATCATTTTATAGTCCACTTCCCTAGGAAGAAGAAGGCCGAGCCTAATGATGACGATGGTATAATTACTTTGAAAGCCAATTACTTTGGAGTGGACATTCCACTCATTAAACCTAAATGATTGCCATCAGGGTCAAGCTAATTAACCTTAACTAGAAGCGCTTCATGGGATGCATCCCATGTGAAATAAAGTTTTTACTTATGTGTTAGTTTTGTTTTTGTTTTGCTTGTTTCTAATAAAGAGTGTTTAAAGAAGACCTTTGGAGAGAGGAGAAGAAATAAGGTAATCCTCGATCCTTTATTTTACTAACACATGGCCTAAGAGGTATTGCTAATTTTTACATAGTAACTTGTTGTTATCTTGTCCTTTGATAAGATGTGCAAAGACGCACGGAGCTATTAATCAAATTCTTTGAGTCTTGCAGCTCACAGGTCGTTTAACGACCCGCGGTACGGCCAAAAGGCCCCGTACCGTGCGCCTATATCACATCGAGAGACGAGAAGATAGAAATTCTGATTTTTGCCACAGGAAATAGTGCTCTTAACGACCACCAGTACGGTCGGGACGTGCCCGTATCGTGCCCTCGAGCAAACCATCAGATTTCTAGCAAAGGTACCGAACGGATAACGACCAGCAGTACGGGCGCACGTGACCGTACCGCACACCCGTACCGAGTGCATCGCTGGAAGGGTTCGTCACCCCCAAGGTATGTGACCCGCTACGGGCAGGCTTCGGCCGTACCACCCACCTGTACCACGTACGCGGCCTCCATAAACACCACGAGGATATGAACACGAGGAGCCGTACACGTGCGATGACTGCGGAACCTTTCGCACCACCTGTTGATACCTTGACCCCACGAGTCACTTGGTATTGAGTTCACTGAGGAGTTTCAGCTAAACCGCTTCAACCGTCTCAAGCTCCGAGAAATCAAGTCCACCAAGTGGGTGTGTCCCTATATCCTGAACCAACTTGGCATTCGTGCTGATTTCGATTTACTTTGCAACAATGTTGGTTTGTATGACTTTGTCTTCTAGGATGTCGCCACATACCGCCGCTTGACACTTGAGTTCCTAAGCACCTTGACGCATACGGTGGAGCCTCACTATTGTTCTGAGGATCAAAGGCCTAGGGTTGGTCGCATCAACTTCCGTCTCATGAACCGTGAGTACTCCTTGACACTCGACCAATGGGCTCAACACTTTGGGTTTGCCAATAACGCCACCGACATACGCTCCACCACTTTTGTTTTAAATCATGCACCTTGGCAGTACTTTAATTTAATGGGAATTCGTGGAAACACGCCCAAGGGGAACCAAATTGATCATCTTGCTATTCGTTATTTTTTTATGTCATTGCTAACACCTTGCAGGAACGTGGTGAGTTTACTAGAGTTAATGAAGAGGACATGTTGATCCTTGCAAAGGCTGCTATTATTAATTGTAACTTAATGCAAAATTTGAGCGCTCTTCTTATGTTTTACCTTAAGCATCAGACTCTTCAATCTCGAGGACCCATATGCGGAGGAGGAGTTGTAACCGTTCTTGCACGTGCGCTTCACATCAACCTAGGTAATATCCAACCGTTGACAGGAAGTCACCATCTCGGTCTTTCTACTCTAAGAGCATGTGGTATGATTTCTAGAACTGATGGTAGATACTTCCTTGATATACCTAGAGCGGATCACTTGATCCCAGCTCCTTTACCTAATGGTCTATTCTCTATCGAGGGTAGACGTTTGCGTTTTGATGCGCAGGTTGAGGCAAATCTACCCCATCAAGAAATACCCGTGGAAGAAGGAGGAGAAAATGAAGAAGTAGAACAAGAGGGACCCGAACAAGATGTCAAGCCACCAAACTACTACACCACCTATCTGAAGGGTTCCGTAGCAGAAAACAAAAAATTTCTATCTACTCGAACACTAATACCAGGATCTATACTATGTAGACATAAGTAACGAAGAAGGAATACAATATTCATACCTTTGCAGAGAGTGGCACGCCTTACGCAGGAAGGCGTATATTGATGAAGACGAGCAGCACCCCAAGTGTGGTGCCTCCGAAGTTCGTCACACGTCCGGTGTAGTGGACGTCAACCGGGCTCCGATCCAGCCGAGCAGCAGAAGAAGTAGATGCCGGATCGCCAATCACACGACGGTAGTGTGAAGGTGGAGACCTCAACTACGAAGTCCTCCCCAATATTACGGAGAAGCCATCAGCAGAAGAGAGAGAGAGAGAATGAGAGGAATGGGATGTCTTCTAAGGGGAGGGGGACCCCTTTATATAGTAGGAGGGGGGCGCACCACCCAGGGGCCAGGCGGTGTGGGACTATTCCCACACCCGCCGGCCACCTTAGGGCAGCCTCCGGCCCTAGGTGGGCCCCACTAGGGCGGCCCACTAGCCCTAGGCCGGCTGGCCCCCACTCCCTAGGCGCCTTGCCCACTTGGGCCTCCCCTCAGGTGAGGCCCATTAGCAATATAGTGCCTTTTAAAATAAAATAAAAAATATATTTAATGTTAATTCTCCAATTAACATTCAAATATACATATTATATTATTCCTTCACTCCGGAACATCTTCCGGACCCCTTCCGATCTCCATCGGATGTTACCGAAACTATTCCGGTTTCTCTCTCTCTATTTCTCATACGATACCTCATATACCCTAAGCGTCCCCACCCTTAAGCGTGACATCCTTCGGTTCGGAAACACTCCGGACATGATAGAGACAACTCTCATATCAATGATCAACAGAGGGACCTGGATGGCCATGTGACCCCCGTCTGTTTCACGAATACAATCGCTCGAACCGTGAGATAGTCATTCCCCATTCCCTTTGTCATGCGATACCTAATTCATCCGAGACTTGATCTTTGGTATCTCTATACCTTAGTTCGATCTCGTTACCGATGAACTTTTTTTCTCGTTCTCATGTCGTTGCATTCCGTGACCTAGTCACATGCTTGCAAGCTTCATTAATGCAACATCACCGAGATGGCCACATGTATCTGTCCGTTACATGGACTAGACAAATCCTAGTCTTGATATGTACTCCTCTACGCATTCCTTCGGAAAACCTGAGTGGCACCTTTTTGATCACCCTGTTACGAGATGATTCTTGATAACCATCTAAGCTTCTTCCAGAATGGTGATTTGCATTACCTCACAGTCAAAGGATCAGGTTGCGAGGTTCTCTGTGTTTTATCATCAATGGTGAACTTTGTAACTAGATCTCATTACGATATAACGGTCAGATGTTTGTCTATCATGTTATTCAACTAATAACATGACCTCATTGTCAGTTGGCATAAATGCCCATGATCTCGAAACACAGACCATCCTCATGACCAATGAAGTAGTTCACTAGAGGTAACTAGAGACACGGTTTGTTTACATACCACACGTGTATTAACGTTTCGTATTAACACAGTTATAGCATAGTATGAAACGTGTCATGAACATACAGGAGGTATATCAAATAATACACTTTATTATTTGCCTCTAGGGCATAACTCCTTCACTATCAAGATATCTATGTGCTCGAAGGATATATTCAAAACATGAACAACCTCTCCATCAACCTTCGACATGCTTCTTCAAACCTCGCCACCTAGTTTCATTATTGGAGCAGCCAATGGAATATGGGAGACTATCCATCGACATCACAATGAGAAACAAAAGGGCTTGCAAAAGCCTGAGCTTGGGGATGTGTTCCCCCGACAAATTTATTTGTGTAATAACGAGGTTGTACTCCAGCTCCCTGGGAGCTTTGAAACACTCATGTTGGCTTTTTTAGTTTGCTTTCGTTTTTAGTTTTCTTTTGTTTTCATTTGTTATTCTTTTCTTCGTACCTTGCTTGGTTGCAAGTTCTTTTCTATTCTTTAATCTCTATCTTCAAAAATACAAAAAGATTTTTCCGTTTTTCCTTTTTTTCGTAATTGTGGATTATGGGAGTAATCGTGTTTGAGTTTTGAAGGAACACGTCCCTATAAGGAAGAGGATCATGAAGTCACTTATGAGAGGTACGTCTTATGTCTCCCACTTTTGAAGTTTGAGTTGTTTATCCTAGTTGGTTGATTTGCTAAGATGCCATGCTAGTGGGAGTAATTTAATATGGTTAGAGTAGAGCTTTTTATTAGTATGATGATTAGCTGTTGAAGATTTTGCTCTAGTTCTTTTAGCTAACCGAGTCTTGCCTTGGAAATAATATCACTAAAACAAGTACAATAAAAAAGTCTGAAATTTATGACTTGTTTGATGAATGATTGTCTTGAGAGTATACCATTGAAGATACTTAACCCCATAGATATTTTGATAGTCTTGACGACACACATGAAAGGAGTTGTTTGATTGAAATGAAGTATAGTGGTAATTGTGATGCATGCCAAAGCTAACCTTGTGGATCAAACCGCGGTACTAGCATAAAAAAGAGGAGAAAGAAAAAAGTTCTATGTTTCTCATGTACACCTTTGGGATGCCAACAACTCCGCTAGCTTTTGAACGATCTATGGTATAACCCCAGATTTCAGCTATGAGTTGATGACATGAGTGGCATACGTGTCAATGTATGGTCAACAGTATTGGTACTCTCAAAGGTTGTGCAAGCACATGTAAAAGAAACAACCAATGATCCTTGAAAGAGGAAGCAAAAAATGATTGAAGAGAAAAAGAAAAGAGATATGTATGAAGATCCACATAACAAGTCATTGGCATGGTCTCGTTACTACTTTATGAATTTTCTTGAAAAACAATGATTGGATTAGAAGTGTTTTAGATAGACTTGATTTATTGATGTGGGTGTAAATAAGACATTTCGTTGTTATGCTACTTAGGACATGAAACTCTCTTACTCAATTGTGCTATTTAAACATCCTAGTGTTCCTTGGAAAACTGAGAGTTAACTAGAAGAATTGGACTAATTGCTACACTTCTAGTTACTTATACTTATATTAAACTTTACTTTGATTTTCTTGACTTACCTAAGCTTGTATAGTACTCTTGTCATCTCTCCAACTTTTATAAGCCTCACAAATGAATGAAGTGCTAAGTGCATATGTCTACCAATCATAAGTGAATTCTTATTCTCGTTGTTTCAAGTTTAAATGTTGAATTCCTTATAGTTCTTTTGTTTCTTCTTGCTCGAGGGTGATCAAGGTTTGAGATTTGGGGAATTTGATGGCTCCAAAAATAGCCATCTTCCACCGCATTTAAACATTGTTTTTGGTCAAGCAATTGACAAGAAACTTTCAATCCTTGCCACTAATGACTAATAATTAGAAACACATATGATGACCCACAAGTATAGGGGGTGTACCGCAGTATTTTCGATAAGTAAGAGTGTCGAACCCAATGAGGAGAAGAAGGTGTTGGAGAATGGCTTGGAGCAGGAGTTCTCTGTAAATACTTAGCAAACGGGTTTTTAGGGTTGATAATGTAGATAAATAAAGTACGAGTAAATAAAAGACAATAAGAATAAATCCAGCGAGTGGCCCAATCATTTCTTCAGCAAAGGACAAGTCGATTGTATTACTTAAGATAACCAAACGTTCTCGAGGACACACGGGAATATCGTCAAGTGCTTTCGCTTCATATAGTTGATTAATCTTCTTTAGTTTGCTAAGTGTTGTGTGGGTGAACCTGTGCTAATGTACAGACCTTCCTAGGACTAATACATACTTGTGATTATACCCCTCGCAAGCATCCGCAAGTACAAGAAAGTAATTAAGGTAGAAACCTAACCACAACTTTAGACTCTAAGACCCTGACATCCCTTGTGCAAAGGTTTCCTAACAAGGGTTCAGGTTTCTGTCACTCTAGCAACCCCTACGATTAGTATCCAAATACATAATGCATTCCCCTAGGCCCATAAAGGTGAAGTGTCATGTAGTCGCCATTCACATGACACCACTAGAAGAAGTACACTACAACTTAAATATCAAACCATTGAATCTTTCTCAACACAATTCTACTACTAACAATATGACTTCTCCCATGTCCTCAAGAACTAAACGAACTACTCACAATACATCATATGGATCAAGATCATAGATGATATAACGATATGTAACAATCTGAACATAAATGATAATTCAATGGTTCACTCAATAGCATCAACTACAAGGAGTAATCAACATCGGGAAAGTTTCCCCTAAGAACTATGCAAGATTGAACCCAATTGTTACAGCGGTACGGAATGGTGATGATGGTGCTAGTGGATATGATGATGATCCCGATGAAGTCCCGCTTAATGGTGGTGTTGATGGCAACGATCTCCCTTCTCCAGGAAGGAATTCCCCCGGCAGAATCTGTCTGCCGGAGAGATCTTTCTCTCTCTATATCTTTCCGTCCCGTAGAGGCGGTGGAATCTTTCTGTGGTCGCTCCCCGAGGCTTAGGGTTTCGTGGGGATAATATATGCCAAAGGGGAGAGCCAGGAGTAGGCCAGGGTGGCCACACCACCTGGTGGCGCGGCCTAGGGCTGCCCGCACCAGGGGGTGGTGTGGGCCCCCTGTGGCCCATCTCCACTCCCCCTTCTGGCATCCGTCATCTTCTGAAAAAATAGGATTTTCCATATATTTTCCCGGATTTTCTGATCATCACGAAATTCACCTCCAAACAGCACCTTTTCCATCAGAATCTTGACTGCAGCGGTCCATGCTCCGAAAGTCATCAACCATGCAAAAATAGATGAAATAACATAAGTATCATCTCTTAATATGAAATATATCAATGAATAACAGTAAATTATGATATAGAATATTGGTGCAAAATGGACATATCAACTCCCCAAGCTTAGACTTCGCTTGTCCCCAAGCGAAAACTGAGCTCAATAAACATGCCCTCAGGATTATGGAGTGAAGAGTCGATAAAAGAATACATACAAGAAGCATCACATTCATCAATACATAAGTCATAATAGAAGACAACTCACTATTATATAATATTAACTTGCAATAGGTAAAGGAAACACAATAAAGATACATAAAGTAAATCACAATTGGTAATGGCAAACTTAGCTCTTGGTCGAAGAATAGTTGACAATTTTGTAGGAGTTCAAACATAACGGGTTCTCAATGATAGCTTTCAAAGTAATACTAAGATAAGAGCAATGTGCAAAAGAAGGAACATAAGAAACATGATTGAATAAATCATGATATGAATGAATGAAACACAACAACTCAAAATACATGCTGAGATAGAAGGGAATAGGTTTACTGACTCAACTAAACAGTAAAAGAAAGGCCCCTCGCAGAGGGAAGCATGGATTTCAAGTTTCATAAAGAGCTTCCAAAAATTATGGTACTTATTAGCTTTTAGCTCTGATTGCCCCTATCATAAGCATCTTTAGGTGATTAAGGTTAAAGTGATCAAATATGAGGATATGCTTGACAAGTTGTAAGTTGAAAATCTCATGTCCCTTGAATACGAGGGCCGCTCCTCATGCTACTCAAGTTTAGTTACCGGTAAGTTCTTGTCATAGTAAGTACATGTGTATCATAGAGAACCGCCAACGGGGTACCCCTTACCCGATGATACGAAAGAATCCCCATATCAAAATGACAAGGCAAGCAGACAACGAGCATCTCAGCAATCTTCTTATTTACCACGGGAAAATGGTGCTTTTTCTCTCTTTCCTCTTTTCTCATCTCTTTTTATTTTTATTTTTTATCAATCTCTATCTCTTTTTTTATAAGAAGAATGTTTCATAGATGCTCATTATGGTTACGTTGCAGGTTTCCACCATGATTAGGCATGGATTAGACCAGTGGCCCAGGCGTTTCTCTAACACACATACATAACTCCATGGACTTACAAGCTCCCCTTTCATTTCACACCGATGACATCCATAAACAAAAGAGCATGATATCAACTAAATAAAGTGCAATGTTGAAAGTTTTCCCCATGACGACATGGTTCTGCTAATTTACAACTTACAAAGTGCAAGCATATACACAACATAGATGGGAACAATGGTTCAAGTTTATTAAGTGCAAGAAAAGCAAAGTGTGCCATCAAGTTCATGAGAGCTTTAATCACTAATTTTCACATAACAAGTTTAATTCGGAAGGTAGATAAAAACATGAATTTACTTGGAATAACAATAATGCTAATAGGTAGGTATGGTGGACACAAATGGCATAGGTTTTGGTTTAAGGATTGGATGCACGAGAAACATTCCCTCTCAGTACAGGTTTTTGGCTAGCAAGACTGGGTAGCAAGTATAAGAGTTGAAGGAAACAAACAAACATACAGGTGATAAAAACAAACATGCAATCTTCCTTGGAAGCACAAAAGATCTTAACTAGATAATACTAAGCTTATGAGCCAATCAAGAAAGAAAGATGATAAAATTATATTTCTTGAGAGTACTTTTATCTTTTTCATTCAATTCTAAAAGTAGTATTGCTACTGACCAAGCCAGGTTTGCCAAAACCAACTAAATTAACTCAATGATCCCAAAGTGATACCAATACTAACAACAAGGTCAATCATATAACAGAAATTGAAAACTAATATAAGTTATGCAAAAGAATAAATGATAGAACTTCTCATTAATATTCCACAATGGCAACTCACACCAAGAGATACATAGATATCTAACGATAGGGAGGACACTTCCATAATGCAAACCATCCTACATAATAACTTCTCTATTCATGATATGACTCTACTAAAAAGGTAAAAAGATAGAAGATAGTGATGTGATACCGCGACACTCCCCAGGCTTGGAACAAACCAAGGGGATGCCAAAACCCTATGACGAATTACTCCTTCGGTGGTGGTGGTATTCTCTCGATGAGCTTTTTGATTAATTTCCCCAAGTCCTCAATCTCGAAGGTGAGAGTACGAATCAACTATGAGTTTTGCTCAATACGGCTCATGATCATGTCGGGTTGCGAATTCCAGCTCTTGTGATTCTTTCCCCACTCTTCCTCCTTGAAGTCTTCTTTTCCTGCATGGTTAGAACAAGGCATATCCCAATTGGAGGGTAGTTTCTCCTTGGGCATATTCTGGAATTGATTCTCATGGATAAGGGTATGGAAGGGATTCTTGGTGCGTGGAGAAGGTGATCGTGGAGCCAAATAGTGACGCGGAGGCTTCCCTCCAGTTGACATCCGTGCAATCCTTTTGATCTTGGCAGGGTTTGCCAACACTCCAATGCTTGCAATGGTAGTGCCGATGTGCGGATGCTGGCTTTTCTTTGCCTCCTCTTCATCTATCTCCTTCTCCTGCCCAGGGTCTTGGGGATCCTCCTCCGCATGATCTTTTCGTTTACCCTTGGTGGAGACCATTGTACTTCTAAAGTTTTAAGAATAGTTCCTGGAAGAAACAGATCAAAACAAAAACACGATGAGAACACGATATACAAACCTCGGGGGATCCGGGGGGATTATATATTATGAATTTTTACAACAAAAGGAAGGTACTGGGAGAAAACGGGTTGGAGATGGAGTCCGAGGTGGCCACACCACCTGGTGGCATGGCCAAGGGTGCCCGTTCCAGGGGGTGGTGTGAGCCACCTAGGCTCCATTTCCTTCACTCTTTCTCTTTGTTGCTTTCCTTTTTGGATAAAAACTGCAAAAATATAACTTGACAGAATTTTCGCGGAACTTTTCTTACCAGAACTGTTACCTATTCGAAAACGGACTCTGCAGGTCTTCGAACTTGGTCTTTGATAAATTTTTCTAGAGTTACCATTTGAATAGCATCAATATCTTCATCTTCATACACATATTTCTCGAGTCATGAAACCTTTCACTTTCTTAGTATACCATTTTCTCCACTAACCTGGAAATTTCTTTCACACAAAACTTCACACAATTCTCATTAGCAACATTAGCGCATACACGGTAAATAACCTTTTAAGTTCAATTTCAACTGAAATCCATCAAAACATAAGCTACTATAACAAATCCTTCCGAAAACCCAAAAATAATTCAAAAGGGAAATCAATTTAAGTGGCAAATGCAAGAGTGGTAAAAATCTGTCAAAACAAACCAGAACGTAAATATCAATTTTTTCGAAAATCTTCTGTTGCTCAAATCAAAAAGTGTAAAACTAACGAAAGTTAAATAACAATCTGGGTCAGAAGCACAAAAAGTTTCAGCTCAATCCAAAGTACAGAGATCTCTCACGAATTTTTACGGTGAAGCACAAAAAATCTATTCCGGGACAGCAACTTTCCCAAATATTACTTCTCTCTCATTAGAGGTTGATCTTGACACAAAAACCAAACAAAAGGATAAGGAGAGGTTATTACCGAGGTAATAACTTCCAAGACTCAAATAAACGAAAGCAAACCGAAAGCACAAATAAATTGGGCTGTCTCCCAAAAAGCTCTTTCTTTATAGCCATTAAGATGGACATGATGATTTCAATGATGCTCACATAAGAATATGAATTGAAGTAAAAGAGAGCATCAAGAAGCAAAAATACACATGTTTAAGTCTAACCCACTTCCTATACAAGGGAATTTTGTAAGCAAACAAATTGTTGAAACCAGAGGCTACTAGCATAGGAAGGCAAAGCAAGTGCAACATAAAGATTTCAGCATAAAGTGAGGAAACTTAATATTATTGGGATGCATAAGAACACTTTTCCCCCTCTCATAATAACTTTCAGTATCATGCATAAATTTAACGATATAGCTATCACAAGAACCATCATAGCAATGATCACTTACTCTAACAGAAAACACAGGGATACTAGTTCTTATAACACTACTTTGCGAAACAGTTTTTAAAGTATCCTTACAAAGAATAGAGTGTCCATCTTTTACATATTTAGTGACAAAGTCTTTCACATTTGCTATCATAGGTTCAATAGCTACTTGTTCATCAGGTTCAACAACTTTATTTGTACTTTCATTAACCATACTAGCTATCATAGAATGTTCCTTTACCTTGACTGGGAAAGGCATTTTCTCAATGTAAGGTTCGGGTAAGACATGATTAGCAGTATAAACTTCAGTATTTCTTGCAGGAATGCTGTTAACAATATCTTGATAATGTGCATGATACTTATTCCACTTCTTTTTAGGAACTTCAATATAAGAAGCAAAAGCTTTAAAATAAGTTGCAATAGCTTGAGAGTCTAGACCATAAGCATTTTTAATATTTTGAAAGTCACCAGTTCCCATAAAAGATTCAATGCATTCACAATCATAATTTATACCTGACTTTCTTACTTTATCATTCTCCCATGCTTCAGCATTCTCTTGAATACGGTCTAGAAGATCCCATTTAGCTTCTTCTTCCATGCGTGTAAATGATCCAGCACATGAGGCATCCAATAGATCCTTATCATGGAGAGAAAGCCTTGCATAAAAGTTATTGACAATAATATTGTTGGGGAGCTCATGAATGGGACATTTGAGCATTAGTAACTTCAATCTCCCCAAGCTTGAGATGTACTCTCTCCATCAAGAGGCCAAAAGTTGTATATTTGATTCCGATCTTTATGAATCTCACTAGGAGGATAAAATTTTGAATAAAAGAGAGGCACTATTTCCTCCCATTCAAGAGCTTGACCATTCTTCAGCAGCTTATACCATTCTTCAGCTCTTCCTTTCAGTGATAACGAGAATAACTTCTTCTTGACTTCATCTGTTGTAATACCTGCACACTTGAACAACCCGCATAATTTGTGTATAAAAAGAAAATGATCTCCGGGATGGAAAGTTCCATCTCCAACATAATAGTTATCCATAACACGACCAATAATTCTTGTAGGTATTTTAAAAGTATCATTCTAAGCAGGTGGTGGGTCATCTACCACCTTAGCAGTGATAGTAGCATTACAAAAGAAGAAACTCAGTGAATTATCCATATTGAAAATAAAGCAACTAACAAAAGTAAACAATACTCATAGTAGAAGTTTCCTTTACCAGTTCCACTCTCCAATAGCGCTTCACTCCTCGGCAACGGTGCAAGAAAATAGTCTTGATGACCCACAAGTATAGGGGGGTGTATCACAATATTTTTGATAAGTAAGAGTGTCAAACCCAACAAGGAGCAGAAGGTGTTGGCGAATGGCTTGGAGCAGGAATTCTCTGTAAATACTTAGCAAACGGGTTTTTAAGGGTTTTTGATAATGCAAATAAATAAAGTACGAGTAAATAAAAGACAATAAGAATAAATACGGCGAGTGGCCCAATCCTTTCTTCAGCAAAGGACAAGCTGGTTGTATTACTTAAGATAACCAAACGTTCTTGAGGACACACGGGAATATCGTCAAGTGCTTTTGCTTCGTATAGTTGATTAATCTTCTTTAGTTTGCTAAGTGTTGTGTGGGTGAACCTGTGCTAATGTACAGACCTTCCTAGGACTAATACATACTTGTCATTATACCCCTTGCAAGCATCGGCAGGTACAAGAAAGTAATTAAGGTAGAAACCTAACCACAACTTTAACTCTAAGACTCTGACATCCCTTGTGCAAAGGTTTCCTAACGGGGGTTCAGATTTCTGTCACTCCGGCAACCCCTACGATTAGTAGCCAAATACACAATGCATTCCCCTAGGCCCATAAGGGTGAAAAGTTTCATGTAGTCGACGTTCACATGACACCACTAGAAGAAGTACACCACAACATAAATATCAAACAATTGAATCTTTCTCAACACAATTCCACTACTAACAACATGACTTCTCCCATGTCCTCAAGAACTAAACGAACTACTCACAAGACATCCTATGGATCAAGATTAGAGATGATATAACGATATGTAACAATCTGAACATAAATGATAGTTCATTGGTTCACTCAATAGCATCAACTACAAGGAGTAATCAACACCGGGAAAGTTTCCCCTAAGAACTATGCAAGATTGAACCCAATTGTTACAGCGGTATGGAGTGGTGATGATGGTGCTGGTGGAGATGATGATGATGATCCTGATGAAGTCCCGCTTGATGGTGGTTTTGATGGCGACGATCTCCCCTCTCCGGAAAGGAATTCCCCGGGCAGAATTTGTCTGCCGGAGAGATCTTTCCCTCTCTAGAGTTTTCCGCCCCGCAAAGGTGGCGGAATCTTTCTGTGGTCGCTCCCCAAGGCTTAGGGTTTCGTGGGGATAATATACGCCAAAGGGTAGAACCAGGAGTGGGCCAGGGTGGCCACACCACCTGGTGGCGCGGCCTAGGGCTACCCGCGCCATGGGGTGGTGTGGGCCCCCTGTGGCCCATCTCCACTCCCCCTTCTAGTATCCTTCGTCTTCTAGAAAAATAGGATTTTCCATATATTTTCCCGGATTTTCTGATCTTCGCGAATTTCGCCTCCAAACAACACCTTTTCCATCTGAATCTTGACTGCAGCAGTCCATGCTCTAAAAGTCATCAACCGTGCAAAAACAGATGAAATAACATAAGTATCATCTCTTAATATGAAATATGTCAATGAATAATAGTAAATTATGATATAGAATAGTGATGCAAAATGGATGTATCAATATACACACCTTGCTTTGAATTATGTTGTGTAGGAAATCACGCTTTTTAATATGACATCAGGAGTCATATTGAAGGTTTTTGAGGAAGTCCACATGGCCAAGTAATTGGGAAGCCATTCCCAGGCGACACCAAGCTTAACGACCACTGGTACGGGTAGGGCCCGCCTGTACCGTTGATGTCTGCAAGAGCATAGATTGTTTGTAGCTAGTTTCAAAGTTCATATATCGATCCCACAGGGAGCCCAAAGGTAAGTGTTTATTGGTGAAGTCTCTTTCACACCCGAAGTTGTCACAGGTCTTCGAGTGAATTGACTGCAAGTGTTGAAATAAGAATGAGATTTTGATTAAATGCAATAGATTTAAATAGAACTAAAATATAAACTTCGGAAATGTAAAGAATAAAAGTAAAGAACGACTTTGCTTGTTTGTTGTTTCCTGCAGATGGCAAAAGAAGGCGCGAGGAGATTCAATTCATGGTGATAGCGACTGTGCTAGGTGGACGAGTGGTAAATGTAACAATTATAATCTTATAGATATATGTGTAGGCGAGCAACCCATAATTAGCCAGAACTCCTCTTGGTAGATTTCATCCCAACTTCAATAATCCTACTAGCCTGCTACCAAAACCATGGTCAAACACTAGACGATTAAGACCCTTCAGGTCGCTTAGCGCTTAAGCTCCTTGGATCGGACTAATGCAATAAGCATAGTGGTTACTCGTTATCCTCGAGTCAACTAGCTTTCCATTGATATCCCCGTGTCACCCGGGGGTCGCCGGTCCACTAGCGAACACGATCTTATCTATGTAGAATAAGGTACCATGTTGTCTGGGCCCTTAATTGGACAACAAGCATTAGGCATCCCACAGATAGTCAAGCACGCATAATATAGTAATCAGAATCAATCACAAACTAATGGAAAATATATGAAGGCACATCACATCTCACCAATCCCCTACATCTCCCACGCCCAAGGGGATTACTCACACATGAGAGAAGAACGGATCATCAATATAATCAAATAAAGGGAATTCGTCTTTGTATTACCGTGGAGATCCACAATAAGAATAGAAAAACATCCAACACAATTTAAGATGGGAAGAAACAATCTCAAACCATAGTCTTGCAAGGTGGAGATCCATCTCTCTCTCAAGTACAAGTATTGGCTATGGGGGTGTATTGGCTAGGAGGTCAAAGATCGTGGAGAAAGATAAAGAACATCTTCTCCTTCTCCGGATCTCTTCTTTTTCCCTTCTAGATGGTGTGGCGGCTGATGCGTTGTGTTTTCGCCCCTGTCCCTTCACAGAAGTTGGCCCTTTTGACAAGACAGAGGCGGCGACAACTATACGGCAGGAACTATATGGCAAGAAAAATATTCGTACCATATAGTTGCTCGTTAAAGCTTCTGTGAGCTCCCCCGCGTGCTTCCAACGTGAGACTTGCATGTTTTCTCCAGAATATTGTATTTCTCTAGTTAAATCCTTCTATTGACGTTCAGAACCTGAAACACACATTAAAAACCAAGTTTTCTTTGCTACCGAAGTATTAGCATTAGGTAAAGCCAGAAAACGATCAAATCTAGGAGAAAACCATCAATAAAATCCATAAAAAATGTGTCGAATCTCACAGCTATCAACTCCCCCAAGCTTAGATGTTGCTCACCCTCGAGTGACAAGGAAATAAGGAAGAATAGCAGAGATTCGAGACTGAAAATAAAGGAACTCACAAGTTTGAATTGGTGTCAAATTCTTTTCTTCTCAATTCCTGCAATCTTAAATATGATCATACAAGTGTTCACAAGATTGCACTGAGTCCACTTCCTAACCACGTATACCTTGTTAGCAAATAAATCATATGCCCAAGCAAGTGTCGAAAGTTTAGCTAGGAAAGTGAGACAAATTGTTTTGGTGCCTCTCTTTGTTGAGAGATGAAAACTTTTTGTTCTTATTCATTTAACCAATTAATAGTACTCAAGTTGGCATCAAAACATTTAATTTAAGAACAACTCATCTACTGCCATGTGAAAATTTCAAGGCTCTCAAAGCACTTTTTTCTTTCTTTTGTCTTTCAAAAACTTCAGCTCTTTCATAGGGAAATCATGCCACTATTTTTAACATGTTATTGGGGCTGTGTTGTGCACTCGTGACCATGCCAATAAATAATTGTTGAGCAATAATGGGCCATAGGAGTACCACAACTTCACTTGGAACGTGAAACCATGAGGAGACTAAAAAGTTTACACGTTATAGCATTGCTGCTACAAACGTTTTCATAACCCAATAGCCGAAATCAAGTGGTTTCCCACATTTAGATCGTTCGTTGGCCAGCGGATTTAATAGTTCTCCATGGAGCACGATAGAGTTGTAATGACACACGTAAAGCTATATCTTATGGTAATTATTAGAAAAAGTAGTGGCATAATTTCTACTACTTAGAAGCATCCATTTAATCAAACAATTTCAATCAAGGGTACTATCGAGTCTATTTATATTAAGCTCAAATGGGATGGAGTAGTTCTAAAATAAAATTCTTTGATCTAAGCATGGAATCAAGTCATCTTTCAGATGCTTTTTCTTGTTGTAAAAATGTAGGAAGTATTTTTAACCAAGTTCATTGCTCATTGTTTCAAAGATAAAAAGGAGACATGTAACATCCCAAATCTTAAATCAAGGTTAATCAAGATCAAATCTAGCCAATTTAGGGTTAACAAAAACTTTTCCATTTAAAATCCTTAAGCTTTCATATGTGTGTGCATTTAAAATAGGAGTTGTTTTGAATTGCCATCATTGAGTGATCTATTGGTTGTAAAATGACTCTAAGGTGAATTACACATCATCTAGATCATCCCCAAGCAAATCCCAAAGAAAAAGAAATCAAAAAGAATTAAATAAAGGAAATGGTCACCTTTGCCATTTTAATCAAACTAGCCCACTTTGGGTATTCCTAGCACTCAAATTCCAATAGAAACAATTGTGGATCTTTGCACCCCTTGCTAGTATAAGTAGTGATGTGCCAAGGCCCACTTTTTGATCTCCCAAAAACATTCAAACTCCAATTTTAAATGACAAGTGAAAATGGAATCTAGCTCATATGTCTAGATCCCACTATTTCAAAAACCATCCAACTGAACTCCATTTCAAAATCTCAAGCAACCACGGATGCTTAAGCATGTGACAAACCACTCCACCAAAAATCTTTCAAAAATTCAAAAGTTTCCTTCATGCGGCCATTGTGTCGAGCACCTTGTGAGCAGAATCAAACTGGCCTAACTATCACTGTTTTTAATCAAATTTTGTCGAGCCATTTGAACTCAAATCAATGCCCTAGTCTACCCTAAACCCAACCAGTCCATCAAGGACCTACCCAATGGCCTAGGGCAACAGTTCACTGCCACCCCGAGGCCATGCTCGCTGGCCAAACGTGCACAAGCCACAGCAGACCGCCAGCCCCTCTCCGCCGCTCCAGGGAGCAAGGCGTGACCTCACCGCCGCCCACGGTCCACCCCACGACCCCTGCTAGCACCTGGACCACCTCCATTCTCTCGCGCCCATGCCTCTCTGCGCCTTGCCAGAGCACGCCAGAGTGCCCTCACCGCCAGCACGCCACAGACCGCGCCTTGACCGCAGACCACGACGCCGCTCCGTCTTGACCACCTCACCCCGCCAGACACGGCCATGCACCGCCGCGTGACCCATGATCGCCGGGAACCACGTCGAGCACCACCTCTGTCCCCCAGAGCGTGTGACGCTCTCGACCGATTGCCACCGCCCTAGCTGCGCCATAAAGCCATAGAGGACCGCCAGGAGGCAAGCCACCGTCCACCTACGCTGCCCATGCCTCTAGGCCCCTGTATCGTTGTCACCGATGAGCTTGTCGTCGCCCCTTTGGTCCCCTCCTCGAGCCTATATAAGGAGGCCTTCCCCAGCCTCAATCGCCACACCATTCGACTCCGCTCTCTCCACCAGTCCTTCCCCACCTCTCACTAGAGCAGCTCGAGCAGCAGGCCACTGAAATTTTACCGGAGGCAGCCACAGCAGAGGAGGAGACGCTGCCATTGATTTCGTCCACCTCAGCCTTTGCCACGACTTTGCCTGAGCTCGCCGTCGTCTACTCGTTCGTTTTTCCGCCTCGCCGCACTAGCTGGAGCCCCGGTACGTCCCCACTGCACCCCCACCGAGTCACTAGGGTTCAGTCTCGCCGGCGACGAGTCCGTCATCGATGACGACCGTGAGCCGTTAGATCTAGTTCTAATCCTACGGTCCAGCTCGCCCCATACCGCTTCGTGTGTAATGAGCCACTGATAGGAGGACCCCCTGTCAGCAGTCCTCAGCGCCGCGGAGTGAATCTGGGCCGGCCCAATTAGTTTCCCGCGCTGGCCTGATGACCCACAAGTATAGGGGGTGTATCGCAGTATTTTCGATAAGTAAGAGTGTCGAACCCAACGAGGAGCAGAAGGTGATGGCTAGTGGTATGGATCAGGAATTCTCTGCAAATACTTAGCAAACGGATTTTTAGGGGTTTTTGATAAAGCAAGTAAACAAAGTACGAGTAAACAAAAGACAGTAGGAATAAATGCAGCAAGTGGCCCAATCCTTTATGCAGCAAAGGACAAGCCAGTTGTATTACTTAAGATGACCAAACGTTCTCGAGGACACATGGGAAGACTGTCAAGTGCTTTCACTTCATATAGTTGATTAATCTTCTCTAGCTTGCTAAGTGTTGTGTGGGTGAACCTGTGCTAATGTACCAACCTTCCTAGGACTAATACATACTTGCGATTATACCCCTTGCAAACACCCGTAAGTACAAGAAAGTAATTAAGGTAGAAACCTAACCACAACTTTAAACTCTAAGACCCTTACGTCCCTTGTGCAATGGTTTCCTAACGTGGGTTCAGGTTTCTGTCACTCCGGCAACCCCTACGATTAGTAGCGAAATACACAATGCATTCCCATAGGCCCATATAGGTGAAGTGTCATTTAGTCGATGTTCATATGACACCACTAGAATAAGTACACCACAATTTAAATAACAATCTATTGAAGCTTTCTCAACACAACTCCACTACTAACAACATGACTTATCCCATGTCCTCAAGAACAAAGCGAACTACTCACAAGACATCATATGGATCATGATCAGAGATGGAATAACGATGTATAACAATCTGAACATAAACAATAATTCAATGGTTCACTCAATAGCATCAACTACAAAGAGTAATCAACACCAGGAATGTTTCCCCTATGAACTATGCAAGATTCAACACAATTGTTACAGCAATATGGAGATGGTGATGATGGTGCTGCTGATGATGATGATCTCGATGAAGTCCAGCTTGATGGTGGTATTGATGACGATGATCTTCCCTCTCCGGGAGGGAATTCCCCCAGCAGAAATCTGTCTGCTGGAGAGATATTTCTCTCTCGGTGTTTTCTGCCCCGTAGAGGCGGCGGAATCTTTCTGTGGTCACTCCCCGAGTATTAGGGTTTCAGGAGGATGATATACGCCAGAGGGGAGAGCCAGAGGTGGGCCAGGGAGGCCACACCACCTGCTGGAGTGACCTAGGGCTGCCCGCGCCAGGGGTTGGTGTGGGCCCCCTGTGGCCCATCTCCACTCCGTCTTCTGGCATCCTTAGTCTTCTGGAAAAATAGGATTTTCCTTAAATTTTCCCAGATTTTCTGATCTTCGTGAATTTTGCCTCCAAACAGCACCTTTTCCATCAGAATCCTGACTGCAGCGGTCCATGCTCCAAAAGTCATCAACCATGCAAAAATAGATAAAATAACATAAGTATCACCTCTCAATACGAAATATATCAATGAATAATAGTGAATTAAGACACAGAATAGTGATGCAAAATGGACGTATCATGGCCCTGTGATTCAAATAAATCTTTTTCTTTTTAGACTTATACTTAGTTCTGTCCCTTAGTTTGAAAATCAATTCAGAGAGTTTGTTAAATCCAAATTGAGTGATTCCAATTTTGTTGGAAAGATAATGAAAATCTCTATCCAAGACTGTTGGATTTAAGTCATTTAGAGTTATAGATCTATCCTAGTAAAAATAACAAGATAGAAGCTTTTTCACATTCAAACATTTTTCTAAAATCAACCACAATAGCTTTTGAGTTGATTCCAACTCTCAAAAATCACATTTAACCATACCTATCTGAATATGTAATAATATTAAGGTTTGCATGCAGTGACTTTGGACTAGGACCAAAATAATGCTATATAGGCATTTCTAGTCACTTTAAATCATTAATTATTAAACTTAAACTTATTAAAATCTGATCCCACCTTTAAATCACGTTCCCATATATTAGAATATGTGGTGATGACATGGTCCACATGATCCCATATTTTAAATGGAGAATATTAAATCTTAGTTAATTTCAATGAGTAGAAATTACTTTTCTCAAATAAAAAGAATGAAGCTAGTTCATTAAACCTTGTGATGTTTGTGATGATACTAGATCATCAAATGTGTGCCTTAGTGTGATAGGTAGACTAGTTAAGTATTGTTTGGTGATTGTGTATTCCGTATGTATTTATAGACGATAGTACCGACCAAGTCTTCGAGGAGGAGGAAGAGAATTTCAACCACTGCACTACACAAGGGAAGCCTAGCACTTCAAGTAAACTGAGCAAGCTATTGTTAGCAAGCTAAAATTAAGCAAGATAACCTCAGCAAGATGCAATAGGCATGCTTGGTTATACCCCTTTGACTTATACCTACTTCAAGTTTTATTTACAAGCTTTACTTTCTTTACTTTACCAAAGTCCTTTACTTTGTTTAAAGGTAGCATAAGAAGTATAAAACTTGACCTATCTAGTAGACTTAGATGTCATTCTATGGCATGAGATTGAGATTAGCATCCCACATTAGTGAACACTCTTAACATAGTAGTTTAGAGCTAAACCAAAACTTGATCACTTTAGATGGGAATACTTGGTGAAAATGACTTGTGAAAACCTTGGAATGATGAGTCATTCTATTGTAATGTTTTGACATGTGTTGAGAAACACAAATGTTTATGATGATGATGAAAATGTTAAGGCATGAGCCTTAACCCTTTTCTAAAAACTGAAGGTTGGGTTTGGATGCGATACCATTCCAATTTTACCGTACAACCACAATACCTGAATTGGGTAAGGCTTAGCCAGAAGTTTATATGCATTAGTATCAGTTCCCTCGCGGGAGAGGTTTGAGCTGAGGCTACCTCTCAATATTGTCCACCTATGCAGTGCCCAGGATGACAGATGGTCATGGCTGGGAGGCCATACTCATAGGAGAGGTGCTTATACTAGAGTGTGTAAAGGAAATGTTATGTTTGATTATCTGCATAGTAAGTATGATGATTCAGGGTTATCCCTGACAGATGTATCGAAACTTGTGGTGAAAGTGTACCACCTCTGCAGAGTGTCAAACTATTCGAATAGCCGTGTCCGTGATTATGGACAGTTGGAGTGGCCATACTGTTCCGTTGTCAGATGTTTTCAAAATGACTTATGAAATGAATTGTTACATGACTTGACCACAACAGAGTGGTGGCTATAACAATTAAGTTCCCACTTAGGTGTTTTCAAACTTTATTTTATCTTTCTTTGTTTCTGAACTCAGCTTAGGTTACAAACTTAACTTTACAAATAGACTTAGAACTTAGCATTCCTACTAGAACTACCTTACTTGTTAGTGATAGTTTGCGAGTACTTAAGAGTACTCATGGCTTTTGTCCCTAGCTATTCCCGTGACTAGACTATGAGGAGAACTACCCTGAAGGAGGACAACTGGACGACTATGTCAACTAGGATCATCTCCCATCGTCAGCATTGCCTGTGACTCTGAAGATGGACCCCAGCGCTACGCTATTTATTCTGCTACTTGATTTTATTAAGACTTATCATGAGATCCTGTATTTGTGTAAAACCTTATTATGGTTTGTAATGGATGATGTACTGTGATATCCAATCTGTTATGTCTCGCAAAAATGGTAATCCTAGGATTGCGATGTATGGCATAATAGGCATCTGGGATTAAAAATCCGGGTGTTGACAAGTTGGTATCAGAGCCATCCTGACCATAGGAGACCCTAGTTAGAATGGACGTCCGAACAAAAACTTAGTTTCAAACACCAAAGTGAGTATTTATGAAAACTATTTCCTCTCTTACCCTTGGGAATTCTTTCTCTCAAAAAAATTCACGTTCCTCCAAATTCTTACATTACTACATAAAACTTTGACACACTTAATCACTTCACTAACTTTCTCATCCTAAATTCTTATAGATGGAAGCCCAATACAACAAGTTCTACCAGTTGGGCAACGGAGGCCAACTGATCTTCGAGAGGGATCTAGATTCACTATATGAGTTCTTGGAGCATCCACATCCGGAATTTCTTGGAGCTCAACTCCCGGGTCCACCAGGAGGAGATTTACAATGGCTAGTAACTGCTGATGTTCGAGGCAAGATAGAAGCACCAGTATCTGGGAGGATTTAGTTCTCCGTGAGAGAGAACAACTGGCTAGATGGATTAGCCAGGGCAATGCATGAAGCTCTCGCACGTCTGTGTGCCCAAAGTGTCAACCTAATCCAAGGAACCTGCTTTGTTCACTATGCAAGGCGTGATTCCATGGGAATGTCGCTAGAGATGCCAAGTCACCCAACATTGAAGCGTCAAGTGGAGAACCTCGACTTCCTACTGTATGATAGACAGAAGGAGTTGGACAATACTAGAGAGCTCGCCAACAAAAACCTCGCCATTGCTGCCCAGAAGGACCAGACTTTCTCACTGCTCGTCAAGGATTGTCAGTCTCTTCGCCGTCAACGCGCAAAGAAGGATCGCACCATCGACCGTCTTCGCAAGAAGGTGGCCCACCTCGAGAAGACCATCAAGGAGCAAGAAGCTCAACTTGTAGCAAAAGAAGAAGAAGAGGAAGGTGAAGATATCCAAGGGGATATTGACTCCTATCTCAGCAATGATGATGACTATCTAGAGGAGGATGTTGTGGACTTCTACACCGATGATGATGACTCCGACTTCATCGATGATGAGTAGATGCACTAGAGCACTATCGTAGAGTGAGGAGTATCGGTCCCATTGTATCATAGCTTGTAGAATGGTTCTTAAAACCATTTGTTTTCCTTTGATGTTGTGGGGTGTGTGTGTTTGTATCGTGTGCTTTGCTTGAATGAATGAAAAGAAGTTAGTTGCAAAACCTGAGTCAAACTCAAAGTTTTAGCTTTGAAATCAAAACCATGAACCTTAGAACTTTCCCTCTTACCCCTTTATATATCTCAATCGTCAGATGGCTCGTGGAAACCAAGGAGGGAGCAGCTCATCGCAAGACCCAATGCTGCAGATTCTACAGACTCTCATTGCAGACCGTGAAGCTAGTAGGGCAGAGCGCCAAGCTAATCTAGCAATACTGCAGCAAATCTCCTAGTGGCTCACAACAACCAGAACCATGGAAATCAGGATCATCATGGATCCAAACTCAAAAACTTTCAGAATACCAATCCCCCAATCTTTAGTACTTCAAAGAACCCACTGGATGCTGATGACTGGTTGTAGACAATGGAGAACAACTTAGAAGTAGTAGGAGTGGATGCCAACGAGAAAGTTCTTTTTGCCACCCATTATTTGGCAGGAGATGCAAGAGCGTGGTGGAATAGCATCCGCACAATGAACCATGGTCAAGTGATGACATGGGAAGCCTTCAAAATCAAGTTTAGCCACACCCACGTGCCGCAGGGTCTAGTCACCAGAATGAGAGATGAATTTAGAGAGTTGAAGCAAGGCAGAATGACTGTAGTGGAGTACCATGATAGATTCTTGTCCCTTGCCAGGTATACACCTGATGAGATCAACACGGAGGCCATGAAGTAGGAGAGATTCCTGAACGGACTGCATGATGAGATGCAGACTATCCTCGTCAACATCCGTTTCGAGGATCTCGAAGAGCTAGTTGACTCTGCCATTTAGATGGAAGGGAAGATCAATCAAGAAAACGACAACCACAAACGTCAGATGATGCACCAAGCTGGATCCAACAGTCACCAGAAGTACCGTCCCAACCCTTCTGCGGGATATGTACCATGGAACAATCGACCCCCAATGTCTCGCCCAAGCTACCCCAACCGTAGTGGAGGAAATGTGAAGTCCGGAGGAAACAACAATCACCCCGGCAACTCCAGCAATTTCAACCGTGCACCTCCCAAGAGAAACAACAACAACAGCAACAACAACACCGCACCCAGAACTGGAAGCAATGTTGTGCTCGTGGCAGCGAAAGACAAGTCCCAGATTACTTGTTTCGAGTGTGGAGTGAAGGGTCACTATTCCAATGAGTGTCCCAAGAAGATTGCCTGGCCACTGCCAATGTGAATGCCCCAGCCCAACAACAGCGTCGTGTTCAACCAGGAAGAACATTCGCCCCAGGGAACCCTCACAACCGCAACGGCCATCTCTTCCACATGAACGCCGAAGAAGCCCAAGAAGCACCAGATGTAGTGCTGGGTATGTTTTCTGTCAACTCAGTTTTAGCAAGAGTGTTGTTTGATTCTGGAGCCTCGCACTCATTTGTCACCAAATAATTTACATGCACTAGTAAGATTCACCCAACAAACTTGAAGCATGTCATGATAGTTCAAATCCCCGGTTCAACTACAAAAGCTAGAAAAATTTGCAAAGTTGTGCCTATCAGTATACATGGGATAGATTTCTATGCCAATCTAATAGTACTTGGAACCAAAGGTTTGGAAGTAGTACTAGGAATGGATTGGATGTCAAAGCATAAAGGATTGATTGACTGTGCCAAGAAAGCTATCACCATGACTAGTAGCTCTGGAGTATCAGTAGAACATATCTCTGAAACCTTACCCCGTCAATTCAAGTGCAACAAGAGTCTAGCCCTACCCACCATAGACCAAGTCAGAGTAGTCTGTGAATACCCCGACATATTCCTAGATGAATTGCCCGGTATGCCCCCGGATAGGGATATTGAGTTCATTATTGAACTAATTCCCGGAACCAGACCCATAGCCCAGAGACCCGATAACATGAACCCCTCAGAGTTAGTAGAATTGAAGAAGCAGTTGGATGCTATGTTGGCAACAGGCTTGATTCAACCAAGCGCATCGCCATGGAGATCTCCAGTGTTATTCGTCGACAAGAAAGATGGAGGCAACCATTTGTGCATAGATTACAAGAAGCTGAATGACGTCACAATCAAGAACAAGTACCCTTTGCCAAAGATAGAGGATCTATTTGATCAGTTGACTGGAGCAAATGTGTTCTCTAAGATTGATCTTAGGACTGGTTATCACCAACTTAAAATTCGTGCAATGGATATTCCAAAGACCGCCTTTACCACTCGTTATGGATTATACGAGTATACGGTCATGTCTTTTGGATTAACCAATGCCCCTGCTTATTTCATGAATCTGATGAATAAGATCTTTATGAATTTTCTAGATAAGTTTGTCGTTGTGTTTATCAATGATATCCTTATCTACTCCAAGTCAGAAGAAGAGCATGAGCAACATCTGAGAATCATGCTAGAAACCCTTAGAGAGCATCGGTTGTATGCCAAGTTCAGCAAATGTGAGTTTTGGCTAAAGGAAGTAGGAGTCCTAGGACATATTGTGTCTCCCGAAGGAATAGCTGTTGATCCCACCAAGATCAGAGATGTCGAAGCATGGGAAGCCCCAACCACTCAAACCCAAGTCCGTGCATTTCTCGGATTAGCGGGATACTACTGCAAGTTCGTAGAGGGATTTTTGAGCATAGCAAGACCCATGACCCAATTGTTGAAGAAGGACAAGAAGTTTGAATGGACCGACAAATGTGAAGCAAGTTACCAAGAGCTGAAGAAGAGATTGATTTCAGCCCCAATATTGATCATGCCAGATATCAAGAAGCCGTTTGATGTGTATTGTGATGCATCCAAGATTGGTCTCAGATGTGTACTGATGCAAGAAGGCAAAGTCATCGCATATCTGTCTCGACAACTGAAGCATGAGTAGAACTATTTGACCCATGATCTTGAGTTAGCAGCCGTAGTTTTGGCATTGAAGACATGGCGTCATTATCTTATGGGTAATCGCTGTGATATTTACTCAGATCACAAAAGCTTGAAGTATATTTTTACTCAGAAGGAGCTGAATATGAGGCAAAGGAGATGGATAGAGTTAATCAAGGATTATGACCTTGACATTCACTATCACCCCGGCAAAGCCAATGTGGTAGCGGATGCTCTTAGTAGATTGCCGTGTAGACTAAACACCATGATCAAGGAGAAGCAACCAAGTTTGTATGAGGAGTTGGAGCAATTTAGAACTGAGCTAGTTAGCAAAGGATTTTTTAGCTAGCATTGAACTTCAACCCACTTTGATTAGCCAAATCAAGGAAGCCTAGAAGGGAAATGAAAGTATCGACGGAATCAAACATCGTATTGGTATAGGAAAGGTACCTGGATTCACCGAAGACGAAGAAGGAGTTATGTGGTACAAAGGACATATCTGTGTGCCAGCAGATTCGGAGCTGAAGCAAGTTATCATGCAAGAAGCTCATGATACTCTTTATTCTATCCACCCCGGAGGAACGAAGATGTATCAGGATTTGAAGGAGCAATTTTGGTGGCACAAGATGAAGAGAGAAATTGGAAGCTACATCGCCAAGTTTGATATCTGTCAGAGAGTCAAAGTGGAACATCAGAGACCCGCAGGACTGTTGCAACCATTGCAGATTCTGGAATGGAAATGGGATTCCATCAGAATGGACTTTATCACCGGTTTGCCTACTTCTAGTAGGGGAAATGACTCAATCTGGGTCATCGTTGATAGACTGTCCAAGGTAGCTCATTTTATACCTGTCAAGACAACTTACCAGAGTTCGAAGCTAGCAGAGTTGTACATGGATAGAATTGTTAGTCTGCATGGAACCCCCAAGACCATAGTATCAGATCGAGGAACCCAATTTACCTCGAGATTTTGGCAGAAAGTCCAAGAAGGACTAGGAACCAAGTTGAATTTCAGCACCGCTTATCTCCCGCAAACCGATGGACAGACTAAAGAGTCAACCAGATCTTAGAAGATATGTTGAGAGCTTGTGTGTTAGAGTATGGATCAAAATGGGAAGATTGTCTGCCTTTCGTGGAATTCTCATACAACAATAGTTATCAAGCCAGTTTGCAAATGGCACCATTTGAATTCCTATACAGAAGAAAGTGTCGTACCCCTTTGAATTGGTCACAAGTAGGAGAGAGTCAGATTTTTGGACCCGACATCCTACGAGAAGCTGAAGAGAAGGTTCACAAAGTCCGTGAGCACCTCAAGACCACCCAATCCAGATAGAAGAGTTATGCTGACAAGAGAAGGAGAGACCTGACTTTCAATGTCAGAGATTTTGTACATCTCAAGGTTTTGCCATTAAAGGGAACACAAGGCTTTAGTCTGAAAGGAAAGCTAGCCCCTAGATATATCGGAGCCTTCAAGATTCTGAATCGTCGAGGAGAAGTATCGTATCAACTGGAACTGCCAGAAGAGATGCCAGCCATCCACAATGTGTTCCATATCTCGTTACTTCACAAATGCTTAGAAGTGCCGGAGAAGACCGAAGTTTTCAAGAACATCGATCACCAAGTTGTTGATATCAACAAGGATCTGACATATCATGAAGTACCCATCCGTATCTTGGAGGAAGCCTACAGGACCACCAGGACCCGGAGTATCAAATTTCTCAAGATCCAATGGAGCAACCATACCGAAGAAGAAGCCACTTGGGAGCAAGAAGATTACATTAGGACTGAGTTCCCAGATCTCTTTAGTTCCTAGTTTTCTTTCTTAAATCTCGGGACGAGATTTTTTTTAAGGGGGGAAGGTTTGTAACATCCCAAATCTTAAATCAAGGTTAATCAAGATCAAATCTACCCAATTTAGGGTTAACAAAAAATTTTCCATTTAAAATCCTTAAGATTTCATATGTTTGTGCATTTAAAATAGGAGTTGTTTTGAATTGCCATCATTGAGTGATCTATTGGTTGTGAAATGACTCTAAGGTGAATTACACATCATTTAGATCATCCCCAAGCAAATCCCAAAGAAAAAGAAATCAAAAAGAATTAAATAAAGGAAATTGTCACCTTTGCCATTTTAATCAAACTAGCCTACTTTGGGTATTCCTAGCACTCAAATTCCAACAGAAACAATTGTGGATCTTTGCACCCCTTGCTAGTATAAGTAGTGATGTGCCAAGGCCCACTTTGTGATCTCCCAAAAATTCAAAAGTTTCCTTCATCTGGCCATTGTGTCGAGCACCTTGTGAGCAGAATCAAACTGGCCTAACTATCACTATTTTTATCAAATTTTGTCGAGCCATTTGAACTCAAATCAATGCCCTTGCTATCACTATTTTTATCAAATTTTGTCGAGCCATTTGAACTCAAATCAATGCCCTTGTCTCCCCTAAACCCAACCAGTCCATCAAGGACCTACCCAATGCCCTAGGGCAACAGTTCACCGCCACCCCGAGGCCATGCTCGATGGCCAAACATGCACAAGCCACAGTAGACCTCCAGCCCCTCTCCGCTGCTCCAGGGAGCAAGGCGTGACCTCACTGCTGCCCACAGTCCACCCCACGGCCCCTGCAGCCCCTGGACCACCTCCATTCGCTCGCGCCCATGCCTCTCTGCGCCTCGCCAGAGCAGGCCAGAGCGCCCTCAACGCCAGCACGCCACAGACCCCGCCTCGACTACAGACCACGCACGCCGCTCTGCCTTGACCACCTCACCCTGCCAGACACGGCCATGCACCGCTGCGCGACCCACGATCACCGGGAGCCATGTCGAGCACCACCTCTATCCCCTAGAGCGCGCGACACTCCCGACCGATTGCCACCGCCCCTAGATGCGCCATAAAGCTGTAGAGGACCGCCAGGAGGCAAGCCACCGTCCGCCTACGCTGCCCATGCCTCTAGGCCCTTGTATCGTCGTCACCGATGAGCTCGTCGTCGCCCCTTCGGTCTCCTCCTCGAGCCTATATAAGGAGGCCTTCCCCAGCCTCAATCGCCACACCATTCGACTCCCCTCTCTCCACCAGTCCTTCCCCACCTCTCACTGGAGCAGCTCGAGCAGCAGGACGCCGAAATTTCACCGGAGGCAGCCGCAGCAGAGGAGGAGACGCTGCCGTTGATTTCGTCCACCTCAGCCTCTACCACGACTTTGCCTGAGCTCGCCATCGTCTACTCGTTCGTTTGCCTGCCTCGCTGCACTAGCTGGAGCCCTGGTACGTCCCCACTGCTAATCCGAGACCATGGGGGAATAATTCTAGAGGGGGAGAGAGATCCTTCACAGGGAGGTGGGTGGAAGAAGGAGGAAGAGGGTGGCCTTTTATAGGAGGAGGGGGGTGCCCCTCCTTCATGGCCGGCGCATGGGGGTGACTCCTCACCTCCCCCATTCATGTGGTGGTAACCCCTCCACATTAAAATGCCTCTTCACATTCCCCTTTAAAGTCCCTACTTTAAATGCATTAAAATTCTCCAAGTTTAATGCTCTCTCATTTAATAAAACTCTTTTATTAAATTTATTCAGAATTTTGTTAATTACTTTAATTAACAAACATTCACATATAACCCCTTGCAATATTTCAATATCACATGCAGAACCACTTTCTGCAATTTCACCCGAAACAATTTCCGGTTTCTATCGAAACAATTCCTGCGCTTTGCAATTCTTTCGTCTGAAACATATGTGCTCCAAAATGGTGTCCGGTAACTCTTAAGTGTGTCACCCTACGGTTCGTGAATAATGCAGACATGATCGAGACCCCTCTCCGATCAATAATCAGCAGCGGGACCTAGAGATCCGTACTGACTCCTACACATTCAATGATGACTTCTGTGATCGTGAGAACCTTTAACGCTAGTAACTAAATCCCTTTGTCTCGTGATATATTACATGTACGAGATTCGATCATCGGTATCTCCATACCTAGTTTGATCTCGTTACCGACATGCACTCTTTTCTCGTTCCCGTGATATAACATTCTAGTGATCACATCACTTGCTTGCAAGCTATCTTAATGTGATATCACTGAGAGGGCCCAGAGTATATCTATCCGTCATCGGGATTGACAAATTCCACTCTTGATCTATGAGCCTCAATATAACACCTTCGTAGCACTGAACCCATCTTTATAGTCACCCTGTTACGGTGTGACATTTGATGTTATCAAGATGCTCTTCCGGTGTTAGCAATTAACATGATCTCATGGTCTAAGGATAAAGATTACTTCGTATAGTGTTATAGCAATATAAACATAATGACTTTGATCGTAATGCTATACTTCGGATGAATGTTCATCACATCATTCAACTAATGTTGTGACCTTGTTATTAACAACATCCAATGTCCATGATCAGGAAACCTTGATCATCTTGTTAATCAACAAGCTAGTATATAAGAGAGGCATAATTAGTAACCCTTTTTGTTTATTAAACACACATGTATTGACGTTTCCGATCAATACAATTATAGCATGCAAAATAAACATTTATCATAAACATGGAATAAGATAATAACCACTTTATTATTGCCTCTCGGGCATATTCCCTTCAGTATCCCACTTGCACTAGAGTCAATAATCTAGTTTGAAAAACTTTGCGTCTTGAAAACCTATGGCTTTCTGGTGTTGCATATACGCGATTGCTAGTGGTTAACGTAATCTCTGGATCTGACAGTTTTAGGTCCGTGTGTATTTGCATGTCTTTGCGTCTCTACACATCACTCATTCTCAAATGATATGGCATTGTATAAATTTCATCCTCTAGTGAGACCTTTAGTTCGTTCGAGTTAAAATATGTTGATATTATTGTCACACAATATATCTTCATAGTATAGCCCACTTCGAACCACACCTAGTTTGATAACAAACTACTTAACACAAATGCCCTCCTTTGCTGCTACTATAGCAGTTATATACTTAGCCTTTTGTTTTAGTATGCGTCACAATGTCTCAACTTTGGAACTCATCCAAATCCATCATGGAACATCCTTTCCATTACATTGTGCCACCCATAGTCTAAATTGAGATAAATTTAATTTGTATCTTGTGACAAAACTAGTATCAATGTAACACTTTACAATGAACTACCTTTAACTATTTGTCACTTATACATGATATATTCTTAGTTCTTCCAAAGCTCATAAGAATATCTTTACTATTGTCCAATGATCATCTTTTGAATCATTCTGGTATGTGCTCATAACATTTAGAGCATAGGACATTTTGGATGTATACATATCATGGTATAATCGATCAAAATCTTCATGTGATTTTACTCACCAAGTGTTGAAACACTTGAATCTTGATACAATCCTTTCCATGCAGCAAGAACCTTTCTTGTTGTTTCCATATTGAACCCTTTCAATATCTCATATATGTATGTCTGGCATAACCATATTAGCGCCTCAATCTATCCATATAGACATTGATGCCAAATATTCTGGGTTTGCCCAAGTCTTTCATCGAAATCTTATTTTAATGAAATCATTAACTTGTGTCAATACAAGATACATCATTTCCAATCAACAATATGTCCTCTACATAATGTATTAGAAATATGTCTCAACGCTCCCACTTAATTTCTTGCAAATGCAAGCATCTTCATCATCTCCGATGAATTTAAACTCTTTTAACAGTTTCATCATGGTGAAGATTCCAACTCCGCCATGCTTATTTCAACTATTGAAGTTTGCATGCCCTTTTAGCACCCTTTGAATTAACAAAACCCTTCGGACCGTGTCATGTACACGTCCTAGGTAACCATTCTATTAGAAGAACATTGTTTTGTTTATTCAACTACCATATACCAAATTATATGTTGTGGTTGCTACATTAATCCGTCAAGACTAAATATCGCTATGAAAGATCAAATCTTCTCATAGTCAACTCCTTGAACATTGCCGTAAACTTCTTTTCGACATGTCGACTATTTCATAGATGTTAAACATCCATGTCTTATTTCTTTATAGATCCAAACACAACCGATAGGCTTCATGCCTTTCTGGAGGGTCTTCCAAGTTCAGAAACTTGATTTCTCGTGTATGGATACTATCACGGATTCTATGACTTCTAGTCATTTTATGGAGTCAGGGCCCATCATCGCTTCTTTGCATGCAGTCGGTTCATCATTGTCAAAACAATAATGACTTGCTTATCAAATCACACTATTTGATTCTTACCGACCCACATGGTCAATAGGAACTCTAATCTCCGAGATCACACCTTTTGTAATCACGGGAGCCATGAGCATTGTGGCCACCACCGGGACACTTTCCGGCGCTGCGCTACTTAGCACATATAGCTAAGGTTCAACAACCTTATCAAATTTCTATTGGCCTCCCACTTAACTTTTCGCGAAAAATTCCTTCTCAAGAAACTTGACGTTCCAAGTGACAAACTCTTTTATCCTCGGTGTTATGGAGAAATTCCTAACAAATTCTTTGGGATAACCTACAAAGACATGCTTATCCAACTTTGGTTGTAAACATTTTACTTATGCATGGCATACCAAAATTTAAGAAAAGACAATTCGGGTTTTATCCCAAACCATAACTCATATGGTGTCATTTCAACAGATCACGATGGTGCTCTTTTCAGTGTAAAAGCGGTAGTCTCTAAAGCTTCAATCCTTAAAACATAATGGCAGTTTTATAAATGGCACCTTTGATCTTACCTTGTCAAACATGGTTTGATTTCATCTCTCGAATATGCCATACTCCTATGGTTTATCGGGAAACACAAATCATGGAACAATTCCTCAAATCTTAGGTGTTTTGCTAAACATGTAACTCAAATATCTTCGTTTATGATCGAATCATAAACTCTTTATTTTCTTGTTACAATGATTTTTCACTTCATCTTGAAAGTCTTTGAACAAATTTCAAATGTTTCATACTTCTTCCTTATTAAGTAAATATACAGATATATTCACTCAAATTTTCGAAGAAAGCATATGAAGCAAAAAAGTCCATCGCATATGGCTACACATAATGGACTATGCACATAAACATGCACAATTTCCAATAAGCTAGTCATCTGTTCCTCTCTGGCTTATGGACGGAGTTTCAATTATCTCGAGGAAAAGTCTCACATGCGTCAATTGATCAAAATCAAAGACTCCAAAATTCCATCAACATGGAGTTTCTTCATGTTTTCTTTCCAATATAATTATAAAACAGCGATGTCACTTCATAAGTGATATTTTAATCATTTGTCTTGCGACATTTTAGAAATAGTGTTTATGGATGTGATTTCTCCCATTAGACTTGTAAAAGTTCATCCATCCTTTATGGAATACGATAATTATTTGAACAACCATTGTTCTTGTAATATCGGAACAAAATAACAATTATTAAAACAAATCTTGAAGGCTAGGTTTAACGACAACAAAAACACAATAACACTTTATTTGTTTTCGATGAACATCATCACTTATTCTCTTGCTAGTTACTTAGGCCATTGCAGTTCATGAATTGCGTTGTCCTGTATGACACTTCATACCAACCAATTCGGTATCCAATACCGGTATCAAATACCTAAGAACCACATTGTTTAACAAGCAAGGAATGCAGCCATAACATGTATATCTTCTATATACCTAAGTTGGACATCTCCAACCTTTTATTTTCTGCCAAATATTTTATAGATTCTATTTCAGCAATTCCTTTTCCTTTAAAAGAATCTATCAACATCAATAGTGGTGTCATTCACATGACACATAGTACAAAGTGTATATAGTCAAACACTAATACCTTTGGACTTGCACTTTGAAGTGGATCACCATCATCAAATGTTTGGTATTCTTTCAAAAATCCATTCTTTAGTAATCTTTTAGTGTAGTAAACATTTTTACTTACATCTTCTATTCATCATTATCATGACAACTTTCATGATCAAGCTACTATAGCTTATAAGGAAGAATGATGAGTATAATTTCAGTTCCCAAAACCTTTTGGGATATTCGGATGCCTAGCATCTCCATCCTTCACAAATTCTCATACAATATGAGAACATGTATTTCGCTAAATTACACTCTATCATAATGCAACCAAAAACTTTGTTTCAGATATCACAATATCTTTCACACATGATGGTTTCTGAAACAATTCTTTCAGCTCCTAGATAACCTCGATATTAAAACAACTTTTGAATATCAAGAATCATGGAGGCAAACATGATACTTTAGATACTAACATTGGAATTCTTACTCTTGATTTAATACTACTTATTAAACTTCACGGAGTAAATAGAGTTTGTTGAAAGTTTGCAATAGGACTTCTAAACTTTAAATTGACATTCAAAACAATGCGATACCAGTTCGTAAAGTAAATATCCAGAATTCTATAGTTCTATTATCTTAATTGAAACTAAGCATAAGGTAGTGAACAGATGCCAATGACTATAACACATTATGCAAATTCACTTTGATTTAGTTTATGACAAATTGAGTTTGACTAATCCAAATTAGAGATAAACTCCCACTCAAAAACGACATCCCTTGTGCCTTTTTGGTGATTACATGAACCAAATCCACTACACCAAGTCCGATCATCACGTGAGTCGGTGTAGCTTCAAAGGCGAGCATCAATATGGGCATCATATCAACTATATGACTCATGCTTAAACTTTCGGTCCGTGTTCCGAGGCCATGTCTATACATGCTAGGCTCGCCAAGTAAGAACCTTAGTACTCGTGTGTGTAAAACTGTCTTACACCTGTTGTATGAAAGCGTAGAGTCGAGTACACCCGATCATCACGTGATGTCTCGAAACACGATCCATAGAACGGTGCATACTTAAGGAAGAACACATTTTATCTTGATATCTAAATGAGGGATCATCTTACATTGCTACCAAAAGCGCCAAACTAGCAGTATAAGATGCTAACATCTAATGTGTAAAGTGAGATGATATGCTCCATGCATTTGATCTCTATCATTTGCATCGTGGTATGATCTCTATCATTCCTTTGTGTGTAAGGCCAAGGTCTATGGAACTTACACGTTGAGTGTGTTGTAAGAGTATCTATCATACATCTACTTACAACAATACCATATCAAGACACTAGCCCAGCAACGATCTAAACTAGACGCCTCTAATTTATCAATTGCAAGTTTTACGTGGCTTAGGGATTTCGGAGATAGAACCGTTCTTACCTACGAACATGAACCACAACGAGGATAACCAAGTTATTAGCAACTCGTTGTAAATCAGATATTGACTATAGTAGGAGAGACAGACACCCGCCAGCCACTTATGCAAAACAAGTTGCATGTCAGTCGTGGAACCGGTCTCATGTACGATGACATGTAAGGTTGGTCCGGGCCGCTTCATCCCACTATGCCACCAATATCCAAAATACATAGAAGATGCAATAACATGATCATCATCGCCCACATATAAACATATGTGTACTACCCGTGCAAAGCACCTACGCATAGATCAGGCTCTGATACCACTGTTGGGTCCACAACATAGAAAACAAAAAATTTCCTACGATGAGAACTACACACCAAGATCTATCTACTAGGTACAAAGCAACGGATGGACATACATCCAACGAGAACTTACCCTCGAAGACAACGAGTTTTGTTAACGAGTAGGAACTCGTGGTTGATGTAGTCGTACACTTGCCGATCTCAAGATCGTTAGGAAGTCCGAGCGCCGCAACTCAGCAGTGCATCCGTACTCGCACACACGTTCAAGCCACCGGACAACCTCCACCTCCTCGCTCCAGCGATCCAGCGGAAGCAGCAACTCCTTCCAGACGAAATGCCACCGGGAACATGTATCTCGCTAATCCGAGACCATGGGGGAATAATTCTAGAGGGGGAGAGAGATCCTTCACAAGGAGGTGTGTGGAAGAAGGAGGAAGAGGGTGGCCTTTTATAGGAGGAGGGGGTGCCCCTCCTTCATGGCCGGCGCATGGGGGGTGAATCCTCACCTCCCCCATTCATGTGGTGGTAACCTCTCCACATTAAAATGCCTCTTCACATTCCCCTTTAAAGTCCCTACTTTAAATGCATTAAAATTCTCCAAGTTTAATGCTCTCTCATTTAATAAAACTCTTTTATTAAATTTATTCAGAATTTTGTTAATTACTTTAATTAACAAACATTCACATATAACCCCTTGCAATATTTCAATATCACATGAGAACCACTTTCTGCAATTTCACCTGAAACAATTTCCGGTTTCTATCGAAACAATTCCTGCGCTTTGCAATTCTTTCGTCTGAAACATATGTGCTCCAAAATTGTGTCCGGTAACTCTTAAGTGTGTCACCCTACGGTTCGTGAATAATGCAGACATGATCGAGACCCCTCTCCGATCAATAATCAGCAGCGGGACCTAGAGATCCGTACTGACTCCTACACATTCAACGATGACTTCTGTGATCGTGAAAACCTTTAACGCTAGTAACTAAATCCCTTTGTCTCATGATATATTACATGTACGAGATTCGATCATCGGTATCTCCATACCTAGTTTGATCTCGTTACCGACATGCACTCTTTTCTCGTTCCCGTGATATAACATTCTAGTGATCACATCACTTGCTTGCAAGCTATCTTAATGTGATATCACTGAGAGGGCCCAGAGTATATCTATCCGTCATCGGGATTGACAAATTCCACTCTTGATCTATGAGCCTCAATATAACACCTTCGCAACACTGAACCCATCTTTATAGTTACCCTGTTACGGTGTGACGTTTGATGTTATCAAGATACTCTTCCGGTGTTAGCAATTAACATGATCTCATGGTCTAAGGATAAAGATTACTTCGTATAGTGTTATAGCAATATAAACATAATGACTTTGATCGTAATGCTATACTTCGGATGAATGTTCATCACATCATTCAACTAATGTTGTGACCTTGTTATTAACAACATCCAATGTCCATGATCAGGAAACCTTGATCATCTAGTTAATCAACAATCTAGTATATAAGAGAGGCATAACTAGGAACCCTTTTTGTTTATTAAACACACATGTATTGACGTTTTCGAACAATACAATTATAGCATGCAAAATAAACATTTATCATAAACACGGAATAAGATAATAACCACTTTATTATTGCCTCTCGGGCATATTCCCTTCAAATTGGACAACAAGCATTAGGCATCCCACAGATAGTCAAGCACACATAATATAGTAATTAGAATCAATCACAAACTAATGGAAAATATATGAAGGCACATCACATCTCACCAATCCCCTACATCTCCCACGCCCAAGAGGATTACTCACACATGAGTGAAGAACGGATCATCAATATAATCAAATAAAAGGAATTCGTCTTTGTATTACCGTGGAGATCCACAGTAAGAATAGAAAAATATCCAACACAATTTAAGATGGGAATAAACAATCTCAAACCCTAGTCTTGCAAGGTGGAGATCCCTCTCTCTCTCAAGTACAAGTAGTGGCTATGGGGGTGTATTGGCTAGGAGGTCGAAGATCGTGGAGCGAGATGAAGAACGTCTTCTCCTTCTTCTCTGGATCTCTTATTTTTCCCTTCTAGATGGCGTGACGGCTGTTGTGTTGTGTTTTTGCCCCCGTCTCTTCATGGAAGTTGTCCCTTTTGACAAGACAGAGGCGGCAGCAACTATATGGCTGAAAAATATTCCCGCTATATAGTTGCTCGTTAAAGCTTCTGTGAGCTCCCCCCGCGTGCTTCCAAAGTGAGACTTGATTGTTTTCTCTAGAATATTATATTTCTCTAGTTAAATCCTTCTGTTGACGTTCAGAACCTGAAACACACATTAAAAACCAAGTTTTCTTTGCTACCAAAGTATTAGTGTTAGGTAAAGCCAGAAAATGATCAAATCCGGGAGAAAACCATCAATAAAATCCATCAAAAATGTGTCGAATCTCACAGCTATCAACTCCCCAAGCTTAGATGTTGCTCGCCCTCGAGTGACAAGAAAATAAGGAAGAATAGCAGAGATTCGAGACTGAAAATAAAGGAACTCACAAGTTTGAATTTGTGTCAAATTATTTTCTACTCAATTCCTGCAATCTTAAATATGATCATACAAGTATTCACAAGATTGCACTAAGTCCACTTCCTAACCACGTATATCTTGTTAGCAAATAAATCATATGCCCAAGCAAGTGTCGAAAGTTTAGCTAGGAAAGTGAGACAAATTCGTTTGGTGCCTCTCTTTGTTGAGAGATGAAAACTTTTTGTGCTTATTCATTTAACCAATTAAGAGTACTCAAGCTGGCATCAAAACATTTAATTTAAGAACAACTCATCTACTCCCATGTGAAAATTTCAAGGCTCTCAAAGCACTTTTTTCTTTCTTTTGTCTTTCAAAAACTTTAGCTCTTTCATAGGGAAATCATGTCACTATTTTTAACATGTTAATTGGGGCTGTGTTGTGCACTCGTGACCATGCCAATAAATAATTGTTGAGCAATAATGTGCCAGAGGAGTACTACAACTTCACTTGGAACGTGAAACCATGAGGAGACTAAAAAGTTTACACGTCATAGCATTGCTGCTATAAATGTTTTCATAACTCAATAGCCGAAAGCAAGTGGTTTCCCACATTTAGATTGTTTGTTGGCCAGCGGATTTAATAGTTCCCCATGGAGCACGATAGAGTTGTAATGACACGCATAAAGCAATATCTTACGGTAATTATTAGAAAAAGTAGTGGCATAATTTCTACTACTTCGAAGCATCCATTTAATCAAACAATTTCAATCAAGGGTACTATTGAGTCTATTTATATTAAGCTCAAATGAGATGTAGTAGTTCTAAACTCAAATTCTTTGAGCTAAGCATGGACTCAAGTCATCTTTCAGATGCTTTTTCTTGTAAAAATATAGGAAGTATTTTTAACCAAGTTCATTCCTCATTGTTTCAAAGCTAAAAATGAGACACTAGCAAAGGAATGCATTTTTTAGGATAACAAGCTAAGTGGGGAGTGACTCCAGTGCAAGAAAGTAAATAATTTGTAGGATCAATTTAAGGTTGCAAAGAGTGTGATGAAAGGAATGTGATACCTCCTCTTTCTTGCTTCGTTCTCGTATTTGAGTCGAACCTCTCCTATATTTCCATATTGCCAAATCACCTGAAATTAAGCAATCTCCGAGAGAAACAAAGAAACAAACTTGCAAATAAAGCTTCTAACTAATTTTTTTGTATTTTTTGGTTTAGTCATGCAAAGCTGAAAATAAACATGCAGATTTGAAATAATAAAATAAATCAAAAGTAGAAAATAAAAATATGAATGCAAAGTTTGGAGATTTTCAAACCTCCCCCAAGCTTAGGCGATTGCCAGGCTCAGTTGTTGCCGCCATTTGGCAGCTGGTGCGGATACTGCCGGTAGAAGTCGGGGAAGTGGGTCATGAAGTGACTGAAGTTGTGAGTCAAAGTGTTCACATCTTCATTCACATCCTGAAGAGTGTGGTCGATCTCCCCAATGTGCTGGTTGAGCTGCTGGAACTCCTGATAGGTTGTATCCCGTTGCTTCGGTGTGCACTCGATTGGATTAAAAGACTATTGCTATGCCCACTGCATTACGGGGGCTCTAGTATACTAGGATGTGTTTCCCACAAGAGATTATCCCTATTCAACCATTACACATGACTATGCTTATTATTTTTTTATCCCATATGATGTGCAGCTGCAGGTGGATCTTTGATAACTATGAGATTCGACACATTTTTGATGGTCTTTATTGATGGTTTTCTCCTGGATTTGATCGTTTTCTAGCTTTACCTAACGCTAATGCTTAGGTAGCAAAGAAAACTTGGTTTTTAATGTGTATTTTAGGTTCTGAGCGTCAACAGAAGGTTTTAACTAGATAAACACAATTTTCAGGCGAAAACAAGCAAGTCTCTCTTTGGAAGAAATCGAGGGAAGCGTATAGAGGCTTTAACGAGCAACTATACGGCGTGAACAAATTTTTTGGCCGTATAGTTCCCGCCGTATAGCTGCCGCCGCCTTCGTCTTGTCAAAAGCGACAACTTCTATGGAGAGGCCGAGAACGAAAACACAACACATCAGCCGCCATCCCATCCAGAATGGAGAAAGAAGATATCCGGAGAAGGGGAAGACATTCTTCATCTCGCTCCACGATCTTCGACCTCCTAGATAATACACCCCCATAGCCATTAGTTGTACTTGAGAGAGAGAGGGATCTTCACCTTGCAAGACTAGGGTTTGAGATTGTTTCTTCCTATCTTGAATTGTGTTGGATTACTTTTCTATTCTTATTGTGGATCTCCACGGTAATATTGAGAAGAACTCCCTTTATTTAATTATATTGATGATGCTTTCTTCTCTCATGTGTGAGTAAGTTGCTTGGGCGTGGGAGATGTAATCGACTGGTGAGATGTGATGTGCCTCTATATATTTTCCATTAGTTTGTGATTTATTCTAATTACTATATTATGTGTGCTTGACTATCTGTGGGATGCCTAATGCTTGTTGTCCAATTAAGGGCCCAAACAACATGATGCTTTGTTCTACATAGATAGGATCTTGTTCACTAGCAGACCGGCGACCCCCAAGTGACACGGGGATATCAATCGAAAACTAGTAGACTCGAGGATAACGAGGAACCACTGTGCTTATTGCATTAGTCCAATCCAAGGAGCTTAATCGCTAAGCGACCTGAAGAGTCTTAATCATCTAGTGTCTGACCATGGTTTTGGTAACAGACTAGTAGGATTATTGAAGTTGGGATGAAATCTACCAAGAGGAGTTCCGGCTAATTATGGGTTGCTCGCCTACACATATACTTATAAGATTATAATTGTTACACTCATCATTCGTCCATCTGGCACATTCATTATCACCATGAACTGTATCTCCTCGCGCCTCTTTCACCATCTGCAGAAAACAACAAACAACCGAATCGTTCTTTACTTTTATGCTTTTCATTTCTGAACTTTACATTTTAGTTTTATTTAATACAACCAGTTTAATCCAAATTCCATTCTCGTTTTTACACTTGCAGTCAACTCACTCGAAGACCTGTGACAATTTTGGATGTGACAGAGACTTCACCATAAACACTTACCTTCGGGCTCCCTGTGGGTTCGATATCTATACTTCAAAACTAGCTACAACGATCTGTGCACTTGCAGACATCAATCTTCAGCCTAGCCTATCTCCATCCATTGATTCAACCCATTATAAAATTAAACTAGATTGGTCCAGTAAACTAAGGTAAAACAAACAAATGAAGTCTTGTAGACGTGTTCTTTTTATTTCCTTTTAGCATTGTTTTCCAAGGTTCGATTAAACCTAGGTCTTCTAGGAAAAAAGCTATTATACTACATCCGCGAATCCGGATCGAAGGTATCAGCCTTCTACACCCCGGTCAGCCTTTCGGCGAGTGAAGGACGACGTGTCTTGTCGCATCGTTGCCCAGGCGCGTTAATGCGTGCCAACACTCGTCTTCTTCCCACGCCTTCTACACCCCTCCTACTATTTCCCTGGTCCTATATACCCTTCGCCAGCTGCCATCGTGAGCACACCCGAGCACCATGATACGTCCATTTTGCATCACTATTCTATATCATAATTCACTGTTATTCATTGATATATTTCATATTAAGAGATGATACTTATGTTATTTCATCTGTTTTTGCATGTTTGATGACTTTTGGAGCATGGACCGCTGTAGTCGGGATTCTGATGGAAAAGGTGCTGTTTGGAGGCAAAATTCACGAAGATCAGAAAATCTGGGAAAATACATGGAAAATCCTATTTTTCCAGAAGACGAAGAAAGCCAGAAGGAGGAGTGGATATGGGCCACAAGGGGCCCACACCACCCCTGGTGCGGGCCACCCTGGGCCACGCCACCAGGTGGTGTGGCCGCCCTAGTCCACCTCCAACTCTCCCCTCTAGCGTATATAATCCTCCCGAAACCCTAATACTCGAGGAGCGACTACAGAAAGATTCCGCCGCCTCTGCGGGGCGGAAAACACCGAGAGAGAAAGGTCTCTCCGGCAGACAGATTTCTACCGGTGGAATTCCTTCCCGGAGAGGGGAGATCGTCGCCATCAACACCACCATCAAGCTGGACTTCATCAGGATCATCATCACCATCATCATCACCATCATCACCACCAGCACCCTCATCATCATCTCCATATTGCTGTAACAATTGGGTTGAATCTTGCATAGTTCTTAGGGGAAACCTTCCTGGTGTTGATTACTCTTTGTAGTTGATGCTATTGAGTGGAACCATTGAATTATTGTTTATGTTCAGATTGTTATACATCATTATTCCATCTCTGATCATGATCCATATGATGTCTTGTGAGTAGTTTGTTTTGTTCTTGAGGACATGGGAGAATTCATGTTGTTAGTAGTGGAGTTGTGTTGAGAAAGATTCAATAGTTTGATATTTAAGTTTTGGTGTACTTCTTCTAGTGGTGTCATGTGAACGTCGACTACACGACACTTCACCTATATGGGCCTAGGGGAATGCATTGTGTATTTGGCTACTAATCGTAGGGGTTGCCGGAGTGATAGAAGCCTAAACCCCTGTTAGGAAACCATTGCACAAGGGACGTAAGGGTCTTAGAGTTTAAAGCTGTGGTTAGGTTTCTACCTTAATTACTTTCTTGTACTTAAGGATGTTTGCAAGGGGTATAATCACAAGTATGTATTAGTCCTAGGAAGGTCGGTACATTAGCACAGGTTCACCCACATAACACTTAGCAAGCTAAAGAAGATTAATCAACTATATGAAGCGAAAGCACTTGACAGTCTTCCCGTGTGTCCTCGAGAATGTTTGGTCATCTTAAGTAATACAACTGGCTTGTCCTTTGCTGAATAAAGGATTGGGCCACTTGCTGCATTTATTCCTACTATCTTTTATTTACTCGTACTTTATTTACTTGCTTTATCAAAAAACCCTAAAAATCCGTTTGCTAAGTATTTGCAGTGAATTCTTGATCCATACCACTAGCCAGCACCTTCTTCTCCTTGTTGGGTTCGACACTCTTACTTATCGAAAATACTGCGATACACCCCTATACTTGTGGGTCATCAAGACTATTTTCTGGCGCCATTGCCGGGGGAGTGAAGCGCTATTGGAGAGTGGAACTGGTAAAGGAAACTTCTACTGTGAGTATTGTTTACTTCTGTTAGTTTCTTTATTTTCAATATGGATAATTCGCTGAGTTTCTTGTTTCGTAATGCTACTACCACTGCTAAGGTAGTAGATGAACCACCACCTGCTGAGAATGATACTTTTAAAATACCTACGAGAATTATTGATCGTGTTATGCATAACTACTATGTTGGGGATGGAACTGTCCATCCCGGTGATCATTTGCTCTTTTTACACGAATTATGCGGGTTGTTCAAGTGTGCAGGTATTACTACAGATCAAGTTAAGAAGAAGTTATTCTCGTTATCACTGAAAGGAAGAGCTGAGGAATGGTATACGCTGCTGAAGAATGGTCAAGCTCTTGAATGGGAGGAAATAGTACCTCTCTTTTATTCAAAGTTTTATCCTCCTAGTGAGATTCATAAAGATCGGAATCAAATATACAACTTTTGGCCTCTTGATGGAGAGAGTACAACTCAAGCTTGGGGGAGATTGAAGTTACTAATGCTCAAATGTCCCATTCATGAGCTCCCCAACAATATTATTATCAATAACTTTTATGCAAGGCTTTCTCTTCATGATAAGGATTTATTGGATGCTTCTTGTGCTAGATCATTCACTCGCATGGAAGAAGAAGCTAAATGGGATCTTCTGGACTGTAATCAAGACAATGCTGAAGCTTGGGAGAATGACAAAGGTAGAAAGTCAGGTATAAATTATGATTATGAATGCATTGAATCTTTTATGGGAACTGTTGACTTTCAAAATATTAAAAATGATTATGGTCTAGACTCTCAAGCTATTGCAACTTATTTTAAGGCTTTTGCTTCCTACATTGAAGTGCCTAAAAAGAAGTGGAATAAGTATCATGAACCTTATAAATATGTTGCTAAGAGTGTTCCTGCAAGAAATACTGAAGTTTATACTGCTAATCATGTCTTACCTGAACCTTACATTGAGAAAATGCCTTTCCCAGTTAAGATAAAGGAACATTCTATGATAGCTAGTATAGTTAATGAAAGTACAAATAAAGTTGTTGAACCTGATAAACAAAATGAACCTATAATAGCAAATGTGCAATACTTTGTCACTAAATATGTAGAAGAGGGACACACTATCCTTGGTAAGGATACCTCTAATATTATTTCACAAAGTAGTGTTATGAGAGCTAGTATTCCTATGTTTTCTGTGAGAATAAGTGATTATTGTTACGATGGCCCTTGTGATAGTTATATCGTTAAGTTTATGCATGATACTGAAAGTTACTATGAGAGAGGGAAAAGTGTTCTTATGTATCTCAATAATGTCAAGTTTCCTCGTTTTATGCTGAAAGTTTTTATGTTGCACTTCTTTTTGCCTTCCTATGCTAGTAGCCTCTGGTTTGAACAACTTGTTTGTTTACAAAATTCCCTCGCATAGGAAGTGGGTTAGACTTAAACGTGTGTATTTTTGCTTCTTAATGCTCTCTTTCACTTCAATTCATATTCCTATGTGAGCATCTTCAAAATTATCATGCCCATCTTAATGGCTATAAAGAAAGAGCTTTTTGGGAGACAACCCAGTTTATTTGTATTTAATGTTTGTTTTTGTTTTTCTTTGAGTCTTGGAAGTTATTACTTTGGTAATAACCTCTCCTTATCCTTTTTGTTTGGTTTTTGTGTCGAGATCAACCTCTAATAAGAGAGAAGTAAGATTTAGGGAAGTTGCTGTCCCGAAACAGATTTTTGTGCTTCACCGTAAAAATTAGTGAGGGATCTGTGTATGTTAGATTGAGCTGTAATTTTTTGTGCTTCTGCCCCAGGTTGTTATTTAACTTTCGTTAGTTTTGTACTTTTTTTGTTTGAGCAACATAAGATTTTCTAAAAAATTGATCTTTACCTGCTGGTCTGTTTTGACAGATTTTGCCACTCTTGCATTTGCTTCTTTAATCGATTCCCTTTTTGAAATCTTTTTGGGTTTTCATAAGGAGTTGCTACAGTAGCTATTGTTTTGATGGTTTTTAGTTGAAGTTGAACTCAAAAGGTTTTATCACTTAACTTATACTAATGTTGCTAACGAGAACTATGTGAAGTTTTGTGTGAAAGAAATTTCCAGATTAGTGGAGATAATGGTGTAATAAGGAAGTGAAAGGTTTCATGACTCAAGCAATAAGTGTATCAAGATGAAGATATTGATGTTATTCAAGTGGTAACTCCGGAAAAATTTATCAAAGACCAAATTCAGAGACCTGCAGACTCTGTTTTTAAATAGGTAACAGTTCTGGTAAGAAAAGTTCCGTGAAAATACTATCCAACTATATTTTTGCAGTTTTTAGCCAATAAGGAAAGTTACGAAGCGAAAGAGGGACGGAAACGGAGCCAGGGTGGCTCACACCACCCTGTGGCGCGGGCCCACCCCTGGCCGTGCCACTAGGTGGTGTGGCCACTCCGGACTCCGCCTCCGACTTGTTTTCTCCCAGTACCTTCCTTTTGTTATGAAACTTCGTAATATATAATCCCCTGGATCTCCCGAGGTTCGTATATCGTGTTCTCGTCGTGTTTTCGTCTCGGTCTGTTTCTGCCAGGAACTATTCTTGAAATATTAGAAGCACAATGGTGTCCGCCAAGGATAAGGGAAAGGAGCCTATGGAGGAGGATCTCCAAGACCCCGGGCAGGAGAAGGAGATCAAGAGTGAAGATGAAGAGGAGGCAAAGCACACCGGAACTACCATTGCAAGCATTGGAGTGGTGGAAAAACTCTGCCAGGACTATGTCAATTGGAGGGAAGCCTCCTCATGACTGTTCATATCCATGGTCACTTCCTCCGCGCACCAAGAATCCTTTCCATACCCTTATCCACGAGAATCAATACCAGAATATGCCCAAGGAGAAATTACCCTCCAATTGGGATTTGCCTCGTTCTAGCCATGCATGAAAATAAGACTTCAAGGAGGTAGAGTAGGGAAAGAATCGCAAGAGCTAGGATTCTCAACCCGACATGATCATGAGCCACATTGAGCAAAACTCACAGCTTATTCGTAATCTCACCTTCGAGAATGAGGACTTGGGGAAACTGATCAAAGAGCTCATCAAGAGGATACCACCACCACCAAAGGAGTAATTTGTCATCAGGTTTGGCATCCCCTTGGTTTGTTCCAAGCTTGGGGGAGTGCCGCGGTATCACATCACTATCTTCTATCTTTTTACCTTTTTAGTAGAGTCATATCATGAATAGAGAAGTTATTATGTAGGATGGTTTGCATTATGGAAGTATCCCCTCTCTCATTAGATATGTATCCCTTGGTGTGAGTTGACGTTATGGAGTATTAATGAGAAGTTCTATCATTTACTCTTTTGCATGTCTTATATTAGTTTTCAATTCGTGGTTATATGATTGATCTTGTTGTTAGTATTGGTATCACTTTGGGATCATTGAGTTAATTTATTTGGTTTTGGAAAACCTGGCTCGGTCAGTAGCAACACTATTTTTGAGAGTTGAATGAAAAGATAAAAGTGCCCTAAAGAAAAAAATCATCATCTTTCTTTCTTGATTTTCTCATAAGTTTAGTATTCTCTGGTTAAGATCTTTTATGCTTCCAAGGAAGATTGCATGTTTGTTTTTATCACTTGTATGTTTGTTTATTTCCTTCAACTCTTATACTTGCTACCCAGCCTTGCTAGCCAAAAACCTGTACTGAGAGGGAATTCTTCTCGTGCATCCAATCCTTAAACCAAAACCTATGCTATTTGTGTCCACCATACCTACCTATTAGAACTATTGGTATTCCAAGTAAATTCATGTTTTTATATACCTTCCAAATTAAACTTGTTATGTGAAAATAAGTGATTAAAGCTCTCACGAACTTGATGGCACACTTTACTTTCTCGCAATTAATAAACTTGAACCATTGTGCCCATCTATGTTGCGTATATGCTTGCGCTTTGTAAGTTGTGAGTTAGCAGAACCATGTTGTCATGGGGAACGCTTTCAACATTGCATTGGTACTTTGTACCTAGTTGATATCATGTTCTTTTGTCTATGGATGTCGTCGGTGTGAAATGAAAGGGGAGCTTGTAAGTCCATGGAGTTATGCATGTGTGTTAGAGAAACGCCTGGGCCGCTGGTCTAACCCATGCTGACATGGTGGAAACCTGCAGCATAACCATAATGAGTTGTCTATGAAGCATTCTTCTTATAAAAAAAGAGTCTGATATTGAGAGAAAAGAGAAAAAGAGAAAAAAGAGAGATTATGAAAAGAGGAAAGAGAGAAAAAGCACCATATTCCCATGGTAAATAAGAAGATTGATGAGATGCTTGTTGTCTGCTTGCCTTGTCATTTTGATATGGGGATTCTTTCGTATCATCGGGCAAGGGGTACCCCATTGGCGGTTCTCCATGATACACATGTGCTTACTATGACAAGAACTTACCGGTGACTAAACTTGAGTAGCATGAGGAGCGGCCCTCATATTCAAGGGACATGAGATTCTCAATTTACAACTTGTCAAGCATATCCTCATATTTGATCACTTTAACCTTAATCACCTAAAGAAGCCTATGATAGGGACAATGAGAGCTGAAAGCTAATAAGTATCATAATTTTTGGGAGCTCTTTATGAAACTTGAAATCCCTGCTTCCCTCTGCGAAGGGCCTTTCTTTTACTTTTAATTGAGTCAGTAAACCTATTCCCCTCTATGTCAACAAGTATTTTGAGTTATTGTGTTTCATTCATTCATATGATGATTTATTCAATCATGTTTCTAATGTTCCTTGTTTTGCACATTGCTCTTATCTTGGTGATTACTACTTTGAAAGCTATCATTGAAAATTAGTTATTTGTGAACTCCAGCAAATTTTCAACTATTCTTCGACCAAGAGCTAAGTTTGCCATTACCAATTATGATTCACTTTATGTATCTTTATTGTGTTTCCTTTACTATTTGCAAGTTAAGTTATATAATAGTGAGTTGTCTTCTATTATGATCTATGTATTGGTGAATGTGATGCTTCTTGTCCATATTCTTTTATCGACTCTTCACTCCATAAACCTGAGGCCATGTTTATTGAGCTCAGTTTTGCTTGGGGACAAACGAAGTCTAAGCTTGGGGGGAGTTGATACGCCCATTTTGCATCACTATTCTATATCATAATTCACTGTTATTCATTGATATATTTCATATTAAGAGATGATACTTATGTTATTTCATCTGTTTTTGCATGGTTGATGACTTTTGGAGCATGGACCGCTGCAGTCAGGATTCTGATGGAAAAGGTGTTGTTTGGAGGCAAAATTCGCGAAGATCAGAAAATCCGGGAAAATACATGGAAAATCCTATTTTTCCAGAAGACGAAGAAAGCCAGAAGGAGGAGTGGAGATGGGCCACAGGGACCCACACCACCCCCTGGTGCGGGCCACCCTAGGCCACGTCACCAGGTGGTGTGGCCACCCTAGTCCACCTCCAGCTCTCCCCTCTGGCGTATATAATCCTCCTAAAACCCTAATACTCGGGGAGCGACCACAGAAAGATTCCGCCGCCTCTGCAGGATGGAAAACACCGAGAGAGAAAGATCTCTCCGGTAGACAGATTTCTGCCGAGGGAATTCCTTCCCGGAGAGGGGAGATCGTCGCCATCAACACCACCATCAAGCTGGACTTCATCGGGATCATCATCACCACCAGCACCCTCATCATCATCTCCATATTGCTGTAACAATTGGGTTGAATCTTGCATAGTTCTTAGGGGAAACTTTCCCGGTGTTGATTATTCTTTGTAGTTGATGCTATTGAGTGGAACCATTGAATTATTGTTTATGTTAAGATTGTTATACATCATTATTCCATCTCTGATCATGATCCATATGATGTCTTGTGAGTAGTTCGTTTTGTTCTTGAGGACATGGGAGAAGTCATGTTGTTAGTAGTGGAGTTGTGTTGAGAAAGATTCAATAGTTTGATATTTAAGTTGTGGTGTACTTCTTCTAGTGGTGTCATGTGAACATCGACTACATGACACTTCACCTATATGGGCCTAGGGGAATGCATTGTGTATTTGGCTACTAATCGTAGGGGTTGCCGGAGTGACAGAAACCTGAACCCCCGTTAGGAAACCATTGCACAAGGGACGTAAGGGTCTTAGAGTTTAAAGCTGTGGTTAGGTTTTTACCTTAATTACTTTCTTGTACTTAAGGATGTTTGCAAGGGGTATAATCACAAGTATGTATTAGTCCTAGGAAGGTCGGTACATTAGCACAGGTTCACCCACACAACACTTAGCAAGCTAAAGAAGATTAATCAACTATATGAAGCGAAAGCACTTGACAATCTTCCCGTGTGTCCTCGAGAACGTTTGGTTATCTTAAGTAATACAATTGGCTTGTCCTTTGCTAAATAAAGGATTGGGCCACTTGCTGCATTTATTCCTACTGTCTTTTATTTACGCGTACTTTATTTACTTTCTTTATCAAAAACCCCTAAAAATCCATTTGCTAAGTATTTGTAGAGAATTCCTGATCCATACCACTAGCCAGCACCTTCCGCTCCTTGTTGGGTTTGACACTCTTACTTATTGAAAATACTGCGATACACCCCCTATACTTGTGGGCCATCACACCACTCCCATCCCACGAATCCTGACCAAACCGCAGTAGAGCAAGCCATGGGAGAGCGCTACCCAGGCGATGAAGCGGCTGCCAACAGCTTCGGCCACCACTGGCTTCACCCTTGGGAAGCCCGTCTCCTCTACCAGGTGGGGTACCTCCTGACATAGCCGTATTTCCTGTGCCCAATGGACTAGAGGCTCAACGCTGGTGGCGTTCCCGTGTCGCCGGTGCCCATAGGGCACGATCTCATTGCCTATATCTGGCAGATCTTCTGGGATGAGCTCACCGACGTGTAGCGCGCTAACCCGACATGGTACCCCAACAACAACGTCGGGTGGAAGCAGTACTTTACCGACCGCTGAAACCACGAGCTAGCGCCGCATGAAGGGAGCGGGCCACCACTCACGGAAAGGAACTCAGCATGATAGAGGCTATGGTGGGCAATGCCGAGGCACACACTCATGTTCATCCTCGAACACATCGAGGCCCGCAACAACCCGCCCCTCACGTACCCGACACTGTTGCCGCCCATTTCCCGCCATCAGTGGGAGCTCCTAGATCCCACGTAGGATGGCACCGATGTCGTCCTCCTTGTTAGCGTCTTCCTCGCGCTTGTCAGGATCCGCTTCGGCGACACCGTCTCCGCACTTCGCTGCATGGCTTGCTCTGGTTAAGGATGAGCCCGAGGAGGCGCTCGAGCGGCACCACGTTCGCGGTCCCGCTCTAGCGGCATCACCATCAACGAGCGTCGTGCGCTGTCGCTGCCGCGCGAAAGCCTCCGCCTCATTAGGCCCAAGGGGGAGCCCGACGACAATGGATATTCGATGAGGAGGCCGAAGCCGGAGCTAGAGTGGTTGCCGCCGCGTGAGTACGTCTGGAGCATGCTGAGGGTAGAGGTGCCAGAGGATCCCGAGGACTACCCAACCTCAAGTTGGACGAGCAGACATACTACAACGAAGTGTCGCCAACGTCATTGGAATTTTCCCTCGCCTGGTCCAAGGCCGAGACAAAGCGCTAGCACCGACTCATTGAGTGCGCCGCCTGCCATCAGGCATGCCTCAACCGAAGCATCATCATCCTTGACGACAACGATGAGGAGGAGGCCGGGTCGAGCCAGCCGCAGTAGTGGCACACTAGTGATCCTAGGAAGGGCTCCAGCTGCACACCGAAGGACGGGCCACCGAGTCACAACAATGACAAGGAGTACACGATGTTCTACGGACGCCTCGACATGAACTAGCAATTTTAATTTCCGTTTTAAATCATTTCCATTAAATCTTCTATGGATTTGCCTAAATATGTATGAATTTTGCTTTGTTTCGTCAAATTTGCATGAATTCAAATGTTTTGGAAGTTTGTCTTGGGAGCGTGACAGGGAATCGATGCCATCCCCACATGCGCCGAATTTCCACCAGTGCCCTCCCAAAGGATACACATTTGTGCCGATAAATCGCCTGGGGGGCGCCAACGGCTGGAGATGCTCTTAGAATAGATCTTTCAAAAAAACGTGCCTTAAAAATGAAGGGGAGGAGATGCTAGCCATCGACCAAAGGTGGGTCCTAATGCCACTTACACTACCTTCCTACGGTGACCCAATATACCACTATATCATGTAGTATGCTATAGTCATTGACATAACACCAATGAAACACCGTTCCACTAGTATTACATCTTTTAGAGTGGTACAACAGAAACATCGCGGGTCTAAGACATGACTATAGATTATAAATCCAAGCTTTACAAACGATCCAGAGAGACTCTTAAGTACAAATAGCAAGAATAAGCTTACAAAAGAATAACCATAAATAACAACTCTAAAGCTATACCCTAAATAAGACTATTTCTAATACTATTTGGTTAGCCCTTGCTGTTACTGCTATGCTCTACAGAAATCGGTTCTATGGCTAGAGATTATACTCCTATCTAATCAGAAACTTCGTCTTTACTTTAGTTGTTGTATGTAGACTTTCTTGACTTCATTGAAGAACTTTAGCTTTGTATAACGATCCTTTTGAGCATCATTCGGTGTTGACGTTGTTTTCATTGGCTTTAGAATCTAGAAAGGGTTAAGAAGGTACGGTTAAGTACGAGAGTACTTAGCAAGTTCACTAACAAGGAGTGATTGATGCACTATCTATAGCCACCGACCAACAGCCATAGGTTATGTAGGTTTTCATAAACATTTCTTCAAAGGTTGATTTTATTATGAAAATCCATGTCCGTTAGTCTTCACAGGTTGATTATAACTTCGTGGAGTTCATTTGCTGCAGCGTTCGCAGCTCCTTCCCGGAACAGGGAGTAACATGCCACACTTTTTTATACTTTGCAGAGGTGTGTTACTTTACCCATGAGAGATCCTTATCCATGTTGCACAACCAAGTAGTGAGGTTATCCATACTTCCTTGGTATGGGGCCCGGTATAAGGACCCAAGCCGATCACCGCCCTTCTCCGTGACCCTGCATGCCCCCTTGGTGTACGCTATGCCCATCTTCTATATTATAGCAATGAAACATACATACCATTATAGATGCCAGAACTACCATAGGACCTTGTGGGATCCCACCCTTCTCCTGTATATCCTCTCTCGATATTACACTCACAGTCCAAGGATAACAGCCACGACCCGTGCATCCGTTCACATGCGAAAGGAAGAAGATCCAACTGACTTCCCAAGAGGCATATAGATCTCATGATTAACGCAAATTATACGACGCAAGAATCACTAGCCACATTTGTTGTTTAATCCTAGATGATACATTCCTGAGTAATGGTGGTCCCATTTTCAGTCATAATAGATTAGTTGATCACCACAGATCAGTAACCAATAGTTCAAGTCAATTATAATATAGTGTTTTCTACCATCTTTTTTGAAATGCAGGTGATAACAATAGTAGATTGTAAATATTTGATATAAAATAATCAAAGGACATGAGCAAGTGTGAACTTGCCATTGTGATTACAATATTATGCAATCATGGCCTTCGAGACAATCTAAAATCCAACATCTGAAAACAACATCAATGGTCCGGTAATAACTAATGTTTAATGAAGCAATATGCTATTATGCATAAGGAATGCTATGCATTTTTTAAAAACGCCGAAGTAATACCCAATATTGTGAATGAGTTGAACTAGGTGATTTCTATAAGATTTGGTTTTTGTTCAAGTTTACTTCACAAGAAAATATCTGTACAAACAACTTAAGACTAACATACAAGATGTAAAAGGCAAAGTACAACCGTAATACACGTTTAAGGTTGATTCGTACCATGCAACTATTATAAAAGTCCATTTTAAGTTGTTAAGACTTAAAAGAAATAACATCGTGTGTTTGTTTGAAGTGGAAAAAGAATAACTTTTGAAGAAAATGTTTCTTTGATAAGGTTAGAAAAATATGATCTATGGCGTTTGCATGCTTCTCGGACAACTTGGACTTAAGATGCCTTGTGTTTTAATTAAAATAGACCAAAGTTAAATATAAAACATAAATAGAATTAATACATAGTGTTTTATATAGCTAGTGACTTAGAAGGTTTTTTTATTAGGCATGATCGAAGAAGAAATCCTATAGAGATTAAGTATAGCTTTAAGGATCTAGATCAAACATGTTTAATGTAAATGGATTATATGTCAAGAATTGGTTATGAAGAATAGGTGAACTCACTATATGGTTTATTTAGTTACTACCAAGTTTTAGAGTAATGCTAAATATGATTATATAGGTTGAGATCATTCACTTCAAACATAAGTGAATCATATGCAAAATAAACTTGTAAATCTTCAACTTATAGTTGGTATAATATTCTAAGGGAATATTATTTGTTTAGCAATACACATTTACGTTTTATTATAAACCATAGTTATGGTTTTAAGTTTAGTATCTAGACTTAATCTTTATTTGGGTGTTTTACCTAAATTATTAGGTAGGAAATGATTTTAAGATGTGAAAATATCTTTATCTCATCTATAAATAAAATAATAGTCTTACATTTAAAACAACAAATTCTATATGGCTTAAGTGAAACTAAAAGGAATTTATCTTGATTTATAAAGATAAAGAAAATACATTATTTTTATTTTCTAGTAAGAAGAAGATTTTTACAGAGCCAAATATAACATTTGTTTTTATAAATCCTAAAATGTCTTGAAATCTTGTAACTAGCATTTTTATAAAATAATAAGTTCATTCTTATACACAAAATTAATTTTTTTTTGAAGTTTTCCTTATTTTTGTTATTTTATTGGGAGATCTAATGGTTTTAATATTTAGTTGTATTTTATTGAACCCAAACAAGTGATGTTATACACCTACCTAGCATGATTATATGTCTGTATGCGGTCTATCACCATGCATAATTTTCTGCCGTCCCTAATAGACGCTAATTTATAAGAATGGTTATTCGACAACATAAATGAGGCTTTTTAGTGTGATTTGGGATCCGGCATGGTGGAAAAGAATCCAACTACCTATACGTGTGGAGAAGCATCTAGCAGCGCGCCTCCACGTAGCAATAAAGCGAGAGTAGCTACTACAGTGCTACTGTTTCGGAGAAGAAACCGTATACTTCTCAAAATATTCTTTTGTCCTGCTATATTAATATAGCAAACAACCGATACAACTGGGATATCAATGTTGGGACCAACAGCACAAACCAGCCCAAAAAGAACAAGAAAAATAAATAAAGAAAACTTATACTCCCTACGTCTCAAAATAGCGATAGGATGTTCGTCAAAATTTAGATAAATCTATATACTCCCTCAGTTCTAAAATAAGTGACTTTGTTTTGTCTAGATTTATATATATCTATATACTAAAACATGTCTATATACATTTAAATCTAGACAAATTCAAATCATTTATTTTAGGATGGAGAGATTACTAAATAGTGTCTACATTCATTCAAATTTTGAAAAAAAATTCAAGATATCTAGTTTGAGACAGAGGGAGCATCTATATTTCATATTACTCTATACGTTAGGCTCAAAGTCAACATTCACAACATTTGACCAAGTATATTTGATAGATATCAAAATCTACAATACAAAATATATAATTTGAAATTATAATTCACTATGTTTCTAGTTGTATAGATTTTGGCATTAAGAATTTTTGTATATTTTTATATAATTGATCAAACCTAATGACTGCAGAGTAATATAATATGAAACGGATGGAGTACATGATGCTCTATCCGAAATTAGTTGTTCCAACTTCATCTAGATTCAAATTTATCTATATACTAGAGAATACCTTTTTAATGTTAAAGGATATAAATTTTGACCAATGACATGTGATTATAAAAAAATCTACCAATAACTATGATACTATATAGACTAGTAAGTGGCTCACGTTTACAGATCTAATTGCACAACACTTAAAGACAGAGGGCTCTACCGAATAATACACATGAGCGCTGCCATGTTACTATTTAATTGAATTTATGGCCTAATTGTAAATTTTTAAGATGGAACAAAATATCCGTGGGCATGTGACATGTTCTTGTATTTAAGTAGTAATATGAATTGAGTTAGAATAATCAAAATTCACAAATAAAAATGGCTTGAATACCTTCGGATCAACTATAGCAAATATATTTCAAGACCAGCGAAACATGTGTGTACATATATATGAAATATTGGACGGCAATGGCAAAAACACACCGTAGGTAGTTCTGCAAAGACGTGTTTTGGTCATGCTAAATCATATTATACACGACATACATTTTATACGGACGGCTAAATTTAATTTTTTTTTTATGATAATACTGCATATTATTATTTGTCTCTAGGACATATTTTCAATATAAACATATTACTTGTCATCAACAACAGAAGTAGTAATGGAGATATCATTCTTCAGATAAAGAACCGATGTGATGCTCGTGGAACCTCCCTAAACATGACCAGTATTATCCAAGTGTGCGTAAAACATTTTTTTCTATATTAAATACCTTTTGTCGAGACCTTGTCTGACACTTACATGGGACTGCGCGCTTCTTTTATAAGAGATGAAGACCTAACACATGCCACATGCTTAATTCAGTGGAATATTTTACATTGCTACAGGCATTTGCTTATTGTAGTTAATAGGGAGCATTTAGATTGAAGTGACCATAAGAGTACATACATGAGGCATGCTTCACCATGACCATTTGGAGGTTTTGGGTCACATCTTAGATCCCAAGGAGGAAAATAACCATCCCTTGGACCAAACAATGAGCTCTGCACAGAAAATAAATTACATGAATTTAGGTTCCCAACAAATTGTTGCAGACATGATTTATGAAGGAGTAAAGCTGAACAAATTCATGCTATGCAATACTGATCAGGATTCCAAGAATGACATAACATCGACTTCAAACTGCCAGTGTGCCCAGATAGCACACTGAGGCATTTCTTATCTACGCTCCATATCTTTACGGTTTGATCTCCTGATGCAGTCAGTAGTTGCGATCCGCCCTAAATAACTTGATCCAGACTTCATTTCCAAGTTTCCAATCTAGTTCTATCCATCATGGCCATCCAAAGTAAGGCATGGAAGTGAAAGGGGAGTTGTGTAAAAGAGGGAAAGATACCTCACTGGAGAAAAGGCAGCGATAAACTGCAATAGACTCCATTAGCTTCTCGGCATGCTGTCAGTACAGTGGATTGCAACCGGCTACCAGTAAGGCCCTAATTCACCGTTGTTGTCCAGGCTCAATTTAAATTTGAGTTGTTACCATCACATTTCAAGAAATATAAAGATTATATTTACACGCACAAACTATTTATGGAATTTGAACCTAATTTATCTTCCATGAGTTTCAAATAGGACATAAAAAGCTTTCAAACATTTACGATGATATAAATAAGGAAAAAAGATCAGCAGCCACAAATGATCCGTCGATTGCGAAGTTCACATAACTCTCGAAGTGTTTCGGTTATTGCACATTTCTTAGCTATTTTTATATCTAAGCGTTAGTTCCAGAATGACTTTGCTGGCCGACGATCATCGTTATATAGAGCTAAGATGGTCATCGACATCATGTAATTAAAATTTTCTTTCAGGGCACCGGACAATATGCTCCAGATCTAATCACCACAGAAGATCCACTGTGCCAGAACCCCATGGGGAAACATACATGCTTCTGGAATAATCATCTTCCTTCTAGGTAGTTCACACTTCACTAAACTAGAGCAGAATTGCTATGCGTGGCAGGAGCTAGGAGGAGACGAATCCCACGCATGTCAGCCGTCAGATTCTCAGCTTTCATGATTGATGAAGGGTAGATGCCAGCCCACCATGGCACATCAACGGCTGAGAATCATTCAGGGTTGTTTGGCAGGAAACTCACAAGTAAGTTGTAACCAAGTTCAAAACTGCCACACTATAGTATAGTCCTCCCTCGGTTTCAAAATATAAGATGTTTTACCTTTATGAAATGAGTGTATCTAGATCCTTTTTACACTTCAAACATAAATGAATCAACACAGTAAAAGTAGTCTAGATACACTCCATTCACAAAGCTAAAACGTCTTATATTTTGAAGGCGCGGGAGTAGTAGAGATAGAGATATAATATAAAAACATATATGCCATGATGTGCTAATAACATCAATATAGAATTGTAGAGTTGATAGTTTTTCCTATAAATTTGATTGAAATCTACATTGTTTAACTTACTTTCTCCCATCCATATTAATAATCTCAAGTTTATCTAAATTTATACGTATTTAGTTAAGTATTTAGACTACTTCTATCTAAATAAAATTGAATACATTGATAAAGACCGGAGGGAGTAAAAAAAACATAGCGCCTAGCTGTGGGCGTGCATGTAGCAACAGCGCAAGGGAGGCCAAGCTAGCTACCCGTGTGCATGCAGCAACCGACCGCGCGGCCCAGAAAATAAAAGTCAAACTAAGCTAGGTATGCGCGGAGAGAATCAATCTAGGTAGCTGCGCGCGGGAGAGAGTGACGGCCGATATCTGCGGTAAATCGGTCGGCCGGCGGAGAACACTGCAGAGCTCACTTGCATTTCATCTCGCTGTGTTGCGCTGCTACTATCTGCTGACAGATCGATGTGGTGGTTCTACCGCAAAGGCCCCTCCGGCTTCTCCGGCGCCTCCATGGCCGAGGAGGTCACCGCCGGCGCCGACGGCCGTGGCTTGGTCGCCGTCATCACAGGTACCTCCTTGACTACTTCCACAGTTCCACGTTGCTCTACATGGTCAGCCGTCAGCATCAGAATCTTGGAAGTGGTTGTAGCCATGACAACCTCTGAACTGAGTCACTGACACGGGTGAGGTCTCTCTCGGCGCCCGCGGTCCCGCAGGTGCGTCGAGCGGCATCGGGCGGGAGACTGCGCGCGTCCTGGCGCTGCGCGGCGTGCACGTCGTCATGGCCGTCCGCGACGTCTCCGCGGGGATCAGGGCCAAGGAGGCTATCCAGGCCGAGATCTGCGGCGGCGCGGAGGTGGATGTGCTGCAGCTGGACCTCAGCTCCATGACTTCGGTGAGGAGATTCGCCGCCGAGTTCGGCTCCCTGAACCTGCCGCTCAACATCCTCATGTAAGAACAGATTCGCAGCTAGTCTCTTGTATTTCCATCACATCAATGTGCAAAAATCTTGCTTGTGCTTTGTTGTTTACTACCTCACCTCACGTCTGTTCCTATTTGTAAGATGTTTTGATAGGCTACTTTAGCCTAATAAAACATCTTATATTCAGGAACGTGGTAGCTTAATTCTTGCAACTTTTTATCAGTAACAATGCTGGAGTCATGACGAGGGACTGCACACGCTCCTGCGATGGCCTGGAGCTGCACTTTGCGACGAATCACATTGGTACTCAAAATTGGCTGTTAATGTATAGTACTCCCTCCGTTCCAAAATATAAGATGTTTTAACTTTTGTGAAGCAAATGTATTTAGACTTATTTTGGTATGTAGGTTCGTAGTGAATCTAGACATAAAAGGCATCTAGATACATTTGTTTTACAAAAGCTAAAACATCTTATTTTTGAAACGGAGGGAGTACATCTGTTCTTTTCGTGTGATCTGTGAGTTAGTATGAGGTTGGTCCTCACAATGAGCAGTCTGCTGCTCCAATGGCAGGACATTTCCTTCTGACAAACCTATTACTGGAGAACATGAAGAATGCGTGCCGGGACAGCGGCATCGAAGGAAGGATCGTTAACGTATCGTCGGCGGCGCATATCTTAACCTATCCTGAAGGCATATGTTTTGACAAAGTCCACGATTCTTCAGGGTAATCTGTTGTCAGCTACACTAAGTCGAGTGAACCTTGTCAAGCTATCACTAAATTGGGGAAGTAACAGGGTTGGCTGTGTTCTGAACTTTTTACAGCTTCTTTGCTTATGGTCAGTCCAAGCTTGCCAACATTTTGCATTCAAATGAGCTGTCTCGAATTCTCAAGGTACGTCTATTCTTTGCCACTCAAATGTACGCCTGAAGAACAATTTGAAAATTTCAATGTGAACAGGAAGAAGGTGTGAACATTTCAGCAAACACGGTCCATCCGGGCATCATCATGACAAGCCTCTTCAGGAACAGGACTATTGTCAACGGTAACTCTCAAATCTCTGAGCTGTCTTGCGGAGTTGCGGTCCGAAAATCTTGAACAGATATAAGATAATTTTGCAAGTAGCTGTGGATCTGGAATTGTTCAGGTAGTTCTGGTTGTAACAGTTTAAAATGTTTCTCTGTTTTTCTACAACTGCAGCTCTAATGAGCACCATTGGAAGAATCATAAGCAGAAGCGTTGAGCAGGTAATTGAACTCTCGGTTTCACGTTTTACTGTTGTTTTTGCCTGTTTGTACAACAACATATATGCATCCCTAAGACATGGGGCCATGTTTATTCAGGGTGCTGCAACGACATGTTATGTGGCGATGCACCCTCAAGTCCAGGGGATAACTGGTAAATATTTCGGCAACTGTAATATAGCCAACCCAACCTCGCAAGCTGTAGATGCAGAGTTGGCCGAAAAGCTGTGGAAATTCAGCTCGAAGAAAGTCTCCTCTTGATGTGCTAGTTTCAGTTTAAACGATTTCTAGTGGAATATGCCCTCTTAGCTGAGAAGGAGACAAAGTGTTGTCCTACGACTTTGTTTCATATCGCGGATACATTTGTAAAAGTACAAAGAGTGCTATTGGTAAGAAGCTCCGTGGATTTTAAGTAAGATAGAAATAACTAGAAATACGAAGATTGGACCTAAGAGCATCACTAACAGAACCCCTACTCACGCGAAACGCGTATTTTTCCGGCGAGAGTAGAGGTTCTGGGCCTAACACACGAGCTAACAGAGCCCCTATTTGGGCCGGCCCGTAAAATATTTTAACGGCCCCCCTTGAAGTGGCCTCGTCGACCCTTACAAGTAGAGGCTGAACGAGCGTTCAGGGTCGAAACCCGTACTCGCTCCGCCGCGCAAACCCTACCATACTCCGGCGAGATATTCCACGGCCACCCGTCGCAGATCCGCACCTCTACCAACGGCATGGCCACCCTCCATGGTGGATGCGGCCAGGGAGGCGGTCGTAGCGGCGCCGGAGGAGGCGGTGGTCGAAGGCCGCTGTCGTCGTCTCCGCACCCTTGCGCCGACGAGCAGCGGAAGAAGCTCGCTCGCTCCGTCGGGGCGAAGCTCCGCGCCACGAGGCGCTGGGCCAACTAGGGGCTACACCCGCCTCCCTCGCTGGCAGCGTACGCCGACTGGACGCCGGCGTCAGGGCCTCGTCAAACTCTGTTTCCTCCCCCCTCCGTGAGCGAGCGCCCTCGGCGCCGCGGCAACGAAGAGGAGCAGGCGCAGCTGTAGGCGGCGCTCGCGGCCTCCAAGGCCGCGTACGACGAGCTATCCGCCACGAGCAGGAGGAGTTGCAGGCAGCGCTCGCGGCCGTGCGCATCGCGGACGCGCAGCAGGAGCGGGAGGAGATGCAGGCGGCCATCATGGCCGTGCACGACGAGGAGATGGTGGCCTCCTCCTCCGGCGTCGTCGTCGACGAGGAGATGGTGGACGCGATCGTCATCGACTAGCCGGAGCTCTGGCGCACCTCTGGCGCCCCGCAAGCTCGATTTTGTCCAATCAAGGACGGCCGACATCCTCCGGCGAGCTCGCCGCGTAGTTTTAGGTTAATCTAGGTTAGTTTTGCTGTAAAATAGGATGTAATAGGTGTATGATCGATAAACTAATCTATCCATGCTTAATTTCACGGGAATTTCAAATTTCAAATTATACGGGTTCGATTTAGAGGCTCTGGTCTGCACCTCGCTCGAAAAAACTGTAAATCATGAGTACAGGCGCCTGCTCGCGATTTATAGTTCACGCAAGTAGGGGTTATGTTAGCAGGACAGATCAATGTCCTTATCACTACCATGCAGGGAAGTTAATCGCATAAAACTACCATAATTTTGGGCAGTCACTACGATTAAGTACCAACATTGGTAATTTTGGCGAGTCAGTACGAACTTTTGGGTCACAGTGTTGCAAATCGGACAAATTCACGGCTAAAAGCATTTTGACAGCAGTCCTGACGGCTACGGCCCAATTTAGGCACGTGTTTAGAAAGAGCTGAGGTGGAAGTGGAGACCACCTGTAAGTCATATCTTATATTTTTTTTATGTTTATCTCCTATTTTACTATTTACCGCCGGGTGGATCCCACCCGTCAGCCTCCCTATTTTTCCCCACCCACCTTCGCCATCGTCCCTCCACCACCGCCCCCGCTGTCTCCGCCACCACTGTGCCCCGCCAGTTTGCCTCCACCACCGCGCCCTGCCAATCTGCCGCCACCACTGCCCCGCAGACTCCCTCCACCATATCCCCTGTCGTCTCCCTCCACCATCGCCCACGTCGGTCGTGCTTGGCTCTCTATTGTCCCTTCCCCTCCCGATTCCATGCTCTACGAGTCCTCCCGCACCGGCACCCATGCTCGTCGAGCTGGCCGTCATTGGCCCTGCCCGCGCGGCCCTCCATCTAGACCTCAACCTTCTCCCTCTGCAGGCGGAGTATCATGGCCATGGCCTCACTGGCGGTGCTGGCCGCGGCGAGGCGCTCCTCCACCTCACCCTGCAGCGCTGCCGTGGTGCCTGTGCCGCCCCAAGGCCTCCCGCAGCGCCGCAGTCTCATCCTCCGCCCGCGCCAGCCCCGCCTCCTGCTCCTCCCCATCCCCATCCCCGCCTCGCTTCTCCCTGTCTACCTTCAGCTTCATGGAGCGCCGCCACGTGACCGCCGCAGACGGCGACGAGCAACAGGGGCATGGGCCGGCACCCGCAGCGTAGTCGGGGTCGCAGTCGTAGTCATCTTTCTCCATGACGGCGGTGACCGGGGAATCGGCAGTTGTGTGTGTTTTGATTTGGGGAATCGGCGATGGGAATCAGAGAGAAAAATAAAAAATAATATAACATATGGCTGATAGGTGGGACCCACTTCCACCTGGACACGTGCCGCCAACTCAGCACTTACAGCTAGGCCCTAGCCGTCAGGGTTGCTGTTAAAATGCTCTTAGCCGTGAATTTGTCCGATTTGCAACGCTGTGACCCAAAAGTTGGTACTGACTCGTCAAAATTACCGATGTTGATACTGACTCATACTGACTGTCCCAATTATGATAGTTTTGTCCAATTAACTCGGTGCAGGGACGTCCAGACCTAAAATCTGGACCACTACTCTAATCCCTTTTAAGGTTAGAAACATAGATTGATATACTTCGTATAAGATATTGGTTTCGATGCACACTTTTTAGATCTTGGTATTTTTTTTGTAGTAGTTATAGTTCATATTAAAAAAAATCACACACATAGACAAACCAAGTAGTTTGTCTATGTAAGTTAATCACACATATAGTTTGTAGCCTACGTGTGGTAATAAGCTCAATCACACACGTGGTAATTTTTCTTAACTTACAAGTCAATGTCTATGTGTGCGATTTTTCTTTAAAACGGTAAGCAACATATGATGCTATGCACGGCATTCAGCCAATCAGCCGTACCACTTGGAACCGACCGTTTGGGTTAGAAATTTCCTGTCCGACTAAGGCACCACATGATTCATTGTTTACGGGGTAAACAAACAAGTCAGCGAAAACGAGTCAAAAACTCCGATCGTCTGTTGCCCTTTACTACGGGATCAAGGTCCTATAGATTATGATGGATTGATACAATTCATCTAAGCTAGTTTGATACTAGTCCAAATGTTTGGAATGAACTGTACAGTAGATGAACTTGACGAGTGATGCTACACCTACGGAGTATTTTTTATGGAGACAGACTTATGAGCTAATGTGTAATCACGCCTCGTGTTCACGGCCTGAAAATTACGAAGTGAAAATTACGCCAACCAACCTTCTGTTACCACTTACCATGTCCTTCCACAGGACTATTCAGTAAAAGGAGAATTCGGTAAGTCTAGCTTTATCGGAACTTGACACCCTTGACGAACGCAGTTTTTCCACATAGCCTTAGACGTCTCGGGCTTATCTAGATCTAGTCAGTAGGAGATTCGTGCTATCTTCCTTTTTTATTTACATCATGTACATTGTACATTTTCACTCCCCATAGATGGTCAAAGTGCACATCGTACACCTTCAAGACTACCCAGCCCATTTTTTCTGCCTTCTCCAACCAGCCGCCGCCGCACTGCTCCATCCGCTTCGTCTCTCTCTCCCATAGATCTCGCTGTCCATGACGAGCGCCCTGTTGCCGTCATGCTGTAACGACCCTCCTCCCCGAGCTCCATGCTAGTGGCGCCTCTGCCTCCATCATCTTGAGCGTCGCCCTGGGCCCAGTGGAACCGCTTTTGTCACCACCTCGTCGGGAACGAGGGTCGTGGCAGCCGGCGACCTGCGACGGGATTGAGGAACGAGACGAGGTGGGAAGAGAAGCCGCGACTTTTGGTGATGGGAGGAGACGTGGCTGGAGGCCGATTTTCTCTTCCAATTTTTGCCCATCTGACTTTGTTGTTTCTCCTGGTCTGGATTTTCTTCCATTTATGGCTATTTGCACAAAATAACCCACACAAGAAAGAAATTCACATACTGAACTTTGGCTAGAACAATTTCACCGATCTAACCCTTTTATGCAACGCCATACATCGTGGCGCCGCACCCTACAGAGCAACGACATAGGCGTGGGGCCACACCGGTTGACAGCGTGGCGGCGTGGGGCCCGGTTCTATAAGTGCAACACCATGACCGACGACACTGCACTGTGCAACGCCATGACCGACGGGGATGCACTTTCCAAAACAAAATATTGCCTTGCCTCCAAAACCTTGTGGGTTTAAGATGCTTAAGGATCCATGGGGAACAAGAGGACAGGGAAAGATAGACTAGGTAGAGTAGGCCAGTTCCATGCAAAGGATTGATCCAGGAAAGGTTTGATGGGGTTGGGAGCTTCTGCCAAAGTTGGGTTGACATAACATATTATTTTCTTGACTAAAAATCCATCAAGGATAAGTGGGTCCAAGAAGGATCTAGTCAAGGGAAAGAGTGTGGTTTTCAAGTGCACATGTTGGTGTGCAAGATGGTCCAAGTGCATTGTCAATAATGCCCATGGATTGTTTTACATAAGGGCTCCGAGATTGGACCTTGATAACAGTTTTAGACTTGGTCAAATTTTGATTGCTCTATGACTAGAGTATAAGATCTTACCATTTTCTAAAAAGAAAAAGAAGTGCTTCTAGATTATAGACTTATCCACTTAGATGAAGCAGAGACGTGGTTATCTGAAGTGGATTCTCTCTTTTGTAGTAGATGCCGAACCTGCTGCTCAGTGGGCGGGCGCAAAAACTTGAGATAACGGATATGTACCAAAAAAGGTCTCATAAGTAGTTATTAATAAAATCGAAGGAAGGGCCTAATAGTAGTGATTTAGTGAAATGTGAGGTGCCCCGCGCGTGATACTATCGGGCAATTCGTTAAACGATATCTGTATTATGAGTACCTCTTCTGAACCATACCTCTCTTCTGGTAAACGGTCTGAATCAGTCAAAAATGAGTTCCTTCTTCAAATCCATCGGTCACATCCGCCCTGTTGTCTCAATCAACTTTAATCATGGAGAACAGGTAGCTCCGGCATGTGAACTTGTCTCGCTACGAGAATTATCTTGTCCAAAAGAAAAAGAAATACCAAAGTTTCAGAATTGAAGCGGTAGAGTGGTAAGTGGGCGTATGGTTTGTTAAAAGATCCTCGATTCCTAACGAAATCGATGTAGTAGTGGCTTGATGGAAGCCTAGAGTGTCAGTCGACTATTCTTTCGGGAAGGAATTGAGCCAGTTCCGGGTTCGAGTCCCGGGCAACCCATATGGAAAATAAAAAAGACTAATCTTAGTTTTTAACTTGGACTAACTTCATTTACAATTTTTTTAGTTTGGTTAATTTAGCTATATGGATAGCCAATCTTTGGGCTGATTTGGCGGGTTCATTAACAACTCAATTTATAGATCAAAAATAAAAAAAAGAAAGCATTGCCTTCTTTACTATATCTTGTATTTATCGTACTTTTGTCCTGGGGGTCTCTTTCTCATTTAAAAAATGTCTGGAACTTTGGATTAAGAATTGGTGGTGATGAGGGTTTAACTTATCAATGCCCATTGTTATGGACTTAGGTTCGAGGAATTGAGGAGCGCTGGAAATCTCGGTACGGCTAGCAAACAAGCACACAGGGACGCAAGGTTTACCCAGGTTCAGGCCTCGTAGAGGACCCTACTCCTGCTTGTCTGCTCTTGATTGATGATGATCCGAAGGATTACAATGTCGCCGATGGCGGTGTATGCGCAGATTAGATCTGGCGTATGTGTCGATGTGGGAGATCGTAGATCTATCTATTTGGGGAGTCGCGATGTCTAGATCTATTGTGGCGTAGCGTGTTGCGATTGAGAGATTGGAGGTGAGGATGCCTTCTCGTTGGACCCTCCTAGCCTTTATATATGAGGAGGCTAGGTCTCAGGTACCAATACGAGTTGGTTACAAGTTAGATTAAAACTCTAGTCTTGAGCTTTCCTTGTCTTATACATTGGGAGTCGGTGTCCATATGGGCTTCATATCAGTCGAACCGTCATAGGCGTCGTCGACCTTGGAAATTCATCGAGTGGGCCTTGCGCGGGCCGCACCAGGTAGGCTGTAATCGAGTGCCTATTGGGCATACCCATGTCAGTAGCCCCCGAGTGTCCATGTGAATCGTAGATTCGGATGGAGACTCAGAAGTCTTGAATCTTGCATTAGGATGCCGGAGTCGACAATTATGTCGAGTGCAAAACACTTCTCCTGGAAGTTCATCGGGTCAATCGAATTTGTAGTAGTTCATAGGGATGATGGTAAACGTGCCTGGTGCGCTCGATGGATCGGGACCAGTTAATTGCTTTAGGGCAAAAACAACGCCACCTACTCAAACTCGAGTCCCCGGACTCGAATCCGGAAAAGTGCTGGTGTAATTCGACTCAGGCCGCGGAGGTCTTACAGGAGTCGAATTCTAGTGTATGGGTGTGAGCACTCGACACGTCCGTCAAGGCATATTCATCGTACCTGCAGGCACGAATATATCTCTGGTAGTGCGCAGCAAATGCGTTGCCAGGCCTTATGCAGGTCTTATCTTCACGCTGTAGCGCGGCATCCGAATTTTGTCATCGCGGAGATGATTCGGGTGGCCCAGGAGACGTAATATCTTTGTAGGGAAAATATGAGGCGGAGTCGCCATAGCATTCGAGTGTGGATGTTATCGACACACAGTATGATGTACAAGAAAGAAATAATCATAGGGTGCACGACCAGCGCTCCCTATAGGAGTAGCCCCCGAGTGCCTGGTTGAGTCGAAGACTCAGGCAGGGACTAAATAACTTTTGCGACTGTTGTCGTCTTTTGTTGCTTGTTTCAGTTGAATATGCTTTCAGCACTCCCTATGGGAGTAACCCAAAGCCCACAATCGAATCGTAGATTCAAGTGAAGGGTTTTCATAATGCTTGGATATCTTCATAAATTTCTTCGAATGCGCGGCCAGCGCTCCCTATGGGAGTAGCCCCTGAGTCCTTAGTCGAATCATCGATTCGAGTGAGGATTCAGAGCGTGTCACTCAAGGATCTTGTATATGCGCGACCAGCGCTCCAGCTTGGAGTAGTCCCCGAGTGTCTGGCGGAGTCGTAGACTCGGGCAGAGACTCGAGTCTTGTATCTTGCAGTCGTGATCAATAATCACGCGAGGATAAACCAGGAGTTCTAGCCAGACGAGTCGATGATGTGGATGGAGTCGACGCAGTCACTTCGGTTGAGTGCGCTGCCAACGTCGCATGTGTGTAGCACCAAGCGATGCAACCATCCGAGGAGGAACTCGACTCGGGTCTTGAGTGTATAGCGTAGCTAGTTGTTTTGTCGACTCCTGTTGGAGGACCCGATAGAATAGCTCGACGCAGTCGACATCCTTATAAACTGCATAAAACATGAAGAATTGTGAAGTACTTGTATCTTGTAAAGAATATCTACATGTCGACTTGTAAAGTAAGATTCTGGTGCCAATCGAGTCGACACTTTTGCACTGTATGCTAGGTCTTTTCGTTAGCCTGATTACCCTTAGTCTCAGTACCTTGCCGAGGTACTCGGAGTTCAAGGATTCGACGATCAGGCAGAATCAGCTACTCGGGCTATCGCGTATGAGGTGCTCGAGTGTGCGGAGTCGATGACACATTAGGTTACTCGAAGAGGGCGCAGCCCCCGAGTGTTTCGAGTGCGAGTTTAAAAAGAAATCAGCTCTAAGTAGAGAGAAAACTTAGCTTTATCGATAGTTGCCGTGACGAACGATTCGCAAGATCCGATGCGATCGGCGGGTCAGGGGAGTCGAAGGTTGTAGCGGCTCGTGGTCGCGGGAGTCGAGGGAGCCGCCGAGTCACCCGATATGAATACTGCAACCGGTCGTTGAAGTTGAAGACCACGGCAGGTCGCCGAAGCGGAGGAAGCCCCCGAGTCGAATATCATAGCGAATCACTAGAGTCGAAGACTAGAGTTGACATGGCAGCGAGTCACACAGCGGACGTTGTCGACGCAGCGGATCGAAGTCGCGTGGTGATGACGAATTGCCATATATGAAGACTGTAACGGGCCACAGCAGTTGAAGACCGTATCGGTTCACCTCACCCGAAGACCACAGCGAGTCGCGTGATGGAGTCGAAGACTCAGTAGATGGGCAGAGTCGAAGACCGTAGTGAGTCACTGTAGCCGAAGGTGGTAACGGGCCTCACGACGGAGTCGACGGAGCCCCCAAGTGTAGATTCGATGTTGTCGATGTAGTCGAGGCGGCGTTCGAGAGCCGATGCGGCGGACCGGAGTCGACGCGGCAGTGGGTCGTCGATGCTGATGGCGGTAGCGAGTTGCCCCAACCGAAGATTGTAGTGGGTGGTCGATGTAGACGAAGTCGATGCAATCGCGGACGTAGTCGATGTGCCAGCAGGTCACGTGACGGAGTCGAAGACACAACAGGTCGGCGAAATCGAAGATCGCAGCGCGTCGCCGCAGTCGAAGACCGCAACAAGTCGCGTGATGGAGTCGAAGACTCAGTAGGTATGCGGAGTCGAAGATTGAAGCGGGTCACTGGAGTCAAAGGAGGCAACATCTCACCGGAGTCGAAGGTCGCAGCGAGTCACTAGGTTGCCAATGCCGAGGGAGCCCCCGAGTCGCTGGAGTCAAGGATCGAAGCGGGTTGCACGACGGAGTCGAAGGAGTCCCCGGGTGTAGATTCGATGTGTTCGACGAAGTCGATGCAGTGGACGTGTGGTCGGCGCAGCAGCGGTTTGCTGGAGTCGATTGCGATAACGGGTCACCGCAGCCGAAAGCGGGAGCGGGTGGCCTGAGTCGGAGACCGCGGTGGCTCGCGCGGCGAAGGAGCCCCTGAGTCGCTGGAGCCGAAGACCATGGCCGGTCACTGGAGCCGATACAACTAGCGTGTCGTGGTCGCGGATGCCGACGCGAATGTTCAGTCGGATGGAGTTGACACGGCAGACGTTGTTGATGTGGAGATCGTAGTCGACGTAGTCATGATATAGATTATGACCGAAAGATTCATGCACATAGCTAGCTCCTTTGTCTTGTTTCTAATAATCCAATTTATGTTGCGTATGCGCTCGTGGCCGAAATAATCCACGGATGCGATCTATGCGCCATACCGCGTGATCCATGTGCGTGTACGTAGACTAGTTAGGACCTAGCTCTTTTTTTCTCATCCTTTTCTTTCCCTGTGGCCAAGCTTGATCGATCGGAGGATCCCATCTGGGCATTTTTATTTTGCTTCTTCCTGGAGCTGCGTGATCATCTACCCATGCATGCAATCGGCCGCTGCTGCTTTTATTATTTTTACCTTTGAGTTGTCGTACACAATCAAGACTGTCAGCCCTTTTTCCTTGCTTATTTCTGATTCAGCCGCCGCACGCACCCAACGCTTTTGGCCTCCTTTTTTCTTTGATTGGATACAGACTCGAGTATGCTACGTGACAGCGAGGACTAGCTATCTCAAAAATTGATCAATAAACTTGTTCGATCAGGAAAGACGCATAGTGTGTGCTCCACCTAATAAAGATTTGATTTATCCATGACCGTACACTTGATTGGCTTTCTGAGGCTGGCTCTGATTTTTGTCAAACTCGGCTGGTCTCGGCGGCCAGGAGAAATCAGATCTCGTGGACCCGATCAGTAGAGCGGGAGGACGATGTCGACGACATAGTATTAGCGCGTAGACGCGGATGAATTGACCGGATGTGATCTGATCGCCATTGATGATGAGGGGGATAAAGTAGATCTTCTTGCTAGAAGTCGATGAATCGTAGATTGCTGGTGATGGAGCCGTCAAGATCGTAACATCAGCGCTCTCAGTTCCCACAGACGGCACCAATTGACGAGGGTTTAACTCATCAATGCCCATTGTTATGGACTTAGGTTCGAGGAATTGAGGAGCGCTGGAAATCTCGGTACGGCTAGCAAACAAGCACACAGGGACGCAAGGTTTACCCAGGTTCAGGCCTCGTAGAGAACCCTACTCCTGCTTGTCTGCTCTTGATTGATGATGATCCGAAGGATTACAATGTCGCCGATGGCGGTGTATGCACAGATTAGATCTGGCGTATGTGTCGATGTGGGAGATCGTAGATCTATCTATTTGGGGAGTCGCGATGTCTAGATCTATTGTGGCGTAGTGTGTTGCGATTGAGAGATTGGAGGTGAGGATGCCTTCTCGTTGGACCCTCCTAGCCTTTATATATGAGGAGGCTAGGTCTCAGGTACCAATACGAGTTGGTTACAAGTTAGATTAGAACTCTAGTCTTGAGCTTTCCTTGTCTTGTACGTTGGGAGTCGGTGTCCATATGGGCTTCATATCAGTCGAACTGTCATAGGCGTCGTCGACCTTGGAAATTCATCGAGTGGGCCTTCCGTCGGGCCGCACCAGGTAGGCTGTATTCGAGTGTCTATTGGGCATACCCATATCAGGTGGAATACCAGGCAATCCGAAACTCTCTTAACTGCTATTCAAGAGAAAAGGATTCTAGAAAGATTCATAGAACGCGAAATCCGTTTCGAGTTAGAGTGCGAAACTTCTTGCTGTAGCCGTTTTATTCGCTGCTTGCTACTTTCTAAAATGGAAGATGAATTAGATTGAATTGATAGTCTAGTTCAATCTATAGTCTAGATTCCATTCCCTCGATCTTAGCTTCATACGGCTTCTCTATGATCAGAAAAAAGATAGAGGTCTCAGAAGTAGGGCCTATGAAAAGTACAATGCCTTCTTGTTCTTGTTCTTCTGATCGATTGATTCAATTGGATGAAAGGGAAGAGAACACCGTATCGCCTTTGTTACGAGAAAGTACTAATGCTTTGTTACTCGAAAGCCGCTGGAATATCCATCATCGAGAAGAATTCGATTCGCTGAAGCATAAAAGAGAAGGAAGAAGAGATCTTATTAGTTGTTTTTTTTGTTTATCAATTGGTAAAGTCTCTCAGCCTTGCAAAGTGGAAAAAGAGATGGGCATCGGATCCATGTTTCGCTAATCCCGAGCTTGAAGATAGAGGAGAGTGCCAGGCGCAGATTTTCGGAATACTTCTACAGGGAATGCTGATTGAATGAGCATTCTCCATACTATGCCTTGAAGAGGACTAGAACCTCCACGCTCTTCATCACTATAAATTCTTTTTCGAAATCGTAATTATTAAAAGAAGTCTATGGACTCATATCGATTCTACCCATTTTGACCCTCCTTTTACTCCATATACAAAGTATCGAAAAGTATCTAGAACTTCTCCCCCCGGCCCTACTCCCCAACCTAGAGTAGCTAAGTGTGGAAGTAAAATTAACCCTTGTCCATACATGGGCTTTTTTGGTACGAAATGAGCCACCTCAAATAGTTTCATTGCTCCGGCCCAGAATACGATTAATCCGGCATGGGCTACGTGAGCTCCATGTAGCTTACCAGACAAATTGATAAGTCTGGCATTCCCAGCCCACCAAGCAAAGCCAATGGTTTCTTGGTCACGACCAGCTAAAACGAAAGTTCCATTAAAGAGCATGGATCAATTTGTGTAAATGATCGCTTTCTATGTCTCCCAATCGATGCGGTACTGCCAATCGTAGACTGGTGACCGGGGAATCCAAATGACATGTGTTATTCTACAATAACCCATGTTTGGGAAGGGATTTTGCAGTCTTTGATAGGTAGCCTGTGCACTAGAGTGACCTCCCATTGCTGAAGCATGAAAAGCATAGATGATTTCTGGTGATCCTACAAATATTATATGTGAACCCGCGAGAAATGTGCTTCAGTGCTGGTAAATGAAAACGATTAGTCCCACACGAGGTTTGGGAATAAAATAAGTGATTGTTTGATAATGAGCAAGGAATATATGTATTTTTGCTAAAGGCGGGAATGAACATCCAAAACCAAAGGGTTTTTCGGGGCAACAACAACAAACAAATAATAAGTAATAGATAGCCCCACCCCAGGCAGAGTTTGTGAGCCGTGTAATAGGCAACCATTTCGCGCGGTTCGGGGGACTCCCATCAGTGAGAATTGTATACGTAGGAGAGAACCTGGCGCAAAAAGAAGGATTGGTTCGGTGAAGTTCACTTTATCAATTCATAGATGCCTCTTTCCGGTCTAGGTGAAATGGTCATTGTAGGTCGAATCTTCAGCTTTTATGGCGCTTCTAGATTGTTCTTTCTTGTGTTGACTGTCTCTGAAAAGCTCAGTATGGTTCACTACATTCCAGCACTCTTTAGGCGATAGGGTTCTTCTTTCTCTATTTGAGAAGGGGGATCTGTCTAACTCACACTATGTTTAACACATTGACTTCGAAGTGGTCCTACTCTCCTCTATCTTCTTAGGTCCTTAACCATCTCCCTGAGAAAAGTAGACAGTAAAAGCCAAAAAGTGGCGGAATGAACATCCTAAAAATCCCTTGAAGGAGATAATAAAGAACCCAAAGCAGATGGTATCCTACTGCAAGGGTGGTCTGAAGAATCGAAAAGAGGCAGTAATTTGTCCTGATGTTTCGAGTTCTCAAAAAAAGGGCGTGGAAACAGATCGAAACTCTTGAATGGAAATTGAAAAGAAATGGAGTCCCAGTTCCTTCGGAAATGGTAAGATCTTTGGCGCAAGAAGAAGGATCGAAGAACCAGCGTTTATTGAAGAAGCTATAGAGTCGATTACAAAAAGTACTAGTATGAAAGGCTCGTTGGAATTGATCCGCTACGAGATTGACATTATACGCTAGAGAAGCACTTGTAACCAATTAGGTTTACGGCGAAACCTAGAAATTGATCACTGATCCAATTTGACTACCTCTATGGGATAAACCTTCTTATTTCTTTCATTCTTGCTCGAGCCGGATGATTATAAATTCTCATGTCCGGTTCCTTTGGGGGATGGATCCTAAAGAGTTCTCCTATCCCTTTAATTTAATTCTTTATTCTTACATTAAAGAATGAATCAAATCTCCCCAAGTAGGGTGTAAGGGATCTCTTTTCTACAACGGAAAAAGATAAGCGGAACTGATTTGACTCTCCTGTTCTTCCATCAAATATTCTGCTTTTTCCCGGGTACTCGGGTTCAAATACCCATGGATTTTTTGTTTCTTTACTGGCTTCATTTTCCCGGGTACTCGGGTTCAAATACCCATGGATTTTTTGTTTCTTTACTGGCTTCATATAATTCTGAAAACACAAGTTTTCTTGAAGCGTCCTGAGACAGATAACTAATAGCATATGTCTATTCAGGTAGTGAAATACATGGATGCCTCCCTTCGATGTGGTACAAAGGATTGTAACTCATGATTGCAGACTTAATGCCAGCTCACAACGGCTTCACTCACACCCGTTCGACTTGCATGTGTTAAGCATGCCGCCAGCGTTCATCCCGAGCTAGGATCCAACCTGTGGGAATAGCCGTCCCTTCCTTACCAAAGAAAGAAAAAAGGAATGACGCGGATTTCACAGGTCAAAGAAGACCTAAGACTTAATCTAAAAGAAATTACTAGATTGAATCTATTTGTATTAAAAAACGATCAAAAAAGGGCGAGCGAAGTAAGTGATCGAAAAACTTTGTTCTATGTTTGTCCTATCTATAAGAGGAGAGCATATGAAAATTTTAACCCATTCTTTTGTTTTTTAGCTCACTAGCCATCCACTGGAAGAGAAGCAAATGAAACGCTTTCATAAAAATTCTCGTAGAATCGAGAATGAAGTTTTCATTCTGTACATGCCAGATCATGAATTAGTAACTGCATCCAATCTTCGAAAAGTCTTGATTGTTTCGATTTTTGGAATGGGATATTTACGGAATCCCCATGAATAGTATCAAACCTTATTCCATGCTATTTCCAGTATCTTTGCCTTCTTCCCAACATTCCTTGATATAGTTGCCAATGGCCAAAGACTGGCCAAGAGAAAGCTCCCTCTAGCCCAAGTTACAGGGAGAGATTCGTTAAAGATTATCCACCAAATCTCACTTTTGATGGGCAGTAGATTGGTTTCCTTCTACCACAACTGTCCATGACAACCATAGGACCTTGCAGGCTAATGGCTTTTGCACAAAGATTTCAGACAGAGATTCAAGGTTTTCCTCCAAGTATCAACTGGTCAGTTCTTCGAATTCCTTATGATATGCAAATGAAACAAGTTCTTGCTAATGGAAGAAAGGGAGGGTTGAATGTGGGTGATGTTCTTATTTTGCCAGAGGGATTCGAATTAGCGCCGCCCGACCGTATTTCCCCTGAATTGAAATAAAGATAGGAAATCTATCTTTTCAGAGTTATCGTCCCGAAGTGGAATTTAGGGATGGCAAGGTTCAAAACTCACCATAAGGTGAATGAGGTCAAGGAGTAGATTGAGTAGAAGGCTACCATGCCTTAAGTTGGTCTCCACTACCTTGGAAACTACTAAAATGAACTAGCTCAAGACTAAACCTGATAAGGAATTGGAGGTACAAGTCAATGATTAGGGGTTAAGATTATCTTGGGAAACAAGGTAGATGGGTTTCTATATCAAGAGCAAGTATGTGTGATGGAAGAGCACATCACAAGGAAGAGGATGGGATAGGCACATTGCCTAGGGATCAAGAGTCAGGGTCTTAAATAGAGTTCCAAGAAGTGAACCTCATAACAAGGAGGAAGATGGTCTTCCTACAAGGGTTTTGATGTTTTGCTCTAAAGAGATCTAGTGTGATGTATTATTATTTTGAAGTATAGTGTGAGGTATTATTAGGATCAACTATCATTATCTTGCTTGACAAGGGTTTGGTAGGTGATTTGCTGAGAAAGAGAAGTGCTAGGATCTATCCCATCTTAAGGGGTTGAGAAGAGGATGATTTCCATTCATCATCTTGAGATTTATAGGGTGGGTTGTTGGTTTGGCAAACATCTAACAAACAAGACCAGACATATCATACTTAAAATAGCAGATCAAAATAATTCATCTTAACAAGCAAATCGAGGCAATTCATACCAACATTTTCAAGGATAAGATATAAACATACACTAGCATTTCTCAAAGTATTTGTAGAAAAGTTTTGAAATCAGTAGACAAAGGTTTTAGGTTTTTGAAGAAGGTGAGAGTCCATCCTACATATTCAAAACAATATAAAAAATATATACAATTATTGTAACTTGAACATATATTCCATCTTACTCTACCTATAGTTCTAACATTACAAATATTACATCCTAACCTATAGTTCTAACTTGGACAAATATTTCAAACTAACATCTAAAATAATTAAAGGGGAATTTCTAATATGAACAACACACCTAACATATACTATTCGTTTTCTAAGCTAAAATAACAAACTAAAGTTTTACCATTCAGTACTATGCTATTGCTAAACCTAAATATCAAATAAACTTTGATCAAAGGGGTGGTCCAACCCTAGCCTCCATGACCTTGCTCTGTTCGGGGACCGAGTGGGGAATGAGGGTTGGGTCAGGACAGGGCCGGCCACACACCTGATTTGGTAGATGTAAAGTGCGGCGCCATCATACGTGGCGTTTCACACCACAGTGCAACATTGTCGGTCATGGCGTTGCATAACACAATGCAGCGCTGTCGGTCATGGCGTTGCACTTACGGAACCAAGGTCCACGCCACCACGCTGTCAGCTGGTGCGGCACCATGCGTATGTGTGTTGCTATGTAGGGTGCGTCTCCACGATGTATGGCATTGCACAAAAGGGTTAGAACAATGAAATTATTCCGGCCAAAGTTCAGTCTATGAGTTTCTTTCAAATTATTTATATGCTTAAGCCTCATCACATGCAAGCATTGTGAGGGCATCTGCCACAACCATGACGTCGGTAGGTCCATGCCATGTGGGGCCACTTTCACGGTCAATCCTCACGTCGGTTGGCGCAACACACGCCGGGCGGCCGAGCGGAGGAGATCCCCATAATCCGTTTCTTTTCCCACCATGAAAGTCCTCTTTCCCCTTAGCGGCACAGCTAGATTCACCCCCTCTACCGCTCGATTGGATCCAGGCTTCCGGCAACTGAATCGAGTTACTGGAGCCGGTAATCAAACCTATCCATCTAAAAAATTGTGTTTTTTTCGTTGTTTCTAGGTCCAAATAAATCCCTATTTTTCCGGCTTCCTCAATTTTGTTTGGAGTTGGACCTGTCTTGAATCTCCAAATCGTGTTGATCCAGTGGAGGCCTTTGGTTTCTCTGGGAGAAACATCGCATGGCAGGGAGGCCGAGCAGCCGAGCCAGCACAGGAGCTCTAGGCCCAGTTCAGCCGCTCAACAGATCCCAGTTCAGCCGCTCAACAGATCGCCGCCGCACCGTGCAGTAGGTCTCCCTTCGTTTAAACAGATAGGTTCTATTACATCGTTGTTTCAGATTTTCTCAAAGATAAGCACATGGATGGAACATAAATTTCAATTACAGATTGGTATACTTTGGTATACTTGCAGCGGGTTATTACAAGTCAATTACGTGACAAATTTGGGCCCCTTTCATGGATAAGAAGTCACAGATTCTCAACAAAAATGAAAGATGATTTTGATCTCTTTATTAGTTATGTTGTTGAGCTGATATACTAACGAGAAATCATTGGCATATTGTTGGACATCTCATCTTAAGAACTTTTGGGGGAGTTGAACCAAAGTATGGTTACGATTTTGCTCCCCCCCCCCCCCCCGATGCCGGAGGTGATGGAGGCAAGAGTATGGCGTACTGGCCATGCGCCCATGAGCGTCAAAGAAAGTTAGGAGGCCGTAGGCTCATACACTAACGCGATGATTGTTTTATCTGGATTTCTGCAGGTTAAAATGCACTTAGCTAGGCGAGTAGATTTATTCCTTTCATGGCATGGGAGCTATGTCCGTTGCAGAGCTCGGATCACAAGGGAAGGCTCGGGAACTGAAGGATTCACGTAAGCAACAATTCGTCAAGGATCCTTTCGCACTCTCTGGTATTTTGTTGTTTTTCCTGCTATTGAGTGGATTTTTGTATTGAAGAAATACTAGGGCACAAGAATTGTCTTTGTTTTGAGATATAGTATGTGGGCTTGTTCATATTTATTAATCTCAGCTTATATGTTCCTTTCATCCATCGATATTTATTTCCACTTGGTCTTTTTTGGTTCTGAGCTTAACTACCCTTTATTGTTAGTTTGTTCATGATAGAAAGGGATGTGCGTAACCAGCTAGCGTCATTATATGATTAGCACAGAAACTGTTGTTTAGTCCATATAGCACTACTCAATTGCCTCAAATATCATGAACATTGACTAGATTTCCTTAAGAGCACCTAACCCAGAACAAACTCATCAAGCACAAGCTTATGTGTGCTAGAAAGTGCTAAATTATGGCCCAATAGGCTTCCACTGGTGATGTCAATGCCTGTTCGAATAAGAAATTGCAAAAAAACTTCTTAAAGACCTGGAACTGAAGGTTCAGTTTCAGGGTTAACCTATTTTCACGTTTTCTGGCACCTTTTATCTAATTTTGTACTTCTCTACAAGACCAATGATACTATACTTCTTAGTACTCTGAATTTCAGCCAAAGAATATATTAGGTTTTATCTTCATGTTTAGATTCAATGGAGGATGTAAATCATACACTTGGGGATTAATAAAAGTAACAGTATGAGAAAAATCATCAATATGTGGTCAGTTAGGGGAAGCCTAATTTACATGGAGATTATTCCCGAGGAAGTGTTCTGATGGACACTAATTGTTCATATTTTCGATCTGCATGTCTCACCTCACTTTAGAGCTAACTAGATTTGTATTTTGTTTGGAATAGTACATCTGTTGTATATCTACAATCTAGAGGGTAAAACAAATAATATTTCAGTGTTTTCTGATCTTTCCTATTCTATATGAATTTGGTCTGCCAAATAATAGATGGATCCAGTCTCAAATTTTAAATGTTAATGAAAACATGTATCTGAGGTTTGTGCTATAGTTCTTGAGTTGGGGTCCTTGGTCTTGAATCTGTTAAACAAAATGGATTTTATCAGATCGAGGGACAATACAACTAACTAAGGTCTGTGCTATAGTTCTTTAGTTGGGTCCTTGATCCTAATTTATTAAACAAAATGGATTTTATCAGATTGAGAGACAATAGAACTATGCAGGCTTTTTGTTGCAGTTGTGGCACGCTGCATGATATGGCCAGGTCTTAAAAGGCTTGGTTTCGATGTATATTTTCGTTACTTTAATTGGTGTTCCAAGACCATAACATGTGAAATTCTAGGGTGAAGTCTTCACAATCATAAGCAAAGTAAATCTTCGGTGCTCTAACAACGCATCTTCCAAACCATGATTATGCACTTATCACGGTTATGCACATCTAACTATTGACACTCTGCATAGAAACTAGGAATGGAAGTTTATGAATGTCATAAGAGAGCCCAGAATGAGTGATTTCGTTTGTTTGTCTTGATCCAACTCTCTCCATACTGGGGACATGCTATATAAGTATATCACCTTCATGCATTTCCTTGTGACTATCTATGTACTCTCTCTGTTCCACATATAAGTCTTTTTAGCAAGCTGTTTTAGCTTCCTAAAAAGGCTTATATTGTGAAATAGATGTAGTACTTCTGTGTGCATATTTCGAAACTGTGTCTAATGTGCTTTAGGTGTGGCCATTTTGTAGGCTAAATGGTTGGAGTCAGGTTAAACTGTTGCTATAAAGAAGGTTCACCAGTGAAAGTGCATGTGTGCCCCCATCTGTGGTTTTGGTAATTAACGACAATCTTTATGGACTTATGTTTGCATTGAGTTTTACCTGTAGGATTTATACATAGGCAATGCTTGAACCATATGTTGGCTTCAATGTTGGGAGAAGAAGAAAGTGAAGAAAATTAAGTGTTGACCAAGGTTTGGTCTGGAGATTGGTCAAGTGAGAGTTGATCCTATAGCAAGTGTGTCTTGAAGACTAAAGTTGCAGTGATATATCTTATGTACCTTAAAGACACCAACAGAATGAAGAAAGAAGAAATGATGTGCAAGTTCAAGATGTGCCATCTCGAAGAGATGATTTGCTTGAAGCTTGCCATTCTATGGTTATCATGGATATGGAAAGATGATATGCCCAAGAGAAAAGCTCTACCATAGTCGAGTATGGGAGAGCAATTTGCAAGTCTTCACCAAGCTAGTTCAATCAAGAAAGGTGTTCCATCTTGAGGTGGACAAGATCTCTATCGTCAAGCTCAAGTGTAATATGCTCAAGGCAAAGGTATGTTCTTGATAGGGTTTCTTTCTTACCGGTCTCATGGTGTTAGTTGGGGAGACCGGTTTATAGGATAGATAGCCGTACTATCAAGAGGGGCTCTCGAGTGAGTAACTTGATCATATCCTTCGTGAGAGCTCAAACCGTTGCATACTTGGCATAATCTTTCTTGGTTGTTAATTGGATCTTATCCATGTGAGGTTCTTGAGCTTGTGGTAATATTCATAACAAGCTCTAGTTCATCGAAAACGGATTTCATATACATTCTCTATTGCATTTTCGATATTGGAGGTTTTACCAATTTGTCTTTTAGATATTGCTAAAACCTTCCATTATTTGGTTCTTATCCGTGAGAGGATTTAGAGCTTGTGTTAATCTTCATGACAAGCCCAAGTTCATTGAAAACGGATTTCATATGCATTCTCTATTGCGTTTTCGATGTTGGAGGTTTTACCGGTTCGTCTTTTTGAGAGGGGTCAAACCTCTCGTCATTTGTTTCTATCCTCCTTGTCTAGACTATGATGTTTTTCTGTATGATCTTGTAGAGCTTATTGTCCTCTTTAAAACGAGCCCAAGATCATCAACATCGGAGTCCAGATGCAAAAGTTATGGTTGTTTTCGTATTGGTTTGTCTGCCAGTTTTTGTAAGACCGAAGACTCCGGACTAAATCTCTGGTCTATCTCCGGACCGCATACAGATTGCCCCCAGTTTGACCCCATTTGGCCTGGGTACACTGGAGACTCCGGTCCCAGTCCGGAGACTCCGGACCGGGCGATTCCTGGGCCTAACGGTTGGATTTCTATGGACCTATTTAAGGGGCCCTTCTTCCCCAATGGTTCCCCAACCTTCCTTGCAAGTTCTCCCCTCCATTGCTAACCTTCTTGAGCTTGCTATCCCTCAATCCCTCCATTGATTTTTGCATATTCTTGAGGGATTTGAAAGAGGAAATCTAGATCTACAACCCCACAAATCAATCTCTCCTCTAAGTGAGGGGAACATCTTGGGATCTAGATCTTGGAGTCTTTTGTGGATTTCCTCCATTGTTCTTCCTCTCTTATTCCCCCATAAGCTTTTGTAGCTTTGGTGGAATTTGGGAGAGAAGTATTTGAGCACTTCGTGTGTTCTTGCCATTACATTTGGTGCATCGGTTTGAGTTCTCGGTGAGGATTCGGTTGGGTGAAAGGTGAGAAGCTTTTTACTCTTGGGTTCATTGGAACCCTATACGGTTTGGTGGTTTTGCAGGTTTGTGGATTTCTTGGGGCCTCCAATTAAGTTGTGGAGCTTTCTCCAATCTTGTTTGTTGGTAGCCTCCAATTGAGTTGTGGAGAAGTGCCCCAACCTTGTGAGAGGTTCCGGATTGCCACCGACAAGTGCACCGATAGTGGAAGTGTGGATCGATCCCATTGGGGTGAGATTCACAGGCAAGGGAGGCCTTTTGTGGCGTTGGTGGTTTGATACCACCCCCTCTCCAAACGAGACGTACTCCATGTTGGGAGGAACTCGGTAAAATATCATCGTCTCCGCGTGCCTCGGTTATCTCTATATCCGAGCTCTTACTTATGCACTTTACTTTGTGATAGCCTTCGTGCTTGAAGTACATATCTAGCTTTCACATAGTTGCTTGTCTTGCTTAGCATAAGTTGTTGGTGCAAATAGGTGAACCCTAGTTGTTCTAGGTTTTGTGCTTAACAAAGTAAACGCTAGTTTATTTCCGCCTTTGTTGAGCCACTCTCGAAAAAGTTTTTAAACCGCCTATTCACCCCCCCCCCCCTCTAGGCGGCATCTATATCCTTTCAATTGGTATCAGAGCCTGGTCTCTCATTTTAGGCTTCACCGCCTTGAGAGTAAAGATGTCTGCTAGGGGATTTGTGCACAATGAAATGTTTATATTCGATGGCACAAATTATGATATCTAGAAAACTCGCATGCTTATTCATTTTCAGGACATGGACCCAAATTTGGAGCGTATTTTAGATATAGGTTTTTCTCCTCCTATGGATTTTGAAAATCTATCTTGTGAGGATGAGAAAAACTTACATCTCGATGCTCAAGCTTCTAATGTGCTTGTTAATGCTTTGAGATTTGTAGTTACTTCTTCAATCATACGTTTTTGGAGCGCTCATGAGTTATGGACAAAACTTCAAGATAAATATGATGTGTCCAACATTATTAAGGATGATTGTATTGCTTCCACTTCTGGCCTTGATGAGTTCTCATCTTCTTCCACTTCACCAAAGTGTGACAAGACACAAGGTAATGATATGGTGAGTGGTGATGAATATTCCAATGGTGATAGTAAGCTTACTCTTGATGATCCTTCATCTCTATCTCATTGCAATGCTTCATCTTTGGACTTAAACATGTCTAGCACTATATATGATTTACATGCTAGTGTTGATAGTCCTTGCATATCATGTATAAATTGCCTCAATAGATCACATGATGATATGCTCTCTTTACCTTGTTGTCATAATATAAATGCTTCTATTTCCTCTAGTTGTTGTGTGTCTAACAATGTAGAGGAAACCAAATATTATATTGGTAAAGACATGAATTTGAATGGAGCTTCAAGTAATTCTTCATCATCATCATCTCACGGTTCCCACCTATGCCTTATGGCTCGGGATTCAAAGGTAACTCCTACTTTGGAACACAATACCTCTTGTGATGACGAGGATGAGGATAATGAGGAAAAAGAGATTAATGTTGATGATTTATATGAAAAGGGTGAGATGGTTTATCATGCTCTTATTAAGGATAATATTGCTTGCTCTAACTTCGTTGAAATCTTGGACTTTGCTATTAAGAGCAAAGAACATATTGATAAGTTAGAAGCACAAATTGAGGAGCATGAAAACACCATTGATAAAATGAGTAGCCTTGAGCATGAGTATGCTAATCATATTGCACATCTAAATGAAGCTCTTGAAGAGGAACAAACCACTAAGGAATCTCTTGAGGAGACTTTTGCTCTAGAGTTGTCTAGAGTAAAGGAATCTCATGATATAGGTCCTAAGGTGGCTAGTGGTCTCAAAAGTAAAAATGATGAGCTTCAAGTTGCTTATGCTAAACTTCTTGAGGATTTTGAGCACCTAAAAAATGGCTCTAGGGTCATCAAGGGTGAGCTCATCAAACTCACCGAGTCACATGAGCAACTTAAAGCCTCTTACTCAAAAGAGCTTTTGAAGTTGCCCTCACCTCTTGCAATTAATTATGATGCTTGTGCCACTAACTCTATTTCTTGTGAAGCATCTATTTTGAAGGAGAATGTTGAGCTAAAGACTCAAGTTGCTTTGCTAACTAGCAAGTATGGGATCTTGGAAGAAAGTCATGGTAATCTATCAAGCTCTCATGGGGATCTTCTAGCCTCCCATGATAGGCTAAAATTAGCTCATGAGGCTATTATGTCAAAGGTAAAATCTAATGAGCCTCATGTGGACATTAACACCACTTCTACTCAAAATGTCATATTGCCATGTGCTAGTCCTTGTAATTCATCCACTCATGCCATTGATACATCTTGTGATGAATTACTTTCCATCCCTTGTTGCTCTAACAATGTAGCATCCACTTCCTCTAGTATTTTTGTTCACACTAACCATGTTAAGGAAATTAAAGAGCTCAAGGCTCAAGTCACTTCTTTGAAGAATGACTTGAAAAACAGTCATAAAGGGAAGGCCACACTCAACAATATCTTGAGTATGCAAAAATTCCCCAATGACAAGAGTGGGCTTGGATATAACTCCAATGTCAAGAACAAGTCCACTATCAAGCTGAAGCACAAGGGAAACAAGAATAATGGCCAATATCAAGTCAAGAATCCGGCCAACATTGTTTGCTTCAAGTGCAAGGAAGAAGGGCATCATGTTAGATCTTGCCCATTGAAGAAGAAGCCTCTTATTGTGAAGCAACAAGGGAAGCGGCCTCAAGCTCTACCTTAAGATAGTGATGGACCTCTTTCTAAGAGGACTACTCGAGCTCTTCCTCGAGTTGTGGCTTCACCTAAGAATAAAGATGGCAAGAGAAGAACTTGCTACATATGCCGTGAAAAGGGACACATTTCTTCCTCATGCACTATTGGTATCTCCTCATCCAACCCTATCATTATTGATCATGCTTATTCTCTTTTTAAGGATGAGGTTGGCAATGTGTTTGCCAAATTTGTTGGTGCTCAATGTGGGTTCATGAAAAGAACCATTTGGGTTGCCAAGCCTATTGTGACTAACCTCTTAGGACCCAACTTGGTTGGGGACCAACAAGCCAAAACTTGATCAATAGGTATTGTTGGAGGGCATTGGGGACTTGGTTACATTATGAATAATTGAGGGATCTTCATCATTTATTCTTCTCAAGTCAATCCATTTGGACTATCATGCTTCTATCATATATCCAATGTCCCTCCTTGCGGTAACATGCACTTAACTCATTTACATTGAAAGTTACTTTCTCCCTTATGCATGTGTTGGTTTTGTACCTTTGTATGTGTTTGTACATGTGCTTCCCTCGTACTTATATTGAGTTATCAAGTATACTTGTGTATGTTGGTTGTCACACCATGTATTTGTGTCTCTTAGGTTGTAGCCTTTGTTGAATTTATTTGGTATCTTTCTTGGCTCTTGTGAGAGATTAATGGACTATCCCATTTTGGGAGAGTGTTATGCTTGGGCATTCCACAATCCTAAAATGTGTGTACATGAGGAATACCACTTAGTATGTATATTGCAAGTTTATCTAGTCTCTATGTGGTATGTCTTTCTCATGAGAAGTTCAAGTTCCATAATGTTCATTAATCATCTCTATTTGGATGTTTTTACCTCTTGTTGAGTATTCTTGGTTTATCACATTATGGGGGAGTCATACGCTTTGTGCATATTACAAACCTATAAAATGTGGACATTTGAGGTAGTGTCACTTAGAATTTATATTGATAATTATCTAGCTACTAAGTGGCACATTTAGCTCAAACAAGTTCCAATTCCCTTGGATTGATTTCATTGCTCATATTTTGGATCTTGTTTGTGAGAGTTTTATTGGTATGTGTTTCCCCATATTTGGACCTCCATATCCTCCATGGAAACCATTTGCTTCAAGTTACTTTAATATTTTATGATTGTGTGACTATTTGGAGCTATCAAGAATCTCTATCTAAGCATCAAGCTTAATTTTTATATTTCGTCATATGCTTATTGTTGTGAATATGATCATGATATCCTTGAAAACTACCTTGGGAAATGTTTCCCCATAATTCTTGTCATTGGACAAGTGTTACTCCATATATGGTAGAATTTATTGATCATATTCATTTTGGCCTTTGCTTAAATTTTGTTCTACCTCTTGCCAACAAAATGTTTTGTGTTTTCTCCCAAGATTTCCTTGCCTCTTGTTGATCTTCTTATTTTTTGTATCCTCGTGTGCTTTATTTAATGTAGGTACTAGAGATGATCCCATTTGTGTGCATTTTGCATTCAAAAGTAAAATCCTACATAATGCACTATCCATGGGGGAGCTCTCCTATATTATCTAGAACACTCATATGTATGCTTCTTGTTTTGTTCCATATCATGTTTTATGTGCTTGGAAGTTTGATCTTTTCTTTTGGTACTTTGTTCCATCATGAAAAGTGTAGAGAGTTTGGTTTGTGTGTTGGAACCTTGCTTTTTGGGAATTGGTTGTGTCTCATTCCTTGTTACTTGTTTGATCCCTTTGGATGAGATAAATCCTTGAGCATTGGTGTTTTTGTCTATCTTTTGATCTTTGGCCATTGCCTTGTTCATTTGTTTAATTTGTGTCCTTTCATGTGTTGATTTGGCTCTTTGATACAATTTGGACACCCTTTTGTCGTGTCACACTCTTGTGTGCGACTTCTTGGTTTACTTGGTGTTTTTGTTCAAATTGTATCTCCTTTTTTTGGTTCTTGAAATCTTGTGCATGCATATTTACTACATGTTCTATATTATGGCATGCTTTCTTTCTTGATCCAATATATAGGGGATTCTCCACCAAATCCTATCGGCTAAGATGTGCATGAAATTCAATTTCATATCAATATGCACATATTTATGCGGAGTCTCTCCTATGTATTGTAGTGTATCTAACTACTTTGGACCCAATGAGTTTTGGGACCATTGTGTACTTGAATGTGTTTTAGGTACACTTGAGATACATTGGATTCTTGTCTCAATAATAAGAGGATGTGGGGACTAAATGATAATTGGAGTCAAGCTAGGATAATCTACAAACTCATATCTACTTCATCCTACCAACGGTATCTCGGTAACAAGTATCCCTCTAATGCATACTTTTCTAGCATCCAACCTTCATGGTTGCATCATGGCATGATTTCCTTCAGTTGCTTTTATTGTGGTTCTTGCAAGATTTTATTGTATCATCCTTATTGTTATATGAGTAAGTTGAGATGAATGCATATTTTGGGGAGTATATAAAATTCATGTTTATGATTCACCAATCCCACATATGCCAATCTAGCAATTCTATTGCCAATCATTTCCTCAATTTCTCTCATGTGCAATATGGATGAATTTGCAAGGTTTATTTGTTCTTTATGATACTTGTTGCTTTTTCCAATGCATTCCAACTATCTCTTGTTCCCTTGTGATAGTTGTGATGTATTCATTGGTGTTTGAAGGTCATTGATGATCAATAAGATAAATTTGAGCCTTTGTCCATGCTTGCTAGCAAAAATCTTACTGGTATTATCTATGACTTTATTTTGGATATCTTGTTCATTCTTGAGTATCGATTTTGTGTGTACATGTTTCTTTGTGGATGTATATCTTGGTGATTGTTGTCTACCTAGAAACTTATACACATAATTATGGATGAATCTCTAGTTAATATCCTTTTGCTTTGGAGTCTACACCTTGTGCTCCTTTTTATTCTTTGGTGGTGATACATTGCAAATGTATCTATAATTTTTGATGTTCCATGCTTGGTTTTATCCACTTTCTTGTGTTTTGTTCCAACTTTGGAGTACTTTTCATATGATTTCTTGGACTAACCTATTAATAAGAGCCACAATGCCAGCTGCCTGTTTTCTGCTGTTTTTGGTTCCAGGAAAGTCAGAAAATGAATATTCTCGGAATTGGACGGGACAAAAGCCAAAGTGCCTATTTTTCCGAAAGGGATCAAGTGCCAGAATACGAGACGGAGAAGGGCCTGGGGGCCACCACACCACCTGGCCCGCGACCAGGCCTGACCCGCGCCAGGGGGTGGTGTGGCCGCTCCTAGCACCCCCTCGGCCTCTCCTTCCGCCTATATATTGCCCTCGGGACGAAAACCCTAAGTACCCCATCAAAAATCCACGAAGAGTCTGTAGCCGCCGTCATCTCCATCCCTAGATCGGGAGGGATCTGAAGCTCTTCCCGGCACCCTGCCGGAGAGGGGAATTCACCCTGGAGGTCTTCTTCATCACCATGCAAGCCTCCGGTGTGATGCGTGAGTAGTTCATCCTTGGACTATGGATCCATGTAGTAGCTAGCTGGCTGGTTCTCCTCCTTTGTGCTTTCATGTTTAGATCTTGTGAGCTCCGTTCATGATCAAGATCATCTATTTGTAATTCTACATGTTGTGTTTGCGGGGATTCGATAGATATTGAGATGCTATTTCAGATTAATTATTGATTCTATCATGTCTTTGTTATTTGAGATCTTGCATGCTTTCCGTTGTTAGTAGCTATCTTGGCCAAGTAGATGCTAGCAACTCCAAGAGTTAGTATTTATGCTCGATAGTGGGTTCATGCCTCTGGTAATCTGGGGAAGTGACAGAAATCTCTAAGGTAATAGATGTGCTGTTGCTACTAGGGAGAAAACAACAATCCTTTGTTCATAGAACAATCGTATTGTTTACTTTACACGCAGTTCGTAAAGCAATAATCTGTTGCTTGCAACTTAATACTGGAGGGGGTTCGGATGATAACCTGAAGGTGGATTATTAGTCATAGATGCAGTTGGATGGAGGTCTATGTATTATGTTGTAATGCCCAATCAAGTCTCAAAGGAGTCAAGATGATTAGTATATGCATGTATTGCTTTCTCGGTGTTTGTCAATTGCCTCGCTATAATTTGTTCACAGCATGTTATCTATCTAAGAAGAGCCACCTCTAGTGAACTATGGATCCCGGTCCTTGTCTTTTACATACAATCTACAATCTTTTACTGCTTTGTGTTTACTTTCTGCAAACTTTTACTTCTTTCCATTTGATACGTTTAATCTTTTGTTTTCCGCAAAATACGGTGAGATTGACAACCTCATCGCAAGTTGGGGACAAAGTTCTGTGGTTGTGTTGTGCAGGTCTCCACGTTGCTACTAGCACTGGTAGTGCGCCCTGCCAAAGCTCAGCTAGTAACACCTTTGGGGTGTTTCCTTGCTCCTACTGGTTCGATTAAACCTTGGTTTCATAACTGAGGGAAACTTGCTGCTGTGCTCATCATACCTTCCTCTTGGGGTTCCCAACGAGCTCTACATCAACACCGCCATCAAGCATTTTTCTGGGCGCCGTGCATTGAGCCATCAAGCGATTTTTTGGCGCCGTTGCTGGGGAGTCAAGGACATCTTCACAAGGGGAGTCCCTCATAACCAGTCTCTTTACTTTGTTGTTTTTGTTTTGCTTAGTTTCTTTTTGCTTTGTTTGCTTGTTTTGTTCTTCAAAAACACAAAAAAATTAGTTTTACTAGTTTGCTTTTTCTTGTTTGAAACCCCCCAAAAAAATGACTACTCTTGAAAACACTAAGTTATGTGACTTCACTAGCACCAACAACAATGATGTTATGAGCACACCTATTGCTCCACCTATGGCTGAAAATACTTTCTTCGAGATAAAACCTGCTTTACTCAATCTTTTTATGAGAGAGCAATTTTCTGGTATTGGTAATGAAGATGCTGCTTCCCATCTAAATAACTTTGTTGAACTTTGTGAGATGCAAAAGCATAGGGATATAGATGGTGATATTATTAAGCTGAAATTGTTTTCTTTCTCTTTGAGAGGAAAAGCTAAAGAATGGTTGAATTCCTTAACTAGGAATAGTATTGATTCTTGGACTAAGTGCAAAGATGCTTTTATTGGAAAATACTATCCTCCTGCTAAGATTATATCCATGAGAAGTGAAATAATGAAGTTTAAACAACTTGATAATGAGCATGTTGCTCAAGTTTGGGAAAGAATGAAATCTTTGGTAAAGAATTGTCCCACTCATGGACTGACTGCTTGGATGATCATCCAAACTTTTATGCAGGATTGAACTTTTCTTCAAGGAACCTATTGGATTCAGCTGCTGGAGGTACCTTTATGACCATCACTTTGGGTGCAGCAACAAAACTTTTGGACAATATGATGGTTAATTATTCTGAATGGCATACTGAGAGAGCTCCACAAGGTAAGAAGGTAAATTCTGTTGAGGAAACCTCCTCCTTGAGTGATAAGATTGATATAATTATGTCTATGCTTGTTAATGGGAAAGCCCATATTGATCCAAATAATGTTCCTTTAGCCTCTTTGGTTGCTCAAGAAGAGCAAGTTGATGTGAACTTCATAAGAAATAACAACTTTGGCAACAATGCTTATGGTAATAATGCTTATAGGAACAATTTTGGTAACAACAATTATAAGCCATATCCTCCCAACAATGGTAATGCTTATGGAAATTCTTACAACAATAATAAGAGTGCTCCCTCTGAACTTGAAGTTATGCTTAAAGAGTTTATTAGTAAACAAACTGCTTTCAATAAAACTATTGAGGAAAAACTCTCTAATGCTGAAAGAAATATAGCATCTTTGGTTGAAGCTCAATCTACTTTGAATAAAATGGCTGCTAAACCTGAAACTAATGAGAATCCCTTTGCAGCTACCAATGCTATATAAGTAAGAATTGATGAAAATGTTAGACTATTAGCTGAATTGCATGCTAAGTGGGAAAGAGAAGATGAAATTGCTAGAAACATTAGTGTTTCTACTATTACCACCACTAGTGTTGAGGCTAGTTATAGTTCTACTACTTTGGATGATAAATTTGATTTTGATCTTGATGGTTGCAATATCTCTGAAGTTATTAAGTTCCTACAAAAGCTTACAAAAAGTCCTAATGCTAGTGCTATGAACATGGCTTTTACAAAACACATTACTGATGCTCTCATAAAGATTAAAGAAGAAAAGATGAAACATAAAGCTTCAATTCCTATAAAGCAAGAAGATGGTTGGGAACCCATCATTAATATGAAAGTGAATGACTTTGATTTCAAAGCTTTGTGTGATCTTGATAGTAGTGTTTCTATTATGCCTAGAAGGATTTATGATATGCTTGATTTGCCTCCACTTAAAGATTGTTATTTGAATGTCCCACTTGATGATAATGCTAAAAAGAAACTCATGGGGAGTCTTAATGATGTTCTTATTATGGTTAATGATTCCTATGTCCCCGTTGATTTCTATGTTTTGGATGTTGAATACAATGTTTCTTGTCCTATTACTTTGGAAAGACCTTTTCTTAGAACTGTTGGTGCCATCATTGATATGAAAGAAGGAACTATTAAATATCAACTCCCACTCAAGAAAGGTATAGAACACTTCTCTAAAAAGAGAGAAAATATTTCTTTTGCTTCTCCTATGAAAACAAAATTTGGTCTTAATGCTTCTTTATTTGAGAACACTTGATTCTTTCTTTGCTTCTTATGCCTTAAAGGCGTTAAAGAAAAGTACTTATTGGGAGATAACCCAAAAGTTTTAGATGAGTCTTGGAAGTTATTACCTCTGTAATAACCTCTCCTTATCCTTTTTATTTGCTTTTTGTGCCAAGAGTAACCTCTAATGAGAGAGAAGTAATGATTGGGAAAGTTGCTGTCCCGAAACAGATTTCTGTGCTTCACCGTAAAAATTCGTGAGAGAGATCTGTATGTCGGATTGAGCTTTAATTGTTTGTGCTTCTGCCCCGGGTTGTTATCTAACTTTTTAGTTCAACACTTTTTTATTTGAGCAACAGAAGGTCTTAGAAAAAATTCGTCTTTACCTGCTGGTCTGTTTTGACAGATTTCTGCTATTTTCTGCATTTGCTTCTTGTGGGTTCTTTTTTGAGTTCTTTTGGGGAATTGAGCTTTTTGAGGGAAGTGCTACAGTAGCTAGTGTTCTAATGGAAGTTTATTTGGTGTTAGAACTGAACCTTAAGACTTATTTATCTTAAGTGCACTAATGTTGCTAATGAGATTGTGTGAAGTTTTGTATGAAGGAAAAATTTCAGGTGTATGGAAGGAACGAGTAATGAGATGAAGGATGGACTAAAGATCAAGCTTGGGGATTCCACGCGTGTCACCCCAAGAAATATCCAAGAAGTACAAGCGTCAAAGCTTGGGGATGCCCAAGGCATCCCCTTCTTCATCAATAAAAAATCCAGGTTCTTCCAAACGCTTCATTTTTATTGTTTCATGCACAGTTGTGTTTTTCTTGGAGCGTCTTCTTTTTCGTTTTCGTTTTGGTTTTTCGTTTGCTTTGGTTTGCTTAGTTTTCTGAATAAATTGGTTGGACCCCCTCTTTCATTCATTGGTTTGCAAATAGTTTGGTTTGGTTTGGAAAAGAGTAGGAAAGTTCATACTTATGTGGTAAAAAGAGCTTGTTTTTGACTGTGGCCTATGCTTTGTCATGCCATGCTTGATATTGTTTTGGCTTTATGCTTAGTATTCTTTGCTGTAGCATGACTTGTTATAAACAATTGATATTGCTTAATGTGCCTTGGATGAATCATGCGTTGTTTTAGCATATTAAAGCTTAGTATAGTGGTATTCTCCTTTGATGCTTTATTTGGGTTGACTTGGCGCATGCTCACACCATGTTATGACTATCTCAAGTCACCATAGCCTTTATGATCCTTTAGTTTTTAACTTGTAGTATCACTTTATGCTTTGATCAATGATGTTTTGTCGCTCTGCATGATTATGGCCATTATTGCTCTCTTAGTTTGTCGCTCCCAGTCTCTTGCTAGCCTCCACCACCAAGTATGAGTTCCACTCATGCATCCAACTCCCTAAACCAAGTTATTCCAAAGAGTCCACCATACCTACCTACTAGCTTATGCTATTCCAAGTATATTCATGCTTTTGTTTACCTTCCACTTGTTATGAGAAAACTAGTGATTAAATCTCTCACGAACTTGATGGCACACTTTACTTTATTGCCTCTAATAAACTTGAACCATTGGGTCCTTCTTTGTTGTGTATATGCTTGCGCTTTATAAGTTGAAATTAGCAGAACCATGTACCATGGGGAACGCTTTCAACATTGCACTTGTACTTTGTACCCCGTTGATATCATGTTCTTTTGCATACGGATCCCGGCGGTGTGAAATAAAAGTGGAACTTGTAAGATCATGGAGTTTGTATGTGTGTTAGAGAAACGCCTGGGCCGTTAGCCTAAGCCATGCCTAATCATGGTGGAAACTTGCAGCATCACCATAATGAGCACTCTATGAAGCATCCTCAATAAAAACCTATGCAAATAGCAAATAAAAAGATCGATGAGATGCTCATTGTCTGCTTGCCTTGTCATTTTGATTATGGGAAAGCTCCCGTATCATGTGCAAGGGGTACCCCATTGGCGGTTCTTAATGATACACATGTACTTACAATGACAAGAGCTTAATCGTGACTGAAGTTGAGTAGCATGAGGATCGGTCTTCGTAAGTAAGGGGCATGAGATTTCGGTTTATAACTTGTCAAGCATATCCTCTTAGTTGTGTCACTTTAACCTTAATCACCTTAAAGATGCTTATGATAGGGGCAATGAGAGCTGAAAACTACAAGTACCATAATTTTTGGAAGCTCTTTATGCGACTTGAATCCCTACTTCCTTTTACAAAAGGCCTTTCCTCCACCATTATATTGAGTCTCCACCTTCTATCTTTATGCACCTACTTTGAGAGCATAGTGGCCATTCTTAGTTCTATGTGCATTGTCCCAAGACTAGTTGATTGATGCATAACTTGTTATTGCTTGTTTTAAACTATTGTATCTAGTCACTCTTATGAACTTTGAAGGTGTCCTATGCATTTATATTTGCTACTCTATTGAGGGACAAGCCGAATACTATTATGCTATGTTTTCTTTATGTGAAACAAACAAACGTCTTGCAAAGCATCGTTATTCATGAATCTTTTGTTTGTTCCTTTTCATGTTGCATCATAGTTTCTTTGCTTATTGCTAGAACTTTGTCTTTCATGTTATGATTGAAGTACTATAATCCCAGCTTTGAATGTTTTGCAAATACTTTGATCAAGTCTTTGATGGTGCATGTCACCTCAAAAATTATTCTTTCTTTTTATCACTTACCTACTCGAGGACGAGCAGGAGTTAAGCTTGGGGATGTTGATACATTGCAAATGTATCTATAATTTTTGATGTTCCATGCTTGGTTTTATCCACTTTCTTGTGTTTTGTTCCAACTCTGGACTACTTTTCATATGATTTCTTGGACTAACCTATTAACAAGAGCCACAGTGCCAGCTGCCTGTTTTCTGCTATTTTTGGTTCCAGGAAAGTCAGAAAATGAATATTCTCGGAATTGGATGGGACAAAAGCCAAAGTGCCTATTTTTCCGGAAGGGATCAAGTGCCAGAATACGAGACGGCGAAGGTCCTGGGGGCCACCACACCACCTGGCCGCGCGGACAGGCCTGACCCACGCCAGGGGGTGGTGTGGCCGCTCCCGGCACCCCCTCGGCCCCTCCTTCCACCTATATATTGCCCTCGGGACGAATACCCTAAGTACCCGATCAAAAATCCAAGAAAGAGTCTGTAGCCGCCGTCATCTCCATCCCTAGATCGGGAGGGATCTGAAGCTCTTCCCGGAACCCTGCCGGAGAGGGGAATTCACCCTAGAGGTCTTCTTCATCACCATGCAAGCCTCCGGTGTGATGCGTGAGTACTTCATCCTTGGACTACGGATCCATGTAGTAGCTAGATGGCTGGTTCTCCTCCTTTGTGCTTTCATGTTTAGATCTTGTGAGCTCCGTTCATGATCAAGATCATCTATTTGTAATTCTGCATGTTGTGTTTGCGGGGATCCGATGGATATTGAGATGCTATTTCAGATTGATTATTGATTCTATCATGTCTTTGTTATTTGAGATCTTGCATGCTTTCCGTTGTTAGTAGCTATCTTGGCCAAGTAGATGCTAGCAACTCCAAGAGTTAGTATTTATGCTCGATAGTGGGTTCATGCCTCTGGTAATCTGGGGAAGTGACATAAATTTCTAAGGTACTAGATGTGCTGTTGCTACTAGGGAGAAAACAACAATCCTTTGTTCATAGAACAATCGTATTGTTTACTTTACACGCAGTTTGTAAAGCAATAATCTGTTGCTTGCAACTTAATACTGGAGGGGGTTCGGATGATAACCTGAAGGTGGATTATTAGTCATAGATGCAGTTGGATGGCGGTCTATGTATTATGTTGTAATGCCCAATCAAGTCTCAAAGGAGTCAAGATGATTAGTATATGCATGTATTGCTTTCTCGGTGTTTGTCAATTGACTCACTATAATTTGTTCACCCAGCATGTTATCTATCTAAGGAGAGCCACCTCTAGTGAACTATGGATCCTGGTCCTTGTCTTTTACATACAATCTACAATCTTTTACTGCTTTGTCTTTACTTTCTACAAACTTTTACTTCTTTCCATTCAATACGTTTAATCCTTTGTTTTCGCAAAACACGGTGAGATTGACAACCTCATCGCAAGTTGGGGACAAAGTTCTGTGGTTGTGTTGTGCAGGTCTCCATGTTGCTACTAGCACCGGTAGTGCGCCCTGCCAAAGCTCAGCTAGTAACACCTTTGGGGTGTTTCCTTGCTCCTACTAGTTCAATTAAACCTTGGTTTCATAACTGAGGGAAACTTGCTGCTGTGTTCATCATACCTTCCTCTTGGGGTTCCCAACGAGCTCTACATCAACACCGCCATCAAGCATTTTTCTGGGCGCCGTGCATTGAGCCACCAGGTGGCTCCAAATGTTTTGCTTTGAGTGCTTGACCTTTTCATTTGCATCTTTTGGCACTCATTGGTGTTAAGAAAGTTGATCTCTCATGCCTTTGTGTTGTTATGTAAGTTTGGGGGAGGAAGGATACCATGTTTATGCACTTTGCATTCAAAGCAATTATTATATTTGGTGCATAAACCTTGGGGAGCTTTCCCAATCTACCTAAGAACACAGATTTTCTTTCTTGTTCTTGTTTGGTGTTTTGTTTGATTATGGGGAGTTAGGATTCCATAATTGTGCACTTTGGTTGTGCATAAACCTTGGGGATCTTCCTATTTTCATCTAAACACTCATTTTCTCTCATCATAATATCTTCTCAGTTGCTCGTGCTTGTGGTTTAAATGATGTAGAGGGAATGAGGATGCCATGTTTGTGCATATTGTATTCAAACGCAAATTATAAGTTGTGCACAAACCTTGGGGAGTCTCCTCATATTATTTAAATCACTCTCTTTTCAACCTTGTCATAATATCTATCTTTTTTGGTATCTTCCTTTTGTGAAGTGCTTCTTTCGATCTTTTGATTGCTTGCTTCATTCGTTGATGCTTCTTCACCATTTTATTTCTTTGCAATCTTTGGATCCTCAGTTTAGTTTGATTTCCTCATGGTATTCGTCATTGGATACGTGCATTTGATTTAACTCATATTATGAGAAATGCACACCATATGGAGGAACTCTCACTAAATTGGCCTTCTAAAGTTTTTCACCCATTTCGGCAATCGATGCCAATGGGGGAGAAATTTTAGAGGGTTTTAAGGGAATTTGGTTTTGTGTTTTGAGTTTTGTACTTAAACATTTTCCTTGTGTGCTTTGCATCTTAGCGTGTTGCTTTGCATGTTGAATATATCGAGGAAACTCCACCACCGGTAATGGTTGGCAATATATGCAATGAAATTCAAGTTCATCCACATGTGCATAGATTGTGGGGGAGTTTGCTCGATATTGTGGTTGTACTAACATCACCTACTTATGTAGTATTTGATGTTAGCACAAAGTTTTGTTCAGTTAATTCCTTATATAAACCCTCTCAAAGGGATTGTCATCAATTACCAAAATAGGGGAGATTGAAAGTGCATGTGTGCCCCCATCTGTGGTTTTGGTGATTAACAACAATCTTTATGGACTTATGTTTGCATTGAGTTTTACCTGTAGGATTTGTCCATAGGCAATGCCCGAACCATATGTTGGCTTCAATGTTGGGAGAAGAAGAAAGTGAAGAAAATTAAGTGTTGACCAAAGTTTGAACGAGTGATCCGGAGATTGGTCAAGTGAGAGTTGATCCTATAGCAAGTGTGTCTTGAAGACTAAAGTTGCAGTGATATATCTTATGTATCTTCAAGACACCAACATAATGAAGAAAGAAGAAATGATGTGCAAGTTCAAGATGTGCCATCTCGAAGAGATGATTTGCTTGAAGCTTGCCATCCTATGGTTATCATGGATATGGAAAGATGATATGCCCAAGAGAGAAGCTCTACCATAGTCGAGTATGGGAGAGCAATTTGCAAGTCTTCACTAAGCTAGTGCAATCAAGAAAGGTGTTCCATCTTGAGGTGGACAAGATCGCTATCGTCAAGCTCAAGTGTAATATTCTCAAGGCAAAGGTATGTTCTTAATAGGGTTTCTTTCTTACCGGTCTCATGGTGTTAGTTGGGGAGACCAGTTTATAGGTTAGATAGCCGTACTATCAAGAGGGGCTCTCGAGTGAGTAACTTGATCGTATCCTTCGTGAGAGCTCAAACCGTTGCATACTTGGCACAATCTTTCTTGTTTGTTAATTGGATCTTATCCATGTAAGGTTCTTGAGCTTGTGGTAATATTCATAACAAGCTCTAGTTCATCGAAAACGGATTTCATATACATTCTCTATTGCGTTTTCGATATTGGAGGTTTTACCGGTTTGTCTTTTAGATATTGCTAAAACCTTCATTCTTTAGTTCTTATCCATGAGAGGATTTAGAGCTTGTGTTAATCTTCATGACAAACCCAAGTTCATTGAAAACGGATTTCATATGCATTCTCTATTGCGTTTTCGATGTTGGAGGTTTTACCGGTTCATCTTTTTGAGAGGGGTCAAACCTCTCGTCATTTGTTTCTATCCTCCCTGACTGGACTATGATGTTTTTCTGTATGATCTTGTAGAGCTTATTGTCCTCTTTAAAACGAGCCCAAGATCATCAACATCGGAGTCCAGATGCAAAAGTTATGGTTGTTTTCGTATAGGTTTGTCTGCCAGTTTTTGTAAAACCGGAGACTCCGGACTAAATCTCCGGTCTATCTCCGGACCGCGTACAAATTGCCACCAGTTTGACCCCGTTTGGCCTGGGTACACCGGAGACTCCGGTCCTAGTCCGGAGACTCCAGACCGGACGATTCCTAGGCCTAACGGTTGGATTTCTATGGACCTATTTAAGGGGCCCTTCTTCCCCAATGGTTCCTCAACCTTCCTTGCAAGTTCTCCCCTCCATTGCTAACCTTCTTGAGCTTGCTATCCCTCAATCCCTCCATTGATTCTTGCATATTCTTGAGGGATTTGAAAGAGGAGATCTAGATCTATAACCCCACCAATCAATCTCTCCTCTAAGTGAGGGAAACATCTTGGGATCTAGATCTTGGAGTCTTTTGTGGATTTCCTCCATTGTTCTTCCTCTCTTATTCCCCCATAAGCTTTTGTAGCTTTGGTGGAATTTGGGAGAGAAGGACTTGAGCACTTCTTGTGTTCTTGCCATTGCATTTGGTGCATCGGTTTGAGTTCTCGTTAAGGATTCAATTGGGTGAAAGGTGAGAAGCTTTTTACTCTTGGGTTCATTGGAACCCTAGACGGTTTGGTGGTTTTGTAGGTTTGTGGATTTCTTGGGGCCTCCAATTAAGTTGTGGAGCTTTCCCCAATCTTGTTTGTTGAGAGCCTCCAATTGAGTTGTGGAGAAGTGCCCCAACCTTGTGAGAGGTTCCGGATTGCCACCGACAAGTGCACCGATAGTGAAAGTGTGGATCGATCCCATTGTGGTGAGATTCACAGGCAAGGGAGGCCTTTTGTGGCGTTGGTGGTTTGATACCACCCCCTCTCCAAACGAGACGTACTCCATGTTGGGAGGAACTCGGTAAAATATCATCGTATCCGTGTGCCCCGGTTATCTCTATATCCGAGCTCTTATTTATGCACTTTACTTTGTGATAGCCTTCGTGCTTGAAGTACATATCTAGCTTTCACATAGTTGCTTGTCTTGCTTAGCATAAGTTGTTGGTGCAAATAGGTGAACCCTAGTTGTTATAGGTTTTGTGCTTAACAAAGTAAATGCTAGTTTATTTCCGCCTTTATTGAGCCACTCTCGGAAAAGTTTTTAAACCGCCTATTCACCCCCCTCTAGGCGGCATCTATATCCTTTCAACCAGGATAAGTGCTACAAGAACTGTGCACGGCAGACCATGTGTTATCTTATGGGGCGTTCGTTTGGACTGGTGGGTCATATTTCAGTTACCGTGACCTTAGGGGGCAGAGCTGAATATGTGCTAGGCGACGAAGGTGGTGTGGTTGGTCGACAACGACGTGTCAACGGTAGAGGTGAGGCTGATACATATGTTTGGTACTTCCTACAAGAAATTTGATACGCATTTTAGGTTTGTTTTTGTTGTAGTGTTCGAAATATGAAATCCATTGCTCTTTGTTATTTTAAATTTCTAACCGCATGTCCCTCCCTCCCTCTCCGCTTGTGCTATAAGCATCTAATCTATGTTGCATAAATATGCTAATGCATCTCTAGCCTTTGCCCTCCGCCTTTTCTCCCATGGACTATATTTGTCGGTGAGGTACATCATGGCGTCGTTGCTACTAACGGTGGCGCAACGTCCTAATCATTAGTCCAAGACTAAGGTGAATATTCTATACTTTTGTATATGCACTACCGGATACTTGTGAAGTTTGATAATTGTGGTCTCCAATTACAGCTTGCACAATAAGATAAATCCATTAACTGTATTTATGTAGTTTATTTTTTCATTGAAACCAGTTTTGGATTTGTATCTTTTTAAGTTATGCCAAGTGAGCCCTTTCTTGGATTATTTGTTATGACATCTTGGTCATTTGCATTCCAGGTTTTTGAAAAGGATCTTAAAAATGTGTTTGTTCACTATCCACACCGAAGTTTATTAGATCCGGAGAATTTTCACCATGTATGTATCTTTCTATTGGTAGAAGAATTTGAGCAAACCATGTGTGTGTTTTCATATATATTAGTTTACTGGTGTAAATGGTTAGCTTCTATTTGTCATTTTCTTGCCAAATTCATACCATCTCATTTGTTTAGATGGCAAAGTAATTGACACAACTTTTGTTGTCAATCATTTTCCTGTTTTGTGTCAGGAAGCATAGAGACGCTCTCCATTTCCTTGTATCTCTGGGCATTATAAAATATTGTGCACTATTGAAGAACTATCTTCAAGTAATGCCTTAGGTGTAAGGTATAGAGTCTCCATGCTACCTAATTTTTTGTATCCAATCTGCCTGTTCTTTACGCCTTTCTATATATAGTGTTCCATCTTGGGTATTGTTCTTATTGTAGTATATGCAAGGATGTTTCAGTGTTGCCCATCATATCGATGTATCATAGGAAGACCATATCAATAGATAAATCAATCTAGAATACAAGACTCTTAGCTAGAATATCTTTTCCTTATTCCAGTATATATGGGGAGTAGTATTTGTTTCAATTTAAATGTTATTTATCTATCCTAGAATATCGGAAGTGCACTGAGTTGGAGAATATGGAGATACAGGTCATGTTTAAAATTCATCATTCATGTTGCTATTTGAGTCAGTTTGCTGTTAGGATATCATGCCAGCACTAGCATCCATGTACATGAATTCTCTAGGGCCACATTCAGTATACAAGGCACTTCGAGTACATGTTTTCTGAAAATCTGTGCTCTTGGAAAGCTAGGCCTTAGGGAACAAAAATGTTATCTATTGTTCGACAAAGTATGACAATAGAGAATTTGTTATATAATGAAGGTATATGGGTTCATAAATGTAGTTCTGTCTAATTTTTTTAATAAATCTAATTAGCGACAGATTAGCATCATAATCAGTCACGTCTCCAAATCTTAGCTTGCATTTTTTTGATTTGCCTACCATAAATTCATGTAGATAGATGTTGTAAGTCTCACATCTTGTGTCATAAATTTTATATGCTAGAGCACATAATGGAGTATGTCGGTTTTTTATTTCGTTCTTAAAGAAGTACTTTCCAAAGTTTGCAAAGTTTCTACTTCCTAGGCTATACAAATCAAAGATTGAGATCGTGTTTCCCAATTTAGTTATTACATTGGACATATCTTATACTGTACATGCCAAAAGCTTGTGCTAGCGCCTGGGGTAAGAAATTGTTTTCGACACTTGCTTAATAGTTTGATTTATGCCAAAGCTTTAGTCCTTAACCTTAAGTACTCTTAGCATTCATATTATAGTGTGTGTGGAACCCCTCCTTCAGTTCATATCTGACATGTTCAACAAATTATGGAACCGAGATTTTCATACGTTGTTCAAGCTTTGCTCTAGCCACTATATTTTTGTTGTTTCCTCAACGTTCATTTAGGCAGCTTTCCTGTCTTGCCATTTGAAACTATGACAAACCAAATAAAATCATTGTATATTGGATAATTTAAAAGTTTATGTATAGTAGATTTTTTCTAGTTTAGTATGTCATAATATATTTTCCTCGACTATTTTTTTTGGCTATGCATGTTTGCTTTGGATAACCAAAAGTCCAAATCTGTAAGTATAGTTTAATGGAATTACAACATATGAACTTTGGTAAATACATTGCCACCACATTTTCTATAAGTGTGCTCAGTAGGGCCGTCTTTTCCAGTTGTTCTATTTTTATTTTTCACCAAGCTAATCACTATTCGTTTCGATAGAACTTACATGTTCTATGTTATCTCGCAAAATGATCTCACATGATATAATTGTGAAGCTAGGCCTCATTGTTTATTTAGAAGGATTACATGATATCCCTATTTAATCACCATATATAACATATGTCACCTATGTAATTCATGTCGTCATACACGGAAGACGGATTGGATGTCTTCTTTACAACATGTCGACAAGCCCCAAAAACTAAAATAGTTAGCAAGCTGATGCATAGTTATACAGTAGATCAACGCCAATTCAAATAAAATTGTCACGGCTCACACTGTTCTTGGTTTATTCAAAAAACACGTAAAATATCAGCAGATGGTGTGGTCATACATTTTTTCCCTTTGTTCCTCAAAATATATAGAAAATAGATTAGTCTCTTATGAAAATTTGTGTGGGAGTGGGTGAGAAACAAACACTTACATATATACATTGTGTCTTTTCTAATGATCCGAAGTCTTATTTCTATAATTATCTGTCTCTGTGGGCCTAGAAGACTTACCCGGAGAAGACCCGGTTAGGTACAACCAACATCAGGGAAGGCCGGAAGAAAGAACAAGGTGGTCCACTGGTCCTCTTGATGAAGTGTGTGGCCACGTGTGTATGTTGATGCTCTGAAATAGACAATGTAGAAAGTAGAGTACCATGTAGGAGCTACGGTTGATGCATGCAAAGTAGAGTATCGATAGATAGCGAGATTCATGTGGTTGTTTGGCGATTACTAGAGAAGAGCACCGGAAGGTTTGCCCGTGTTTACGTGTAGAAATTGCCGAGAAAGTAACTATAAATGTGTTCTGAACATTTGCCGGGATGAATGCTCGTGTCATATGAGAACTATGCATCCATGGTGGGTCATTTGACATGAGACTAATGAATAAGGTTTGCAGGTGCTTAGGTGTGTAAAGACTGCTAAGCAGCTACAAGTTCATGCCCAATATTTGTCGGGATGGATGCACAACTAGAGGCTTTTGTTCTCTTTTGGTTGTATGGAATTTAGATAGCGGAACCTAATGCTTAGATTATTGTTCTACCAAAAAATTCACGCATCTTATGTTTGATGGGATACTTCAAGTAGATTTTGTTTTTAAGTAAACTTTTAGTTGTCATACATTAGCATTGATTGTCACTAATTTATGAAGTTATTTTTTGTGAGAAATGAGAGAAGAATAACATGTGTTGCTATTCTAATTGGAAAGGACAAAGACTATGTGATACAATTTTGAGATTCAAAACATTGTACTTACATGGTCCAAGAAGTAATTTGGTGAAAGTTTTGTAAGCTCACGAAGGATAAAATATCACTAACCATGGTCAGCGATATACTCTTCCTTGCTCAGTATCAGCTCAAGTGTTACTGACGTGGCAAAATGCATGCAATTCTCATCGGCATAGTAAAATGCCTGTAATTATGGCGCATAGTCCATGACATGTCAGAACGAAATGCAGACGGCGAGGTGAAGCTCGCATGTTCATCTAGTTTGGGTTATTTTTGTGCAAATTGCATCCATTTGCTTTATGTTAATGTAGTTGGATCTCTTCATTCATGTATGTGGAAGGAGTTTAGATCATCTCCGCACAGGAAGCATGTAGTATGGATATTTTGTTTTCTCCGCTTCAATTTTTATCTGGGTGAGAAACATAAACATGCGTGTTCGTTTCGTGAACTTTGTTACCGATTCCATCCGAATTTTTTGGAAAGGATTATGTACCTCCAAATATATCATGAACAGAACTGGTACATATCCTACTTTTAGGCTCTATTTTTTCTGTTGTAACCAAATCTGATAGATCGTGTATGTGTGCTAAAGAAAAAGGGCCAGATGATTTCTTAGATTTCTTATAAATCTGATCCAGACGTTAATAACGCATCATGTACAAACGTAACATCAAATGGAGAACCAGAAATGTAAGAGGCGTGTTTTGAAAAATTTGAGTGACTTGCTGATGCGAACTTAATTAGATTTTTGGACTTTGTGACAAAATATCAGGACCAATCTTGAAGGAGTTGAGTTGAATGGAGGTGTATGATAAGACCATGACGTCAATAGCTGTGTGGGATCGCTTTTCCGCACCCTCGACTGCACTCTTGGTTAAGCGGTGGAAACGTGCACTGGCCATGCAAAGGCTGTATGACCGAAGGCATGTAAGGAGTACAAGAAGGTTGCGTGACCGTTCGTGTTTTGAACGCCCACGCTACTGCCGACACCACGGTGTGTCCATGTCAAGGCACCTGGTCGTACTTGGCAGCAGTTGAACACTTTTTTGGTGCCTTTCATGCCAACACACGGGTGGTAAAGTTGTGGTTCTATCTATTATACTTTACTATCTGTTATACTTTATTTATTATCCTATTTCTTTATTGACTAATTCTTCTCCCATGTGTGCTTTGGTGTCTCCCCTAAAACTTAAATTTGCATGGACCGGTTTTATTTTAACCGGTCGAAACATGTATCCAGGCTATGTATAACTCAGTATAAGTGTATTCGGTCAAGCTGGATATACTCTACGTTCTTATCGGCCGAATCCACCTCCCGTTATCGCGATCTATATCTTTGCATGCCATATTTTGAAATTTTGTTATTTTTGCTATATAACTTGCGATTTTCGCCTCCCGCAGGCACGTGAGTGTACGTCTAGGAAGGACCATACATGCATCAGGTGGGTTCATGCGGTCTTCGAAACCAATCAGTATCAAGTTTTGTCGTCCAAGTTTGAAAAGTAAGGGGGACACCGAAGGAAAAGTGTTCTTCTCCATATGCTATGCTCTCTCCACTTGCTCAATACTATAACGTTTTATAAAAAATATAAATAGTGGTAAGAGCCACAGGTCCGTGCGCCAAGCAGGGTTTTGAATTTCGTAAGTAGAAAAATTTCGCTGACCAACGAAATTGACGAAATTAACAAAATTTCGTAAATTTCGCAATTAATTTCGGACAAATTGATGAATTTTTCGTTTGAATTTGGACAAATTTGAAGTCTATCTATTGAATATTAAAGATAACTGTACAACCTGTTCAGCAATTGGTTCCTGACGTGTTGGCACTGCACTTTGTGCTCAGACTTAGTATGCTAGGTTCGAATCACACTTTTTATAATTTTTAAAGCAAATTCTTCGGTAATGAATAAAAAACAAAAAACGAAACAATATTATGATTCGAACTATGAACCTACTTGATGACATTATAGAGGCAAACCACTGTAGTATGCAAACTCATGTTAATTTGACTGCATTCAGGTCGCTTTTTAGCTCGTAAGTTCAAATTAACGAAATATTTTAAACGAAATACAAATATTTCGCTGACCACCGAACTATACGAAATTTCGCGAAATTCCGCGAAAATTCGACGAATTTTTTTTCCCTGGCGCCAAGACGCCCCTTAAATCTAGTGCATTTTAGGGGTGCCATAGCACCCACCAGATACGCCCTTGCAGCAAAGGCTGTACCGAAGGCATGAGAGGAGTGCAAGGAGGTTGCAGGCTGTATCACGAAGGCACGAGAGGAGTGCAAGGAGGTTGCGTGATCGTTCGTGTTTTGAGCGCCCACACTACCACCGATACCACACTGTGTCCATGTGGAGGCACCTGGTCGTACTTGCCAGCAGTTGAACACTTTTCTGGTGCCTCTCATGCCAACACACAGGTGGTACAGTTCTGGTGCTACACACATTTTAGTCGAAGATCGGGGAAAACAAAGAGAAGGTGAAAGCGTGTGGGTTGCGAATGCAGATTTTTGTGCGTGCAGAACAGTCGGTGTTCACCGCTCACTGGTGTCATGTGCTCTATATATGCATTTCTGAACTGAACGGACAGTTGGTGGAGCAGTACACCACGATCAAGGCTTTTTCAATGTTCAGATGGTTGATTGTTGATGTCCAGAACAAAAGGTCCGGGTGTCTCACTATATCTCCTAGTACTACAAAGCACATGATCCTTCAGCCAATCCATTGTCAGTTATACTAAGTTGAATGAACCCTCTCATCTCACACAAAAGTGGGGAAAGTAAAAGGTTTGTTGTCTTCTATAACTCTAGAAAACTATTTTGCTCTCCAAGTGGAAAAAATCCAAGATCGGGGAAAATAAAGAGAAGGTGAAAGCTAGCTGCTACGGTCCTTGTGTTTTCAGGAATAAGACTATTGTCAACTGTAACTCTCACATCTCCAAGTTGCCTTGCGGTCTGAGATTCTTGAACATATAAGATAATTTTGCAAGTAGGCATGGATATAAAATTGTGAAGGTAGCTCTGGTTACAACAGTTTAATCAGTTTGCGTGTGTTGCTACAGCTGCAGGTCTGATAAACAGCATCAGAAGGATCATAAGCAGAAGCATGAGTAGAAAAACGACCCTCTCACCCCTGCGTTGCCTCCCGACCAGGGCGACCGGGGATTCCCCTCCCCCAGCGCCCCTCCCTCTAGCCTCCCTCCCGCCATCGCCGGCGCATGCCGCGGGGCGCTGCCCGCGCGGTGTCGGCGACGACGACGCCCGCTGCTTTTCCCCGCATGCTGGAACCCTAGGGCCAAGCTAGGGTGGCCGACGGCCGGTGTCTTCTGGCCAACGATGAGTCCGACAGCGTCAGGGTGGCCACGGGTGGAAGATGATGCGGTCGGCGATGCTGCTTGGGCGGTGGAGCAGCGCTACTCGTGCAGATGGCCGGCGGTGCCCGCTCAGCCCAGATCTGGGCCCATTTGGGTCCGGGCGGGCCAGAAGCTCTGTAGGGTGGCGTTGTTTCCTGTGTCTTATGCATTGGTGCCTGACCCAACCTTCATCGGGCCGAACATCAACGTGAGGTTTTCCAAGGTGTTAATTGACAATGGGAGCAGTATTAATATATTGTATAAAGACACGATGCACAAGTTGGGAGTCCTAGAGAATATGCTTCAGGCAACAAAAACAACTTTCCCTGGCATTGTGTCGGGTTTGTCCTGCGAGCATATTGGTAAGGTCCGAATCGACGTGCTATTTGGCACGAGGGAGAATTGCCAAACTGAGAACTTGGAGTTTTAGGTTGTGGACTTAGACAACGCTTACCATGCATTACTCGGTAGACCAGCTCTTTCAAAGTTCATGGCAAGTGACCACATTAGTTACTTGAAGATGAAGATGCCAGGGCCAAATAAAGTAATCACCATATCAGGAGACTTCACGCGCTCAATGGAATGTGCTTCGGCCGGGTCAAACTTGGCCGAGTCACTCGTGATAGCACATGAGAAGAGAAGGGTCCAAGAGGTTGCGGCACTAGCTCAGTCTGCGCAGCTGAATATGTCGGCTCTAAGTAACCCGCATGAAAGTGTCTCATTTTAGGCAACAAAAATACCAAGAAGGTGCCCATTGATGATCAGTTCCCAGAGCGCACCGTGACTATTGGTGTCGGGCTTAGTGACAAATACGAAAGCAAGCTCGCCAGCTTCCTCCGTGAGAATCGGCATATTTTTGCTTGGTCCACACAGGATCTGCAAGGTGTACCGAGAGAGTTAGCCGAGCACTCTTTGCACGTAATACCCAGCGCAAAGCCGGTGAAGCAACCTATCCGTCGCTTTGCCGAAGACAGGAGAAAAGTCACTAGTGATGAGATAGCTCGGCTCCTTGCAGTCAGGTTTATCATGGAAGTACTCTATCCGGATGGCTGTATAATCCGGTGCTTGTGGAAAAGAAGAAAGACAATCTGAATGTAGCAGTGGTGTGGCGTATGTGTATCGATTACATGAACCTAAATAAGGTGTGTCTGAAAGATCCATTTCCACTACCGATGATAGATCATGTCATTGATTCGACTGCCGGGTGTGAGCTGTTGTCATTTGTAGATGCATATTCTGATTTCCACCATATACCTTTGAACCCGGATGATCAAATAAAGCCTTCTTTATCACCCCGTATGGGGCTTATTGCTATCGCACCATGCCATTTGGCTTACGTAATGTAGGGGCAACATATCAGAGGTGCATGCAAAAATGTTTACACGATCGAATTGGCAAAAATGTCCAAGCATATGTCGATGATGTGGTGATAAAACTAAGGAAAGTAAAACACTCCTAGATGATATCCGACAAATATTTGTGAACCTAAGGAGGTTCCAAATGAAGCTTAACCCGGAGAAATGCACCTTTGGTGTCCTGGCTAGAAAGTTACTCAGTTTCCTTGTGTCCAGCCAAGGTACCGAGGCCAACCCCACCAAAATCCAAGCTATTGAGCGAATGGAGATGCCAAAGTGTCTTAATGATGTTCATAAGTTCATTAGTTGCCTGGCATCATTATGTCGGTTTGTATGTCGGCTGGGAGAAAAGGCATTGCCTCTCTATCAGCTAATGAAAAAATCGGATAAGTTCATATGGACACCACAAGCAGATAGTGCATTTCACGAGCTCAAAAAGATGCTAGCTGCTGCACCTGTGTTAGCCTTGCCATTATCCAAAGAGCCGATGTTTCTCTACATAGCAGCGACCAACTGAGTCGTAAGTGCTGTGATAGTGGTGGAGCATAACGAGGAGGGTAAGTCAGTGCAGAGCCTAGTATATTACCTAAGCGAAGTATTATCTGCTTCAAAATAGAATTACCCTCGTTATTAGAAGATGGCATATGGCGTCTATATGGCGGCCAAGAAGCTTAAGCACTATTTCAAAGAACACCCTGTACGGCGATATGTGAGGCACCTATATCCGAGATAATGAGTATCAAAGATGCGAGTGGCCGAATTGCCAAATGGGCGATAGAGATAGCCGCTTATGCTCCACAATATGATAGAAGAAACGCGATCAAGTCTCAAGCAGTGGCCGACTTTTTCGTAGATTTGGCCGAGATGCAGTATGAACCACCTTTGCCGGATTCAAACTACTGGAGGATACACTTTGATGGATCAAAGCTGAAGGACGGATTAGGGGCCGGGGTAGTCCTTACCTCGCCCAAGAAAGACCAATTGAGATATGTACTTAAGATCCACTTTCAAGCATCAAACAATGTCGCAGAGTATGAGGCGCTCGTGCATGGCCTAAAAGTAGCAAAGGAAATTGGGATATGTCAGATACAATGCTTTGGAGATTCGTATTTGGTGGTGCAGCAAGTTTCTGGTTATTGGGATGAGTTGGACGCAAACATGGCTCTGTATAGATTTCACGTCCAAAAGATATGTGGTTACTTTGAGGGATGCGAATTCCATCATGTGCCAAGAGCTAAAAATGATGCAGCCGATGTGTTATCTAAACTGGGTTCATCTCGGCAAGCCATCCCGCTAGGAGTTGCTTTGGAGCATCTAAGGAAACCATCTATTACCCCTTCACAAAAATCCGAGTCATTCTATATCCTAGCAAACCCCGGATCAGAAGCTACCCCAATGGACATTGACTGGGGGAATACCTGGGCAAACCTGGGGACTGCCTCGGTAAACCCGGACTACCTCGGTACACTCGGGGAGTGCCTTGCAGAACCCGAGGACTGTTCAGCTTGATCCGATAGAGGTTATGTCGGTAGATCCAATGGAGGTTGACGAAGTACTTTTCCCGACCCTTGATGTACTAGCATGGGCACGAACAATATTTGAGTTCTTGAAGGATGGAACTTTGCCAAGTGACAAGATACTCTCAAGGTAAGTGTAGAGGAGATCAAAGGCATACACTATAATCAGTGTCGAGTTATACAAGAGAAGTGTCATAAGTGTCTTGGAGAGATGTGTTGACCCGGAAGAAGGGCTGGAGATCCTCCGAGATATTCATCAGGGGGAGTGTGGGCATCATGCCTCGTCTAGAGCCTTGGTGGCAAAAGCTTTCCGGGATGGGTTTTACTGTCCAAGTGCCTTACAACAAGCCGAGGAACTGGTGAGAAAGTGTAATGGATGTCAAAGATATGCAAGCAAAATCCATATGCCATCGTCCGAATTAAAAACCATACCAATCACTTGGCCATTTGTCGTGTGGTGTTTAGACATGGTCGGACCATTTAAGCCGGCACGAGGAAACATGACCCACATATTGGTTATGGTTGATAAGTTTACAAAGTGGATTGAAGTTAAACCAATCAGTAAATGTGATGGACCTAATACCGTAACATTTCTCAAGGACATCATCCTGAGATATGGCTATCCACACAGTATCATAACAGATAATGGCACCAACTTCGCTGAAGGAGCCTTTACCCGATTCTGCCAAGACAATAAGATTCGGCTAGATGTCGCATTAGTGGCCCACCCCGCATTGAACGGGCAAGTGGAAAGATCCAACGGACTAGTACTGTCCGGGATAAAACCCAGGCTCATTAAGCCGCTGCAAAGATCAGCGGGGTGGACATGATGAACTACTAGCAGTATTATGGAGATTAAGAACAACTCTGAATCGATCAATAGGCTACACACCATTTTTTCTGGTATATGGGGCAAAAGCTATACTACCAGCCGACATAGAGCATGACTCTCCTAGGGTCACCCAATACACAGAAGCCGAAGTGCAAGAAGCCCGGCAAAACAATGTTGATCTGCTGGAAGAAGTGAGAGAATTGGCATTTTCCAGACCCATCATATATCAGCAAAATCTCTGACGCTATCATAGCCGAAAAGTGAACCCCCGAGTTTTCTTGGAAGGAGATCTGGTACTTTGGCTGGTGCAGCATAGTGCTGGCATGCATAAGTTGTCCCCCCATGGGAAGGACCGTTGATTGTAAGCAAGGCACTACACAATGACGCGTATTACCTCATTGATGCACAACCGCAGGAGAAGAATAAGGCGAGCAGGTCAGGCGAGGAATCAAAGAGGCCATGGAATGTAGCGTTACTTCGTCGATTTTACACTTAGAAGAAGTGTATGTATCCCAAACTCTCATGCCAGCCTGTATGTTGGCAATGAGCTTATCAATGAAATCTCGGCACCTCGATCACAAACTCAGGGACTGCCTTAATTATAACTGTCTTTTTCTGTATTTAGTTTTTATATGTCGGCTCGCTTAAATTCCTTATACCTTAGCCGAGTTAGTAATGTGTTGGCACCAAAAGCTAACTCTTCGACTTACTGTTGTCCAACAAGAATTGGCTTCATGGCAAGCAAGAGAACAAGTTTGGAATCGCTAGGCACATGAAAAACGACTAAGGAAAGGAACGTAATCGAGATGACGTTTGTTTTTGGACCAACCCCTGTATTTACTTTATTTGTGTTATGTCGAATTATCTTGAGCTAATCCTTAAAGTTTCAAGTATTGTTAGCTTAATTTTTTGACCTCGGGTTCATAAGTCGAACACGAAATAAAGGTAGATGCGAGCCGAGTCACTACATTGAGAGAACAAGAAAATGAAACCTAGGGACTTCACCCAAAATGATCGGACATAAAAACATAACTAGTAGCAAAATAACCCATTGTTTGTTATGTCTGCACCTGGCATACCGGTGATTTAACGAATATTGAAGTTTTGTTGCTTAAGGAGCCACAACGGCCGAATCATCCGCGGAAGGAGGAGGCAAGTCGTCTTCGGTGTTGGGAGCCTCAGCTTCAGCGTCATCATCCGGGTGTGCCTCGACAGCTTCGGCTTCCTCGGCATCGCCTGGGTCTTCCTGGTCCTCATCCATGTCTCCTTGAACGTATTCATCATCGATGGATTCGAGGAAACTCGGCCCCTCATTCCATTGATGGTAGTGAGCATATTGAATGAGGTCATAGGCTCGAGCTTGCTGTTGTGCGATGCATGCCAGGTCATTGGTCCATCTAGATCCGGTGCGCATGCGACCAAGCACATTTAGGTCAATGCCTTCATACCAGGACAACACAAAAGATAAGGCCGTGTCAGCTCCAGCACGGCAGCAAATTCTCGCCATAGGTTAAGTTGTGTGCTGTTGTCCCAGAGTTTCTCGGTCAACGCGCCAACTTCCTTGGGATCAGTCTCATCTGGCCAAAGAGCTTGGAAAGCGTCGATAGCAGCACCGAGGAGCCCCACTCCAAAGGCCTTTCATGGGTCCGAGGCAGGCCACAAGGCCAGCAAAGGAATCATCAATCGTGATTTCTTTGGAGGTAGGGCCAGTTGCTGCTCTCTTTTCCCAGCACTTACGGATGGAGACATCAGAGCGGGCCTTGGACTGAGGGAAGTCCTCTGAAAGGACAAACAAAAATCAATTCAAAAAGTGCAGAAAGGAGAGAAACATCGGAAATAAGGAATGAACTTGGAACACAGACACATACTAGCTATAAGGCCGTGGATCTGAGTCAATTGGGCCGACCAAGCCGTTTGCTTTTTCCAGAAATCTTCAAGCACGGAGTTCAGCAACTCGACCTTGGCCTCAACTACTTGAAGAAGCTCATTGCTTTTCTCGAGTTAGCCGGTAAGCCGGCTTTTCTCGTCAAAAAAATCTTGATTAAGCTTTTCCAACTCGGTCTTCTAGAGTTGTTGGAGTTTTCATTCTTGGCACGGAGCTGAGAAATCTCATCATCCTTCTCCTTCAGTTGGGCCTAATGTTGTCCTTATTGTTCGAGAAAATGGAGCATTGGATCAGGCATAAGCACGCTATCTTGAAGAGGCACTGCAACAATTTTTTAACCTGGGAGAACCGAGGTATGATTAACTACCAAGCCAGAAGGAAAAAGGATAAGGGATAAGAAGCAAAGGGAAAGTACCTTTGATCTCAGCCACTTGCTTCCGCAATGCCTGATTCTGGGCCTCCACATTAGCTGGCAAGATCCGAGTCACCTGTTAGCTCGGCAAGGCAAGAGCAAAAAGAACCAAACTAAGGGCGATGGAGTGAAGATTTACCTTTCTGCTTCACTTTGGCAGAAGTGAGTTGTGTTTTGTGGAAAGCTCTTTGTGGGAGTCAAGAAGCTATTGGAACTCGGCGGTGCGACGGTTGGTGGTGATCTAGAGAGAAAATTATTAGTTCATAAGTAACAAGGAAAGTAAAAAACTATTCAAGATCCGAGTCAAGTGGAACTTAACCCAGCTCTAGGTGATTGGATATTTGAAGTTATTCAGATCTAAGTCTAGTGGAACTTAACCCGACTCTAGGTGATTGGATATTTGAAGTTATTCAGATCTGAGTTAAGTGGAACTTAACACGGCTCTAGGTGATTGGATATTTGAAGCTATTCACGGTCTGAGCCAAATGGAACTTAACCTGGCTCTAGGTGATTGGATATTTGAAGTTATTTAGATCCGAGTCAAGTGGAACTTAACCCGGCTCTAGGTGATTGGATATTTGAAGTTATTCAGATCCTAGTCAAGTGGAACTTAACCCGGCTCTAGGTGATTGGATATTTGAAGTTATTCAGATCTGAGTCAAGTGGAACTCAACCTGGCTCTAGGTGATTGGATATTTGAAGCTACTCAAGAAAACTAACCGAGTTAAAATACTTCAGAATTCAGAACAAAATACGGAAAATTGTGCAAGTTTATTCCTAAGAGCATCCGACCGAGTAACATGTTACTCCCCCGGAGGCTCGGGGACTCGAGGATATATCTATAAGTATTTGCGCGTATGTAAAAAAGTGGCCAAGAAGCTTACATCCATCATTTTGCTGGCATAAGCAATGGCTTTGCCAACAACGTTCATTTGCGCACCAATCTCCGTAGGACCGATCTTCGCCGGATTACCAGAACTGACATCAACGTATTCAGCATTATTCCGGTTCTTGGCATACTCAGCGAGTGAGCGGAGGCTCCCTCCACTGACAGTCCGAGTCAGGACTAACCCCTTCTCATGTGCGGCTTGGCGTGCGAGCTTGGCAGCAGCCAGACTAGTATGCAACGTAAACTGCTTATTCGAGGTAGAGCCTGAAGCAGCGCTACACTATTGCATCATGGACGCAATGGTGTGCTGCCTAGACCCAACCACTGATCCTTTGGGTGTCGTCTTGCCAAGCTCGACAGCTTTCTTGGCCTTGACCGCGGGCTTGACTTGCTACCGCGGAGCTAGGGGTTGAACTTCAATCGCCGGAGTTACCGCGGGAGACTTGGCCTGCGGGCTTTTCCGAGTTTGGTCTTCTCGCTGAGTCTTGGGAGACTCGAACGAGGCTGGAGGTGTTTGCTGGAGAGAGATTGAAGCTGGAGCTGGTTGAGGTTGAGGCGGAGCTTGAGTTTGAGTAGGTGCTGGGGTTTACGACACCTTGGTAGAAACTTTCTCGGTGCCGATGTTGCTAGCACCATCATCTTCTTGTTGCTATGGAGTAGAAGGAGTAATTTGTTGATCTGACATAATCACGTCCTCGAGGGCGCCTCCTCCATCCATGCCGATATTTCCCTCCTCCCGACGAGGTGAACTGACATTCGGCATAGCGGGAGAAATCTCCCGGACGAGGCTCAGAACGAGGGCGTCGGCATGACAAGGAGAGAGTGGACCCTCACGAAGAAGACAGGCTATGATGGAACCACTCTGGGAGATATCTTTGGCGGCCCTGCCGAGTAAAATAGAAAAAATATCGAGTTATATTAGAAAGAGAGAAACAAGAAATATAGACAAAAGGGAATATGAAATTCGGAGAACAGGCATAGAAGGGAAGGATTACTCGGGCGCGGTAGGTGGGTCCTTGGGCCTTGGAGCTCTCTTGGTGGTGGTCTTAACAGGGGGCTTACTACCAATCTTATTGGCGGACCTCTTGTATCTTTTCCCAGCCCTGGGTGGTTCGGAAGGAGGAGCAGAAGTTGCGGTTCGCTTCTTCGCCGGGCCCTAAACTCCCACTGCCACATGAGGCACCTCGTGGACCTGACTAGCCGGGTTAGCTGGAGGGAGATCAGCCGGAAAGGCGTAAGAGATAGGCACATGACTAAATACCTCCAAGATCTCACAGTCATCATCATCTTCGTCATCATCTGTCCAATCCTTTAAGACAGAGGTCTTACCGGAGGATTGGCCGGAGCCTGAATCCGGAATAGGCATGAACTCCCTGGAGTGTGGCTCCTCCTAGTCCAAGGTATCCCGATCCTTGCCCCACTTGAGGGCTAGAGTCGTGTTGTCCTCTAAGGTTTGCTAAAGAAATTTCTGCGTGAAGCAAAGCAAAAGAGTCAGATAAGTAATAAGAGCGGACATAAAAGGTAACTCGGTAGCAAGTTACATAGAAGACATACTTGGGGAGCCGGCTTATCTCAGTTGAAGTACTCTAGCCCCCACTCGCAATCCTCGGTCAAGGATGTCTTGAAGATAGACTTAACCCGACGGAAGATTTGAGAGTCAGTGAGCTCGATCGATGAAACTCGGTTAGGGTCAAGATGACCGCTCATGTGGAAAAGTTTGTGGGTGCATTTCTGCAGTGGGCAGATTCGGCTCCGGATGAAAGTGATCATTAGATCCTCGCTGGACATCCCCTCTATTATCAGCTCAAGAATACGCTTCTCCACCAGGTCAACCAAGGTGCTTGGCTTCTTGGGGATCCAGCTCCATCGATTCCTATGAGGGACGCTGGAAGAAAAAGGAGGCAGCCTAATCTTGTCCTCTGGGGTATCATTCTTTATATAAAAGAACGTTTTGGCCCACCCTTTGCAGGACTCCAAGCCTGTAACCTGGGGGAATACAGAGTCTCACCAAGGTGAGATGGAGGCCGCCCCACATTGGGTCAGAGACTTGTTAGCAGGGCAAAGTTCCTAATTCAGAACGATGTTAGCCCGGAAACCGAAGAACTTAAACCAAATATGGATCATGGGCCATAGGCCGAGATAATCCTCGACGCTGGAAACAAAAGCCGAAAGAGAGACGATGGCGTTCATGGGGAGATGATGAGGTTGGAGTGCGAAGGTGGTGATGAAATCATGGAAGAAGTCGCTGGTATGAAGGTCAAAGCCACAAGCGAAGTGGGATAGGAAGACCATGAACTCACCGGGTTCGGGAGTGGGTGAAGGAGATATGCCCTAGAGGCAAATAAGAAATAGGTTTTAATTATCATATCTCAATTAGTTTATAATAGTTTCATATTGTGCTAGAACTGTGCCAAGCAGAAACATTGGTACAGGTGTGGTATGAAACAACCAAGTCCCTAGTAGCCTCTATTCATACTATTTCGTTGGTCACGAAGATGATCTGGGTTTCAAGATCATGGGCATTTATGCCGACTGACAACGAGATCATATCATTGGAAAATGATGTGATTGGACATTCCTCGAAGGACTGCAACACGATCAAGTCATATAGTTCATTGTTGCAATAGCTATACCTAGACTCCTTCTCCTTAGACCGTGAGCTCATATTACTCACTGTTTCCCTAGGCTGCTTTGACTGCATCAAACGTCATCTGGTAATACGGTGGTTATAAAGGTGTATGTTGGGTATTCCAAAGGAACAATAGATGACATGTGACTGCAAGACCGGGATTTGTTCACCCACATGACGGGTAAAAGATACATACGGCCGACTTGGTGAGATTACATCTATAAATGTTGCAACATGTGACTAGGTCACGGGGATGTAATATCACGGTAACAAGAAAACATAACTTGTTGTTAACGAGATTGAACAAGGTATAAGATACCATTGATCGGATCTCGGACAAGTTGTATCGAGAAACAAAAGGAAGAGGATGCTACATTTAGACGGTTCAAACGACATTGTCATCAGGAATGCATAGGGGTCACATGGATATCCCTGGTCCCTCTGTTGATCATTGATACAGATCATGTCTAGAGCATTCCCGAGCCATGAGAGGATACACTTAAGGGTACGATGAGAGCGATCATTTGTAAGATGGAATCATAGTAGAGAAAGAGAGAAAGTCGTAATTGTTCCGCGAAGAGATCCGAAGTTGTTCGATGAAAGAATAAAGGACCAGAATCATTCCGGGAAAGATCCGAAGTCGTTCGGAGGAAATCGAAAGGGAACCAAAAGGTGTTTCGGGTCAAGATGGATTTTGTAATATGTATTTACATATTAATTAGTGTAATTAATATTAAATATGATATTAAAATCTAATTTGAAGGGTTATTCCACTAATGGGCCAAACTTCCTAGGGAAATAGGGCCCATGAGGGAAAACCAGAAGGGGGAAGGGCCAAGGGCCAAAGGGACAAGGCCCAAGCGCCTTGAGGGGGCCCACCCGACCAGCCTAGGGTTGTGCGCGGGGTGGGACCCACCCTATGCCTGTTGGCCCATTAAGGCCCATGCGCCTCCCCCTCTCCCTTGAATAGTCCCACATGGGAAACCCAAAGGGGAGGGCACACCCCCTCCCCCAATATAAAGGGGTGCCCATGGTGGGATTGAACACACCATGAATTGGAGAAGTCCTTTGGTTGACTTACTCCTTCTCTCTCTCTCTCTCTCCATGCCTCGTGACCATGGCCCCAAGTATGGGTTGTGCGATCGAGGCACACCTGCAGTACGCTGTTGCGCTGTGGGGATTCCTAGCCAGATATCAACTTCCACACTCCCGGCGGGATCGGGGAGCCGGAGGTCTCATCGTGCACCGGATGTGTACGAAGACACGAGGCGCAACACTTGGGGCACTTAAATGTCGTGAGCCGGAGCTGTTGCATGATGAAGATGATGAAGATTAAGAAGGAGCAAGGGGTGACCTGCGAGGAGCTTCACGACCTTGAGGTCGGCTTCGAGTATGACTAGATCAACCACGTTTCCCGCGGAACGTTAACCGCGTATAGACTACAAGGGTATGTACTCTCTACGCATTGGCTGTTACTGCATTACTACATAGATAGATCCTAGGCTAAGTTTCCGGGAATCCTTCGTAGGGAAATTTTTGTTTTTCTACGTCGATCCCCAACAGTGGTATCAGAGCCGACTATGCGTAGGAGTGCTGTACGACCAGTACGCACAAGTTTTGTGTGGGCATTGATCCCTTAGTTGTTACCCTCTAACGTGTACTTGTTTATATCGCGGTATTGTTTGATGAAGCGGCCCGGACAGACCTTACGCATATTCGTACGCGAGACTGGTTCCACGCTCAACATATGGCTTGTACCATATAAGTGGCTAGCGGGTGTCTGTCTCTCATTCGATAGTTGATATAGCATTTACAACGGAGGGCCCTGAAAGGGGTGTAGTAGAGACAACTGTCGGATCCATGTTGTGGTTGGAAAGTTCGTAGTTTAGAAACGGTTCTAGTGCGAAAGCCCTAACAACCACGTAAAACTTGCAATAGATAAAGTAGAGGCGTCTAACTTTATTTTGTAGGGGGCATGTGATTATGATATGGCATTGCTCGTTACGAAGGTAAAGTAGTTTACTTTTCTGTTGCTAAGTAGCATAGTAATAGTCATTGTTCCGATGGACGACCTGGTGGAGGCGTCGTGGACTTGGCGTCAAACCAAGGGCACGATGGAGATCATGCCGGAGCGCTCGATGGAGATCAAGGCGCAAGAAAGACCATATCATATCACATTATACATATGATGTTGATACCAGTTTTTACATCTTATTGTGTGCTAGTATTTAGATACTCAACGGTAGCAAATAAGATAATCCCTATTTAATTCCAATGTTTCGTGTTCCCCTTGTGTGTGCACCACCAAGAAAGTTCTTCGGTATGAGGCGATCCAGGGTTACAGGCCTAGGTGTCAGACATATCTACGTTCGCATATAGTGGGTGTAAGCCATGTTGCACAGCGAATACACACAAGTTAGATTTGGTGAGCCTAGCACGCTAGAGAAGCGTGGCCTCGGAACACAAGAGATCGAAATATCGAGCATGGGTCACATGGATGATGTGATTGGCATTATTGAATGTCTACCTTTGATAATGCACTGATGGCCGTGACGATCGGGGGAGGTGTAGAGGATAGGGATCATGCGATCACTAAAATCATCCAGGGGATGACCGTTTTAGTGGAGACCAATTATAAATTGATCTCTTATTATAAACTTAGTCTAGATGTCTATTTGCAAATATTTGGTAGACCTTAGCCTATCCCATTGAGGTCTTTTGTGACCATGGGAATATATTGCTTAATTTGGAACTTAGCAAAAGGGTCCAACTTCATAGATTAATACCCACGCCTGAGGGATATCCTCGTAAAAGGTGATCTTCTCTTCTTGATAAAATAACCATTAGGAGATAATTCGATGACTCTGGAATGTTTGTGTTTTCTCCATAATCATCCAATAAGCCATTCTCCATTCGGTTGAGAGTTGGGCTGCATTTTGTATTCTACAGAATATGGCACATAGAGTATGAGCCGTTGGATGAGTTTTCCTCCATCATGGATGAAAAGAGAATGTTTGGAAAAACACTTAGCGATGAAAAGAGAATGTTTGGAAATCTCCTGGAAGGGGCTCAGAACAGGGGCGTCGGCATGACAAAGGAGAGAGTGGACCCTCACGAAGAGGAGAGGCTATGATGGAACCACTCTGGGAGATATCTTTGGTGTCCCTGCCGAGTAAAATAGAAAAAATATCGAGTTATATTAGAAAGAGAGAAACAAGAAATATAGATAAAAGGGAATATGAAACTCGGAGAACAGGCATAGAAGGGAAGGATTACTTGGACGCGATAGGCGGGTCCTTGTGCCTTGGAGCTCTCTTGGTGGTGGTCTTAACAGGGGGCTTACTACCAATCTTATTGGCGGGCCTCTTGTATCTTTTCCCGGCCCTGGGTGGTTCAGAAGGAGGAGCCAAAGTTGCGGTTCGCTTCTTCGATGGGCCCTAAACTCCCACTGCCACAGGAGGCACCTCGTGGACCTGACTAGCCAGGTTAGCTGGAGGGAGATCAGCCGGAAAGGCGTAAGAGATAGGCACATGACTAAATACCTCCAAGATCTCACAGTCATCATCATCTTCATCATCATCTGTCCAATCCTTTAAGACAAAGGTCTTACCGGAGGATCGGCCGGAGCCTGAATCCGAAATAGGCATGAACTCCTTGGAGTCCGGCTCCTCCTAGTCCAAGGTATCCCGAGCCTTGCCCCACTTGAGGGCTGGAGTCGTGTTGTCCTCTAAGGTTTGCTAAAGCAATTTCTGCGTGAAGCAAAGCAAAAGAGTCAGATAAGTAATAAGAGCGGACATAAAAGGTAACTCGGTAGAAAGTTACATAGAAGACATACTTGGGGAGCCGACTTATCTCAGTTGAAGTGCTCTAGCCCCCACTCCCAATCCTCGGTCAAGGATGTCTTGAAGATAGACTTAACCCGGCGGAAGATTTGAGAGTTAGTGAGCTCGATCGACAAAACTCGGTTAGGGTCAAGATGACCGCTCATGTGGAAAAGTTTGTGGGTGCATTTATGCAGTGGGCAGATTCGGCTCCGGATGAAAGTGATCATTAGATCCTCGCCGGACATCCCCTCTATTATCAGCTCAAGAATACGCTTCTCCACCAGGTCAACCAAGGTGCTTGGCTTCTTGGGGATCCAGCTCCATCGATTCCTATGAGGGACGCCGGCAGAAAAAGGAGGCAGCCTAATCTTGTCCTCTGGGGTATCATTCTTTATATAAAAGAACGTTTTGGCCCACCCTTTGCAGGACTCCAAGCCCGTAACCTGCGGGAATACGGAGTCTCACCAAGGTGAGATGGAGGCCGCCCCACATTGGGCCAGAGACTTGTCAGCAGGGCAAAGTTCCTAATTCGGAACGATGTTAGCCCGGAAACCGAAGAACTTAAATCAAATATGGATCATGGGCCATAGGCCGAGATAACCCTCGACGCTGGAAACAAAAGCCGAAAGAGAGGCGATGGCGTTCGTGGGGAGATGATGAGGTTGGAGTGGGAAGGTGGTGAGGAAATCATGGAAGAAGTCGCTGGTAGGAAGGTCGAAGCCGCGGGCGAAGTGGGATAGGAAGACCATGAACTCACCGGGTTCGGGAGTAGGGACAAGGTCATCACCGGGGAGGCGGTAGCTGACTATGGCGGGGATGCGGCGTGTGCGGATGACCCAATCAAGGTTGTCTTGGGTCACCCAAGAGTCGGCCCAAGCACCACGCTCGTGGGTGGCGCCGCCATCTTCATGCTCCTCTACGATGGTAACGTCTTGCGGCATCTCCAGATCCTCTTCTTCAGATGCGGAGTATGAAACGGAGGGAAACTGCTTCGATTGATAGGGCCCCGTAGCGGCTACGAGCAGCGGAGCCACGGTGGAGCGAGCGAAGGACGAAGAGCGGCAGCGGCGGCGCTATCGCTAAGCAGGAAGCGGCGGTGGCAGCAGCGCGGCGAGGAAGAAGAAGAAGAGGCGAACGGGGGAAATGAAAAAGGGACACCCCCACTCCCCTATTTAACCATGCCCCTAGCAGGGGTAGTGGGATCGTAATTTGCGTCGGGCATCGTATGGGCGTGTATTTCTTGAAGGAACCAATCAGCAGCGAGCCACACAAGGGTTACACAACACATGAGTTTAGATGATGTGACGTGGCTCTGCAGTTATCAAAGAGGCACCCATGGTGTGATGGGGAGCAGTAATCCTCTAATAGCGTCTGTCGGTAACTGCTTCCACGGCCCTTAAAATGAGGCAAGAGTAATGATCACCTGCCATGTAGGACACAAAGAAGTGTACACGAGACGGAAGGCATCTAAGTGGGATAACCCGGATGCAAGGTTAAGACCCGGCCAACGAGAAAACCTCAGAAAGATCTAAGGAAGGTCAAAGTAAATACCGACTTAGCAAAGTAAGCAGACGAGTTAAATTCGGAGCATGCCAACATAAAAGTACCTCGGCGGGAAGAAATAAGAATCAGGTGGAACCTGCTGTGGCCTTACCAGCTGAAGTTGCTAAGACCGCACCAGCTTCAGGGACTAATGTTGGGGGGATGACCCTAGGGAGGGTCGAGCCAGGGCGTAAACAAAATGTCAGCCGAGGTACGACAGGGTCAAAGCAAGTCCTAACCGAGTTACCTAAAGGCCAGCCGAGTTACAACCGACTCGGCTGAGGTTGTCTTCACCCAACAAGACCTCAACCGACATAGAGCATATGTCGGCACCACCATATTATGTGTTTGCAGGTATCGACTAGGTTGGGTGAACCAGGCAGCAGCCGGGTTACTAATTGGCTTACAGAAGAAGGAAGGAATCTCCCCATGGTTAGATCTTTTCTCTCTCCACTGTAGAGGGAGCGCAGAAGACAAAGAGGCAAGGACCAGAGGTACGGGCTGACAAGGGTGATGTTGACTGACCGTTGTTGGTCGGGTCACATGGCGTCGCAGAAGCTTACAACGTTGTCTCGTAGATGCTTACGCCACAGGCTCTGGGCGGCTTACGCAAGGGAAAAGAGGAGCACCGCTTTGCTATTTTGGGAGGAGCATATTCCTAGAATATGCTCTCCACGTATGCCCTAAGTGTAACATGGCCACCCCTTTATAAGGTGAGCCAGGACCTCCAAGGAGGGGGTCAGCCATTTTTACTAGAGGGAAGAACCCTAGAGAGAGGGGTGAGTAGAGAAGAACTTCATCTTCCTCCTCCCCACAAATAGCTCAGGGAGCATCTGTAACCTTCATAGATCAAGAGAATACAAACCTTTGTGTGTGTAATCACCACACTATCCCTCCCTGGATACCTCTAGCACACATTGGCCCCATCTTTAACCTATCCATGGCATCTGCCGTGACACCACCACGACAGATCACGCTATGCCAAGAGGCATATGCAAAGAAGATACTCGAGAAGTGTGGCATGGAAGTGTGCAATCCAACTCATGTTCCGATGGAACCTCGTCTTAAACTGAGAAAAAGGAGTGAAGCACCTACGGTTGATGCAACGGAGTATAGGAGTGTGGTTGGAAGTTTGAGGTATCTCATTAACACAAGACCGTACTTGGCCTATTCCATTGGCTATGTGAGTCGCTTCATGGAAGCACCCACAATGGAGCATTGGACAGCCGTGAAGCATATACTTAGGTATATCAAAGGTACTACAAACTTTGGTATTGTCTACTCGAAAGAGAAGGAGGAGATGAAGCTACTTGGATATAGTGATAGCAACATGGCAGGAGATATTGACGAACCGTTTCTTACCTACGAACTTGAACCACAATGTTGATCAAATAGATGTGTATGGTATACCCCTTTCGGGGCCCTCCATTGCAAATGGTGTACCAACTAATGCGGGAGAGACAGACACCCCCCAAAGCCACTTTATACGGTACAAGCCGTATGTCAAGCATGGACCAGTCTCGTGAATGAACGCGTAAAGTCGGTTGGGGGCCGCTTCATGAAGCATTAATGCGGTATGCACAAGTACACATGGGAGGGTAATAATTAAAATATCAACGCACACACGCTACAACTTGTGTCTTCTACCCGTACTAGCAATACTACGCATAGATCTAGTTCTGATACCACTGTTGGGTTTCGCGCCTGAAAACAATAAAATTTTCCTACGCTAAGAACCATAATGTTACGACCTATCTATTAGTAATAAAGTAATGGGAGGGGCTTTTCACAAACTTACCCTTGAATACCGAAAAGCATTGTCAATGTTCGGGAGAGCGTGGTTGATGTAGTTGTACCGACACCGACCTCGGGGTCGTGTTGAAGTCTGACGGCTCCTGTGGCTCCGATGACTCCTAGTGCCCCAAGTGTTGCACCTCCAAGGGAGTTACACATGTCTGGTGCCTGACGATGACTCCCGCTCCTCCAATCAAGCAGCAGTTGCGAAAGTTGACCTTTTGTATGCGAATCCCGCAGTGCGACGGTACTCCACAGTGAAGAATACTCCTGATCACGCAGTCTAGACTTGGGACCGCGATCACAGGAGAGAGAGAGATAGAGAGAGATAATATCAACTATAGGTCTCCCCAAACGAGAGAAAACCTTTTATTGATTATTGGTGTATTTATTTTCCCAAGATACCTCTCAATATATAGGGGAAAAGGCACCACATAGCCAATTGGCTTAGCCATGTGGGACTAAACAAAGGAGATGGGAGATGGGGAGCTGGCCGCAACCGGCCAGGGCCCAAGTGGGCCCCACGCGGGGTCCCTTGGCCCAGCCATTGTCAACACCCGGGTTTTTAATCCCAGATGCCTGTTATGCCATACATCGCAATCCCAGGATTATCATTTTTACGAGACATAACAAATTGGATATCATAGTACATCATCCATTACAAACCATAATAAGGTCTTACACAAATAAAGGATCTCATGGTCTAGTCTTAGTACAAACAAGTAGCGAAAAAAATAGCGTAGCGGTGGGCTCCATCTTCAGTGTCACAGGCAATGCTGACGATGGGAGATGATCCTAGTTGTCGTAGCCGTCCTGTTGTCCTTCTTCCGGATAGTCCTCCTCATAGTCTGGCCATGGGAATAGCTAGGGACAAAGCCATGAGTACTCTTTAATTACTCGCAAACTATAACTAACAAGTAAGGTAGTTCTAGTAGGAATACTAAGTTCTAAGTTTATTTGTAAAACCTAAGCTGAGTTCAGAAACAAAGCAAGATAAAATAAAGTTTGAAATCACCTAAGTGGGAACTTACTTTTCATAGTCACAACGCTGTTGTGGTCAAGTCATGTCACAATTCATTTCATAAGTCATTTTGAAAACATCTAACAACGGAACTGTATGGCCACTCCAACTGTCCATAACCGCGGACGTGACTATTCAAATAGTTTGACACTGTGCAGAGGTGGTACACTTTCACCACAAAATTCGATAATATTTCAGGGATAACCCTGAATCATCATACTTAGTATGCAGATAATCAAACATAACCTTTCCTTTACACACTCTAGTATAAGCACCTCTCCTATGAGCTTGGCCTCCCAGCCATGGCCATCTGCCATCCTGGGCACTGCATAGGTGGACACCATTGAGAGGTAGCCTCAGCTCAAACCTCTCTCGCGAGGGAACTAATACTAATTCATATAAACTTTCGGCTAAGCCTTACCCAATTCAGGTATTGTGGTTGTACGGTAAAATTGGAATGGTATCGCATCCGAACCCAACCATCAGGTTTTATAAAGGGCTAAGGCTCATGCCTCAACATTTTCATCATCATAAACCATTAGTGTTGCTCAACACATGTCAAAACATCTCAATAGAATGACTCATCATTCCAAGGTTTTCATAAGCATTTTCACCAAGTATTCCCATCTAAAGTGATCAAGTTTTTAGTTTGGCTCTAATCACTAAGTTAAGAGTGTTCACTAAGGTGGGATGCTAATCTCAATCTCATGCCATAGAATGACATCTAATTCTAACTAGATAGGCCAAGTTTTATACTCTTTATGCTATCTATAAACAAAGTAAGGAACTTTGGTAAAGTAAAAGAAAGTAAAGCTTGTAAGAAAACTTGGGATGGGTATAAATCAAAAAGGTATAACCAAAGCATGCCTAAGGCATCTACCTTGGGTTATAATTGCATCTAGTGATGGCTTGCAAGTTTTAGCTTGCCAATAATAGCTTGCTTAGTTAAGAAACTTGCAAGTGTTAGCTTGCCTTGGTTGGTGCAGTGGTTAAAATTATCCTCTTCTTCGGGGTAGAACTCCTCCTCCTCGTAGACTTGGTCGGTACTATCGTCTATAAATACATACGGAATACACAATCACCAAACAATACTTAACTAGTCTATTTAGCACACAAAGGCACATATTTGATGATCTAGTATCACAAACATCACAAGATTTTAATAACTAGTTTCATTTATTTTATTTGAGAAAAGTAATTTCAACTCATTGAAATTAATTAAGATTTAATATTCTCCAATTAAAATATGGGATCATGTGGACACATGTCATCACCACATATTCTAATACATGGGAATGTGATTTAAATGTTGGATCACATTTTATAAAGTTTAGGATTCATATTTAAATGATTTAAAGTGACTAGAAATGCATATATAACATTAATTTGGTACTAGTCCAAAGTCACTGCATGCAAACCTAAATATTATTACATATTCAGATAGGTATTATCAAATGTGCTTTTTGAGAGTTAGAATCAACTCAAAAGCTATTATGGTTGATTTTTGAAAAATGTTTGAATGTAGAAAAGTCTCTGTTTTGTTATTTTTTCTATAGATGATCTATAACTCTAATTGATTTAAATCCAACGGGCTTGGATAGAGATTTAAATTATCTTTCTAAATAAATTTGAATCATTCATTTTGGTTCAGTAAATCTTTCTGAATTGATTTTTAAACTAGTGGGCAGAAACTAGATTAAGTTTAAATAGAAAAACCTAAATTTGAATTCTAGGGCCAGCGCGGGAACACTAACAGGGCGGCCCAGTTTCACTCCGCGGCGCAGAGAACAGCTGACAGGAGGGTCCCGCATGTCAGCGGCTCTTCAAACGCGAAGCGGTACGGGGCGATGTGGGCCGCATGATTAGAACTACGATCGACGATTGTGGCTCATCGTCGATGACAGACAGGTCGCCGGCGAGATGGAACCCTAGCGGCTCGGTGGGGGTGCAGTGGGGGCATACCAGGGCTCCAGCTAGTGTGGCGATGGGGGCGATCGAATGAGGAGACGATCGCGGACTCAAGCGAGGTCACGGCAGCTCCTAGGGTGGACGAAATCGTCGAGCCCCTTCCTCCTCTGTTGCGGCGAACTCTGGTGCAATTCTGGCGAACGGCTGCTCAAGCGGCTCCGCCTAACGGTGGGGAAGGATCAGTGGTGAGAGGGGAGCTGAGTGGTGTGAGGAAATGGTGCTGGGGAGGTCTCCTTATATAGGCTCGACGAGGGGACCGTGAGGGCGACGGTGAGCTTGTCGGTGACAACGATACTGGGCGCTAGAGGCATGGCCAGGGTAGGCGGACGGTGGCTTGCCTCCTGGCGGTCAGCTATGGCGTGATGGCGATGCTAAGGGCAGTGGCATGCGGTCGGGAAAGGCTGGCGCTCTGCATGACAGAGGCAGTTCTCGACGCGTTTCACGGCGGTTGCTGGTCGTGCGGCGGAAAGAGGGCGTGTCTAGGGAGGTGCTGGGGTTATGGAGGAGCAGCGCACACGGGCTGAAGGCAAGGCGTGGCTTGTGCGGGCTTGTCGGGGACGGTGCTCTGGTGTGAGCTGGGCACGGCGCAGAGGTGGTGGGCGTGAGCTGTCCTTGGTGGTCCAGGGGCTGGAAACGCTCGGGGAAGGGACTATGGGCGGCAGTAGGGTTTGGCGGAGCTAGGGCATGTTGGATTGGTGCTACGCGGTCGCTGGCGCGTTGCCCGCGTTTGTCCGGCGACGACCATATTTGGGCGGTGGGCCACTGTTGCTAGCGGTGAAGGGGGAGCTAGTCTGGGCTGGGGTAGATGCTAGGGGGACAGGGGATTAAGTGGGAGACCAAATTGGTCGATGATCACTATGGAAACAATGAAGCTAATCTAGTTTTGGTTCAGTGCCTACCATGTGTTCGACAGAATGGCCACAAGGAGAAAAGTTTTGAATTTTGGATTCAAAATTTTTGAGTGTTCTCCACTTAAGCTTGAGATTCTATGCCTATTTGGAAAGGTCAAGGGGAATTCATTTGAGTGGTTTTTGAAAAGGTGTGATCTATGTATATGACATGAATTCCATTTTCAAATGCCATTTAAAATTGGTGTTTAAATGTTTTTATAAGATTTCAAAGTGGTCCTTGGTAGATCATTACTTGTACTAGCAAGGGCTGCAAATATTCATAAATGTTTCTGTTGGACTTTGAGTTCTAGGAACACCTAAAGTGACCTAGTGGATTAAAATGGCACAAATGACCATTTGCATTTATTAATTCCATTTGATTTCTTTTCCTTTGGTTTTTGCTTGGGAATGATCTAGATGATGTGGCATTCACCTTAGAATCATTTTACAACCATTAGAACGAACAAACATGGCAATTCAAAACAATTCCATATTAATGCAACACACATATGCATGCTTAATTGTTTTAATAATAAAAAGTTTTTGTTAACCCTAAATTGGGTGATTTGAATCTTGATTAACCTTGATCAAAGTTTTGGGATGTTACAGCCATCCACCTCCCCTTCTTCCTCCCTTTGGCCTTTCCCTCATGGGTCTTTTTCCCTTAGGGATTTTGGCCCAATAGTGAATTTGACCTTTATATTACTTTTTCTTTTATTAGATAAATATAAATAAATGATTAAGTCAATATTTAACATTTACTTATATATTATTCAATCCTCGTGGCTATGGAACTCCTTCCACTCCACTCCGGACATCCCTCGGACTTACCGAAACCCTTCCGGTTTTCTCTCTTTCTATTCTCTGGTGATTCCGATAATACCAAAACGATCTGCGAGCATGATCAAGCCCTTAAGCGTGATACCCCACGGTTAGGGAATACTCCAGACATGGTTGTGACCTCTCTCGTGCCAATGATCATCAGTGGACCTGGATGCCCATGATGACCCTTGTGCATTCCACAAACCTTTCATTGTTTGAACTGTGAACGTCGTGTCATATTCCTTTTGTCTCTGCGATACTTGCATTGTCCGATATCTGATCAATGACATCACCATGTCGTGTTCAATATCGTTACTGACAAATGCTATTTAACTCGTTCCAACAAGTAATATCCTTGTGACCTAGTCACACACTACGCAACTTTATGGATATAACTTCTCTGAGTGCGCCCTCGAGTACCTTTCCTTCACGCGGATGGACAAATCCCGCTCTTGACACATAACGCCTCTACATTCCCCTTCGAATACCTGAACACACCTTTATGATAACCATTTAACCAAGTGGCGTTTGATGCTATCTAAGAATTCTCGGGTGACGGCGATTGATATGGTCTCATGGTGTGAGAAATAGGACACTAGGTCTTTCTAATCATCGTAACTTGAACTTCGGGACATGAACGAGACATTCTTTGGTTGGGTATTGCTCATCATCTTATTCTCGCAATGAGGCAACTCCATTGTCAACTGGCATAAATGCCACATGATTAGGAAACATTGATCATTTGTTGCTAATGAACTAGTGACTAGAGATTCACTAGGAACTCCCGGTTGTTTATATATCACACGTGTATTGACGTTTTCTTTCAATACAGTGTTGGAAATATGCCCTCGAGACAAATAGTAGTAAGGACTATTATCATATTTCATATAGTTTATGATTAAGTTTTATATCATGCTATAACTGTATTGAGTGGAAACTGATGACCCACAAGTATAGGGGGTGTATCGCAGTATTTTCGAGGGAAGTGAAACCCAATTTATTGATTCGACACAAGGGGAGCCAAAGAATATTTATAAGCCTTAACAACTGAGTTGTCAATTTAGCTGCACCTGGAAACAATCTTGCTCACAGCAGTTTATCAGTAGCAACAGTTTTGTAGTAGGAATAGTAAAGTAACAGTAGCAGCAAAACAAAGACAGAAGTAACAAAAGTAGTAAATAGTGGGATTCGAGTGCGGTAGACATAGGGATGGATGGACGGGCGTTGCATGGACAAGACAATTCACATGGCAATCAGAACATAGGGCAATTGCAGATAAAGAAGATAAAGCACCCAAGTACTAAACAATCCTAGGCATGTGTCCCATATATAGTCATACGTGCTCGCAATGAGAACTTGCACAACATCTTTTGTCCTGCCAGCCCGTTTGTAGCGGGGCCTCTAGGGAACTACTGGCAATTAAGGTGCTCCTTTTAATAGAGCACCGGAGCAAAGCATTAACACTCTGTGAACACATGTGATCCTCACATCAAAGCCTTTCCCTTCCGGCTATCCCGATTTCTGTCACTTCGGGACCATAGGTTCCGGACAACGACATGTGTATACAACTTGTAGATAAGACCAGAAACAATACTATCATAATGAATCAATAACATGTTCAGATCTGAAATCATGGCACTCGGGCCCTAGTGACAAGCATTAAGCACAACAAAGTTGCAACAAAGTCATAAAGCACTAATAGCGATACTAGGCACTATGCCCTAACAATCTGATGCCATTACATGAATGATCTCATCCAATCCCTACCATCCCCATAGCCTACAGCGGGGAATTACTCACTCATAGATGGAAGAAACATGGATGGTCGATGAAGATGATAGTGGAGATCGATGGAGATGGCTTCGGGGGCACTTCCCCGTCCCGGCAGGGTGCCGGAACAGAGACTTTCTGTCCCCCGAATCTCCCCTTTGGTGGCGGCGGCGCAGCGGAACTTTTCGTGGAAAAACGTCGAACCCCCCGAAGTTTTTAGGTCAGAAGGCTTCTTATAGGCAAAGAGGGAGACCGAGGGGGTGCCTGGGGGGCCCACACCACCCCCTGGCGCGGCCTAGCCTGGCCCGTGCCACCAGGTGGTGTGGCCACCCCTTGGCCCTCCTTCGTCTCGTATTCTGGCTCCGTGAGTCTTCTAGAAAAATAGGCACTTTGGCTTTTGTCCCGTCGAATTCCGAGAATATTCATTTTCTGACTTTCCTGGAACCAAAAACAGCAGAAAACAGGCAGCTGGCACTATGGCTCTTGTTAATATGTTAGTCCAAGAAATCATATGAAAAGTACTCCAAAGTGTGGACAAAACACAAGAAAGTGGATAAAACCAAGCATGGAGCATCAAAAATTATAGATACATTTGCAATGTATCAGAAACATCAATACACGTGTGATATACAAACAACCAGGGGTTCCTAGTGAAACTCTAGTCACTAGTTCATTGGTCAACAGATGATCAAGTTTCCTGATCATGTGGCATTTATGCCAGTTGGAAATGAGGTCATCTCATTCTGAGAATGAGATGATGAACCAATACCCAACTTAAACATCGTGACCCGATCATGTCACGAAGTTCAAGTTACGATGATTAGAAATGGATCCTCGTAGACAATTCCTTAGACCGTGAGGCTATATCAATCACTGTGTCCCGAGAGTGCTTAGATAGCATCAAATGCCATCTGGTAATACGGTGGTTATAAAGGTGTGTTCAGGTATTCGGAGGAAACCGTAGAGGCAATATATGTCAAGAGCGGGATTTGTCCGTCCATGTGACGGGAAGATACTCAAGGGCCCACTCGGAGAGGTTATATCCAATAGCTGCGCAGCGTGTGATTTGATCACGGGGATATCACTTGTTGGATAGAGTCAAGTAGAATTGTTCAGTAACGAGATTGAACACGACATGGTGATGTCACTGATCAGATCTCGGGCAATGCAAGTATCAAGAGACAAAGGGAATAAGACACGACTGTTCCGGTTCAAACGACAAAAGATCTTCGTGGAACGCACATGGGTCACATGGCCATCTAGGTCCCTCTGTCGATCATTGGTGCGGGAGTGTCCCGACCATGTTTGGAGTGTTCCCGAACCGTGGGGTATCACGCTTAAGGGCTTGATGATGCTTAGAGAGTGTTTATAGGATCGGTAGAATCACCGAAGAAAAGAAGGGAGAAAACCGGAAGGGTTTGGGTAAGTTCGGAGGACGTCTGGAGTGGAGGTGGAAGGTGTTCCATAGCCACGAAGGTTGAATAATGTGTGAATGAATGTTAAATGTTGATTTAATCATTTATTCATAATTATTTAATAAAGAGAAAAATCAATTAAAAGGTCAAAGGCTTAATGGGCCAATTCTCGGAGGGGAAAAGGCCCAAGAGGGGATCCCACCCCTAGGAAGGGCCTAGGGGGTGGCCGGCGGCCCTAGTGGGCCTTTCCCCACGTGGGGCCCATGGTGGGGGCTGGCCGGCGTGCCACCCCACCCCTCTCCCATGTTTAGTCCCACCCCGGGACTTTGAGGGAGGGTGTACCCCCTCTTCCCCTATATATAGTGGGGATATTTGGACAAGAAAAATACACCAACAATCAATAAACGTCTCCCTACTTTTGGGAGGACCTCCAATTGATATTTTATCTCACCCCCTCTCTCTCGTGACCGTGGTCTCAAATTTGGACTGCGCGAGCGAGAGACATCTTCACCGCGGAGCGCCGTCGTGCTGCGGGATTTGGATCCGGGAGCTCTACTTCCGCAACTACTGCTGGATCGGGGAAGCGGGAGTCATTGTCAGGCACCGGACGTGTGTAACTCCCCATGAGGTGTCGCACTTGAGGCACTCAAGTCGTTGGAGCCAGAAGGAGCGCAAGGACTTCATCACGACCTTGAGGTCGGCTTCGGCTCGTCTACATCAACCTCGCTCTCCTGAGCGTTGACAACGCTTTTCGGTCTTCAAGGGTAAGTTCGCTAAAAGCCCCTCCCGTTACTGTATTACTAATAGATAGGACCTGGCAGCTTCAGGGGTTCAGGGGCGTAGGGTAAAATTTTATTGTTTTCATATGCGGAACCCCTACAGTGGTATCAGAGCTAGATCTATGCGTAGTAATGCTAGTACGGGTAGAACACACGAGATGTAGCGTGTGGGCGTTGATCTTTTAGTTGTTACCCTCCCACGTGTACTTGTGTATACTGCAGTAATGCTTGATGAAGCGGCCCCCAACTGACTTTACGCGTTCATTCATGAGACTGGTCCACGCTTGACATACGGCTTGTACCATATAAAGTGGCTTAGGGGGGTGTCTGTCTCTCTCGCATTAGTTGGAATACCATTTGCAACGGAGGGCCCCGAAATGGGTGTAGTTGATGACCCACAAGTATAGGGGGTGTATCGCAGTATTTTTGATAAGTAAGAGTGTCGAACCCAACGAGGAGCAGAAGGTGCTGGCTAGTGGTATGGATCAGGAATTCTCTGCAAATACTTAGCAAACGAATTTTTAGGGGTTTTTGATAAAGCAAGTAAACAAAGTACGAGTAAATAAAAGATAGTAGGAATAAATGCAGCAAGTGGCCCAATCCTTTATGCAGCAAAGGACAAGCCGGTTGTATTACTTAAGATGACCAAACGTTCTCGAGGACACATGGGAAGACTGTCAAGTGCTTTCGCTTCATATAGTTGATTAATCTTCTCTAGCTTGCTAAGTGTTGTGTGGGTGAACCTGTGCTAATGTACCGCCCCATCCAAGACTAATACATACTTGTGAGTATACCCCTTGCAAACATTCGTAAGTACAAGAAAGTAATTAAGGTAGAGACCTAACCACCGCTTTAAACTCTAAGACCCTTACGTCCCTTGTGCAATGGTTTCCTAACGGGGGTTCAGGTTTCTGTCACTCTGGCAACCCCTACGATTAGTAGCCAAATACACAATGCATTCCCCTAGGCCCATATAGGTGAAGTGTCATGTAGTCGACATTCACATGACACCACTAGAAGAAGTACACCACAACTTAAATATCAAACTATTGAATCTTTCTCAACAGAACTCCACTACTAACAACATGACTTCTCCCATGTCCTCAAGAACAAAACGAACTACTCACAAGATATCATATGGATCATGATCAGAGATGGAATAATGATGTATAACAATCTGAACATAAACAATAATTCAATGGTTCACTCAATAGCATCAACTACAAAGAGTAATCAACACCAGGAAAGTTTCCCCTATGAACTAATGCAATATTCAACTCAATTGTTACATCAATATGGAGATGGTGATGATGGTGCTGGTGATGATGATGGTGGTGATGATGATGATGATCCCGATGAAGTCTAGCTTGATTGTGGTGTTGATGGCGACGATCTCCCCTCTCCGAGAAGGAATTCCCCCGACAGAAATCTGTCTGCCGGAGAGATCTTTCTCTCTAGGTGTTTTCCGCCCCGCAAAGGCGGCAGAATCTTTCTGTGGTCGCTCCCCGAGTCTTAGAGTTTCGGGAGGATAATATACGCCAAAGGAGAGAGGCTGGAGTGGGCCAGGGTGGCCACACCACCTCCTGGCGCGGCCTAGGGCTGCCCGCAACAGGGGGTGGTGTGGGCCTCCTGTGGCCCATCTCCCCTCCGTCTTCTAGCATCCTTAGTCTTCTAGAAAAATAGGATTTTCCGTATATTTTCCCAGATTTTCTGATCTTCGCGAATTTTGCCTCCAAATAGCACATTTTCCATCAGAATCCTGACTGCAGCGGTCCATGCTCCAAAAGTCATCAACCATGCAAAAACAGATGAAATAACATAAATATCACCTCTCAATACGGAATATATCAATGAATAATAGTGAATTAAGACATAGAATAGTGATGCAAAATGGACGTATCAACTCCCCCCAAGCTTAGACTTCACTTGTCCCCGAGCGAAACTGAGCTCAATAAACATGGCCTCAGGTTTATGGAGTGAAGAGTCGATAAAAGAATACGGACAAGAAGCATCAGATTCATCAAATACATAGATCATAATAGAAGACAACTCACTATTATATAACTCAACTTGCAATGAGTAAAGGAAACACAATAAATATATATGAAGTAAATCATAATTGGTAATGGCAAACTTAGCTCTTGGTCGAAGAATAGTTGATAATTTGTTGGAGTTCACAAATAGCTGGTTTTCAATGATAGCTTCCAAAGTAGTAAACATCAAGATAAGAGCAAAGTGCTAAGCAAGGAACATTATACATGAATGAATGAAACACACCAACTCAAAATACTTGCTGAGATAGAAGGGAATAGGTTTACTGACTCATCTACAAAGTAAAAGAAAGGCCCTTCGCAGAGGGAAGCAGGGATTGCAAGTCTCATAAAGAGCTCCCAAAAATTATGATACTTACTAGCTTTCAGCTCTCATTGCCCCTATCATAGGCATCTTTAGGTGATTAAGGTTAATGTGATCAAATATGAGGATATGCATTGACAAGTTGTAAGTTGAGAATCTCATGTCCCTTGAATACGAGGGCCGCTCCTCATGCTACTCAAGTTTAGTCACCGGTAAGTTCTTGTCATCATAAGCATATGTGTATCATTGAGAACCGCCAACGGGGTACCCCTTGCCCGATGATACAAAAGAATCCCCATATCAAAATGACAAGGCAAGCAGACAACAAGCATCTCAGCAATCTTCTTATTTACCATGGGAATATGGTGCTTTTTTCTCTCTTTCCTCTTTTCATAATATGTCCTTTTTTTCTTTTTCTCAATCTCTATCTCTTTTTTTATAAGAAGAATGCTTCATAGATACTCGTTATGGTTACGCTGCAGGTTTCCACCATGTCAGCATGGATTAGACCAGCGGCCCAGGCATTTCTCTAACACACATGCATAACTCCATGGACTTACAAGCTCCCCTTTCATTTCACACCGACGGCATCCATAGACAAAAGAACATAATATCAACTTGGTACAAAGTACCAGTGCAATGTTGAAAGCGTTCCCCATCACAGCATGGTTCTGCTAATTCACAACTTACAAAGCGCAAGCATATACACAACATATGTGAGCACAATGGTTCAAGTTTATTAAGTGCAAGAAAGTAAAGTGTGCCATCAAGTTCGTGAGAGCTTTAATCACTAATTTTCACATAACAAGTTTAATTTGGGAGGCAGATAAAAAAAGAATTTACTTGGAATAGCAATAATGCTACTAGGTAGGTATGGTGGACACAGATGGCAAAGGTTTTGGTTTAAAGGAGTGGATGCACGAGAATAATACCCTCTCAGTACATGTTTTTGGCTAGCAAGGCTGGGTAGCAAGTATAAGAGTTGAAGGAAACAAACAAACATACAAGTGATAAAGACAAACATGCAATCTTCCTTGGAAGCACAAAAGATCTTAACTAGACATTACTAGACTTATAAGCAAATCAAGAAAGAAAGATGATGAAATTATTTTTCTCTAGAGTACTCTTATCTTTTTCATTCAACTCTCAAAAATAGTGTTGCTACTGACCGAGCCAGGTTTGCCAAAACCAACTAAATTAACTCAATGATCCCAAAGTGATACCAATACTAACAACAAGATCAATCATATAACCATGAATTGAAAACTATTATAAGCTATGCAAAAGAGTGAATGATAGAAATTCTCACTAATATTCCATAACAGCAGCTCACACCAAGGGATACATATCTAACGAGAGAGGGACACTTCCATAATGCAAACCATCCTACATAATAACTCCTCTATTCATGATATGACTCTACTAATAAGGTAAAAAGATAGAAGATAGTGATGTGATACCGCGGCACTCCCCCAAGCTTGGAACAAACCAAGGGGATGTCAAACCTGATGACGAATTACTCCTTCGGTGGTGGTGGTATCCTCTCGATGAGCCTCTTGATCAGTTTCCCCAAGTCCTCAATCTCGAAGGTGAGAGTACGAATCAACTCCGAGTTGTGCTCAATTCGGCTCATAATCATTTCAGTTTGTGGATCCCAACTCTTGTGATTCTTTTTCCATTCTTCCCTCTTAGAGTCTTCTTTTCCTGCATGGTTATGGATAAAGGTATGGAAGGGATTCTTTGTGTGTGGAGGAAGTGACCGTGGAGCCAAGCTGTGACGAGGAGCTTTCCCCCTAGTCTGCATCCGCACAGTCCTTCTAACCCTGGCAGGTTTCGTCACCACTCCAATGCTTGCAATGGTAGTGCCGGTGTGCGGATGTTGGCCTTGCTCCTCTTCACCTTCACTCTTTATCTCCTTCTCCTTCCTGGGGTCTTGGAGGTCTTCCTCCATGGGCTCCTTCCCTTTATCCTTGGCGGACACCATTGTGCTTCTATGCCTTCAAAGAGTATGTCCTGGCAGAAACAGATCAAAATGAAAACACGACGAAAACACGATATACGAACCTCGGAAGATCCGGGGGGTTATATATTATGAAGTTTCTCATCAAGAGGAAGGTACTAGGAGAAAACAAGTCGGAGGCGGAGTCCGGGGTGGACTCACCACTTGGTGGCACGGCCAGGGGTGGGCCCGCGCCACAGGGTGGTGTGAGCCACCCTGGCTCCGTTTCCGTCCCTTTTTCGCTTTGTAACTTTCCTTATTGACTAAAAACTGCAAAAATATAGTTATATTGTAATTTCGTGGAACTTTTCTTACCAGAACTGTTACCTATTTGAAAACAGACTCTGCAGGTCTCTGAATTTGGTCCTTGATGATTTTCTCCGGAGTTATAACTTGAAAGGCATCAACATCTTCATTGTAAGAATCTCTAGCAATATAGTGCTTGACTCGCTGCCCATTCACTACTTGTGTAGTATTATCTTTTAAAGAAGAAATTTTTATTGCTCCTGAACGGTGTACTTCTTTAATAATGAAAGGTCCTTCCCATTTTGATAGTAGCTTTCCTGCAAAAAATCTGAGACGAGACCTATACAATAGAATTTTCTCACCAACATGAAATTCTCTCTTAAGTATTCGCTTGTCATGCCATCTTTTAACTTTTTTCCTTAAAGAGCCTAGCATTTTCATAGGCTTCACTCCTCCATTCATCTAAAGAACTTAAGTCAAATAATCTTTTCTCACCAGCGAGCTTACAATCTCTATTTAGTTCTTTAACTGCCCAGTAAGCTTTGTGTTCTAATTCTAAGGGTAGGTGACAAGCTTTCCCATAGACCATTTTATAAGGAGACATCCCCATAGGATTTTTGTAAGCAGTTCTATAAGCCCATAAAGCATCATTCAACTTCTTAGCCAAGTTTTTTCTAGACCTATTAACAGTCTTTTGCAAGATAGATTTAATTTCTCTATTTGATAACTCTACTTGCCCGCTAGTTTGGGGGTGATAAGCTGAAGCAATTCGATGATTAACATCATATTTAGCCAGGGTCTTCCTAAAACCACCATGAATGAAATGAGAACCCCCATCGGCCATGAGATACCTAGGCACCCCAAACCTAGGAAAGATAACATCCTTAAGCATTTTTAGAGAAGTCTCCCCGTCAGCACTCTTTGTAGGAATGGCTTCTACCCACTTAGTAACATAATCAACGGCAACAAGAATATGAGTGTAACCTTTCGAAGGAGGGAAAGGACCCATAAAGTCAAATCCCCAGCAATCAAAAGGTTCAATAACTATAGAATAGTTCATAGGCATTTCATTGCGTCTAGAAATATTACCAACACGCTGACATTCATCACAAGATAAAACAAATTTTCTTGCATCTTTAAAAAGGGTAGGCCAGTAGAAACCTGATTGTAGCACCTTTTGTGCAGTTCTATCTCCTGCAAGATGTCCTCCATAAGCACTACCATGACATTTACGCAATATCTCCCTTTGTTCATATTCTGGAACACATCTTCGCATAATACCATCCACTCCTTCTTTGTATAAGTGTGGGTCATCCCAAAAATAATGCCTCAAATCATAGAAGAACTTCCTCCTTTGCTGAGCTATAAAAGTTGGAGGCAAATGCTTGGAGACAATAAAGTTAGCATAATCAGCGTACCAAGGGCTCCCTCGCGAGCTCACCCCTACTGCAGCTAACTGTTCATTTGGGAAACTATCATTAACAGGCATAGGGTCAAAAGAGATGTTTTCCAATCGAGATAAATTATCAGCTATAGGGTTTTCAGCACCCTTCCTATCTACTATATGTAGATCAAACTCCTCTAAAAGCAGCACCCATCTAATAAGCCTAGGCTTAGCATCCTTCTTCGTCATAAGGTATTTAATAGCAGCATGATCAGTATGAATGGTGACTTTTGAGTCTACAATATAGGGCCTAAACTTATCACAAGCAAAAACAACAGCTAGAAATTTCTTTTCAGTAGTAGCATAATTCCTTTGAGCAACGTCTAGAGTCTTACTAGCATAATGGATAACGTTTAACTTCTTATGAATTCGTTGCCCAAGGACAGCACCTACAGCAAAATCACTAGCATCACACATTATTTCAAAGGGTAAACTCCAATCAAGTGGTTGAACAATAGGAGCTGTAGTTAAAGCCTTCTTAAGAGTTTCAAAAGCTTCCTTACAATCATCATCAAAAACGAAGAGTACATCTTTTTGAAGATGATTAGTAAGGGGTTTTGATATCCTAGAAAAGTCTGTAATAAACCTTCTATAGAAACTAGCATGACCAAGGATACTACGGATACCTTTGATGTCTCTTGGACATGGCATCTTCTCAATTGCCTCAACCTTAGCTCTATCAACTTCTATGCCTCTTTCAGAAACTTTATGCCCAAGGACAATCCCTTCATTAACCATGAAGTGGCATTTCTCCCAATTAAGAACAAGATTAGTTTCTTCACATCTCTGCAAAACTTTATCAAAGTTGTGCAGACAATTATTAAAAGAAGTTCCATAGACAGAAAAGTCATCCATGAACACTTCTACAATTTCCTCACAAAAACCATGAAAGATAGCAGACATGCACCTTTGAAAAGTAGAAGGAGCATTACATAAACCAAAAGGCATACGTCTATAAGCATAAGTTCCATAAGGGCAAGTAAAAGTAGTTTTTTCTTGATCTTGTTGTTTAACAGCAATTTGAGAGAAACCAGAATAACCATCAAGAAAACAAAAATGGGTCTTTTTAGACAACCTTTCCAACATTTGATCAATAAAAGGAAGCGGGTAATGATATTTCTTAGTAACTTTATTGACTTTTCTAAAATCAATGCACATCCTATAGCCTACTACTATTCTTTGAGGAATAAGCTCACCATTATCATTAGGAACAACGGTAATACCTCCTTTTTTAGGAACACAATGAACATGACTAACCCATTCACTGTCAGCAATAGGGTAAATAATACCAGCATCAAGGAGTTTCAATACCTCATTCCTTACCACTTCCTTTATCCTGGGGTTTAAACATCGTTGGTGCTCTACTACTAGCTTTGCATCTGGTTTGATGTTGATAGAATGCTGACATATAGTAGGTGAAATCCCTTTTAAACCATCCAGAGTATAGCCCATATCTCCTCGGTGTTTCGTCAAAACCTCCAACAACCTTTCTTCTTCCTTTCCTAAAAGTTTAGAGCTAATAATAACATGATATATCTTTTTATCATCAATATAAGCATATTTAAGATCATCAGGGAGAGGTTTTAGATCGAAAACTAGATCCTTTTTAGGTGGCAACGTGGTACCCAAGTCTTCTACAGGCAAGTCATGCTTAAGCATCTTAGGCTGATCACGGAGAATCCTGTCAATCTCGTTCCTTTCTTCCATGAAGATTTCACTTTCATGATCTTCCATAAATGTTTGCAAAGCATTGTTAGGAGCAAGAGAAATAGAAGCAAGTTGTTGAACCCTAAAATCCTCATTATGGGTTTCCTCTTCACAAGGTTTTTTTAGCAAATTTCGAGAAATTAAACTCATAAGATTCCCCATCAAACTTAGTCAAGATTTTCTCCCTCTTGCAATCAATAATAGCTCCACAAGTACTCAAGAAGGGTCTACCAAAAATGATAGGATAAGTTTTACTAGCAGCTGAACCAAGTACTAGAAAATTGGCAGGATACTTAATCTTACCACAAAGAACTTCCACGTCTCGTACAATACCAATTGGAGAGATGGTATCTCTATTAGCAAGGTGAATAACCACATCAACCTCTTCCAATTCGCAGGGACTAATTTCATGCATAATTTCTCTATAAAGCTCATAAGGAATAGCACTGGAACTTGCACCAATATCACATAAACCATAATAGCAATGATCACCAATTCTAACAGAAAGCACAGGAACACTAGACTTTTTAGTTCTATTAGGATGTGAAATAATATTAGAAGCATCCTCACAAAAGACTATGTGCCCATCTTCTATGCTTTTAGTGACAAGGTCTTTCACAATTGCTACCACAGGTTCAATGTTTATTTGTTCATCAGGTTTTATAGTTCTCTTTTCAGTTTTGGTGATTACATTAGTTATCATAGGATGGTCCTTTACTTTTTCTGGGAAGGGAATCTTCTCGATATAAGGTTCAGGTAAGATGGGATCAATAATGCAATACTCAGCACTCCCAACAGGAACATAGTCAACAATATCTTTGTAAGGTGCATGGTATTTATTCCATCCCCTTTTTGGAATTTCGATATAAGAAGCAAAAGCTCTAAAGCAATTCGTAATAACTTGCAAATCAAGACCATAAGCATTACTAATATTTTGAAAGTCATCAGTTCCCATAAAAGATTCAATGCATTCATAATCATAATTTATACCTGACTTTCTACCTTTGTCATTCTCCCAAGCTTCAGCATTGTCTTGAATACGGTCCAGAAGATCCCATTTAGCTTCTTCTTCCATACGAGTGAATGATCCAACACAAGAAGCATCCAATAAATCCTTGTCATGTAGAGGGATCCTTGCATAAAAGTTATTGATAATAATATTGTTGGGGAGCTCATGAATGGGACATTTGAGCATTAGTAACTTCAATCTCCCCCAAGCTTGAGCTGTACTCTCTCCATCAAGAGGCCAGAAGTTGTATATTTGATTCCGATCTTTATGAATCTCACTAGGAGGATAAAACTTTGAATAAAAGAGAGGCACTATTTCCTCCCATTCCAGAGCTTGACCATTCTTCAGCAGCTTATACCATTCCTCAGCTCTTCCTTTTAGTGATAATGAGAATAACTTCTACTTAACTTGATCTGTAGTAATACCTGCACACTTGAACAACCCGCATAATTCGTGTATAAAGAGTAAATGATCACCGGGATGGACAATTCCATCCCCAACATAGTAATTATCCATAACACGATCAATAATTCTTGTAGACATTTTGAATACATCATTCTCAGCAGGTGGTGGCTTATCTACTACCTTAGAAGTGGTAGTAGCATTACCAAGTAAGAAACTCAGCGAATTATCCATAATGAAAATAAAGCAACTAGCAGAAGTAAACAATACTCACAGTAGAAGTTTCCTTTACCAGTTCCACTCTCCAATAGCGCTTCACTCCCCGACAACGGCGCCAGAAAATAGTCTTGATGAGCCACAAGTATAGGGGGTGTATCACAGTATTTTCGATAAGTAAGAGTGTCAAACCCAACGAGGAGCAGAAGGTGCTGGCTAGTGGTATGGATCAGGAATTCTCTGCAAATACTTAGCAAACAGATTTTTAGGGTTTTTTGATAAAGCAAGTAAATAAAGTACGAGTAAATAAAAGACAGTAGGAATAAATGCAACAACTGGCCCAATCCTTTATGCAGCAAAGGACAAGCCGATTGTATTACTTAAGATGACCAAACGTTCTCGAGGACACATGGGAAGACTGTCAAGTGCTTTCGCTTCATATAGTTGATTAATCTTCTCTAGCTTGCTAAGTGTTGTGTGGGTGAACCTGTGCTAATGTACCGCCCCATCCAAGACTAATACATACTTGTGATTATACCCCTTGCAAACATCCATAAGTACCAGAAAGTAATTAAGGTAGAGACCTAACCACAGCTTTAAACTCTAAGACCCTTACGTCCCTTGTGCAATGGTTTCCTAACGGGGGTTCAGGTTTCTGTCACTCCGGCAACCCCTACGATTAGTAGCCAAATACACAATGCATTCCCCTAGGCCCATATAGGTGAAGTGTCATGTAGTCGACGTTCACATGACACCACTAGAAGAAGTACACCACAACTTAAATATCAAACTATTGAATCTTTCTCAACACAACTCCACTACTAACAACATGACTTCTCCCATGTCCTCAAGAACAAAACGAACTACTCACAAGACATCATATGGATCATGATCAGAGATGGAATAAGGATGTATAACAATCTGAACATAAACAATAATTCAATGGTTCACTCAATAGCATCAACTACAAAGAGTAATCAACACCGGGAAAGTTTCCCCTATGAACTAATGCAATATTCAACTCAATTGTTACATCAATATGGAGATGGTGATGATGGTGCTGGTGATGATGATGGTGGTGATGATGATGATGATCCCGATGAAGTCTAGCTTGATTGTGGTGTTGATGGCGACGATCTCCCCTCTCCGAGAAGGAATTCCCCCGACAGAAATCTGTCTGCCGGAGAGATCTTTCTCTCTAGGTGTTTTCCGCCCCGCAAAGGCGGCAGAATCTTTCTGTGGTCGCTCCCCGAGTCTTAGGGTTTCGGGAGGATAATATACGCCAAAGGAGAGAGGCTGGAGTGGGCCAGGGTGGCCACACCACCTCCTGGCGCGGCCTAGGGCTGCCCGCAACAGGGGGTGGTGTGGGCCTCCTGTGGCCCATCTCCCCTCCGTCTTCTAGCATCCTTAGTCTTCTAGAAAAATAGGATTTTCCGTATATTTTCCCGGATTTTCTGATCTTCGCGAATTTTGCCTCCAAACAGCACATTTTCCATCAGAATCCTGACTGCAACGGTCCATGCTCCAAAAGTCATCAACCATGAAAAAACAGATGAAAGAACATAAGTATCACCTCTCAATACTTAATATATCAATGAATAATAGTGAATTAAGACATAGAATAGTGATGCAAAATGGACGTATCAGTAGTAGAGACAACTACTTGATTAGCGTTGTGCTGAAAGTTTGTAGGTAAGAACAGTTCTTGTGCGAAAGCCCATTCAGCTACGTAAAACATGCAAAGATAAAGTAGAGAGCGTCTAACTTTGTTTTGTAGGGGGGTGTTTCTTTGTTATATGGTTGTGGCAAAGGTAAAGTGATTACCTTTTGTTATGTAGTAGTAGATAGTCATGGAGGTGACGGACTACCACGCCGGAATGACACCGGTACCCTGGTGTCTACGGCGTCGGAACCATGGCGCCGAAACCCGGTGATGGCGGATGGAGATCATGACATGGAGGACTATATCACATAGAATTTACATTCAATGTTATTGTTTGTATATCTTATTGTGTGCTAGTATTAGATACTCGACGGTAGCCTAATAAGATGATCCCTGTTAAAATTACCAACGATTGTGTTCCCCCATAGTGTGCACCACCAAGAAAGTTCTTCGGTATGAGGCGGGCCGTGATGATCGGGTGTCAAACATATCTACGTTCACATACAGTGGGTGTAAGCCATGTTGCATAGCGAAAACACTAAGGCTGAGTTGGCGAGCCTAGCATGTACAAACATGGCCTCGGAACACGGATGGTCGAAAGATCGAGCACGAGTCGCATGAATGATGTGACCGATGTTTAGCATCCACCCTTGAACCCACATTGATGGTTGTGATGATCGGGGGAGATGTGGCTGATAGGGGTCGTGTTATCACTAGGAACCTTGATTGGGGATAGGAGTTTCTGAGTGGAGTTATTATTAACTCATTTAATTATAAACTTAGTCTAAATTCCTTTTGCAATTATAAATGTAGATGGCTCACCGTGAAGCTTACTTTGTCATTGAGGACTGGGTAAAGGGTGAGAAACTTAGACTTGATGGATCCAACTTCCCTAGTTGGCTTGTGCGCATGAATGATCTCCTTACTAGGAATCATGTGGTATACTACATACGCCACACGATGGATTTGACTGAGCCAGACTACTATGAGAGCCCACAAGAGCTGGCAGACCGCTACTATCGTCAAGAGATGTCCACCTACATTCAGATAATAATGCGTTACGGGATGGTAGATGAACTACATACGCTCATGGGTGATATTGATCCATATTCCATGGTGGATCAGCTAAGAGCAGAGTTCATAGGCCATGTGCGCATGTGGAAGCATGAGCTGCTTGGAGAGTTCCTTTCCATACAGATGGAGGAGCATACATGTCTGAAGAGTCACTTGGAGCGCATGCTGGATGCACATACAAGACTAGTTCACTTTGTTGATTACTGGATGGCTGATCCATTTGCGATAGATGTACTGCTTCGGTTGTTGCCTCCCAGCTACGAAGGACATGTCCGGAGTAGCATCATGAGTGGTGATACAGAAACATTGGATTTCCGTGAGTTCATATTACGTTTCAGGAACGTAAAGGTTGAACCAATCACCGGAGAGGTCATCAATGACAAAGGTATATATTTGATATACAGTTTTATAAATGTTATAATCTTGCAAATACATTGCAGTGTTAAGTATATCTGATATCTGCATGAGAGGTGCTTGCTGGAGAGGAGGTGACGTTGCGTGTTGATGGCGAGCATGATGATGATAGCCGATGACACTCTCCCTCGACATTTATCATTTAGTTCGTTTTTAGGATGATTATTGTAATCAAGAGATTGTGAACTTCTTTAGTGTGTCCCACACTTCGTGAGACGGTTATTCATATGAGTTTGTAACAAACAATTGTTCCACTTTTCTGAATGATTTCTATTCGTGTTCATATCTTGTTTGATTATGTGTGAATTATCCTTGTTGTTTGAAACTAATTGATAATACATGAACATTTGTAAAACATTAAAATGCCTTGTTTAAAATACCCAACTTAATGATATGTTCATTAGTGAATGAAAAACCATTGTTTAAATTCAAAGTTATGTGATAATATGTGAAAGTCATTTGATTTCTTATCACATATAAATCATGCCTAAGTTCGGCAAAATAACTTGAACACCGTGTATTACTTGAATACAAAGTGTTTAATGAATTGTTAAAAGTAAATACATATCCGATGTATTGTGTTTTAATGAAAATGGTAATTATCATTATTGTTTAAATGTGTAAAGTAGTTTACCAAAGGAAACATGAATATGAAACTATTTGATTTGATCAAAATGTTTCATCAATAAAAGGGTATAAATATAAAAGAGAATCCAATTACTATGATTTGATCAATAGTAATGAAATTCAACTTTATAAGAATGGCATAAAAGTAATTGTGAAATGCGAAGTGTTTTGAAACATCAAAATACAAAGCGTCACAATGTGATATTAGATATCAAAGGGGTTGAATAGAAAGGCACCAAATAAATCGTTGTAGTGTAGATGTAGAGACCATTAGCTTAGAAATAGTTAGCACTCAATTAGAAGGCAGTAAACCATTTGAATTCATGAAAGTTTTGGGGCTATTTGATATAACCAAAACAATAGCGAATAAGTCCTTGTAGAGTATTCATTGGAAACTTTGAATACAAAATCCATAGCTAAACCGAAAGAGAAGCAAAACTTGTATTGCTTGAATTTTGGTACATTCTTGAGAAAGCTCACTTTTAGTGATGTTTCTCAATTATGGAGCAAATGGAAATTAGTGAAAAACACGATGAGGATTCAAAACCCTACATCAGAGTGTTGAGAAGAGCAACGGACAACGTTCCTGAATGATTCTCTGCACAAAATGAAAGAATTAATGATATTGATCATTGTGTTTCCCCACTAATGTTTTCACTATATGAAGTAGGGTTCAAAATGTAATCCATATCTTGTATGGAGACATTTGTGAATCACTTGTCATGATTTTTGGAATATGACATACCTACGAACTACTAAGGAAATAATGGTAAACTAGAATTATGAGAAATCCTAGAAACAAAATTCCCTTGAGATTAGAAAGCAATTCGTTGCTAAATCTCACAAGTAAAAGGAGTTACTTGAATTTTCCCAAATGACTACAAAGTCATAGTAGGAAAAAGGGGTGAATGACAAAAGCACAATTTGTCAAGTATTGGATGAATTCAAATTAATTTGATTCAAATGTGCTAAATGTCTACTGGATTTAAAACTAGTAACAGTACTAGTATCTCATAGTAAATCTCCAAGTTTGATATTTGATCAAAGGATTTTGAAATTGTTCAAAATAGTGGGAGGATATGCAATTTGCATAAAATTGAGTGGGAGCTATGAAAGTCTTCCATAAACAATATGTGATTGACATATTTTTAAGTGGGAGCAATATAAGTCTCAAATTCAAATATGTAGGAACATATTCTGAGTGGGAGCTTATAGGCGTAATTCTTAAGTATGTTAAGAATGAAAGTGCAAATACTTATAAATAATGATTTATAAGATGTAGAAGTTGGCAATAAGTGTATTATGATATTATGTAGTATTCCTTAAGGGATTCCGAAAGGGGGTTCGGAATAGAAGTTAATTAAGGAACTGGTCCTTATTGACTCAAATTAGGAATAGTATTAAGTTGAACATCAATGGTTGAAAGAAAGAAATGGATGATTATCATCCACTATGTTAAGACATAGGTTCTATCTTAGAAACCATGATGATAACTTATCATAATATGTGATCCAATAAGAAACATTTGAAAGTGATTAAGTTCGAATCACAAAAGGTTCAGCTAAGTTTTGTCCACAGTGTCTAATAGAGAACTACAGACATGTTTTCCAAATCCATAAAGGATGACATATCTTAAAGCATAAAGAGTTATGTTATAAGGTAATATGTTGGAAACTCCTGTAGATACCAATTAAAGTCAAGTAGGAAGCAAGGTGAACAAAGACATCGAAAGTTGCACAGAGTGCACTAGTGTTTCGATGAATACATTTATAACAATAGATAAGGGTACCATCTAAAGTGTTGTATAATGTTATGGCGGGGCTAGTTCGCTTTTAACGTAGAATGATGTGTCCCAGGGCACAGTGCCCATGAGAAAGCCCTCGAGGTTGATCTAACGTCACTGTAGGCTCCTGGAATCAGGCCTCGTTCTGCTGCCCTAGCAACGATGCATACACACAGATGTTGTCATGTGATGATAGAATATTAATGTCAATCAAGGTGACATTAGTAAGTTGCAAAGGATTTGGGACTGTAAAGTATAGATCCAAGACTCAACCTCTTCCATGAGCAATCATGTTTAGGGTATCGGGTATATGGTGCCAAAGATTGATAACAAATGCAGCTAGTGTATTTGTACTCTAGTGCAAGTGGGAGACTGTTGGAAATATGCCCTAGAGACAAATAGTAGTAAGGACTATTATCATATTTCATATAGTTTATGATTAAGTTTTATATCATGATATAACTATATTGAGTGGAAATATCAATACACGTGTGATATACAAACAACCAGGGGTTCCCAGTGAAACTCTAGTCACTGGTTCATTGGTCAACAGATGATCAAGTTTCCTGATCATGTGGCATTTATGCCAGTTGGAAATGATGTCATCTCATTCTGAGAATGAGATGATGAACCAATACCCAACCTAAACATCATGTCCCGATCATGTCACAAAGTTCAAGTTACGATGATTAGAAATGGATCCTCGTTGACTATTCCTTAGACCGTGATGCTGTATCAATCACTGTCTCCCGAGAGTGCTTAGATAGCATCAAACGCCATCTAGTAATACGGTGGTTATAAAGGTGTGTTCAGGTATTCGGAGGAAACCATAGAGGCAATATATGTCAAGAGCGGGATTTGTCCGTCCATGTGATGGGAAGATACTCAAGGGCCTACTCGGAGAGGTTATATCCAATAGCTGCACAACGTGTGATTTGATCACCGGGATATCACTTGTCTGAACGAGTCAAGTAGCATTGTTTAGTAACAAGATTGAACACGACATGGTGATGTCACTGATCAGATCTCGGGCAATGCAAGTATCGAGAGACAAAGGGAATAAGACACGACTGTCCCGGTTCAAACGACGAAAGATCTTCGTGGAATGCACAAGGGTCACATGGCCATCCAGGTCCCTCTGTCGATCATTGGTGCGGGAGTGTCCCGACCATGTCTGGAGTGTTCCCAAACCATGGGGTATCACGCTTAAGGGCTTGATGATGCTTAGAGAGTGTTTATAGGATCGGTAGAATCACCGAAAAAAAGAAGGGAGAAAACCGGAAGGGTTTCGGTAAGTCCGGAGGATGTCCGGAGTGGAGGTGGAAGGTGTTCCATAGCCACGGAGGTTGAATAATGTGTGAATGAATTTTAAATGTTGATTTAATCATTAATTCATAATTATTTAATAAATGGAAAATTCAATTAAAAGGTGAAAGGCTTAATGGGCCAATTCTCGGAGGGGAAAAGGCCCAAGAGGGGATCCCACCCCTAGGAAGGGCCTAGGGGGTGGCCGGCGGCCCTAGTGGGCCTTTCCCCACGTGGGGCCCATGGTGGGGGCTGGCCGGCGTGCCACCCCACCCCTCTCCCATGTTTAGTCCCACCCCGGGACTTTGAGGGAGGGTGTACCCCCTCTTCCCCTATATATAGTCGGGATATTTGGACAAGAAAAATACACCAACAATCAATAAACATCTCCCCACTTTTGGGAGGACCTCCAATTGATATTTTCTCTCTCCCCCTCTCTCTCTAGTGACCGTGGTCCCAAGTCTGGACTGCGCGAGCGAGAGACATCTTCACCGTGGAGCGCCGTCGCGCTGCGGGATTTGGATCCGGGAGCTCTACTTCCGCAACTGCTGCTGGATCGGGGAAGCGGGAGTCATCGTCAGGCACCGGACGTGTGTAACTCCCCGCGAGGTGTCGCACTTGAGGCACTCAAGTCGTTGGAGCCAGAAGAAGCGCAAGGACTTCATCACGACCTTGAGGTCGGCTTCGGCTCGTCTACATCAACCACGCTATCCTGAGCGTTGACAACGCTTTTCGGTCTTCAAGGGTAAGTTCGCGAAAACCCCCTCCCGTTACTGTATTACTAATATATAGGTCCTGACATCTTCAGGGGTTCAGGGGCGTAGGGTAAGATTTTATTGTTTTCATACGCGGAACCCCTACAAACAGTTATAACATGATATGAACCTTAATCATAAACTTTGTGAAATATAATAGTAATCCATATTATTATTTGTCTCTATGGAATATTTCCAACAATAGGCTCAATGTCGGCTCTCCTCTAAGGTTTAAAAGACACTCAGAATTCGCTAACCAAAAAATGCAAGAGCGAATAATAAGGATAGGCAAATCACGTTTTTCTATCACTCGGACATCCTCACTTTCCTTGTTGAAGTTTACATGGGCACGAACCAATGCTCGATGTAGACTCCCATATATTCAATCAATAAGGCTACTACAAAAGGTAAATTTTCGATACTTCAACACCTTCGGGTTGCGTAATCTACTACATAACATCACTTGCAACACTTTATACTTCCATATCTTTTTCTTGCATTAGAAGAACTATTCACATTCATTGGGGCGTCATCCTCCAAATATTTCTGCTGACTCATGCTCCATATATTCAACACATTGTTTTAGCACCAAGGGTTTAAGATAGATAATAATAGATTTTAGAGAAAAGAAACTATAGTCACCATACAAACAAGTTTATATAACACACAATCAAGCCAACAACAAGCATACACAATCAACACACAAGCATACATGATTCGTAATGTTTAACTGCAGGGGTGTAATATAGTGATTATCATCCAAAAACTACTTTAAAAATGTTGGAACCAACACTAAGGTAGAATAGAGCAACATATAAGCAATAAACATACTCTGTCCAAAACAGAACAGCAGGGTTCACAAATTATTTTGCGGACTTAAACTCGTCAGGATTTTTTTCCAATTTTTGAGCAGGTAGCACAGGTAATTAAGCCCCAGATCCTATTTTTGCAGATTTTTCTGAGTTAACAGTAAAATATGTAAAATCGTACAGTAAACAGCGACGTGCAAAAACTGCACCTCCATAAAACATAACCTTTAACCAAAATCATTTATTAAAATCCTTGTAAAATCCCAACGAAAATTCTGGAACATTTAGAGTTTCACAGTAATAGATTCAAACAAAGCATCACACAATGTTGTTCAATACAAACAAGCAAAAAACTAATATTGTCATACCACACAAACTTGGTAAGGTATTAATTTGTGCCATCTTAACTTTGGTGGTCCATACTTACACAAACTTGGTAAGGTATTAATTTGTGCCATCTTATTTGTTCTTTTACCTATAGGACAACTCTCATATAAGGATTTGTTTTATAGAACCTTCTAATAGTATTTTCTAATTCTTATAGTCTTCATGGTAGATCATCTATTCTACTTGTCAAATGAATGAAAATCTAAAAATTTTGAACAAGAAGAGGTTTTGGAATATATATACAATGATTACAAGAACTCTAATAAGTAGAAAATATGATAGTTCACCTAATAGAGGTCATCTATTACTGATCCATTTTTAAGGTCATGAACCTACAGTCAACGCAAAGCTCTAATAATATCTGAAGCGACCCAACCCATTATAGATTGGATCCTGTGTTTATCATGCTAGTCCATTGGATCGATTAGCTAGCACACACAGTTTTGATGAATAAAAGAGTATCAATGCATTGCAATATTACAACAATTTATCCAAGAATATAATTATGACAAAGTTGCATAGCTCACAACTAGCTCAAATAACATAGTTCAACAAACGTAGATAAAAGCTCCATCACACCACAGGCAACACGCTGAGTGGAGATTCACAACCTAAATGAAAACCTTACTCGTCGTCGAGTAACCTGCAACATGAAAAGTTTCAGCCATGAATGGTCAATACATTTGAATTGTATTGGCAAGATGTCACTGTTATGTGGACACAATTGGCAACCTATCATATACATGCGCACTTTGGCTAGTGGAGTTCGGGCTCTTTTTCATAAAAGCGATATAACATTTCTCCTACTTTTAATATACTTTATTTCTTCAAAATATTTTTCTACAGACATACAAACATAAACCCATCATATTGAAACAAGACAGTTCAACTTTATATGCTCCTAACCCATGTTCACCCATTAAGTTTTATGACAGAAATTGGAATGAATGAGACTTTTCAACTGCGTCAAGAAAAGTTACTCATAATTTTTCATTACTAGGGACACGGCTAAGTACTTAGTTCTTAAACCATCTTTGGGAAACAGAATCATGAGCCTAGCCCTAGACCGTACCATCCTATACACACCTACATCTTCTAGTCACAGTAGGACATGATCCCATAACTTACTCAGTCAAGTTAGAGCCCATATGACATGTGGTTGTACATGGAAGTTACTAATCATGACCGTCTATTATCTCTTTAAAACCTCGGTGGAAATCCCCACCATAATCCGCACTCGATAACCCAATCAATGCCATTCCACTCAGGTGATTCATTGATTAAGTGGTTTTCCTTTCAACAAAACATAATCTTTCTCATACACATATGTATCATGAAAATCACCCACGTAACTAATAGCATGGATAAGCAATTCTACAATATGATGGCTATCAAGGAATCAACTGCGGGACCTATGACAATTCTATTGGGTACTCACACCATAGCATATAATATAAGGTAAAACATTTTTTATACATGCAAAAGATACTAAAAACTAAATGCATAGGAAACAATAGGAGATTTATGATAGTGACACTTGCTTTTAGTTGTAGTTCTCGCTCAAACAGTCGTCACATTCATAATAATCGCACTCTGGACAATCTATCGCGGAAAAGAATAATTGCAACAACACATAGCAAAACAGTATACATGCATGCTAGAAAATAAAACGGGTTCAAAAGCTTTTCATAGACATTTTCTATTAAACAAATAGGCTTAAAATAGACATTATTGGAATCTAAATATTTTCATTATAATATAGTTTCAGAAATTTTGTAAACCATGCTACTATATATACAATGTTCATAGCTTTCATTTGCCACTATAACTTTACCTTAAAATGATTTAAAGAATAAAAGTTATAGCCAAAATACTGAATTAAGAGATTTATTCGTAGATAATTATTTTGTACAGTTAAAAAATTAACTAATGATATAGTGGTGTAGATTAAAATTTTCTAAATCTATAGACATTAAATTTGCTAAATTTGGAGATGTATATATTTTTCTATGAATTAAATACCATTAAATAGATTTAAATATTGCAGAAAATATTCATTTGGCAAAGCGTAAATTTTATTGAATACTAAAATTCTACACATTTTTGTGAATCTAGAGATATATAATTTGTATTTTTCTGATCAATATTCTGTTTTCTATGATTTTTACAATATCTGCATATTAATCTGTCTATTAAACTTTTATTACAACAGTGTGGCCATACAACACGATATGATTGGCTTAGCACGCTGAGTTGGCACTGTCGCGACTGGCAAGTAGCGCGCTGGTTGGCTGATACCCCTTCGCGTTGTTGTTCTGATCTGAGGCGTTCAAGCGCGATCGTACGTCTGGGACATGTCGAGCAAGGTCCTCACCGGCGTGGTCGGTTGCGCAGCGGTGGTGGCTCGAGGTGGCGATGATGGCGGCTACTCCGGCGGAATTCACCGGCGTGGAGGTGCTCGACGGTAAGCGGGTGAAGATGGAGATCTCAGTGGTGGTCGTGGCGTCTATCTTCGCTTCCCCATGCAGCGATAGCGAGCGGCTGGAGTCGTGGGATGGTGGTGGTACTCCGGCGGCTTCAGGAAGTGTTTCCCATGCTCCTGCGAAGAAGGGAAGGGGGTGAGAAGATGGGTCGCAGCAAGTGGGGCCGAGCAGGAGGAAGAGGGAGTGCGCGGGAGGTCGGGGTCGACGAATCCATCCCCGGATTGAAGCTTCCATGGCGGCCGACGGTGACGAGATCGGTGGCGCCTTGATTTGGTGGCTAGGGTTTTCTAGGAGCGAAAAAAGAGAGTAGGAGACGCGTAAGATCTTTATAAAGGCATTGGCGTGAAAAGGGGCAACAAAAATGAACTAAATCAGCCAATTTTTTCGAAATACCAGTCGGGATCGAGATGCGTTCGTCTGCATCGATAGATAGGGGATGACACCGTGTGCCCCAGCTATCAAAAAAAGACTGGAGGGAGGTGCTAGGCTGTTGTGTGGACTGCTTTCATGGGCTGGTCTTGGGCTCTGTTGTGCTCGCTGCACGCTGCTGCTGCACGGTAGAGAGGGGAGAGCGGGCAGGTCGTTGCTACTGCTGGGCCGCGCTTGCTGCTGCTGCGCGGGGGCGACTGGCGAGCCGGTTAGTGGGTTGGGTCTACCCTTGCACGCTGTGTGGGCGGAGGATCGAGCTGGTTGGGCTGGACTAGGTTAGTTTGGCCGGCTGTTTCTCTTTTTTTTCCTTATTCATTTTCTTTTATTATTCTCTTATTTATTTTGTAACTTTTGTTATATAGCTCCAAATGAGCTCAAACCAAAACCCAATTTTTACTAAAAACTAACGTTTCATTTTAAAATTACTAGGAAGCATATCCTGGCCCAAACAAGGTTTCAAGTTTTGTTTTCTCTAAAAACCTTAATAGGTGCATTTAGGAGAAATCAAAAGGGAATTTGATAAAAGGGGTTTTGAAAGAGTAAATTTTTTATGATGTTTTATGCAATGCATAGATGCATGCCATACGTCAATCACCGAAACACAAATCATTTTGTGCCTTTCTGACAAATAGGGCTACTTAGGCCTTACCAAAAGGATATAGGGTTTTATGCAATTGGCCTTATATGGCTACTATGCAATATTTTTAAATAGTTTCTTATGGTTTATTTTAACCATTCAATCATGACACAATATCACAAATGCCCAAAACAATAAGTTTAGTCATATAACATAAAGGAACACAATTTAAACATCCAATGAAAATGAACATGTCATGTTATCTTGTCTCTTTTCAAGCAAGTGGTGAAAAACATCTAGAATGGTTTCACTAATTCAAGTAGAGACTCAAAGAGTCCAATAGGGAAAATTTAGAATATCTCTCCACCATAATTTGGGAAAGTCATTTTATTCCCTCTCTTTAATCATTTAAGCATGGTTGGATATTTAAAGAATCAAGTTGGATACTCATGTTAATCCTCTCATACAAAATGTTTTTAAACCATGGTTGAGGGAAATTCAATAAGTTCTCAAAAGTTTCTTTTCACTCATAAATTTGAACAAGGTCAAAAATCAACCAAACTTATTTTATTATTTCACATTCTAAAATTAGGAATATTTTGGGATGTGACAGAACTGGAAATGACAAGAATTCTACAACCACCGTTTTATCGCCTCCCATAGTTATCCCCGACAATGGTCTCATTGAAGTGGCCCAAACATGTACTGCCAGTGGCAGACCTAGGATTTAGGTATGACTAGGGCTAATTTTGAATGCCCAAACACTAAGAAAAATCACCTTCTTATCCCCTTCCAATAACATGATATATAATCCAAAGAACACTTGAAATGTATAGATGCCCCTTTGACATGAAACCTAAGTTCAATATTTAACCAACGATAATAAGAACCCCCCCCCCCCCCCCCCCCACACACACACACACACATACATACACCACCACCAAAATAGTGACATAATTGCATAACCGAGACACATTTGTAGTACCTAACTAACAAAGGTTTGATCTGGTTCGAGCTTAGAATTTTCTCTTCGATCAGAGGTGAAGAACCAGAGCCTATAAAAGAACAAAAAAACAGAAAATAGTACTAGTATGAATGAATACATGATAAGTTGTATTAGTAACAACGTTGTATCAGGAAGATAAGATGAATAAGTCATTGACCTCTTTGTCCCTTTTCATCTTCTCTGTGATAAAATTGAATAAATCAGTTAAAGGACCAGAAGTTTGGAATTGACTATTCACTTCTTCAGAATTACTTTGCACAAGAAATACAGAAATTGCATTGAACATTAATGGGCTTGCAGTCATCATTCCAATGGTTTGGCCCAAGCCATCTAGCGAAAGATGACATATCAGCAAAGGACTTGTATTTCGAGCGCTAAAAGCGACGTGGACCCAACAAAGAGAGCCTGTACTGGTACCACTTTGTTCATAGCGATAGTTCAACATATTTCCGGTCCCTACCATGCCTACACGCTAGTGGGAAGAGCCTCCCTCTAGCCACTACCCAGGGTGCACCGGTGCCGAGGCCCCACTTAGCCTCGATCCTAGAATGGACTGAGCAACACCCTCTTCTGTATCGGTGGTGCAGTTGTGGTTATACTCGTTTTGGTCAGAGATTGAGGAAGAAAAACAAAGAGAAGTTGAAAGCTAACTACCACAGTTCTGACCAAGGAAAAAAAGGCGGATTGATGAAGAAGGAAAACCGTATAAGGAGAAGAAATCTTGTATTCATGCGGACGGTTCACTAGTGTGATGTACCCTTTATATGCTCCGTGAACTGAACAACATTTACGCAGTAGTATACATAATCAAGGATTTTTCGATGTTCACATGGATGGTTGTTGAGGTCTAGGAAAACAGGCCCCAGTACATTTGCTTCTTGATAAAACGGAGTAAAAGTTGTCCATGTTGAAGTAACACAGTGTGCATCTGTAAGGCCGCTAGGACATGCGTTGTTGCAGAGGCTGGGTGTAATTGGTATCTTCACGATATTAATATATACTCTTTTCCAAAAAAATGTTGAAGTAACGCTAGCTGCATTGCTAGACGTTTTAATATATACACATGCCCCTCGTCCATTTGACCTTCCCAATATGTCAATTTATGTCTTCTGGTCTCCGAGACACGAATTTGTTTTTCAAAACACAATTTTAGAAAGTCCAAAGGGAAGAACCTAGTGGGATTTATAAAAAATAAACGATGTTGAACGCCAAATATTTCTGATGAAATGAGTTGATCTTACTCGGTATAGACATACCACAACATTGCTAGGCTACATTCCCAATTGATATGACAAACGGCTTCGGATATAACTCTGTTGTGGGAACATATGGATAGATTGTGGACATATCTAATGATGTTACCATTGTCGTAGAAATTAAATTTTCTCGGTAAATACCACAAGTTGAAGCTTCACACATTTCATCAGCCAACGAGACATAGGTTGGCAACCATCAGCAAAATCTAATTTTCTTGGTAAATACCATGAGTTGAATCTAATTTTCTCGGTAGATGAAAGCTACAAAAAACATGGTTGACCAACAACCGATTATGCACCCACCCAACGAGATAGGTTGCAGCACTCGAACTAACAAGTCAGCAGAATGAGTATAAGACATGGTACATTCTCCATCAATCAAGTTATAGAAAACCCCAGCTAAAAAAGAAGTTATAGAAAAGCGGACAGGATATTAATTATAAGAAATAAATAAAAAGATATCTTATTGTGACTCCCTAACCTATCATAGACTACCATCCGCCGCTGCCAACCAGCACCCTCCCAAGCGGTCCCCTCCCTCTCCCACCTCCCGCACTCCGCACCTGGCCCCAACGTTGTCCTCCCGACTGGCTTGGTAGAGAGAAGCCGTCATGCCGTCTGGAGGCCATCAGTTGTATTGACACTGCCGTTGCCGCCGGCCTGTAACATCACTATATACACACGAAGATATTGTTTGAATTCAGACAAACTTATGTGCACTATAACTCACTACGGGAAAAATTCTCGTTGCCGTCGCCCCCGTCATTTGCCGTGTGCCAAATGCCTAGGAACACGGCAAAGATTTTCTCTGCCGTGAGAGGGTCCAGAAGCACACGGCAAAGGCAACCCACACGGTACATTCCTGATAAAACACACGGCAAAGACAAAACAAGACACACGGCAAAGAAAGGACACATGGCAAAGACAAAAGGAGGCACACGGCAAAGCCAGTCACACGGCAAAGAGGTGGGGCCCACAGCCCACCCAGGCGAGCCTACTGACGGTGGTCCTTTGTCGTGTGTCCCTGCATTTAGACACACGGCAAATATATGCCTTTGTTGTGTGCTTTGTGCACTATACACGGCAAAGGAACTTTTTTATTTCTTACCTCCACCAATCTATGGTCAAAATGACGAGTACGGAGATTCTTAGTTCAGGAGTGATCCTGGCTAAACTTGCATTGGATCTCTAAAGAAACATCATATTGTCAACCTAAAAATGATTTTTATAAAAAAACATGAGCATCAGATCATGTACCTGCAGTTTATATCTGACTCATTTCCTACCGACTCGGCAAAAAATTGTCTTTTTCACGAGGGGTGGACGGGAAAGTTTTACGAATACCCGGTTGGGATATTTTTCATGTAAGGTGGTGTACTATTTTTGAAAAATGGGTGGTAGCATTTTTGTATTCGCCGTTTGGTGTTGCTTCACAAAACGCCCAGATTTTTGCGCTCTGAAAATAGAAAATGGCTTTTCTGTGCGATGAAAAGGAAAACTTTCTCCTGCAATATTGTTTGCCATCCCATTATGCACATGCATGCACAATATGGTAACATTATCACAAATTATTTCACGATTCTAGCCATAGCATCGGTCATTTGAACCAAAAGCAAGAAAACCTCGAATGAGATAGGCCATTTTGTGAAGGGTTTTTTTAGACATAATCAATATACCAAGTTTAATATTTTTTGTCCCAACTAAGTCACATAATATGACGCCACGCCAAGTTCTCGCATTTTTTTGATTTTTTTTGATTTAGTTATGGTCATTTGAAACTATGGTCAAACCCTAATCCCCGCGTCTCGGATCGTCAATCCCCATAGACTTTCTTCTGACAGGGGTAACCCAGTAGCCCTCTCTTGTTTTGTTCTTGGTTAGGTCATGTTTGGGAACATGTTGTGAAAATATCTACACCGGTTTCACCGAAACGGGGAGTTTCCCCCTAATAGTCAGATTGCAGACACTTTGTTTTTAGGGGACAACGCATGACTGCGAAGGGGGTCACACTTGGTAACCAGGTTTAGGAGTTTTGAATATGCCACCACACTTCATTACAAATGCTAGGGTCACATGCATGGTTTGGAGGTGTTCCGATGCCCCGAAGCGCTTCTTCCTGCGGAACCCTGATCCCCGCGTCTTGGATCGTCTATCCCCTAGACTTTCTTCTGACAGGGGTAGCCCGGTGTAGCCCTCTCTTATTTTGTTCTTGGTTAGGTCATGTGATGATGTAAAACCATGTTTGGTAACATGTTGTTACAATATCTACCCCGGTTTCACCGAAACGGGGAGTTTCCCCCTAATAGTCAGATTGCAGACACTATTTTCAGGGGACAACGCATGTCTGCGAAGGGGGTCACACTTGGTAACTAGGTTTAGGAGTTTTAAACATGCCACCACACTCCATTACACATTCTGGGGTCACTTGCATGGCTTGGAGGTGTTCCGATGCCCCGAAGCGCTTCTTCCTGCGGAACACTGATCCGCGGGCCTCAGATCGTCTACCCCCCTAGACTTTCTGCTGACAGGGGTTGCCCGGTGTAGCCCTCTCTTTTTTTGCTCTTGGTTAGGTCATGTGATGATGTAAAACCATGTTTGGGAACATGTTGTGACAAGATCTACCCTAGTTTCACCGAAACGGGGAGTTTCCCCCTAATTGTCAGATTGCAGACACTTTGTTTTTAGGGGACAGCGCATGTCTGCGAAGGAGGTCACACTTGGTAACCAGGTTTAGGAGGTTTGAGCATTCCACCACAATTCATTACACATGCTAGGGTCAGATGCATGGTTTGGAGGTGTTTCGATGCCCCGAAGTGCTTCTTCCTGCGGAACCCTGATCCGCGGGCCTCGGATCGTCTACCCCCTAGACTTTCTTCTGACAGGGGTAGCCCGGTGTATCCCTCTCTTATTTTTCTCTTGGTTAGGTCATGTGATGATGTAAAACCATGTTTGGGAACATGTTGTGACAATATCTACCCGGTTTCACCGAAACGGGGAGTTTCCCCCTAATTGTCAGATTGCAGACACTTCGTTTTTAGGGGACAGCGCATGTCTGCGAAGGGGTTCACACTTGGTAACCAGGTTTAGGAGTTTTGAGCATTCCACCACACTTCATTACACATGCTAGGGTCGCATGCATGGTTTGGAGGTGTTCCGATGCCCCGAAGTGCTTCTTCCTGCGGATCCCTGATCCGCGGGCCTCGGATCATCTACCCCCCTAGACTTTCTTCTGATAGGGGTAGCCCTCTCTTGTTCTTCTCTTAGTTAGGTCATGTGATGATGTAAAACCATGTTTGGGAACATTTTGTGATAAGATCTACCCCGGTTTCGAAACGGGGAGTTTTCCCCTAATAGTCAGATTGCAGACACTTTGTTTTTAGGGGACAGCACATGTCTGCGAAGGGGGTCACACTTGTTAACCAGGTTTAGGAGGTTTGAGCATTCCAACACACTTCATTACACATACTAGGGTGACATGCATGGTTTGGAGGTGTTCCGATGCCCAGAAGCGCTTCTTCCTGCGGAACCATGATCCGCGGGCCTCGGATCGTCTACCCCCCTAGACTTTCTTCTGACAGGGGTAGCCCGGTGTATCCCTCTCTTATTTTGCTCTTGGTTAGGTCATGTGATGATGTAAAACCATGTTTGGGAACATGTTGTGACAATATCTACCCGGTTTCACCGAAACGGGGAGTTTCCCCCTAATAGTCAGATTGTAGACACTTCGTTTTTAGGGGACATCGCATGTCTGCGAAGGGGGTCACATTTGGTAACCAGGTTTAGGAGTTTTGAGCATTCCACCACACTTCATTACACAAGCTATGGTCACATGCATGGTTTGGAGGTGTTCTGATGCCCCGAAGTGCTTCTTCCTGCGGAACCCTGATCCGCGGGCCTCGGATCGTCTACAACCCTAGACTTTCTTCTGATAGGGGTAGCCCGGTGTACCCCTCTCTTGTTTTGCTTTTATTTAGGTCATGTGATGATGTAAAACCATGTTTGGGAACATGTTGTGACAATATCTACCCGGGTTCACCGAAACGGGGAGTTTCCCCCTAATTGTCAGATTGCAGACACTTCGTTTTTAGGGGACAGCGCATGTCTGCGAAAGGGGTGACACTTGGTAACCAGGTTTAGGAGTTTTAAACATGCCACCACACTTCATTACACATTCTAGGGTCACATGCATGGTTTGGAGGTGTTCCGATGCCCCGAAGCGCTTCTTCCTGCGGAACCATGATCCGCGGGCCTCGGATCGTCTACCCCCCTAGACTTTCTTCTGACAGGGGTCGCCTGGTGTATCCCTCTCTTCTTTTTCTCTTGGTTAGGTCATGTGATGATGTAAAACCATATTAGCGAACATGTTGTGACAATATCTACCCGGTTTCACCGAAACAGGGAGTTTCCCCCTAATAGTCAGATTGCAGACACTTCGTTTTTAGGGGACAGCGCATGTCTGCGAAGGGGGTTACACTTGGTAACTAGGTTTAGCAGTTTTGAGCATTCCACCACACTTCATTACACATGCTAGGGTCACATGCATGGTTTGGAGGTGTTCCGATGCCCCGAAGTGCTTCTTCCTGCGGAACCCTAGTCCGCGGGCCTCGGATCGTCTACCCCCCTACACTTTCTTCTGACAGGGGTAGACCGGTGTAGCCCTATATTTTTTTTCTCTTGTTTAGGTCATGTGATGATGTAAAACCATGTTTGGGAACATGTTGTGACAATATCTACCCGGTTTCACCGAAACGGGGAGTTTCCCCCTAATTGTCAGATTGCAGACACTTTGTTTTTAGAGGACATCGCATGTCTGCGAAGGGGGTCACAATTGGCAACCAGTTTTAGGAGTTTTGAACATGCCACCACACTTCATTACACATGCTAGGGTCACATGCATGGTTTGGAGGTGTTCCGATGCCCCGAAGCGCTTCTTCCTGCGGAACCCTGATCCCCGCGTCTCGGATCGTCTACCCCCTAGACTTTCTTCTGACAGGGGTAGCCCTCTCTCGTTTTGCTCTTGGTTTGGTCATGTGATGATGTAAAACCATGTTTGTGAACATGTTGTGACAAGATCTACCCCGGTTTAATCGGAACGGGGAGTTTCCCCCTAATAGTCAGATTGCAGACACTTCGTTTTTAGGGGACAGCGCATGTCTGCGAAGGGGGTCACACTTGGTAACCAGGTTTAGGAGTTTTGAGCATTCCACCACACTTCATGACACATTCTAGATTCACATGCATGGTTTGGAGGTGTTCCGATGCCCCGAAGTGCTTCTTCCTGCGGAACCCTGATCCGCGGGCCTCGGATCGTCTACCCCCTAGCCTTTCTTCTGATAGGGGTAGCCTAGTGTATCCCTCTCTTGTTTTTCTCTTGGTTAGGTCATGTGATGATGTAAAACCATGTTTGGGAACATGTTGTGACAAGATCTAACCCGGTTTCACCGAAACGGGGAGTTTCCCCCTAATAGTCAGATTACACACAGTTCGTTTCTAGGGGACAGCGCATGTCTGCGAAGGGGGTCACACTTGGTAACCAGGTTTAGGAGTTTTGAGCATGCCACCACACTTAATTACACATGCTAGGGTCACATGCATGGTTTGGAGGTGTTCCGATGCCCCGAAGCGCTTCTTCCCGTGGAACCCTTATCCGCGGGCCTCGGATCGTCTACCCCCTAGACTTTCTTCTGACAGGGGTAGCCTGGTGTAGCTCTCACTTTTTTTGCTCTTGGTTAGGTCATGTGATGATGTAAAACCATGTTGGGAACATGTTGTGACAAGATCTACCCCGGTTTCACCAGAACGGGGAGTTCCCCCCTAATAGTCATATTGCACACACTTCATTTTTAGGGGACATCGCATGTCTGCTAAAGAGATCACACTTGGTAACCAGGTTTAGGAGATTTGAGCATTCCACCACACTTCATTACACATTCTAGGGTCACATGTATGGGTTGGAGGTGTTCCGATGCCCCGAAGCGCTTCTTCCTGCGGAACCCTAATCCGCGGGCCTCGGATCGTCTACAACTCTAGACTTTCTTCTGACAGGGGTAGCGTGGTGTGGCCCTCTCTTGTTTTGCTCTTGGTTAGGTCATGTGATGATGTAAAACCATGTTTGGGAACATGTTGTGACAAGATCTACCCCGGTTTCACCGAAACGGGGAATTTCCCCCTAATAGTCAGATTGCAGACACTTTGTTTTTAGGGGACATCGCATGTCTGCGAACGGGGTCACACTTGGTAACCAGGTTTAGGAGGTTTGAGCATTCCACCACACTTGATTACACATGCTAGGGTCACATGCATGGTTTGGAGGTGTTCCGATGCCCCGAAGCGCTTCTTCCTGTGGAACCCTAATCCGCGGGCCTCAGATCGTCTACCCCCTAGACTTTCTACTGACAGGGGTAGACCGGTGTAGCCCTCTCTTGTTTTGCTCTTGGTTAGGTCACGTGATGATGTAAAACTATGTTGGTAATATGTTGTGACAAGATCTACCCCGGTTTCACCGGAACGGGGAGTTCCCCCCTAATAGTCATATTGCACACACTTCGTTTTTAGGGGACATCGCATGTCTGCGAAAGGGGTCACACTTGGTAACCAGGTTTTGGAGGTTTGAGCATTGCACCACACTTCATTACACATGCTAGGGTCACATGCATGGGTTGGAGGTGTTCCGATGCCCCGAAGCGCTTCTTCCTGCGGAACCCTAATCCGTAGGCCTCGGATCGTCTACCCCCCTAGACTTTCTTCTGACAGGGGTAGCCCGGTGTAGCCCTCTCTTGTTTTGCTCTTGGTTAGGTCATGTGATGACGTAAAACCATGTTTGGGAACATGTTGTGACAAGATCTACCCCGGATTCACCGAAACAGGGAGTTTCCCCCTAATAGTCAGATTGCAGACACTTTGTTTTTAAGGGACATCGCATCTCTGCGAAGGGGGTCACACTTGGTAACCAGGTTTAGTAGGTTTCAGCATTCCACCACACTTCATTACACATGCTAGGGTCACATGCATGGTTTGGAGGTGTTCCGATGCCCCGAAGCGCTTCTTCCTGCGGAACCCTGATCCGCGGGCCTCAGATCGTCTACCCCCCTAGACTTTCTTCTGACAGGGATAGCCCGGTGTAGCCCTCTCTTGTTTTGCTCTTTGTTAGGTCATGTGATGATGTGAAACCATGTTTGGGAACATGTTATGACAAGATCTACCCCGGTTTCACCGAAACGGGGAGTTCCCCCTAATAGTCAGATTGCAGACAATTCTTTTTAGGGGACAGCGCATGTCTGCGACGGGGGTCACACTTGGTAACCAGGTTTAGGAGTTTTGAGCATTCCACCACACTTCATTACACATTCTAGGGTCACATGCATGGTTTGGATGTGTTCCGATGCCCCGAAGCGCTTCTTCATGTGGAACCCTGAACCACGGGCCTCAGATCGTCTACCCCCCTAGACTTTCTGCTGATAGGGGTAGCCCGGTGTAGCTCTCTCTTGTTTTGCTCTTGGTTAGGTCATGTGATGATGTAAAACCATGTTTGGGAACATGTTGTGACAAGATCTACCCCGTTTTCACCGAGACGGCGAGTTTCCCCCTAATAGTCAGATTGCAGATAATTCTTTTTAGGGGACAGCGCATGTCTGCGACGGGGGTCACACTTGGTAACCAGGTTTAGGAGGTTTGAGCATTCTACCACACTTCATTACACATTCTAGGGTCACATGCATGGTTTGGAGGTGTTCCGATGCCCCAAAGCGCTTCTTGCTGCGAAACCCTGATCCACGGGCCCCGGGTCCTCTACCCCCTAGACTTTCTTCTGACAGGGGTAGCCTGGTGTATCCCTCTCTTGTTTTTCTCTTGGTTAGGTCATGTGATGACGTAAAACCATGTTTGGGAACATGTTCTGACAAGATCTACCTCGGTTTCACTGAAACAGGGAGTTCCCCCCTAATAGTCAGATTGTAGACACTTTGTTTTTAGGGGACATCGCATGTCTGCGAAGGGGGTCACACTTGGTAACCAGGTTTAGGAGGTTTGAGCATTCGACCACACTTCATTACACATGCTAGGGTCACATGCATGGTTTGGAGGTGTTCCGATGCCCCAAAGCGCTTCTTGCTGCGAAACCCTGATCCGCAGGCCCCGGGTCCTCTACCCCCTAGACTTTCTTCTGACAGGGGTAGCCTGGTGTACCCCTCTCTTGTTTTGCTCTTGGTTAGGTCATGTGATGATGTAAAACCATGTTTGGGAACATGTTGTGACAACGTCTACCCCGGTTTCACCGAAACGGGGAGTTTCCTCCTAATAGTCAGATTACACACACTTCGTTTTTAGGGGACAACGCATGTCTGCGAAGGGGGTCACACTTGGTAACCAGGTTTAGGAGTTTTTAACATGACACCACACTTCATTACACATGCTAGGGTCACATGCATGGTTTGGAGGTGTTCCGATGCCCCGAAGCGCTTCTTCCTGCGGAACCCTGATTCGCGGGCCTCGGATCGCCTACCCCCTAGACTTTCTTCTGCCAGGGGTAGCCCGGTGTAGCCCTTCTTGCTTTGATCTTGGTTAGGTCATGTGATGATGTAAAACCATGTTTGGGAACATGTTGTGACAAGATCTACCCCGGTTTCACCGAAACGGGGAGTTTCCCCATAATAGTTAGATTGCAGACACTTCGTTTTTAGGGGACATCGCATGTCTGCAAAGGGGGTCACACTTGATAACCTGGTTTAGGAGTTTTGAACATTCCACCACACTTCATTACACATGCTAGGGTCACATGCATGGTTTGGAGGTGTTCCGATGCCCCAAAGCGCTTCTTCCTGCGGAACCCTGATCCACGCGGCTCGGATCGTCTACCCCCCTAGACTTTCTTCTGATAGGGGTAGCCCGGTGTATCCCTCTCTCGTTTTTATCTTGGTTTGGTCATGTGATGATGTAAAACCATGTTTGGGAACATGTTGTGACAAGATCTACCCCGGTTTAATCGGAACGGGGAGTTTCCCCCTAATAGTCAAATTGCAGACACTTCGTTTTTAGGGGACAGCGCATGTCTGCGAAGGGGGTCACACTTGGTAACCAGGTTTAGGAGGTTTGAGCATTCCACCACACTTCATGACACATTCTACGGTCACATGCATGGTTTGGAGGTGTTCTGATGCCCCGAAGCGCTTCTTCCTGCGGAACACTGATCCGCGGGCCTCGGATCGTCTACCCCCTAGACTTTCTTCTGACAGGGGTAGCTCGGTGTAGCCCTCTCTTGTTTTGCTCTTGGTTAGGTCATGTGATGATGTAAAACCATGTTTGGGAATATGTTGTGACAAGATCTACCCCGGTTTCACCTAAATGGGGAGTTTCCCCCTAATAGTCAGATTGCAGACAGTTTGTTTTTAGGGGACAGCGCATGTCTGCGAAGGGGGTCACACTTGGTAACCAGGTTTAGGAGGTTTGAGCATTGCACCACACTTCATTACGCATGCTAGGGTCACATTCATGGTTTGGAGGTGTTCCGATGCCCCGAAGCGCTTCTTCCTGCGGAACCCTGATCCGCGGGCCTCGGATCGTCTACCCCCTAGACTTTCTTCTGACAGGGGTAGCCCGGTGTAGGTCTCACTTGTTTTGGGCTTGGTTAGGTCATGTGATGATGTAAAACTATGTTTGGGAACATGTTGTGACAAGATCTACCCCGGTTTCACCGGAACGGGGAGTTCCCCCCTAATAGTCACATTGCACACATTTCGTTTTTAGGGGACATCGCATGTCTGCGAAGGGGGTCACACTTGGTAACCAGGTTTAGGAGGTTTGAGCATTCTACCACACTTCATTACACATTCTAGGGTCACATGCATGGTTTGGAGGTGTTCCGATGCCCCAAAGCGCTTCTTGCTGCGAAACCCTGATCCACGGGCCCCGGGTCCTCTACCCCCTAGACTTTCTTCTGACAGGGGTAGCCTGGTGTATCCCTCTCTTGTTTTTCTCTTGGTTAGGTCATGTGATGATGTAAAACCACGTTTGGGAACATGTTGTGACAAGATCTACCCCGGTTTCACCAAAACGGGGAGTTTCCTCCTAATAGTCAGATTACACACACTTCGTTTTTAGGGGACAACGCATGTCTGCGAAGGGGGTCACACTTGGTAACCAGGTTTAGGAGTTTTGAGCATTCCACCAACTTCATTACACATGCTAGGGTCACATGCATGGTTTGGAGGTGTTCCGATGCCCCGAAGCGCTTCGTCCTGCGGAACCCTGATCCGCGGGCCTCGGATCGTCTACCCCCTAGACTTTCTTCTGACAGGGGTAGCCCGGCATAGCCCTCTCTTGTTTTGCTCTTGGTTAGGTCATGTGATGATGTAAAACCATGTTTGGTAACATGTTGTGACAAGATCTACCCCGGTTTCACCGAAACGGGGAGTCTCCCCCAAATTGTCAGATTGCAGACAGTTCGTTTTTAGGGGACAGCGCATGTCTGAGAAGGGGGTCACACTTGGTAACCAGGTTTAAGAGTTTTTAGCATGCCACCACACTTCATTGCACATGCTAGGGTCACATGCATGGTTTGGAGGTGTTCCGATGCCCCAAAGCGCTTCTTCCTGCGGAACCCTGATCCACGCGTCTCGGATCGTCTACCCCCCTAGACTTTCTTCTGATAGGGGTAGCCCGGTGTAGCCCTCTCTCGTTTTTATCTTGGTTTGGTCATGTGATGATGTAAAACCATGTTTGGGAACATGTTGTGACAAGATCTACCCCGGTTTAATCGGAACGGGGAGTTCCCCCTAATAGTCAAATTGCAGACACTTCATTTTTAGGGGACAGCGCATGTCTGCGAAGGGGGTCACACTTGGTAACCAGGTTTAGGAGGTTTGATCATTCCACCACTCTTCATTACACATGCTAGGGTCACATGCATGGTTTGGAGGTGTTCCGGTGCCCCAAAGCGCTTCTTGCTGCGAAACCCTGATCCGCGGGCCCTGGGTCGTCTACCCCCCTAGACTTTCTTCTGACAGGGGTGGCCCGGTGTAGCCCTCTCTTGTTTTGCTTTTGGTTAGGTCATGTGATGATGTAAAACCATTTTTGGGAACATGTTGTGACAAGATCTACCCCGATTTCAGCGAAACGGGGAGTTTCCCCCTAATAGTCAGATTACAGACACTTTGTTTTTAGGGGACAACGTATGTCTGCGAAGGGGGTCATAGTTGGTAACCAGGTTTAGGAGGTTTGAGCATTCCACCACACTTAATTACACATGCTAGGGTCACATGCATGGTTTGGAGGTGTTCCGATGCCCCGAAGCGCTTCTTGCTGTGAAACCCTGATCCGCGGGCCCCGGGTCGTCTACCCTAGTGTTCCGATTTGGGAACCTATTGTGACAAGAAACACCCTGGTTTTGCAAAAAGTTTGTGCATACACAATGTATTAACTAATACCAACAAATAGTAGACTAAAAACTTAAAATAAATACAATTGAAAGAAAAAAGAAAAAAGAAAAAAAGGTCCACAAGGCACACGGCAAAGTTTAAAACACATGGCAAAGAATCCTTTGCCGTGTGTTTGTGTTTGGTACACGGCAAAGGCATGTTTGCCGTGTGTCTGAGCGTTGCACACGGCAAAGCCCTCTTTGTCGTGTTCTATCTGGTTCGGCACACGGCAAAGCCCTCTTTGCCGTGTTCCATCTGGTTCGGCACACGGCAAAGGGACCTCCCACTCAATTATTTCCCCCACGGGACCGTGCCACCTACTCGACCCTCTCCTCTCTCCCCACTCACGCGACAAGCCGCCGCCAGCCGCTGAAATCCACCGCCGCCGCTGAAATCCACCGCCAGCACTGCCGCCCGACCCTGCCCCCTTCCCCGTCTCTGGCCGCCGCCAGCACCCAGCCCCGCCGACCCTAGCTGGCCCGACCCAGCATCCCATCGAGCTCGGCCATCCCACCTGCCGCCGCCATGGGAGCCCGGCCGCGGCGCCAGTAGGAGCTGGCAGCTCCGACTTGCTGTACGGCGGCCACCCCACCCCTGCTGCTCCCTCCCAACCGGTTTCCTCTTCCCCGTACGGCGTCCTCCACCCCGCCCTTGGTATGTACAGCTACTCCCTCCATGCTATAGTAGAGTTTCTACCACCGCCATATTTTAATTAGGATAGGGTGGCAAGAAGGGAGGGGCATGGCGGCTACTCTGCTCTGGCTCCGTCCGCAGAGGCTCTGTTGTAGCTGTCGCCGGGCGACCTCCAGTGAGTGCGTGGACGGCATCGCTCGCCGCCGCCACCACCAACGCCCAGCGTTCCTCAGCGAGCTGCCCATAGCCTGTTTGTGGTATTGCCAAGGAAGTAGATAACTAGAGGAAGAAAAATCTCTTTAGGATGGAGGATGGCGAGTGGCGGCCGGTGTGGGTTGTCCTGCCCAAACTGCAGGCAGTTCGGGCAAGCCGCCCCAAACGGCTTGCCGGCACAATTGCTGGTCACCCTTCGGGGCATCTAGTGAAGATGCTCTTACATAATGTAGTATGTTTTGGTGGTGGTAATTTTTCTAAAATCGTAGGTGGCAAAACCTGAGAGTAAAAAATGGGCGAAGGCCTATCCTGGGCTAACACATGCGCGAGTGTGGGTTGCGGCGATGATCAACCCTAAGTGTATCCATGCTTGTTAATGGCACAGATATTGCACTATCAAATTAAGAGGGTTCGTGCGCGTCTCGCCAGAAGTTCTTGGTCATTCCATTGTTCCCCTGGTGAGTCTGGTACTGTCACATCTGAGCTGGGCTGCAGGTGGGAAGTGGGATGAGTTCTCGCTCACTTACCTTGCATTGCATCCCTCTCTCCGTGCGACACATCTGAGCTGTTTGTGACGTTGCCCCGGCCAGCTATCTATATTGGCATATAATTTTTGCTTATATATTGGCACATATGAATACATGTGTATAATTTTGGCTTGTATATTGGCATATATGAATACATGTGCATAATTTTGGCTTGTATATTCTTGTTCGTGCAGGATATCTATTGAGTTTGAGGGTGGGGTTGTCGACGGCATAGGGAATTTGGCGGGAGGGTCGCTGATCTTCTTCACCTCTCGATCATGCTTCGAGGGTAAAAATCTGTTCTCCTCTCTTGTACCTAGGGTTATTTTCATGTCTAGATCACCAAGTCTGTCGCGTTACCTAGGCTTCTCTTCTCGGCCATAAGGGTTACGCAGATAAATATGCATTAGTGGTCCCGCATATTATGAACCGTAACTCTTATGGCATTTATCGGGACAGCCAGCGGATGCGTAGTTGGGTAAGTTTTTCCTGTTCTACTTCGGTCCGAGACAGGATTTCGGCAGCGCCTCCCCGTTGTTCTCCGGATGCACATCCCTCTCGGCTTTTGTCAAGATGTGTATCGGGAGAGCAGCGAGGAGGTGCTACCGAAATTCTGTATCGGATCGGGGTAGAGCAGGGAGAACATACTCAATCTACGGATCCGACGGTTTCTAGGACCCTCTTTACCTATTAGAGAGATAGGTGGATATATGCATGACATAAAATTTATGTTTGCTAAAATTAACCAAACTAATACCAGATTTATTTATATGGCATGATTAATTGAAAGAGTCTGTTTTGGTACTGATTAAAGGATGGAGAATCGTGACTGGATGTATGAGGGCTATGTCAGTAAGTGGGACTTTACCATGGAATGGAAAGAAAAGGCCGAGGACTTCGTGAACCGGGCGTTTGCTGTCCCCACCAGACCCCCAAAAAAAATCTTCCCCTATACAAGATGCAATAACCTGAATACACATTCAAAGGATGATGTTAGTAGGCACCTAGTCAATTATGGGTTCACACCTTCCTACAAGACTTGGACTTTCCATGGTGAAAATAGCGAAACGTGCTAGGAGGGAGTCACGGCAGAGTCAGCAGCAAAGTAAGCCAAGAGGGGAATTTGATGCTGGTTTTGATAGGTGCATAGACAACTTTGTGAATTCTAATGCGCCTGAAAGCCCTCGTGTAGAGGCGGAGACACCTTAAGAGGCGGAGACAAGTGAGGAGCCGGAGGAAAACACGGCAAAGTACTACAAGACTTTGTTTGCCTCACAGAGACCCCTTCATGCACATATAGATGTTAGCCAACTGGACACTATCGCTCGCATTTTGGCCTTCAAGAGCAACATGAACTTGACCAGAGATGACTTTGATGATATGCTGGCCGTTGTTGGCAGCATTCTACCGAAAGGGAACCTCTTGCCGGAGAACTTCTACTATTCGACCAAACTCCTCCGTGACCTTAAGATGTCATATAAGCCGATACATGCTTGTCCGAAGGGATGCATGCTATTCAGAAAGGAGCATGCTAAGATAAATTATTGTATCCACTGCAAATCCTCTAGGTACTTTGAGGTCGATCCCAATGGTGATGATCAGAAGAGGTAGACCGGGGTTGCCCAAAACATCCTCCGGTATCTTCCAGTGATACCGAGGATCCAACGGCTCTTCATGACCGAGGATACTGCCCAGCAGATGCAGTGGGCAGTAGAAGGGAATAGATACACCGACAAGATGATACATCTGTCGGATGGTAGTGCATGGAAGAACTTTGTCAAGAAATATCCTGAGAAAGCCGGTGACAAGAGGAGCGTAGCAGTTGCCATATCAACTGATGGGTTCAATCCATATGGTATGTCGGCTACAGTATACAGCTGTTGGCCAGTGTTTGTTATTCCCCTAAACCTCCCCCCCTGGCGTCTGCATGAGATCAGAGAACATGTTTGTGTCGATGATAATCCCCGGACCGGAATACCCTAGTAAGAACATGAATGTGTATCTAGAACCGCTGGTGGATGACTTGTTTTGTGGCTGGGAAGGTCACGAGATCCGAACATATGACGCTACAAACAAGGAGCACTTCGATATGTATGTCTGGTACCAGACCTCCCTGCATGACCTACTAGCACGTGCGTTGTTCTGCGGCTGGTGTACGCATGGGAGGTGGCCTTGCCCAGTGTGAATGCAGGATCTGACTTTCTTCTGGCTGTCGAAGGGAGGCAAGTATTCCTGCTTTGATGAACATCGAAATTTCCTTGAGCCAAATCATCCATACAAGAATGATAAAAAGAGGTTAAAGAAAGGTCGTGTTGTCCATGATCCAAAGCCATGTCTGAAGACGGGAAAGGAAATCAAGGCTGAGTTAGAAGATCTCCAGCCTAAGCCTGATGGGAATGGTTTCGTGGGATATGGGGACACGCACCAGTGGACCCACATTCCACTCTTATGGAAGCTCCCTTACTTTGAGGATCTCGAGCTCCCACATAACATTGATGTAATGCACACCGAAAAGAATATCGGCAAGGCCCTTTGGAGCACCATAATGCAAACTGAGAAGTCGAAGGATAACATCAAGGCTCGAATTGATCAAGAACAATGGTGCGATAGGCCAAAGTTGAAAATACAGCCACCTGGAACCAACAGCAGAAAAAGGGTGGTCTAAGCCAAAGGCTCCGTTCTGCCCAACAAAGCCCCCAAAAAGGGAGATCTTCCAGTGGATCACGCAAAGTTTGGTTTTCCCTGATGGTTACGCAACCAACTAGATGAGGGGTGCAAACATGCAAACGTTGTGAGTATAAGGGCTCAAGAGTCATGACTACCATGTATGGCTTGAGCGAATAATGCCGGTGATGATTCGAGGCTATGTCGATGAGGAGACTTGGCGAGTGCTGTCGAGGTTGCGATTTTTCTTCCGCCAGATTTGTGCTAGGGAGTTAGACCGTAAAGTGGTTGAGAAGCTACATGAACAAGCACCCGAGTTGCTTTGTGATCTAGAGATGCTCCTTCCGCCATGGTTCTTCAATCCGATGCAACATATGATCTTGGATCTCGCGGATGAGGCTTTGAAGGGGGGGCATGTGTGGGCCCATTGGCAGTATCCACCGGAGAGAGTAACACAGAGGCTTCATACAAAAACAGGCAATAAATTCAAGATCAAGGCATCCATAGCTGAGTCAGTCCTTAATGAGGAGGTTGCAAACTTCACCACCAAGAACTATGATGCCAACATTCCCACAAAGCACAACCCAGTCTCCCGTTACAATGCCGCCAACCCTGAGGATGTACCCAAGCTTAGCATCTTCAGAGGGCTTGGTGGCAAATCAAGTGGCACGAAGAAGTTCATAATGAAAAAACCTGAGCGGGCGTTGATCCAGTCGTATGTCTTGAACACCATGGATGAAGTGAAGCCATACATCGAGTAAGTGCTCACCCTTTAGATTTCCGCGAACATTTGCTCCTATGTTCGTGCCTAACTCTTCTTCTTTAAATTGGTATAGACGGTTCGAGCGTGCATATTGGAAGAATCCAGTTAGGGATCCTAACCCGAAAGAGGAGCAGGATCTATTCGATAAGGGTGGTGGTTTCGGTTTCATCAGCTGGTTCTATGGTTTGGTACTATTCCATCCAACTTCGTGTGCTAAACTTCTCGTGCTAAACTTCTCGTTCTAACTTGTAGGCAAATACTGACAAAGATATGCAACCCGAGCTAAGAAATATTACCAGGGGCTTTAATCATTCAGTCGACATGTTCAATGCTTATGACGTGAATGGGTATTGCTTCCATACCCATGAATACACAACTATTCGGCCCAACCGGAAGACAACAAATAGCGGGGTCTTTTGTGAAGGCTTAGATGGCCTCCAGTATTATGGAAGAGTCGAGGGTATATATGAGTTGAATTACGGTTTTGGCAAAGGGATAAATCCTGTTGTATTCAAATGCCATTGGTTTGACCCACATCGGGTGAAACAGGATCCTGAAATTGGACTGGTCGAAGTTAAGAGAAGTTCCGTTTATGCGGGAGATGATGTCAATATTTTGGCTACTCAGGCCTTCCAAGTATTCTATCTTCCGTACCATGCCAAAACCCTACAAAACATCTAAAGGACTGGGATGTTGTGATGACGGTACTGACACGCAACAGGCCGCCCTTGCCAAACAAGGATGATTACCGCCATCTAGACCCTTCAACAAATGATGGCGAGTTTTATTAGGAAGAAGGGCTCCCCGGGCAATTCACTATCAACTTGTCCGCCGATAGTGACATGGTCGTAGACGATGACCAAGAAGCCGAGGAGGAAAACACTGTGCAAGATGAACTTGCGGAGGTTCACAACCAACAAGATGTGAGTTTGCTCGAGGCGTTCCATGCAGGCCATGATGTCAACGCTCCACAGGGACCACCTCTAGGTTTCGTGGATGATTATTGGTGGCCCGAGAATGATAGCGATGATGAAACATGTGTTCAAATTCGTAATCCCGACACATGCTTCTGATGTATGTAGTAGTAATAATATGAGACTAATCTATGTAGTACTGTTTGTCGGGCTGTTGTATCTGAACTCTATGCTATGTAATAAATTTTGTTGCTTTTACTAATATCCATCGATTTTCATCGTTGTTGCTTTTACTAATATTCATCTATTTTCATCAGTGTTGCTTTTACTATTATTCATCTAATTATGTTCATTGTTGCTTTTAATGTGTACTAATAAACTACTCTTTTCATTATGTTTTGCAGGTGATTGAAAGATGCCGGGGGGAAAGGGCATTACAAAAAAGCTAAAAAGCTTGGTTAACCTTGTGAGTGGTGGTTCAAAAAAGGGTGGTTCGAAAGCTTCAACATCGAATTTGAGAGAGCGTGCTAGTCCTCCACCACGCACTTCACAGCGCTGGGGGCGTGGAAGGCGTGGGAGGAATCCTAGTCCCCCCCCCCCCCCCCCCGGCCGTGGTGGACCAGGACGAGGAGGAGGAGGACCGGGAGGAGGAGGACCAGGATGAGGAGGAGGACCAGGAGGAGGAGGACCAGGAGGATGATGATGAGGCGCAGTCGCAACATTCGCAGTAGTCGGAGGACGAGGGGTTGGGGTCTTTACCCTATGAGCTTGACATGACCTTGAGGTGGGATCCTCCGGAGGATGAGACGTCGTACCTTGAGGCGTACGCGGCCATGGACCCACGGCTTATGCCACGGAGCAAGGCTCTGTATTGGCGTGGGGTTGCGAGACTCCCCGATCTACCTTATGCCTATGCGGATAAGGTTCTCGTACCCGCTGGGAAGATGTACATTATTTGACCCGCTAACCATATATTGGAATTTTCATCACATACTGATTATGATTTTTCATTTTACAGTTCCTTTCTATATGAGGATGGAATGAAGCCGTATCGTGGCTACTCGAGCATCCTTGGAGCCCTGGTTCGAGCGTTTTTTCCTGGGATTGTCACTCTCCCAAATGGTCAGGAGGATGTAGCTTGGACTTGGAAGCATTACCACTACGCCTCGGATCCTACTAAAAAGTACAACCACATGGCGGAGAAGATTCAAGTTCTGTTCTAGGTAAGTTTGTTTCACTTGTCATAATTAAATCACCGCGGCTTTGACTCGTGGCTTTGACTCCTTTTTTCCTGTGTGCATACTTGTAGAATTACTTCGACATGCACAGGGAGAACTCAAGGGAGTGCATGGCGATCATGAACGAGCTTGCCAAGAGGAAGGTGCAAGACATGCACTACGAGGCACGCGTGAACTCTGTCCGCAACTGGTTTGGCGATCGTAAGATCTGGATGAACAAGAGTCAAGCCCGGGACATGCTCTTCGAGCCATGGCCGTACCTGCAGGTAGTTGTGTTTCTGTTTTATTGATTTCTTGACCTTCATCTATTTCATGTTGTACTAATACTTGTACCTTGTGGATGTAGAACCCTCCTCAGTTTGTCGGTAATGACACGAGGTGCTTCACGGCGATGGTAGCGTTGTGGACACACGCCGAGTACCTCAAGAGACACGAGGCCGCAAAGAAGCGACGAGAGGAGATGAAGGGTGGATCACACCGCCAAGGCAGCATCCCCTCGCCCTTGTCAGGCAAAAAGAGGTGAGCAAATGCTTTCTTTATTTTTGCTTCTCATGCTATTCTTTACTCCACAAGGGAGTCCCCCTTCACTTATCTTTGTCCTCTCATTTGTAGAAAGTAAAGACAGGTGTGGAGCCGTCCATGTTTGCCATTTGGAAGAAGATGCGCACCTTGGATGAGCCTATGGACGGCTCCTCGTGGATCAATGAGGGAGCCAAGATCTGGGGTACGAAGTACCCCGAGAAGTACAAGCAGGTGCACGGTGAAGATTCCAACCCTGACACCGCCCCCTTCGATCTTGAGGTTGCCGTGCTGGCGGGACAGTGCCAGAGGAATTGCCGCCTATGGATTGCTGACGGGTCCGTCGACCCTAGGACCGTTCCATCTATGCGCCAGATCCGGCGTGGCAGGACGAGCTCCATGCCTGCCGTAGAGACCCGTCCACGGCCATCGGTTATAGCTGTCGACCAGTTATGGGTATATTCTTCTTCCTCAGTCATCTTTGTTTTACTACATGTTTTACATTGCAATGTTCATGACATCACGTCTACATGACGTAGGAGGAGATGGCCGCTGAGAGGGCAAGCAGAGAGACGGCCGAGCAGCGGCAGCTACAGCTGGAGTAGCAGCTTAGCCAGCAGCAGGCGATGCTGGCGCAGCAACAGCAGATGACGCAATAGATGGCCAACCAAATGCTCATGACTACTCCACCAGGGTCTCTTCCTACTCCTCCTTTCGCCTTCCCATGGGTAAGTGATCACATGTCTTTATTGTCTAATGCTCGTAATTTTCAATATTTTCTTATTGTCTAATGCTCACAATGTCCCATCGTGTAGTTGGCCAATTTGATGCCGCCTGGTGGGTTGAACAACAAGGCGCCGCCTGGTGGGTCAGACGGTGGATCGAACAACCAGTCGCCTTTCACCGTCAGCAATTCGTCGGTCGTCTGGAGGCTGGATCAGAGTCCTCCAGGTTAGTTCTCCTACACTTGACATTGTGCATCACTCGATATCGGTACTCGATACATTTGGAAATCAATTATGAGAGTCTCATGATTGTGCTTTTGACCTTGTAGGAGGGCTTTGAGGTTGTGGCCATCATGTGTGCATCACGGTTAGTTCTCCTACACTTGTCAAATTTAGTCATGCCATCACACTTGTAGAAAATTTAGTCATGCCATCACACTTGTAGAAAATTTAGACTTGCGATGACACTTGTAGATAATTATATGCCATTCTCAAATTGTACTTGTCATTTTCATCACCTTGCCATGAGACTTATAGAAAATTTAGCCTTGTCATGATTTTACTTGTCATAGTGATGTACTTGGCCATGAGACTTGTCAAAATTCCATGTAATTGCCATTGCCATCAACTTGTCTAGAAACTTGTACATATTCATGACTTTACTTGCCATATTGACGTACTTTTCGAACTTGTAGGATATCACGATGGATTCGGAGCATGACCTTGTGGATCACTTGGCGGTGATGGTCTTGTGGGTGGGAAGAAGAATAAACTTGTAATATTTGTGAATGGCTTGTGCACTTTTTCTTGTGAAGTTTGCATTGTTGCTTGTGTGGTGATGATATGATTTTGGTAGTGTTTGTGATCATATATGATCATATTATTGTTATTTTAGTGTTGGTGATGATCTTATGATCATATACATGTATTCTGTATTGGTGATGATCTATATGATCAAATATATACATTATGTGTTTTGAAATGCAGGAAATGAAAGAAAAACAGAGAAAAAGTGAAAAAACCTGGGCCCTTTGCCGTGTGTATACACACGGCAAAGTACCAAATGGTCACTTTGCCGTGTGTATACACACGACAAAGACGGACAGGTGGCAGCAGCCTGTGCAGCAGGCGCTGGGCAGACAGCCCTTTGCCGTGTTCCATCTAGAAGAGGCACACGGCAAAGGGACAGTCTCTGCCGTATGTTCTTCAGCTGCGACACACGGTAAAGCGACATTATTTGCCGTGTGGTAACTCCCAGAGGACACATGGCAAAGGAACAAAACACGGCACAGAAGCGGCACACGACAAAGGCAAAGTACACGGCAAAGGCCCAAAACACACGGCAAAGGCCCTCTGGTTTCGTCAAACGGACGGAACCGTGAAGTTACTTTACTGTGCCGTGTACGCGTGCTAGACACACAGCAAAGCCTTTGCCGTGTTTTGTGCGTGAGACACACGGCAAAGCCCCTTTGCCGTCGCAGACGCTGCCGTGTTACTTTTGCCATGTGTATACACACGACAAAGACATTGTCGTGTTCCTAGTCGCCTTTGCCGTGTGGTTTTGCCACACGACAAAGAAAGTTTTCCCGTAGTGACTTGTATATACACATGAGGATACCATTTTAGTTGTGTGGAACGATTTTTCTCTGCACGGAATTAAGCCATACAGATGTGTTTAAAGAGGTGAAATTGTCGCATCCTCCGACCGTCTATTATGTGCTGATACGTCCAAAACGTATCTACTTTCCCGAACACTTTTGTTATTGTTTCACCTCTAAACTTGTGTGATTTGGATGCAACTAACATGGACTGACGTTGTTTTCAGCAGAATTGCCTTGGTGTCTACTTTTTGTGCAAAAAATCAACTATTAGGAAAAATCCCAGAAAATATGCCAAAAATCCTATTTCACCTGAAGACTCCAGGAGCCAGAATACGAGACGGAGAAGAGCCAGGGGGTGGCCACACCACCTGGTGGCGCGGTCCAGGCCAGGCCGCGCCAGGGGGTGGTGTGGGCCCCCAGGCACCCCCTCGGTCTCGCTCTTCGCCTAAGAAGCCTTCTGACCTAAAAACTCCGGGGGGTTCGATGTTTTTCCAGAAGGAGTTCCGCTCCTCCGCCACCACCAGATTCCACGAAACAGCACCAGAAACTCTGTTCTGGCACCCTGCCGGGACGGGGAATTGGAGGAGATCATCGCCATCATCATCACCATCGCTTCTCCATCGACCATCCATGTTTCCCCCATCTATGAGTGAGTAATCCCCCGCTGTAGGCTATGGGGATGGTAGGGATTGGATGAGATCATTCATGTAATGACATCAGATTGTTAGGGCATGGTGCCTAGTATCTTTTATTAGTGCTTTATGACTTTGTTGCGACTTGTTGTGCTTAATGCTTGTCACTAGGGCCCGAGTGCCATGATTTAAGATCTGAACATATTATTGATTCATTATGATAGTATTGTTTATGGTCTTATCTACAAGTTGTATACATACGTTGTTGCCCGGAACCAATGGCCCCAAAGTGACAGAAATCGAGATAACCGGAGGGAATGGCTTTGATGTGAGGATCACATGTGTTCACAGAGTGTTAATGCTTTGCTCCAGTGCTCTATTAAAAGGAGCACCTTAATTGCCAGTAGTTCCCTTGAGGCCCCGCTGCAAACGGGCTGGCAGGACAAAAGATGTTGTGCAAGTTCTCATTGCGAGCACGTATGACTATATATGGAAAACATGCCTAGGATTATCTAGTACTTGGATGCTTTATCTTATTTATCTGCAATTGCCCTATGTTCTGATTGCTATTACTGATGTCTTTACTTTACTACTGCTGCTACTTTACTATTCCTACTAGAAAACTGTTGCTACTGATAAACTGCTGTGAGCAAGATTGTGTCCAGGTGCAGCTGAATTGACAACTCAGTTGTTAAGGCTTATAAATATTCTTTGGCTCCCCTTGTGTCGAATCAATAAATTGGGTTTCACTTCCCTCGAAAATACTGCGATACACCTCCTATACTTATGGGTCATCAAGACTATTTTCTGGCGCCGTTGCCGGGGAGCATAGCTTTATTTATCAAGTTCACTTGGATTCTCTATTGTTCGATGCTATCCATCCATCATGGGTAAGTCTCGTGATGGCAAGTTTCCTATTTTACCATCCACTACAAGAAGAGGTACGGTTCTGAACACCTCTGCTGCTCTTGATTCACCATCTGTTATAAGTAAGCTCGTTACACCACCTCATACACATGCTACACACTGCTACTACTGCTGAATCTGAAACTTCTGATGCTTATGATGCTGCTTCTACTGTGCTTGATAAGAGTGGTTCATTAGGTCCTTTCCTAGATGCTACGATTGCTAGAACTATAGCTGGAAATTTATGTTGAGATGACTCCTAATGAAGACACTACCACACCTGTTAGTTCACCAGAGTCTAGTGAAAGTTATGATATTGAAGATGGTTATGTTGAGATGACCGATGAATTTATTAAAGAATGTAAAAACACCCATGATAGGAGCGCTGCTAAGAGTCTCCTTGAGAGGCGTACTATTAGACCCAAATTGTCTCCTATTGCTAAGTTTGCTGCTTCTCTCATAAACATTGTAGATGAAGATTATGATTTATCTCTCGATCTATCTTACATAACTATTGTCGAGAAAGAACCTTTTTGTGGGACTAAGAGTGAAAGTGCGGTAGCACATATGAATGAACTTTCTACCATGAGTGGCTTGTTTTCTGATGATATTAAGATGCGTACTTACTTTGTTGCTAAGATTTTCCCCTTTTCACTGAAAGGAGAAGCTAAAACTTGGTTTAGTAATTTACCTCCTGGATCTATTGATAGCCCTGAGTGCTTGATTAGTACTTTCCTGCAGAAATATTTTCCTCCTAGTGCTAGACATGCTATTTTGCAGGAACTTTTTGATTTTAAACAGGGAGAAAAAGAGGTATTGCCTGAATCTTGGGCAAGGTTTTGTGCTTTGATTCATGCACAAGCTGGAAGTCCATTACCTAAGAATGAGCTTCTTGATATATTTTATAATGGACTAACCGAAGAATCTAGGACATACCTAGATAGTTGTGCTGATTGTGTTTTCAGGAATAGGACTCCTAAGGAAGCTGAGGAATTAATGGCTAAAATAAGTAAGAATTATGAAGATTTGACTCCTCCTAAACAAGCTATACCTGAAGTAATTGTACCTGAACCTTCTATTCTGGTGCCTATTCCAACATCAAAGAAGAGGGGAGTTATTGAATTAAATGATGAAGTGATGAAGTAAGCTAAGAAATGTCTTAAGGAGAAGGGAATTAAAGTTGTAGATGTCAAGAATTTACCTCCTATAGAAGAATTATGTAAGCCTATTCCCTACTCACCACTATTGAGGTACACTCTCTCCAACACTTTGATGAAGGTGATATCCCTTACTCTAAACCCCCTGATCAATGCTTAGAAGAATTCGATATCTTTATTGTTAAGCAAGATAATTTTAATAAAAGGGTGTAAAATCATCTAATGGAAAACACTAGAGCTATTGTTGAGTTAAAAGATATTGTGGAAAGAACCGCTAATGATGTTAAAATTATTGTTAAACACTTTCAAATGGTTCAAACTCAAATAGATCAACTCGTTAAAGTGCAGAACGACTTACTAGTTAATGCTGCTAAAGAAAAACATGCTTATGAAATTAGAACTAGAAGTGGAGCTGTTACCCAGGATCCTCTATATCTTGAGGGGCATCCCAAAAGAATTGAGCAGGATTCTCAACAAGCTGAAAATAGTGGTTCTACTCGTAAGAAAAGGAAAAAGACACATAAAATTGTTGTAGAACCCTCTGAACCTGCTTTAGATCCTAATAGTATATCTATCTCTGATGCTAAAACTGAAAGTGGTAATGAAGAAAATGAAGCTCCTAATGAAGAGAAAGTTGAGGAAGAACCTGAAAACCACACTAAGAATACTAAATACACCAAAGAAGATTTTATTGCTAAGAAACATGGTAGTGAAAGAGAACCTTGGGTCCAAAAACCTATGCCTTTCCCTGATAAGAAACACAAGTCAAAGGAAGATGAACACTATAATAAGTTATGTGAATGGATGAAACCTTTATTCTTGAAAATTCCTTTGACTGATGCTATTAAATTGCCTCCTTACTCAAAGTATATGAAAGACATTGTCTCGATTAAAAGGAAGATCCCTAATGAAGAAATATCTACTTTGCTTGCTAATTATTCCTTTAATGGTAAGTTTCCAAAGAAACTTGGAGACCCAGGGATTCCAACTATCCCTTGCTCTATTAAGAACAGTTATGTTAGAACTGCTTTGTGTGATTTGGGAGCTGGAGTTAGTGTTATGCCTTTCTCTCTCTGTAAGAGGCTTCAACTAAAAAATTAATACCAACTGATATATCTTTGCAAATGGCTGATAAATCTACCACTATTCCTGTTGGTATATGTGAGGATGTACCTGTTCAAGTGGCTCATAATTTCTTGATATTAACTGATTTTGTTGTGCTTGAAATGCCTGAAGATGATAATATGTCTATTATTCTTGGGAGACCTTTTCTTAATACTGCAGGAGCTGTTATTAATTGTAATCAAGGAAAGGTGACTTTCAATGTGAATGACAAGGAACATACTGTCTATTTCCCCAAGAAGGTTGAAAGAACTTATGGTTTGAATTCAATTGAACATGTTGAGGGCATTCAAGTTGGAGAAATATATTGTCCCATACCAAGAGAAAAATTTGAAACTATTATGATTGGGACCATTGCTATCAAGGTTGAGGTAACATAATCATTAGTGGAATAAAAAGTTTTGTCTCATATGGAATTGTTTTGGTAGCAAGACCTGATCGACCTTGTTAACAAAAGGATTTCATTGAACAAAACAATGTTTTCACTATGATTATTTCCCTTTACTTCTATTCTATCCATTTTAGTTTTTGCTTTCGTTTAGTTTTCTTTTTGTTGATTAGTTGCTTGCATGTTAGAGTGTCTTAGAACTTCTGTAGTTCTAGCTTTGTTTTGTCCTTGCATCATGTTTCCAAAAAAATCTGTCTGTCAGAAAATCATTCTTCTATACCTGAAAATGCCCAAAATAAAGTGTCTCGAAAAATTCTGGAAAATTCATATTAAATTTTTACGTGAAAAAAGGAGCAGAGGAGTACCTGGGAGGTACTAGGGGGACCCACCAGGCAGGCACACCACCTGGTGGCGCCATGCCCTGGTGTGGGCCACCCTGGTCCCCCACTAACTCTCTCACCTGCCACTTTCTTCTCTCTCTCGAGTAAGCTCCAATTCATTGCTCAAAATCGTGTTCTTGCTGTGCTTGCTCTCAATTTTTTCGTTCTCCTTGCTCAGCCCATCTTTCTTGCTGAAATTTGGAGCATTTGTTCCCTGGTATGTGACTCCTCTCCTTGTCCAAGTAGATTTGTGTTTGGTGGATTATATCTTGAGTATTTTGCCGCTGTAGGTGATAGGTTATGAGAGCTTGTAAGCTTGTTTGATGCTTAGAGATATAGTTTTGATGCATGTTTAGGCCTCTTACAAGTCCCTATGAGTAGAATACTTCATTATATTTACTTTGCAATCACTTGTTTAATAGGCGTTTAAATTTCAGAATAGAAGATGAGTGAGCACCACCTAAACCAACATGAACTTTGTGTGCCTGAGATCATGAAGGTCCATCGGGAGGAGGAAGTTTTCCCCTCCATTTATCCATGTTCTGAGTTCATGAGAGCTGCAGGAATTCTCCAAGATTTCCACACTTTGGTTTCTAATGCAGGGTTAGAGCACTTTTTGGAAGATGAACCTTGTCAATTTGTGAAGCTAACCATGTTTGTGGTGCAGGACTTCCAATTTAGTCACTCTTTGCCTAACCCCATGGTCCATTACAAAATTTACAATATTGCTGTCGACCTTTCTCTTGATGATTTTTGTGCAGCTATTAAGGTACCTCAATGGGGATCATGTAGAAGGATTAAGGAGCGACCTGAACCGCTCATGGATTTATACGCAGAAATTTGCCAAGGGAGCAGCTTCTCGAAGGAGAGTGGAAAAATACGTAACATTCAACTCCCCTCCATTCGCTTCTTTGCCTACTTTGTTGCCAAGTGTGTTCTTACTAGGAAAACTGCCAATAAGTTATCTTCTTATGATCTAGCATTTATCTCTACTGCTCTTAAACGAGATAGGTCTTACAACTTAGGTGCTTTGATAGCTTCCCGTCTTGTTGCTAACCGTGAGAAAGGGGGAATTTGTGGAGGCCTCATTGCTTCTCGTTTACTAGCATTGCATGGTTTAGTGCCTCATCATCTAGACCTACAGTTTCCCATAGAGAGGCTTGTTCTTAATTCCATGATACAGCATAAATTTGTTTCCTCATGGGCTAGTATGAGTGAGTTGTCTTATGAAATAACCTTTCTTAAAGCTGGTTGGAGAAAGAGCAAGTCCGAGTGTGTTGTTCTTTTGCCTGCACCTGTTTTGTTTAACCTTGATAACAGGGAAGGATGGTCCCTCACCAAGGAGGAGCTTGACACATACTTGGGAGAACTCTCCCAACAGGAGCAGGACACTAGAAGGGAGGTCAGGGATGATTCGGTCCAGCCTTCGAATGAGGGAGAGTCTTCATATCAGCAGCCTGCTTATGATTGGGGAGCTTCTTCTTCTTCCCATGGGCCCAACTACGACCATTCTTATCAATATCCGCCTGCTTGGAACCCCTATTCGTACATGGATTGATACCCACTTAGGGCAAAAGCCTAAGCTTGGGGGGAGGTACGCCGACACCGCACTCATCTCCATATCATCGGTACTTTGTATATTCATGTTTCGCTCTCTTTTTAGTTTTCGTTCTTTCTTTACTTTTGCTTTCTAAAACACAAAACGACCAAAAATATTTCTGTTGTTTCTCTTTGGTTTGCTTCTTCTTTTTGCCTTGTTTTTTTTCCCTTTTTGCTTTGTTTGAACTACTCGAAAAACCCAAAAAGATTTTGCTTTGCTTGTTTTTCCCCTTTGGTTCTTGTTTTAAAAATTGAAAACACCAAAAATATTTGTTGTTCTTATTTGGTTTTGTGAGTTTGCTACAGGGTTCATCAGTCCTTAGTGGATATTGGTTTCATATTATTATTCAAGCCACACAAGTGAAGAGCAATAATGAGGATTAATGACAACTTGAGGCGTGGTAAGAGGCTGGTAACGAACTCTATTTGTTTTCATTTTTGTACATATACTCATCACTTTGGGCATGCTTAGTCCGTTCATGTAGGGTGTATGTTATCTTTGGATGCTTAGTAGTTCTTTCTCGCTAATAGTTTGTAGCATGTCTTATGAATGTTTGCTTGCATTATTCTATTCATAACTTGGTATGTCACCGTGGTATCCTCCTCTGAATGTTTCATTTGAATTGACTTGGCACAAGCTCACGCATGCACATGACTGTAATAATTAGTTAAGCCTTGATGAATTATTTTGCCTTGAGGATCTTGAATCACTTTCATGCCATGATTAGTCCTGTTTTGTTGCAAGCATGATTATGACAGCTATTTCTCTCTCATTTGTCGCTCCCTTACTATTGCTAACCTTCACTTACACTGAGATTTACTCAAGTTTCCAACTCCCTAAACCAAATATTGCCAAAGTGTCCACCATACCTACCTATTAGAATCATTTGCTACTCCCGTGCATATTCATTATGCCTTGTTTTCTTCCGAATAAAATGCTTGCTTGTTATGAGAAAGTTAGTTAGTAGAGCTCTCACGAACTTGATGGCACACTTTATTTTCTGCACTTAATAAACCTAAACCATTGTGACTGTCCATGAAAGTTATATGCTTGCAAATTATAGGCTGGGGATTAGCAGAACCGTGCTATCACGGGGAACGCTTTCAACACTTGTAAATATATACCCAGTTGATACCATGCTCTTTTGTTTGCGGATGTCGTCGGTGTGAAATAAAAGGGGAGCTTGTAAGTCCATGGAGTTATGTATGTGTGTTAGAGAAACGCCTGGGCCGCTGGTCTAATCCATGCTGACATGGTGGAAACTTGCAACGTAACCATAATAATATCTATGAAGCATTCTTCTTATAAAAAAGAGAGATAGCTATTGAGAAAAAGAAAAGAAGAGGTTTATGAAAAGAGGAAAGAGAGAAAAAAGCACCATTTTCCCATGGTAAATAAGAAGATTGTTGAGATACTCATTGTTTGCTTGCCTTGTCATTTTGATATGGGGATTCTTCCGTATCATCGGGCAAGGGGTACCCCATTGGCGGTTCTCTATGATACGCACATATTTACGATGACAAGAACTTACCGGTAACTAAAGTTGAGTAGCATGAGGAGCGGCCCTCGTACTCAAGGGACTTGGGATTTTCAGTTTATAGTCTGTCAAGCATATAACTCAGATTGGACCTCACTTTCACCTTAACCACATTAAAGTTGCTTATGATAGGGGCAATGAGAGCTCAAAGCTAATGAGTACCATACTTTCAGCATTTGGAAGCCTTTCAAATTATTCAAAACCTTTTCCTTTACTTGTTGAGTCTCCATTGATTACTTGAGCACCTTCTTGAGAGCATAGTTGTCATTCTTTGTGCTTGTCCCATTACTTGATTATTTTTGTTATGACTTTGATGCTTGTATCTTTGATATCTTTACTTCTAGTCATCACTTGAACTTCAGAGATGCCTTGACATTCATAATCAAAGGCAAGCGAGATACCACTCTATCATACCTTTTTATGAGCACTGTAATGTTGCTTATGTTTATGCTTCATGTTACTTATTATTTTTGAGTTGGAATCTCTTCATAGCTTGCAATGCCTATTAAAGTAAACTTAGTTGCATACTCTTTATTATGAACTGCCTAAGTAGTTGATCACATTGCTGAGAATATTTACATTATATGAAGCAAATGTGTTCATGAAAGTTCTTTTATCGCACTCAGTTTTCAACTGAATTGCCTGAGGACAAGCAATAAGCTAAGCTTGGGGGGAGTTGATACGTCCAAAACGTATCTACTTTCCCGAACACTTTTTCTATTGTTTCTCCTCTAAACTTGTGTGATTTGGATGCAACTAACGCGGACTGACGCTATTTTCAGCAGAATTGCCTTGGTGTATACTTTTTGTGCAGAAAATCAACTATCAGGAAAAATCCCAGAAAATATGCCAAAAATCCTATTTCACCCGAAGACTCCAGGAGCCAGAATACGAGACGGAGAAGAGCCAGGGGGTGGCCACACCACCTCGTGGCGCAAAGCAGGCCAGGCCGCGCCAGGGGGTGGTGTGGGCCCCCCATGCACCCCCTGGGTCTCCCTCTTTGCCTATAAGAAGCCTTCTGACCTAAAAACTCCAGGGAGTTCGACGTTTTTCCAGAAGGAGTTCCGCTCCGCCGCCACCACCAGATTCCATGAAACAGCACCAGAAACTCTGATCTGGCACCCTGCCGGGACGGGGAATTGGAGGAGATCATCGCCATCATCATCACCATCGCTTCTCCATCGACCATCCATGTTTCCCCCATCTATGTGTGAGTAATCCCCCGCTATAGGCTATGGGGATCATTCATGTAATGACATCAGATTGTTAGGGCATGGTGCCTAGTATCTTTTATTAGTGCTTTATGACTTTGTTGCGACTTGTTTTGCTTAATGCTTGTCACTAGGGCCCGAGTGCCATGATTTCAGATCTAAACATGTTATTGATTCATTATGATAGTATTGTTTATGGTCTTATCTACAAGTTGTATACACACGTTGTTGTCTGGAACCAATGGCCCCGAAGTGACAGAAATCGGGATAACCTGAGGGAAAGGCTTTGATGTGAGGATCACATGTGTTCACGGAGTGTTAATGCTTTGCTCCGGTGCTCTATTAAAGGGATCATCTTAATTGCCAATAGTTCCCTTGAGGCCCCGCTGCAAACGGGCTGGCAGGACAAAAGATGTTGTGCAAGTTCTCATTGCGAGCACGTATGACTATATATGGAACACATGCCTAGGATTATCTAGTACTTGGATGCTTTATCTTATTTATCTGAAATTGCCCTATGTTCTGATTGCTATGTGAATTTTCTTGTCCATGCAACGCCCGTCCATCCATCCATATGCCTACCGCACTCGAATCCCACTGTTTACTGCTATTGTTACTGTTGTCTTTACTTTACTATTGCTACTACTTTACTATTCCTACTACAAAACTGTTGCTACTGATAAATTGCTGTGAGCAAGATTGTGTCCAGGTGCAGCTGAATTGACAACTCAGTTGTTAAGGCTTATAAATATTCTTTGGCTCCCCTTGTGTCGAATCAATAAATTGGGTTTCACTTCCCTCAAAAATACTGTGATACACCCCCTATACTTGTGGGTCATCACGTGCCTACTACCACGAGATCAAGATTCTACAGATTACTATTAGAGTATATATCAGTTAGGTTATATTTGGTAGTTTAAATATTATAATCCAATTCTATCTCTATTAGGCTTCTTGATATGCGTCTTGCGGCTGGGGAGGATGAATCGGGTGTCTCGTCCTTGATACATTACGAATGTATCAATAATTTTTGATGTTCCATGCTTGGTTTTATCCACTTTCTTGGGTTTTGTCCACACTTTGGAGTTCTTTTCATATGATTTCTTGGACTAACCTATTAAAGAGAGCCACAGTGCCAGCTGCCTATTTTCTGCTGTTTTTGGTTCCAAGAAAGTCAGAAAATGAATATTCTCGGAATTATACGGGACAAAAGACAAAGTGCCTATTTTTCCGGAAGTCATGAGATGCCAGAATACAAGACGGAGAAGGGCTGGGGGCCGGCCACACCACCTGGCCGCGTGGCTAGGCCTGACCCGCGACAGGGGGTGGTCTGGCCGACCCTGGCACCCCCTCGGCCTCTCCTTCTGCCTATAAGATGCCCTCGGGACGATAACCCTAAGTACCCGATCAAAAATCCACGAAAGAGTCTGTAGCCGTTGTCATCTCCATCCCTAGATCAGGAGGGATCTGAAGCTCTTCCGGGAACCCTTCCGGAGAGGGGAGTTCACCCTGGAGGCCTTCTTCATCACCATGCAAGCCTCCGGTGTGATGCGTGAGTAGTTCATCCTTGGACTACGGATCCATGTAGTAGCTAGATGGATGGTTCTCCTCCTTTGTGCTTTCATGTTTAGATCTTGTGAGCTCCGTTCATGATCAAGATCATCTATTTGTAATTCTGCATGTTGTGTTTGCGGGGATCCGATGGATATTGAGATGCTATTTTAGATTGATTATTGATTCTATCATGTCTTTGTTATTTGTGATCTTGCATGCTTTCTGTTGTTAGTAGCTATCTTGGCCAAGTAGATGCTAGCAACTCCAAGAGTTAGTATTTATGCTCAATAGTGGGTTTATGCCTCTGGTAATCTGGGGAAGTGACAGAAATCTCTAAGGTACTAGATGTGATGTTGCTACTAGGGAGAAAACAACAATCCTTTGTTCATAGAACAATCGTATTGTTTACTTTACACGCAGTTCGTAAAGCAATAATTTGTTGCTTGCAACTTAATTCTGGAGGGGGTTCGGATGATAACCTGAAGGTGGATTATTAGTCATAGATGCAGTTGGATGGCGGTCTATGTATAATGTTGTAATTCCCAATCGAATCTCAAAGGAGTCAAGATGATTAGTATATGCATGTATTGCTTTCTCGATGTTTGTCAATTGCCCCGCTATAATTTGTTCACCCAGCATGTTATCTATCTAAGGAGAGCCACCTCTAGTGAACTATGGATCCCGGTCCTTTCTTTTAGATATAATCTACAAACTGTTTACTGCTTTGTGTTTACTTTCTACAAACTATTACTTCCTTCCATTTGATACATTTAATCCTTTGTTTTCAGCAAAACACGGTGAGATTGATAACCTCATCGCAAGTTGGGGACAGAGTTCTATGGTTGTGTTGTGCAGGTCTCCATGTTCCTACTAGCACCGGTAGTGCGCCCTGCCAAAGCTCAGCTAGCAACACCTTTGGGGTGTTTCCTTGCTCCTACTGGTTTGATTAAACCTTGGTTTCATAACTGAGGGAAACTTGCTGCTATGCTCATCATACCTTCCTCTTGGGGTTCCCAACGAGCTCTACATCAACACTGAGCCATCAAGCATTTTTCTGGCGCCGTTGCCGGGGACTTGAATAAGAAGAAGCTCCCACGTCAACCACCCGCTATCAAAGATATTTTTCTAGCGCCGTTCCCGGGGAGTTAAGGACATCTTCACAAGGGGAGTCCCACATAACCAATCTCTTTACTTTGTTATTTTTGTTTTGCTTAGTTTCTTTTTGCTTTGTTTGCTTGTTTCTTTATCAAAAACACACAAAAAATTAGTTTTACTAGTTTGCTTTCTTATTTGAAAACCCAAAAAATGACTACTCTTGAAAACACTAAGTTGTGTGACTTCACTAGCACCAACAACAATGATTTTATGATCAAACTTATTGCTCCACCTGTGTCTGAAGATACTTTCTTTCAGATAAAACCTGCTTTACTCAATCTTGTTATGAGAGAACAATTTTCTGGTATTGGTAATGAAGATGCTGCTGCCCATCTAAATAACTTTGTTGAACTTTGTGAGATGCAAAAGAATAGGGATGTAGATGGTGATATTATTAAGCTGAAATTGTTTCCTTTCTCTTTAAGAGGAAAAGCTAAAGAATGGTTGAATTCCTTAACTAGGAATAGTATTGATTCTTGGACTAAGTGCAAAGATGCTTTCATTGGAAAATACTATCCTCCTGCTAAGATTATATCTATGAGAAGTGAAATAATGAAGTTTAAACAATCTGATAATGAGCATGTTGCTCAAGCTTGGGAAAGAATGAAATCTTTGGTAAAGAATTGTCCCACTCATGGACTGACTGCTTGGATGATCATACAAACATTTTATGCAGGATTGAACTATTCTTCAAGGAACCTATTGGACTCTGTTGCTGGAGGTACCTTTATGACCATTACTTTGGGTGCTGCGACAAAGCTTCTAGATAATATGATGGTTAACTATTCTGAAGGGCATACTGAGAGAGCTCCACAAGGTAAGAAGGTAAATTCTATTGAGGAAACCTCATCCTTGAGTGATAAGATTGATATTATTATGTCTATGCTTGTGAATGGGAAAGCCCATATTGATCCAAATAATGTCCCTTTAGCTTCTTTGGTTGCTCAAGAAGAGAAATTTGATGTGAACTTCATAAGAAATAACAATTTTAGCAACACTGCCTACAGGAATAATTTTGGTAACAACAATTATAAGCCATATCCTCCCAACAATGGTAATGCTTATGGAAATTCTTACAACAATAATAGGAGTGCTCCCTCTGAACTTGAAGTTATGCTTAAAGACTTTATTAGTAAACAAACTGCTTTCAATAAAACTATTGAGGAAAAACTCTCTAATGCTGAAAGAAATATAGCATCTTTGGCTGAAGCTCAAGCTTTTTTGAATAAAATGGCTGCTAAACCTGAAACTAATGAGAATCCCTTTGCAGCTACTAATGCCATACAAGTAAGAATTGATGAAAATGTTAGACTATTAGCTGAATTACATGCTAAGTGGGAAAGAGAAGATGAAATTGCTAGAAACATTAGTGTTTCTACTATCGCCACCACTAGTGTTGAGGCTAGTAATAGTTCTACTACTCAAGATGATAAATTTGATTTTGATCTTGATGGTTGCAATATCTCTGAAGTTATTAAGTTCCTACAAAAGCTTGCTAAAAGTCCTAATGCTAGTGCTGTGAACATGGCCTTTACAAAACACATTACTGATGCTCTCATAAGGATTAAAGAAGAAAAGATGAAACATAAAGCTTCTATTCCTATTAAACAAGAAGATGGTTGGGAACCCATCATTAATATGAAAGTGAATGACTTTGATTTCAAAGCTTTATGTGATCTTGATAGTAGTGTTTCTATTATGCCTAGAAGGATTTATGATATGCTTGATTTGCCTCCACTTGAGGATTGTTATTTGAATGTCCCACTTGATGATAATGCTAAAAAGAAACTCATGGGGAGTCTTAATGATGTCCTTATTATGGTTAACAATGCCTATGTCCCCGTTGATTTCTATGTTTTGGATGTTGAATGCAATGCTTCTTGTCCTATTACTTTGCGAAGACCTTTTCTTAGAACTGTTGGTGCCATTATTGATATGAAAGAAGGCACCATTAAATATCAACTCCCACTCAAGAAAGGTATATAACACTTCCCTAAGAAGAGATAGAAGATTTCTTTTGCCCCTCCTATGAAAACAAAATTTGGTTTCAATGCTTTTTCATTTGAGAACACTTGATTCTTTTTCTTGCTTCTTATGCCTAACTTAAAGGCGTTAAAGAAAAGTACTTATTGGGAGATAACCCAAAAGTTTTAGATGAGTCTTGGAAGTTATTAATTCAGTAATAACCGCTCCTTATCCTTTTTATTTGCTTTTTGTGCCAAGAGTAACCTCTAATGAGAGAGAAGTAATGATTGGGAAAGTTGCTGTCCTGAAACAGATTTCTGTGCTTCACCGTAAATATTTGTGTCAAATCTCTGAATGTCTTTTTGAGGCGTGGATTTTTGTGCTTATGACCCAGGTTGTTATCTAACTTTCGTTAGTTCAACACTTTCTGATTTGAGCAACAGAAGGTCTTTGAAAAAATTCGTCTTTACCTGCTGGTCTGTTTTGACAGATTTCTGACATTTTCTGCATTTGCTTCTTGTTGGTTCTTTTTGAGTTCTTTTGGGGAATTGAGCTTTTTGAGGGAAGTGATACAGTAGCTAGTGTTCTAATGGAAGTTTATTTGGTGTTAAAACTGAATCTTAAGACTTATTTATCTTGAGTGCACTAATGTTGCTAATAGAGATTGTGTGAAGTTTTTGTATGAAGGAAAAATTTCAGGTGTATGGAAGGAATGAGTAATGAGATGAAGGATGGACTAAAGCTCAAGCTTGGGGATGCCACATGTGTCACCCCAAGACATATCCAAGAAGTACAAGCGTCAAAGCTTGGGGATACCCAAGGCATCCCCTTCTTCATCAATAAAAATTCCAGGTTTCTTCCAAACGCTTCATTTTTATTGTTTCATGCACAGTTGTGTTGTTCTTGGAGCGTCTTCTTTTTCGTTTTTGTTTTGGTTTTCGTTTGCTTTTGTTTTCTTAGTTTTCTGAATAAATTGGTTGGACCCCCTCTTTCATACATTGGTTTGCAAATAGTTTGGTTTAGATTGGAAAAGAGAAGGAAAGTCCATGCTTATGTGGTAAAAAGAGCTCGTTTTTTACTGTGGCCTATGCTTTGTCATGCCATGCTTGATATTGTTTTGGCTTTATGCTTAGTATTCTTTGCTGTAGCATGACTTGTTATAAACAATTGAGATTGTTTAATGTGCCTTGGATGAATCATGCATTGTTTTAGCATATTAAAGCATAGTATAGTGGTATTCTCATTTGATGCTTTATTTGGGTTGACTTAGCGCATGTTCACACCATGTTATGACTATCTCAAGTCAGCTAAGCCTTTATGATCCTTTAGTTTTCAACTTGTAGTATCACTTTATGCTTTGATCAATGATGTTTTGTCGCTCTGCATGATTATGGCCATTATTGATCTCTTAGTTTGTCGCTCCCAGTCTTTTGCTAGCCTCCACAACCAAGTATGAGTTCCACTCATGCATCCAACTCCCTAAACCAAGTTATTCCAAAGAGTCCACCATACCTACCTACTAGCTTATGCTATTCCAAGTATATTCATGATTTTGTTTACCTTCCAAATTAAACTTGTTATGAGAGAACTAGTGATTAAAGCTCTCACGAACTTGATGGCACACTTTACTTTTCTTGCCCTTAATAAACTTGAACCATTGTGTCGTCTATGTTGTATATGCTTGCACTTATTTGTTGGGGATTACCAGAACCATGTTTTCATGGGGAACGCTTTCAACATTGCACTTGGTACTTGTACCTATTTGATATCATGCTCTTTTGTATATAGATGTCGTCGGTGTGAAATGAAAGGGGAGCTTGTAAGTCCATGGAGTTATGTATATGTGTTAGAGAAACGCCTGGGCCGCTGGTCTAATCCATGCTGACATGGTGGAAACCTGCAGCGTAACCATAATGAGCTGTCTATGAAGCATTCTTCTTATAAAAAAGAGTCCTATATTGAGAAAAAAGAGAAAAAGAAAAAAAAAGAGATTATGAAAAGAGGAAAGAGAGAAAAAGCACCATATTCCCATGGTAAATAAGAAGATTGCTGAGATGCTCGTTGTCTGCTTGCCTTGTCATTTTGATATGGGGATTCTTCCTTATCATCGGGCAAGGGGTACCCCGTTGGCGGTTCTCTATGATACACATGTACTTACGGTGACAAGAACTTACCGGTGACTAAACTTGAGTAGCATGAGGAGCGACCCTCGTATACAAGGAACATGAGATTCCTAACTTATACTTCATCAAGCACGTACACCATAATTTGTTCACTTTAACCTTAATCACTTCAAGATGCTTATGATAGGGGCAATGAGAGCTGAAAGCTATAAGTACCATAATTTTTGGAAGCTCTTTATGAGACTTGAATCCCTGCTTCCTTCTATGAAGGCCTTTCTTCCACCATTACATATTGAGTCTCAACCTTCTACCTTTATGCACCTACTTTGAGAGCATAGTGGCCATTCTTAGTTCTATGTGCATTGTCCCAAGACTAGTTGATTGATGCATAACTTGATATTGTTTGTTTTAAACTATTTGTATCTAGTCACTCTTATGAACTTTGAAGGTGTCCTATGCATTTATATTTGCTACTCTATGAGGGACAAGTTGAATACTATTATGCTATGTTTTCTTTATGTGAAACAAACAAACGTCTTGCAAAGCATTGTTATTCATGAATCTTTTGTTTGTGCCTTTTCATGTTGCATCATAGTTTCTTTGTCTTATTGCTAGAACTTTGTCTTTCATGTTATGATTGAAGTACTATGATCCCAGCTTTGAATGTTTTACAAATACTTTGATCAAGTCTTTGATGGTGCATGTCACCTCAAAAATTATTCTTTCTTTTTATCACTTACCTACTCGAGGACGAGCAGGAGTTAAGCTTGGCGATGTTCATACATTGCAAATGTATCTATAATTTTTTATGTTCCACGCTTGGTTTTATCCAAATTCTTGTGTTTTGTCCACACTTTGGAGTACTTTTCATATGATTTCTTGGACTAACCTATTAACGAGAGCCACAGTGCCAGCTGCCTATTTTCTGTTGTTTTTGGTTCCAGGAAAGTCAGAAAATGAATATTCTCGGAATTGGACGGGACAAAAGACAAAGTGCCTATTTTTCCGGAAGTCATCAGATGCCAGAATACGAGACGGAGAAGGGCTGGGGGCCGGCCAGACCACCTGGCCGTGCGGCTAGGGCTGACCCGCGCCAGGGGGTGGTCTGGCCGACCCTGGCACCCCCTCGGCCTCTCCTTCTGCCTATAAGATGCCCTCGGGACGATAACCCTAAGTACCCGATCAAAAATCCATGAAAGAGTCTGTAGCCGCTGTCATCTCCATCCCTAGATCGGGAGGGATCTGAAGCTCTTCCGGGCACCCTGCCGAAGAGGGGAGTTCACCCTGGAGGCCTTCTTCATCACCATGCAAGCCTTCGGTATGATGCGTGAGTAGTTCATCCTTGGACTACGGATCCATGTAGTAGCTAGATGGATGGTTCTCCTCCTTTGTGCTTTCATGTTTAGATCTTGTGAGCTCCGTTCATGATCAAGATCATCTATTTGTAATTCTGCATGTTGTGTTTGCGGGGATCCGACGGATATTGAGATGCTATTTTAGATTGATTATTGATTCTATCATGTCTTTGTTATTTGTGATCTTGCATGCTTTCCGTTGTTAGTAGCTATCTTGGCCAAGTAGATGCTAGCAACTCCAAGAGTTAGTATTTATGCTCGATAGTGAGTTCATGCCTCTGGTAATCTGGGGAAGTGACAAAAATCTCTAAGGTACTAGATGTCCTGTTGCTACTAGGGAGAAAACAGCAATCCTTTGTTCATAGAACAATCGTATTGTTTACTTTACACGCAGTTCGTAAAGCAATAATCTGTTGCTTGCAACTTAATACCGAAGGGGGTTCGGATGATAACCCGAAGGTGGATTATTAGTCATAGATGCAGTTGGATGGCGGTCTATGTATAATGTTGTAATTCCCAATCAAATCTCAAAGGAGTCAAGATGATTAGTATATGCATGTATTACTTTCTCGATGTTTGTCAATTGCCCCGCTATAATTTGTTCAGCCAGCATGCTATCTATCTAAGGAGAGCCACCTCTAGTGAACTATGGATCTCGGTCCTTTCTTTTACATACAATCTACAAATTGTTTACTACTTTGTGTTTACTTTGTACAAACTATTACTTCCTTCCATTCGTTACGTTTAATCCTTTGTTTTCAGCAAAACACGGTGAGATTGACAACCTCATCGCAAGTTGGGGATAGAGTTCTGTGGTTGTGTTGTGTAGGTCTCCACGTTGCTACTAGCACTGGTAGTGCGCCCTTCCAAAGCTCAGCTAGCAACACCTTTGGGGTATTTCCTTGATCCTACAGGTTCGATTAAACCTTGGTTTCATAACTAAGGGAAACTTGCTGCTGTGCTCATCATACCTTCCTCCTGGGGTTCCCAACGAGCTCTAAATCAACACCGAGCCATCAGTCCTCCGCGAGGATTGCGAGGCGGCTAAGGCGGCGACAAATGCAACATTGGGCGGTGCTTGATCTTTGGGTCTCCCCTTCATCGCAGGTTAGTTCTGGTTCGTCGGATGGGAGCAGAAGTGCTTCTGCTATGGATCGATCACGTTTGTCTAGATCTTACCAAAGACCATTGTTGGATCCTTCGGTCATTTCATGTGAGGATGCAGTCGATGATGTCGGTGGATGGACTTTGGTTCACCAGAGACGATCGTCGAAGCTTGCTTTGCCTTTGTTTGGATCTGGTGATCCATCTCTATCGGCATTTTCAAATTTTTGTTCGCTGGGGCTGACTCAGGCCTGGACGAGGTCTCGTTTTGCTGGCCCATTGTCTGGGCTGGTTGAGGCGTACGACTCCCTTTCCGTATTTGTGAATCCGACGGTCTCAGATTCCTTGTTTTCTAGGTCTGATCCCGTACCACCTACCGATGTGTTCTTTGGATCAACTATCGCCATCGCCGCTCGTTTTGCTCCTGCGACCGAAACCTAGCGGGGAGACAGCTTGTTGAGATGAACTACGGTGGTGGCAGTGGGGGTGGACCTGGGAGAGGTGGTGGAGGTAGAGGGTTTTACAACAACAACTCCAACCACAACAATTCGGGGAGGGGCCGAGGTTTTGGCCCAAACAATGGCGGTAGGAACTTCTTTCAAGGTGAATCTAGCGGTACGGAAGGTCGTGATTCTGCTGGTGATTTCCATGGTGATGGTGGTGGTTTTCATGGTGGAACGGGTTTCAACAACCATGGTTGTAACAATGTGGATATGGGTTATCAGAATCGTCGCCAAAATGAGTTTAGGGCTTCACGTGGAGGTGGACAAAATTGGAACGGTGGCCGCTTCGGTGGTCGCACAAGCTATGGGAACAATGCTTCTCGCAATTTTCATGGCAATGGTAACCAGGAGAAGCAGATTGGTTTGTCTTCTCAAGGTACTCTTGATCAACATGTGTTGAGACAGGTGGTTGATGCTGTGAGTGCTGTTGCGCAACGTGGGGATATTCCCATTCCACAACATTCGCCCTCGGTGGTCAGAGTTGGGGGGGGGGGGGAGAATGCTGACCTTGCAGCTGGGTAGGTCGTTTCTGCCGCGACACAAATTCCTCCTACCGTGGGTGCCGGGAAGGCTGCCGAGCCGATTGTGCAGGCCGTTGTGGCCGTGACATGAGATGCGGCGGAGGAGTCTACTGTTCAACACATTGCTGCTGATATGGATGTGGATGGCAATGGACCTGCCAAGAAGCCTAAGAAAAATGAGAAACTTCGGTGTTTTAGATGCAATCAAGTGGGACACTTTCATGAGGATTGTACAGTGGTTATATGTGACAACTGTGAGTCACCTCAGCATATCACAGCCTCGTGTACGTTGTTACTTGCTCCTAAGCCCACTGTGATCGTTCATGGGCTTGCCTATGAAAATTGACTTTTTTGGAAATGCCTACAACTGCTTCGTATCGACCAAGGGTTGAGAATTCAAGAGTTGGTAGGGTGGTTGTTGAAGGACGTTCGTTGTCGGTGGCTCAGGTGATTGATATCTTAAAACGACTGGTTCTGTCACCTAACTACATTTGGGAGGTAATTGAGTTGCAACCGAGTGTTTTTAAGGTAAAATTTTCTACTAAGGATGAATTGATTCGTATGAAATTACTAAAGCAATATCAAATCCCTGATACCCCTATTTATCTCAAATTTGAGGAGTGGGGAGTTGTAGATGAGCATATGTTCTTGCTACCTGAGGTAACGGTTCAGATTGATGGGGTGCCAAAGGATGTCAGAGGTGATTTTTTGGCACTCTCGGATTTGGATCACTGTTGGGGAAGACAAAGCATGTTGATATGCCATTCACCAGGGAGAAGGGGATAGTTAGAGTGGTGGTTTACTATGTTGACCCTAAGTTTATTCCTGCTTATCTCGACTTGTGGATCAAGAGAGGTTGTTTTCGCCTAAAGTTTTTCATTAAAGGATCCCAAACTATAAATGAGGCACAAACAATTGGTTCTCACAGCAAAAAAGATGGGGAAGATGGGGACAATAATGGCAACACGGATGCTACTAGCAATATGGAGGAGGATAAATCTTTAGAACAAGCCAAGGAAAATGTTGATGATTCACACAGTTCTAGTGGGGGTGTGTTACCTTCTGGAGAAGTACAAGCTGCATCGTTGCAACGTGTATCAATGTTGGTTCTTTCTATTTACCAATGAAGGAGGTACCTGTTTTTTATGCTATTTCTGTAAATGTTATGATAAAGATAATTCTCCTAATTTTTCTAATTGCTTGAACTCACCAATTGCTAAATAGGATCTGGTTCTTCCACTAATAATTTCACCAACAAGCATTACTGCACCTATGGTTGATCGGTTAGTAGATGTAATGGAGGAAGTGGATTTGGTTCAACCGAGCTGTAATTCTCTGTCGAGAACCTCTACCGTGGCAGAAAATCGATCTGTCGCGGTGCCGCGACAGGCTGCCGAGGCCGTTTTGGCTGCCGCGGCAGCGGGCGAGCTGGGTTCTGCCGCGTCAAGCTTTACCTCTACCGGGGGCGCGCGGCAGGCTGCCAGGGACGCGCGGCAGGCTGCTGCGGATGTCTGTGCTGCCGCGGCAGAGGATGTGCTGCCGGTGGATGATGTCGTCATGCATTTTGCTTCTGTTGGAGGGGTGCGACTGGCAGTGGATGCTACTCGCCAGGACTCTGACATGCTTGCTCACATCACGGATGGTGTGAACGACTGTGCTAGAAAGGATAATCTGGAGGGTTGCTCGATGAAGGTTGGGACTCCTTTCACTCTTGCTATGAAGAATGGGTTTTCTGGCGGCAAAACCAGGGCTGCGGCATCTTCGGGGGACATTCTCACTCGTCCTTCTCTGGCGGATATTATTGCCTATGGAGGAATATCCACTTCTGCTGCAACTGAAATCCGATCGAGTGATCGGGTCAGGACTCAGCCTAATGCGGACACAACATAGCTGGAGCGTGCGATGGGGATTATGCAGCGTCGTGACGGCGTTTCAGGTAAAAATTTGAACCCCACTTTTTCGATTAATTCTTTTTCTGATGTTGGGATCATTGAACATGCTAATTCGTTGGGGGTTTCTATGGGTAACTCATCAGTTGAAAAAAGACAACAACTAAGTTAATTAAAGATAATGAATTACATAGAACTTTAACTTTGCTTAAACATGGTGGTTGTAAAAAGGATACTCGTGACTTAGGGGAAACTAGTTTGGCTGTATATAGGGTATCAAACTTATGTGATGATCTTGTGGTGGAGGAGGTGACTGAGCTAGATGATCTTGCCGAGAATCTAGCTCGAGAAACTACCCAGGCACGTGGGTGCAAGAAGTGAACTTATGATCCCAGTATGGTTCGTCGAGGAACTAGAGTTATAATAAAAGAAAACTTTTTGAGATGCAAGGTTTAAGGGGAATGGTTTGAAATAGTGAAGGTTTTAGAGATACTGCCAAGCACCTTTTTGTTTCGGAAACGATTAGGGAGCGAAAACTAGATTTTGTCGCTTTACTTGAAACTGGGAGATCGAATTTTACGATTCCCTTTCTTAGGCATCTGACACCTAGGAGGGAGTTTGCATGGTTCTGCTTACCCCCCATGGTCGCTCAGGTGGAATTCTGGTCGGGGTTAATACAGAAACTTTACAAGTCAACAAGGTTGATTCGGGAGATTTCTGTGTTAAAATCCATTTGAAGTGCCGAAATGATGGTTTCCAATGGGTTTTGGTTCCTGTTTATGGTGCGAATCAAGATAATTTGAAGCATGAGTTTCTCGCGGAATTAGTTCATGTGTGCGAGAAGGTTGACTTACCATTGTTGGTAGGAGGTGACTTTAACATCCTAAGGAGGAGAGAAGATAAGAATAACGATAATTTTAGTGCCTGGTGGCCTTTCCTCTTCAATTCTATTATTGAAAGTCTAAACCTAAGGGAGATTGTTCTTTCTGGGAGATAGTATACTTGGGCTAATAGACGAGACAACCCTACATATGAAAAACTCGATCGGATTCTATCGACCATCGAATGTGAACAGAAATTTCCGCTTGTGTCTGTGTGTGCTCTAACACGCTCGGGTTCGGATCACACACCACTTCTGATAGACTCGGGAGTTCATGCTCATATGGGGAATAATCCTCGTTTCTCATTCGAGTTTTCTTGGTTGCGACAAGAAGGTTTTTTCGATCTTGTTGCCACATAATGGAATTCAGTTAAATGTGGGGGTTCACCTATGGAACGTTGGCAACATAAAATTAGACATTTGCGTAGCTTTCTTCGTGGTTGGGCTAAAAACCAAAGTAGTAAGTATCCATCATTGATGAACTGGATTTAAAATCTGAAATCAAACTGTTATCTGTTGAGGAGAGAAAGACTCTAAAGTCTGCAAATAAAAATGTTACCAAACTTAGGCGCGATGAAGAGTCCAAGTGGGCACAGCGAGCCAAAGTTAAACATATTCAAGAAGGTGGGAACAGTACCAAATATTTCCACCTGATTGCTAATGGCAAACATAGGAAAAAGAAAATTTTCCAACTCGAGCAAGATGAAGGGACAATTGTGGGAGAAGGTAATTTGAGGGTATACATATCGGAATATTATAAGAAACTATTCGGAGAACCGATTCCAAATAGTTCTAGTCTTATGAAAGACATTAATAATGATATTCCCAAAGTCTCACCCGAAGAAAATGAGATTTTGATACAGCCGTTTACTGAACTTGAGGTTTATGATGCAATTTCTTCTATGGAACACAACAAAGTTGTAGGGCCTGATGGATTCCTTGCGAAATTCTATCAGACTTTTTGGGCTGTGATAAAACATGATGTAATGGCTTTGTTTGCAGCGTTGCATGAGAATGATGTATGACTGTTTAAACTAAATTTTGGTGTTGTCACCTTGCTGCCCAAAAAAGAAAATGCGGTACAAATTCAACAATATAGGCCGATTTGCTTACTGAATGTTAGTTTTAAAATCTTTACCAAGGTTGCCACAAATAGAATATCTGTGATTGCTCATAAAATTATCAGATCTACTCAAACAGAATTCATGCCTGGAAGGCATATTCTGGAGGGGGTAGTGGTTTTGCATGAGACAATTCATGAGCTTCATAAGAAGAAGTTGGATGGGGTTTTATTCAAAATTGATTTTGAAAAAGCATATGACAATGTTAAGTGGCCTTTCATGCAACAAGTTCTTCGTATGAAAGGTTTCCATCCATCATGGTGTAAGTGGATTGATAATTTTGTTCGCGACAGGAGTGTGGCTATAAGGGTTAATGATGATATTGGTTATTACTTTCAAAACAAAAAAGGTCTTTGACAAGGAGACCCGTTATCTCCTTTGTTGTTTAATGTTATGGCCGCTTTGCTTGCTATTCTTATTGATAGAGCTAAAGAGAATGGTCATGTCGCAGGTTTGATCCCCCATCTTGTCGAGGGGGGGGGGGTATCCGTGCTCCAATATGCGGACGACACTATCATATTCATTGAACATGATTTTCAAAAAGCGGTAAACATGAAACTGATTTTATGTATTTTCGAACAACTCTCTGGTTTAAAGATCAATTTTCATAAAAGCGAGATCTTTTGTTTTGGCAAAGCTGCGGAACAATAGAATACCTATAAGAAAATCTTCAGGTGTGAGGCTAGCGCCTTGCCTTTTAGATACCTTAGGATCCCTTTATATCATAGGAAACTCCGCAATTCTGAGTAGAACCCCGTGGAAACTAGATGTGAAGGAAAGTTAAGTTGTTGGAAAGGAAAACTTTTATCATATGGTGATAGACTTGTTTTGATTAATTCGGTTTTATCGAGTTTGCCTATGTTTATGTTATCTTTCTTTTTATTACCTAAGGGTGTTAGGAAAAGGATAGATTTCTATCGTTCACGCTTCTTTTGGCAAGAGGATGAACATAAGAAAAAATATAGACTTACTAGGTGGAACATTATTTGTCGCCCGAAAGACCAAGGCGGTTTGGGGATTGAGGTGTTAGAGTTAAAAAATAGATCACTATTGTAGAAAGTCTTATAGCCTCCTGGTGGTTAGTGACTAGCAAAACTTTGCCTGTCACTAGTATGTATTCCTACTGACGGGCGCCGATAAGCCTGTCACTAGTCCAAAACACTAGTGACAGGCGCATAAAATCAACTGTCACTAGTACCTCTATTGGAGGGCAGCTGCACGGAAAAATTACTTAGTGACGGGCATGTATGAATGCCTGTCACTGAGGATGGTATGAGTAGTGACAGGCCCAAATATTGGCTGTCACTAGTATTTTCCGTGCATGCCAATTGCAAGGGGCAATTTCTTAGTGACAGACAACGCTAAAGGCCCGTCACTAAAGTTTGTCACTCGGAGAGGTTAGATCAGATATTTTACCCAAAAATATTTCTTAGACTGTATTCAAAGTTAATAGTTCATTGAGGTAATCATGGTTATCTAGGGAAGCAGGAGTGGATCAAAACGAAAGCTCTCATGTGCGCTGCAAGTGCATGCGCTGAAAAAAACACATCCACGCGGTGGATGGTGTCGTTGATGAAGAGGATTATGACCAATTCAATGATCCAGATACTGATGAAGAGGACGAAGTTACCCAAAACTCCGTACCTACCAGAAGAGATCAAACTACATTATCCGCCACGCGTTCCTTCAAAAGACGCAGTCACTCCGAGAGTCTAACATATACACGGAAGAAAATTAAGACTACCGTTGAGAAGATTGTTGATGGCGACAAAACGGAAACCTAATTTGTTTCGATGCAAGATGTTATGAACTATCCTATATTTTCGTGAATTTTAGTTCTTTCTAAGTTTTATATAGATCTTATATGCACTTTTTTATCATTTTTGGTTATTTTTTCATGTGTAATTACGAATCAGTACAGTACACTGAGTACTTACCTAAAAAAATAAAAAAAGAGGTACACGAGCGAGTACCCTTTCCCCAACAACCGCTGTCTCGCTCCCTGTCCCCATCCCCGATTCCCAGACTCCACCCGCCGCCATCCCCTCCAACGCCGTCGCTCACAGCGGCGCCTCCCATCGAGGCGAGGACGCCGCCCTCCAGCGTCGCCGCCGCCCTCCAGCGCCTCCGCCCTCCAACGCCCCGCCGCGAGGACGCCGATGCCCGAGGACAAGACTGCTCTAGAGCTGCGTTGGTTCCTCCCCTACACCACCAGGCCCACTGCCGCCGACGCATCCCAGGACTCCCCGCCGACAGCTGTGAGTGTTGCTACCCTCGGTCTCTCGCGCCCGGACGCCCTTCATCCAGGGTTTCTTTCAGCGCCGCCGCCGCCCTGCACCGTCGGCGTCTCGGCCACCCGCCCCGACCTCCTCCGGCTAGGAGGCAAGCCCACCACATCTTCCTCGGCACCGGCAAGAAGGCAAGCTCTCCGTGTCCTACTCCCTTCCCTTCTCAGTTCTCACCAGGGTGAATCGTGAGGATATACACATTTTTTTCAACTCTAATCATTCCGAATTGACCAATCAAAACGCTATTGGGCTGTTGATCTGCCCAAGTACCTGACTTGCGAATACATTTTCACTTGTAAGCTTGTAAAGTAGTATTCCTGTTTGGGTGGGTTCCTGTATTCTTTCTTTCTCACAATGGATACTAACATTATGTAGCAAACAGATCTAGAAATTCTGTGCAAAGAAACTGCAGGACTATTTATCATTTAGTTCATGTTCATTTTTTTCTGAAAAATCTAATCTGAGACTGGATTGAGTAGCCCATTCGCAGCTGAGCTTAGCTGGACTGGAGTATCTAATCTTTATTTTGATCTACACCATTCCCTTTTCATAGCTCTCTCCACCACTTTCTCAGTCAGTTTACTATCTGAATCTTGGTATGAATCTTGCTCAGCTTATTATTTCAACCTTTGTACATCTGCTGGTTGTTTAATACCAAACTAGTTTATCCTCTGTTGGTTATTTAATCTTGTTGATATATATGTCCCATTGCAAGAGATACTGGCTGCCTAATTTCATGTAAACAGATCGATCTGTCTTGTTTAATTTACGTACTTGTCTCGACAGTAGTTGTTTAATTTACGTACTTGTCTCGGTCGGTTTGTGGCATTTAGATTTATCTGTATATTTGATGGTGTAAATTTCACATATATATTTTCTAAAAAATTGGTGTATATTTCACATATCTATTTTCATAAATTTTAATATTTTAATTACAAAGTAGCATTCGACACTATAGCTAGCAGCCTTTGGCTGGATTCAAGTACACGTAGCTAACTAGCTATCACCTAGCAAGTAGCTCCAGGCATGCGTCGACTAGCTAACCTGCTAGCCGTGAATCGCTGAGGCCAGCTTTGCTAGGAACCACGGGTTGAACCCGCGGGTTCAGGCCACATTCTGCTGTGGAGCGGGGTGGGTGCGGGTGTAAAAATCTAGCGGGGCGAAGTGGTGTGGGTTTACGATAGAAATTAGTGGCTTGGTCTGGATTTAATAATTAGGTTAAGTGCATGTGGTGTGGGCTGGATAAGGTGCGGGTTTTGCCCCATTCTCACCTTGAATCATGGATGCATATTTTTGCGCAATGTAAATTGGTCGACCACCTTGAAGCATTTCATAATTTCATTGCTGCACCAACCATTTTATATTTTCCTTTGCACAAATAAATGTGAGCCTCTGAATAATTTTAAACTGTTTGTAGGAATGGAAGAATCTTCTGACAGTTATGACTCATCTACTGATGATTCCGGTTCACCTTCTGATTCTAAAACTGAAGAAGTTATAGAACAACAAACTGAGTCAGACGAACAACCATCGAAGGAGAAAAGGGCCTGCAAGCCTAGGAAGCCCAACGAGCTGACCAATGATACGTTCAAAATCACTAGAATCGATGGCAGAGGAGTTCCTGTCAGTCCTGTCAAGCATGCCAAGGGTTTCAGTAATGCCGTAGGCTGCATCATTCGTGAAACCGTGAAGATCACATGCATGGACATAAGGGCAAAGGATAAGGAGAACCTTAGAGAAATGCTCTTCAACAGGCTCTTTAACCGGTATATTTTTGAAGATGCTGAAATGAAAAAAAAGGTTCGCCATAAAGCACTAGGCACGATGACCAAAGCCTTGAATACATGGCGAAACACGGCGAATAAGATGAAGGACAAAGATTTTGAGGAAGTGATCAAGAAGAAATGGCCCCAAATAGAAGAGGAGGATTGGAAACAGTTCCTTGCAAGTCATTCTGGTGTTGATTTCACGAAGAAGATCTCTAAGGGGAAGGAAATGCGGGAGTTGAACACACTGAACCACAAACTCGGCAGCCGTGGTTATTTAGGGAAGAAGGTAAAATGGGACAAGGAGGACGCATCAGCTGGGAAAGAACCCCCATTCTCCTACATCGAGGCAGGCCGAGGAAGGGATTTTGTGAGGGCCTGTGCATCTTATGACCCAGTGACGGGGGAACCGGTCTTCAAATCCATTAAACTCGTGAGCGTGCATGATAAGCTCATGGTAAAGTTGGAACCATTCTTATATGATTACTTTTCCAAGCTCAACCTACATAAGTTTGCATAATCTGTAGCATATTTGACCACTCTTACATGATACTGATTAGTTGATTGTTTCTCAATCTAGCATATAACATTTCTAAAATACTTTCGTGTCCATGCACCAAATGCCCAGAAGAAAATTCACTGATCACTAGTCATAGTGTATGCTCCCATTGTTTTCAATCGTTGCCTGTGATATCGAACACTTGTTAATTAACTGACTTAAATCAAAATTGGTGCTGAAAGAGTCTCAAATTGAAAGCTCCTTGGATTCAGTTGACTGCGAGAGGTGGGAGGATCCTCTCGCAAAAGCTCTTGGCGGGAAGGAGCATCGAGGCAGTGTGAGAGGTGTGGGGAATGGGGCTTCTTGGAGGAATATTTTCCTGAAGATAAGGAGGTTGCCCGTGATAGGAGGAGAGCCAGATCCACTGCCCGTCTGCAGGTTAATTTCGACGAGCGGGTGGCAGCGGTTGCCTAGGTAGTTGCTGCAGAGACGGTGAGGCGTATATTGGCAACACAACCCCTGCATCTAAATACCAATCTTTTGATCCCTCATGAGGCACATACACAATCAAATTCCAATCAGTTGATCCCTCGTGACGCGCATGCACAGTCACCCAGTATTGGTGGACGAATCAGTAGCAACTCGTTTGTCTCTCGCATCCCAACGGGGACGCTGAATCCATTAGAAGACATCACTGTAAGGATATAGATGTGAATAAAATTGTGTCGACAATAATATTTTAATTCTTTGTAATCTAACATTCATTGTTGCAACTTATGCCTCGCTGGACCTTACTCCTTGCCATCTGTTGGCACCCATGATGGATGGGAAGATGGTAACGGTTGCACACGGGCGAGTGCATCCACTGACCAAGGAGACCAAGCTGCACTGTGTGGATTTACCACCGGACATGGCAAAGGTTGAGGTGAATAAGGTGCTTGAGCCCTTTGATGATTTGGATGTTGATGGCCGTCACCCCGAGCCGGGTTGCAACAAACTAGGACAATGCAAGGGATATATCATGAAGTGGCCAAAGGATGCGATAAAGTTGGTGGGAAAATCCACTCGCACAACTCTGCAGAACTCGAGCAAGACAACCACCCCAGCAAATGAAGTGGGTATTTGTGCCCCTCTAACATATGAGGACTTGGATGGAGCTCAACGCGAGGAGGATGACATGGACAAAGACCAAGGGTTTGGGTCTAATTCATATGTGGGCCCCAAGCATGGTGCCTCTAAAAAAGGAACTCTCCTGATGAGGCAACATCTCCGGAACCGCAACATGTAAGAAGAAAGAAGAAAGACAAGGTGGATAAAAAGGAGAAAAGGTTAAAAAAATCATTGTCCTACGGATCAACGAATGCAAAAGGAGAACGAGAAAGTGGTCAATGGCGGAAACATCATATCCGCGGCGAGCGCTTGGTACCAATGGATGAGTTTGAGAGCCTTTCTGTCGATATGAAGGCTCTGCATCGGAATATTACAGAGCTAGAAAGTCTTGAAGGTCATGCCTCACATTACACGGCTATGGTTCCAAAGGATTACCGCCACTTTGTGACCAAATATCCGGCAGACAAGTTCTATCTAGAGTTTCCGGAGATCTTTAGAATGTTCAACTTAGACTTGCTGGAGTCCTCCCTTGTTAGGCTATGGGCGTTATAACTAGTCAGAGAGACTAGACAGAATAAAGAACTTGCCGATGTCGGAGTTGCTGATCCTTATCACATGCATGACAAAAACCTAAGCTCCAAAGAAGGTGTTGAGCTTATTTTGAGAGAGTGCATCTTACCTGCATTGCAAAATAATAAGGACAAGAAGTACATACTAGTGCCCTACAATCCAATGTAAGTCATACTCGGTCTTAATTGCTTTTCTAAATGTAGAGATATTGATTTTATCTCCTGGATTGTTGATTGCTATATATTTATTTCTGTTCATTATTCAGTTTCCAACCTTTGCTTTGCACTGAACTTGGGTTGTTTATTATTCACGAAGTATTAATTTACTAGGATTGTTCACATGTTTGTGTAGAGGTCACTGGGTTCTTATTATCCTCATGGTGAAGGAATGCAAGGCATTTTACTTGGATTCACTTAAAAACAAGTTGGAAAGGGATTACAGTGTGCTGTCAAAGATTCTGGATGATGCTCTATTCGAACATAGTTTTAGAGGTGGAATTGTGCCAAAAAAAGGTGGAGGTCGTGTACGCTTTAAGCATTATAAAGATGTTTGTTGTACACAGCAGCAAGATAGTGTGTCATGTGGCTACCATCTCTGCTACCATATGGACATGTTTGTGAGGTCACAGAAGAGTTTAAACAAAGGTGTAGATATTCAGTTGTTTGGTACTCATCTCGAGTCCAATCCATTTGACTAGAAGAAAAAGTTTACACGCATCCAAGGCATTTTCGCAAAAATCATCAACACAGAGGTCGCCTCGGAATCTGGGGTTTTCTATAGCGGTGATGACTCGACGGAGGTTCGTGATTCACGCACAAAGGTGGCTGCAACCCAATTGATCAAGCATGCATGATCCTAGAATGAGGTATGTGGCATTTTATTCTGTTTTTTCCTTGATTCTTTGTCTTTGCAAATTGTTAATCGACTTTATACTGGGTTGATATGTTGATACATAAGTAGCACCATCATACATCTATTCTTGTGCTATTTAATGTGCTTGCTAGTATTTTTAACCATTATGTGCAAGATAACTCTATTGCTTAGAGAAATAAATTCACTTTAAGAAACAATTCATGAAAGTCTGCAGACACCAATGAAAACAAACCTGTCAATTGTTGGTTCTTATACCCACTTGTCAGTTGTCCATGTCACTGTACAACATATAGGTATCTTCTTGAGATGAAAAACATATTGAATCAGAAAGTACTGAATATTGACTCTGCTGCTTGCAGGGAGAATCACTAGTTTGAACATATCCACACTGTATTTTTTTACTCCTAAAATTAGACTCACTCAAACATGCTTTGGTATTCCCGGTGATTCAACTGCTCTTCTTAGAACACACTCGATGTTTACACTCGATTTTTTCACCGATTACCGGCCTCCTCTCCACGTTCCTGTTTCCGAGCTAGAAATACTTTATCTTCTATGCTATACAAAAAATATAAAAAATTGGATCTAATAAAGGTGAACAGAACACTACTTTTAGGCCCAAGAAGTAATGGCAATTTGTCATTTTTGTGTATCATAGAGTATAAATTATATTATATCAAATTTTAAACATGTGTAGAATACATCTGTATGTACAGGCTTTTAAAACCATTTTTGAATTTCATAAACAAGGGGCTTCCTAGAGGCGAAACTCATTTTAGTATTTCCATATAGGAGGTGTACAACCTAAGCAAATAAGCTGCTTTGAACACATACACCTACTGTTTCATGGCGTAAACTACTTTGATGTGGGTGTCCACCACTTCTAACAAATTTGAGTCCATATAATTTTTTTCTGAAACAAACAGTACTTATATTACTCCTGCAAAAGTGAAGGAAACTGTCATCTCCACTATCCAGACCAGTAGGCAAGAACAGAATGAATTTGACAAAAACAAGTTACATGATCTATGCTTGCTCTCCAGACGGCTTGTTAACACGTCCAAATTAGTCCCCCTTCTCCTAGAAAACACTCCTGCCTGAACTTCCTTGGTGCAAGAGAAAATTGAAACATTGAGCTGTGTAAAAAAGTCAAAGTTGTTAATTAATTTCGATAAGCTTAGACAAATATCATATTTACGTATATTTTCTATGTTGTATCCAATAGTTGAAAATCATACGACAACTCAAATGATTTGTGTAGGTGTAAAAGCTAAATTAGAGATGAACTCAACGAGGCCTCCAATGAAGCACATACTACCAAAGTCTCATGTTAAGTGTCACAACACTTCTATTGTTACTCACCTGTCCCTTGTAGAGTAAGACAAATAGAATAACCCCAAAGGTTTGGCAACCCTACATTTGATGGCATGAATAATATGAACGTACCAAGCCATATTTTGTCAATTCTTTATGTCGAATCCGTTATTGGTCCTGAGCAGAACGAAGCTACTCCACAATGAAATATAAACCCCACAGTGGTTGATGAGACGCGTGTAATAGTCAGCTGAAACTAAGGGAAAATAGCGGCCAGTGGTGTACCTTTGGTATTGCGCTGGTGTAGCTAGGGAAAAACGGAAAGAAGAAAAAGAATTTATACAGTAGGAACCAAAAATTCTTAATCAAAAGTATAAGTATCTTACGATGAGTATCTCTTGTGATAGTATAAATCTCTGGAATAAGAGTATATCTTTGATATTTGTGACCACACCCTGCTGGTGGGAAGGGTATACAATACTAAGAGCATCACAATATGATCAGTTGAGAAGGGTAAGGAGTAATAGGAACAAAACATTAGATGGCGTGTTGCCTCTGTACGTAAGTATGTAAGCCCTTCCTCTAGTATTGGTAGTTGCGGCGGAAAGACGGGTGTGGGAAAACTTAAGCACGGTGGACGTGTGCCTGATCAGCTCATCCTTAAAACTGCACCACTAGATTTTTCTTCTTCAGAAACAATAGTTGCATTCTAACCATCCAAGTAGTCCCATTGCCACTGCATCTTAACGAAATCAGCTCTTTCTTATCTCAGCTTGTCAGCGAAGTCATGCCAATGAAGAACCAGACTGGGGAACCGGACTGTTTTGTAACCTGTAATGTTAGCATAGCTAAATATTATTGGAAGCATTTGGAATTTCATACACAGTATACATAAATGGAGACGGAAGTAATAGAAGTTGTACATAAATCTCGTGAGCTCTGTCCTGGTAGTATTAAAATGGTAAATACATAAGGATCTATCTTTTACCTTGCATCTGATAGAAGCGATTGTCTCATTCTGCTGTAACCTGCATGAAACTCCCTAACAAACAAAGAGAAATCTAAGTGAGACAGATCAATACAAAGAAGAGAGGAGACGGGTGGGAGTAGGAGGACACAACAAAGCAGGAGAAACCAACTACAAAGAGAGCAGAGCAAGCTGGCACTTGCAGGCGGGCTGAAGACTGGCCTGCAGCGATTGCTGCCGATTGCGGTCTTGCCGTGGTGGAGAACGACCGGAATAAGCGACCAACAGGTTATTTAATGGCAAAACTGCAAAGGTGATTTCTCAGTTCTGAAGTGTGTGCGTCAGTTTCTTGTGCATTCTTCATGGGGGAGATAAAGACGTGCAAGGGAAGTCGAAGAGAATACATGCGGGTGTGGCTAAAAAATCGGCTTGTGGCAATGCCACTGTCCTGGTCCGTGCAATAAGAATTAGTGCACCTGAGTGGGCTGGATGTTTCTTTCCTGAGGTGAAAGACTTGCGTACGTTAAATTGGACATGTCCCAGACTTTGTAACGGAGTAGCACGGATCAGTGGACGGTGATCTGCTTCAAATCAAACGGTTATGAATAAGCGATGAGGTGGATAGGCGGCATGTGTAGATAGACAAACTTAATGATTTTTACTGGGGTTCTACTTTATAAGAAGATATAGATTCATTTTCTGCTTTTGGGGTTCTACTTTCTTTTATCCTCAGCTGATGCTAGTTAGTACATACTCACATCTTAGTGTTGGGTACATAAATACTATGTCTAAACTGTTTAGTGTTTTTTCATTTCTGCAGATGGGCGTGGTGGTCTGCTCGAGGGTACTTAAACATGCCATATATGTTGGTAGTTCGTATGCGTCATGTGGGTCTAACATGATCTTTGGAGTTCAAAGGCGAGGAAACAGGCTAAGCCAAGTTTTTGTGGATGATGGTCCTATGCCATGTGTTATCTATGCAAAAATTATGTGATATTTGCACATGTGAACGTATTATTGGTACACCATTTTATTAAGCTATCTGAAATATCTGTGGAAAATCTATTTATTGTGCTATCTAGAATATTTAGGGAAAATGCATTTAATTTTTTTTATTATCGAAATGCACACCAGTGACAGGCGTGATAAAGGGACTGTCACTGAAAACCTCGTAGGCCCGCGGCCTCCGATCGCAACTAGCAACTAGTGACATGCATCTTGTTTGCCTGTCACTGATTCACACATACTAGTGACAAGCACGTAGAAACGACTGTCACGGGTACACGTACTAGTGACAGACACTTGCCCGTCACTAGTAGCCTTGTACCAGTGACTAGTCACTTTGCCTGTCACTAATGGACGTTTTGAGCCTGTCACTGATGGCCTATTCTGAAGTAGTGGATGCCTACTAACCAAATGGATTTATAAGTTATTGACTGAGGAAGGGGTATGGCAAGAGATTCTTTACAACAAATACTTGAAAAACAAAATATTAGCGCAAGTTGAAGTTAAACCAACTGATTCTCCATTCTCGAAAGGATTAATGGAGGTGAAAGATGAGTTCTTTACGTCTGGTACTTTCAAGATAGAAGATGGGAAAGGAACTAGATTTTAGGAGGATACTTGGTTGGTAGAGTCGCCTCTTGCAAATCAATATCCATCCCTATATAGCATTGTTCATAAGAAACATGTTCTGGTTAACTCAGTCCTCTCGCACAACCCTCTAAACATTACTTTTAGACGGAGTTTAACGGGATGTAAATGGGATGCATGGCTGCACTTATGTGAGAGGCTGATGGCTGTAAGTTTGACAGATAATCATGATAGTTTCCCGTGGAAACTAACGGAGACTGAGATTTTTATAGTGAAATCGATGTATGAAAACCTCATGAATATTCATCCGAGATTTTCCTCGAGGTATTTGTGGAAGTTAAAGATTTCCTTGAAAATAAAGATCTTCATGTGGTTTCTTAATACAAGAGTGTTGTTAACAAAAGATAATCTTACTAGGCGTTTGTGGAATGGATCAAGGAAATGTTGCTTTTGTGACGAAGACGAAACAATAGAACATCTCTTTCTTTCATGCCCTTTCGCTAAAGTTATTTGGCGTTTGATTTTTTGTACTTATAATTTACCACCTCCAACTAATATTACTAATATGTTTGGTAACTGGTTAAACGGGGTAGATAAAACGAACAAGGACAGAATCAGAATTGGCATTTCGGCCATATGTTGGTCAATTTGGAAATGTTGGAATAACTTTATTTTAACCGTACCGGAGTTCTATCTTTTTTACAGGTTATTCTTATGGCGGTACATTGGATTCAGCTCTAGGCTTTCCTTCTCCCAGAGCATCAGCGACAACCCATGGTTTCTGGGTGCACCCGTCTTGTGATGGTTACTTCGGATTTTTTCAGCCAGGCTTTATGGCGTCTTTCTAGCAGATTGACAGATGCCTAGTTGTTCTAGGTTTTATCTCGTGTGAGATCTTCTTGTGTTTGGTCAGACGGTTGGTGTATGTATCAACCATGTCTGTCAAGTGATTTGTAATACTCTCTGAATACTTTTTGATACTTTAATAAAAGGGTTGTGTGCACCTCAGGATGCAGAGGCCAGGGAAATCCCTATTTTGAAAAAAATATCTATTAGGCTTCTTGTCCCCCCAAGTCTTCTAGTATTATATAAACAGCCTAAGGGCTCACGATGTAATCACCTCTTGCAATATCAATACAATCTATACTTCCGCAATTTTTCATGGTATCAGAGCGGTTCGCTCCGCCTAGGGTTTAGCCACTGCTTTCGCCGCGCCACCCCCGGCGAGATCAATCTCTATGATCTCCGGCGGGGGCACCAAATCTCGTAGCTATTTTTTCTTCCAATTCCCTAGATCGGTTTAGTAGTTCTAGCAAATTTCTTTTTTCCTATTAGATCTATTTTTCTTCTAGCCACCAAAAGTATCGTCCATAGCCGCATGTTGTCATCACGCGCCTCTACTTCAACCTCGGCGTCGACTCAACTCCGGCAAATCATCATCAACGATCGTGGCAAGGAGACTCCGCATGGCGCCCCAAAGGACGCCTTCACGCGTTGCGTCGGCTGCTCCGTCCTCACATCGTCTCCACGCCGGCCCGTCTTCGCCAACATCTACCGGGACGCACGTTCCTGAGTACGGGCCTCGCCGTCAACAAAGGGCTGCATCGTTATCACCCGTGGTCATCATCACTGATAACCATCTACACTAACAACATAGCCACATCGTCGCCGCTACCACCGATCGTGGTCATCGTCAACGCCAACAAGTTCTTCTCCACGAGTGACGCCGCGCTCATACAAGCGTAAAATACGGGTCTAATCCCTGAAATCGACTACTGCTACAATTCAATTGCCATCGACAACTATCACCATCGTCTTCGTCCACCACGACCTTGCCGCCAGATACGCAGTCTAATTTTTATTTGCACAAGTTTGTGCTCAATTTTTTTCTTGCAGCCACTTCGTCTACTCCGACACGGCGGACAACTTCACCGACCGTTTACGGAAAATTTTCTTTGCTCCTCAATCCGGCTCTGGCACACATGGGTCATGATGGTCCCTGTCTTCGCACGTCCGGTATTGGCAATACCGATGCGTTCCTTCGTCCCTGACATGCTCCCGAGTCTGGCAAGCTCGGCATTGCGGGTCGAGCTACTTCTACCCAAATTACGTCTACCTCAACTACTACGGCTAATTCTCTAGGCTCAACAACGACATCGACCACAACACAACAACATCATCGACTTCATCAACGACGACGACATCTCCAATGGCACCATCGACCACAACTATAGCACCCTCACTCCAGGCTACATCGACATCGGCAACAAGGGCTACCACCTCACCTTCAGCTTATTTTCTAGTCAGACCGTCCGCGCCACTTCTATCTCTATTAGGTTAGGTTAAATTTGGTAGTTTAAATATTGTAATCCAATTCTATCTCTATTAGGTTTCTTGCCCCCAAGTCTTCTAGTACTATATAAACAGCCTAAGGGCTCACGATGTAATCACCTCTTGAAATATCAATACAATCTCTACTTTCGCAATATTTCAATTACCATGGACTGATATAATTCATCTAAGATAGCTTGGTATAAGTCCAGAAGTTTGAGATGAATGGAAGATTACGGAAAACTCTTACATCCTTTTTCGATGGCTTCTTTAATTTCCATGATTCAAAAAATGCATGATTGTAATGTTACATCCATTCTTATTCTAAAGAATTTCATTAGTATCAAAGTTTGACTCACTTCAGCACGGATAAGACAAAAAATAATTCCTACAAAGTTGTTGAGTCGTTATTTATTTTTGTAAAATGCAGTTCAAATAATTTCTTAGGAAAAATTTCTATGAGATTCAGTCCTACAAGTCAAACTACAATCATAGGAAAAATTACTAAGGATTCCAGTCGTACAAAATTTGTATGAAAAATCTTTGAATCAAAGAGACCCTTAATCTACCTTCCCATATATTCCCTCGAAGACCCTCTACTTTTAAGTTTTCTATTTATCTTGCAAAAGTGGTCGTTCCGCGAGCCCTAGCCAACCAGAGAAGGCTATATCATTGGGCGCTTACGGAAGCAAGAACACAACAACTTGTTCATATCATGGTACCTCTTAGTCCAGTGCTCTAGTTCAACAATTTCCTGGTGCCTTCCATGCCTATACGAAGTTGGGCAGATCCTCTCTCTAGGACTTAGCGACACCCTCTTCTGGGCCGGTCGTATAGCTCTGCTCGATTTTCAAAGAGTCAAAGCAAAAGAAGTTTGGAAGCGCTAATTGCCACGGTTCTGACCAATGAAAATAAATAAAAGGTGGATTGATGGAGCTGGAAAAATGTATAGGAGGAGAAAGCTTTGTATTTATGTGAGGAGATCGATCAGTCACTATTGGGATCTGCCCTATATACATGCTCCGTGAACGGAACAACAGTTACTGTAGTATACACTATCAAGACTTTTTCGACGTTCACATGGATGGTGCTTGAGGTATAGGACAACATGTGTGTCTCGGTCTATTTACTATTACTCTTGTACAATAGGGAATGGGCGATCAATCTTAGTCGGCTGACTTCATTCTAATATTTATAACACGTTAACCTTTTTTATCTCATGAACAAAAAAATATCCGTGTGAACAAAACATTTGTACTTGAATGAAAAGCTTGTACTGCGTGAACAAAAAGATTGTACGACATGAACAAAAATTCTCGAGTTGCAACTTTAATATTGCATGAATGGCGAGGCAATTCCAATGATAACAGAGGTGACTAATATTTATCCCAAATCCGCAAGTATGCAGTCAGAGAAGCACTCTCTATTGTGGGAACATAGGTATAGATTGTGGACATATTATTTCTCCACAAATACATCGCAAATACCTCGAGTTGAAGCTAGCTTAACACATGTTTTTTATAACTATCATAGTATTTACTAATGACCATAATCTAATATTTGTTGTGGGCAACCATCTGGCCTGCATGCGCGATTCAACTATGGAATTGTCGAAGAACACATCACCTACCCAAAAAGTTAGCGGAATGAGTAGAAGACATGGTTCATTCTGTTAGAATATTAGGTATATACGGTTGTTATGGTAGTTTAGATAGAGTTAGGGTTTGTTTACGTACAGTCCTAACTTGACTCATACTCCAAGATAATTCTATGTACGCCTATATATACTCGTCCATGAGGCTCAATAATATATCCATCATATTCCGCCAAACTCATGCTTTTTTATGGTATCAGCCTAATTGGTCCAAACCCTAGCCGCACGCTTCCGCCGCGCTGCCTCTGGGGGATCGATCTCCATGATCTGCCCCGGGGGCCGCGCGATCCGTCGCAGGGTTCGCCCGCCGATCTGTGATCGACTGCCCTGGTGAGTCATTTCCGATCTCTAGATCGGTTTTTATCTTCGCTGTTCGCTTGGCCGGCCTTTTTTTTGGTTTACCGATCATAGATCGGATTGAGTCGCCCACCACCGTCGTCATCGCCGCGCATCTACTCTGATCATCGGCATCGAGGATCTACACCGCGCTCGTGCGCCTGCCTCCTCCGCTGTTACGCCTGCCTCGGCAGGCTATCGCGGCCTCAGGACAGGCTGCCGTGCACCACGGACGGCTGCTACGCCTTCCATTGGAAGGCTACCCCCCTCGTATCGTCTTCGTTGTTATCGTTCGGGGCTTCACCGACAACGCCGTCATCAACTCTGATCTACGTGTCGTCCATGCCATGGCGCATACGGTGCACCATCGGTCTGATCAACCGATCCCGCACCTGTCTACGCCAGGCACATCCCCGAGCACGCGCCTACCACCGATCGAGCTACGGGCTGCTATTGTGTCGCCCCGTCGGGCCGCAGCTCCGCGGCCTTTGGTCAACGCTACCGGCTTCCAACGCGCCTTCCTTGGCGTGTACGTCGTTGGTGGTCTCCCAGCCGCTGCACCGACTTGCGCCCTACAACTATGCTGCTGTAACATCCCAAAACTTTAATCAAGGTTATCAAGATCTAAATCACCCAATTTAGGATTCACAAAAACTTTTTATTATTAAAAACAATTATGAATGCATGTGTGTTTGCATTAATATAGAATTGTTTGAAAATGCCATGTTTGATTATTCTAATGGTTGTAAAATGATTCAAAGGTGAATGCCACATCATCTAGATTATTCAAAAACAAAATCCAAAGAAAAAGAAATCAAATAAGATTAAATAATGCAAATGGTCATTTTGGCCATTTTAATCCACTAGGCCACTTTAGGTGTTCCTAGAAGTCAATTTTTCAACAGAAACATTTTCGACTCTTTTCACCCCTTGCTAGTACAAGTAAAGATCTACCAAGGCCCATTTTCAAATCTTACAGAAACCTTTAACAAGACAATTTGAATGACATTAGAAAATTAAATCCATTACATATGCATAGATTCCACTTTTTCAAAAACCACTCAAATGAACTCTACTTGCAAATCCCACGCAAACAAAGACTACCAAGCATAAGACCAAGTCACTCACCAAAAATCGTTTCAAAATTCAAATTTGAATTCCTTGCGGCCATTCTGTCGAACACCTTGTGATCACCAAATAATCTGCCTAACTAATACTGTTGATTGATCAAAGCGTTGTCCCCCATTTGACCCTCTCATCTCTCCTCTGTCCCCTCTTATCCTAACCCAGCCCCAAACAACACTCCCCCTTCACTGTTGCGCCAGTACCGCGCCACCCAAAGATGGTCGTCGCTGGGCGACCATGCCCAAGTCGCAGGAGACCACCCCGCCCTCTTCCGCCGTGCCTAGGAGGTAGGCGTGATCACAATGCCGCCCATTGTCCCTGCCCCGAGCCCTGCCAAGCCCTGGACCACCCACAAACCGCCGCGCTCTCCGCCTCTGCGCCATGCATAGACCGCGCCAGTGCGCTGCCCCCAACAGCCTCGCATAGACCCCTCCTTGCCCTCAGCTCACGCGTGCACACCCGCCTTAACACCAGCATGCCCCCGGACATCCCCGCTCGCCGCCGTTTGACCCGCAGCCACCGCACGCTGCGTCGAACGCCGCCTCTACCGCTCAGAGCACGAGCCGCGCCCGACCAATTGCCACCGCCCCTAGCAGCGCCTTTACGCCCTAGAGGACCGCCAGGAGACCGTGCATCGATCGCCGCTCGCAGCCACACCTCTAGCAGCCCGTAGCCATGTCGCCACCGTTGCCTGGCCACGCCGTGCTCTCCTGTTGTCGAGCCTATAAAAGGAGGCCACCTCCAGCCTCATTCTGCACACCACTCACCTCCCCTCTCGCCACTGAGACTTCCCCACTTCTCCGGGAGCCAATCGAGCCCGCAGTCGCCGGAATTCCATCGGAGCTGGCCGCTACTAGAGGAGAAGGGCCCCGCTGATTGCGACCACCCCAGGAGCCACTGCGACCACGCCTGGAACCGCCGTCGTCCACCAGTTCGATCGCCCCCATCACCATGCCTAGCTGGAGCCCTAGTAAGCCCCCACATACCCCCACCATGCCGCTAGGGTTAGCTCTCGCTGGCGACCTGTTCGCCGGGGACGACGATCCTCGGCCGTTGATCCGCCTTTTAATCATAGCGCCGAGAGTGCCACGTACCGCTTCACGTTTGATGTGTCGCTGACGTGCGGGACCAGCCTGTCAGTCGCCCTCTACGCCGTGGAGGGCCACTGGGCCGGCCCGTTTAGTTATCCGCGGTAGCCCACAAATTCAACTAGATGTTTCTCTATTTAGACTTAAACTAGATTATGTCCACTTGTTTAAAAATCATTTCAGAGAGATCCACTTAACCAAAATGTATGATTCAAATTTTGTTAAAAAGATAATTAAAATATCTACCCAAGCCCGTTGGATTTAAATCAGTTGGAGTTAGAGATCACATATAGCAAAAATAACAAGACAGAGATTTTTCTACATTCAAATATTTTTCAAAAATCAACCATAATAGCTTTTGAGTTGATTTCAACTCTCAAAAATCACATTTGACAATACCCTATCTGAATATGTAATAATATTTAGGTTTGCATGCAGTGACTTTGGACTAGTACCAAAATAATGCTATATAGGCATTTCTAGTTACTTCAAATCATTTAAATAGTAAACTTAAACTTAGTGAAATATGATCCAATATTTAAATCACATTCCCATGCATTAGAATATGTGGTGATGACATGTGTCCATATGATCCCATATTTTAATTGGAGAATATTAAATCTTAATTAATTTCAATTAGTAGAAATTACTTTTCTCAAATAAAATAAATGAAACTAGTTCATCAAATCTTGTGATGATTGTGATGACACTAGATCATCAAGTGTGTGCCTTAGTGTGCTAAATAGACTATTTAAGTATTGTTTGGTGATTGTGTATCCCGTATGTATTTATAGACGATAGTACCGACCAAGTCTACGAGCAGGAGGAGTTCTACCCCAAAGAAGACGAGGAGAATTTCAACCACTGCACCAATAAAGGTAAGCTATTGTTGGCAAGCTAGAATTATACAAGATGATCTAAGCAAGATGCATTAGGTAAGCTTTGGTTATACCTTTTGATTTATACCCAGTCCAAGTTTTACTTACAAGTTTTACCTTTTGCTTTACCAAAGTTTCTTTACTTTTAGTAATACTTTGCGAGATTTTAGAAAGTAGTATAGATAGCATAAAGAGTATAAAACTTGGCCTATACTAGATGTCATTCTATGGCATGAGATTGAGATTAGCATCCCACCTTAGTGAATACTCTTAACTTAGTAGTTAGAGCTAAACCAAAAACTTGATCACTCTAGATGGGAATACTTGGTGAAAATGCTTATGAAAATCTTGGAATGATGAGTCATTCTATTGAGATGTTTTGACATGTGTTGAGAAACACAAATGGTTTATGATGATAAAAATGTTGAGGCATGAGCCTTAGCCCTTTATAAAAACGGATGGTTGGGTTCGGATGCGATACCATTCCAATTTTACCGTACCTCTCCCTAGAGCAAAGCATGACCAACACCAGTTCGCCATGGGTGTTCGGTATATTACCATGTAATCTAGATTATTGACTCTAGTGCAAGTGGGAGACTGTTGGAGATATGCCCAAGAGGCAATAATAAAAGAGGTTATTATTATATCTTTATGTTTATGATGAATGTTTACATCCCATGCTATAATTGTATTATTAGGAAACACTAATACTTGTGTGTTTTGTAAACATAAAAGAGTCCCTAGTAAGCCTCTTGTTGAACTAGCTTGTTGATTGATTGATGATCATGGTTTCCTGATCATAGACATTGGATGTGATTAATAACAAAGTTATATCATTAGGAGAATGATATGATGGACACACACCCATAGTAAGCGTAGCATAAGATCAAGTCATTAAGTTCGTATTGCTGTAAGCTTTGAAATACATAGTAACCTAATCCTTTGACCATGAGGTTATGTTAATCACCATCACCAGATGGGTACTTTGATGACATCAAACGCCGCTTCGTAACTGGGCGGTTATAAAGGTGTCATTAGGTATTCTGAAAGTATGTGTTGAAGCACATAGACCAAGATTGGGATTTGTCCATCCATATGACGGATAGATATACTCTGGGCCCTCTCGGTGGAATGTCATCTTGATAGCTTGCAAGCATGTGACTAGGTCACAAGGGATGACATAATATGGAACGAGTAAAGAGTACTTATCAGTAACGAGGAAGAACTAGGTATGAAGATACTGACGATCAAACCTCGGATAAGTAGAATGTCGCGAGACAAAGGGAATTGGTTTCGTATGTTAATTGGTTCAATCGATCACGAAGTAATCATTGAGTATGTGGGAGCCGTTATGGATCTCCATATCCCGCTGATGGTTATTGATGGGAGAGGTGTCTTCATCATGTCTGCATATTCATGAACCGTAGGGTGACACACTTAAGGTTCGAAGTTGTTTGAAGTAGATATGGAATTTGCGTTGGAGACCGAATGTTGTTTGGAGTCTTGGAATGGATCCGGGACATCACGAGGAGATCCGGAATGGTCCGGAGAATAAGATTCATATATTGGGAATCATTTTCTAAGTTAGGAAATGTTCCGGAGTGTTTGTATGGAGATTCTAGAAGGTTTCAGAATGTTCTGGAAGGTTCTAGAGGATTTCTTGGAGTTTGCTTGAAAACCAAGAAAGGGATCAAAGAAACCAAGTGGGGCAAGACACGGATTCGTGGGGGAGCAGGATTCCTCCCCCCAACCCGCCGGCCCAAGGAGGAGGGAGTACTACTAGGACTCCCCCTCCCCAGGCGCGCCTCCCTCCTTTAAATAGAAGGGAGGGGGCGCCCCCTCTTGCACCTTGTCTCATAACTCCCAATCTCAGCCGCCTCTCTCCTCCACGTTTCTTCTGCACAGGCATAGGCGAAGCCTTGCAGAATTCTCATCTCCACCACCACCACCACGCCGTCGTGCTGCTGGGATTCCGTGGAGAAGATCTACTACCTCCGCTGCTCGCTGGAACGGGGAGAGGAAGGTCTGCTTCGACTCCGCACGTGTGACCATCTGCGGTAGCGCTGCCAGAACGCGGCGCCGGAAGGATCGTCCACACGATCTTGAGATCGGCAAGTGATCGACTACATCATCCACGAGATCTAATCTCGTTAACGCTTTCGGTTCTACGAGGGTTCGTACCGATCTATCTCGTTGCTCATGTCTAGTAGATTAGATCTTGGCTTTTATCTAGATTAGATCTGGGTTTTGTTCGTTCTTGCGGTAGATTTTTTTTGTTTTCCATGCTACGAACCCATCAGTGGTATCAGAGCCTTGTCTATGCGTAGATCTGTTGCACGAGTAGAACACAATGAGGTTGTGGGCGTTGGTGCTCGTGCCGTCTTTTGCTATATGTGTACTTTGCATCTTGCGGTATGGTGGGATGAAGCGGCCCGGGCTAACATTACATGTCATCGTACATGAGACTTGCTCCACGCTTGACGTGCAACTCGTATTCCACAAGTGGCTTTGCGGGTGTCTGTCTCTCCCATCATAGTATAGATCAAATCTACACTTTGCACTTGATAGCACTTGTATCAACGTTGTGGTTCAGTTTCGTAGGTAAGATGCGTTCTTAGTCGAAAGCCCAAGCCACGTAAAACTTGCAAAGAAAATTAGAGGCGTCTAACGTTTTTTTGCAGGGGTTTTGTGATGTGATATGGCCTACATGTGATTATGATTGTATTTGATGTATGCAATGATCCTTGTTGTAATATGGCAACCGGCAGGAGCCTAATGGTTGTCTTTAATTCTGTTAAGACCTGCTGTCTATTCATCTTGTAATAGCTTTGTTCCAAGTAGTTGTAATAGTTGCTAGTGAAGATGAACAACCATGAAGCAGCGCCACGGACCTTGACGCTATGCTGGTGATGATGGAGATCATGTCCGTGCTTTGGAGATGGAGATCGAAGGCATAAGAAGAAAGGGTCATATCATATCACACTAATTATGAATTGCCTGTGATGTTAATCCTTTATGCATCTTGTATTGCTTAGATCGCGACGGTAGCATTATAAGATGATCCCTCTCACTAAATATCAAGTAATAAAGTGTTCGTCCTTAGTTGGCACCGTTGCTAAGACTCGTCGTTTCGAAGCATCTCGTGATGATCGGGTGTGATAGATTCTACGTGTGCATACAACGGGTGCAAGCCAGATTTGCACATGCGGAAACGAAGGTTAATCTTGATGAGCCTAGCATGTACAGACATGGTCTCGGAACACGGAATACCGAAAGGTAGAGCATGGGTCATATGATTGATATGATGAACATGAAGATTGTTCGCCAATGAAGCTACATCATCTCACGTGATGATCGGACTTGGTGTAGTGAATTTGGTTCGTGTAATCACTAAAACAACTGCTAGGGATGTTGTTTTGAGTGGGAGTTCACCTAGTTGATTTAAGAATTAAATTTGAACACTATTTATCATAAACTTAGTCTTAACTACTTGCAAATATGTTGTAGATAATGGCGAACGTTTCCATCAATTTTAATGCGTTCCTAGAGAAAGAAAAGCTTAAGAACAATGGAAGCAATTTCATGGACTGGTTCCGTGGACTAAAGATCGTCCTCAGGGCTGGTCAGTTGACCTATGTGCTCGAAGCACCGCTAGGTGACCCACCTGCAGAAGATGCCACCGATGACGTAAAGAATGTTTATGCCACTCGGAAACATCACTACTCCACAGTTCAGTGTGCCATCCTGTACGGTTTAGAATTGGAGCTTCAAAAGCGTTTTGAGCACCATGACCCATTTGAAATCATTAAGGAGATCAAACTCATATTTGAGACTCGCGCGGCCATGGAAAGCTATGAAGCTCCCGAGAAGTTCTTTACCTGCAAGATGGAAGAGGATAGCTCCGTTAGCGAGCACGTACTCACCATGTCTGGGCACGCAAACAAACTCCGAGAGTTGGGGATACCGATTCCTAATGAATTGGGATTCACCGTGTCCTCCAATCACTGCCACCAAGTTACAAGAACTTTGTGATGAACTACAATATGCACTGCATGAACAAGACGTTGCCTGAACTATCGTCCATGCTGAAAACTGCTGAAGTGGAGATCATGAAAGAACACCAAGTGTTGATGGTCAATAAGACCACCAATTTCAAGAAACGGGACAAGCCTAAGAACAAGGGCAACTTCAAGAAGGACGGCAAGAAAGCTGCCGCACCTGCTAAGAAGCCCAAGGCTGGTCCTAAACCTGAAACTGAGTGCTTCTACTGCAAGGGTACTGGTCACTGGAAGTGTAACTGCCCCAAATACCTGGCAGATCTGAAGAACGGCAACATCAAGAAGAAAGGTATATTCGATATACATGTTATAGATGTGTATCTTACTAGTAATCGTAGTAGTGCCTGGGTATTTGATACTGGTTCGGTTGCTCATATTTGTAACTCGAAACAGGAGCTGTGGAATAAACGAAGACTGGCAAGAGACGAGGTGACGATGCGCGTTGGAAATGGCTCCAAGGTTGATGTGATCACCGTCGGCACGCTCCCTCTACATATACCATCGGGATTAGTTTTAAATTTAAGTAATTGTTATTTGGTGCCTGCGTTAAGCATGAACATTATATCTGGATCTTGTTTATTGCGAGACGGTTACTCTTTTAAGTCTGAGAATAAAGGTTGTTCGATTTATATGAGTAATATCTTTTATGGTTATGCACCTGAGATGAATGGTTTATTCTTATTGAATCTCGATAGTAGTGATACACATGTTCACAACATAGATGCTAAACGAATAAAATTAAATGATAATTCTACATACATGTGGCACTGTCGTCTTGGTCACATTGGAGTGAAGCGTATGAAGAAACTCCATTCTGATGGACTTCTTGAATCACTTGAAAGATGCGAAGCATGTCTAATGGGAAAAATGACTAAGACTCCATTCTCTGGTATAATGGAGCGAGCTACAGACTTATTGGAAATAATACGTACCGATGTGTGCGGTCCAATGAGTGTAGCATCGCGTGGTGGATATCGTTATGTTCTCACTTTCACGGATGACTTGAGTAGATATGGGTATGTCTACTTTATGAAACATAAATCCGAAACTTTCGAGAAGTTTAAGGAATTTCAAAGTAAAGTGGAAAATCATCGTAACAAGAAGATTAAGTTTCTGCGTTCTGACCGCGGAGGTGAATATCTGAGTTATGAGTTTGGCATGCATTTAAAGAAATGTGGAATACTTTCACAGTTGACACCGCCGGGAACACCACAGTGTAATGGTGTGTCCGAACATCGTAATCAAACTCTCTTAGATATGGTTCGGTCTATGATGTCTCTTACACATTTACCGTTATCATTTTGGGGCTATGCATTAGAGACAGCCGTATTCACTTTAAATAGGGCACCATCTAAATCCGTTGAAACGACACCGTATGAATTGTGGTTTGGAAAGAAACCTAAGTTGTCGTTCCTTAAAGTTTGGGGTTGCGAAGCATATGTAAAGAAGTTACAGCCTGATAAGCTTGAACCCAAAGCGGAGAAATGCGTCTTCATAGGATACCCTAAAGAAACAATTGGGTATACCTTCTATCATAGATCCGAAGGCAAAGTTTTCGTTGCTAAGAATGGATCCTTTTTGGAGAAGGAATTTCTCTCGAAATAAGTGACTGGAAGGAAAGTAGAACTCGACGAGGTTGTTGAACCTTCTTTCGGAGTTGAGAGTAGCGCAGCACCGGAAGATGTTTCTGTGCCGCCTGCACCAACTGGAGAGGAAGCTAATGATGATGATCATGAAACTTCGAACGAAGTTACTACTGAACCTCGCAGGTCAACAAGGGTCCGTACCACCCCTGAGTGGTATGACTCTGCCTTGAACGTCATGTTAGTGGACAACACTGATGACCCTGCGACGTATGAAGAAGCTATGGTGAGCCCAGATTCCGACAAATGGCTAGAAGCCATGAAATCCGAAATGAGATCCATGTATGAAAACCAAGTATGGACTTTGGTGGACTTACCGGATGGTCGTAAGGCTGTCGAGAACAAATGGATTTTCAAAAGAAAAACAGATGCTGATGGTAATGTTACCGTCTATAAAGCTCGACTTGTCACGAAAGGGTTCCGACAAATTCAAGGAGTTGACTACGATGAGACTTTCTCACCTATAGAGAAGCTAAAGTCTGTGAGGATTATGTTAGCAATCGCTGCATATTTCGATTATGAAATTTGGCAGATGGATGTCAAAACGGCGTTCCTTAATGGTGACATTGAGAAAGAGTTGTATATGGTACAACCCAAGGGTTTTGTCGATCCTAAAGATGCTGACAAGGTATGCAAACTTCAGCGCTCCATTTATGGACTGAAGCAAGCATTCCGGAGTTGGAATCAACGTTTTAATAAAGTAATCAAAAACTTTGGATTTATACAAACTTATGGAGAAGCTTGTATTTACAAGAAAGTGAGTGGGAGCTCTGTAGTATTCCTAGTACTATATGTAGATGACATATTGTTGATCGGGAATGATATAGAACTTCTTAATAGCGTCAAAACCTATTTGAATAATAGTTTTTCGATGAAGGATCTTGGCGAAGCGGCATATATTCTAGGCATCAAGATTTATAGAGATAGATCAAGACGCCTAATAGTGCTTTCACAAAGTACATACTTAGACAAAGTTCTAAAGAAATTTAGAATGGAAGAGAGCAAGAAAGGGTTCGTGCCCATGTTATCAGGTAAGACCTTGAGTAAAACTCAAAGTCCGGCTACGGCAGAAGATAGAGAAAAGATAAATAAAATTCCCTATGCCTCGGCCATAGGTTCTATCATGTATGCCATGCTGTGTACGAGACCGGATATAGCACATGCTGTTAGTTTGACTAGAAGATATCAAAGTGATCCTGGAATGGAACACTGGACAGCGGTCAAGAATATCCTAAAGTACCTGAATAGGACTAAGGATATGGTTCTTTCTTATGGAGGTGATGAACAGCTTGTTGTAAATGGTTACACTGATGCTAGTTGGAACACCGATCCAGATGACTCGAAGTCACAGTCTGGATACGTATTTATTTTTAATGGTGCTGCAATAAGCTGGAGGAGTGCCAAGCAGAGCGTTGTGGAGAAATCTTCAACTGAATCGGAATACATAGCTGCTTCGGAGACTGCACAAGAAGGAATATGGATGAAGGAGTTCATTACTGAACTTGGCGTGGTTCCCAGTGCGTTAGACCCGATGGCCATCTACTGTGACAACACAGGTGCCATAGCTAATGCACAGGAGCCAAGGTCACATAGCAAGCTGAAGCACATCAAGCTACGTTTTCATGCTATTCGCGAGTATGTCCAAGATGGTGACGTAAAGATTTGCAAAGTACACACTGATCTTAATGTAGCAGATCCGTTGACTAAACCTCTCCCTAGAGCAAAGCATGACCAACACCAGAACGCCATGGGTGTTCGGTATATTACCATGTAATCTAGATTATTGACTCTAGTGCAAGTGGGAGACTGTTGGAGATATGCCCAAGAGGCAATAATAAAAGAGGTTATTATTATATCTTTATGTTTATGATGAATGTTTACATCCCATGCTATAATTGTATTATTAGGAAACACTAATACTTGTGTGTTTTGTAAACATAAAAGAGTCCCTAGTAAGCCTCTTGTTGAACTAGCTTGTTGATTGATTGATGATCATGGTTTCCTGATCATAGACATTGGATGTGATTAATAACAAGGTTATATCATTAGAAGAATGATATGATGGACACACACCCATAGTAAGCGTAGCATAAGATCAAGTCATTAAGTTCGTATTGCTGTAAGCTTTGAAATACATAGTAACCTAATCCTTCGACCATGAGGTTATGTTAATCACCATCACCGGATGGGTACTTTGATGACATCAAACGCCGCTTCGTAACTGGGCGGTTATAAAGGTGTCATTAGGTATTCGAAAAGTATGTGTTGAAGCACATAGACCAAGATTGGGATTTGTCCATCCATATGACGGATAGATATAGTCTGGGCCCTCTCGGTGGAATGTCATCTAGATAGCTTGCAAGCATGTGACTAGGTCACAAGGGATGACATAACATGGAACGAGTAAAGAGTACTTATCAGTAACGAGGAAGAACTAGGTATGAAGATACTTACGATCAAACCTCGAATAAGTAGAATGTCGCGAGACAAAGGGAATTGGTTTCGTATGTTAATTGGTTCAATCGATCACGAAGTAATCGTTGAGTATGTGGGAGCCGTTATGGATCTCCAGATCCCGCTGATGGTTATTGATGGGAGAGGTGTCTTCATCATGTCTGCATATTCACGAACCGTAGGGTGACACACTTAAGGTTCGAAGTTGTTTGAAGTAGATATGGAATTTGCGTTGGAGACCGAATGTTGTTCGGAGTCTCGGAATGGATCCGGGACATCACGAGGAGATCCAGAATGGTCCGGAGAATAAGATTCATATATTGGGAATCATTTTCTAAGTTAGGAAATGTTCCGGAGTGTTTGTATGGAGATTCTAGAAGGTTTCGTAATGTTCTGGAAGGTTCTAGAGGATTTCTTGGAGTTTGCTTGAAAACCAAGAAAGGGATCAAAGAAACCAAGTGGGGCAAGACACGGATTCGTGGAGGAGGAGGATTCCTCCCCCCAACCCGCCGGCCCAAGGAGGAGGGAGTCCTACTAGGACTCCCCCTCCCCAGGCGCGCCTCCCTCCTTTAAATAGAAGGGAGGGGGCGCCCCCTCTTGCACCTTGTCTCATAACTCCCAATCTCAGCCGCCTCTCTCCTCCACGTTTCTTCTGCACAGGCATAGGCGAAGCCCTGCAGAATTCTCATCTTCACCACCACCACCATGCCGTCTTGCTGCTGGGATTCCGTGGAGAAGATCTACTACCTCCGCTGCTCGCTGGAACAGAGAGAGGAAGGTCTGCTTCGACTCCGCACGTGTGACCGTCTGCGGTAGCGCTGCCAGAACGCGGCGCCGGAAGGATCGTCCACACGATCTTGAGATCGGCAAGTGATCGACTACATCATCCATGAGATCTAATCTTGTTAACGCTTTTGGTTCTACGAGGGTTAGTACCGATCTATGTCGTTGCTCATGTCTAGTAGATTAGATCTTGGCTTTTATCTAGATTAGATCTGGGTTTTGTTCGTTCTTGCGGTAGAATTTTTTTGTTTTCCATGCTACGAACCCATCAGCTACGACAACTAGGATCATCTCCCATCGTCAGTATTGCCTGTGACACTGAAGATGGATCCCATCGCTATGCTTATTATTCCGCTGCTTGTTTGTATTAAGACTGGATCATGAGATCCTTTATTTGTGTAAAACCTTATTATTCTATGTAATGGATGATGTACTGTGATATCCAATCTATTATGTCTCGCAAAAATGGTAATCCTAGGATTGCGATGTATGGCATAACAGGCATCTGGGATAAAAATCCGGGTGTTGATAAGTTCCCCCTCGGATCGTAGCGTGGCTGCACGCAGTCTACTTCGCCGCCTCATGCATCGGCAGCCTCGACTTTCACCGTGCCATCTCCTACGACACGGATTGCCGCCGTCTGCACATGGTCTTCGTCACATTGCCAGGTCTTCCTCGCCTACTTCGAGCACCGCCGCCGCGCTTCACAAGGTAACCTGCAGGGCTTCCTCTCGCTGTCGCAGGTCCCGCCGACTACCCCATCGCCACTCTAGGCATCCAGCATGACTAACCCAGGTCGCCGCTGGTTTCGCCTCCTTCTATGTCTTTGTCCACTACAACTTCGTCACCAGCATCATCGTCTTATCTCCGACTACACCACCTGCTACTCTACTCCGACAACCGCGGATAGCGCCGGCATATCTCCCTTTGCCGCTCTGCGCGTCGCAACTGCTCTAGAGGCTTCCTCTGCTAGTCTTTCTGACATGGCGACAAGTTCATGATGGTCCCTGCCCCCGCACGCCTGGTACTGGCAACACTGGGAGTGCCTTCATCCCCGACGCGTTCCCGAGTCTGGCAAACTCGGATCGACGCCTCGTCTTCATCGGCTTCGACAACATCTTTTTAGGCATCAACCCCTCTACGACTGCCTCGACCGCGTCATCGACGAGTTCTTCTTTGCATACTGGTTCTGGCAAAACTGGAGTGTGCGTTTGTCCCCGACGTGCGCCTAGTTCTGGCAAAACTATGGCCGCACCTTGTCCTCGACGGCTCGGACTGTATTGACTTCGGCATCGACACCCTCAACGACTGCCTCGACGTGTCTTTGTCATCCTCCTCGCGCGCTATGCACATGCGACTTCACGTGCGACTACCTCGACACCGGCATCCCCGACCACGACATCGACCACGGCGACCCATCGCACGGCTACCTCGACCATGGCACCACCTCATGCTCTCGGTTCCCTCGACATCGGCACAAGGGCTACCACCTCGCTTGAGCATCATCAGCTTCCTCTAGAGTCCAAGCTACCGTGCTGCGACACCGTCCACGACGTTCCCGCTCGGACTGCAGGGGGATGTCAGCCTACTGGATGCTACTTCGGTTTATCTCTAGTCTGACCGTCCGCGACGTTCCAGTTGTTCACGACGCTACCGCTACGACTGCGGGGGAGTGTTAGAGTATTAGATATATACGGTTGTTATGGCAGTTTAGATAGCATTAGGATCTGTTTACGTACAGTCCTAACTTGACTCGTACTCTAAGATAATCCTCTATACTCGCCCATAAGGCTCAATAATATATCCATCATATTCTGCCAAACTCATGATTTTTCACATTCTCCACCAATCAAGTGATTTTATGCAGCTTTGACACCTTATGCAATGAATCACCATCTGTGCAGTGTCGTTGTGTGACCGATGGTGAGTTACCATTTCTGCAGTGTCTCATATACCTATTCTCATATGAAACACAATGAAGACATTTCCGATCTCTTGAAAGAATTTTAGCATAGAGAGGGAAGGTTAAAATCAGTTGGATGAGAGGCTGGTTTCATTTTAGAAAATAATTTCATACATTTCTAATGGAAAGAACTCTCACTTGTGAAGCAGGCAAAGTGTTCTAAGATACTTTCCTCGAACACAGTTGTAAAGGAGTTCAATGTGACGACGCACCATTGAATTTAAGGGTGACATAAATGTCAGAACATACATATGTTCACTATGACATCTTCTAATATTTACGCATGAGGATATAAATTTTATGTGTGAAACTTAGGGATGAAAATGGAGCGAAAAGTTTGCAAATTTCCCACGAAAAATGGAAACGGAATGAAAACATAGAAACTGAATTTCGCAACACGGAAATGGAAAGCAATTCTTCATGTTGCTTTTACAAAACTTCCCTCTTGATGCTAAACCTAGTGATTTGAATTCCACAATTTCTAAGAACGATATGCTTTTTTTTATTTTCCACTGTGAAAGCTTCTCTCAGTCCCTCCCTAGTCCTTTCTTTCCTAGGCACAGGCTTACCTGGTTGACCGCCCACATTCATTCATTGTTCGTTCTGAGGTGGATTCGAACCACAGCAAGCGCAGCAAGGATTTGGAGTCCAACGCGCTAAACTAAAGAGGATTTTCAGTCCTTTGCTCTACCAGCCAGAACCTAGAAGGACATTGAACACCCGATTTGACATTAAAAACTGGAAACACTGCTTGTCAAGAGCACCCAGTATAGAATACTTTTTGAGTATGTTGGTAAGGTCCGGTCATCCGCTGCTTGCACTTCTGCGTAACTAGGGGTGCAAGTCCAGTACAGCGTACTTTCATAATGGAATCAAAAGCGTCGTCCGGATATACATGAAAAATGTCTAGGAATTTTTTGGAAGAAAATGGAAATAAAAACGGAACAACGTTTTTCACCGGAACAGACGCGAAAATAAAATTTTCGTTTCTGGCTAATATGAAATTCCCATTTTAGGGTTGATGTGCATGATCAAATCTAAATGGTCCATTACATGACCTTATCAAGCCAAACTTCCAAATGCATTAGAGGAGGCTTCCACGATTTGACATTTCGTTTATTCCGTTGTAAACCGAGCCCCGTGCTAGAATTAGGAACATTGTTGGTTTGCTTGAATGCTTGAGATTTTATGCATGATTCAAGGGTTCACTTGGTTTAGGGTAACATCTACATCGCTCCTCGTCCGGACCGTATTCGGTCCTTATCTGTTTTCGTTAATATTTGCTTCCGTTTTTTGTTTTCGAGATTTCTGTATTTGTTTTGGCTTACACGATTTTTTTTGCAAACAAATGTGATAGCACTCAGTTCTTGTCTTCTGTTCTGTTTTCATCCCGAGTGGAACTATGCTGCTCTACATGCATGCAGTTCTAAGGATTGGATTAGAAATTTCACACCGATTAAGACACTTGGTGAGATAATCGGCATTATTCAATCGTTAGTTACGTGCCTACAACCACGGGATAAAGTTTCCATAGATTGCGATGAACTTATACACAATTCCTATGAACTAGTTTGGTACAACTCCGAATGTTTGGGATGAACTGAAAATTGCAGAGACTTGACACCCTCTGTGATCTGGCATCCCATAATTATTGTCGACAGCGCTCTCGTGAACTTGCCCAAATGGCAGGGTAGAAACATGTACTACTAGGATTGTAAATTTATTGTTCCTCCGACCCGAGCTATCCAGGGACGGCTACATCACTAAGGCATCCTATACGGGGTCCTCATCATCCATGTAGGTTGTTCAACATTTTTCTGGTGCCTATCATGCCTAGATCTACATGGCTACATGCAAGTGGGCAGATCCTCCTATCCCGGTGCCATGCCTGGGATCCCGATTAGCCTTGCCCCTAGCATGGACTTGGCGAGACCTTCTAGGTCGCCATGGAGCTACTTGTTTTGGTCAGAGACCGGAGAAAGAAAGACAAGGTGGAAGCTAAGCTAGCTGCTACGGTTCTGACCAAGGAGAAAACAAAAAGGAACCTATGGAGAAGGAGAACATGCGAGAGGCAGATGCCGGTGTCTATGCGGAAAGAATAATCTATCACAATTCACCGGTGTTAATGTGCTCTATATATGCTTCTGAAATTAGTGACAGTTGGCGGAGCAGTAGATGATCAAGGCTTCTTCAATTTTCACATGGTTGATGGTTGACGTCCAGGATAGAAGGTCCGGGTGTCTCGCTCCATTTACTGCTACAAAGTGCATGATCCTTGACTAAGTTGAATATGACCTCCCCCACCCCCAGCTTCAACAGTATCATTGTTTTTTTCCGAAAAAAGAGAAGGATAACCCTCATCGATAGATGCGTACAGCCAAATTTTATTAATAAACAGCTCCATTGCTTATGGTCAATCCAAGCTTGTAAACATTTTGAACTCAAATGAGATGTCCTAAATTCTCGAGGTATATACGCATTGGTTCATTGTCACTCCATTGTATAACCGACATACAATGGCAGAATTTGTTTTTGTAACTGGAAGAGGGGAGAATCATTCATCGTTCTTTTTTGACTATTTTTCTGTGAAAACATGTTGAAGTTAGACAAACATGTTAGAGGCGTGGCAGACCACTGTCTCTCGCTGGCAGAAGGTTCACTTTCGTTGTTTAGAATGTTTTTAGTGTCTTTTTTTAGGATGCTGAGACAACGGCTATGTCCTAAAGTCAAAATAAATTTCTTCCTGTCTTACCCTCGCTCCAGTGGTGCGCTTAGCGTTGGTGGAGGGAGTATAAAGTCATGTGTCCGAGGGATCACTTGGGATCCAGTCATTTTTGTATTCTTTGTTGCGGTTTGATGTCAGTCTCTTACGATCTACGATTGTCATCTTTGATGATGGTTGCTTACTGGTGCGTGTTGGAATTTGCCCATAGATCGACTACATTAAACTAGACAAACAAGCACGCTCGAAAAAATCTTATGGCCAAGGGCACGTGTCGTGCCTTTTTTTTTTCTTCTCAATCTTTTTCTCACGGTACAAAACTAAACACTCGAGGCTGTGCATATATACACGCATAAGCCACCAACCAAAACCGACTCAATGTTAAACCCTGACCTACACGGACTAGTACTCTAGCTAGTACAAATCAGACTTGAACTATGACACAGTAGATTAGGACTAAACCGACTAGCCTAGTACTAGTCGTACTCACACACAGTAGACACTACCTAGGAAAGATACACACATGCATACACTTACCTAATTAACTCCACTTAACCCAACAATCTCCCTCTAATCTGAATTTATCCTCTCCACGGTTCGACCTGACTTGTTGTCTTCTTTGCTCGTCTTGACTCGTCGCAGCTTCACATCACCTATTTTTCGTCTTCATTGTCATATCCGTACAGTCAGTATGACCACGCATGCAACATGCATTGCACCTCTCTTGCTCTGCCATGTTGTGCCACCGCCATTGCTCACCCCCCACACTCGGTCCACACATATGTGCCAGCGCTATTGTGATCCTCGCACTCGGTTCGCATCATACTCCTCTTGTACTTGCTTCGGTAGCTTCTCCTTCTACTGCTCGCACACATCCTCGCTTTACGGTACTTTCTCCTAGCACCGTCCGTCTTCGGCATCGCACCGAACACATGCTGGCCACAACCAGGACGCTCCACGAGGACATGGACATAACTTCACAGAACACCGTGCACACCTCAACTATGACGCGCTCCAGCTGCAACGAATCCTTACGGAGACGAGCACTTGGACACGATGACGACTCACACCGACACGACGCTAACCACACGTGCAAACATGCACACACTTGACTCCTTGAGTCACACTCTCCCTGATGACGATCTTGATGAGCCTTCCGGCACCGCTACTCGGCACCACCACTCCCACCAACGACCATCCACCTCCCCCGAAGAACTTGACGCGCTCCTATTGATGATGCCCGCCACCTTGCTGACAACGGCCCACTCGCCAACTCCTCCTTGTCGCTCCGCCAAACGACGATCGCCCACCGCCTCACCGATGACGGCATGCTTGCTGTCTCCATCTGGTCGCCCGCCTAACGACGCTCGCCCGCCCCGAGGCGCTAGTACGGGTCGCCTCCCCGAGACAAGCGCAACTTCAAATCCTTGACCTCGCTCTGATACCAATTGTTGCAATTTGCCCACAGATCGACTATATCAAACTAGACAAACAAGCACGCTCGAAAAAATCTTATGGCCAAGGGCACATGTCATGCCCGTTTTTTTCTTTATTTTCTTCTTGTCAATCTTTTTCTCACGGTACAAAACTTAACGCTCGAGGCTGTGCATATATGCACGCACAAGCCACCAACCAAAACCGACTCAATGTTGAACTCCTGACCTACACGGACTAGTACTCTAGCTAGTACTAATCAGACTCGAACTATGACACACTAGATTAGAACTAAACCAACTAGCCTAGTACTAATCGTACTCAAAAAAAATCGTACTCACACACAGTAGACACTATCTAGGAAAGATACACTCACATGCATACACTTACCTAATTAACTCCACCATGGGACTCTAATCAAGATTAACTCAACGGTGCGCTGGTCCTTCGGGGACTTAGCACGACAATTTCTTGTTCATCAACTACAACAAGCTATGCATGGGTGAGGACGGCAGCGCGTCTTTGGCTCGTGCTAGTGTATGTATTCGTCGCTCGATGGTTCAATAGTCTGTTTGTAATTTTTATTAATTTTGAGATCCTTTGTACCATAGTTGATGAATATTAATAGATCTGTAAAATTTCACAAAAGAAACATACGTTTCGGTATAACTCTATATTCATACACACATGGTAGAATTTTATTTGTTGTGTGGAACGATGTTGCCCGGCACCGATTTCTGCTCTATAACTTGGAAATCAAGTGTTGTGTTCTCGGACCATTTGTGTTGGGTTGGAAATATCCCTCCAACTAAAGCACCGGATGAGATAAGAGGTACACAGAGGTGTACTTGTAGCATTCTACGACAGTCTATTACATGCCTACTGTCTACTACCACTCTTTTCTTTTGTGAAAAGGGAGTACAACCCCGGCCACTAAATAGGTTGATGCATAAAACCTTTTATTTAAAGTCCATCATTCAAAGTTATTGCAAACTCAAGGATCCCTCAAAATTGAAACATGAATCAACCATATAAAAATAAAAAGCATAAGACTACTACGCATCCTATAGTCAACTAGTATGCAACCAACCAGCCTCACTAAAGATAACCCGAGATATCATCAGGAGATGGTTGCATCCAGTAACCACAGAATCCCGTTGGTCCTCTAGTAGTAGAAGCCCTCATAACGGCACCAAATATGTTACCATATGAATAACATGCATAGAATTAAAAGTTATCGACTTGTTAAATATTATGCCATTCATGCATCTTCAAATGGACCAAAATAAGACGGAAACACCAATGTGAATTCTAGGCTTAGATACAATATCAACTATATTTAATAAATTCCTAAACAGATTTGCTATATTTGGAGGAGGGAGATTTATAAGTAAAATTGGCAATACGCCACAAAATACAGGCAAAAGAGTAGATATAAATAAATATTCTATAGTTTGCTCCAACCCACAGAAATAACGTTTGGTACACCCATCCAATTCCATTTTCCAAGTTATCGTTTGCAAGTAGAACTTTTTTATTAAGGAGACATATGATTTGTTTTATCTTAAATGAGATTTTTAATTTTCATAAATATTTCTGAAGAAAGACCGTGTTCATGGAAAAACACCTGAAGATGTTAGATTCCACACAAATATATCTAGATCCTCAGACAAATGCACCATCATAAGTTGTTGGCATAAGTGTAACCATGAAGCGAAGGTTCTGCAAACTATGATAGACCGATACAATTTATCTAAGATAGTCTCGTATAAGTCCTAATGTTTGAGATGAACCGAAGATTACGAAAAACTCTGTCACACGTTTTAGAGTATGTTTAATTCACATGATTTTAAAACGCATGAATATGAAAAAAGCACGAGTGCAATGTCATACCCATGCCAATAATCGTATTCCCTCTGACCCTTATTAGTTGACTCAAATTTATTTAGATTCGGATGTATCTAGCACTAAAACATGTCTTGATACTCACTCCGATCCAAATTAATTGACTTGGATTTATCTAGATTCGGATGTACTAGTACTAAAACATGTCTAGATACATCCGAATCTAGACAAATCCAAGTCAATTAATTTGGATAGGAGGGAGTATATTCCAATCTAGACAAATCAAAGTCAACTAATATGGGTCGAAGGGAGTACATAATTTCATATGCAGCAAAGTTGGTTTGATCCCAACACTGAAAATCAAAAGATTTTTACCAAGTAGTTTGAGCAGATTCATGTTTTATTTGTGTAAAATATATGAATGAAAAACATTTAAAACAAAAGGGGGGCTTAATCTAGCTTCACGCTCCCAGCGTGTAAGACGTTGTCCTTCAAGCTGCCTATTGGCTATTGCTCCACGGTCAAATCGTCTTGCCAAGTAGTAGTCGCAACCCAGGCCTCAGCCAACTCGCGAATGCTGTATCACGGACCATTAGTGTTTCGAGCACGCACCACAGAAAAGACGCAACAAATTGTTCATGCAGTGGGCCCTCTCAGTCCATGGCTGTAGTTCAACATTTTTCCGGTGCCTAAGTGCCTTCCATGCCTAGAAGCAGGTGGGCAGATCGTCCCTCTAGCCTGTCGTCTCTAGGATGGACAGGGCGACATCCTCTTTTGGGTCGGTCGTATAGCTGTGGTTTCTGCTCGTTTTGATCAGAGATCGAGGAAAACAAAGAGAAGTTGAAAGCTAACAGCCACACGGTTCGATGGAGAAGAAAAACCTATAGAAGAATAAACTCGTACTCCCTCCGTTCAGAAATATAAGACATTTTAGCTTTGTAAATAGAATGTATCTAAACATCTTTCAGTGTATATGTTTCTATAGGTTTAGAACGAACCTATACACTAAAAAGTGTCTAGATGCACTCATTTTACAAAGCTAAAACGTCTTATATTTCTGAACGGAGAGTATATATGAGAGGAGATCGATCGGTCACTAGTGTGATGTGCCATATGTATGCTCCGTGTGAACTGAACAACAGTTATGCAGTCGTATACGGACAGTCAGATGGTTTTCCAATGTTCACATGGAAGGTAGTTGAGGTACAGGACAACAGGTCCCGGTGTCTCGTTCCATTTCTATCACTTAGTAGGTAATATTTCTTCTTCATGAAAAACATGGCGATTATCTAGCAGCCTAGCTTTGTTTGAAAGTAGTCTTCCATTAGATTCCATTCTTCATTCATTAGTTTGCGAAAATGAATGAGAATTCCCCAGATTCATAATCAACCAGATCATTATATTGGTCTCCAGCTTCTTTTGCTCGACCAAAAAAAAATCCTTCTCTTATGCGGATATTTATCTTTAAACCAGACAAAATGTTTAAAAATATAACGAATTACTTTTTTGTTTGGCTTTGATTAGCCCATGTTCATGAAAATAATTATATCATCCACCACCTAGATCACCGAGCTTATGAGCTGGCGTGCCATGCGCTTCATCTTAGTGACTAGACGATGGTAGGGGTCTAGGTCTCCATAGATGACAATCCACGAGCGTCGGGGGTATCTGGCGGAGCCATCAAGACTGGAGTCTCCCTGGCCCAGGGCTCGTGGGGCATAGCATAAGGAAACCAAAGCCAAGCTAGCAAGAACCACCATGCGCGCTAACTCTCCCGGAAAGCCCTTCGCCCATTTGCGAGCATGCCACACTCTGAGTCAGGAGCACAAGGACCCCATCAACAACTCATCTCCCCCCACAGATCTGTTTCCTTTTCCTAGAAGGAATTGTGAAACCCTGTCGCCACATGTCGTTGCCCCTAGCACTCTGATGATGGCCCCTCGGACATCACAACTCTGAGTTGTCCGGATAGCCTGCCTTGTCTGCGACAAGCAGTAAGTCAGCTCGCAGTTTTATCCCCATCATCACGCAACTCTGCCACCTATTTCCACCGACGTCACACCCGGGTTCATGTGCCAACCGTCGGGCTTCCTGTGCCACACGACACACTGCATGCATTACCGCTCCTAGGCGACCTCATGGTACAAAAGGAGGCCCCGACTACAAGAGGGGTTGGTGAAGCTTTTCTCCAAGACTTCCATATTTAGAGTAGGGATCTCATAGTCCCCTCAGAGAAATACATTCAAATATGAAGGATTATGGTGTTATGCTTCTTAACAGCCCGAACCGGGGTAAACTATTGTCTCCCTCGTGCTTCGATATTCGTTTCTTTAGAAGGAGTTTTTCGAAACGATCTCGCGCTCTTTGCCGGACGCGAAAGAGGGTACCCAACATCCCGGTGTCCGTGTACCCACATGCGACAATCTTTCTCGTTCGATCAGGTGTATCTCCTGTCCTAGAGGTATATCTCCTTCAGTGCATAGTCATTTAGGAACCTTCTGAAATGAATCGTCATGCGTCAGTGAAGGTTATCATTGTTCTTATTCTCTTCGTAGTAGATCATGTCAAAGTCTCCGCAAAGGGCCCATGGCCCTCTGTGGACCCTCCTAACCTCTTGCAACTCCTAGAGGAAGGTGATCTTATCCCGTCTCATTCTATGGATGGTAAACACAAGTCAACCACCAAGGTGTTCCGCCCGGAGGGGTCACCTTAGTCGTGATGTTGTTGAGATCTAGATGCGCGATGTCGATCTACACCACCCTAATCTTCCAAGCTACTATAGTACCACCCCTTGTATCGGTCATAGGTAAGCAGAAATAAGCATGAAAATCCACGATTAGGGTTTCCATTACAAAGACCAACCGTATAGTTCACCAACTACCTCCATGATATCATCTAAGATGTGCGTCTCGAACATCCTATGTGAAAGGATCATATGGGCACATAGAAGGGGGGGGGGGTGAATAGGTGCTACTTCAAATTTTACTCTTTTACAAATTAGGGTTTGGCACAAAAGGTAAATTCTCTAGATTATGCAACTATAGTGAATTTACCTATATGTCAAACTAGCACAACACTAAGCAAAAACAAGATAAGTAAAGTGCGGTAAAGGATAGAAGTAACCAAAGTGGAGCACGCGGAGACACAAGGGTTTGTTTCCTGTAGTTCCTTCCCTTTGAGGGGAAGTACGTCTATGTTTGGAGAGGGGGTGGTTTCAAACCACCAACACCACGAGAGACCTCCCTTGTTCTCCGATGAACCTCACCCCCAACAGGTTCGATTCACCCCTTCCACTATATCAGCAACCTTCGAGGTGGAAGTCGACACCTTTACAACAAGTTCGAGGCACACATCCACAACCTAATTGGAGGCTCCCGAATACAAGCAAGCTGTCAAACAATTAAAGACAAGCTTGTAAGAATCAAATCAACCAAAACAAGGCTTAGGGTTTCCAATGAAACCCTAGAGCAAGGGACCCTCAAGTGAATGAGGGGGAAATAAAGATCTCTCTTGGTGAAGCTGTAGATCGATGCCTCCTCCTCCGATTCCCCAAAGATCAACCACTTTGGGTGGTTGGATGAAGAGATCTTGGAGTTTTGGTGCCTCTAGTGGCGTGGTCTTCTTTTTCTGGAACGAGTAGCTAGAGGAAGGGGATGAGGTCCCCTATTTATAGGGCACACACTTGTGAACCGTTTTCTGACCGTTGGAGACCATTAGCACCGGAGACTCTGGTCTACCATACCGGAGACTCCGGTCTGCCATACCGGAGACTCCGGTCTGGAACAAAACTCTGGCCCACCTCCGGTCCGTTTTCGGACCGTGTCTCTGCTGTCTTGGGTAGGGGATTGACGTCCACTCCGGAGACTCTGGCCGTAACTCTGGACAGAGACACCGAGACTCCGGTGTGCCCACACCAGAAACTCCGGCCTGAGGAGACAATACACCAGAGATTCCGGCTGATATCCGGGCAATCTCCAGACCACCACATAGAGAGACCCTGGGCCAAGTCCAGACAACACACCGGGAATTCCTAGGGAAACTCTAGACCACACCGGAGACTCCGGTCTGGAAACTTCAGGTAAGCATGGATTTGGCCATGAAGTTTCCCACAACGCTCTGACTTTTTCTCTTTTTCAATAGATTGACCTGTAGACATTAACACACTGTAAAATGTACCTTATGTTGTTAACGAACACCAAAACGGATTAGGACAATAAATGTCCTTTCAATCTCCCCCTTTTTGGTGTTCGATGATAACACGAGGTTTTGCATGGAATTTTTAATAAGACATAGTTATGCTCCCCCTGACGATGTGCAACAAGCTAAACAAGTAATACATGCCTGTCAGGTAATGGATAAATCTTACAATAAGGAACGGGCATAGATATGTCCACACACAACGATAGTTCACATAAAGATATAAAGTCTCACAAGAACCAAATGAAAGAAAATGTTCGAACATAAATATATCTCCCAACCCATGCAAATCCCGATGCTCCTAATGGACAAATTCTCCCCCTTTGGCATCGAAACACCAAAAAGGGAAAAGGTCCCAGCTATCGTCCCAAAGAAGATCACTCAGAGTCATCGTTGTCGTTATCATCCTCATCCTCATCCTCATCCTCATCCTCATCCTAATCATCATCAACAGTAGAAGTTTGTGGCCCTTTGTCGTGAGGGCGAGAAGAGGAGGTTCCCTGAGGTGCAACACCAGAAGTAACCTTAGAGAAAGTCTTCCAGTCAACTAAGCTTGCATTCATGGAATTCCAAACCCCAAAGGAAAGTGTGTGATTAGACTCTAGAGACGGTTTAGCTCCATGTTCATCATTGTACTCTGACTCACCTTCCTCTTGTTCCTCACCTTGAGCCTTGATTTCTTTGAGAAGTTTCTCAATCCTACGATTGCTCTTGTACGCATCATGTTCTCCCTTACGAATGTCAACATTCATGCAGCAAAGGGTCTTCTCCCAAAAGGATGCTGACATGGGTATACTCTGTCGATACTCGAGATTGGTATATACGGTCCAGATACGGTGGAAGCCCACTGCGTTGCCATGGCCCAATGAAGATTTCGAGTGGCCTACGGACTCTCAATAACTTGCGAGACAAGAAGAAATCTAAAGATAGAAAGTTTGAAGGGCAAACCCTAATCTGTAACAGACTCGACCTGCTACCTGAGACCTGGACTATCTATATAAAGGCCAGGAGGGGGCGGCGAGGAGGACACACGCAACCCTAGTTTTCACAACCCTCGCAAGATTGCATCTGTGCACCATTGTAATCTTTGATTCCTTCGTTAATTCCAAGAGCAGACAAGGAGGAGTAGGGACCTCTACGAGGCCTGAACCTGGGTAAACCTTGTGTCCCTGTGTGCTTGTTTGCTAGCCGATTGATGCTTCCAGCACTCCCTCCTTCTCCAAAACCCAAGTCCATAACAACAGGCATTGATGAGTTAAACCCTCGTAAATTGGCGCCGTCTGTGGGAATTGGGAGTGCTGATGTTGTGGCTTCTTCAGCCTCATCAACCACGATCTACAACTCCGCAATAGCGGAGATTCGCCAGCTCTTCAGCACGTTCGACTTCACCGTCCACACGCTAGCCACTTGCCTGGCTTTCGAGTCCGTGGGCGACGGAATCAGTCTGGCGATAGGAGGCTTCCGCTTCCAAGTTGGTCAGATGGGCATGCTTCGCATGCCTGACCAGCCAACAACATCCGCGATTGCTCTAGCATCGTGGTTCCCACCACCAATCGGCACCCTTAGCGAGCTCAACACCTCAACAACAGCTAAGAGCACGAACAGGGACAATAGTTGCGAATCCGATCTGGGCGGCTTAGCAACGGAAGATGGAGTCTACGGCTCCGGATCCGAGAGTTGCGGGAGCAACAGCTTCCCCAGCCACTTCATGTGCGCCGTAATTAACACTGGCGACTCCACCGCTAATCGCGAAAACGGTGGCAACAGTTCTGATCCGCCTAACGGTGGCATCCCTAATGGTGGACCTCCCAACGGCGGCCCCACTAACGGTGGCAACGGCGCGCCCGTCAACAATGGAGGGGCAGTTGAACCCCCAGCCATGGTGAACGAGCACACTGGCGAACATGTCATGATCAAACTCAACGATCTCGAGTGGGCTTGCTGCCGAGACGCCCTGCGAGGCAATCCTCTGCCCCCAGGCACACCACAAGAACTGCTGATGGGCTATCACTGGCTGCTGAAGGAAGAGTACAGACGCCAGCTACAAACAATCGCGCAACTCGAAGCACGTAAAAAGGTGGCAGACGAGTCGAGCCTTCGAAGGGCCGGGCTCTCCTCCCACAGAGGATCCTCCTCCAAAGGCAACGAGTATGTGGCCAACAAGAGACGATCTCGAATGGCCCATCTCACCGAGCAGGAGCGCATAGAAGCTGCGAAAGTCCTCGACTTCAGCTCTATGACAGTCGACACCCGGGGCAATGTGGTCCCAAAGACGCCGCAAGCAGCGGTGACAGCGGCCACCATGTACCTACTCAACAACCAGCCGCCAACTGGAGTTCCCTGAGCTGCCATGCACCGATCTACGATCGCAGGCTTGGGGCTAATCGAGGCCGCTCTCGACAAAGAGCCGATGCTGGAACCGAAGAAAAACAAGGCTCTGGCGAAACGCTATTCGTCACCCTCGTCCAGCAACGACAGTCACGATCTGTCTCGATGTCGCCGCTCACGGCGACACGACCACGACTACGACGCGCGTGATGACATCACGCAGCGCAAAATCGACAAGTCAAGGGCACGACGTGCCCGATCGACTGACTCGGAGGACGAAGACGTGGAGCTATGTAGCACCAGATGCTTCAGCAGGGCCATCAGACAAAAGCGAATGCCCAAGGGGTTCAAGCTCCCATCAGAGAACCCAAAGTTTGACGGCCTGCAGGACCCGAAAATCTAGTTGGAAGACCACATCTCCTCCGTCAGGCTCCATGGTGGGAGTCGAAGCACTGCCATGCAATGCCTACAGCTACAGCTGCAGGGCGCCGCCCGACCTTGTCTCAATAACCTCCCGCGCGGATCCATTCGCAGCTGGGATGAGCTGGTCTATAGCTTTGTGCGCAACTTCAAGGGCACCTACAAAAGGCCCGCTTCAATCGTAGAACTGAGATGCTGCCAGCAAAGGTCGGGCGAGTCATTACGCTCGTACATCCAGAGGTGGTCCATCATCAAGAACTCCGCAGAAAATATCTCGGAGGACCGGGCGATTAACACATTCAACGGCGGCGTTCGCCGCATAGAGATCAGGAAGGAGCTCGGCCGCTCGAACCCCAAAACCATTGACCACCTGATGGAAATCGTGAATCGGTGGGCAGATGGAGAAGATTCGGTGAAAATCGCGTTCATTCTGACGACGAAGCAGAGCTCGAGTGCAGACGCGATCGCCGCAGCAAACGTTGAATGTGCATCTATGATGACCGCGATGATGTCAACATGGTCGCAGCCGGCTACACCGACAGGCGCGACGACAACCGCAACAGCGGCTATCGCAGCGGTGGACACCGCGACTCCGGCAAAACCACGCAATTATGGCAACGCCGCACTCGCGAAGAGGCACCTGCGACAACAATCGAGGACAAACTGTCCGGGCCATGCAACATGCACTTCTACATCGACAAGCACGACGGTAGGAAGAATTCCAGCCACCTTGTCAAGGACTGCCGCGAGTTCCTCAAGCTCCACGAGGGTTTGGCACGGATGAATCGCGACGCCGTCAACAGAGGCTACGGAGTTGCCCCAGGCGCTGTAGCACATGGAGCTCCTCCTCCACCACCTGGAGGCCCACCACCCGCGGCTGCACTGATCCACGATCAAGGCGGCAAGCCATACCCACGGGTTGTGGGCAACATGATGATCCAAAAGGGACGTCCCTCGAATCGGGTGCAGAAGGCCATCACTCGCCAAGTAAATTTGGCGACAAACTCACCACCATCCACCACTGAGTACCTCAGTGGAAGCGACTCCTGCATCACCTTCGACAAGCGTGACCACCCGCGTCAAGTACCCCGCCCAGGCCATTGTCCCCTCCTACTCGAGGCACAGATTGGAGGCTTCGACATGAGTCGTGTTTTCATGGATGGTGGAAGCGGCATTAACCTTATGTTCGCGAGTACCTTGCGAGCAATGAGGATCCCTCTGACCTGCCTAGAGGTCTCGGACACGACATTCCATGGCATCGTCCCAGGCAAGGGCATATATCCCCTTGGCAAAATCAACCTTGACGTCATCTTCGGCACGCCAAAAAACTTTCGACGAGAATGCATCGACTTCGAAGTCGTCGACTGGCCCTCACAGTACCACTGCATCCTCAGACGTGTCGCGTTCTCTAGGTTCATGGCAGTGCCGCACTATGCCTACCTGCAGATGAAAATGCCAGGCGCCAACGGCGTCATCACAATCAACGGGAGCTTCGAGAGGTCCGACAGTTGCGACAGGGAATTCAACATAATTTCCTAGTCCTTCGGCATGTAGGAAGAACTTGCAAGATTGAAGGAGTCGACAGACAACAGTCTGCCTCCCCTGAGCCGGCCAAGTTCACCCGACCTGTCCTTCGACTCGTTGGTGCACACGAAGAAAGTTCAGGTCCACCCATCGGACCCGGCAAAGACGCCCCTCATCGCCAACAACTTAAGTCCCGCATAGGAACTCGCACTCGTCGAATTCCTCCGTAAGCACTAGGAAATCTTCGCCTGGTGTCCAACGGACATGCCAAGAGTTCCCAGGGAATTCGCCGAGCACGCACTCAATGTCAACCCAGACGCAAAGCCAGTTAAGCAAACAATTCGGCGACTGTCTGAGCCAAGAGAAAAAGCGGTCGGAATGGAGATCAATAGATTCCTCGACACCAAATTCATACGCGAGATCAAGGAAAGCACTTGGCTCGCCAATATGGTGCTAGTACCGAAAAAGGACACGGATATCCTACGGATGTGCGTGGATTTTACCTCTCTGAACAAGCACTGCCCAAAGGATCACTTCTCGCTGCCACGAATCGAGACAATCGACTCCACCACGGGATGTGAGCGCCTCTGCTTCCTCGAAGCCTACTCAGGCTATAATCAGATTTGAATGAAGGAGGAAGATCAAGAGAAAATGACGTTTACAATGCCTTTTGGTGTGTTCTGCTACAACACAATGCCCTTCGGGCTAAAAAACGCAGGAGCAACCTATCATCGGTGCATGCAGGCTTGCCTCAAGAACAAACTTGGTCGCAACATCCAAGTCTATGTTGATGACATCGTAATCAAGACCAAAGAGGAAGCCTCTCTAATCGACGATTTACACGAAACCTTCACCAACCTTGACTGCTACCGGATCAAGCTCAATCCGGACAAATGCACCTTCGGCGTACCATTCGGGCAACTACTCGGGTATCTCATCTCCGCGAGAGGGATCGAGGTGAACCCGAAGAAAATAAAAGCCATACTATCCATGGAGAAGCCGAAGAACGTAAGATGTGTCTAGCAGCTGGCTGGGCGATTTGCGGCGCTCAGTCGATTCATCAGTCGAATGGGTGAAAAGGCACTACCCTTCTACCAACTTCTTCGCAAAGCTGACAAGTTCGAGTGGACCAAAGAGGCACAGGAAGCATTCGAAGACCTCAAGCGTCTACTGTCTACCTCACCAGTACTGGTGACCCCACGCGAAAGGGAACCACTGTTGCTATACATCTCCACCACCAACCAGGTGGTCAGCACGGTGCTCGTGGTGGAACGAGCCAAGGAAAACAAGGTCCACGGGGTACAGCGCCCAGTCTACTACCTCAGCGAGGTACTCACACCAACAAAGCAGCGGTACCCACACTATCAGAAGCTGGCATATGGCGTCTTCATGACAGCCAGGCGACTGCGCCACTACTTCCAGGAGCACCCAATCGTGGTGGTCAACGACGCCCCGCTTGGACATATCCTCAACAACCCCGACACCACCGGACGAGTCGCACTTTGGGGAATCGAGCTATCTCCACGAGACATTACATATGAAAAGCACGACGCAATCAAGTCGCAAGTTCTCCCTAACTTCCTCGTGCACTGGATGGAGAATCAGCTCCCTGAAAATCCAGATATGTCTTATCTCTAGACAATGCACTTCGACGGATCCAAGCAAAAGGATGGAGCTAGCGCAGGAGTCATACTGACATCGCCTCAGGGAGACAAGCTGAAATACATCCTGTGAATGCAATTCACCGCCTCAAACAACGAAACTGAATACGAGGCCCTGTTGCACGAGATGCGGATGGCAAAAGCCTACGGCGCCAAGAGGCTAATAATCTACGGCGACTCCAAACTGGTCGTCAACCAGACAATGCACGAGTGCGACGCACTGAACGGCAATATGATTGCTTACCGCGACCTCTACGACACACTCGAAGGGGACTTTGATGGCTGCGAGCTGCGGCACGTAGGCCATGAAAGCAATGAAGAGGCGGACACACTCGCCAACATTGGCTCTACCTGCGCCCCCATACCACCTGGAGCATTTCTCGAGCGCATCAGCGAACGCTCCATCAAGCCAAAGGCCGCAGAGAAGAAAACAAGCGTAACAACGGACTCGGGGGCTACGCCACCCAATGAGCCAATGGCACTCGTCAACCTGGAGCTCGACACAGGACTCGTAGGACCCATGGCGATCATGATGATCGAACCCTCTTGGACTCAACCATACATCACATACCTTCTAAGCAAGTAGCTGCCGGACGACCTGACCGATGCACGGAAAATCGCATGGCGATCCAAAGCATTCGCTGTCATCAACGGTGAACTATACAAGCGCAACATTAAAGGGGTACTCCAACGGTGCGTCTCCAACACTGACGGAAGGGCCGTTCTCCTTGACATCCATGAGGGGACCTGCGGGCACCACGCCGGCAGTTGCGCCCTCGTCGCCAAAGCTCTATGAGCCGGATTCTACTGGCCCACGACCATGCGTGACGCCAAGGACATCGTCCAAAGATGCAATGCTTGCCAGCGATTCACGGACAAACCGCACGCACCTGGCACGGAGCTCCGGCCAATACCATTGGCTTGGCCCTTCGCGCAATGGGGACTCGACATGGTCGGAAAGCTCCCAAAGTCCTCACGAGGAGGCTACGTCAACCTCCTGGTAGCAGTCGACAAATTCACCAAGTGGATAGAGGTCGTGCCGGTGACTAACCAATCTAGAGCCAGTGCAGTCAAGTTCTTTGAGTCCATTGTCTATCGCTTCAGAGTGCCACACAGCATCTTCACAGACAATGGGACAAACTTCACCTCTAAGGAGTTCCAGGGCTTCTGCGAGAACCTGGGAATCAATGTAAGCTATGCTTCAGTAGCTCATCCATAGACCAACGGTCAAGTCGAAAAAGCCAATGGGCTCGTCTACGGCGGAATCAAGAAGCGACTCCTCAGGCCACTCGAACAAGCCGCAGGATGCTGGCCAGACGAGCTGCAATCCGTACTCTGGAGCCTACGCACAACCCCAAACAGTGCAACGGGATACACCCTGTTCTTCATGGTGCATGGTGCTGAAGCGGTGCTACCCGCAGAGGTACGGTACAAGGCACCGCGAGTGGTCTCTTACAGCAAGCAGGAGTCAACAATTGCACTCGAAGACTCTGTCGACCTCCTTGATGAGGCACGGTAAATCACCACAGAAAGATCAATGATCTACCACCAGAACCTGCGCAACTACCACAACAGAAGGCTACGCCCCAGGTCCTTCATCGAAGGAGACCTAGTCGTGTGACTGAAACAACAAGGGCATCTCAAGCTCGAGTCCCCTTGGGAGGGACCATACGTGATTACAGAAGTAATCCCAGGTGGCGCCTATCGCCTCAAAGACTTCGAGAAAGGAGTCGCATACTCCAACCCCAGGAACATCGCGCATCTGTGGCGCTTCTATCCTTAGTCGTTTTTTATTTCTTTCATCACAAATAAGGCTATTCAGCCAAGGCTACTTAACCACACATTGTACCTCATACTGTTCTATGAATAAATAAAGCTAAGTGCCCCAAACTCTGCATTTTTCTATTATTTTTCGCCATCTATATATTCGGGGGCTGCGCCACCCTTTACACATCTGTTCTACGAACCAATCGCGATATCCTGAGTAGCTGATGCACTAATCGAACCCTTGACAAACACCAACCCAGCTGCAACGCACCTGACATGTTGGCAAGGTGCTGAGATAAACACAAGTCAGGCCAACGAAAAGGAATCGCATAGTGCAACGCACTCGCAAAACATACGAGCTAACAAGCTCTTTATATACATCAATGTCAATCAATTATACACAACATATATATATGAACTTTACAACACTGGTACAACTATGTGCAGGGTACAAACTAAACTACTGTTGCAACAAAAGAACATTTGTCTACTCCTCGAAGAAGTCGACAATTTCCTTTGCTGGGCGATCCACCGCCTAGTAATGAGGAACCATGTTCTAGGTCGAACCTGTTGGTGGCGCTGGAGCTCCAGCAGCAATCGCTGCAATATCTACATCAGGCCTATGTAGTCGCACCAGCGATAGAGCAGCCTTGGCACCAGCCACCAACTGTTGCCGCACACACTCGTGGACCCCACTCAAGTCCTGAAATTTAGTAAGAAGAGCCAGCAGGCTCGAGGGAATGACGTCCAGCGGAAACATCGTATGATAGATATTCCTTAAGCACGATTGCGATTTCTTCAGAAAGTGAAGCACTCGCGAGGCACGATCCTGCAGGGTCGCCAGTGCGATTGCGCGATCATGATCCACCCAGAAGTATCCACTCGCCTAAAGCTGCTCTTGGGTCAGGTCATTCATGCGAATGGTGATCATGTCCTTCTCATCCTGCGGATGACGCGTGCTGACAACTATACCAAGCAAAGGAAAAAGTACGAAGACAACAAACTACCGCGAGTGGCTACAAGAAAAGATAAGGAAGCAGAAAGCTAACACTTGAATTGGTCGCCCAGCTGCGCCACCTCCCCTAGCAGATATTGCTCTCGGGCAGTGGCCTTCTTTGCCCTCGACTTCCATACATCCACGTTACCATGAAGGACGGGCAGTTCGCGCTCTAGTTGCTTTACGCGGTCATGTAATCACGAAAGCAGAGACAGCTCATCCACCCTTGAGCGCGACTGCGCTAAAGCATCATCAGTGGATGGAAGATCCCGAGGCACACTCGAAGGACCACTCGATGTGCCCTATCACAAGCCAAGCAAGAGATAATAAGAAGACCAAGCAATACATGGAAAAAAGCTCAAGTGCATTCAAGCATAACAAAGTATCAACAGATACACCCGCCAACGGCATGTTCTAAGACAAAAGCGGTCAAGCTATTAACTATTACAAATATGACTACTAAGGAGCAACTGGCTTCTTCGACTTGGACTTCGGTTTCGGGGGCCTCATCGAGTCTGTGGCTGTATCAGACGCCACAGACTTCCCGCCGGCCCCTGACGCCGCAGCCTTCGTCGCCTTCTTGGATCGCTGCAGCTCCTTAGAGTACTTCGCGACTGTGTTGATTAGCTACGGCCCATACTTGCCACATGCAGTTGCAAAGGGAGCAAAAACTACCTATTTGCCATCCATGCCGATAGGCATCGCTTTGGAGACCGCCGCAAGATCCACCTCGACTCCATGGGCTTGAACCATCGCGAGTGACATAGAAGCGCCAGCCACACGAAGCGAGTTCTTGAAGCCTGCAGGAATTCTCCAGCAAGGGACTCCACCAGATCGTCTATGTTTTCAATCAGCTCAGCTTTGGGCGCCAGCTCCTCACGGAGGCGACTGAGTACACCCTTGGCTTTGGCCAGCGTCCCTTGGATGGAAGCACTGCGATCTTCGACTGCCGTGAGGGCGCCTACCAAGGCAGCATCACGACGGAGCGCCTGGGTGTCGAAGCTCAGACTGCCGGCATCTACACAGAGCAAAATGTTGGCAAAAAAGGTCAGCACAATAACAATTTCGAAAGAAAGGACATGACGGAAACCCAGACGAAGAAGTACCTGAAAGACCCTTGGCAATCGAGAAGAGCTGTTCTTCGAACAACTTCTCCCTAGCATCGATGGAGGCGCGTAAATCCTCTTCGTGTTTCCATGATTCGTTAAGCGCAGCGACTGCCTCATCGCGACTCTTCACCACCACGGCAAGCGTCTTTTCGAGGGAAGCGGCATCGCGAAGAAGCACATTATGCTCAGCTGCGAAACAAACAAAGATAGACCGTCAGTCGATTATATCACAAGGATGAAGAAGAAGAAGCAAAAAGCACTCACTTTCAACCACGCGATGGCGATTGTCCACCATTGCATGCTGGCGACCCGTTGCAAGCACTTGCTCCGCCAGGCGAGTGGCTTCCTTCACAATAAGCTGCAACAGGAGAAACAACAAAAGGATCAGCAAATAACATGGATGATTAATTCGTCTACAAGAAAAAACAATATCACACATACGTGATCCTCCAGTGACTCTGAAATCGATTGGTGCGTAGTCGTCCGGACAACCATCTGGTGCTCCACATCGTGTGGAGAACTTGATGAATTCTGCCCGGAGTGGGCCGCCAATGGAGGAGACGGGGATCGTTCGGCCATTTCCTTGGCCTTGGAGTCCGCGACTCCAGATTCTTTCAAAAATTGGACGTCGCCAGAAGATGACGACACCGGTTGACTACGGAACAAAACCAACATCAAGAAAATGCAACTCCAAAAAAGAACCAAGAGAAGAGTTGTATACTTACCAATCAAAACTGTCAAAATCGAAGGTTTGGCCCTCCGACTCCAACGACTCCTTCGGCAGCCGCATCTTCTTGCGGGAAGATAGCACCACAACACTCATAGGAACGGCAGGAATTGGTGACTCAGCACCGATAGCTGGGCCTTCCGGAGTCGAAGGAGATGATACGTCCGAATATTCTCTGCGTGAACGCTTGCGAGTGTCCGGACCGCTGGACTCGGGGGCTTCCTCCTCCTCTTCAAATGGGACGGTCGACTCCTCCTCATCCTCCTCATCCACTTCACGAGGAATAACCCCCTTGGGAAGAGGCGGCAAACTGGAAGACACCTTCCAATCCTGCATACAGAAAACAAGTCAGCACAAGTCAAGAAAAATAAGCACTCGACAAAATAAAGCTACTTCGTAGCACAATCATACCTCAGGAGGAGGGTTAGAAGCATCAAAAGGGGGCATGACTGGTTCACTGGGGAGTACATCCTTGGCAGTGTACTTGGTCAGCAGCCGCACCCTCTTATCTACTTCACTCCCGGAAATGCCATCAGCAGGTAAGCGAGCGGCATCGTCTGCGCCAGCCCACTAGAACATAGGGTGGACTCTGGCCTGGAGGGGCTGGACGCGACGGCGCAACCACGTGCGAATGAGGGTGCAGCCTCCCTCTTCTTTACCCATGCGACTCTCGAGGTCATAGATGCGCTCGTACATCACATATGTTCCTCAGACTCACCGGGCATCACCACGCTCTTCCAATAACGCCTCCTCCTGCACGGCGCCGCGGGATCGAAAGGCGCCAGTCCAAAGTGGTCTCCATCGGCCTTCTGGTCGCGAATGTAGAACCACTTGTCCCTCCACCCTTGGATGGACACCATGAGCTTGATGTCAAAGTACGTGATGGAGGAGTCGACATGGATACCGCAGCCTCCTACATCATAGACTACGGATCTAGACGCCGACTGGTGCTTCGGCTTGAAGAGACGCTTGAAGAGACCAAAGTGTGGCTCGATTCCGAGCCAGCACTCGCAAAGCGTAATGTAGCAGGCAATATGGAGGATAGAGTTGGGGGACAGCTGGTGCAGCTGGAGCCCATAGAAACAAAGGAGGCCCCTGAAGAAAGGATGCAGGGGCAGAGAAAGACCGTGGATGATGAACGCTAGGAACATCACCCGGAAACCAACTGGAGGAAAAGGGGACCTCACCACCTGGGACTCGCGAGTCACCGACCGTAGGAGATAGAACTCCGTCTTGGCGCAGGAGACGGAGCTTGGAAGACTTGATGATGGACGCGCGCCACGCACCATTGGGGACACGAGTGCCCGTACCCTTATTCTTCTCGGCAATGACGGTGCTGGTGCCCGCAGCGGCGGAGCCGCCCTTCTTCTTTGCAACGGCAGAGGCGGCAGCGGACTCAGCGGCAACACCTCCCTTCTTCTTCCCCATCTTGCGGTGGCGATGAGAGCGAAGAAAATAACTCGGGAAAAACCGGAGTTGGTCCAGCGCCGCGAACGAAAGAAACTCTCGGAGGCAGAGAGCAGCAGCAATGGAGATGGAGGCACAAAGCAGAGAGGGAGCAGATGAGAAATTACCGCAGCTGCGCTACTACTTAACCCCCTGGAAGATGTAATCCAACGGCTAGCAGAAACCCTATCAGACACGTGGCGCACATCGCGATTGACACGTGGAGGACCTGAAGCACGAACTGTCCCCCACTACCCCCATTATGCGTGGAAATCGAGGAGGTGCAGTTAAAACAAAAGATTACGCACGCCCGGTCAAGTCAGGGTCAGAAAATGGGACCCATCGCTCGTCACGTCCCGTCAAACCCACTCACGTGGGCAACTGAGATCATCACATCATAAGCACTGATGTCATCAATGATTGAGCAGTAGAAGACTTCGACTACTTTAGTCCTTGCTCAAGTCTTCGACTCCACCAAGCACTGGTGGGCTACTCCCATAGGGAGCGCTGGTCGCGCACCCTACAATTTTTCTTTTCTGCAGGAATATGGACATTTAAAGCATACCCAACCACTCGAATCCACGATTCGACTATGGACATGGGTTACTCCCATAGGGAGCTCCGGAAATAAATTCGACTGAAACAAGCAAACAAAAGACGACAGCAGTCACAAAAGTTCTTTAGTCCCTGCTTGAGTCTTCGACTCAACCAAGCACTCCGGGGCTACTCCCATAGGGAGCGCTGGTCGCGCACCCTATGATTATTTGTACATCGTACTGTGTGTCAATAACATCCACACTCGAAGTCTATGGTGACACCGCATCATATTTTTTCCCTACAAAGAGACTGTGTCTCCTGGGTCACTCGAATCATCTCCGCGATGACCAAATTTCGGATGTGTTGCTTGCAGCGTGAAGATAAGACCTAAATAAGGCCTGGAAATGCATTTGTTGTGCACTACCAGAAATTTATCCGTGCCTACATGTGCGATGAACATGCCTTGACGGACGTGTCGAGTGCTCACACCCATATACTGGAATTCGACTCCTGTAAGACCTCCGCGGCTTGAGTCGCATTACACCAGCACTTTTCCGAATTCGAGTCTAGGGACTTGAATTCGAGTAGATTGTGTTGTTTTACCCTAAGGTAGTTAACTGATACCGATACATCGGTTAGATCAGGCACGCACATCAACAATCCCTATGACACAAACAGAGCACTCAAAAATACTCAGTCATGCACTCGAAAGGCTTCATAAAGTCCCCAGTCGAATTTGTGATTCCATAGGACACTCGGGGGCTACTGACATGGGTATACCCTGCCGGTACTCGAGATTAGTATATACGATCCAGATATGGTGGAAGCCCACGGCGTTGCCACGGCCCAATGAAGATTTTGAGTGGCCTACGGACTCTCAATAACTTATGAGACAAGAAGAAATCTAAAGATAGAAAGTTTGAAGGGCAAACCCAAATCTGTAAGCGACTCGACCTGCTACCTGAGACCTGGCCTATCTATATAAAGTCCAAGAGGGGGCGGCGAGGAGGACACTGATATGTCCATTTTGCATCCCTATTCTATGTCTTAATTCACTATTATTCATTGATATATTTCATATTGAGAGGTGATACTTATGTTATTCATCTATTTTTGCATGGTTGATGACTTTTGGAGCATGGACCGCTGCAGTCAGGATTCTGATGGAAAAAGTGTTGTTTGGAGGCAAAATTCGCGAAGATCAGAAAATCCGGGAAAATATACAGAAAATCCTATTTTTCCAGAAGACTAAGGATGCCAGAAGATGGAGTGGAGGTGGGCCACAGGGGCCCACACCACCCCATGGCGCGGGCAGACCTAGGCCGCGCCTGGAGGTGGCGTGGCTGCCCTGGCCCACTCCAGCCTCTCTCCTCTGGCGTATATCATCCTCCCGAAACCTTAAGACTCGGGGAGCGACCATAGAAAGATTCTGCCGCCTCTGCGGGGCGAAAAACACCGAGAGAGAAAGATTTCTCCGGCAGACAGATTTCTGCCGGGGGAATTCCTTCCCGGAGAGGGGAGATCGTCGCCATCAACACCACCATCAAGCTAGACTTCATCGGGATCATCATCATCACCACCATCATCACCATCGACACCCTCATCACCATCTCCATATTGCTGTAACAATTGAGTTGAATCTTGCATAGTTCATAGGGGAAACTTTCCCGGTGTTGATTACTCTTTGTAGTTGATGCTATTGAGTGAACCTTTGAATTATTGTTTATGTTCAGATTGTTATACATCATTATTCCATCTCTGATCATGATCCATATGATGTCTTGTGAGTAGTTCGTTTTGTTCTTGAGGACATGGGAGAAGTCTTGTTGTTAGTAGTGGAGTTGCGTTGAGAAAGATTCAATAGATTGTTATTTAAGTTGTGGTGTACTTCTTCTAGTGGTGTCATGTGAACGTCGACTACATGACACTTCACCTATATGGGCCTAGGGGAATGCATTGTGTATTTGGCTACTAATCGTAGGGGTTGCCGGAGTGACAGAAACCTGAACCCCCATTAGGAAACCATTGCACAAGGGACGTAAGGGTCTTAGAGTTTAAAGCTGTGGTTAGGTTTCTACCTTAAATACTTTCTTGTACTTACGGATGTTTGCAAGGGGTATAATCACAAGTATGTATTAGTCTTGGATGGGGCGGTACATTAGCACAGGTTCACTCACACAACACTTAGCAAGCTAAAGAAGATTAATCGACTATATGAAGCGAAAGCACTTGACAGTCTTCCCATGTGTCCTCGAGAACGTTTGGTCATCTTAAGTAATACAACCGGCTTGTCCTTTGCTGCATAAAGGATTGGGCCACTTGCTGCATTTATTCCTACTTTCTTTTATTTACTCATACTTTGTTTACTTGCTTTATCAAAAACCCCTAAAAATCCGTTTGCTAAGTATTTGCAGAGAATTCCTGATCCATACCACTAGCCAGCACCTTCTGCTCCTCATTGGGTCCGACACTCTTACTTATCGAAAATACTGCGATACACCCCCTATACTTGTGGGTCATCAGACACACGCAACCCTAGTTTTCACAACCCTCGCCAGATTGCATCTGCGCACCATTGTAATCTTCGATTCCTTCGTTAATTCCAAGAGCAGACGAGCAGGAGTAGGGACCTCTACGAGGCCTGAACCTGGGTAAACCTTGCGTCCTTGTGTGCTTGTTTGCAAGCCGATTGATGCTTCTAGCGCTCCCTCCTTCTCCAAAACCCAAGTCCATAACAATGGGCCTTGATGAGTTAAACCCTCGTCAGATGCCTTCTTGACTTTCTCCTTCACAAGCTCACGTGTGACAGGAGGCATGGGTACGTTGGAGGCATTCTTCCTCCTAGAGCCCCTAGGAGGGGTGGGAGCATGCTCAGCCTCAGAGATATCCTCATCCTCACTCTCAAACGGCTGCCTAGTCACCATCTTCCCTTTCTTCTGAAGGGACATCAAGGCATCTTCTATAAGATTGGGAGGTATGGCAAGTGGTGAACGATGAGTTTGAGTGTTGATAAGCCTCGTCACTAGATGAGCATATGGAGGGGATTTTCTATAGAGAATAGCATGGTGAATCTCCTAAAAAATGTAATCCATCACATCAATAGCAAAGCCTTCAGCATCAGGACTAGCAAGATATATCTTGTGAGCATGGTGAAGTAGGTTGACAAACCCACATCTAATGGCATCATGATTGCTAGCACTGGGAGAAATACTGTGGCGGAATATCCTTAGCAGCAAGTTGTAGAGAGGTTTGAGGCCCTTAGCCTCACCAACAACAACACCCTTGCCATAGAGAGGAGCCAACTTGGTCTTGCTCTCTCCAAGAGCAGCATCATGCATACAGTGTCCAATAGGAACAACCACACCTTGAAAGGTCTCATTGATGATCCTGGCAACGTCAAAGAAGGTAGCAGTGCAGCGAACATCGCTAGTCAGACAGACCGGAGTCTTTAGCCTGGACCAAAGTCTCTGGACTGACCAACCAGAATCTCTGGTCTGGAGATTTCAATTTGCACATAGAGACTGTAGATGAGATTGATTTCAGCAGATCGGGCAGAGATACGAGACTAAAGTGATGCAGTGCACGCAGGCATGTTGTTCCAAAGGACAAACTAGTACAAAAACTCAAAACAAACAAAGGGGATGAACCTAGGTTCATGGTGAGAGAAAACAGTACCATATCTGTCCATTTGGAAGATTCCACCGGTGGGGAAGGTCCCAGGGGTGGAGATGGTGGAGTTGGTCGGTGGCACGGCGGATCCCAGCGGCTAAATAGCCTTCGGGAAGCAGTTTTGGAGGAGGAGGAGGTGGTTATGAGGGTGGTGGTCGGGATGGAAGATAGAGTCTGTGTGACTCTTTCACCCCGGCCCCCTTAAGTCATAGCCCGAAACCGCCCTTAACCGGAGACTCCGGTCTGCAACGGAGACTCTGGCTTACACCGGAGACTCCGGTGTGTGCACACCGGAGACTCCGGTCCTCTTCGACTAAAACAACTAGATTCAAGTTTTGGGACATATATGTTAGAAATAATGTTTTCAGGAAATGGAGACATGCTTAGGTTGATATTTCAAACTGTGAAGAACAAAAAGGCAATGAACATAAAAAAATGGCAATGTGAAACTTCAATCACTCAACACCGCGAACCAAGAACCAATCCTTCATAGAGAAGGGGGCGGTGGCCGAGGCCACCATGTAAGAGTTTGTGGCATGACACCGCGAAGAATTATCCTTGGGTTCATAGCCACTACTCATCAATGAAGCTCACATATCACAAATTGATATTAAGAGAATTGAATTTCTTAATGTTGGCATTATGGGCCAGGGATAGTCCAATGTATTAGGACCGCACTCCCCCTATCTCTATGTCTGCACCTAAACCAAATAAGAGTCAAGACATAGGTGAGTATGCAAGGTGATCAAGTCAAGCTCCTAGAATCTATGATATTTAGTTCATTCCTCAAATAACAAAACCTTGCTTCATCAAGTGGCTTCGTGAAAATGTTGACAAGTTGGTCTTTGGTTAACACATAAGATATCTCAATATCACCTCGAGCAACATGGTCTCTAATGAAGTGATGACGAATCTCAATATGATTTGTCCTTGTATGATCCACTGGGTTGTAGGCAATCTTGATAGCACTTTCATTGTCATATAGAAGAGGCACTTTGTCACAATGGATACCGTATTCCTTTAAAGTTTGCCTCATCCATAGAATTTGAGTACAAGCACTAGCAGCTGCCACATACTCAGTTTCAGCGGTGGAGAGAGATATACAATTTTGTTTCTTAGAAGACCAACACACCAAGGACCTTCCAAGGAATTGGCAAGCCCCGAACGTTGATTTTCTATCATCCTTATCACCAGCCCAATCCGAATCCGTGTATCCACAAAGAGAGAAAAGATTCTGTTGACCGCCATCAAATGGCTTTCTTTAAGAGCTGCTTGATATCTTGCACACACTCCTACACTTAACAAAATATCGGGTCTAGATGCACGTTTAGTTCAAGATGAGTCTTTGTTGCCATGGGAGTAGGAGCTCCATTTAGATATTTCATGTTGAATCCTCTTGAGCATATCTTGAGTATACTTGGCTTGGTTGAAGAATGTTCCTCCTCTTACTTGCTTGATCTCAAAACCAAGAAATACTCTCAATTCCCCCATCATAGACATCCGGAACCTATTAGTCATAAGCTTTGAGAATTCATCATTAAAAGCTTTACCAGATGAGACAAAGATAATATCATCAACATATATTTGGCATACAAAAAGCTCCCCATTGACCTTCTTAGTAAAAAGAGTGGGATCGATTTTACCAACCTCAAACCCACGGTCTAACAACAACTCTCTAAGGTGCTCATACCACGTGTGTGGGGCTTCTTTGAGCCCATAGAGCGCCTTATCAAGTTTGTACACGTGGTTTGGGAATTTGGGATCCTCAAACCCCGGGGTTGCTTTACATATATCAACTCATGAAATGGACCATTAATAAATGCACTTTCTACATCCATTTGTTGTAATTTAAAGTTATGATGTGCCGCATAAGCAAGAAGGATACGGATGGACTCAAGGCGAGCCACGAGTGCATATGTCTCTCCATAATCAATGCCTTAAATTTGAGAGAACCCTTGTGTAACCAATCTTGCCTTGTTCCTCACAACAATTCCATGCTCATCTTGCTCGTTCTTGAATATCCACTTGGTGCCTATAACATTGAGGCAATCTTTTGGATTTTCAACTAACTTCCATACTTTGTTTCTCTCAAAGTTGTTGAGCTCTTTGTGCATTGCTTCCAACCAATCCGAATCTTCAAGAGCTTCCCATACTTTCTTTGGTTCCACCATGGAAATGTGTGCTTGATGTTCACCAAAACTCTTCAATTGAGCTCTAGTGGATATCCCTCTTCTTAGATCTCCTACCACATTCTCAAGAGTGTGGTCTCTTAATTCCAACATTCTATCCATTCTAGCTTGGCAACGAGTTTTGATCTCCTTGTTGTTTCTTGTGGGGATCACTTCATCATTTTGGTCCTTGTCTTGACCATTAACTTGACCTTGATCATCATTGGAATCATTATCTTCACTAAGGGGCAAAGATTGACCTTGGTCTTGATCAGGCATACTTCTAGACAGGCGTTGGGCTGCTCTTATGGTAGTTTCTACAGATCTTCCTTGTACAATAAACTGAGCAGCGCTAGATATTCTAGCAAATGGAGACTCAAGCTCCTCCTGGCTAGAGGTTTCTCCCTAATCAACTTGTTGAGGGTCCACAAGTTGTCTTTGGCTTGGGTCATTGTCCTTTTCGATAGGAGCTTGTTGGTGTTGTGAAGATGAGGGCTCCACTTGAGTAAAGCATAGTTCTTCTCGATCCGCCATAAGGGGTTCCTCAATGGGGCAGATGAATCCCGCACCCATTCTTCCTATGGCATCCTGAGGCATTTCATCATCTACATCACAAACATCAACACGCCCCCCCTTGGGGACCATCATATTCTTCAAAAACCACACTACAAGATTCTATGACAATTCCGGAGAGCTTGTCATAGACTCTATAAGTGTGGGATTCAAGACCATAACTAACAAAAACACCCTCTAATGCTTTGGAATCAAATTTGGACAAACGAACACCCTTTATGCGATAGAAACACTTACGACCGAACACCCAAAAGTATGAAATGTTGGGCTTGTTACCGGTAAGAATTTCATATGGAGTCTTGATCAATTCTTTGCGGAGGTAGAGCCGACTTGATGCATGGCATGCGGTGGAGATTACTTCAGCCCAAAAATTGTATGGAGATTTAAAATCCGCCAACATGGTCCTTGCCATATCAATAAGAGTCTGGTTCTTCCTCTCAGCTACACCATTTTGTTGAGGGGTATATGCATCAGAATATTGGTGTTTTATCCCCTCCTCACTAAGAAATCCATTCAAGGTATAGTTCTTGAACTCGATGCCGTTGTCACTCCTTATTGTCAACACAGGGACATTGTGTTGACGTTGAGCCATGTTGATGAAGTCAATGAAGTTTTCTTGGGTTTCACTTTTCAGCTTGAAGAAATATACCCATGTGTATCTTGAGTAGTCATCAACAATCACCAAACAATATTTCTTCCCACCAAGACTTGCATGAGATGGAGGACCAAAGAGATCCACATGAAGGAGCTCCAAGATCCTCTTGGAGTTGATGTAGTTCTTCGGCTTGTGGGGAGAATCACGCATCTTTCCTTCAACACAAGCCCTGCATACACGATCCTTGGCAAAACAATCATTTTCTTTTAGTCCAACAATATGACCATCCTTGTGGAGACTTTGCAAAGTTCTCATGTTGACATGGGCTAGACGGCGATGCCATAACAAACCCACATCGGCCTTTCTAAATAAGCACATCGCACTTGTAGTGGTTTTCCCTGAAAAGTCCACCACATACAAGTCATTTTTGACATACCCAACGAAAGCGACCTTTAGAGACTTGCTCCACACGAGGATCACAACATCATTATCAATAAAGATGGCAAATCCCATCTTTCCAAGAGCACGGGCTAAAAGTAAATTATAGCCAAGGGTCTCAACAAGCATGACGTCCATGAGAGTGATATCGTGGGCAACCACAACCTTGCTGAAACCCATTACCTTAGACTTTGATTTGTTGGCATATGTCACGGATATTTGATCAACATTTGGTCTCAACTCCTTGACACTAGATGTGCTTCTGGTCATATGACTTGTGCATCCACTATCAAGCACCCATTTTGATCCACCGGAAGCATAGGTCTCTGTTCCTCTTTCCATAAGGCAAGTGACGTTCTTGTTGGAGATGTTCTCATTTGGAGAGGCGAAGAGTGAGAAGGTAGGTGTAGAAGTAGTGGTAAGAGCAGCCACACCACTTGATGTTTCCTCTTGTTCATCTTCATCATCATCATTGTCGGAGGAGAATTCTTCATGTGTTATCAAGACAATTTCACCCGACTTCTTGTTGGTGGGATTCTTCTTGATGAAGGCTTTCTTGAAAGGAGCTTTGGAGGTTTTCTTCAACACAAGTTTACCCCCAAGATCTTCTCTTTTCTCATAGGGACAACCGACAACAAAGTGATAGCGATCACCACAATTGAAGCAAGTTCTCCATTTAGACCCATTGTCTCTTCTCCCATTGGGGTTGCTTCTTCGTTGCATCCCCATCTTGGCCTTGGCAGGGTCTTTCCAAAAGTTTCTTGCATAGAAGGCCATGCATTCACCATGAGCAACCTTGACATCTTCGGGGTGGCTCATTGAAAGTGCATCATCACTCCATTCATCTTCATCATACTCCATAACCTTGTCCTTCAAGGCAAGATTGACACCACTACTCATTCCAATAGCACGAGCACAGGCGTCTTTGGTATTATTGGCAGCAACCTTGAAAGCGGCCATCTCTTGCATAACTTCATTGGAGGTCATGAGATGGTAGTTGTGTCTTCCTTGAAGACTCTTCAAATCAGTGGGCTCGAAGGGCATGAGTGCACTCACATACTTCCTCTTGATCCAAGCATCATTAATGTGAGAGGCACCAACTTTCCTCAAGGTGGTGGCTGTGGATTTGAGTCTTCAATACATGTCTTCATGATCCTCATCATCCTTCATAAAGAAACCTTCAGCCTCATTGCTTAAGGCATCATACCTATTTCTTCTCATGCTCTCATTGCCAACAAACAAGTCAATTGAGAGCATCACAAGCTTCCTTGGCGGTATTGTAGTCCTCAATGTGGGGAAAATCCTTTGGCCCCACTCCAAGTTGGATCATGTGCAAGGCTATGGCATTGAGTTGGCTATTGACCACTTCTCTTCTAGTCAAGTTGGTTGGATCCTCAATTTTGAGTCCTTCTTCAATAATGTTCCACAAGTCAATGCAAGAGATGCACACATGAGATTTCATTAAAACTTGCCATTGAGCAAAGGTATGTGCAGCTAACTTAGGTGGGTCACCTCTATTATTTATATGAGGATGAGGGATTGGAGGGTCGGGAGAGTACCATCCAGGAAATGCATGGTGCTCTTCCTTCCCATCACCCTTTTTGGTGGTGGAGTCAGTGGAATTATGTTCATCCCCCACCACTTCACCTATTGGCTTAGCCAAAGCATTTTCCATAGGGTTAGGTGGTGTTTCCTCTTGAGAGGGAGGTCGTGAGTGATATGTTGCTAACGTATCCATAATTTTTGATGTTCCATGCTTGGTTTTATCTACTTTCTTATGTTTTGTCCACACTTTGGAGTACTTTTCATATGATTTCTTGGACTAACCTATTAACAAGAGCTATATTGCGAGTTGCCTGTTTTCTACTGTTTTTGGTTCCAGAAAGTCAGAAAATGAATATTCTTAGAATTGGACCGGACAAAAGCCAAAGTCGTTATTTTCCCGGAAGATTCATGGAGCCAGAAGGAAAGACGAAGGGGGGCCACAGGGTGGCCAAACCACCCCGAGGCGCGGGTACCCCAGGCCATGCCAGGGCATTGTGTGGGCCCCCTGGCTGCCCACCGACCTTGCCTCTCCGCCTATAAGATGCCTCCCGATGCAAAAACCCTAAATCGTCAAGCCTCCAGCCACGAAAAGTTCCACAACACCGCTGCCACCGAAGGGGACATTTAGGGACAGAAAGTCTCTGTTCCGGCACCCTGATGGGACAGGGAAGTGCCCCCGGAGCCATCTCCATCGATCTCCACCACCATCTCCATCACCGTTGCTGATTCCCCTGATGAGGAGGGAGTAGTTATCTCTCGAGGCTAAGGGTTCTACCGGTAGCTATGTGTTCATCTCTCTCTATGCATGATCTTATTGAGATCACGAGCTTGTAATCTATAGATCTACCTTGATACTCAAGTGCTTTAATAGATCTCTGCTCTCCCCATGTGTGTGAAGTTGACAGTATGCACACCATGGTGACACTTAGGCTAGAGATTTCAAATACTTGTTATGAGTTATATTTGGAGTTGGATGTCTTTATGAAATTGTGGTGTTTGTTTGAACCATCTAGTGCTCAAGGTGACAGTGTGGGTTTATCTAGATGGGAAAAGCGAACTTTGAGGTGTGCTGTTATAGCCCTACCATGGATTAGAGTGTCCAACTAGAAAGTAGTTCAGCGTAGTATCATAAAGAAGAATATATTTATATGAGAGTGTTCATTAGTGAAAGTATGATCCCTAGGCCTTTTTTCTAAGCACTGAAACACCGTTTGCTATTAGATCTATTACATTTTTGCTTGCTTCTATCTTTATTTCAGTTTTACTTTAGTCTTTTCCACGCCATCAAGCTATTTTCTATCACCGTTACCACTTATAATTATCTATACCACTTGTATTTCACTATCTCTTCACCGAACTAGTGCACCTATACACCTGACAAGTGTATTGGGTGTGTTGGGGACACAAGAGACTTCTTGTGTCTTGATTGCAGGGTATCTTGAGAGGGGATACCTTTGACCACTTCCTCCCTGAGTTCGATAAACCTTGGGTGATCCACTTAAGGGAAAACTTGCTGCTATATTACAAACCTCTGCACTTGGAGGCCCAACAACTGTCTACAAGAATAGAAGTGCGTAGACATCAAGCTATTTTCTGGCGCCGTTGCCGGGGACTTAAAGAAGAAGAAGCTCCCACGTCAACAACGCGCCATCAAAACTTATTTTCTGGCGCCGCTGCTGGGGAGGTAAGGTAAAAGGTACTCACATCCTCCGGTGTGAGTGCTCGAAGTTATTTCCTTTAGATTCTGCAATTTTGTCTTTTTGTTTCTTGTTTTCACTAGTTAGGCTTAATGGAAAACAACAACAAAATTAGAGAGCTATATAGTATTTATCTTGAGTTAGGACATGAAGTGTTTGAAGAGAAAATTAAAAAACCTATGGAACTTTATTTGCATGCTAATAGCAATGTTGTTAGTATGAATTCTTTGGACACCATTATTGCTAATGCTATGGAAAAGTCTAAGCTTGGGGAAACTAGTTTTTATGAAAATGATCTTTTTAGTTCCCCAGCTTTGGAAGATAGCTATTCTATTGCTTATGATGATACCAAACCTCCAATATATGATGATTGCAATGATGAATATGATATTTTCAGTCCACCTACTATTGTGGAGGAAATTAATTATGATTATAATATGCCTCCTATATTTGATGATTATGGTGATGAGAACAATAATGATAGCTATTTTGTTGAATTTGCTCCCACTATAATTAATAAGAATGACTATGCTTATGTGGAGAGTAATAATTATTATATGCATGTGGCTCATGGTAAGAATGCTTCATGTGATAGTTATATTGCTAATTTTATTCATGATGGTACTGAAAGTTATTGTGAGAGAGGGAAATATGGTTTTATGCATCCCAATAATATTAAGTTTCCCCTGTTTATGTTGAAAGTCTTGAAGCTGCACTTCTTTTGCTTTCCTATGATTGTTGCTTTGTGCTTTCATGACTTGTTTCTTTACAAGATTCCTATGCATAGGAAGTGAGTTAGACTTAAATGTTCTTTGAATTTGCTTCTTGATGCTCTATTTTACTTCAATTCATATTTCTTATGTGAGCATCTTCTCAAACTACCATGCCTAACTTCAAGTCGTTAAAGAAAAGTACTTATTAGGAGATAACCCAAAAGTCTTAGATGAGTCTTGAAAGTTATTACCTCAGTAATAACCGCTCCTTATCCTTTTTTATTTGTTTTTTGTGCCAAGAGTAACCTCTAATGAGAGAGAAGTAATGATTGGGAAAATTGCTGTCCCAAAACAGATTTCTGTGCTTCACCGTAAAAAATCGTGTATAATCTCTGTACGTCCTTTTGAGGCGTGATTTTTTGTGCTTCTGCCCCAGGTTGTTATCTAACTTTCTTTAGTTTAACACTTTTCGATTTGAGCAACAGAAGGTCTTCGCAAAAATTCGCCTTTACCTGCTGGTCTGTTTGACAGATTTCTTCCATTATTTGCATTTGCTTCTTGTTGGTTTCTTTTTGAGTTCTTTTGGGGAATTGAGCTTTTTGAGGGAAGTGCTACAGTAGCTTTTTTTAGTGGAAGTTTTATTGCTGTTGGAACTGAACCTAAAGACCTATTATCTTGAGTGCACTAATGTTGCTAATAAAGATTGTGTGAAGTTTTGTATGAAGGAAAAATTCCAGGTGTATGGAAGGAATGAGTAATGGGATGAAGGATGGACTAAAGCTCAATCTTGGGGATGCCACGTGTGTCACCCCAAAAATATCCAAAAATTACAAGCGTCAAAGCTTGGGGATACCCAGGGCATCCCCTTCTTCATCAATAAAAATTCCAGGTTTCTTCCAAACACTTCAGTTTTATTGTTGCATGCACAGTTGTATTGTTCTTGGAGCGTCTTCTTTTCGTTTTCGTTTTGGTTTTTCATTTGCTTGGTTTTCTTAGTTTGTTGAATAAATTTGTTGGACCCCCTCTTTCATATATTGGTTTTCAAATAGTTTGGTTTGGATTGGAAAAGAGTAGGAAAGTTCATGCTTAAGTGGTAAATAGAGCTTGTTTTTGACTGTGGCCCATGCTTTGTCATGCCATGCTTGATATTGTTTTGTCTTTATGCTTAGTATTCTTTGATGTAGCATGACATGTTATAAACTATTGAGATTGCTTAATGTGTCTTGGAAGGATCATGCGTTGTTTTAGCATATTAAAGCATAGTATTGTGGTATTCTCCTTTGATGCTTTATTTGGGTTGACTTGGCACATGCTCACACCATGTTATGACTATCCCAAGTCACCATAGCCTTTATGATCCTTTAGTTTTCAACTTATAGTATCACTTTATTCTTTGATTAATGATGTTTTGTCGCTCTGCATGATTATGGCCATTATTGCTCTCTTAGTTGGTCACTCCCAGTCTTTTGCTAGCCTCCACAACCAAGTATGAGTTCCACTCATGCATCCAACTCCTAAAACCAAGTTATTCGAAAGAGTCCACCATACCTACCTACTAGCATTTGCTATTCCAAGTATATTCATGTTTTTATCTACCTTCCGAATTAAACTTGTTATGAGAAAACTAGTGATTAAAGCTCTCACGAACTTGATGTCACACTTTACTTTTCTTGCCCTTAATAAACTTGAACCATTGTGTTGTCTATGTTGTATATGCTTGCACTTATTTGTTGGGGATTAGTAGAACCATGCTGTCATGGGGAACACTTTCAACATTGCACTTGTACTTTGTACCTAGTTGATATCATGCTCTTTTGTCTATGGATGTCGTCGGTGTGAAATGAAAGGGGAGCATGTAAGTCCATGGAGTTATGTATATATGTTAGAGAAACGCCTGGGTCGCTGGTCTAATCCATGTTGTCAGGGTGGAAACCTGCAACGTAACCATAATGAGCTGTCTATGAAGCATTCTTCTTATAAAAAAAAGAGTCAGATATTGAGAAAAAAGAGAAAAAAAGAGATATATGAAAAGAGGAAACAGATAAAAAAGCACCATATTCCCATGGTAAATAAGAAGATTGCTGAGATGCTCGTTGTCTGCTTGCCTTGTCATTTTGATATGGGAATTCTTCTGTATCATCGGGCAAGGGGTACCCCGTTGACGGTTCTCTATGATACACGTGTACTTACGATGACAAGAACTTACCGAGGTGACTAAACTTGAGTAGCATCATATTCATGGGACATGAGATTTCCAACTTATACTTCATCAAGCATATACTCCATAGTTTATTCACTTTAACCTTAATCACTTCAAGATGCTTATGATAGGGGCAATGAGAGCTGAAAGCTAATAAGTACCATAATTTTTGGAAGCTCTTTATGAAACTTGAATCCCTACTTCCTTCTATGAAGGCCTTTCTTCCACTTTTATATTGAGTGTCCACCTTCTATCTTTATGCACCTAATTCGAGAGCATAGTGGCCATTCTTAGTTCTATGTGCATTGTCCCAAGACTTGTTGATTGATGCATAACTTTGATATTGCTTGTTCATAAAATATTTGTATCTAGTCACCCTTATGAACTTTGAAGGTGTCCTATGCATTTATGTTTGCTACTCTATGAGGGACAAGCTGTATGCCACTATGCTATGTTTTCTTTATGTGAAACAAACAAACGTCTTGCAAAACATTGTTATTCATGAATCTTTTGTTTGTGTCTTTTCATGTTGCAACATAGTTGCTTTGCCTTATTGTTAGAACTTTGTCTTTCATGTTATGATTGAAGTACTATGATCCCAACTTTGAATGTTTTACAAATACTTTGATCAAGTTTATGATGGTGCATGAAACCTCAAAAATTATTCTTTCTTTTTATCACTTACCTACTCGAGGATGAGCAGGAGTTAAGCTTGGGGATGTTGATACGTTGCTAACGTATCCATAATTTTTGATGTTCCATGCTTTGTTTTATCTACTTTCTTATGTTTTGTCCACACTTTGGAGTACTTTTCATATGATTTCTTGGACTAACCTATTAACAAGAGCCACAGTGCGAGTTGCCTGTTTTCTGTTGTTTTTGGTTCCAGAAAGTCAGAAAATGAATATTCTCGGAATTGGACCGGACAAAAGCCAAAGTTGTAATTTTCCAGGAAGATTCATGGAGCCAGAAGGAGAGACGAAGGGGGGGCATAGGGTGGCCAAACCACCCCTAGGCGCGGGTCCCCCCAGGCCACGCCAGGGCATTATGTGGGCCCCCTGGCTGCCCACCGACCTTGCCTCTCCGCCTATAAGATGCCTCCCGATGCAAAAACCCTAAATCGTCAAGCCTCCAGCCACGAAAGTCTCTGTTCCGGCACCCTGCCGGAATGGGGAAGTGCCCTCAGAGCCATCTCCATCAATCTCCACCGCCATCTCCATTGCCGTTGATGATTCCCATGATGAGGAGGGAGTAGTTCTCTCTCGAGGCTAAGAGACCGGTAGCTATGTGTTCATATCTCTCTCTATGCATGATCTTATTGAGATCACGAGCTTGTAATCTATAGATCTACCTTGCTACTCAAATGCTTTAATAGATCTCTGCTCTCCCCATGTGTGTGAAGTTGACAGTGTGCACACCATGGTGGCACTTAGGCTAGAGATTTCAAATACTTGTTATGAGTTATATTTGGAGTTGGATGTCTTTATGAAATTGTGGTGTTTGTTTGAACCATCTAGTGCTCAAGGTGACAGTGTGGGGTTATCTAGATGGGAAAAGCGAACTTTGAGATGTGCTGTTATAGCCCTACCATGGAATAGAGTGTCCAACCGGAGAGTAGTTCAGTGTAGTATCATAAAGAAGAATATATTTATATGAGAGTGTTCACTAGTGAAAGTATGATCCCTAGGCCTTGTTTCTAAGCACCGAAACACCATTTGCTATTAGATCTATTACATGTGTGCTTGCTTCCTTCTTTATTTCAGTTTGCTTTTAGTCTTTTCCCACGTCAACCACACGCCAGCAAGCTATTTTCTATCACCGTTACCACTTATAATTATCCATACCACTTGTATTTCACTATCTCTTCGCCGAACTAGTGCACCTATACACCTGACAAGTGTATTGGGTGTGTTGGGGACACAAGAGACTTCTTGTATCTTGATTGCAGGGTTGCTTGAGAGGGGATACCTTTGACCACTTCCTCCCTGAGTTCGATAAACCTTGGGTGATCCACTTAAGGGAAAACTTGCTGCTGTTCTACACCTCTACACTTGGAGGCCCAACAACTGTCTACAAGAATAGAAGTGTGTAGACATCAGTGAGGCTGACTTTTCCATAACAAGTCGATCAACAAGTTGATGCAACTGTTGGATTTCGTTGCCCAAGGTAGATCTCAAGCTTGTTTCCAACTTCTTGAGATCTACCATGGTCACCGAGTTGCTAGCCTCACTCTCTCCCTCATCTCCTGGGTTGCCCATAATCTCTTAGGCGGTTAAGCCCGAATAAAGAGCCGAGGCTCTGATACCAATTGAAAGGATCGTATGGGCATCTAGAAGCGGGGGGGGGGGGGGGGGGGGGGTTGAATAGGTGCTACTTCAAATTTTACTCCTTTACAAATTATGGTTTGACACAAAAGCTAAATTCTCTATATTATGCAACAATGGTGAATTTATCTATATGTCCAACTAGCACAACACTAAGCAAGAACAAGATAAGTAAAGTGCAGTAAAGGATAGAAGTAACTAAAGTGGAGCACGCGGAGACATAAGGGTTTGTTTCACGTAGTTCCTTCCCTTTGAGGGGAAGTACGTCTACATTTGGAGAGGGGGTGGTTTCAAACCACCAACGCTACGAGAGTCCTCCCTTGTTATCCGATGAACCTCACCCCAACGGTTTCGATTAACCCTTTCACTATATCGGCAACCTTCGAGGTAGAAGGCGGCACCTTTACAACAAGTTCAAGGCACACATCCACAACCTAATTGGAGACTCCCGAATACAAGCACGCTGTCAAACAATCAAAGACAAGCTTGTAAGAATCAAATCAAACAAAACAAGGCTTAGGGTTTCCAATGAAACCCTAGAGCAAGGGGCCCTCAAGTGAATGAGGGGGAAATTAAGATCTCTCTTGGTGAAGCTGTAGATCGATGCCTCCTCCTCTGATTCCTCAAAGATCAATGACTTTGGGTGGTTGGATGAAGAGATCTTGGAGTTTTGGTGGCTCTAATGGTGTGGTCTTCTTTTTCTAGAACGAGCAGCTAGAGGAAGGGGATGAGGTCCCCTATTTATAGGCCACACCTTGTGAACCGTTTTCTAACCATTGGAGACCATTCACACCAGAGACTCCGGTCTGGACCGGAAACTCCAGCCCACCTCGGGTCTGTCTCCGGACCGCATCTCTGGCTGTCTTGGGCAGGGGCTTTACGTCCACTCCGGAGACTCTAGCCGTAACTCCGGACCAGAGACACCGGAGACTCCGGTGTGCCGGAAACTCCGCCCTAAGGAGACACACCGAAGATTCCGGCTAATATCCGGGAAATCTCTGGACCACCACACAGAGAGACCCTAGGCCAAGTCTAGACCACACACCGGGAACTCCTAGGGAAACTCCGGACCACACCGGAGACTCCTGTGTCTGCACACCGGAGACTCCGGTCTAGAAACTTCAGGTAAGCATGGATTTGGCCATGAAGTTTCCCACAACACTCTGACTTTTTCCCTTTTTCAATAGATTGACCTGTAGACATTAACGCATAGTAAAATATACCTTATGTTGTTAACGAACACCAAGACGGATTAGGACAATAAATGTCCTTTCACTATGGTATGCTTCCATGGCAGCCTCTGAAGGCGCCTCATGAAGTTATAGACCGCCTTCTTCTTCGAGTTTAGCCCTCTTGGATGTCCCGCGATCCTGGATGTATGTCTAGGTCAGAATTTGAGAGCCATTAGACATCGCTGCACATGGGTGGTGCCTTCGTCAACGTAGGAGCACGTAGCTTGGCAGCAGCCAAGAAATCCCCTAGGATTCATGGTCGCGCCATCAAGGGTGCTCTAGCCCCTGAAGTTTCAGTCACCGTGGTATGACAGCTAATGAAGTGGACTGCCGGTTGTTAGCCCAGACCCAGCCGCCGAGTACTTTCCAGCGACTGCGACGACGAAACTCCGGTGAGACGACACACACGTACCGAATCAGCCCAAGGTAGCTCTCCTGCTTTGCACGTACGCTGCTAGCTAATAATCGACTCGTATCGATCAACAACCAGTACTACTTTATACGCACACATCAAACACAGGAAACAATATTTGAGATTGTCACAGGTCCGTCTCGAGCCTGTATTTCTCTTCTTGTTTCAATCTCACGGTAGTGTTACAGGAGTGGGTTACATATGTATATATATATATGTCAGGATAGCTAACCGATTTGAACTAGGTACTGCTACTCGGTTACAAAATCCTAAACAGATTCATACATGAATCCTATTCGGAACACTGCACGTATACTACTCTTATACGCACGGAGCCGTGACGCCGTGCCGACATGCACGTGCTTAATGCCAATAATCACCCCCTAAGCACGATGCGCTCTTCACTTTGTCCTAGGTCCCAAATGCGCCAGCTACTCGTCGCGGGCATCATCCATGACATTGCTTTCGTCGCTCCCTTTCTCAGCATCCATATCACCGACTTTGCTTTTGTCGGTTTCTTCATGGCTTCACGCCGACAACCCTTTTTGTCCGCGCCCTTCTCCACCCTTTCACGCCGACAGTCCTTTTTGTCCGCGCCTTGAGACATTATACTTGGTTCGATGAAGTACTTTCTCATCGATGCTTCACATATTTGATCTTCTGCTTGTCGGTACTCTTGGATGAAATAGAACAAATATGTAGGAGCTAGCTCACGTTGGTTAACTAGCAAAGCTAGATCGTGACTAGCAATTCTGACTTCTACCTGCTCCTGACCAATGCCGTCTTCTGGCTCGTCCGGAGTAGCGATGCACAGGTTGCCTACCTGTAGCGATTCGTCTTTTCTTTTTGAATCTCTTTTTGGCATGTTTTCTTCTAACTTCTCTATATCACGTGAAAAGCCTCTTGATGGATCTGCACCCCCTATTGTTGGGTCTCCTCCATCTGTCTGGCCACCAGTCCACACTCTTGGACCGTCGCCTTCTGGCCTTGCTGGCCTGTTTGCTGGGATCGCTTCAACTCCCCCTCCTCTTATAATTGTTGGGCAAACAAGTGCAGGTATCACTGCACATGCATCTGTGTGCCCTTCTAGTTCCGTATCTTCTGGCCACGGACTAGCCTTTTCTTCAAACTCTTTGTCTTCTGAGAGAATCTCTAGTGCTTCTGTCCTGGTGTCCACGCCTAGAGCTCCCCCTAGGCCTTCAGCGCCTTCTAGGCCCGAACTTGCCGACAAGGATAAGCTTGGTTGATCCATATTTTCTTCATACTCAAGATCCCACGTGACGTGAAAAGTTGGATATCCCAGTTCGTTGGAGCCCCAATTCTATGACTCGCCTTCCTCAAAGATTACGTCGCCCCTGACAACCACCTTATTGGTATAAGGATTGCACAAGCGGTATTCCTTTGAGCTTTCATAGCCCGTCATGATCATTGGAGTCCTCTGCTCCGCCAATTTACTCTTATGGTCGGACTCCGTCTTGACATGCGCCACGCATCCAAAAGTGCGAAGATGATCAACCGAGGGTTTCCATCTGTACCATGCTTCGTATGGTGTTATACCAACGCCACTCTCAGTTGGCTCCATGTTCAGCAAATACACAGCCATATTGACTGTCTCACCCCAGAATTTTGCTGGCAAGCCTTTACTCTTCATCATGCTCCGTGCCATGGTCAACACAGTTTGATGCAGCTCACCCCCTTGATCAATGCGCAGGGCTCTTATCTTCGCCTCCACCTTGAACTCTTTGGCTTCCTTGATCTTCTCGAATGCTTGTTGAGCTTGATCCTTACTTTTCAGCAACACAATCCACATGTATTTACTATGATCATCCACCACAAGCATGAAGAACTTATTGCTGGACGGAGTTGCGGGTGAAATTCCAACACATAGATCACCATGAACTAGTCCCGAGGCTTCACTTGCCTCAAACGTGGCTTCACATGGTAACGGGGCACTCCGTTCCTCGTGATCCATACATGGTAGATCGTGATCCACTTGCGCCACAATCTTCGTAGCCGGTGATGGAGGATCCTCCTCATCCTTCAGCTTAGTTACTTCGAGCATCAGCATCATCGGTCCATCATCTCCTTCCTGGGCGATGAAAGCCCTCTCCTTCAGCGGTTTCTTGCAATCCTTCTTGAAGTGACCGAGCTCGCCGCAGTTATGACATCTTACTTTCTTAATGTCAAACTTCCTCCGCGGCGGAGTGTCGTCCTCGTCCTCCCCTGCGATATACTTTTTCGCTGGGCGAGAAGCTTCTTTATCACTCTTGCTTCCGGATCCTTGATCGCCCTTTTCTTTGGCGACCACCGCCTGCCACTGGGCACGGGTAAGCATCACGTGCTCTTCCGGTACCGCATCACCGTAGGTGATCTTCATCCGCTCGTCATGAGCCTTCAATCGTCCAACCAGATCATCCGTCGTGAGAGTCTTGAGATCAACGCACTGCTCGATCACCGACACAACGGACAAGTAACGCGGCGGCGCCGCGCGAAGGAAACGCCGAACGACTAAGATCTCTTCGAGCTTCTCGCCGAGCGCGCGAATCCCATTGACCAAAGTGGCTACCCTTGAGGCAAACGCGTCCAGTGTCTCGTCTCCTCCCATCTCCAGATTCTCGTACTTCTTCTACAAGGTTTGTAGGGTTGCCTCACAGACACGCTCGTGCCCAAGATTTAGCGTATTGAGCGCCTCCCACGCCTCCTTTGCAGATTTCTTCGAGATCAGGTGCTGCATCACGTCCGCCGGCATCACCGAGCCGATGGCCGTGAGTGCCTGCCGGTCCTTGCGGTACTTCGACGCGCCCTTCTTGAACTTGTCGCCGCCGGGATCGACAGCCTCCCATAGATCGTTGGACTCCAGCGCCCACTCCATCTGGGTCGCCCACATCGTGTAGTTGTCGCGGTTGTACCGCGGGTATTGCGTCATCACCTGCGCAGCAAATTCTTTAGCCGCACCGGAATACTCGCCCACATCCATCGTCGCTGTGACCTCCCGTTACGATGAGGCTCTGATACCAATTGTTAGCCCAGACCCAGCCGCCGAGTACTTTCCGGCGACTGCGACGACGAAACTCCGGTGAGACGACACGCACGTACCGAATCAGCCCAAGGTAGCTCTCCTGCTTTGCACGTACGCTGCTAGCTAATAATCGACTCGTATCGATCAACAACCAGTACTACTTTATACGCACGCATCAAACACAGAAAACAATATTTGGGATTGCCACAGGCCCGTCTCGAGCCTGTATTTCTCTTCTTGTTTCAATCTCACGGTAGTGTTACAGGAGTGGATTACATGTATATATATATGTCAGGATAGCTAACCGACTTAAACTATACTGCTACTCGGTTACAAAATCCTAAATAGATTCATGCATGAATTCTATTCGGAACACTGCACGTGACGCCGTGCCGGCATGCACGTGCTTAATGCCAACAGCGGTGTCTTGTACTTGGATGTCAAAATGGTCAGAGCATCCACTGCGGGCGCTGGCACGGGTCCAGGTGTGCCTGGCTGGGGTTGCGAGGGTTTAGACGTGTCAACGTACCATGATCTGGTCGTTGCAGTTCGGGCATGGGGCGTCATAGCTCAAACAAATATCTTGGCATTATGCTCTTAGTGTATAATGTCTCACCCATCTGCAGTCAGCCCGAGCCGGGAAGAACAGCTCGTGCACGCGCAACACTGACATGCTAGTTCACAATGAGGTATTGATCTGTGGCTGCTGGGCAAGAGCCGAGTGAACGTAAGTACTACTTGCGCTGAATGCGCAATAGATTTCTTATTATCATGCAGTTGGCCGGCTCACGGAAATAGAATTGTAACAGTACACGACATTTACTATCTAGATTGGTACATTTACAAATTTTTGTTTATCCATCATATTGGAGCACCACCTCCTTGTTTTCCTCCTACTTTGGGTCAGAGCCACGCTACCCAGGCTAAGCTAGAATGGCTCTATACGTGACTGGCCTTGTCTCATGGATGGGTGATGGTTGGAAGACGTTTCTATCCAAGCATGACAACGTGGATCCCCAGCCTCGGGGGAGGACGCGGGTGGTTTTTGCTACACACACTACGATTGCGGCCTCTCCTTCCATGTTCTTATTTCTTGGCAAATATCCTTGACTTCCATAACGTACGTCTAGGTTCCTGAGCAGCATACCCGGCGCCCTTTCGTCCGCCTCTTGATCTTTGAGTGGACGATAAGAAGCCTGTAAGCTACCCGGTCGTGGAGTTGTTTGTCGTCTTCAAAGAGCTAGATGTGGTCACCAGTTTTGTTGCGGAGCTAAGGGAGTTGGTATTCGGCGACTATCATGTCCTAGGGCTCAGTTCGTCAGTTTCACTGTTGGGTGAATTCCCGGTGTCTCACAAGCCTAATTGGACTAGATATTTAATCTACTCAAGTACATGACCTTCAGGGATGCTCATGGAACGTTTGCCGGTTGCATTGTACAATATATATGCATCTGGTGGTATCCAGTAAGTGATGGGCTCGCTCAAGTTATATAGAGAGCTGAAGCATCATGCATGACCTGACCAACCCATCGTGTATCCTTCCCTCCCAAACCAAACTTAAAGGCATAGTCGAAGTTATGTTTGGAGTATAACGAGTGAAAATGCATGTCAGACCTAATAGAAAAGTAGAACTTTTTTATTCATTTACTTATGCTTATACCATAGCTCTAACCATGAATCTAGCTGCTCATTTACCAACTGCCACTAATTTCCATGTGCAGTCATCAAACCATCCGATCAGCAATCCCAGAGTCATCACAATAGGTAGGAATTCCGCACAGCTGCCTACTGATACACATGTGATTCTTCCTCCTTCATGTGGAGCAACGGGAACGTATGGATATTGGATGCAATCGTATGATGACAGTTGTACAGGTTATATTTAGCCAGGATGACTGGCAGCGATCCAATAGACTTCAAGATGCCTAGAGGTTTTTTATGTCTTCTTTTCCCCGTTGGCTGATCAATGTTGCTACTTTGAGAGATCCATGATTTATAAACTTCAAGTCTGAAAACTATGCAATAAATGAAGATTGTGTGTATCACTTTGATGCATAGGCCGGACCGCCGCTCCCCATTTCGAAAAAAATACAAGGCATCAGATATCTAGACGATAGGAAGAAGGGGTGGATTGGGCATCAAACCATACTATGTTGGAACGTGCAATTTACGTTTTGACAATTGCAACAGAAAATTAAACAAAACATGAAACAATAAACTAGATGTGGCGAGCAAAATAGTTATACTTGGGGGTGTCTCGTAAGCAAAACCCTACCTGTTTATGAAGCTAAGTTTTTGGTGGTGTATGGTAGACATAGCCATGCCTGCTTATGGAACTAAGCATCAGTAACCAAAATAAAAAAGGTGTTTACATTTCCCAAATGAGGAATTTGTCATCACAAACCCATTGCAAGCAACATCACTAACCTTCAAAATGCCATGCCTGTTGAATCAAAATGACACTTCGATTGAGGGATGACCATCATGTCAGGTGGACAAGGCGTTTGCCGAACGGTGCGGCTCACATATTAGCTAAGGATGGTTGTGGATCTGGAATATATAAAACTTGGTTTATTATTTCTCGTGAGTGTATTGTGAACTCATTGGCTTCGGATTTCCCCGAGTTAGTTGATAGAAAACCATAGCTATTTCCTAAATTTTTTTTATTGAAATATTTTTTAATAATTTAGAAAAATGTGTTGTGCAAACACCGCGTATTTCAATGCGAGAAGGGCATATGCCCCTATTTTGATTTACACAGATTCTTCAATGAAATCCACGGTTATGTATTGCATCAAAGTATAGTCACTAGGAAATTTCCATGCAACACTAGATGTGCAATTTTTATTTATAAAAAATAAAAAAGTGCAAATTGTGGCGAAAATTCCTGCAGTACAAAGATTGTCATTGTTCTTTTGCGATTATTTTTTCTACCAAAACAGTTTGAAGTCAGACAAAATTCCGTTCACTATAACTTTTTGTTTGATACAGACACGGAATTCAACCCTCGAAATTCAGTGTTGGGTTGGAAATTTCCTTCAATTAAGGTACACGATGAGATAAGGTTTAGAGAGGTGACTTTTTTTCATACTACTACTGGATTAAAGATTCTGCAAATTGCGAGAGACCGGTGCAATTTATCAAAGATAATTCTATATAAGTCGGAACATTTCAGATGAACTGAAGATTACGTAAAACCCCATCACACTTTTAGGGCCTATTTGATTCACACGATTTTAAAAGCGCGTGAATTGAAAAATGCAGGAGTGCACTATCATATCCATTCCAATACTCCTACATAAATTTCATACGCAACAGTTTTTTATTTTTGAAAAAGAGCATATATTAATATCGCGAAGATACCAATTACACCCAGCATCTGTAACAATGCATGCCCTAGTGGCCTTACGAATGCACACAACTCAGGAAAAAAGAAGAAGAATTACAAAAAAAGAAAAAGTCCCACTATGGTGAAACTATGCCTTGCAACAACGACACTAACAACACCAGAAGTCCAACTACTCTAATAGTGACGCCTTCAAGAAGAAACAGTGCACAAGCGTCGTCGTCACCAGATTTTATTTGATCCCAGCATTGAAAGACAAAGAATTTTTACGAAGAACTTTGAGCGGATGCATGCTAACTTTATATAATAGATATATTGGAGATGGAAATCATTTAAATCAAAGGAGATCTTAATCTAGTTTCGTATGTCCATCCCGTAAGACGCTCTCCTTTAAGTTGCTCATTTGTTCAGGGTTAAGACATGCAATGATCTTGCAAAGTCGTATTATCCCAAGCCCCAACTAACTAGGGAAGGCTATATCACCGACCATTAGTGTTTCAAGCGCTGACAGCCAAAAGAGACACAACGAGCTGTTCATGCAGTGGGGCATCTCAGTCCATGGAGGTAGTTCAACACTTTTCCGGTGCCTTCCATGCCTATACGCAGGTGGGCAGATCGTCCCTCTTGCCGGGGTGCAATGGCGCCTAGCCGAGGTCCAGTTAGCATCATCCATGTGATAGACTGAGGAACACCCTCTTTTGGATCTATGGTGCAGTTGTGGTTCTACTTGTTTTGGTCAGAGATTGAGGAAAACAAGGAGAAGTTGAAAGTTAACAGAGCCACGGTTTCGACGAAGGAAAATAAATAAAAGGCGGATCAATGGAGAAAGAAAAACGTATAACAGAACAAAGCATGTATATATATGCTAGAAGATTGATCGGTCACTAGTACTTATGTTACTCCCACTATGACTATAGACCGAGCCATCGGGACTTGTTGTCGTAGACCTCAACCACCATCCATGCAAACATATACATCACTTGTTGTCATGGACATCGACCATCAACCATGTGAACATTGACGAAGTTTTGATTATGCACTACTCCATAACTTTTGTTCTACATACGCATTTTGATTACGTGACATACTACTCCCTCCGATCCATAATAAGTGTCGGCAATTTAGTAACAAGTTATGTTACCATAACATCATACTTTTCTACACAAAATGAGTTTGTAAGTTACTTATTGGTTACTATGCACTACGAAGGTGGTAAATTACATCCCACTATGACCGGCCTGACTACTCTCATACAGTAGGGGATTGCTTCTGGAAGCGGCTATTCTGCTCTGGGGTTCATATGCTCCCTTTTTTTAGTTCAATTTTCAACAAATTTTGAAATGTTAATTTTTTCTGAAAAAATATGCGCGTCCATCTCCACATGTAAAGTGCTCACAAGGTCGTTTCACAAAGTCGTTTAACTTTATATAATAGATATATTGGAGATGGAAATCATTTAAATCAAAGGAGATCTTAATCTAGTTTCGCATGACATCCGGTAAGACGCTCTCCTTTGACTTGCCCATTTGTTCAGGGTTAAGACATGCAATGATCTTGCAAAGTCGTATTATCCCAAGCCCCAGCTAACTAGGGAAGGCTATATCACCGACCATTAGTGTTTCAAGCGCTGACAACAAAAGAGACACAACGAGCTGTTCATGCAGTGGGGCATCTCAGTCCATGGAGGTAGTTTAACACTTTTCCGGTGCCTTCCATGCCTATACGCAGGTGGGCAGATCGTCCCTCTTGCCCGGGTGCAATGGCGCCTAGCCCAGGTCCAGTTAGCATCCTCCCTGTGATAGACTGAGCAACACCCTCTTTTGGATCTATGGTGCAGTTGTGGTTCTACTCGTTTTGGTCAGAGATCGAGGAAAGCAAGGAGAAGTTGAAAGTTAACAGAGCCACGGTTTCGACCAAGGAAAATAAATAAAAGGCGGATCGATGGAGAAAGAAAACGTATAACAGAACAAAGCATGTATATATATGCTAGGAGATTGATCGGTCACTAGTACTTATGTTACTCCCACTATGACTATGGACCGAGCCACCGGGACCTGTTGTCGTAGACCTCAACCACCATCCATACAAACATACATTGTCCTGGACATCGACCATCAACCATGTGAACATTGACGAAGTTTTGATTATGCACTACTCCATTTGTTCTACATATGCATTTTATACGTGACATACTATTAAATAAGAAGAGAGATGCTCGTGGTAACAAGTTATGTTACCATAACATCATACTTTTCTACACAAAATGAGTTTGTAAGTTACTTATTGTTGGTTACTATGCACTACGAAGGTGGTAAATTATTTCCCAATATGACCAGCCTGACTACTCTCATACGGTAGGGAATTGCTTCTGGAGGCGGCTATTTTGCTCTGGGGTGCGTATGCTCCATTTTTTGAGTTCAATTTTCAAAAAAAAATTGAAATGTTATTTAAAAAAAAATATGCGCGTGCATCTCCACATTTAAGGTGCTCCCAAGGTCGTTTCACAAAAAGTATTTATTTTGTGTGGCTTATGTAAAAAAGACTAATTTAGTTGCTAAAATAAGACTCTCCACAAGACATGTTTTTGTTATTTTTACTCAACCCACAAAACAAGTTGGTTTTTCGTGAAACCGCGCGTCTTCCCGTAGAATATGCATATACACATGAATATATTTTTTCAGAATTTTTTAACATTTTGAAATATGTGTTTTTAATAAAGGGAGCATATGCACAAAGGATCAAATGTGCATTCTGATTGCTTTTTGATAATACAGACTATAAAAGTTTTCCATGTTGAATTGCATGATGTTTCGATATATAATATAAGCCGCTTGTCCATTTACTTGCAACGGTGATACCTTGCCAATATGTAAATTTATGTCTTCTGATCTCCGAGATAAGATTTTTTCCTCAAAACATGATTTTAAAAAATCACAAGGAAAAAAACTAGTGGGGTTTATAAAAAATAAACGACGACGACCATAAATTTTGCTGATGAAATGAGTTGAGCTTACTCGGTAAATACATGCCAGACCATCACTATGCTGCGTTCCCAGATCTTATGACAAACGACTTCGGCTATTACTCTGTTGTGGGAACATATGGATAGATTGCGGACATATCTAATGATGTTACCATCACGGTAGAAATATAATTTTCTCGATAAAGACCACAAGTTGAAACTAGCTTTACACATGTTTTCTATAGCTTTCATCTATTTACTAACGCGAAAATATACTATTTCATGTTGGCAACCACCCTGCTCTGCATGCGTGATTCAACTACGCAACCTTCCAACCAACAATACGGTCGAAAAACTCAGGCTAGATTGCAGTGTTTTCTGGCTATTATGCACCACCCAACGAGATAGGTTGCGGCGGTGGAATTAACAAGTCAGCGGAATGAGTAGAAGACATGGTACATTCTCCACCAATCAAGTTATAGAAAACCTGGTATGATATTATAAACTATAAGAAAGAAATAAAAATATAAGATCTCATGAATCCCTAACCTACCACTACTCCCGACACTCCTTGACCCTTACCACCCCCACGCTCCGTGACCTGACCCCTATGTCATCCTCTAGAGTGCTCGAGGGAGAGAAGTCGCATGCCGCCCGAAGGCCATCAATTGCATCGACATCGTCGTTTCCGCCGACCTATAACTTCACTATATACACAGGAGCCTATAGTTTGAAGTCGGACAAGCTTATGTTTACTATAATGTTTTGATGCAGCCCAACACATGGAAACCACCATTGGTCCATATCATGCTACGCCAACCATTCCTATCAAGGTGATCTCCTTCCATCTTTTGCCTTCCTTCGGTTATCATGTGAATGGGATCCTACTTGAGACGAAATCCTATTGTATGACTAGGCCCATGACCATGATGCCAAGAGGAGGAAATAAGGATGCACAAGGAGCCAAGACCCTCAAGCACGAAGCCTGGAAGAGAAGACGCAAGAAGCTGCCGGAGCCAGACCGGAGTCTCCGCACCAGCGCACTGGAGTCTCCGGTCTACCACAGCGGAGTCTCCGCACCAGCACACCGGAGTCTCCGGTCTACCACAACAGAGTCTCCGATCTACCACACCGGAGTCTCCGGCCCATCTTCGGACCGGCCCCCGAACGGAAGCTTGGGACTGTCTGTATGCCCCTCCGGAGACAGACCGGAGATTGACCGGAATCTCCAGACCACACCGGAGTCTCCGGTCTGCTACACCGGAATCTCCGGACCGAGTGACTCGGGCCTGCGCGCCTCAAATAGGGCCTAGCCCATGTAATTCCCAAAACTCCCCCTTTATGCCTAAAGTACCCCTAGCTCGTGGCTAGCCTATATATATGCCCCCACCCCTCCTTACAACCCTAGAATGGAATGGATGATGAATTGAAGCATGTGCCTAACCCTGGATGGGATCCCTCTCTATAGTTTATCTATGAGTTGTACAAGGCCTTCTTAATTGAAGTCGTCAAGGCGCTCTTCTAGTTCTTGGTCTCTCCCATGTACGGATTCTAGTAGTGCTAGGTCTCTCCCCATTGGGATTCTACTTGGTTGCTAATCTCTCCCTATGTGTGATTCTATCAAGAGCTAGCCAATCTCTCTCATGGGATTCTATATTTGGTCGCTCCCTTGAGATTCTATTGGGTTGGTGATTCGGGCCAACGAGAGAAAACCGGATTGTATCGGATGTGGTGTGCGTTTGTATCGATTTCCCCTTGCGTGTTCATCGTGTTCTTCGCTCCATCCCCCAAACCCCTCAAATCTATGAAGATTGGGCCACTCCAAGAGTAAATCCACAAGGAGACCCATAATATCTGGTATCAAGAGTTTTTGGTTGCCATGGATTCGAGTTTGTGTTGAGTTTCTAGCCACTAATTTCTTTTTTCTTGCCTAAATTTGAAAAATTCCACCAAAAATAGCCATATTCGTGATTTGGATCGATATGGATTTTGAGAGTGTTTTGGTAGGTTTTGATCCATAGATCCTCTGCTATACTCGTTGATCTACCTTCCTTTGCATTCTCATGGCCTAATTCCTTGATTTCCCCATCAATTTTGAGGTTTTGGTTCGACTTTTCCGCCCATAATCGCGACACGGAGGTGTTCTTGACATTCTGGAAGTCCCAGACCGGAGTCTCCGGCCCAGGACCGTAGTTTCCGGTGTTAGTGAACTCATACCGGAGTCTCTAGACCCCAGACCCGAGTTTCCGCCCCCTGCAGACAGGAAAACTATTTCACCGTTTTGCGCATAACTTTTGCATTCAAACTCGGATTTTGGTGTTCTTTACCTCGTTTTGAAGAGGAGAAGGAGATCTACACCATCATCCACGTTGTTCATGTTATCTACTCCAAAAATCCGTGAGCAAGGACGGATCCAACAAATAAAGGATGAAGATCAACGACGAAAGGTATATCAATTCCGCGACTTCTCCCCAGTCGCATCCTTTTGAATGCCACACTATCTTTGCAATACAACAAATACCTATTGAGACTAGTTCCTCCTATTGTTGCTTGGTCTTTGCATATTTGATAGCTTGTAGAATTCCGAGCAAAAGTTGTGAGTGCTATCTCATAGAGTTATCTTGTATAGTTGTTGGCACAAGAAAAAGCAAGTGAAAAAGAAAAAGAAAGAAAAGCTTCTAAGCAAAAGATAAGAAGAGAAAAATACAAAAAAAAGAAAGATACAAGTGTCATAGGGAATAGGAAGCGCAAGCTCGAGGAACATATTGTAGGTGGTACTTATTGTGCAAATCTTGTACCCCTCCAATTTTGTGCAATCAAACTAGCTTCTCTCCTTGTACTTGTGCGGCATGAGCTTATAGTCTTTGCTAGGACTTTATTTCGTTCTTAGCTCACTTTTTCCATCGCACAAGTCCCGTTTATCCCACCGTGTGTGTTTCCTTAATCTTAATTCCTATTTTGTGGATTGACTTATTTGCTTTGTGATCATCATGCTTCTCTACTTGCCTTTACATATCTTGATTTTTGGTTGTTCTAAGTTGCATGCCGCTTGCCTTACCTAAGATCCTCATAAGCCGTGTGTATTTGGTGTTTCTTGTGTTTTTGGATACAATGCCACTTCTCCTTTGCATTTTGGTAGCTCTCGGTCCTTACAATTGATCCAATACTATCTACAAGGTGAACTAAGGCGTAGCATCTTCAAATCCAATTTCCACTATATCACACTTGGTCTTGTGAGCATAATGTCTAGGGACTCCGGAACCGATGAATAAGAATCCATGATGAGCCACGACAACGACGACTATGCAAGCATAGATAGCATGATGGAGCACTACACCGACATTGGCCCCGCATGCTTGGAGGACTTGGAGTACTAAACCGACAATGACTCCCCAAGCATGGACCACCATGAGGACTTTGACTTCTTGTTCATGGAGGACATGGAACACTTCATCGACAATGATGGTAAGTTCCTCATGAGCTTTGATGACTTCTTACACAACTTGGAGACTGAGAACTTCTACGCCATGAAAGAGGAGGCACGTCTCCAAGAGGACAACAAGAAAAAGATCTTCAAGTCACATCCATCAAGAGGTACTACATACCACGAGGGTTTTCCATCAAGATATCCATCAAGATCAAGAAGGTGCGACAACTCAACAAGCGCCAATCCACATGAGCCAAGACAAGTGCGTCGCCACTAACAAGAGATCAAGAGCATCCATGCAATGTGCTATACAAGCTCAATACGGTGTACAAGTCCTCTCCGCCATGAGAACAAGAAGCAAGCTATCGTCTGCGCCATCAAGATACATCGACTAATCAAGTTCGACATGAGGTGCCCAACTACAAGAACATCAACGCGACCACTTCTCCTTCGAGGAAGACCACTACACAAGCTTGATGGCTCGTGATTGATGAGCTCGTTGGGAAACCCCAAGAGGAAGGTATGATGAGCACAAAAGTAAGTTTCCCTCAGTTATGAAACCAAGGTTATCGAACCAGTAGGAGCAAGGAAACACCCCAAAGGTGTTGCTAGCTGAGCCTTGGCAGGGCACACTACCGGTGCTAGTAGCAACGTGGAGACCTGCACAACACAACCACAGAACTTTGTCCCCAACTTGCGATGAGGTTGTCAATCTCACCGGTTTTGCTGAAAACAAAGGATTAAACGTATCGAATGGAAGGAAGTAATAGTTTGCAGAAAGTAAACACAAAGCAGTAAACAATTTGTAGATTGTATGTAAAAGAAAGGACCGGGATCCATAGTTCACTAGATGTGGCTCTCCTTAAGATAGATAACATGCTGGGTGAACAAATTACAGTGGGGCAATTGACAAACATCTAGAAAGCATACAAGCAAATACTAATCATCTTGACTCCTTTGAGACTTGATTGGGCATTACAACATTATACATAGACCGCCATCCAACTGCATCTATGACTAATAATTCACCTTCAGATTATCATCCGAACCCCCTCTAGTATTAAGTTGCAAGCAACAGATTATTGCTTTACAAATTGCGTGTAAAGTAAACAATACGATTTTTCTATGAACAAAGGATTGTTGTTTTCTCCCTAGTAGCAACAGCACATCTAGTACCTTAGAGATTTCTGTCACTTCCCCAGATTACTAGAGGCATGAACCCACTCTCGAGCATAAATACTAACTCTTGGAGTTGCTAGCATCTACTTGGACAAGATAGCTACTAACAATAGAAAGCATGCAAGATCACAAATAACAAAGACATGATAGAATCAATAATCAATCTGAAATAGCATCTCAATATCCATCGGATCCCCGCAAACACAACATGCAGAATTACAAATAGATGATCTTGATCATGAACGGAGCTCACAAGATCTAGACATGAAAGCACAAAGGAGGAGAACCAGCCATCTAGCTACTACATGGACTCGTAGTCTAGAGATGAACTACTCACGCATCACACTGGAGGCTTGCATGATGATGAAGAAGGCCCCCAGGGTGAATTCCCCTCTCCGGCAGGGTGCCGGGAAGAGCTTCAGATCCCTCCCGATCTAGGGATGGAGATGACGGCGGCTACAGACTCTTTCATAGATTTTTGACCGGGTACTTAGGGTTTTGGTCCCAAAGGCAATATATAGGCGGAAGGAGAGGCCGAGGGGGTGCCTCGGCTGGCCACAACACCCCCTGGCGCGGCCAGGCCTGGCCCGTGCGGCCAGGTGGTGTGGTGGCCCCCTGGCTCCTCTCTGTCTCGTACTCTGGCTCTAGATGACTTCCGGTAAAATAGCAACTTTGGATTTTGTCCTGTCCAATTCCAATATTATTCATTTTCTGACTTTCCTGGAACCAAAAATAGCAGAAAACAGGTAGCTGGCACTGTGTCTCTTGTTAATAGCTTAGTCCAAGAAATCATATGAAAAGTACTCCAAAGTGTGGACAAAACACAAGAAAGTAGATAAAATCAAGCATGGAACATCAACAATTATAGATACATTTGCAATGTATCAACATTCCCAAGCTTAACTCGTGCTTGTCCTCGAGTAGGCAAGTGATAAAAAGAAAGAATAATTTTTGAGGTGACATGCACCATCATAAACTTGATCAAAGTACTTGTAAAACATTCAAAGCTGGGATCATAGTACTTCAATCATAACATGAAAGACAAAGTTCTAGCAATAAGACAAAGAAACTATGTTGCAACATGAAAATGCACAAACAAAAGATTCATGAATAACAATGCATTGCAAGACGTTTGTTTGTTTCACATAAAGAAAACATAGCATAATAGCATTCAGCTTGTCCCTCATAGAGTAGCAAATATAAATGCATAGGACACCTTCAAAGTTCATAAGAGTTACTAGATACAAATAGTTTAAAACAAGCAATATCAAGTTATGCATCAATCAACTAGTCTTGGGACAATTTACATAGAACTAAGAATGGCCACTATGCTCTCAAAGTAGGTGCATAAAGATAGAAGGTGGAGACTCAATATAATGGTGGAAGAAAGGCCTTCATAGAAGGAAGCATATATTCAAGTTTCATAAAGAGCTTCCAAAAATTATGGTACTTAATAGCTTTTAGCTCTCATTGCCCCTATCATAAGCATCTTGAAGTGATTAAGGTTAAAGTGAACAAACTATGGTGTACATGCTTGACGAAGTATAGGTTAGAAATCTCATGTCCCTTGTATACGAGGGCCGCTCCTCATGCTACTCAATTTTAGTCACCGGTAAGTTCTTGTCATCGTAAGTACATGTGTATCATAGAGAACCGCCAACGGGGTACCCCTTGCCCGATGATACGGAAGAATCCCCATATCAAAATGGCAAGGCAAGCAGACAACGAGCATCTCAGCAATCTTCTTATTTACCATGGGAATATGGTGCTTTTTTCTCTCTTTCCTATTTTCATAATCTCTTTTTTTTTCACTTTTTTTCTCAACATAGGACTCTTTTTTTGATAAGAATAATGCTTCATAGACAGCTCATTATGGTTACGCTGTAGGTTTCCACCATGTTAGCATGGATTAGACCAACGGACCAAGCGTTTCTCTAACACATATGCATAACTCCATGGACTTACAAGCTCCCCTTTCATTTCACACCAACGACATCCATAGACAAAAGAGCATGATATCAACTAGGTACAACGTACCCGTGTAATGTTGAAAGCGTTCCCCATGACAGCATGGTTCTGATAATCCCCAACAAATAAGTGCAAGCATATACAACATAGACGACACAATGGTTCAATTTTATTAAGGGAAAGAAAAGTAAAGTGTGCCATCAAGTTCGTGAGAGCATTAATCACTAGTTTTCTCATAACAAGTTTAATTTGGAAGGTAAACAAAAAACATGAATATACTTGGAATAGCATAAGCTAGTAGGTAGGTATGGTGGACTCTTTGGAATAACTTGGTTTAGGGAATTGGATGCGTGAGTGGAACTCATACTTGGTTGCAGAGGCTAGCATAGACTGGGAGCGACAAACTAAGAGAGCAATACTGGCCATAATCATGCAGAGCGACAAAACATCATTGATCAAAGCATAAAGTGATACTAAAAGTTGAAAACTAAAGGAGCATAAAGGCTTATGGTGACTTGAGATAGTCATAACATGGTGTGATCATGCGCCAAGTCAACCCAAATAAAGCATCAAAGGAGAATACCATAATACTATGCTTTACTATGCTAAGAAAACGCATGATTCATCCAAGGCACATTAAGCAATCTCAATTGTTTATAACAAGTCATGCTACATGATACATTGCAAATGTATCTATTTGATGTTCCATGCTTGGTTTTATCCACTTTCTTGTGTTTTGTTCCAACTTTGGAGTACTTTTCATATGATTTCTTGGACTAACCTATTAACAAGAGCCATAGTGCCAGCTGCCTGTTTTTTGCTATTTTTGGTTTCAGGAAAGTCAGAAAATGAATATTCTCGGAATTGGACGGGACAAAAGCCAAAGTGCCTATTTTTCTGGAAGGGATCAAGTGCCAGAATACGAGACGGAGAAGGGCCTGGGGGCCACCACACCACCTGGCCACGCGGCCAGGCCTGACCCGCGCTAGGGGGTGGTGTGGCCAGCCCAGGCAACCCCTCTGCGTCTCCTTCCGCCTATATATTGCACTTGGCGCATACTTTCAACATTGCACTTGTACTTTGTACCCCGTTGATATCATGTTCTTTTGCTTACGGATCTCGGCGGTGTGAAATAAAAGTGGAACTTGTAAGATCATGGAGTTTGTATGTGTGTTAGAGAAACGCCTGGGCCGCTAGCGTAAGCCATGCCTAATCATGGTGGAAACTTGCAGCATCACCATAATGAGCACTCTATGAAGCATCCTCAATAAAAACCTATGCAAATAGCAAATAAAAAGATCGCTGAGATGTTCATTGTCTGGTTGCCTTGTCATTTTGATTATGGGAAAGCTCCCGTATCATGTGCAAGGGGTACCCCGTTGGCGGTTCTTAATGATACACATTTACTTACAATGACAAGAGCTTACTCGTGACTGAAGTTGAGTAGCATGAGGATCGGTCTTCGTAAGTAAGGGGCATGAGATTTCGGTTTATAACTTGTCAAGCATATCCTCTTAGTTGTGTCACTTTAACCTTAATCACCTTAAAGATGCTTATGATAGGGGCAATGAGAGCTGAAAGCTATAAGTACCATAATTTTTGGAATCTCTTTATGAGACTTGAATCCCTACTTCCTTTTACAAAAGGCCTTTCTCCCACCATTATATTGAGTCTCCACCTTCTATCTTTATGCACCTACTTTGAGAGCATAGTGGCCATTCTTAGTTCTATGTGCATTGTCCCAAGACTTGTTGATTGATGCATAACTTGATATTGCTTGTTTTAAACTATTTGTATCTAGTCACTCTTATGAACTTTGAAGGTGTCCTATGCATTTATATTTGCTACTCTATGAGGGACAAGCTGAATGCTATTATGCTATGTTTTCTTTATGTGAAACAAACAAACGTCTTGCAAAGCATCGTTATTCATGAATCCTTTGTTTGTGCCTTTTCATGTTGCATCATAGTTTCTTTCCTTATTGCTAGAACTTTGTCTTTCATGTTTTGATTGAAGTACTATAATCCCAGCTTTGAATGTTTTGCAAATACTTTGATCAAGTCTTTGATGGTGCATGTCACCTAAAAAATTATTCTTTCTTTTTATCACTTACCTACTCGAGGACGAGCAGGAGTTAAGCTTGGGGATGTTGATACATTGCAAATGTATCTATAATTTTTGATGTTCCATTCCTCGTTTTATCCACTTTCTTGTGTTTTGTTCCAACTTTGGAGTACTTTTCATATGATTTCTTGGACTAACCTATTAACAAGAGCCACAGTGCCAGCTGCCTCTTTTCTGCTGTTTTTGGTTTCAGGAAAGTCAGAAAATGAATATTCTCGGAATTGGACGGGACAAAAGCCAAAGTGCCTATTTTTTCGGAAGGGATCAAGTGCCAGAATACGAGACGGAGAAGGGCCTGGGGGCCACCACACCACCTGGCCGCGCGGCCAGGCCTGGCCCGCGCTAGGGGATGGTGTGGCCAGCCCAGGCACCCCCTCGGCCTCTCCTTCCCCCTATATATTGCCCTCCGGACGAAAACCCTAAGTACCCTATCAAAAATCCACGAAAGAGTCTGTAGCCGCCGTCATCTCCATCCCTAGATCGGGAGGGATCTGAAGCTCTTCCCGGCACCCTGCCGGAGAGGGGAATTCACCCTGGAGCCCTTCTTTATCACCATGCAAGCCTCCGGTGTGATGCGTGAGTAGTTCATCCTTGGACTACGGATCCATGTAGTAGCTATATGGATGGTTCTCCTCCTTTGTGCTTTCATGTTTAGATCTTGTGAGCTCCGTTCATGATCAAGATCATCTATTTGTAATTTTGCATGTTGTGTTTGCGGGGATCCGATGGATATTGAGATGCTATTTCAGATTGATTATTGATTCTATCATGTCTTTGTTATTTGAGATCTTGCATGCTTTCCGTTGTTAGTAGCTATCTTGGCTAAGTAGATGCTAGCAACTCCAAGAGTTAGTATTTATGCTCGATAGTGGGTTCATGCCTCTAGTAATATGGGGAAGTGACAGAAATCTCTAAGGTACTAGATGTGCTGTTCCTACTAGGGAGAAAACACCAATCCTTTGTTCATAGAACAATCGTATTCTTTACTTTACACGTAGTTCGTAAAGCAATAATCTGTTGCTTGCAACTTAATACTAGAGGGGGTTCAGATGATAACCTGAAGGTGGATTATTAGTCATAGATGCAGTTGGATGGCGGTCTATGTATTATGTTGTAATTCCCAATCAAGTCTCAAAGGAGTCAAGATGATTAGTATATGCATGTATTGCTTTCTCGGTGTTTGTCAATTGCCTCGCTATAATTTGTTCACCCAGCATGTTATCTATCTAAGAAGAGCCACCTCTAGTGAACTATGGATCCCGGTCCTTGTCTTTTACATACAATCTACAATCTTTTACTGCTTTGTGTTTGCTTTCTGCAAACTTTTACTTCTTTCCATTTGATACATTTAATCCTTTGTTTTCCGCAAAACACGGTGAGATTGACAACCTCATCGCAAGTTGGGGACAAAGTTCTGTGGTTGTGTTGTGCAGGTCTCCACGTTGCTACTAGCACCGGTAGTGCGCCCTGCCAAGGCTGAGCTAGCAACACCTTTGGGGTGTTTCCTTGCTACTACTGGTTCGATTAAACCTTGGTTTCATAACTGAGGGAAACTTGCTGCTGTGCTCATCATACCTTCCTCTTGGGGTTCCCAACGATCTCTACATCAACACCGCCATCAAGCATTTTTCTGGGCGTCGTGCATTGAGCCATCACTACAGCAAAGACTACTAAGCATAAAGCCAAAACAATATCAAGCATGGCATGACAAAGCATAGGCCACAGTCAAAAACGAGCTCTCTTTAACACTTAAGCATGAACTTTCCTACTCTTTTCCAAACCAAACCAAACTATTTGAAAACCAATGTAAGAAAGAGGGGGTCTAACCAATTTATTCAGCAAACTAAGCAAACAAACCAAACGAAAACAAAAAAGAAGACGCTCCAAGAACAACACAATTGTGCATGAAACAATAAAAATGAAGCGTTTGGAAGAAACCTGGGATTTTTATTGATGAAGAAGGGGATGCCTTGGGCATCCCCAAGATTTGACTCTTGTACTTCTTGGATATTTCTTCGGGTGACACGCGTGGCATCCCCAAGCTTGAGCTTTAGTCCATCCTTCATCTCATTACTCATTCCTTCCATACACCTGAAATTTTCCCTTCATACAAAACTTCACACAATCTTTATTAGCAACATTAGTGCACTCAAGATAATAAGTCTTAGGTTCAGTTCTAACACCAATAAACTTCCATTAGAACACTAGCTACTGTAGCACTTCCCTCAAAAAGCTCAAATCCCCAAAAGAACTAAAAAAGGAACCATCAAGAAGCAAATGCAGAAAATGGCAGAAATCTGTCAAAACAGACCAGCAGGTAAAGACGAATTTTTTCTAAGACCTTATGTTGCTCAAATCAAAAAGTGTTGAACTAACGAAAGTTAGAAAACAACCTGGGGCAGAAGCCCAAAAATTCACGCCTCAAAAGGACGTTCAGAGATTTTTCACGAATTTTATGGTGAAGCACAGAAATCTGTTTCGGGACAGCAACTTTCCCAATCATTACTTCTCTCTCATTAGAGGTTACTCTTGGCACAAAAAGCAAATAAAAAGGATAAGGAGCGGTTATTACTGAAGTTATTACGACTCATCTAAAACTTTTGGGTTATCTCCCAATAAGTACTTTTGTTTAACGCCTTTAAGTTAGCCATAAGAAGCAAGAAAAAGAATCAAGTGTTCTCAAATGAAGAAGCATTAAGAGTAATGCCGGAAATATCTTCAACAAGGCAAGGTATGTCATCCAAATAAGTTTTAGAGGATCATCTCTCAATGCTCTTAGGTTCACTATTTTCATCAAAAGAGTTTTCAGGGACAATCCAATCAAGATTCTTTTCTATGTCTTCATGTATTGCTACCAGTTTAAAGGGTATTGGTATCTTAGTTTCCTTCCCATTAGGTTCAATTTTGTCCATCTTTTCTCGTGTACCAACAACATCTACACATGAGCCTAGCATATTGAAACGTTCAAAGACTTTTCTAGCTTCCTTGGCAACATCATAGAATTCCATAAACAAAGTTTCTAGAATAAAATCCCTCTTTTTAGGGTCCTCAATTTCTTTAAGCTTAAGAAACATTACTTGCATTAAGGGGTTGAGGTTAACAAACCAAGCTTCCAACATGTGAACTAAAGAAGCTGTAGCAATCTCATAGTTTGGAGCAAGTTATGCAAGGGATCTATCCTCAGTATCCTCATGTTTACTAACATGATTAAAGAATTCTTCAATGTTATCTTTTCCAATTATTGAACCACTACCTATTGAAAGGTCTTTCAGGGTGAATTTAGGGATCAACATGGTGTGCTAAGGAAGGGTTAACCACTATAGAAGACTTAAATTTTTTTTTGGTTTTTGATAAAGAAAGCAAACTAGTAAAACTAATTTTTTTGTGTTTTTGATAACAAAACAAGCAAACAAGGCAAAAAGAAACTAAGCAAAATAAAAATAACAAAGTAAAGAGATTGGTTATGAGGGACTCCCCTTGTGAAGATGTCCTTGACTCCCCGACAATGGCACCATAAAAATACATTGATGGCTCGTGATTGCTGAGCTCGTTGGGAAACCCCAAGAGGAAGGTATGATGAGCACAGAAGTAAGTTTCCCTCAGTTATGAAACCAAATTTATCGAACCAGTAGGAGCAAGGAAACACCCCAAAGGTGTTGCTAGCTGAGCCATGGCAGGGCGCACTACCGGTGCTAGTAGCAACGTGGAGACCTGCACAACACAACCACAGAACTTTGTTCCCAACTTGCAATGAGGTTGTCAATCTCACCGGTTTTGCTGAAAACAAAGGATTAAACGTATCGAATGGAAGGAAGTAATAGTTTGCAGAAAGTAAACACAAAGCAGTAAACAGTTTGTAGATTGTATGTAAAAGAAAGGACCGAGATCCATAGTTCACTAGAGGTGGCTCTCCTTAAGATAGATAACATGCTGGGTGAACAAATTACAGCGAGGCAATTGACAAACATCGAGAAAGCATACAAGCATATACTAATCATCTTGACTCCTTTGAGACTTGATTGGGCATTACAACATTATACATAGACCACCATCCAACTGCATTTATGACTAATAATCCACCTTCAGGTTATCATCCGAACCCCCTCCAGTATTAAGTTGTAAGCAACAGATTATTGCTTTACGAATTGCATGTAAAGTAAACAATACGATTGTTCTATGAACAAAGGATTGTTGTTTTCTCCCTAGTAGCAACAACACATCTAGTACCTTAGAGATTTCTGTCACTTCCCCAGATTACCAGAGGCCTGAACCCACTATCAAGCATAAATACTAATTCTTAGAGTTGCTAGCATCTACTTGGCCAAGATAGCTACTAACAACAGAAAGCATGCAAGATCACAAATAACAAAGACATGATAGAATCAATAATCAATCTGAAATAGCATCTCAATGTCCATCGGATCCTCGCAAACACAACATGCAGAATTACAAATAGATGATCTTGATCATGAAAGGAGCTCACAAGATCTAGACATGAAAGCACAAAGGAGGAGAACCAGCCATCTAGCTACTACATGGACCCGTAGTCCAGAGATGAACTACTCACGCATCACCCTGGAGGCTTACATGATGATGAGGAAGGCCTCTAGGGTGAATTCCCCTCTCCGGCAGGGTGCCAGGAAGAGCTTCAGATCCCTCCCGATCTAGGGATGGAGATGACGGCGGTTACAGACTCTTTCGTGGATTTTTGATCGGGCCCTTAGGGTTTTCGTCCCAAGGGCATCTTATAGGCGGAAGGGGAGACCGAGGGGGTGCCAGGGGCCACCACACCACCCCCTGGCACGGGCCCAGCCTGGCCGTGTGGACAGGTGGTGTGGCCGGCCTCTGGCCCCTCTCCGTCTCGTATTCTGGCATCTGATGACTTCCGGAAAAATAGGCACTTTGGCTTTTGTCCCGTCCAATTCCGAGAATATTCATTTTCTGACTTTCCTAGAACCAAAAACAGTAGAAACAGGCAGCTGGCACTATGGATCTTGTTAATAGGTTAGTCCAAGAAATCATATGAAAAGTAGTCCAAAGTGTGGACAAAACACAAGAAAGTGGATAAAACCAAGCATGGAACATCAAAAATTATAGATACATTTGCAATGTATCATAGCCCGAGAAGCGCCAGCGATGGCATGAGCACGAGTTTGGCTCCTTGTGTTCATCACCTAAAACATTTAAGAAAGACAAAAATAAAACTTTTTGATCCAACAATATTAAGTGCAATATATTCCTCATCAAAGCACACTAAAGAATCTCCTCAAAATAATAATCTAGGCAAGAGAATCATGGCAATTGATTCACAATAGGTCTCGCCCTAGATTTATAATGACAATAGATCAAAGATGAATTTGCAAAAAGTAATTGGAGGATCGGAGGAGAAACATACCGTAGATCAGTTGTGTGCGAGGAAATCGAACAAAATTGAGTAGAGATGAAGATCTCTTGAGGTTTTGAGAGAGTTTGGAGGTAGAAGAGAGAAAAAGGATTGAAGTTATGGGGTTAGAGGTACCTTCCCGTGCGTTTTTGTGGTCAGACGCAACTATATGAGTGCAACTATATGGCCGGAACAATGCGTTCCTGCCGTATAGATGGCCTCATGTCAAAATATTAGGGTTTCCTCCCGGCGGCGCAGCTATATGGGCGCAACTATACGGCCGGAACAAAATGTTCCTGCCGTATAGTTGGTCGTCAAATGTCTGTCCTTGGGAAAGAAAATATACAAAGGCATCAATATCTATACAACCGAAACTATATGGCTGGAATTTTTATTCCCGCCGTATAGTTGGTCGTTAAACTCTCAGTATATTGGAAAAAAAAATTGTACGGAGGCACCGATATCTATACGACCGGAGCTATACGACCGGAATTTTTATTTCTGCTGTATAGTTGGTCGTTAAACTCTCAGTATATTTTAAAGAAAAAAATTCGATGGCAAAGATACCTATACGACCGGAGCTATACGGCCGGAATTTTTTATTCCCATCGTATAGTTGGTCGTTAAACTCTCTGTGTGCATCAAAAAAATTCTGTTTCTTTGAAAACTATTTCTTTTCCTGTAACTTAGTGATTTACCTTATTTATGACAGAAAATTGACACTAAATATTGTCGACCAACAACAGCATCAATAAAGTAGGATTTTTAGTACTACCGAACTTCTTCCCCTCAATTGGAGTTTTCTAGCACTCTTTATTAAACATAAACTTAAACTAAAACTTAAAAACTTTATTCAAACCTTTATTTCACATGGGTTGCCTCCCATGAAGCGCTCTTTTATGGTCAATAGCTTGACCTCAATGTTGCTTACTTAGGCCAGACGAGTGGAACACCCACTCCAAATTAATTGGCCTTCAAAGTGATGACCTCCTTTTCATCATGATTGGCTTTCTTCTTCCTGGGGAAATGAATAACAAAAGGATACCGTGAAGGCAATTGAAGCTTTACGTCCCCTTTATGTAGATTAATCAAAGCCTTAATAGTTCTTAAGAAAGGACAACCTAATATAATAGGAGCAGTAGCATCTTCAGGCATGTCAACAATAACAAAATCAATGAGAGCGGGACAGCCTTTAATGTATACTAAAGTATTCTCCTTAATTCCTACAGCTTGTTTGTACGTAGAATCTGCTAGATGCAATTTTAACTCAGTGATTTTAAAGGAGCCAAGATTTAACTTGTTAAAAAGACTCTTCGGAATTGCTGAGACGCTTGCACCTAAATCACAAAGTGAATCTATCTCATTGGTTCTAATTGTAGTCTTAATAGTAGGCTCAAATATGTCATCTAACTTCATAGGTAATTTTTCACCAATTTGCTTATATTCTTCCTCAATCTCACGTACCTTAATTGCTACCTGATTAACAAAGTGTTGGTACATAGCTTCCTCACTACCTTCACTTACCGGAATCTTGACATTGATCCTTTTTATGAGATCTTCAATGGTGTAGCTTGGTGAAGGAGCATTACTATAGTCAAGTTCTTCAGGCTCCTCTCTTTGGACTCTCATCATCTTGAGGTCTTCAACGGGATTTGGCTCAGCTTTACCTGCAAATTTAGCTAGAATGAGAGTTTGACTCTCGGTTACCTTACCTAGTTGTGCCTCAACGATCATCGTTCTTTCTTGGAGAGCCTACAAATCATTTCTCAAACTAACATCTCGGTTAGATAATTTACCAAGCATAGCATCATGGTTCTCTGTTATTTTAACAAGAATGTTGTTTTGCTCATTTTTTGAGTCTATAAAAGACTTAAGTGTTTCTTGGAGACTACCATTACTAGTTCCCATATTATTATTAGAGTTACCCGCAGGACTAGAATAATGTTTCTAAAAATTAGGATTATAATTCTTCTTCCAAGCAGGGTTATAATCATTATGAGCTACGAAGTCTATTTCTTCAATATTTGTTTCGGGGTAGCTCTTACCTAGGTTTCCTTACCTTTTATGGCTAATATGAGCTCATCCAATTTAGCATTGAGTTCTTCATTTTCTTGTGGTGAGATAGAGTTCACCTTCTTCGTGTTTGATCTATCCACATGCCATTGAGCGTGGTTGTCTTGTATATTGTCTAGCAGCTGCTTTGCTTCGGTAATATGTTTACCCATAAATGTTCCTCTAGCTGCAGTATCAAGCATAGACTTAGACACAGGATTAAGAGCATTATAAAATAGATGGAACATTAACCAATCTTCCATCCCATGACTAGGACAGTTTCTCATGCATTCTTTCATCCTCTCCCATGGAAGCGCTAGTGGCTCACTCTCTTCCTGTCTAAAGCCAGTAATATTAGATCTGAGTTGCATAGCATTTGCAGATGGAAAAAATTTAGTCATGAATAAAGAAGTACATCTCACCCATGATGTAATAGTATTTCTAGGCAAAACTAGCAACCATTCTTTTGCTCTTCCTCTAAGAGAGAAAGGAAATAGACGCAATTTGACTGCATCAGGGTCAACGTCTTTTATACGCATCATATCACATATTTCAATGATAGTATTCAAATGCATACCTGCGTCTTCAACAACAGAGACTCCAAATTGATTCTGTTGAACCAAACTTAAATAATGGGGCTTAATTTCATAGTCATCAGCAGCAATTGTTGGCTGAGTAATAGGAGTACGCAAATAATCATTGTTGGGAGTAGCAAACTTCCCAAGCTTCTTTTCAGCCATATTTCCTATGTTTTTGGGTTTTTTCAAACAAAGAATTATAATAGTAAAAGCAAGAATTTAAAGGCTAACTAATTTTTTTGGTTTATCAAATAAAGACTAAAAGCAAACTAACAAAATTAAAAATAAGAATTAAAACTAGCAAGGTTCCTAATAACCTCACCAGGGTAGCTATTTCTTCCACGGCAATGGCGCCAGAAAAAGGGTTGATACCTTTGATCCGGTTTACATATGTAGTATAGCTTCTTTTTCCCTAGTAAACCTAGGTTATCGAATCCTCGGGAAGCGAATGCATAGTGAAGTTACTTTAACGGACCTTCAGGAGTTTTAGAATTCCTTTTGTGTTTTTACCGGACCAATAACTCGCGTCTTTTTGTTGTTGTCGATGATGGAGAGAGGGGGCCTAGGGCGTTCAGTTTCACCTGTAGCTATGCAAAACATCTGATGGGAATAAAACATAGAAATAAAGTATGCATGTACTTGTTAGAGCAAGATAAATTATATGTGGGTAGTGCATCCATAATTGCTATTGCCTTTGCAACCGCTTATAGCAATAACCTACTAGTCTCATCCATAGAAGAAACAGAACTAATGATATGCATAGTGATGTCACCGTTAATCCCAAGTAAATCCCTCAAATACAGCCATACTACCCCTTCTGTCACTAGGGTTCCCAACCTACAGATCAGTCATTACTCATACTCCCTATACCTGGCTCAACCCTCGGGGTCTTGGGTACCTGACAAGTCCTTAGATTGAGGCAAGAGAGGATACAATAATCATCATGTCATACAAACTAATACATGATCCCATCTATGATAAATAACATGCATAATTGCTACATCCTTAGTTGTCAATTCAGCTGCACCTGGAAACAATCTTGCTCACATCAGTTTATCAGTAGCTATAGTTTTGTAGTAGGAATAGTAAAGTAACATCAGTAGCAAAGAAAAGACAGTAGTAACAAAAGCAGTAAACAGTGGGATTCGAGTGCGGTAGGCATAGGGATGGATGGACGGGCGTTGCATGGACAAGACAATTCACATGGCAATCAGAACATAGGGCAATTGCAGATAAATAAGATAAAGCACCCAAGTACTAAACAATCCTAGGCATGTGTTCCATATATAGTCATATTTGCTCGCAATGAGAACTTGCACAACATCTTTTGTCCTGCCAGCCCGTTTGCAGCGGGGCCTCTAGGGAACTACTGGCAATTAAGGTCCTCATTTTAATAGAGCACCAGAGCAAAGCATTAACAGTCCATGAACACATGTGATCCTCACATCAAAGCCTTTCCCTTCCGGTTATCCCGATTTCTGTCACTTCGAGGCCATAGGTTCTGGACAACAACATGTGTATACAACTTGCAGATAAGACCAAGAATAATACTATCATAATGAATCAATAATAAGTTCAGATCTGAAATCATGGCACTCGGGCCCTAGTGATAAGCATTAAGCACAATAAGTCACAACAAAGTCATAAAGCACTAATAAAAGATACTAGGCACCATGCCCTAACAATCTGATGCCATTACAGCGGGGGATTACTCACTCATAGATGGGAGAAACATGGATGGTCGATGGAGAAGCGATGGTGATGATGATGGCGATGATCTCCTCCAATTTCCCGTCCCGGCAGGGTGCCAAAATGGAGTTTCTGGTGCTGTTTCGTGGAATCTGGTGGTGGCGGTGGAGCGGAACTCCTTCTGAAAAAACGTCGAACCCCTCGGAGTTTTTAGGTCAGAAGTCTCCTTATAGGCAAAGAGAGAGGCCGAGGGGGGTGCCTAGGGGGCCCACACCACCCCCTGGCGCGGCCTGGCCTGACCCACGCCACCAGGTGGTGTGGCCACCCCATGGCTCTTCTCCGTCTCGTATTCTGGCTCCTGGAGTCTTCGGGTGAAATAGGATTTTTGGCATATTTTCCAGGATTTTTTCTGATAGTTGATTTTCTGCACAAAAAGTAGACACCAAGGCAATTCTGCTGAAAACAGCGTCAATTCGCATTAGTTGTATCCAAATCACACAAGCATAGAGGAGAAACAATAGCAAAAGTGTTCAGGAAAGTAGATACGTTTTGGACGTATCAACTCCCCCAAACTTAGCTTATTGCTTGTCCTCAAGCAATTCAGTTGAAAACTGAGTGCGATAAAAGAACTTTCACGAACACATTTGCTTCATATGATGTAAATATTTTCAGCAATGTGATCAACTACTCAGACAGTTCATAATAAAGAGTATGCAACTGAGTCTACTTAATAGTCATTGTAAGCTATGAAGAGATTCCAACTCAAGAATAATAAGTAGCATGAAGCACAAATATAAGCAACATTACAATGCTCATAAAAAGGTATGATAGAGTGGTATCTCGCTTGCCCTTTGATTATGAATATCAAGGCACCTCTGAAGTTCAAGTGATGACTAGAAGTAAAGATATCAAGAATACAAGCATCAAAGTCATAACACAAATAATCAAGTAATGGAACAAACACAAAGAATGACAACTATGCTCTCAAGAAGGTGCTCAAAGAATATGTGGAGACTCAACAAGTAGAAGAAAAGGTTTTGAATAATTTTGAAAGGCTTCCAAATGCTGAAAGTACGGTACTCGTTAGCTTTGAGCTCTCATTGCCCCTATCATAAGCATCTTTAATGTGGTTAAGGTGAAAGTGAGGTCTAATCTGAGTTATATGCTTGACAGACAATAAACTGGAAATCCCAAGTCCCTTGAGTACGAGGGCCACTCCTCATGCTACTCAACTTTAGTTACCGGTAAGTTCTTGTCATCGTAAGTATGTGCGTACCATTGAGAACCGCCAACGGGGTACCCCTTGCACGATGATACGGAAGAATCCCCATATCAAAATGACAAGGCAAGCAGACAATGAGTATCTCAGCAATATTCTTATTTACCATGGGAAAATGGTGCTTTTTTCTCTCTTTCCTCTTTCCATAAATCTCTTCTTTTTCTTTTTCTCAATAGCTATCTCTCTCTTTTTTTATAAGAAGAATTCTTCATAGATATCATTATGGTGATGCATGGATTAGACCAGCGGCCCAGGCGTTTCTCTAACACACATACATAACTCCATGGACTTACAAGCTCCCCTTTTATTTCACACCGATGACATCCGCAAACAAAAGAGCAAGGTATCAACTGGGTATATATTTACAAGTGTTGAAAGCGTTCCCCATGATAGCACGGTTCTGCTAATCCCCAGCCTATAATTTGCAAGCATATAACTTTCATGAAGAGTTCACAATGGTTCAGGTTTATTAAGTGCAGGAAATAAAGTGTGCCATCAAGTTCGTGAGAGCTTTACTAACTAATTTTCCCATAACAAGCAAACATTTTATTCAGAAGAAAACAAGGCACAATGAATATGCACGGAAGTAGCAAATGATGCTAATGGGTAGGTATGGTGGACACTTTGGAAATATTTGGTTTTGGGAGTTGGAAACTTGAGTAAAACATACTCAGTGAAAATGAAGGCTAGCAATAGTAAGGGAGCGACAAACGAGAGAGCATTAGCTATCATTATCATGCTTGCAACAAAACAGGACTACTCATGGCATGAAAGTGATTCAAGATCCTCAAGGAAAAATAATTCATCGAGGCTTAACTGATTATTATAGTCATGTGCATCCGTGAGCATGTGCCTAGTCAATCAAATGAAACATTCAGAGGAGGATACCACGATGTCATACAAATTTATGAATAGAGTAATGCAAGCAAACATTCATAAGACATGCTACAAACTATTAGCGAGCTGGAGCTAATCACAAGAAAGCAAGAACTACTAAGCATCCAAAGATAACATACACCCTACATGAACGCACTAAGCAAGCAAACAATGATGAGTATATGTACAAAAATGAAGACAAATAGAGTTCGTTACCAGCCTCTTACCACGCCTCAAGTTGTCATTAATCCTCATTATTGCTCTTCACTTGTGTGGCTTGAATAATAATATGAAACCAATATCCACTGAGGACTGCCGAACCCTGTAGCAAACTCGCAAAAACCAAAGAAGAACGACAAATATTTTTGGTGTTTTCAATTTTTAAATAAGAACCAAAAGAGAAAAACAAGCAAAGCAAAATCTTTTTGGGTTTTTCGAATAGTTCAAACAAAGCAAAAAGGGAAAAGCAAACCAAGGCAAAAAGAAGAAGCAAACGAAAGAGAAACAACAAAATATTTTTGGTCTTTTTGTGTTTTTAGAAAGCAAAAACAAAGAAGAACGAAAACTAAAAAGAGAACGAAAACATGAATATACAAAGTACCGACGCAACATGATATGGAGATGAGTGCGGTGTCGGCGTACCTCCCCCCAAGCTGAGGCTTTTGGCCTAAGTGGGTATCAATCCCAAGCTGGCCAGGATGAAGTGTCACCAGGGTACGACGAGGAGGTACCCTCGTCCTGGTGTGAGCTCGAGTACGCCCCTCCGTAATGTGCGGAGTAATCATAGGAGGGCGCATCCTCCTGGTGCTGCTCGTGGAAACCCAACAAGCGAAGCTTCTTGTCCACCTCCTCCTTGGAGCGCAACCACGGTCTCCTGTCAACACTAAACAAAGCAGGCTGTGGCAAAAGGATCTCCCTTTCATCCCCGTCAGTGAAAAGCATCCTATATACTAGATTGTTCAAATCAGAGGTAGCAGTGAGAAAGTGATTAGTTTTCATGGCAACAAGTTCAAGCCTCTGTGGTGCTAGCATAGCATCATCAGGATCCACTGAAAGACCTAATGCATTGACTACACGCGAGGCAATGATGCCCCCATAGATAGGCCCCCTAGCAGCTAGGCGGCGAGCAATAAGAGAGCCAAGATTGTACCGAGTATCATTGCTAAGTGCAACAGCAAGGAATGCTAGATGATAGTTGGAGATATTGCTAGTGTTCTCCCTACCAAAACACTAGTGGCAAGATAGTATGCAAAGTATTTAAGAGCAGGGAGTTGGATATTTCTTATCTTTCCGTGCTACGCCACGCGGTCATCATCATTGGTCACCCCTCGGTAAAGCTCCAACAAATCAGTGGGTCGCCCTTGAATTTTCTTCACGGCCCCTGTCATACGCACACCTACAATACTGCAAAATCTCTCCAAAGGCATGGTGAAGGGCATATCATAGATTTTAAAAGAGACAGTAGATTGATAGGGTGTGTTAGTAAATGAGAAGCTCTCAACAAAAGTTTTGGTGAGCACAGCGTATTGTGCACTCTCATCTTGCATATAAGAGGTCAAACCAACCCTCTCAATCAGTAGCAAGAAATCATCAAGAATACCTGCAGCTTGCAAGAAAGTAAAACAAGGAAAATAGGATGGGTGAGCATCTCCATCATCCCTTTCACTGCCAATACGTGTTGCAATGAGGTCTTCATTGTATGATGGCCTAGCTTGAGAGGATGTTCTTGAGGGCCTCGACCTCCTAGGTGCATCACTCTCAAATATCTCTCAAAAGTATGGTTGTTCATGCTTGGTATTTTGAAATTTAAACACCTATTAAACAAGTGATTGCAAAGTAAATATAATGGAGGATTCTACTCATAGGGACTTGCAAGAGGCCTAAACATGCATCAAAACTATATCTCTAAGCATCAAACAAGCTTACAAGCTCTCATAACCAGTCACCTACAGCAGCAAAATACTCAACATATAATCCACTAAACACAAATCTACTTAGACAAGGGGAGGAGTCACATACCAGGGAACAAATGGTCCAAATTTCAGCAAGAAAGATGGGCGGAGCAAGGAGATCAAAGAAATCGAGAGCAAGCACAGAAAGAACGCTATTTTGAGCTATGAACTGGAGCTTACTCGGGAGAGAGAAGAAAGTTGCAGGTGAGAGAGTTGGTGGGGGGCCAGGGGTGGCCCACACCAGGGCATGGTGCCACCCAGGGCTGGCCACACCACCACATGGTGTGCCTGCCTGGTGGGCCCCCTGGTACCTACTAGGTACTCCTCTGCCCCTTTTTTCACGTAAAAAATTAATATGAATTTTCTGGAATTTTTCGAGACATTTTATTTTTGGGCATTTTTTAGAAATAGAAGAATGATTTTTCTGACAGACAGATTTTTTTTCTTCTTTTGGAAACATGATGCAAAGACAAAACAAGGCTAGAACTACAGAAGTTCTAGCATGCAAGCAACTAACAACACAAAGAAAGCTAAATGAAAGCAAAAACTAAAATGCAAAGGATAGAAATAAACGGATATAATCATAATGAAAACATTGTTTTGTTCAATGGAATCCTTTTGTTAGCAAGGTTGATCAAGTCTTGCTACCAAAACAATTGCATATGAGACAAAACTTTGTACTCCACTAATGATTATGTTACCTTAACCTTGATAGCAATGGTCCCAATCATAATAGTTTCAAAATTTTCTCTTGGTATGGGACAATATATTTCTCCAACTTGAATGCCTTCAACATATTCAATTGAATTCAACCCATAAGTCCTTTCAATATTCTTGGGGAAATAGACAGTATGTTCCTTGTCATTAACATTGAAGGTCACCTTTCCTTGATTACAATTAATAACAGCTCCTGCAGTATTAAGAAAAGGTCTCCCAAGAATAATAGACATATTATCATCTTCAGGCATTTCAAGCACAACAAAATCAGTTAATATCAAGCAATTGTGAGCCACCTGAACAGGTACATCCTCACATATACCCACATGAATAGTGGTAGATTTATCAGCCATTTGCAAAGATATATCAGTTGGTAGCACTTTAACGAGTTGATCTATTTGAGTTTGAACCATTTGAAAGTGTTTAACAATCATTTTAAAATCATTGGAGGTTCTTTCCACAATATCTTTCAACTCTACAATAGCTCTAGTGTTTTCCATTAGGTGATTTTGCACCCTTTTATTAAAGTTATCTTGCTTAACAATAAAGATATCAAATTCTTCTAAGCATTGATCAGGAGGTTTAGCGTAACGGATATCACCTTGATCAAAGTGTTGGAGAGAGTGTACCTCGATGGTGGATGAGTAGGGAATAGGCTTACATAATTCTTCTATAGGAGGTAAATTCTTGACATCTGCAGCTTTAATTCCCTTCTCCTTAAGACATTTCTTAGCTTCCTTCATCACTTCATCATTTAATTCAATAACTCCCCTCTTCTTTGATGTTGGAATAGGCACAGGAATAGATGGTTTAGGTACAATTACTTCAGGATAGCTTGTTTAGGAGGTGTCCAATCTTCATAATTCTTGCTTATTTTAGCCATTAATTCCTCAGCTTCCTTTGGAGTCCTATTCCTGAAAACACAATCAGCACAACTATCTAGGTATGTCCTAGATTCCTCGGTTAGTCCATTATAAAATATATCAAGAAGTTCATTCTTAGGTAATGGACTTCTAGCCTATGCATGAATCAAAGCACAAAACCTTGCCCAAGATTCGGGCAATACCTCTTTTTCTCCCTGTTTGAAATCAAAAAGTTCCTGCAAAATAGCATGTCTAGCACTGGGAGGAAAATATTTCTGCAGGAAAGTACTGATCAAGCACTCAGGGCTATCAATAGATCCAGGAGGTAATTTACTAAACCAAGTTTTAGCTTCTCCTCTGAGTGAAAAGGGAAAAATCTTGGCAACAAAGTAAGTACGCATCTTAATATCATCAGAAAACAAGCCACTCATGGTAGAAAGTTCATTCATATGTGCTACTGCACTTTCATTCTTAGTCCCACAAAAAGGTTCTTTCTCGACAATAGCTATGTAGGATAGATCGAGAGAGAAATCATAATCTTCATCTATAATGTTTATGGGAGAAGCAGCAAACTTAGCAGTAGGAGATAATTTGGGTCTAATAGTATGCCTCTCAAGGAGACTCTTAGCAACGCTCCTATCATGGGTGTTCTTACATTCTTTCATAAACTCATCAGTCATCTCAACATAATCTTCTTCAATATCATAACTTTTACTAGACTCATGTGAGCTAACAGGTGTGGTAGTGTCTTCATTAGGAGTTTCGGTATTTCCAGCTATAGTTCTAGAAATCGTAGCATCTAGGAAAGGACCTAATGAACCACTCTTATCAAGCACAGTAGAAGCAGCATCATAAGCATCAAAAGTTTCAGATTCAGCGGTAGTAGCAGTGTGTGTAGCATGTGTATGTGGTGGTGTAACGAGCTTACTTATAACAGATGGTGAATCAAGAGCAGCAGAGGTGTTTAGAACCGTACCTCTTCTTGTAGTGGATGGTAAAATAGGAACCTTGCCATCACGAGACTTACCCATGATGGATGGATAGCATCGAACAATAGAGAATCCAAGTGAACTTGATAAATAAAGCTATGGTCCCCGACAATGGCACCAGAAAATAGCCTTGATGACCCACAAGTATAGGGGGTGTATCGCAGTATTTTCGAGGGAAGTGAAACCCAATTTATTGATTCGACACAAGGGGAGCCAAAGAATATTTATAAGCCTTAACAACTGAGTTATCAATCCAGCTGCACCTCGAAACAATCTTGCTCACAGCAGTTTATCAGTAGCAACAGTTTTGTAGTAGGAATAGTAAAGTAACAGCAGTAGCAAAGCAAAGACAGTAGTAACAAAAGCAGTAAACAGTGATATTCGAGTGCGGTAGGCATAGGGATGGATGGACAGGCGTTACATGGACAAGACAATTCACATGGCAATCAGAACATAGGGCAATTGCAGATAAATAAGATAAAGCACCCAAGTACTAAACAATCCTAGGCATGTGTTCCATATATAGTCATGCGTGCTCGCAATGAGAACTTGCACAACATCTTTTGTCCTGCCAGCCCGTTTGCAGCGGGGCCTCTAGGGAACTACTGGCAATTAAGCTGCTCCTTTTAATAGAGCAGCGGAGCAAAGTATTAACACTTCGTGAACACATGTGATCCTCACATCAAAGCCTTTCCCTTCCGGTTATCCCGATTTCTGTCACTTCGGGGCCATAGGTTCCGGACAACAACATGTGTATACAACTTGCAGATAAGACCAAGAACAATACTATCATAATGAATCAATAATAAGTTCAGATCTGAAATCATGGTACTCGGGCCCTAGTGAGAAGCATTAAGCACAACAAGTCACAACAAAGTCATAAAGCACTAATAAAAGATACTAGGCACCATGCCCTAACAATCTAATGCCATTACATGAACGATCTCATCCAATCCCTACCATCCCCATAGCCTACAGCGAGGGATTACTCACTCTTAGATGGGGGAAACATGGATGGTCGATGGAGAAGCGATGGTGATGATGATGGCGATGATCTCCTCCAATTCCCCGTCCCGGCAGGGTGCCAGAACGGAGTTTCTGGTGCTGTTTCGTGGAATCTGGTGGTGGCGGCGGCGCGGAACTCCTTCTGCAAAAACGTCGAACCCCCCGAAGTTTTTAGGTCAGAAGGCTCCTTATAGGCGAATAGAGAGAGGCCGAGGGGGTGCCTGGGGGCCCACACCACCCCCTGGCGCGGCCTGGCCTGGCCCGCGCCACCAGGTGGTGTGGCCACCCCTGGCTCTTCTCCGTCTCGTATTCTGGCTCCTGGAGTCTTCGGGTGAAATAGGATTTTTGCCATATTTTCCGGGATTTTTCCTAATAGTTGATTTTCTGCACAAAAAGTAGACACCAAGGCAATTCTGCTGAAAACAGCGTCAGTTCGCATTAGTTGCATCCAAATCACACAATTATAGAGGAGAAACAATAGCAAAAGTGTTCGGGAAAGTAGATACGTTTTGGACGTATCATGTCGCCAATCAAAGAAGAGATCTACTATTACAAGTGGTGGAATATGGCTATGGAGATGTAGAAGGGTTTTGAGATCTAGAGGCGGCTGAGATCTATGGCAGAGACTTTTTGCAAGGTTTGGCTTCGGGGGGGTTTCTCGTTGCCCGGGGATTCTTTATATAGGGGTCCCTTCATGAAAGTTGTTCTGTTTGACCTAACGGTGGTGGTGCCAACTATACGACTGGAGCTATATGGTCAGAATTTTACTCCGGTCGTATAGTTGGTCGTTAAAGCATCTGTCTCCGCTTCACGACTCCTGGTTACTTCTGGTTGTTGGAAATCTCGTATATTTGACTTTAATATAGTGATTTCCATCTTTAAACGACATTATCTGGCGCAGGAAAAATATAAAAGAAAGGGTTGCATAGCCCTCTGAATATTAAGCATTAGTGGCAGGGTTTAGAGAGATATTTCATAAAAAATATGAATAATATCCAGTTTAAATGTGGACGTGGATGGCTATATTTCAGAGCCATAAATTGTGTTCTTCCACTTTGAGGACATGAGTGATACACCGAGTGAGTTGAGAGTGGTACTTGATAGGGCAAGTGAGGCCATTTCAATTTCTAAAACCTTACCCTCTACATCTAGTGTGTTTCCTCATGATGTGCTAGGTACCTTGGAACAAGAGCCACCAAGCTTGGACAAAATGGTACCTCATATTGAGAAGATATACATGGAGGATGAAGTTGATGCCATCCCCACATATAATGAAGAAGTCGCCCACATGGGAGGTACTACCACAACACCCACTTCAAATGAGAGGTACGACCAAGGTAAACATACGGGTGTTGATGATGCCATGCTCCCACTAGTGGATATGATGAATTGTGAGGATATGCATGCTACGTACACTACTTGTGACATTTCATATGCTTCATTCATGTTCCCATATGATGCTTTGCCTTTGCATAATGTTGATCATGTGGAATTATGTGAGTGTGATGATATTGCCATAGACATGCCATTCTACAAATCTTTCTTTTATCCTACAATTGTTGTGACAAACTTGATGACCAATTGCTATTTCCCTATGTTTGTCGGCAACCATACTCGTACTTTGGAAATGCTTGATCATGCGTGTTCTTCATTTTTCTCCCATTGTTGCTTGCAATAACGATCATATGGTTCATATTGAGATGCCCCCATAGCTTTCTCAACCTTTGGAGATTTTGATACTTGCCATGATAAGCATGTTCCCTCCTTTTGCTTGCATATTCACCATTCTTTCTATAATATCTTGCTTGCCGCTAATGGTGATGTGCACAAGAGAAGGTGCATCATGATGGATGATGTGTTCATCTACCATACACACACGTTCTTCCTTTTATTTATGTTGTGTGTAGGTACCCGCATTCCAATGTCAACCTCGATTGAGCACGAGATGACAAAACGAGCTCTTGAGAGCATCCACCAAGATATAAAGGGTACATGTCCTACCTTACAAGATGATGACATGATATCATCGAGGGCGACTCTTTTTCAAGAGGGGGGAGATGATGCAGCCCAACACATGGAAACCACCATTGGGTCCACATCATGCTACGCCAACCATTCCTATCAAGGTGAACTCCTTCCATCTTTTGCCTTCTTTCGGTTATCATGTGAATGGGATCCTACTTGAGACGAATTCCTATTGTATGACTAGGCCCATGACCATGACGACAATAGGAGGAAACAAGGATGCACAAGGAGCCAAGAGCCTCAAGCACGAAGCTTGGAAGAGAAGACACAAGAAGCTGCTGGGAGTCTCCGGCCCATCTCCGGACCGGCCCCCCGAACCGAAGCCTAGGACGGTCTGTATGCCCCTCCGGAGATAGACCGGAATCTCCGGACCACACTAGAGTCTCCGTTCTGCTACGCCGGAATTTCCGGACCGAGTGACTCAGGCATGCGCGCCTCAAGTTGGGCCTAGCCCATGTAACACCCAAAACTACCCCTTTATGCCTAAAGTACCCCTAGCTTGTGGCTAGCCTATAAATATGCCCCACCCCCTCCTTAGAACCCTAGAATGGAATGGATGATAAACTGAGGCATGTGCCTAACCCTGGATGGGATCCTCCTCTCTATAATTTATCTATGAGTTATACAAGGCCTTCTTAATTGAAGTCATCAAGGTGCTCTTCTAGTTCTTGGTCTCTCCCATGTACGGATTCTAGTAATGCTAGGTCTCTCCCCGTTGGGATTCTACTTGGTTGGAACTCTCTCCCTATGTGTGATTCTATCAAGAGCTAGCCAATCTCTCTCATGCGATTCTACCTTTGGTCTCTCCCTTGAGATTCTATTCGGTTGGTGGTTTGGGCCAACGAGGGCAAACCGGATTGTATCGGTGTGGTGTGCGTTTGTATCGATTTCCCCTTGCGTGTTCATCATGTTCTTCGCTCCCTCCCCCAAATCCCCTCGAATATATGAAGATCGCGCCACTCCAAGGGTAAATCCACAAGAAGACCCATAATACGTTTTCTATAGACATGAGGATACCGTTTTAGTTGATGTGGGGAATGTTATTTTTCTTCACTCTGAATGGCACCCACCATGTTTGGGGCCAGGTTTGGCACCATCATACCCACCTCCGACCCTTCTCCCTGCCCCATACCCATCATCGGGTATAGATTGCCACCATACCTGCACCCGGTCGGATTTCTGAGGCCCGATGGGTACTCGGTGATGTAGAGGCCTTCCTGGCCGTGGCGATAGAGTTGAAGTGGAGGCGCGACCTTGGAGATTGAAGAGGATTTATGCGGCGAGGGATGAGCTCGTGGGGGTGAGTGACGACGTAGTGAGGTCGGCTGGTGGCAGGGCATCAAGCAGCGGCATGATGCAGGTTGAGACACTCTATCGAGGTGTCGGTTGGTTGGGATGTGGCAAGGCCGGGCTAGGCTCGCCCTGGAGTTCGAGGAGGACTCGGGCTACGTTGGCCCGAGCATGGAGTGGTGACTGTGCGCTGGCAGGTGAACAACGACACAACTCAGCGGGAGAGGGTGAGGGGGCAATGCGAGCGGGGGAGGTGAGGGGGCGATGCAAGCAGGTGAGATCAAGGCGACTCACTCCTGTGAGCGTGCATGGAGTGGCAATGGGGTTAGGGTCAGCCTCTTAGGGTTTGTAGTCTCATATTGACATGTAGGATCGTCGGGTCTGCGAGTTAGAGTATACATGTTTGTCACCTCCAGACCCACCTCTGCTAGATAAGACAGGCTTAGATTCTTAAGGATAAGCAGACCCACCTCTGCGGGTACCCGTCAGGTTCGCATAGGACGGGTGCCCGTTGCCATCCGGATTCTGCACGGAATTCAGCCGTACAACTTGGAAACCAGCGATACGTTTATGGAGGGAAATCTGACCGTCTATTACCTGCCGATTGCTACAAGATCAAGATTCTACATATTACCATGGGTATACAATCCATCTAAGATAGTTTGGTACAAGCCCGAATGTTTGAGATGAACGGAAGATTATTATAACTCTTACATCCTTTTTCGTTGACTTCTTTATTAATATTCAAGATCCTAAAAACACATGATTGTAACGTTACATCCATTCTAATTAAACAGAATTTCATATGTATCAAAGTTTGACCGACTTCAGCACCGACAAAACTATAAAAAGAATCCTACAAAGTTATTGAGTAGAAGCACAGTATTTTTTTTTAATAAAATTTAGTGCAAATAATTTCTTAGGAAAAAATTCTATGGGATTCAGTCGTACAAGGCAAACTACAATCATATGGATCTAAGAATTCCAGTTCTCTTAAATTTCAATGATTTTTTTTTGGAACAAAGAGACCCTTAATCTAGCTTCCCATATATTTTCACGAAGACCCTTTCCTTTTAAGTTGTCTATTTATCTTTTGCAAAAGCCATCGTTCAGCGAGCCCTAACGGGAGGCTATATCCACCGACCGAGAGTGTTTAGGGCGGCTACAGGAGCAGGGACACAACAATTTGTTCATATCCTGACACCTAATCCATTGGTCTAGTTCAACACTTTCCTGGTACTTTCCATGCCTATACGAAGTTGCACACATCCTCCCTCTAAGCGCGTGCACTGACGCGGAGGCCCCGGCTATCCTCGTCATTACGATGGACTTAGCGATACCCGGGTCGACCATATAGTTTAAAAAAAAAGAAACATTGTTAGAAGGAACTAGATATTCTTTTATATATTAGAAGCGGGTCGGTGTGAGAATTCTGGGAATTCATCCCTGACAGGATCAAACTTCGGTCGCTGGGATGCACCAACTATGACCCAATCACTAGGCTATTGTCCAGTTCTCGATCATATAGTTGTTCTCCTCATTTTTTTTATCATAGATCAAGCAAAGCAAGAGAAGTCTAGAAGCTATTTGCCACGGTTCTGACCAAGAAAAATATAAAAGACGGATCAATGAAGAAGGAAAAACATATAGAAGATGGCAGCTTTATATTTATGTGAGGAGATCGATCAGTTACTAGTGTGGTCTGCCCTATATATGCTGGGTGAACTGAACAATAATTACAGAGTACACAATCAAGGTTTTTTCGATGTTCAATGGGACGAAGTAGAATTTAATGGTGACATAAATGTCGGACCAGATATATGTTCACTATAGTAACATCTTCTTGTTTCACGCATGATGATAAGATTTTATTTGATGTGTGGAAGTATGCTTCTCTTCTTTTTGAAAAATGAAATATATTAATATAGCGAAGATATCGTCTCTGCACCAACACGATTTCTAAAGATATCAGGGGTGCACACAACCAAGAAAAAAAGAAAAAAGAGAGAAAAGGAAAACAAAGACCCCGTCGTGGTGATGATCCACTTGCACCAACAGCACTCTAACCACCACCGAAGATAACAGAGGAATTACAAACAAGAATCTCCAAAAGTAACGCCTCTAAAAAAGAAATCATGCACAATCATTGTTGGCCGATCGAAGATCCTAGGTTTACCAGAAGATCTTGAGCTTTTAACTTGGAGGAAGACCGTGTTTCCAAACCAATGCCTTCAGCAATGCCATTGCCAGGTTTTTTTTTCAAAAAGGGGGACCCCGGCCTCTGCATCCTAGGATGCACACAGCCCTTTATTAGAAACCAAACAGGGTATTAAGTATTGCAATTTATGGATCAGATAAGGTTGATACAAACAACAACCATCTGAAAACAAAAAAGAATCTCACACGAGATCGAAAACAGCAACTAGACATGAGTCAATCTACTAGAATGACGCCACGACAATTGGCTGAAAAAGTCCAAAGAAACCGTCACAAGATGGGTACACCCAAAGACCATAGGTTGGCGCAGGTGCTCTGGGAAAAGGAGTGCCTAGAGTTGGGTCCAGTAGGCCGCCATATGAATAACCTGCAAAAAAGATGGAACTCCAGCATTGTTAAAAATACAGTTATTTCGACATTTCCAAATGGACCAACAAATGGCCGAAATGCCTATTCGAATTCTTTCTTTACTTGATTAATCTACCCCGTTTAGCCAATTCTCAAACATATTAGTAATATTAGCCGGTGGTGGTAAATTAAACGTGCAAAACACCATACGCCATAATATCTTAGCAAATGGACAAGATATAAATAAGTGTTCAATTGTTTCGTCATCGGCACAAAAGCAACATTTTTTACATCCATTCCAAATTTTTTTTGCAAGATTATCTTTCGTCAACAACACTTTCTTGTTAAGAAACCACATGAAAATCTTAATCTTCATTGGTATCTTAATCTTCTATAGATACCTAGTGGGAAAACACGTGTGCCCATTCATGAGATCCTCATACATTGATTTGACCGTAAAATCCCCACTCTCAGTGAGCCTCCAAATAAATTTATCAGGAACATCTGTGAGAGTTATTGCCATCAATCTCTCACAAAGATGCAACCATGCATCCCATTTATTTTCCATTAGAACTCTTCTAAAAGTAATATCAATTGGATTGTTAGCTAAGACATCATATATAAGCACATTCTTCCTATGAACAATATTGTAGAGAGAAGGGTATTGTTGGGCCAACGGCAGCGCTCCCAACCAATTGTCTTTCCAAAACCTGATGCCTTTGTCGTCACCCACTTTGAAATTACCTCGAGCAAAGAACTCATCTTTGACCCCCATTAGTCCTTTCCAGAAGGGTGAATCTGTGGGTTTAGCTTGAACTTCTGCTAGATTTTTGTTTCTCAAGTATTTGTTATAGAGCAACTCTTGCCACATTCCTTCTTCCGACAATAATTTATATAGCCATTTGCAAAGCAAGTATTTATTTTTAAGTTCTAGCACCTCAATACCCAAGCCTCCCTGATCTTTGGGTCGGCAAATAATATTCCACTTAGTTAATCTATATTTCTTCTTATGTTCATCACTTTGCCAAAAGAACTGTGAACGATAGAAGTCTAATCTTTTCTTCACTCCCTTTGGAATTTGAAGAAAAGATAACATAAACATAGGCATACTAGAAAGGATAGAGTTAATTAACACCAATCTATCCCCATATGACAATAACTTCCCTTGCCAACAACCTAATTTACCTTCAAATCTGTTTTCAACAGGATTCCACTCCGAATTACGGAGCCTCCTATGATGAATAGGTACCCCAAGGTATCTAAAAGGCAAAGTTCCAGACTCACATCCGAAGATCTCCTTGTAGATTCTTTCGCTTTTAGCAGCTTTGCCAAAACAAAAAAATTGCTTTTATGAAAGTTAAATTTAAGGCTTGATAGTTGTTCAAATATGCAAAGGATAAGCTTCATATTAACTGCTTTCTGAAAATCATATTCCATGAACAAGATTGTATCATCAGCATACTATAGAATTGACACTCCCCCTTCAACTAAATGAGGTATCAGCCCAGCTACCTGCCCATTTTCTTTCGCTTTAGCAATTAAAATGGCCAGCATATCAGTAGCAATATTGAAAAGCATAGGAGATAAAGGGTCTCCTTACCGAAGTCCCTTTTTGGTTTGGAAGTAGTGCCCAATGTCATCATTGACACGAATGGCAACACTTCCATCACGCACAAAATTATCAATCCACGTACACCAAAGAGGATCAAAGCCTTTCATTCGAAGCATTTGTTGTAAAAAAAGGGCACTTAACTTTATCGTATGCTTTTTCAAAATCAATTTTGAAAAGTATTCCATCCATTTTCTTCCTATGAAACTCATGAATGGTCTCATCAAGAACTACCACACCTTTGAGAATATGCCGTCCAGGCATAAAAGCTGTCTGTGTGGGCCTAATAATTTTGTGAGCAATCAGAGATATACGATTCGCTGCAACTTTAATAAAGATTTTGAAACTAACATTGAGGAGACATATATGTCTATATTGTTGAATTTGAACCACATTTTCTTTTTTGGGCAGCAAGGTGACCACACCGAAATTAAGTTTAAACAAAGGAAATTCGGCTTTATGCAGCTGTGCAAAGAGAGCCATCAAGTCTTGTTTAACCACGACCCAAAAGGATTGATAAAATTCCGCAGGGAACCCATCTAGTCTAGGCGCCTTGTTACGTTCCATAAAAGAAATTGCATCAAAAACTTCTTGTTCGCTAACCTATTTAGTCAAAATCTCATTTTTCTCTATGGAAACTTGTGGAATATCATAATTCACATCCTCCATGAGAGAAACAGTGCTGGAGTCGGCTCCCCAAAAAGTTCCTTATAGTATTCAGAGATATAAACCCTCAGATTTCCCCACCCACAATGGTTCCTTCCTCTTGTTCTAATTGAAAATTTTTCTTCTTCCTATACTTTCTGTTGGCAATAAGATGAAAGTATTTAGTATTATTACCCCCTTCCTAAATGTGTTTTACTTTGGAACGTTGAGCCCACTTGGACTCCTCATCACGCCTTAGTTTTGTCACATCATCATTTGCGTTTCTCAGAATTTTTCTTTCATTCTCTAAAAGTGGTGTCGTTTTAGCCTTTAAATCTAAATCATCAATGATTGATAAAAGCCTTTCTTTTTCTTTTTTATACTTTCCACTAAGATTTTTAGCCCATCCATGAAGAAAGCTTCGCAAATGTCGCATCTTGCTCTGCCATCGGTCAATAGGTGTGACACCATGTGTTACCGACGCCCACTCTGTCGTGACAAGATCAAAAAACCGTCCTATCTTAACCACGATAATTCAAAAGAAAATCTCGGATTATTCCCCAGGTGTTCCTGAACTCCTGAGTTAATCAGAAGAGGGGTGTGATCCGAACCCACCCTTGTAAGTTCACGTACAGATAAAAGATGAAACTTTTGTTCCCACTCAACAGTGGAAATAATACGGTCAAGCTTCTCATATGTAGGTGTATCCCCGCGATTTGCCCAAGTAAATTGTCTACCTGAGAGAATAATCTCGCACAGATTTAGGCTTTCAATAATCGCATTAAACATGAATTGAAATTATCATTGTTTTTACCTTCTTTTCTTCTTAGAATGTTAAAATCGCCCCCGACAAGAAGAGGTAGTGTTTCGTTTTCACAAAGTCGCACTAGCTCTGCAAGAAAAACATGTTTCAAGTTATCCCGTGCCGCCCCATAAACTGGTACCAAAATCCACTGGAAGCCATCATGACGGCATTTCATATGGATTTTGTCACAAAAATCTCCCAAGTCAATTTTGTTAACTTGTAATGTATCAGTGTTTATACCAACCAAAATACCACCCGATCGACCATGTGGAGGTAAGCAGAACCATACAAACTCCAATCCCAGTGTCAGGTGTTTGAGAAAAGGGATTGTAAAATTAGACCGCCCTGTCTCTAACAAAGCCACAAAATCTAATTTTCGTTCCCTAATAGTCTTAGAGACAAAAAAGATGTTTAGCCATATCATGGAAACCTTCACTATTCCAAAACAAACCTTGTAAACCTTGCATTCTATAATTTCTTCTTTATCGTTACCCGAATACTTCGACGGACTGTGGATGTATCTTGTAACTTTTTCTTATGCCCACGCGTTTGTTGAGGCTCTTTAACTAGATTCTTGGCAAGATCATTGATGTCTACGCACTTCTATTATTGTAGACAGTTGTTGGATCTCCAAGTGCAGAGGTTTGTAGAACAATAGCAAGTTTTCCCTTAAGTAGATCACCCAAGTTTTATCGAACTTAGGGAGGAAGTGGTCAAAGGTATCCCCTCTCAAGCAACCCTGCAATCAAGATACAAGAAGTCTCTTGTGTCCCCAACACACCCAATACACTTCTCAGGTGTATAGGTGCACTAGTTCGGCGAAGAGATAGTAAAATACAAGTGGTATAGATAATTATAAGTGGTACCAGTGATAGAAAATAGATTGGTGGCGTGGAAGAGACTAAAGGCAAACTGAAATAAAGATGGAAGCAAGCAAGCATGTAATAGATCTAATTGAAACGGTGTATCAATGCTTAGAAACAAGGCCCAGGGATCATACTTTCACTAGTGAACACTCTCTCATAAAATATATTATCTTCATGATACTACTGTTAACTACTCTCCTATTAAACACTCTAATCGATGGTAGGGCTATAACATCACATCTCAAAGTAAGCCTTTCCCATCTAGAAAACCCCACACTGTCACCTTGAGCACTAGATGAGTCCAACAAACACCACAATTTCATAAAGACATCCAACTCCAAATATAACTCATAACAAGTATTTGTAATCTCTAGACTAAGTGCCACCATGGTATGCACATTGTCACTTTCACACGCATGGGGAGAGCAGACATCTATTAAGCACTTGAGTAGCAAGGTAGATCTATAGATTACAAGCTCATGATCTCAATAAGATCATGCATAGAGAGAGATGAACACATAGCTACCGGTAGAACCCTTAGCCTCGAGAGAGAACTACTCCCTCCTCATCATGGGAATCAGCAATGGTGATGGAGATGGCGGTGGAGATCGATGGAGATGGCTTCGAGGGCACTTCCCCGTCCCGGCAGGGTGCCGGAACAGAGACGTTCTGTCCCCCGACTCTCCCCTTCGGTGGCGGCGGCGCTGTGGAACTTTCCGTGGATTTCTGATTGACTATTTAGGGTTTTCGCATCAGGAGGCTCTTATAGGCGAAGGAGGCAAGGTCGGTGGCCAGCCAGGGGGCCCACACCATGCCCTGGCATGGCCTAGGTGGACCCGCGCCTAGAGGTGGTGTGGCCACCCTATGGTGCCTGTGGGCATTGGAGCAGTGATAAGGGGTAGAAGTATTCGTGTGTGGTGGTTTCGATGGGAAGGTTGCTCGCAAAGAGAAGAGGTTGCTTCGCTTCCTAAGAATCATTCCTATTCCTAAACCTAAACTTGCTCACTACCCTTACTGAGACGGCTAACAACCGTCTTAAAGTGAGATTCCAATTCTTCGACTGAGAAAGTCTCATACAAGATTCTATCAGTTACAGCGGATTCAAGGGATGGAGCCAGATCTACTATCCGCTTGCTGTCCCTAAGCTGATAATTGCCCCTCTCCGACTCTCCTTCTAGCTCCATGAGTCTTCCGAGAAAATAGTAACTTTGGCTTTTGTCCCGTCCAATTCCGAGAATATTCATTTTCTGACTTCCTGGAACCAAAAACAGCAGAAAACAGGCAACTGGCACTGTGGCATCGTGTTAATAGGTTAGTCCAAGAAATCATATGAAAAGTACTCCAAAGTTGGAACAAAACACAAGAAAGTAGATAAAACCAAGCATGGAACATCAAAAATTATAGATACATTTGCAATGTATCAACATCCCCAAGCTTAACTCCTGCTCGTCCTCGAGTAGGTAAGTGATAAAAAGATAAAATAATTTTTGAGGTGACATGCACCATCATAAACTTGATCAAAGTATTTGTAAAACATTCAAATCTGGGATCATAGTACTTCAATCATAACATGAAATACAAAGTTCTAGCAATAAGCAAAGAAACTATGATGCAACATGAAAAGGCACAAACAAAAGATTCATGAATAACAATGCTTTGCAAGACGTTTGTTTGTTTCACATAAAGAAAACATAGCATAATAGTATTCAGCTTGTCCCTCAATAGAGTAGCAAATATAAATTCATAGGACACCTTCAAAGTTCATAAGAGTGACTAGATACAATAGTCTAAAACAAGCAATATCAAATTATGCATCAATCAACTAGTCTTGGGACAATGCACATAGAACTAAGAATGGCCACTATGCTCTCAAAGTAGGTGCATAAAGATAGAAGGTGGAGACTCAATATAATGGTGGAAGAAAGGCCATTTGTAAAAGGAAGTAGGGATTCAAGTCTCATAAAGAGCTTCCAAAAATTATGGTACTTATAGCTTTCAGCTCTCATTGCCCCTATCATAAGCATCTTGAAGTGATTAAGGTTAAAGTGAACAAACTATGGTGTACATGCTTGACGAAGTATAAGTTAGAAATCTCATGTCACTTGTATACGAGGGCCGCTCCTCATGCTACTCAAGTTTAGTCACCGGTAAGTTTTTGTAATCGTAAGTACATGTGTATCATAGAGAACCGCCAATGGGGTACCCCTTGCCCGATGATACGGAAGAATCCCCATATCAAAATGACAAGGCAAGCAGACAACGAGCATCTCAGCAATCTTCTTATTTACCATGGGAATATGGTGCTTTTTTCTCTCTTTCCTCTTTTCATAGTATCTCTTTTTTTTCTTTTCTCTTTTTTCTCAATAGGACTCTTTTTTTGATAAGAAGAATGCTTCATAGACAGCTCATTATGGTTACGCTGCAGGTTTCCACCAAGTCAGCACGGTTTAGACCAGCGGCCCAGCCGTTTCTCTAACACATATACATAAATCCATGGACTTACAAGCTCCCCTTTCATTTCACACCGACGACATCCATATACAAAAGAGCATGATATCAACTAGGTACCAGTACCAAGTGCAATGTTGAAAGCGTTCCCCATGAAAGCATGGTTCTGCTAATCCCCAACAAATAAGTGCAAGCATATACAACATAGACGACACAATGGTTCAAGTTTATTAAGAGCAAGAAAAGTAAAGTGTGCCATCAAGTTCGTGAGAGCTTTAATCACTAGTTTTATCATAACAAGTTTAATTTGGAAGGTAAACAAAAACATAAATATACTTGGAATAGCATATGCTAATAGGTAGTTATAGTGTACTCTTTGGAATAACTTGGTTTAGGGAGTTGGATGCATGAGTGGAACTCATACTTGGTTGTGGAGGCGAGCAAAAGACTGGGAGCGACAAAATAAGAGAGCAATAATGGCCATAATCATGCAAAGCGACAAAACATCATTAATTAAAGCATAAAGTGATACTACAAGTTGAAAACTAAAGGATCATAAAGGCTATGGTTACTTGAGATAGTCATAACATGGTGTGAGCATGCGCCAAGTCAACCCAAATAAAGCATCAAAGGGGAATACCACTATACTATGCTTTAATATGCTAAAACAACACATGATTCATCGAAGGCACATTAAGCAATCTCAATTGTTTATAACAATTCATGCTACAGCAAATAATACTAAGCATAAAGCCAAAACAATATCAAGCATGGCATGACAGAGCATAGGCCACAGTCAAAAACGAGCTCTTCTTACCACATAAGCACGAACTTTCCTACTCTTTTCCTATCCAAACCAAACTATTTGAAAACCGATGTATGAAAGAGGGGGTCCAACCAATTTATTCAGCAAACTAAGCAAACAAAGCAAACGAAAATCAAAACCAAAACGAATAAGGAGACGCTCCAAGAAAAACACAACTGTGCATGGAACAATAAAAATGAAGCGTTTGGAAGAAACCTGGGATTTTTATTGATGAAGAAGGGGATGCCTTGGGCATCCCCAAGCTTTGACGCTTGTACTTCTTGGATATTTCTTGGGGTGACACGCGTGGCATCCCCAAGCTTGAGCTTTAGTCCATCCTTCATCTCATTACTCATTCCTTCCATACACCTGAAATTTTTCCTTCATACAAAACTTCACACAATCTTTATTAGCAACATTAGTGCACTCAAGATAAAAGGTCTTAAGGTTCAGTTATAACACCAAATAAACTTCCATTAGAACAGTAGCTACTGTAGCACTTCCCTCAAAAAGCTCAATTCCCCAAAAGAACTCAAAAAAGGAACCAACAAGAAGCAAATGCAAATAATGGCAGAAATCTGTCAAAACAGACCAGCAGGTAAAGACGGATTTTTTCGAAGACCTTCTATTGCTAAAATAAAAAAGTTTTGAACTAACAAAAGTTAGATAACAACCTGGGGCAGAAGCAAAAAAATTCATGCCTCAAAAGGACGTACAGAGATTTTACACGAATTTTTACACTGAAGCACAGAAATCTGTTTCGGGACAGCAACTTTCCCAATCATTACTTCTCTCTCATTAGAGGTTACTCTTGGCACAAAAATCAAATAAAAAGGATAAGGAGCGGTTATTACAATAACTTCCAAGACTCAACTAAAACTTTTGGGTTATCTCCCAATAAGTACTTTTCTTTAACGCCTTTAAGTTAGGCATGATAGTTTGAAAAGATGCTCACAAAAGAAATATGAATTGAAGTAAAAGAGAGCATCAAGAAGCAAATATAAAACACATTTAAGTCTAACCCACTTCCTATGCATAGGAATATTGTAAAGAAACAAGTCATGGTAGCACAAAGCAACAAGCATAGGAAAGCAAAACAAGTGCCACTTCAAGACTTTCAACATAAAGAGGGGAAACCTAATATTATTGAGATGCATAAAACCATGTTTCCCTCTCTCATAATAACTTTCAGTAGCATCATGAATAAAAGTAACAATATAACTATCACAAGTAACATTCTTATCATGATCCACATGCATAAAAGAATTAATACTCCCCACATAAACATAGTCATTCTTATTGATTGTAGTGGGAGAAAATTCCACAAAATAGTGATGACCCACAGGTATAGGGGGTGTATCGCAGTATTTTTGAGGGAAGTGAAACCCAATTTATTGATTCGACACAAGGGGAGACAAAGAATATTTATCAGCCTTAACAACTGAGTTGTCAATTCCGCTGCACCTGGAAACAATCTTGCTCACACCAGTTTATCAGTAGCAATAGTTTTGTAGTAAGAATGGTAAAGTAACAGCAGTAGTAAAGCAAAGACAGTAGTAACAAAAGCAGTAAACAGTGGGATTCGAGTTCGGTAGGCATAGGGATGGATGGACGGGCGTTGCATGGACAAGACAATTCACATAGCAATCAGAACATAGGGAAATTTCAGATAAATAAGATAAAGCATCCAAGTACTAGACAATCCTAGGCATGTGTTCCATATATAGTCATACGTTCTCGCAATGAGAACTTGCACAACATCTTTTGTCCTGCCAGCCCGTTTGCAGCGGGGCCTCTAGGGAACTACTGACAATTAAGGTGCTCCTTTTAATAGAGCACCGGAGCAAAGCATTAACACTCCGTGAACACATGTGATCCTCAAATCAAAGCCATTCCCTTCCGGTTATCCTGATTTCTGTCACTTCGGGGCCATAGGTTCCGGACAACAACGTGCGTATACAACTTGCAGATAAGACCAAGAACAATACTATTATAATGAATCAATAACATGTTCAGATCTGAGATCATGGCACTCGGGCCCTAGTGACAAGCATTAAGCACAACAAGTCGCAAAAAGGTCATAAAGCACTAATAAAAGATACTAGGCACCATGCCCTAACAATCTGATGCCATTACATGAACGATCTCATCCAATCCCTACCATCCCCATAGCCTACAGCGGGGGATTACTCACTCATAGATGGGGGAATCATGGATGGTCGATGGAGATGATGGTGAAGATCGATGGAGATGGCTCCGGGGGCACTTCCCCGTCTCGGCAGAGTGCCGGAACAGAGACTTTCTTTCCCTTGAATCTCCCCTTCGGTGGCGGCGGTGCAACGGAACTTTTCATGGAAAAACATCGAACCCCCGGAGTTTTTAGGTCAGAAGGCTTCTTATAGGTGAAGAGGGAGACCGAGGGGGTGCCTGGGGCCACCATACCATGCCCTAGCGCCGCCAGGCCCAGCCCGCGCCTGGGAGGGTGTGGCCAGCCCCTGGCCCTCCTCCGTCTCGTATTCTGGCTCCTGAAGTCTTCTGGAAAAATAGGCACTTTGGCTTTTGTCCCGTCCAATTCCGAGAATATTCATTTTCTGACTTCCTGGAACCAAAAACAGCAGAAAACAGGCAGCTGGCACTGTGGCATCGTGTTAATAGGTTAGTCCAAGAAATCATATGAAAAGTACTCCAAAGTTGGAACAAAACACAAGAAAGTAGATAAAACCAAGAATGGAACATCAAAAATTATAGATAAATTTGCAATGTATCAACATCCCCAAGCTTAACTCCTGCTCGTCCTCGAGTAGGTAAGTGATAAAAAGATAAAATAATTTTTGAGGTGACATGCACCATCATAAACTTGATCAAACTATTTGTAAAACATTCAAATCTGGGATCATAGTACTTCAATCATAACATGAAATACAAAGTTCTAGCAATAAGCAAAGAAACTATGATGCAACATGAAAAGGCACAAACAAAAGATTCATGAATAACAATGCTTTGCAAGACGTTTGTTTGTTTCACATAAAGAAAACATAGCATAATAGTATTCAGCTTGTCCCTCAATAGAGTATCAAAAGTAAATGCATAGGACACCTTCAAAGTTTACAAGAGTGACTAGATACAAATAGTTTAAAACAAGCAGTATCAAGGTATGCATCAATCAACAAGTCTTGGGACAATGCACATAGAACTAAGAATGGCCACTATGCTCTCAAGAAAGTGCTCAAAGAATATGTGGAGACTCAACAAGTAGAAGAAAAGGTTTTGAATAATTTTGAAAGGCTTCCAAATCCTGAAAGTATGGTACTCATTAGCTTTGATCTCTCATTGCCCCTATCATAAGCATCTTTAATGTGGTTAAGGTGAAAGTGAGGTCCAATCTGAGTTATATGCTTGAGAGACTATAAACTGAAGATTCCAAGTCCCTTGAGTACGAGGGCTGCTCCTCATGCTACTCAACTTTAGTTACCGGTAAGTTCTTGTCATCGTAAGTATGTGCGTATCATTGAGAACCGCCAACGGGGTACCCCTTGCCCGATGATACGGAAGAATCCCCATATCAAAATGACAAGGCAAGCAGACAATGAGTATCTCAGCAATCTTCTTATTTACAATGGGAAAATGGTGCTTTTTTCTCTCTTTCCTCTTTTCATAAATCTCTCTTTTTTTTCTTTTTCTCAATATCTATCTTTCTCTTTTTTATAAGAAGAATGCTTCATAGATATCATTATGGTTACGCTGCAGGTTTCCACCATGTCAGCATGGATTAGACCAGCGGCCTAGGCGTTTCTCTAACACACATACATAACTCCGTGGACTTACATGCTCCCCTTTTATTTCACACCAACGACATCCGCAAACAAAAGAGCAAGGTATCAACTGGGTATATATTTACAAGTGTTGAAAGTGTTCCCCGTGATAGCACGGTTCTGCTAATCCCCAGCCTATAATTAGCAAGCATATAACTTTCATGGAGAGTTCACAATGGTTCAGGTTTATTAAGTGCAGGAAATAAAGTGTGCCATCAAGTTCGTGAGAGCTTTACTAACTAACTTTCTCATAACAAGCAAACATTTTATTCGGAAGAAAATAAGGCATATTGAATATGCACGGAAATAGCAAATGATGCTAATAGGTAGGTGTGGCATCCCGCTAAAACCACTACTAGAAAATCGCTGTGTTTTTGTGCATTGCATCGTCATGACCGCATGCTCATGTCATCATGCCACATTGCATTTGAGCATCGTCATGTCATCATGCATATGTTGCCTAAAAATATTTTCCAAAAAGCCTATCTTTGTTTTCTAAATATCCTCTCTCTTTATCCAAATCAAACCCCGGTGTTTTCGGATACCTTTTATTTCCCTAAAAACTATTTACGAAAGACTTTTAAAACTAAAATAAATAATTACAATATTTTTCAGGGAGGCAGCCGGCCAGGCCCAAAGGCCCAGCCAGCCAGCATACTACCCAAAACCTAAAAACTAACCTCTCAAACCCTAACCTAAATTCCCTAACCCGACCACCACCTAGTCCTACCCCGCGCAGCGCCACACCCCACCCTGACGCTACCCCGTGCGGCAACTCTCACGCGTGCACGCCAGCGCGACCCCTGGTCCCACCCTCGTGCAGCCACACTACCGCTCCACCCCGCAACCACCAGGCCTGGTCAACCCGACATGACCGACACCGCCAGGTCACCTCGCGGGATCGAAACCGCCCCACGCCGCACGCCTCCCGATCCCCACCTGCCCCGATCCCCACGCGGCCTCGTTCCCCATCGCGGCGTGCCCGCCTCCTTGGCCCCGCAATCATCGCCGCAACCTCCTTCCTCCATCGCTCGCCAGTGCCGTCGCCTCTCCTCTCTTCCTCGTTGGTCAGCCACCGTCAGCGACCAAGCGCGCCCCGCGTCCCTGTCGTCTGCCGCCTTCGCGCAGGCCCCGTCTCGCCGGAGCTCCTCCGGCTAAGCTCCGTCGACCCAAGCCCCAGCCCGCCCAGCCTCGATCCGCTCATCACCGAGTCGCCGCTGCTAGCCACAGGCGCGGCCCCGTCGGAGCCCTGGCCCCGACGCCACCTCCGGATCTCCTGCGCCACCAAGCCCGCCACCAGGAGCTCGCCGCCTCCGGCCAGCGCCCTGTCTGCCCCGTGCGACCCTGCTGACCGCATCCCTCCCCCTCGCCGCGCCTCCTCGTCTTCCTCGGACCCGGCGTCACGGAGCGCCCCTCGGTCCTGCCGTCGTCGCCGGTCCCTACAGCAACACCGCCGCCTCCTCTGCTCTCCTCTCTGCCACCTCCCCCGGGCCGTGACCCGGCGCTCCGCCACGAGCCCGCCGTGGCCAACCTCACCCCGGACCCCCACCAGGCGCCCTTCCTCGTCGCGTCCCCATCCTGCTGCGCCCCGCCATAGCTCGATCTCGCCGCCCCAGGTCGAACTGGTCGCCACCCCGAGCCTGCCGCCTCTGCCCGCGAGCAGCGCCTCCATGCCATCCGCCTGCGGCCAACATGGCCCCTCCTCGCACAGTCTTTGCCGTGTTGTCTCTGTCTCGTTCCCTCGCGTGCCTTGGATGTCCTCTGCTCTACTCCTCCCGCATGTGTCCTCTATTGTCATCCCTGTGTTTTTGTCTGCTTGACCCGTGCACATCGGTGGAGTCTTCATGTCCCTGCCTCGTTTGATCCTGCTCGCTGGAAACGCTGTCGACTGCCTTCTACTCCTTCTGTGAGCGCGAGCCACAGATCAAGGCCATCCAGGTGATCCCCATGTGGTACCGAAGATGTTGCTGCCGTGCCTTTCAACTTTCGACAGTTGGATGTCTGGATGCTCCTGAGGTGATCTGCCAAGATCTCCTAACTGACAAGATCGACCATGAGCGAGTTGTCTGGATGCTCTGATGCCATGTTTCGCCCTGTTAATACAACATTTAAATTGCGGGGTAGTGAAACAACTCGAACCATCGAATTAATTGTCGGGACCCCGGTTCAACTTAATATTGACTAATTGCACTGCATCTGCATCATATCATAATCATGCCGGATCTTTTGCCATAGTATTAAATATTGCATCCGGTGTTTCTGCTAGTGTTTGCTTCTTCACGGATTAGGCCGATGAGTGGATGCGAGTATCGACAAGTTCTCCGGATATGAACCTTCGACAGTGTTTCCCAGGCGAGCATCTCCCTCTTTCTACCTATTTTGCTTTTATAGTCTTTATTTCCTCCTATTGATCTATTGTTATCCGTGTTGCGATGCTTTAGTTTCCGTGCACCATTTATACTCCTTGCAGCCTCTATATTGCCATGGACACATCCTATTGCCTGTTGTTTGCTAGATAGTCAGCCTTGCGAGTCGTAGTTGCTTGCTTATGTGTTGCTTCGCGTTGTTGTCATTTCACCGTTGACGGCAAGTTGACACTTGATAAATGGTGGAGATGCTTAATGGTGGAGATGATCATGACTTTAAATACAACTGTTGAAATGCTAGATATAACTAAGCCAGAGGCATCAGTGGGAAATAGATGTTATTTGGTTCTTCCACGCTCACTTGTGTCCCGTAGGACCCCGAGTACTTGATACCTGTTCCTTGACTATTCGCACTATCCACATACGGGAGAGTATGAATCCCCCTTAGCCAGAGCTTGATCCATTTCTTATTTCTTGGGCCCACAAACTAGTTTGGGGCTTTATTACTATCTTGTACTTATGCCATGCTTTACTGCTTTATTTAAGATTGTGCATGGAGCACCTGTACTGTTTTGGATCGTGGCACGATTTCGCGGTATCGACAAGCCCAGTCACACTTTCGGGTTCCTAGTCGTTTACAACCGTTCTCGCAAACCCTGGGTCCGTTCTGGAGCCGGCCAACTTCGCTGCGGGTAGCTTAGTGGGGTGGCCCCCTGAAATATTTTATGAATCCTGTGATTGCTTTGTCGTGAAAGCCTCGTTGGGTTTTGATTTGGATTTTCCGAGGTTGATCGTGTCTGTGTTGCTATTTGTGCACCCCTACAGGGTAAATCTTTCTGAAAGTTGTGTCCGCAGTTATGGACGACTTGGATCACAGTATCTTGATCATAGACAAGCATAACTAAAGTAGTGCTATAAATTTGACTTAATATGTGACTAGTAATCAGATTCCAATACAATGGAATGGATATTAAAAATGCCAACAACTGGTGGAGCTAGGGAGTTCCTTGTGTCTGGTTATATCTTCCAAGTAAGTATTGCAAATCCAATGGAATGTGATAAAAGTGCCAACAACTGCTGGGTTTTGGGATTCCTCGGGACAATTATATCTGACTAGTAAATGTTCCAACTACCACGGAATGGTTAACTAAAACTGCCCACTACTTATGCTTCAGGATGACTCATGCTATCTATATCTGATTAGTAAGTGCTGCAACTATAACAGAATGAGTAAAATTGCCAACTGTGTGAGTTCCTTGGTCTGACTTCCTCGTTTGGTCTCGAGGGGGAAATACCAAGATGGGTAAGTTTGGTGTTAGTATCAGGTAGGATCCGAATAGGTCTTTCTTACCCCTCTCTAATAGCCAACAGATGTTTTGAGTCTCTATAGGTTGTTTAGTGCATGCTTCGATGCCGCTTTAGTCCACCATACCTATGTAGGCGAGAGCCGCCGAATTCTAGCTTTGCCGTGTACTGGCCTCAGTACTGACGCTCCTCTTTTTCCTTTGCCCTTTGTCGGCACCCCTTTTGTTTTAGCAGGTTTGAGTTCGACGTCGTTAGCAGGGTTACCCTTCCGGCTTGGCCTGGGCAGGGTTATGGATGCCATTGGTTATTCTTTAGGGCTCTTAGCCCCATTTGCATCTTGTCTGTGCTCGGACGCTGTATCGATTTCAAGGTGATTTGGATCTTTGTATTGTATATCTGTATTCTTGACTCGTTGAGTCGCTGTTGTATATATATCGGTTCTGTGGGTCCCATCGAGGACTGTTGTGTAATGGTATTACTTCGTTTTCCACCCACAAGAAAGTGCTTGGTGGGCGTCCATGAATCGTTTCTATGCGGGTTTGGCGGGAAGCGCTAAAATTTCCATAGGGCCGATTCGAGGGTGTTACAAAGTGGTATCAGAGCTCAGCAGTTACGATACCCCACTGGTCTAGCCTGTAGGATAACCTAGCTAACGGCCGAAGTAGATTGTTAAATTTTTTTTGCAAAAATCGGTTGGATAGATCTGATTAGGTCTGATTTTACTCCTTACCCTCTGCTATTCTCCTCTTACCTCTGCGTGTTTTGGATCTGATCTCTTATCTTTTCTTTGAGTCTAGGAATTTTCGTGGTTGGGTTTCTGTCGTACCTTCAGGGTTTCGCTTCCTCCTTTGGTAACGGTGTTTTTACTTCCGGACTTCATGCTATCTGAGTGATCCTTTATCTGTGGTACCATTCTTTGCTCATTGCTTGTGCCTTCCGGTGTTTTCCGACGCGATGACATCATCTACACCAGATCTGATGCAGAGCCTGCATCACTCCTTTGGTTCCGAACCTCGATTGTGGAGATCTTCAGTCTGATTCCGAGAATGGTTGCACGATTTTCTACTGATTGTGCGGAGTAATAGTTTGGGTGCGTGATGGATTGGCCCCCATGCCGACTACCCTTTCTATTCGCTCTTGTACATTGAAGTGGATGAGAATGCATAGCTTCTCTCCTTCTATCGAAGTTAGAGGTGGCTTTGTTTGTTGATACCTCTACCTTCGCCCTTTGTCCCCGGAGTGTTCTCCCGGCGATCACGGACAATGACCTCTTGTTAGTGGTGTCACGAGGATCCACACGAAGCGAGAAGATTCGGATCGCAGACCTTCTTCCCGGTACCATGAGGCGGATCTCGAGGGCGAGATCCCTTGTTAGTGGTGTCGAATTGTGGCATCAAGCTAAAACCACTACTAGAAAATCGCTGTGTTTTTGTGCATTGGATCGTCATGACCGCATGCTCATGTCATCATGCCACATTGCATTTGAGCATCGTCATGTCATCATGCATATGTTGCCTAAAACTATTTTCCAAAAGTCTATCTTTGTTTTCTAAATATCCTCTCTCTTTATCCAAATCAAACCCTGGTGTTTTCGGATACCTTTTATTTCCCTAAAAACTATTTACGAAAGAATTTTACAACTACAATAAATAATTACAATATTTTTCAGGGAGGCAGCCGGCCAGGCCCAAAGGCCCAGCCAGCCAGCCTACTACCCAAAACCTAAAAACTAACCTCTCAAACCCTAACCTAAATTCCCCAACCCGAACACCACCTAGTCCTAGCCCGCGCAGCCGCCACACCCCACCCTGCCGCTACCCCCTGCGGCAGCTCTCACCCGCTCACGCCAGCGCGACCCCCGGTCCCACCCGCGTGTAGCCGCACTACCCCTCCACCCCGCAACCACCAGGCATGGTCAACCTGACATGACCGACACCGCCAGGTCACCCCGCGGGATCGAAACCGCCCCACGTTGCACGCCTCCTGATCCCCACCTACCCCGATCCCCAGCGGCCTCATTCCCCATTGCGACGCGCCCGCCTCCTTGGCCCCGCAATCATCGCCGCAACCTCCTTCCTCCATCGCTCGCCAGCGCCATCGCCTCTCCTCTCTTCCTCGTCGGTCAGCCACCGTCAGCGACCAAGCGCACCCCGCGTCCCTGCCGTCTGCCGCCTTCACGCAGGCCTCGTCTCGCTGGAGCTCCTCCGGCTAAGCTCCGTCGACCCAAGCCTGAGCCCGCCCCGCCTCGATCCGCTCATCACCGAGCCGCCGCTGCTAGCCACAGGCGCGGCCCCGTCAAAGCCCTGACCCCGCTGCCACCTCCGGATCTCCTGCGCCACCAATCCCGCCACCAGGAGCTCGCCGCCTCCGGCCAGCGCCCTGTCTGCTCCGTGCGACCATGCTGACCGCATCCCTCCCCCTCGCCGCGCCTCCTCGTCTTCCTCGGACCCGGCGTCGCGAAGCGCCCCTTGGTCCTGCCGTCGTTGCCGGTCCCCGCAGCAACACCGCCGCCTCCTATGCTCTCCTCTCTGCCACCTCTCCCGGGCCGCGACCCGGCGCTCCGCCACGAGCCCGCCGTGGCCAACCTCACCCCCGACCCCCACCAGGCGCCCTTCCTCGTCGCGTCTCCGTCTTGCTGCGCCCTGCCACAGCTCGAGCTCGCCGCCCCCGGTCGAACCGGTCGCCACCCCGAGCCTGTCGCCTTTGCCCACGAGCAGCGCCTCCGCGCCATCCGCCTGCGGCCAGCACGGCCCCTCCTCGCACCGTCTTTGCCGCGTCGTCTCTGTCTCGTTCCCTCGCGTGCCTTGGCTGTCCTCTGCCCCTGCCGCGTGCGCGAGCCCTACTCCTCCCGCATGTGTCCTCTATTGTCGTCCCTGTGTTTTTGGCTGATTGACCCATGCACATCGGTAGAGTGTTCATATCCCTGCCTCGTTTGATCCTGCTCGCTGGAAACACTGTCGACCACCTTCTACTCCTTCTGTGAGCGCGAGCCACAGATCAAGGCCATCTAGGTGATCCCCATGTGGTGCCGAAGATGTTGCTGCCGTGCCTTTCAGCCTTCGACAGTTGGATGTCTGGATGCTCCTGAGGTGATCTGCCAAGATCTCCTAACTGACAAGATCGACCATGAGCGAGTTGTACAAGGGATACCGACAAGTTCTCCGAGCCGAGCGGCACGATCTCCTTCAGCGACCCAAAGACTGCCAAGTGCTCTGTCATGGATCTGATGTTTGAGGCCCCGATCCCAGGTTCCGAAGACCGACCCCGCCGAACCCGAACCACATCGAACCAAGATCGCGGAACTCCATGTGTGACCCCTTTCCGAGCCCTATTTTATAAATTCTATATATAATTGTTCCACATTAAATTGCTCATGTCGCATACATATTGTGTGGGTTGGGGCATTATGCTGATTCACCTCATAATTAAATATGGAGGCTACATGCGGGCTTTTCTAGTCTTTTATTAGCCTCCATTTAAATTGGTGTAGCGAACCGATGCCATGTTTCACCATGTTAATACAACATTTAAATTGCGGGGTAGTGAAACAACTCGAACCATCGAATTAATTGTCGGGACCCCGGTTCCGCTTAATATTGACTAATTGCACCGCATCTGCATCATATCATAATCATGCTGGATCTTTTGCCGTAGTATTAAATATTGTATCCGGTGTTTCTGCTAGTGTTTGCTTCTTCGCGGATTAGGCCGATGAGTGGATGCGAGTATCGACAAGTTCTCCGGATATGAACCTTCGGCAGTGTTTCCCAGGCGAGCATCTCCCTCTTTCTACCTATTTTGCTTTTATAGTCTTTATTTCCTCCTATTGATCTATTGCTATTCGTGTTGTGATGCTTTAGTTTCCATGCACCATTTATACTCCTTGCAGCCTCTATATTGCCATGGACACATCCTATTGCCTGTTGTTTGCTAGATAGTCAGCCTTGCGAGTCGTAGTTGCTTGTTTATGTGTTGCTTCGCATCGTTGTCGTTTCACCGTTGACGGCAAGTTGACACTTGATAAATGGTGGAGATGCTTAATGGTGGAGATGATCATGACTTTAAATACAACTGTTAAAATGCTAGATATAACTAATGCATAGGCATCGGTGGGCAATAGATGTTATTTGGTTCTTCCACGCTCACTTGTGTCCCGTAGGACCCTGAGTACTTGATACCTGTTCCTTGACTATTCGCACTATCCACATACGGGAGAGTCTATGAATCCCCCTTAGCCAGAGCTTGATTCATTTCTTATTTCTTGGGGCCACAAACTAGTTTGGGGCTTTATTACTATCCTGTACTTATGCCATGCTTTACTGCTTTATTTAAGATTGTGCGTGGAGCACCTGTACTGTTTTGGATCGCGGCACGATTTCGTGGTATTTACAAGCCCAATCACACTTTTGGGTTCCCAGTCGTTTACAGTCGTTCTCGCAAACCCTGGGTCTGTTCCGGAGCCGGCCAACTTCGTTGCGGGTAGTTTAGTGGGGTGGCCCCCTGAAATATTTATGAATCCTGTGATTGCTTTGTCGTGAAAGCCTCGTTGGGTTTTGATTTGGTTTTTCCAAGGTTGATCGTGTGTGTGTTGCTATTTGTGCACCCCTGCAGGGTAAATCTTTCTGAAAGCCATGTCCACGGTTATGGACGAATTGGAGCACAGTATCTTGATCATAGACAAGCATAACTAAAATAGTGCTATAAATTTGAATTAATATGTGACTAGTAATCATATTCCAATACAATGGAATGGATATTAAAAATGCCAACAACTGGTGGAGCTAGGGGTTCCTTGTGTCTGGTTATATCTGCCTAGTAACTATTGCAACTCCAATGGAATGTGGTAAAAGTGCCAACAACTGCTGGGTTTTGGGATTCCTCAGGACAATTATATCTGACTATTAAATGTTCCAACTACGACGGAATGGTTAATTAAAACTGCCCACTACTTATGCTTCAGGATGACTCATGCTATCTATATCTGATTAGTAAGTGCTGCAACTATAACGGAATGAGTAAAATTGCCAACTGTGTGAGTTCCTTGGTCCGACTTCCTCGTTTAGTCTCGAGGGGGAAATACCAGGATGGGTATGTTTGGTGTTAGTATCAGGTAGGATCCGAATAGGTCTCTCTTACCCCTCTCTAATAGCCGACAGATGTTTTGAGTCTCTATAGGTTGTTTAGTGCATGCTTCGCTGCCGCTTCAGTCCACCATACCTATGTGTTGGATATATGCCCAAGAGGCAATAATAAAAGTGGTTATTATTATATCTTTGTGTTTATGATGAATGTTTACATCCCATGCTATAATTGTATTATTAGGAAACACTAATACTTGTGTGTTTTGTAAACATAAAAGAGTCCCTAGTAAGCCTCTTGTTGAACTAGCTTGTTGATTAATAGATGATCATGGTTTCCTGATCATGGACATTGGATGTCATTAATAACAAGGTCATATCATTAGGAGAATGATGTGATGGACACACACCCATAGTAAGTGTAGCGTAAGATCAAGTCATTTAGTTCGTATTGCTACAAGCTTTCAAATGCATAGTAACCTAATCCTTCGACCATGAGGTTATGTTAATCACCATCACCGGATGGATGCTTTGATGACATCAAACACCGCTTCGTAACTGGGTTATTATAAAGGTGTCATTGGGTATTCTGAAAGTATGTGTTGAAGCGCATGGACCAAGATTGGGATTTGTCCATCCATATGACGGATAGATATGCTCTGGGCCCTCTCGATGGAATGCCATCTAGTTAGCTTGCAAGCATGGTACTAGGTCACAAGGGATGACATAACATGGAACGAGTAAAGAGTACTTATCAGTAACGAGGTAGAACTAGGTATGGAGATACCGATGATCAAACCTCGGATAAGTAGAATATCGCGTGACAAAGGGAATTGGTTTCGTATGTTAATGGTTCTATCGATCACGAAGTCATTGTTGAGTATGTGGGAGCCATTATGGATCTCCAGATCCCGCTGATGGTTATTGATCGAAGAGGTGTCTCCATCATGTCTGCATATTCATGAACCGTAGGGTGACACACTTAAGGTTCGATGCTGTTTAGGTAGAGATGGAATGTGCGTTGGAGACCGAATGTTGTTCGGAGTCTCGGATTGGATCTAGGACATCACGAGGAGATCCGGAATTGTCCGGAGAATGAGATTCATATAATGGAGATCATTTTCTAGGTTCGGAAATGTTCCGGAGTGTTTATATGGGGGTTCTAGAAGGTTTCGGAATGTTCCGGAAAGTTCCAGAAGGTTCTGTGGACTTCACTTGAAAACCAAGAAAGGAAAAGGGGAGACTTGGGGGGAAGGTAACTCCCTCCCCCTCTCCCTTGTGCGCCGGCCCTAGGAGGTGGGCCTAGGGGTGGGAACCCTAGGCCGCAGCCCTCCCTCTATATATAGAGGGGTGGAGGTGCCACCCTCTTGCCCCTCCACTCTTGCCCTAGACGCCTCTCTCCTCCTCCTCCTTCCTTCTACTCAGGCTTAGGCGAAGCCCTGCAGAATTCTCTACTCCACCACCACCACGCCGTCGTGTTGCTAGGATTCCGTGGAGAGATCTACTACCTCCGCTGCTCGCTGGAACGGGGAGAGGAAGGTCTGCATCGACTCCGCCCGTGTGAACGACTACGGAAGCGCTGCCGGAACGCGGCACCGGAAGGATCGTCTACTCGATCTTGAGATCGGCAAGTGATCGTCTACATCAACCATGAGATCCGATCTCGCACAAGGCTTTCGGATCTACAAGGGTTAGTACAGATCTATCTCGTTGCACATGTCTAATAGATTAGATCTTGGCTTTTATCTAGATTAGATCTGGGTTTTGTTCGTTCTTGCGGTAGAATTTTTTTGTTTTCCATGCTATGAACCCATCAGTGGTATCAGATCCGTGTCTATGCATAGATCTGTTGCATGAGTAGAACACAATGGTTTTGTGGGCGTTGGTGCTCGTGCCGTCTTTTGCTTTGTGTACTTTGCATCTTGCGGTATGGTGAGATGAAGCGGCTCGGGCTAACCTTACATGTCATTGCACATGAGACTTGCTCCACGCTTGACGTGTAACTTGCTTTGCACAAGTGGCTTTGTGGGCGTCTGTCTCTCCCACCATAGTATAGATCCAATTTACACTTTGTACTTGATAGCACTTGTATCAACGTTGTGGTTTAGTTTCGTAGGTAAGATCCGTTCTTATTCGAAAGCCCCAAACCACGTAAAACATGCAAAGAAAATTAGAGGCGTCTAACTTGTTTTTGTAGGGGTTTTGTGATGTGATATGGCCATCATGTGATTGTGATTATATTTGATGTATACAATGATCCTTGTTGTAATATGGCAACCGGCAGGAGCCTAATGGTTGTCTTTAATTCTGTTAAGACCTGCATGTCTATTCACCTTGTAATAGCTTTATTCCAAGTAGTTGTAATAGTTTCTAGTGATGATGGACAACCATGAAGCGGCGCCACTAACCTTGACGCAATGCTGGTGATGATGGAGATCATGTTCGTGCTTTGGAGATGGAGATCAAAGGCATAATAAGAAAGGGCCATATCATATCACACTAACTATGAATTGCCTGTGATGTTAATCCTTTATGCATCTTGTATTGCTTAGATCACGACGGTAGCATTATAAGATGATCCCTCTCACTAAATATCAAGTAATAAAGTGTTTGTCCTTAGTTGGCACCGTTGCTAAGACTCGTCGTTTCGAAGCATCTCGTGATGATTGGATGTGATAGATTCTACGTGTGCATACAACGGGTGCAAGCCAGATTTGCACATGCAGAAACTAAGGTTAATCTTGATGAGCCTAGCATGTACACACATGGTCTTGGAACACGGAATACCGAATGGTAGAGCATGAATCATATAAATGATATGATGAACATGAAGATTGTTCGCCGATGAAACTACATCTTCTCTCGTGAAGATCGGACTTGGTGTAGTGGGCTTGGTTCGTGTAATCACTAAGACCATGTGAGGGATGTTGTTTTGAGTGGGAGTTCACCTAGTTAATTTAAGAATTAAAATTGAACTCAATTTATCATAAACTTAGTCTAAACTACTTGCAAATTTGTTGTAGATTATGGCGAACCTCTCCATCAATTTCAATGCGTTCCTAGAGAAAGAAAAGCTTAAGAACAATGGAAGCAACTTCACGGACTGGCTCCGTTAGCGAGCATGTGCTCCGTTAGCGAGCACGTGCTCACCATGTCTGGGCACGCAAACAAGCTCCAAGGGTTGGGGATAACGATTCCTAATGAGTTAGGGATTCACCGTATCCTCCAATCACTGCCGCCGAGTTATAAGAACTTTGTGGTGAACTACAATATGCACTGCATGAACAATACGTTGCCTGAACTATCGTCCATGCTGAAAACTGCTGAAGTGGAGATCAAAAAGGAGCACCAAGTGTTGATGGTCAATAAGACCACCAATTTCAAGAAACAGGGCAAGCCTAAGAACAAGGGCAACTTCAAGAAGGACGGCAAGAAAGCTGTCGCACCTGCTAAGAAGCCCAAGGCTGGTCCTAAGCCTGAAACTGAATGCTTCTACTGCAAGGGTGCCAGTCACTGGAAGCGTAACTGCCCCAAGTACCTGGCGGATCTGAAGAACGACAACATCAAGAAGAAAGGTATATTCGATATACATGTTATTGATGTGTATCTTACTAGTAATCGTAGTAGTGCCTGGGCATTTGATACTGGTTCGGTTGCTCATATTTGTAACTCGAAACAGGAGCTGTGGAATAAGCGAAGACCAGCGAGAGACGAGGTGGCGATGCGCGTTAGAAATGGCTCCAAGGTTGATGTGATCGCCGTCAGCACGCTCCCTCTACATCTACCTTCGGGATTAGTTTTAAATTTGAATAATTGTTATTTGGTGCCTGCATTAAGCATGAACATCATATCTGGATCTTGTTTATTGCGAGATGGTTACTCTTTTAAGTCTGAGAATAAAGGTTGTTCGATTTATATGAGTAATATCTTTTATGGTAATGCACCTGAGATGAATGGTTTATTCTTACTGAATCTCGATAGTAGTGATACACATGTTCACAACATAGATGCTAAACGAACAAAATTGAATGATAATTCTACATACATGTGGCACTGTCGTCTTGGTCACACTGGAGTGAAGCGTATGAAGAAGCTACATTCTGATGGACTTCTTGAATCACTTGATTTTGAATCACTTGAAAGATGCGAAGCATGTCTAATGGGAAAAATGACTAAGACTCCATTCTCTGGAATAATGGAGCGAGCTATAGACTTATTGGAAATAATACATACTGATGTGTGCGGTCCAATGAGCATAGCATCGCGGGGTGGATATCGTTATGTTCTCACTTTCACGGATGACTTAAGTAGATATGGGTATGTCTACTTTATGAAACATAAGTCCGAAACTTTCGAGAAGTTTAAGGAATTTCAAAGTGAAGTGGAAAATCATCATAACAAGAAGATTAAGTCTGCGTTCTGACCACGGAGGTGAATATCTAAGTTATGAGTTTGGCATGCATTTAAAGAAATGTGGAATACTTTCGCAGTTGACACCGCCGGGAACACAACAGCGTAATGGTGTGTCCGAACATCGTAATCAAACTCTCTTAGATATGGTTCGGTCTATGATGTCTCTTACAGATTTACCGCTATCGTTTTGGGGCTATGCATTAGAGACAGCCGCATTCACTTTAAATAGGGCACCATCTAAATCCATTGAAACGACACCATACGAATTATGGTTTGGAAAGAAACCTAAGTTGTCGTTCCTTAAAGTTTGGGGTTGCGAAGCATATGTAAAGAAGTTACAACCTGATAAGCTTGAACCCAAAGCGGAGAAATGCGTCTTCATAGGATACCCTAAAGAAACAATTGGGTATACCTTCTATCATAGATCCGAAGGAAAAGTTTTCGTTGCCAAGAATGGATCCTTTCTTGAGAAGGAGTTTCTCTCAAAGGAAGTGACTGGAAGGTAAGTAGAACTCGATGAGGTTATTGAACCTTCTCTCGGAGTTGAGAGTAGCGCAGCACCGGAAGATGTTTTTGTGCCGCCTGCACCAATTGGAGAGGAAGCTAATGATGGTGATCATGAAACTTCGAATGAATTTGTTGCTGAACCTCGCAGGTCAACGAGGGTTCGTACCACTCCTGATTGGTATGACCCTGCCTTGAACATCATGTTGGTGGACAACACTGATGACCCTGCGACGTATGAAGAAGCTATGGTGAGCCCAGATTCCGACAAATGGCTATAAGCCATGAAATCCGAAATGGGATCCATGTACGAAAACCAAGTGTGGACTTTGGTGGACTTACCGAATGGCCGTAAGGCTATCGAGAACAAATGGATTTTCAAGAGAAAAATAGATGCTGATGGTAATGTTACCGTCTATAAAGCTCGACTTGTCGCGAAAGGGTTCTGACAAATTCAAGGAGTTGACTATGATGAGACATTCTCACCAGTAGCAAAGCTAAAGTCTGTGAGGATTTTGTTAGCAATTGCTGCATATTTCGATTATGAGATTTGGCAGATGGATGTCAAAACGGTGTTCCTTAATGGTGACATTGAGGAAGAGTTGTATATGGTACAACCCAAGGGTTTTGTCGATCCTAAAGATGCTGACAAGGTATGCAAACTTCAGCGCTCCATTTATGGACTGAAGCAAGCATCCCGGAGTTGGAATCAACGTTTTGATAAAGTAATCAAAAACTTTGGATTTATACAAACTTATGGAGAAGCTTGTATTTACAAGAAAGTGAGTGGGAGATCTATAGCATTCCTAGTACTATATGTAGATGACATATTGTTGATTGGGAATGATATAGAACTTCTTAATAGTGTTAAAGCCTATTTGAATAATAGTTTTTCAATGAAGGATCTTGGCGAAGCGGCATATATTCTAGGCATCAAGATTTATAGAGATAGATCAAGACGCCTAATAGCGCTTTCACAAAGTACATACTTGGACAAAGTTCTAAAGAAGTTTAGAATGGAAGAGAGCAAGAAAGGGTTCGTGCCCATGTTGTTAGGTAAGACCTTGAGTAAGACTCAAAGTCCAGCTACGGCAGAAGATAGAGAGAAAATGAATAATATTCCCTATGCCTCGGCCATAGGTTCTATCATGTATGCCATGCCGTGTACAAGACCGGATATAGCACATGCTGTTAGTTTGACTAGTAGATATCAAAGTGATCCTAGAATGGAGCACTGGACATCGGTCAAGAATATCCTAAAGTACCTAAATAGGACTAAGGATATGGTTCTTTCTTATGGAGGGGATGAACAGCTTGTTGTAAACAGTTACACTGATGCTAGTTGGAACACCGATCCAGATGACTCGAAGTCACAATCTGGATACGTATTTATTTTGAATGGTGCTGCAGTAGGCTGGAGGAGTGCCAAGCAAAGCGTTGTGGCGAAATCTTCAACTGAATCGGAATACATAGCTGCTTCGGAGGCTGCACAAGAAGCCATATGGATGAAGGAGTTCATTACTGAACTTGGCGTGGTTCCTAGTGCGTTGGACCCGATGGCCATCTACTGTGACAACATAGGTGCCATAGCTAATGCACAGGAGCCAAGGTCACATAGCAAGCTGAAGCACATCAAGCTACGTTTCCATGCTATTCACGAGTATGTCCAAGATGGTGACATAAAGATTTGCAAAGTACACACTGATCTGAATGTGGCAGATCCGTTGAGTAAACCTCTCCCTAGAGCAAAGCATCACCAACACGAGAACGCCATGGGTGTTAGGTATATTACCATGTAATCTAGATTATTGACTCTAGTGCAAGTGGGAGACTGTTGGAGATATGCCCAAGAGGCAATAATAAAAGTGGTTATTATTATATCTTTGTGTTTATGATGAATGTTTACATCCCATGCTATAATTTTATTATTAGGAAACACTAATACTTGTGTGTTTTGTAAACATAAAAGAGTCCCTAGTAAGCCTCTTGTTGAACTATCTTGTTGATTAACAGATGATCATGGTTTCCTGATCATGGACATTGGATGTCATTAATAACAAGGTCATATCATTAGGAGAATGATGTGATGGACACACACCCATAGTAAGTGTAGCATAAGATCAAGTCATTTAGTTCATATTGCTACAAGCTTTCAAATGCATAGTAACCTAATCCTTCGACCATGAGGTTATGTTAATCACCATCACTGGATGGGTGCTTTGATGACATCAAACACCGCTTCATAACTGGGTTGTTATAAAGGTGTCATTGGGTATTCTGAAAGTATGTGTTGAAGCGCATGGACCAAGATTGGGATTTGTCCATCCATATGACGGATAAATATGCTCTGGGCCCTCTCGGTGGAATGTCATCTTGTTAGCTTGCAAGCATGGTACTAGGTCACAAGGGATGACATAACATGGAACGAGTAAAGAGTACTTACCAGTAATGAGGTAGAACTAGGTATGGATATAACGACGATCAAACCTCGGATAAGTAGAATATCGCGTGACAAAGGGAATTGGTTTTGTATGTTAATGGTTCTATCAATCAAGAAGTCATCATTGAGTATGTGGGAGCCATTATGGATCTCCAGATCCCGCTGATAGTTATTGATCGGAGAGGTGTCTCCATCATGTCTGCATATTCACAAACCGTAGGGTGACACACTTAAGGTTCGATGTTGTATAGTTAGATATGGAATGTGCGTTGGAGACCGAATGTTGTTCGGAGTCTCGGATTGGATCTAGGACATCACGAGGAGATCCAGAATTGTCCGGAGAATGAGATTCATATAATGCAGATCATTTTCTAGGTTCGAAAATGTTCCGGAGTGTTTATATGGGGGTTCTAGAAGGTTTCCGAATGTTCCGGAAAGTTCCAGAAGGTTCCGTGGACTTTACTTGAAAACCAAGAAAGGAAAAGGGGAGACTTGGGGGGAAGGTAACTCTCTCCCCCTCTCCCTTGTGCGCCGGCCCTAGGAGGTGGGCCCTAGGGGATGGGAACCCTAGGCCGCACCCCTCCCTCTATATATAGAGGGGTGGAGGCGCCACCCCCTTGCCCCTCCACTCTTGCCCTAGCCGCCTCTCTCCTCCTCCTTCCTTCTGCTCAGGCTTAGGCGAAGCCCTGCAGAATTCTCTACTCCACCACCACCACCACGCTGTCGTGCTGCTGGGATTCCGTGGAGAGATCTACAACCTCCGCTGCTCGCTGGAACAGGGAGAGGAAGGTCTGCATCGACTCCGCACGTGTGACCGACTGCGGAAGCGCTGCCGGAAGGATCGTCTACTCGATCTTGAGATCGGCAAGTGATCGTCTACATCAACCACGAGATCCGATCTCGCATAAGGCTTTCGGATCTACAAGGGTTAGTACAGATCTATCTCGTTGCACATGTCTAATAGATTAGATCTTGGCTTTTATCTAGATTAGATCTGGGTTTTGTTCGTTCTTGCGGTAGAATTTTTTTGTTTTCCATGCTATGAACCCATCACTATGTAGGCGAGAGCCGCCGAATTCTAGCCTCGCTGTGTACTGGCCTTAGTACTGACGCTCCTCTTTTTCCTTTGCCCTTTGTCGGCACCCCTTTGTTTTAGTAGGTTTGAGTTCGACGTCGTTAGTAGGGTTACCCTTTCGGCTTGGCCTAGGCAGGGTTATGGACGCCATTAGTTATTCTTCAGGGCTCTTAGCCCCATTTGCATCTTGTCCGTGCTCGGACACTGTATCGATTTCAAGGTGATTTGGATCTTTGTATTGTATATCTGTATTCTTGACTCGTTGAGTCGCTGTTGTATATATATCGGTTCTGTGGGTCCCATCGAGGACTGTTGTGTAATGGTATTACTTCGTTTTCCACCCACACGAAAGTGCCTGGTGCGCGTCCTTGAATCGTTTCTATGCGGGTTTGGCGGGAAGCGCTAAAATTTGCATAGGGCCGATTCGAGGGTGTTACAGTAGGTATGGTGGATGATACATTGCAAATGTATCTATAATTTTTGATGTTCCATGCTTAGTTTTATCCACTTTCTTGTGTTTTGTTCCAACTTTGGAGTACTTTTATTATGATTTCTTGGACTAACCTATTAACAAGAGCCACAGTGCCAGCTGCCTGTTTTCTATTGTTTTTGGTTCCAGAAAAGTCAGAAAATGAATATTCTTGGAATTGGACGGGACAAAAGCCAAAGTGCCTATTTTTCCGGAAGGGATCAAGTGCCAGAATACGAAACGGAGAGGGGCCAGGGGCCGGCCACACCACCTGGCCGCGCGGCCAGGCTTGGCCCGCGCCAGGGGGTGGTCTGGCCGACCCCAGCACCCCCTTGGCCTCTCCTTCCACCTATAAGCTGCCCTTGGGACAAAAACCCTAGGAACCCGATCAAAAATCCACGAAAGAGTCTGTAGCCGCCGTCGTCTCTGTCCCTAGATCAGGGGGATCTGAAGCTCTTCCCGGCACCCTGCCAGAGAGGGGAATTCACCCTGGAGGCCTTCTTCATCACCATGCAAGCCTCCGGTGTGATGCGTGAGTAGTTCATCCTTGGACTACGGATCCATGTAGTAGCTAGATGGCTGGTTTTCTCCTCCTTTGTGCTTTCATGTTTAGATCTTGTGAGCTCCATTCATGATCAAGATCATCTATTTGTAATTCATACATGTTGTGTTTGCGGGGATCCGATGGATATTGAGATGCTATTTCAGATTGATTATTGATTCTATCATGTCTTTGTTATTTGAGATCTTGCATGCTTTCCGTTGTTAGTAGCTATCTTGGCCAAGTAGATGCTAGCAACTCCAAGAGTTAGTATTTATGCTCGATAGTGGGTTCATGCCTCTGGTAATCTGGGGAAGTGACAGAAATCTCTAAGGTACTAGATGTGCTGTTGCTACTAGGGAGAAAACAACGATCTTTTGTTCATAGAACAATTGTATTGTTTACTTTACACGCAGTTCGTAAAGAAATAATCTGTTGCTTGCAACTTAATACTGGAGGGGGTTCGGATGATAACCTGAAGGTGGATTATTAGTCATAGATGCAGTTGGATGGCGGTCTATGTATTATGTTGTAATGCCCAATCAAGTCTCAAAGGAGTCAAGATGATTAGTATATGCATGTGTTGCTTTCTCGGTGTTTGTCAATTGCCCCGGTGTAATTTGTTCACCCATCATGTTATCTATCTAAGGAGAGCCACCTCTAGTGAACTATGGATCCCGGTCCTTTACTTTACATACAATCTACAACTGTTTACGGCTTTGTGTTTACTTTCTGCAAACTTTTACTTCTTTCCATTCGATACGTTTAATCCTTTGTTTTCCGCAAAACACGGTGAGATTGACAACCTCATCGCAAGTTGGGGTCAAAGTTATGTGGTTGTGTTGTGCAAGTCTCCACGTTGCTACTAGCACTGGTAGTGCGCCCTGCCAAAGCTCAGCTAGTAACACCTTTGAGGTGTTTCCTTGCTCCTACTGGTTCGATTAAACCTTGGTTTCATAACTGAGGGAAACTTGCTGCTGTGCTCATCATACCTTCCTCTTGGGGTTCCCAACGAGCTCTACATCAACACCACGCACCAAGAACTTTTCTGGGCGCCGTGTATTGAGCCATCAAGCGATTTTCTGGCGCCGTTGCCGGGGAGTCAAGGACATCTTCACAAGGGGAGTCCCTCATAACCAATCTCTTTACTTTGTTGTTTTTGTTTTTCTTAGCTTCTTTTTGCTTTGTTTGCTTGTTTTCGTTCTTCAAAAAACACAAAAAAAATAGTTTTACTTGTTTGCTTTCTTTATCAAAAACACAAAAAAAATTAAGTCTTCTTTAGTTGTCACCTCTTCTTTAGCTCACCATGTTGATCCCCAAATTCACCCTGAAAGACCTTCCAATTGGTAGTGGTTCTATAATTGGGAAAGATAACATTGAAGAATTCTTTAATCATGTTAGAAAACATGAAGATACTGAGGATAGATCCCTTGTAGAACTTGCTCCAAATTATGAGATTGCTGCAGCTTCTTTAATTCACATGTTAGAAGCTAGGTTTGTTAACCTCAACCCCTTAATGCAAGTGATGTTTCTTAAGCTTAAAGAAATTGAGGACCCCGAAAAGAGGGATTTTATTCTAGAAACCTTGTTTAAGGAGTTCTATGATGTTGCCAAGGAAGCTAGAAAAGTTTTTGAACGTTTCAATATGCTAGGCTCATGTGTAGATGTTGTTGGTACACGAGAAAACATGAACAAAACCAAACCTAATGGGGAGGAACCTAAGATACCAATACCCTTCAAACTAGTAGCAATACATGATGCCTTAGAAAAGAATCTTGATTGGATTGTTCCTGCAAACCCTTTTGATGAGAATAGTGAACCAAAGAGCATTGAGAAAGGATCCTCTAGGACTTATTTGGATGATATACCTTGCCTTGTTGAAAATATTTCTAGTATTGATCTTAATGCTTCTTCATTTGAGAACACTTGATTCTTTTTCATGCTTCTTATGCCTAACTTAAAGGCGTTAAAGACAAGTACTTGTTGGGAGATAACCTAAGAGTTTTAGTTGATTCTTGGAAGTTATTACCTCTGTAATAACCTATCCTTATCCTTTTTATTTGCTTTTTGTGCCAAGAGTAACCTCTAATGAGAGTGAAGTAATGATTGGGAAAGTTGCTGTCCCGAAACAGATTTCTGTGCTTCACCGTAAAAATTCCAGAGAGAGCTCTGTACGTCGGATTGAGCTGTAATTTGTTGCGCTTCTGATCCAGGTTGTTATATAACTTTCGTTAGATAAACACCTTTTGATTTGAGCAACATAAGGTCTTCGAAAAAATTCGTCTTTACCTGCTGGTCTGTTTTGACAGATTTCTGCCATTTTTTGCATTTGCTTCTTGTTAGTTCCTTCTTGAGTTCCTTTGGGGAATTGAGATTTTTGAGGGAAGTGATACAATAGCTAGTGTTCTAATGGAAGTTTATTTGGTGTTAGAACTGAAACTTGAGACTTATTTATCTTAAGTGCACTAATGTTGCTAATGAGATTGTGTGAAGTTTTGTATGAAGGAAAATTTTCAGATGTATGGAAGGATGGACTAAAGCTCAAGCTTGGGGATGCCATGCGTGTCACCCCAAGAAATATCCAAGAAGTACAAGCTTCAAAGCTTGGGGATGCCCAAGGCATCCCCTTCTTCATCAATAAATATTCCAGGTTTCTTCCAAACGCTTCATTTTTATTGTTTCGTGCATAGTTGTGTTTCTCTTGGAGAGTCTTCTTTTTCGTTTTCGTTTTGGTTTTTAGTTTGCTTGGTTTGTTTACTTTTCTGAATAAGTTGGTTGGACCCCCTCTTTCACACTTTGGTTTGCAAATAGTTTGGTTTGGTTTGGAAAAAGAGTAGGAAAGTTCATGTTTATGTGGTGAAAAGAGCTCGTTTTTGACTGTGGCTATGCTATGTCATGCCATGCTTGATATTGTTTTGGCTTTATGCTTACTATTATTTGCTATAGCATGACTTGTTATAAACAATTGAGATTGCTTAATGTGCCTTGGATGAATCATGCGTTGTTTTAGCATATTAAAGCATAGTATAGTGGTATTCTCCTTTGATGCTTTATTTGGGTTGACTTGGCACATGCTCACACCATGTTATGACTATCTCAAGTCACCATAGCCTTTATGATCCTTTAGTTTCCAACTTGTAGTATCACTTTATGCTTTGATCAATGATGTTTTGTCGCTCTGCATGATTATGGCCATTATTGCTCTCTTAGTTTGTCGCTCCCAGTCTTTTGCTAGCCTCCACAACCAAGTATGAGTTCCACTCATGCATCCAACTCCCTAAACCAAGTTATTCCAAAGAGTCCACCATACCTACCTACTAGCTTATGCTATTCCAAGTATATTCATGCTTTTGTTTACCTTTCACTTGTTATGAGAAAACTAGTGATTAAAGCTCTCACGAACTTGATGGCACACTTTACTTTACTTGCCCTTAATAAACTTGAACCATTGTGTCTTCTATGTTGTATATGCTTGCACTTATTTGTTGGCAATTAGCAGAACCATGCTTTCATGGGGAACGCTTTCAACATTGCACTTGGTACTTGTACCTAGTTGATATCATGCTCTTTTGTATATGGATGTCGTCGGTATGAAATGAAAGGGGAGCTTGTAAGTCCATGGAGTTATGTATATGTGTTAGAGAAACGCCTGGGCCGCTGGTCTAATCCATGTTGACTTGGTGGAAACCTGCAGCGTAACCATAATGAGCTGTCTATGAAGCATTCTTCTTATAAAAAAAGTCCTATTGAGGAAAAAGAGAAAAGAAAAAAAAATACTATGAAAAGAGGAAAGAGAGAAAAAAGCACCATATTCCCATGGTAATTAAGAAGAATGTTGAGATGCTCGTTGTCTGCTTGACTTGTCATTTTGATATGGGGATTCTTCTGTATCATCGGGCAAGGGGTACCCCATTGGCGGTTCTCTATGATACACATGTACTTACGATGACAAGAACTTACCGGTGACTAAACTTGAGTAGCATGAGAAGCGGCCCTCGTATACAAGGGACATGAGATTTCTGACTTATACTTCGTCAAGCATGTACACCATAGTTTGTTCACTTTAACCTTAATCACTTCAAGATGCTTATGATAGGGGCAATGAGAGCTGAAAGCTATAAGTACCATAATTTTTGGAAGCTCTTTATGAGACTTGAATCCCTACTTCCTTTTACAAAAGGCCTTTCTTCCACCATTATATTGAGTCTCCAACTTCTATCTTTATGCACTACTTTGAGAGCATAGTGGCCATTCTTAGTTCTATGTGCATTGTCCCAAGACTAGTTGATTGATGCATAACTTGTATTGCTTGTTTGAAACTATTGTATCTAGTCACTCTTATGAACTTTGAAGGTGTCCTATGCATTTATATTTGCTACTCTATTGAGGGACAAGCTGAATACTTTTATGCTATGTTTTCTTTATGTGAAACAAACAAACGTCTTGCAAAGCATGTTATTCATGAATCTTTTGTTTGTGCCTTTTCATGTTGCATCATAGTTTCTTTGCTTATTGCTAGAACTTTGTCTTTCATGTTATGATTGAAGTACTTTGATCCCAGCTTTGATGTTTTGCGAATACTTTGATCAAGTCTTTGATGGTGCATGTCACCTAAAAAATTCTTTCTTTTTATCACTTACCTACTCGAGGACGAGCAGGAGTTAAGCTTGGGGATGTTGATACATTGCAAATGTATCTATAATTTTTGATGTTCCATGCTTGGTTTTATCCACTTTCTTGTGTTTTGTTCCAACTTTGGAGTACTTTTATTATGATTTCTTGGACTAACCTATATACAAGAGCCATAGTGCCAGCTGCCTGTTTTCTGTTGTTTTTGGTTCTAAAAAACTCAGAAAATGAATATTCTCGGAATTGGACGGGACAAAAGCCAAAGTGCCTATTTTTCCGGAAGGGATCAAGTGCCAGAATACGAGACGGAGAGGGGCCAGGGGCCGGCCACACCACCTGGCCACGCGGACAGGCTTGGCCCGCGTCAGGGGGTGGTATGGCCGACCCCAGCACCCCCTCGGCCTCTCCTTTCGCCTATAAGTTGCCCTCGGGACGAAAACCCTAGGCACCTGATCAAAAATCCACGAAAGAGTCTGTAGCCGCTGTCGTCTCTGTCCCTAGATCGGGGGGATCTGAAGCTCTTCCCGGCACCCTGCCGGAGAGGGGAATTCACCTTGGAGGCCTTCTTCATCACCATGCAAGCCTCCGGTGTGATGCGTGAGTAGTTCATCCTTGGACTACGGATCCATGTACTAGCTAGATGGCTGGTTTCTCCTCCTTTGTGCTTTCATGTTTAGATCTTGTGAGCTCTGTTCATGATCAAGATCATCTATTTGTAATTCATACATGTTGTGTTTGCGGGGATCCGATGGATATTGAGATGCTATTTCAGATTGATTATTGATTCTATCATGTCTTTGTTATTTGAGATCTTGCATGCTTTCCGTTGTTAGTAGCTATCTTGGCCAAGTAGATGCTAGCAACTCCAAGAGTTAGTATTTATGCTCGATAGTGGGTTCATGCCTCTGGTAATCTGGGGAAGTGACAGAAATCTCTAAGGTACTAGATGTGCTGTTGCTACTAGGGAGAAAACAACGATATTTTGTTCATAGAACAATTGTATTGTTTACTTTACACGCAGTTCGTAAAGAAATAATATGTTGCTTGCAACTTAATACTGGAGGGGTTCGGATGATAACCTGAAGGTGGATTATTAGTCATAGATGCAGTTAGATGATTAGTATATGCATGTGTTGCTTTCTCGGTGTTTGTCAATTGCCCCGGTGTAATTTGTTCACCCAGCATGTTATCTATCTAAGGAGAGCCACCTCTAGTGAACTATGGATCCCGGTCCTTTACTTTACATACAATCTACAACTGTTTACTGCTTTGTGTTTACTTTATGCAAACTTTTACTTCTTTCCATTCGATATGTTTAATCCTTTGTTTTCCGCAAAACACGGTGATATTGACAACCTCATCGCAAGTTGGGGACAAAGTTATGTGGTTGTGTTGTGCAGGTCTCCACGTTGCTACTAGCACCGGTGGTGCGCCCTGCCAAAGCTCAGCTAGTAACACCTTTGAGGTGTTTCCTTGCTCCTACTGGTTCGATTAAACCTTGGTTTCATAACTGAGGGAAACTTGCTGCTGTGCTCATCATACCTTCCTCTTGGGGTTCCCAACGAGCTCTACATCAACAACACGCACCAAGAACTTTTCTGGGCGCCGTGTATTGAGCCATCAAGCGATTTTCTGGCGCCGTTGCCGGGGAGTCAAGGACATCTTCACAAGGGGAGTCCCTCATAACCAATCTCTTTACTTTGTTGTTTTTGTTTTGCTTAGCTTCTTTTTGATTTTTTTGCTTGTTTTCATTCTTCAAAAAACACAAAAAAATTGGTTTTACTTGTTTGCTTTCTTTATCAAAAACACAAAAAAAATTAAGTCTTCTTTAGTATGCTTTAATATGCTAAAACAACACATGATTCATCCAAAGCACATTAAGCAATCTCAATTATTTATAACAAGTCATGCTACAACAAAGAATACTAAGCATAAAGCCAAAACAGTATCGAGCATGGCATGACAAAGCATAGGCCACAGTCAAAAACGAGCTCTCTTTACCACTTAAGCATGATCTTTCCTACTCTTTTCAAAACCAAACCAAACCAAACTATTTGAACACCAACGTATGAAAGAGGGGGTCCAACCAATTTATTCAGCAAACTAAGCAAACCACGCAAACTAAAAACCAAAATGAAAACTAAAAAGAAGACGCTCCAAGAATAACACAACTGTGCATGAAACAATAAAAATGAAGTGTTTGAAAGAAACCTGAGATTTTTATTGATGAAGAAGGGGATGCCTTGGGCATCCCCAAGCTTTGACGCTTGTACTTCTTGGATATTTCTTGGGGTGACACGTGTGGCATCCCCAAGCTTGAGCTTTAGTCCATCCTTCATCTCATTACTCATTCCTTCCATACACCTCCAATTTTTCTTCATACAAAACTTCACACAATCTTTATTAGCAACATTAGTGCACTCAAGATAAATAAGTCTTAAGGTTCAGTTCTAACACCAAATAAACTTCCATTAGAACACTATCTACTGTAGCACTTCCCTCAAAAAGCTCAATTCCCCAAAAGAACTCAAGAAGGAACCAACAAGAAGCAAATGCAGAAAATGGCAGAAATCTGTCAAAACAGACCAGCAGGTAAAGACGAATTTTTTCGAAGACCTTCTATTGCTAAAATCAAAAAGTGTTGAACTAACGAAAGTTAGATAACAACCTGGGGCAGAAGCACAAAAATTCACGCCTCAAAAAGACGTTTAAAGATTTTCCACGAATTTTTACGGTGAAGCACAGAAATCTGTTTCGGAACAGCAACTTTCCCAACCACTGCTTCTCTCTCATTAGAGGTTACTCTGGGCACAAAAAAACAAATAAAAAGGATAAGGAGCGGTTATTACTGAAGTAATAACTTCCAAGATTCATCTAAAACTTTTGGGTTATCTCCCAATAAGTACTTTTCTTTAACGCCTTTAAGTTAGGCATAAGGAAAAACTAAAATGGATAGAATAGAAGTAAGCGGAGATAATTATAGTGAAAACATTGTTTTGTTCAATGAAATCCTTTTGTTAACAAGGTTGATCAAGTCTTGCTACCAAAACAATTGCATATGAGACAAAACTTTTTATCCCACCTATGATTATGTTACCTCAACCTTGATAGCAATGGTCCCAATCATAATAGTTTCAAATTTTTCACTTGGTATGGGACAATATATTTCTCCAACTTAAATGCCTTCAACATGTTCAATTGAATTCAAACCACAAGTCCTTTCAATATTCTTGGGGAAATAGACAATATGTTCCTTGTCATTAACATTGAAGGTCACCTTTCCTTGATTACAATTAATAACAGCTCCTGCAGTGTTTAAAAAAAGGTCGCCCAAGAATAATAGACATATTATCATCTTCAGGCATAATAGTTTGAGAGGATGTTCTCATAAGAAATAAGAGTTGAAGTAAAAGAGATCATCAAGAAGCAAATTCAAAACACATTTAAGTCTAACCCACTTCCTATGCATAGGAATCATGTATGCAAATAAATTCACAAAGAACAAAGTGACAGGCATAGGAAGATAAAACAAGAGTGACTTCAAAACTTTCAGCACATAGAGAGGTGTTTCAATACCATGAAAACTTCTACAACCATATTTTCCTCTCTCATAATAATTTTCAGTAGCCTCATGAATAAACTCAACAATTTAACTATCACATAAAGCATGCTCTTCATGATCTACAAGCACTAGAGCTTTATCATAAACATCTTCAAAAAAATCCTCAGGAACATAACATTCATTCTCCTTTAGTAAGCATAGAGGACAATCAAATAATGTAAGGGATAAAGAGTTACTCTCATTAGAAGGTAGGCATGGGTAGCTAATCCATTCTTCCTCCTTTTGTTCATCACTCTCCTCCTCTTTTTCATCTAATGAGATTTCAGGTTCATCAATTTCTTCTTCCATAGGATCCTGCAAGGCATTACTCTCTTCCATTTGTGGAAAGCATCTATTAAAATATTCAAGGATATAGCCATTTTCATCCTTGTAATTATCAAAGCAAAATTTAAGTGTACCATAAACCTCATACTTATAAGGTGAATCATCAATATTTTCAAGCAAACTAGCAAGTTCAAAAGCACCCTTCCAAGCAATAAATTCTTCAATTTGTTCTGCATCATAAAAGTCATAAATTCCTTTAGCATAGGAAGATATGGTATCATTATCATTATACTCACCTTGAAAAGGGAGGTGTTTATACCTCTTTTTGCAACGAGACTCATCACAGCTATAAGTAACATTATAAGTAGAACACACGTTCCTAGCAATGGTATACAATTTATCAATTTGTTCCCATAAGTGTTTCCCTTTTTGTGACAAGCGGTGTTCCTTATAATAATATTTTTGATCTTCCGTGAACCCACCTTGCCAATAAGCTTCAGTTTCAAAGAAACCAACCATTGCCAACAAGCATGATAAAGCAAGACAATAACAGACCAACGAAAATAACAACTAGAGTAGGAACTATTTTTTTTGTATTTTTGATAAAGAAACAAGGAAACAAGGAGAAAGATAAACTTAGCTTGAACAATAGTGAATCCAAGTGAACTTGATAACTAAAGCTATGATCCCCGGCAACGGCGCCAGAAAATAGTCTTGATGACCCACAAGTATAGGGGGTGTATCGCAGTATTTTCGAGGGAAGTGAAACACAATTTATTGATTCGACACAAAGGGAGGCAAAGAATATTTATCAGCCTTAACAACTGAGTTATCAATTCAGCTGCACCTAGAAACAATCTTGCTCACAACAGTTTATCAGTAGCAACAATTTTGTAGTAGGAATGGTAAAGTAACAGCAGTACTAAAGCAAAGACAGTAGTAACAAAAGCAGTAAACAGTGGGATTCGAGTGCGGTAGGCATAGGGATGGATGGACGGGTGTTGCATGGACAAGACAATTCACATAGCAATCAGAACATAGGGCAATTGCAGATAAATAATAAAGCATCCAAATACTAGACAATCCTAGACATGTGTTCCATATATAGTCATACGTGCTCGCAATGAGAACTTACACAACATCTTTTGTCCTGCCAGCCCGTTTGCAGCAGGGCCTCTAGGGAACTACTGGCAATTAAGGTGCTCCTTTTAATAGAGCACCGGAGAAAAGCATTAACACTCCGTGAACACATGTGATCCTCACATCAAAGCCATTCCCTTCCGGTTATCCCGATTTCTGTCACTTCGGGGCCATAGGTTCCGGATAACAACGTGTCTATACAACTTGCAGATAAGACCAAGAACAATACTATCATAATGAATCAATAACATGTTCAGATCTGAGATCATGGCACTCGGGCCCTAGTGACAAGCATTAAGCACAACAAGTCACAACAAAGTCATAAAGCACTAATAAAAGATACTAGGCACCATGCCCTAACAATCCGATGCCATTACATGAACGATCTCATCCAATCCCTACCATTCCCATAGCCTACAGCAGGGGATTACTCACTCATAGATGGGGGAAACATGGATGGTCGATGGAGATGATGGTGAAGATCGATGGAGATGGCTCCGGGGGCACTTCCCCGTCTTGGCAGGGTGCCGGAACAGAGACTTTCTGTCCCTCGAATCTCCCCTTTGGTGGCGGCGGTGCAGCAGAACTTTTCGTGGAAAAACGTCGAACCCCCCGGAGTTTTTAGGTCAGAAGGCTTCTTATAGGCGAAGAGGGAGACCGAGGGGGTGCTTGGGGCCACCACACCATGCCCTGGCGCGGCCAGGCCCAGCCCACGCCTGGGGGGGTGGCCAGCCCCTGGCACTCCTCCGTCTCGTATTATGGCTCCTGAAGTATTCTGGAAAAATAGGCACTTTGGATTTTGTCCCGTCCAATTCCGAGAATATTCATTTTCTGACTTTCCTGGAACCAAAAACAGCAGAAAACAGGCAGCTGGCACTGTGGCTCTTGTTAATAGGTTAGTCCAAGAAATCATATGAAAAGTACTCCAAAGTTGGAACAAAACACAAGAAAGTGGATAAAACCAAGCATGGAGCATCAAAAATTATAGATACATTTGCAATGTATCAAATAGCTATCATTACTATTTTCATCACCATAATCATCAAATATAGAAGGCATATTGTAGTCATAATTAATTTCCTCCTCAATAGTAGGTGGACTGAAAATATCATATTCATCATTGTAATCATCATATATTGGAGGCATAGTATCATCAAAGTAAATTTTCTCCTCCGTGCTTGGGGGACTAAAGAGATCATTTTCATAAAAACTAGCTTCCCCAAGCTTAGACTTTTCCATAGCATTAGCAATAATAGTGTCCAAAGAATTCATACTAACAACATTGCTATTAGCATGCAAATAGAGTTCCATAGGTTTTTTAATTTTCTCTTCAAACACTTTATGTCCTAACTCAAGATAAATACTATAAAGCTCTCTAATTTTTTTATTGTTTTCCATTAAGCCTAACTAGTGAAAACAAGAAACAAAAAGACAAAATTGCAGAATCTAAAGGAAATAACTTCGAGCACTCACAACGGAGGATGTGAGTACCTTTTACCTTACCTCCCCAGCAATGGCGCTAGAAAATAGCTTGATGTCTACGCACTTCTATTCTTGTAGACAGTTGTTGGGCCTCCAAGTGCAGAGGTTTGTAGAACAGCAGCAAGTTTTCCCTTAAGTGGATCACCCAAGGTTTATCGAACTCAGGGAGGAAGTGGTCAAAGGTATCCCTTCTCAAGCAACCCTACAATCAAGATACAAGAAGTCTTTTGTGTCTCCAACACACCCAATACACTTGTCAGGTGTATAGGTGCACTAGTTCGACGAAGAGATAGTAAAATACAAGTGGTATAGATAATTATAAGTGGTAACGGTGATAGAAAATAGATTGATGGCATGGAAGAGACTAAAGGCAAACTGAAATAAAGATGGAAGCAAGCAAGCATGTAACAGATCTAATTGCAAACGGTGTATCAATGCTTAGAAACAAGGCCTAGGGATCATACTTTCACTAGTGAACACTCTCTCATAAAATATATTATCTTCATGATACTACTCTTAACTCCGGTTGAACACTCTAATCGATGGTAGGGCTATAACAGCACACCTCAATGTAAGCCTTTCCCATCTAGAAAACTCCACACTGTCACCTTGAGCACTAGATGAGTCCAACAAACACCACAATTTCATAAAGACATCCAACTCCAATTATAACTCATAACAAGTATTTGTAATCTCTAGCCTAAGTGCCACCATGGTGCGCATGCTATCACTTTCACACACATGGGGAGAGCAGAGATCTATTAAGCACTTGATTAGCAAGGTAGATCTATAGATTACAAGCTCATGATCTCAATAAGATTATGCATAGAGAGAGAGAGATGAACACATAGCTACCGGTAGAACCCTTAGCCTCGAGAGAGAACTACTCCCTCCTCATCATGGGAATCAGCAATGGTGATGGAGATGGCGGTGGAGATCGATGGAGATGGCTTCGGGGGCACTTCCCCATCTCGGCAGGGTGCCAAAACAGAGACTTTCTGTCCCCCGAGTCTCCCCTTTGGTGGCGGCGGCACTGTGGAACTTTTCGTGGATTTCTGATTGACTATTTAGGGTTTTCGCATCGGGGGGCTCTTATAGGCGAAGGAGGCAAGGTCGGTGGCCAGCCAGGGGGCCCACACCATGCCCTGGCGTGGCCTAGGTGGACCTGCGCCTAGGGGTGGTGTGGCCACCCTATGGCCCCTCTCCGACTCTCCTTCTGGCTCCGTGAGTCTTCTGGGAAAATAGTAACTTTGGCTTTTGTCCCGTCCAATTCCGAGAATATTCATTTTCTGACTTCCTGGAACCAAAAACAGCAGAAAACAGGCAACTGGCACTGTGGCATCTTGTTAATAGGTTAGTCCAAGAAATCATATGAAAAGTACTCCAAAGTTGGAACAAAACATAAGAAAGTAGATAAAACCAAGCATGGAACATCAAAATTATAGATACATTTGCAATGTATCAATCATCTAGTCCAATAACCTCCTCTTCAATCAAATCATCGCAAAGGTTCGAGACTTTGGACACTAACAAACTAGCCTCACCTAGATCAGCTGCATCCATAGTTGCCTTATTACAGTCTAATAAAGTAATAGTTCTATGCAATTCATTGTCTTTTATTAATTTTGCTGCCACAATACCATTAGATAAAGATTCCCCTAAAGAAACACCAACCGATTTTGCTCTTTCAATAATATCGATATTTGAAAAAGACATAATAGAAAAAGTAGGGTTTAGGTTTTTACCTTTAAGACCATCACGCTGTTGAGCCAAATCCATTGCACGCTCCAGCTGTGTTGCGTCAGCATTTAGTTAGGCTCGTACACGGTCGCTTGACCTTATCTCAGTAGCAGATGTCTTCAGGATACCTCCCAAAGCTATCACCTCTGCCTACGATGGCTTGTTCCTCCCAAGAATCCCCCCAGTAGAAGCAGCATTCGGGTTTCCAAACCCATCCGAAACCCCCATCATACCTTGAGGAGTGTATGGTAACCCCAAGTTGATAGTAGGCTTGGTCCCCTCAATCTTTTCCTCCAGTAGCACATTACGCCTCAGATTTTTCTCAATAGGGGTAGAACAGCTGAAATCCTGTACTGAAACATCCGTAGTAATCTCACAGGATGGCACCGAGTTCCTCCTTTCATTAGTATCTATCACAGCAGGGAAGGTGCCCACGGCATCCTGCCGCAACCCCCCGTCAGGCGAAATTCCTGCCGCGGCAGGACCACTTGGTCCGTTATTGCATGCTGCCGCGGCAGAGGAAATGCCCGCGGTAGCCTGCCGTTACGCCCCGGCAGACGAAAAATGTGCCACGGCAGAGCCCCCCAGCAGAGAAACCACAGAAACAATGACCTCGTCATGATGTTCAGATTCAGATACCCCTTTTGTTTTCTGGAGTAAAGTATCAGAAGACTTAGACCGTTCATCCAAAGTCCGCTCAGAGACATCAGAAGGATCATAAGTAGTTGCCTTAGCCGCATCAGTGCGTGAAGGCGAAACAGTGAAGGGTAAAGCCAACTCCTGATCACGAATAGTTAAAGGAACCGAATCAGACTTACAAACAGAAATAAAGTTATCACATAAAACAACATCAAAATCATCATTAGTATGTGTTACCTCCTTCATAGGTAGCTGAAAGGAGCCTATATGAACCTCAGGGGATAAAGGCAACGCTGCCGATTGTACTCCTCCAGGTAAAATAGGACCTCCACCACAATCTTGAGAACTATTCTCCTTTGAACTATTCAGGTCATTAATTATGTCTTCTTCCATCTTGCCCAAATCATCCTTGCTTCCTTGATTTGCATCATCATCTCCATTATCATCTCTCTTAGAGATAGTTGTTGTTCCATCTATGCCCAACGACCCAGATGGATCCTCAACCAAGAACTTCAGCCTAAAGAAACCTCTCTTAATCCAAATGTCAAGATAAGGTGGGATAGCATGTCGATCAACACAATATATGATGAGCCTGACAATACCTTTCTGCCTAGTAAAAGGCATATCCACACTCTTAGTTTTGCCCAAAAGAGACCCCAATCCCCATAAGGCCAAAAAATCACTCCTGACATCTTTTGGTACTCCCTCTATCTGAACAGAAACCACAGGTAGCATAAACATCGGTTCATCAATCACACCCCATTCATCAAACTTCAAGTAAATAGGTGTGTCAGGAATTTGGTACTGCTTGATAGACTTCATACGTTGCACTTCCACTTTAGTTGGAATTTAACTTTAAACACATTCGGCTGAAACTCAAGCACTTCCGTTAAGTAATTCGGTGATAACACAAGCTTCTTCAAAATATCAATGACCTGAGCCACAGTCAAAGAACCCCCTTCAACCAAAACCCTTCCTACCCTCGAGTTGTCAACTCTAGGTCTATATGATTCAGTGGTAGGCAATTCCAAAAAGGTGAGTTTGTCATTTCCTAATCCATGAACAATCACAGAAGGTTTCGGAGCTAGTAGCAACGTACAAGAAGTAGTGATATGATGAGGAGATTCACAATTGTCACACACAATTACCGTGCAATCTTCGTGAAAAGTGTCCCGCTTGATTACACCTAAAACACCTCAGTTTGTCATTCCTCTTCGGCTTCTTAGCTGGTCTGTTGCCATCCACCCCTTGATTAACAACCTCCATTTGAACCGGTGCCTGATGCTCAAGAGTTCCCTGGCTGGATGCTGCCGCGGCAGAAATAGTGGCCACGGCAGGCTGCCCAGGCGCTGTGGCAGGCTGCCCCGGGTTGACAGCAGGCTGAATTCCTGCTGTGGCAGAGACGGTCTGCCTCGATTTATTCTGCCTAGTTCCAGCCGAAATCCCCGTCCCAACCCCAGGTTGTGATGATTGACGGAGAACAATAGATCCACTCTGAGCCGCAGCGGCCACTGCATCCACCACCTGCTTGATCAAATTCTGACTCAAATTACCCCGCGAGGCATTGAGATTTTGCACCTCGGAGTTGCCATTAGCAGGAAAATTTTGGTTCCCGTTATTACCATAATTCATCCTGCCTCCATACCTACCACCACGCCACTACTGGCCATGACCCCTGGTTTCCCTGAATTCGTACCTTCTCCTATTCTGATACCCCACATTGCTATTGTTGTTAAAATTTTCCTGAGAGTTGAAACCTGTCCCGCCATGGAATCTACCAACATCACCACCGAAGTTTTGGCCCGGAAAGCTTCCATGGTTACATTCGTATCGCTGGAACTCGCGTCCCCCATTGCCACTAGATTCACCATGAAAGAAATTCCCTCCCCCATTGGGGTTGGAACTAGCTCTACGACCTCTTCCCGCATTGCCATGGTTGAAATTATTGTAGTTCCCTCTACCACGACCAGGACCAGATCCACGTCCCGAACCTCCTCCCCCACCGCCGCCCTGACTCATCTCTGAGTCGCGCCGTCTTGGTAGGGTTTCCGCAGTCACACCACAGATATTATGCCGAATAACAAAACGCGCCCCAAAACATGCGTCCGTAGATATCTGTACCCTTGGTCGTATGGGAAAAAAAGCACTCAGATGCAACTCGGATTTACCGGACCTATCCTTCACATGTACTGGGCCAGTAAACCTAGCCCCAAACCAACACCGTCTAGGGCCCAAAAAATCTACAATTCAAATTTTGCAAGAAACTCGGATCAGCCGATCTAGTCAGCAACGTCGACGACAAGCCAATCGCCTTTTGTAATTCATCACCGGCAGACCACTGTCCATCTGCTACTATCATCATCTGAGATAGAAAAGGTAGAAGGATCCATTAGTGGCCTTTTGATCTTACGAAATGAACGAGAAGAAACCTTAGCAGAAGCACTTCTGCTGCCATCTCCCGACCCAGAACTAACCTGTGTCGCCGGCGAAACCCATAGATCCATAGCCGCGAGGCATTGTTGTCGCCTCCGCTCAATCCTCCTGGCTGCTCGCGATGAAGTTGTGACCAGCCCAAACTCATCATCCCCTCCAGCAGATCTGGGGAGGTACTGATCGACGAAATCCGCATCGCCCTCCTCCCCATCAGAGCCAGGATCAGGATTATTGCTATCATCGTCAGACGATAATAGCCAAAATCTTCCCTGCTCCGACGAGATCTCAGGCCGCAACACTAGGTCGCCACTCAAGTCGCCTCCGTAAATCTCGGAGCACCCCCCCGGTACAATCAATGAAGGTCAGACATTGGGTTTTCACCCTGAAAATCATGGCTCGGTACTCGAGGAGCACCACCAAGAATGCAGTCCACCTATGCTGCCACCTCCACTTGGCAAGGTTGCCTCTGCAAGTCTCATCAAACATCTGATACATAGGGAGAACTTGTGCCACATTGTCTTCTTCCCAACCAGTACCGTCTCCGCCATAACCAACATTCGAACGCAGCCACCATGACTTTCTCCACCTATGTCAGTTTCATGGAAATCTATATTCAGACATGTCTCATGGCACCGACAAGAAGGCGAAACTTCGCGCCTCTTCCAAATGGGGCCACACTGGCTGAAGATATGGACATGCGCGACCGCATCGATTCCACTTTAGATATCCAATAGAGCCTTACACGAAACTGCAAAAATCTCCGAGAAGAAGAGCAAAACTCGCCGGTAGCCAGATCGAGGAGGCCCATATGAAGCAGGTCAATGCCTAGGTGCTCAAAAAAGAGCAGGGTCGAACCACCTTTATTCTTCGATGCAGACGAGCAGGCCCCCACACCGTCATTCGCCACCCAACGACGACGAAGGATATTCAGTCAACCTCCACCGCATTAAGAATCTCGACATGCGCACCACACAATGACAGGTGAGCATCACACGTGTGTAACATGCCCACCCCCACGGCACAGGCAGCCAGCACCTCACGATTCGGCGAGGTGCCACTGCACGTAGCTGGCCGCGGCCCGCACAACCATATCGAGCCCGTGCATCCTAGATAGTTAGCACGCCTCGCCGCCGCGCAACCACACATCCCAGAACAGGCGCCGGTAGCACGTCGCGCCCGCCGCTCATTCGTGGGCCTACTCGCTGCACCGTTGGCCGATACTTCACCCCTCCGGGCCTGCGCATCCGTCGACGGGCGCACCCCTCCGCACCACTATTAGTTTTTCTTAAGTTACAACTCAATGTCTATGTGTGTGATTTTTCTTTAGAACGGTAAGCATCCATAAACAATGTCTATGTGTGTGATATTTCTTTGTGTGTGACTCACACATATAGAAATTGAGCTAAGCACACCTCATCAACTCCCTCTGATCCAAATTAATAGATAAATCGGAGTCCATTAATTCGGACCAGAGGAAGTATTTACACATGAGAACAACATTTTATTTGACGTGTCAAACAATATATGATGCTATGCACGCCATTCAGCAACTTGGAACCAACCGTTTGGGTTAGAAATATCCCATCCGACTAAGGCACCGAATGATTCATTGTTTACGGAGGTGAACTAACAAGTTAGCGAAACGAGTAAAAAACATGTCGTGTTCTCCGATCGTCCGTTTCGTGCCCAACTACTACCACGAGATCAATGTCCTATAGATTGCGATGGATTGATACAATCCATCTAAGGTATTTTGATACTGGTCCAAATGTTTGGAATGAAAACATAGGAACTTCACACCCTCGACATCACTCTCGCTTAAGCGGTCGAAATGTGCACTGGCCATGCAAATTCATTGTTCCTCTGTCCCAGCCAACCAGCAAAGGTTGTATCACCGAAGGCATGAATGGAGTGCAAGGAGGCCGCGTGACCGTTCGTGTTTTGAACGCCCACGCTACCACCGACACCACACTGTGTCCATGTGGAGGCACCTGGTCGTACTTGGCAGCAGTTGAACACTTTTCTGGTGCCTCTCATGCCAACACACAGGTGGTGCAGTTGTGGTGCTACTCATTTTAGTCAAAGATCGGGGAAAACAAAGAGAAGGTGAAAGCTAGTAGCTGCTACGGTTCTGACCAAGGGAAAGGGAAAACTAAAGGCGAATCTATGGAGGAGGAGAACGTGTGAAAGGCGAATGCAGGTGTTTGTGCGAGCAGATCAGTCCGTGGTCACCACTCACCAGTGTGATGTGCTCTATATAAGCATCTCTGAACTGAACGGGAGTTGGTGGATCAGTACACCACGATCAAGGCTTCTTCAATGTTCACATCAACCAATTTGCATGACAGAAGATCCAGGTGTCTCGCTACATTTACTACTACTACAAAACGCATGATCATCCTTCAGCGTAGTCTGTTGTCAGTACTTATACTAAGTTGAAAGAACCCTCAAGCTTGCAGGAAAGTGGGGGATGTAAAAAGTTTGATGTCTTCTAAACTTTAGAGCTCCAACAACTTCATTGCTTTTTATGGCCAGTCCAAGAGGTCTTGCCGTCTGAGAATCTTGAACATATATAAGATAATTTTGCAAGTAGCTGTGGATCTGAAAATGGGCAGGTAGCTCCGGTTGTAACAGTATCAACAGTTCCTCTCTGTTGCTACAAATGCAGAAGCGTTGAGAAGCTAATGGAACTCTCCCGGTTTCACGTTTTGCTCTTGTTTTTTGCTTGTTTGAAAAGTGCAACAAAATATGCATTCCTACGGCTTTAGGAAACACGGTGACATGTTTATTCAGGGTGCTGCAACAATGTGTTATGTGACGATGATGCACCCTCAAGTCCAGGGGATAACTGATACTAGATATTTCGGTAACTGTAATATAGCCAACCCAGCTGATATAGAGTTCACGAACCAGCTGCCAAAATTCAGCTTTAATAAAAAAACAGAGACAAAATCTTTGTATCATCGGACATGGCTATTTTGCTCTCGGGTGCATATGCTCCCTTAATTTGAGTTTAATTTTCAACAAATTTTGAAATGTAAAAAAAAGGAAAAATACGTGCACGTACATCTCCACATTTTAGGTGCTCACAAGGTCGCTTCGCGAAAAATAGACATTTTGTGTGGCTTCTGTAAAAAGACAAATTTTGGTGCTAAAATAAAACTCTCCATGAAACATGTTTTTGTCATTTTTACACAACCCACAAAACATGTGGTTTTTTCGTGAAGAACTTGACGACCTCGATAACACTCTCGTTTAAGCGGTCGAAACATGCACTGGCCATGCAAAGTCATGTTTCCTCCGGCCCGAGCCAACCAGCAAAGGCTGTATCACCAAAGGCATGAGAGGAGTGCAAGGAGGTTGTGTGACCCTTCGTGTTTTGAACACCCACGCTACCACCGACATCACATTGTTTCCACGTGTTGGCACCTGTTCGTTCATGGCAGTAGTTGAACACTTTTCTGGTGCCTCTCATACCAACACGCAGGTGGTACAGTTGTGGTGGTACACTCATTTTAGTCGAAGATCGGGGAAAACAAAGAGAAGGTGAAAGCTAGTAACGACGGAGGAAGACACGTGTGGGAGGCGAATGCAGGTGTTTGTCCGTGCAGATCAGTGGTCCCCACGCACAAGTGTGATGTGCTCTATATACGCATCCCGACCTAAAATTTGGACCACTAGTCTAATCCATTTTTGGATTAAATACATAAATAGAAATATTGGTTTCGATGCACATTTTTTTAGGTCTTGGTAATTTTTTTTGTAGTCCTATATATTAAGAAAAATCACTGACACATACATTGAGTTGTAACTTTGTTCGTAGTTTGTCTATATCTATGATTTTTCTCAATTTAATCCCACATATAGTTTGTAGTCTACGTGTAATAATAAGCTCAATCACGCACGTGGTAATTTTTCTTGAGTTACAACTCAATGTCTATGTGTGTGATTTTTATTTAAAACGGTAAGCATCCATAAAAATGTCTATGTGTGATATTTCCTTGTGTGTGAATCACACATATAGACACTGAGCTTAGAACAATTCATCTATTTACACATGGGGACATCATTTTACTTGATGTGTGGAACAACATATGATGCTTTGCGCGCCATTCAGCCATACAACTTGAAACCGACTGTTTGGGTTAAAAATCCCTCCGATAAAGGTGCCGGATGATTCATTGTTTACAGAGGTGAACTGCTACTATGTACGGAGTTTGGGAAACAAACGTGTCTCGTGTTCCCCGATTGTCGGTTACGTGCCTACTACTATGGGATCAAAGGTTCTATAGATTGCGATGAATTGATACAATCCATCTAAGCTAGTAGTTTGATACTAATCGAAATGATTGGAATGAAGTGTACACTTTAGGAACTTGACACCGTCGACAGCACTCTCGTTTAAGCGGTCAAAATGTGCCCTGGTCATGCAAAGTCATAGTTTCTCCGGCCCGAGCCAACCAGCAAAGGCTGTATCACCGAAGGTATGAGAGGAGTGCAAGGAGGTTGCATGACCGTTCGTGTTTTGAACGCCCACGCTACCACCGACATCGCGTTGTGTCCATGTGGAGGCACCTGGTTGTACTTTTTTTTTCCATACGACTCCGCGAGCCGGGTTCCATTATCAGAAGACAACAGAACAATGTTTTACCAAGCATCCAACACAAACAAACCAAAAAAAACAACAAAAGAGAAACTGACTAGTGAAAGTCAACCCAATCCACCTCAAGGGAGATCAGACGACCGCCACAAGCCAGCCCAATCCTCCGGCACCTGGAAGTTTTTAAGAACACATAGCTACAAATCCAACAAAAGGACAACCCAACAGCCCCATGTAAACTTCACTTTTTTCTACAACAGTATCAAACAACCCGGGAGGTCCTCCGAAAGGAATAGTTCCTGCACTTAGTTCGCAGGGTCATCATTAGCCACTTCATCTCCTTTCTCGATCCGTAGCGTAGTAGCCCGTCGTGCCATGTCATGAACCTTAGTAGCCATGCTCTGCAGCCTATCAAGGCCCTCCATCAGAATCCCACTGTCTTGTTCAGACTGTAAACCTGTCCAATAACGCAAAAACACACACATGTAACAAATCAGACCCAAAGGAGAGGACGGAAGCTTCCCCTCGAAACACGCACGATTCCTAGTTTTCTAAATTGCCCAACAAAGAGCAGCAATACAAATTATGTGAAAATTAGATCCAAAGGGAAGAAATTCCACAATCCACTAGAAATATTGAGTGAAACACGTTGGTCTAGAGCGCGCTCCTATCAACCCAGCAACACAACTCCACATATAAGCCGCAGCAGGGCAACTGAAGAAAAGATGATTGATCGATTCTTTCATAGGACAAAAACTACACACATAACTACCAATCCATTTTCTCCTCTTCATATTATCTTTTGTAGCAATTGCATTATGCCAGATAAGCCATAGCCAGATTTTAATTTTTAGAGGCAACTTAGCTTTCCATAACTGCCTAAAAGATCTATCAGGACCAACATCAGAGATTTTATTGTACAATGATTTAATAGAGAAAACCCCAGATTTGGTATACTTCCATTTAGGTTTGTCCATTTCATTATTTAACCTTAAATGAGACAGTGTGCCCCTAATCTCCTGCCAATGGGCATATAACCTGGGAGAAAGCCATCTTCTAAAAGTAAGAAACCAACCCAGATCATACATCTCTCTGACTGTTCCAGATTGTTGATTACAAACATCAAAAAGTTCAGGAAATTTTTCATAAAGGGAAAAATCCCCAACCCACTGGTCATGCCAGAAGTCAGTTTCCCTTCCACCACACACTTCCATTTTTCTCCCAGACAAATATATCTGTTTGATTTTAAGTAGGTCCTTCCAAGCAGCAGAATCATTTTGCTTAGCCCTGATTCGCCAGATACCATGAGAGATCCCATATTTCAATTTGACAATCCTTTGCCACAAACCATTTCCAGCCTCCAGCTTCCACCACCATTTACACATGAGACAGATATTGAAAAGCTTTAAATTCTTAACACCTAACCCGCCTTTCTTTTTTGGTCTACATATCAAGGACCATTTAACCATATAATACTTCTTTTTTTCACTCACCCCTTCCCAAAAGTACTTCCTAATGATTTTGGTATATTCCTCTAGGCTAGTATCAGCCATGAGATACATGGACAAATGGTAAATGAGTAGACTGCTCAAAGAAGAGTGAATAAGAGTGAGCCTACCCCCAATCGAGGATGTATTACCTACCCAACCTTCCAATTTTTTCCTAAGTTTATCTGCCAAAGGTTGCAGATCCGCCACATGAAGCCTAGTACCACAAACAGGGACACCTAGGTACTTGATGGGCCAACTACCAAGCTGATAGCCAAACATTTTCGCATATCTCAATCCTTTCTCACTATCCTCCTTTACCAACATGATTTCACTTTTGTTAAAATTGATTTTTAAGCCAGACATAGCTTCAAACATGTACAAGATTAGTTTTACATGTCTCAAATGGTCCACATCATCCTGAATAAACAAGATGGTATCATCTGCATACTGTAAAATGGCAACACCCCTATCAATCAGATGAGGTACAAGTCCAACCACCAGCCCAGCACATTGTGCCTGAAAGATCATTTTAGCCAAACCTTCTACAACAAGATTAAACAAGAAAGGAGAAAGAGGATCACCTTGCCTTACTCCTCTATGGCTACCAAAATCAGCCCCCCTCTTATCATTGATTTTAACACAAAGAGTACCATTTTTCAACAATTTACTGATCAACTAGCACCAGAGATCACTAAAACCTTTCTATGAAACACACTTAAGCAAATACCCCCAGTCTACTTTGTCATAGGCTTTTTCAAAATCAATCTTCAAAACCACCCCTTGACAATTTTTCCTACGAGATTCATGTAAAATTTCATGCAAAGACATAACCCCATCCATAATGTTTCTACCTTTAATAAAAGCAGTTTGGCAACTAGAGATTAACTTGTCCATAAAAGGTTCAACCCTAATAGTAAGAACTTTAGTGATCAATTTGTACAGAACTTGTAACAAACAAATAGGTTTGTATTTAGAAATAATGTCAGCATCAGGAGATTTTTGGAGTAGGATAATCATCCCAAAATTAATCCTAAACAAATCCAAATTACCAGAGTGCAAATCCCTAAACATGGACATAATATCAGATTTAATAATCAACCAGCAAGATTGATAGAATTCAACAAGAATTCCATCAGGGCCAGGAGCTTTATTTTTCACCATAGAATCTAAAGCACATTTAACCTCATCTTCAGAGAAAGGTCTATCTAAAGCAATATTATCCTCATTATTCAACTTTTCATTATCAGACCAAACACCAGGATCTAACCCCAACAAATCACCTTCTCCCTCACCAAACAACACTTCATAAAAATTAGTAGCATGCAAAAGGAGATCAGAGGTCCCCTGGATAACCACATCATCACACTTTAGAGAAAACATCATATTTTTCCTTTTCCTACCATTAGCAATTCGATGGAAATAAGCTGTATTATTATCCCCCTGCAACAACCACTTAGCACTAGATCTACTGAACCAGAACTTATCTTCTTCTTCATACAAATGCAGCAATCTAAGTTGAATAAAGGTTTTCCTTTTAAATTGCTCACTAGATAACAAAACATCTTCTTCTAGATTTTCTAACACTTCTAATTCCAACAAAAGGTTTTTCTTCTCTCTGATAAACTGGCCCCTCACATTAATCCCCCAACCTTTCAAACTTTTTTTTGACCATTTTAAGTTTATGTTGAACCAGACTAATACTATCAGACAGTCTACAAGGTGAATTCCAATCGGCCTGCACCCTGTCCAGAAACTCAGGATGATCCAACCAGATTTTCTCAAATCTAAACTCCCTGGAGATATTCCTAGACCCTTCACCAGTATCAACCACCAAGGGGTTGTGGTCAGACATGAATCTAGGAATTTTCCTAACCTGAGTCAAAGGAAACAAATCCTCCCATTCACAATTAACCAGAATCCTATCAAGCTTTTCCAAAGTGGGAATACGATGGTTATTAGACCAAGTAAACTGACTCCCAGAAAAGTGAATCTCTCTTAGAGCATACGTGTTAATGATTGAATTGAAAATATTAGAAAAATTTGAGCATGTCCCAGGTCTTTTTTTCTCACAAGCCAACCGAATAATATTGAAATCACCCCCAATCAGGGTAGGAATTTGCAAGTCTGCACAAACTCCAGCAAACTCTAACAGGAACAACTCCTTATCACTAATTTACGCAGCCCCATAAACAATAATGAGGAACAACTCCTTCAACAACTTACTATCAAACACTCTGGCTTTAATGAAAAAATGATTTATGATTATGTTAAGGACTTTAAATCTGGAGGATTTAATGCGACAAACAATTCCACCAGATTTTCCCATTGAGGGGGACCAAAGCCAAGTGAAACATCGATCAGGATCAAACTTTCTGCACATAGAATAATCAAATTTTTTCTTCATGGTTTCCTGGAGCCCAATAAAATCAAGACCATAATCCACAATCATATCTCTAAGGCAAAAAGAGAAACCCTTCTTCCCCACTCCCCTGCAATTTATTATTAAACCAATCATGTGTATTTGTTATTTCTAGCTCTCAGCCTTGGACCAGACAGAATATCACACTAAAGGTGATTTTTTTCAATCAAACTAACTTTTTTAGTACCACCAAGGGATACCCCACCAGATTTCTTAACAGATTGTTTAATATTTTTTCTCATATGTTTTGTTTTCCTTGAAATGACTGGAGTAAACTGATCATCAGAAAACCCATCACTACCATCACACACACTATCCCTCTCTAGTTCACTTGTAATCACACCCTCATCCTTACTATAGCCACTAGATTCCTCAAAAGAAACACAATTTTTCTTAAAGTCCAAATTATTTCTAGCATTTTCTAAATCTTTCAGCAAATGGACAGTAGACAGTGATAATTTTGACACATCAACACCAAACTCCAGAGCTCTATCAACAATCTCATTATCACTTAAAGCAGAGAAAGAATTAGCAGAGGCAATAATTTTGTTACATGCATTATCCCTTGCACTGATATGTTCTATGGCTCTAGTCAGAATAGGCAAATTAGCCACACCTGAAGCCTCCTGGCACTTGTCCTTAGGGGGATAGGCTGCTCAGGAGTAGGAATGGTTGGCACAGAGGGCCTAACCAAAGAAGAAGAATTATAAACCTCAGTCACATCAGATGGCAACTCAGTAATTCTTATAGTTGAAGATTACACAACAAGAGGATGTGACTTTTCCTCAGAAAGACCATCACTGTCAGAAGAAAGATCCATCCTAGAATCATATTCACTCCCCTGAGGCGATTCCACCACTGGTTCTAGATTCCCACCAGTCAACTGAGACAAGTGTCGCCTCTACTCCACCTTTTTGTCACTGCTTGTTTCCAGAATCTGTTTAAGAAATTCCTCATATGACAACTCATTCTGCAAAGGTTCATCTTGGTTTTCAACCACACCAGGAGCCAAAATTCTTGGTCTCTTGATGAACTCCACATACTGCGCATAGTAGTCCACAACAGGTGCAATAGAGGTAGTTGCCCTTGAGGAGGACCCAGAATCAATAATACAACCCTCAGGTAAAAGGCCTTTCTCACGCAGCACATGTTCCAGGGAAGGAGCACCTGGTTGTACTTGGCAGAAGTTGAACACTTTTCTGGTGCCTCTCATGCCAACACACAGGTGGGACAGTTGTGGTGCTACCCTCATTTTAGTCGAAGATTGGGGAAAACAAAGAGAAGGTGAGAGCTAGTAGCTGCTATGGTTCTAGCGAAGGAAAAGGAAAAAAGAAAGGCAGATCTATGGAGGAGGAGAACGTGTGAGAGGAGAATGCAGGTGTTTGTGCCAGCGGATCAGTTCGTGGTTACCGCTCACCAGTGTGATGTACTCTATATATGCATTTCTGAACTGAACGGGCAGTTGGTGGAGCAGTACATCACGATCAAGGCTTCTTCAATGTTCACATGGTTGATGGTTGATGTCCAGGACAAAAGGTCAGGGTGTCTCACTATATCTACTACTACAAAGCGCATGATCCTTCAGCCAATTCATTGTCAGTTATACTAAGTTGAATGAACCCCCTCATCTCACACAAAAGTGGGGAAACTAAAAGGTTTGTTGTCTTCTGTAACTCTAGAAAACTGTTTTGCTCTCCAAGTGGAAATAGTCAAAGATCGGGGAAAACAAAGAGAAGCTGAAAGCTAGCTGCTACGGTCCTTGTGTTTTCAGGAACATGACTATTGTCAATTGTAACTCTCACATCTCCAAGTTGCCTTGCGGTCTGAGAATCTTGAACATATAAGACAATTTTGCAAGTAGGCATGGATATAAAATTGTGCAGGTAGCTCTGGTTACAACAGTTTAATCAGTTTGCGTGTGTTGCTACAGTTGCAGGTCTGATAAACACCATCGGAAGGATCATAAGCAGAAGCATTGAGCGGGTAATAAACTCTGTCTTTTCACGCTTAATTTACTCTTGTTTTCGCCTGTTTATACAACAACATATTGCATTCATACGGCTAAACAAGATATGGTGCCATGTTTATTCATGGTGCTGAAACGACATGTTATGTGGCGATGCACCCTCAAAACTAGGGGATAACTGGTACTCTCTCCGTTCAGAAATATAAGACGTTTTAGATTTGTGAATCGAATGTATCTAGGCGTGTTTTAGTGTATAGGTTTGTATAGGTTTGGAGCGAACCTATACACTAAATGTCGTCTAGATACATAACCTAACTTAAATTTTGGAACGGACAGAGTATAAATAAAACTTAAGTAAAAACTTAAAAGACGAATGTAAGTTTTAAACTTAAACTGCGGCATTATTGTTTTACAGAATCTCAAACTTGTTTCATGCTGACAAACATATGTTCACTATAACTTGATCGATCTACGCATGAGGATAACATTGTATTTGATGTGTGGAACAGTGCTGCTCTGCATGCTCGAACAACTTGGAACCGACAGTTTGGGTTAGAAATTTCCCTCCGATTAAGGCACCAAATGAGACATTGTTTACGGAGGTGAACTAAAAAGTCAGGGAATGAGTTAAAGGAGCCGCGTGTTCTCCGATCGTCTGTTACGTGTGCCTACTACCATGGGACCAAGGTTCTATAGATTGCGATGGACGGATGCAATTCATCTAAGCTAATTTTATACAAGTCCGAATGTTTGGTATGGGATGGAGTACAATGCAGAAACTTGAGACCCTCGATAGCACCCCCGTTTAAGCGGTCGAAACGTTTACCCTCTGGCCCGAGTAAACTAGCGAAGGCTATATCACCGAAAGCATGAAAGGGATCCAAAGAGCTTGCGTGACCGTTCGTGTTTGGAGCGCCCACGACACCACCGACACCACAATGTATCTCTGGAGTGGCACCTCAGACTCCATGGCGGCAGTTCAACACATTTCGGATGCCTCCCATGCCAATACGCAGGTCAGCAGAGCCTCCCCGGTTAGGCTCGCCCCTAGCATAGCATGGACTTGGTGACACCCTCTTATGGCTCGGTGGTATGACGGCTCATGCTAGCTACTCGTTTTGGTCAGAGAACGGGAAAAGCAAGGCGGGGGAAAGCTATCTGCTGCGGTTCTCACCAAGAAATAAGGAAAACAAAAGGACTTATGGAGAAGGAGAATGTGCGGGAGGCGAATGCTGGTATTTGTGTGAGCACATCAATCGGTCACTAGTGTGATGTGCTCTATATATGCTCATCTATTGAACAACGGTTGGTGGGGCAGTACACGATGAAGGCTTCTTCAATGTTCACATGGTTGATGCTTGATGCACATGACACAAGGTCCCGGTGTCTCGCTCCAATTAGGGTGTGTTTGGTGATCTGGGTTGGCAATCTTACCTCATACAAGTTGAGTGTAGCTATGCCCACCATATACAGGTGTGCTAGTTGTGTTACATTTGGTAGGCCGGGTGAGATGAGCCGAGCTCCGTTTAGATCCTGTTTGGTGTGGTTGTATGACTTGAGCCATGCTACACAAAAACAAAATGCAATCAGGTCCCTGAGAACACAAAAAAAGCAATCAGGTTCGGATCGGACTTCGGCTTTGCTTTCGGCAGGCTCTGACGCCGCCACGCTCCACCGCTGGAGCCTCCATGCTCCACTGTTGGCGTCGTCGCGCTCCACCGATGGCACCTCTGCGCCGAGCTGCCGCCAGGAGGCCGCGACGAGCTGCTGGACGAGGCTGGGAGATGCGGCGGCGCCGGAGCCCGGACGGAGGCCGGCGGCGAGCTAGAAGAGATGCGGCGGCGGGGCAGAGGAGAGCTGTGGCGGCGGGGCAGAGGAGAGCCATGGCGGCGCGGCGGGTGAGGCTGAGCTCCTCCTCGCGCGACCTACTGGTAGTGCTCGCACGGGTGATGCATGGGAGAGGCTAGCCCTGCTGCTGGTGCTCGTGCGGGTGGAGCAGGAAGAGACGGCGTGGCCTGCCGCTGCTCCATGGCCCGTGATGAGCTCGGGGCAGGGTCGTCGCGGTGGTGAGAAGGAGGCGTGCGGGGGGAGGGGGGATGTGAGAGAAGGAGGCGTGCAGGCCGGAGACCCCTCGCGGGCTGGACCGTTTTTTCGAGATGAACTCAGCACTGCCGAGTTGTGAAGCTCGATTTGAGCTTCACAACCGGGGCAGCGCTGAGAGGCTGTTTCGGTACGAGGTGGGCATAGTCCGATGTAGCGGACCCGATCTACCAAACAAGAAAAGATGGGGTAAGGTGAGATTTTCTGGGTTGCGTGGTCTATCAAACACACCCTTAGAGTATCTCCAGTCAATCCCTTCCGGAACGGAAGACCCTTTTTAGCGTCGGATGGCAAAAATCGTCCTAGTCACATCCAGAGGAGACCGTTTTCGGCCAGAAAAGGCCGATATTTATCAGGCGAACTCGGTGTACCCTTAGCCACTACTGGCCCTCTCTCCTCTCCATGCCCATCTTTTTCTCTCTCCCACACCCACAAACCGTGCGCGCCTAGCACGCCGCCGCGCCCACCCCGCCGCCGCCCCTCGCGCCGCAGACGGAGAAGGGAAACAGAGAAGGGGCACGCCCAACACGCCGACACCACCGCCGCAATGCGAGGGCGTGCACGTCGGCGCATGCGCCAACGACGGCGACGACTCACCTTGCTTCTCCTCGTCGCTCCCATGCGCACCGGAAGGAGCGGCCGTCAACCGCACGTACACAGAAAGGAGCGGCTGGCAAAGCGGAGGCAGCGCGCGAAGCGGAGGCGGGTTTGTCTACACGAGCGCGGCGTTTGGCACCCCCCGACGAAGCATGAAGCGAGCATTGGTAGCGTTGGTCGTGCCTCTGCTCGTCGCGGCGTGGCCGTGCGTCTGTCTGACGACCTTGAGTACCTCCTCGGCCTCGCCGTCTATACCCCGCCGCAACCCGTCTCGATGCTTCCGAACACCCGCGTCAGCACGAGTCTGCACGAGCGCAACGATCGGCCCCCGACGAAGCACCAGAGCCACCGGCCAGTATGACAGCCGGCGCACGGACGTGTCTGCACGAGCGCGTTCTGGCCCGCACGTCCGTCGTCATCGTCGCGGCAGATCGTGTTCTGGTCACGTGTCGGCGTCATCGTGGAGCGTTGGGGGGCGCACGTCTCGGGAAAATCTGGCCCTAAGAGCCAAAATTCTGCTGGCGCAACACCATCCGGCTCAAAAAAACGCCTACACCTCCTGAGGGGCACAACGTCAGCGCAATCTGTTATCAGTTATACTAAGTTGAATGAACCTCCTCAAGCTCCCACAAAAGTGGAAAAAGTAAAAGGTTTACTATCGTCTAAACTTTACAGCTCCAACAGACTCATTGCTTAGGTCCAGTGCAAACTTGCAAACATTTTGCACACAGATGAGCTGTTCCGAATTCTCAAGGCACCGGCGGCACGTTGTATTCCAATGAATACCCATGATTTTGAGCAAATATTTTTTAACTACCGGTAATCTACTGGCCCATAGCGGCATAGCCCATATAGAATACAGCCCAAGCGGGCACGTACGCACACACTCAGGTCTCAGGCTCGGTGCCTCGGTCTCTCCTCGCTAGCATCGTACACGCGCACGCATCCGTTCCAGCGTTCCTCGGTTCCTCTCGCTCGACTTCGACTCACACGGCGGAACAGGCGGAGACGGCGTGGGCAACCTAGCAGGCTAGGCAGCGGCGCGGCACGGCGCGGCAACGCACGGCACGGCACGGCACGGGACGGGCGCCCTGCGGCAGCAAGTCAGGCACCGCGAGCCGCGAGGTCCGTGCAGCGCAGCGGAGCAATGTATTCCTCACTACAGCTCACAGCCTCACACTTGATTTCTAATTCCTCTTAGTTTTTTCAGATTACAAGTATTAGATTAGTTGTTTAGGAGATTAGATTAGATGTTTAGGAGAATTGATTTCAGGCTCAATCTAGCAGATTAGCATTTAGGAGCAGTTCCAGATCTAATTTCTAGATGCCAATATGACAACATGCCATTACGGCCAGATGCAAGCTTTTAATTGTCTAATTTTAAGAATTTTCCCTTTGCTAGATGAAGAAGAAGAAGAAGAGTGTTGTTGGCAGTGCCATATCTGTATTGTGGGAAAAATCTGCTAAAGCAAAAAAGACCAATGAAACATCCACACCAAATCAATGAGCTGTTGCATCGAGTACTTCTAATGTTCAGTCTGCAATTGCCACTAGTGCAAGCACCAGATGCAGAAGGTGAGCTAGAGAGAAGAGGCGCAACCCCAACCCCAATTATAGAAGGTGAGCCAGAGAGAAGAGGCGCAACCCCAGCCCCAATTGTAGAAGGTGATGAAGCAATTGATGAAGAGGTTGAATCAACACAAGTAGATTTGGAGGCGCTCGAACATGATCCTGGGAAGCGGATTCCCATCTCAAGGTATGCCGTTAATGACCAAGATGGAGTAAGAAGGAGGTACATTCAGATGGGGCCATGTCAACCGAGGAATCATAAGTTTGAGTTTTTAGATAAAAGTGGAAGGGATCGTCGCTTTTGTCGTGCTTGGTTCAAAGAATATCCGTGGATTGAGTATAGTGTGGAAAAAGATGCCGCTTTCTGCTTTATTTGCTATTTGTTCAAGGATAAAATAAAATGTCCCGGTGGAGATTCATTTGTCAATCCTGGGTTTAGGAATTGGAATATGAAACCGAGACTGAAGAAACATGAAGGACAAGTTAGTAGCGCTCATGCCGAAGCTCAAGAGAAATTTGATATGTTCACTACACCAAAAGCATCAATCCAGGAGTCTCTTGCTTCAAACACCTCACAATACAAGACTTTGTATAAGCTTCGTGTGACATGGACACTTAAGTGCTTGAGGTTTCTATTGCGCCAAGGATTGGCATTTAGAGGACATGATGAAAGTGAAGACTCACTAAATAAAGGAAATTTCCTTGAGCTTTTAAATTGGCTAGCAGGAAATTTTGAAGAGGTTGACAGGGTGGTGCTCAATAATGCTCCACGAAATTGTAGGATGACTCATCATAATATACAACATGAGCTCATAAGTTGTTGTGCACAGTTGACTACTAAACTAGTCATGGAAGAACTTGATGGTGGTCATTTTGCAATACTTGCAGATGAGTCTAGTGATGTGTATCAGAATGAACAATTGGCTGTTTGCTTGCGTTATGTTGATAAGAAAGGAAGGTTAGTTGTAAGATGTCTTGGTCTTACTCATGTTGAAGATACTACCTCTTTGATACTTAAAGGTGCAATTCAACAAATGCTTATGAAGTATAATTTGACCTTTGCCATGGTTCGTGAGCAAGATTATGATGGAGCTAGTAATATGAAAGGTAATGCTAATGGGCTAAAAAAACTTATTATGGATGAGTCTCCTTCTGCCTATTATGTTCATTGTTTGCCGCATCAACTACAGTTAACTCTAGTTGCTGTTGCTAAGGAGAGTGGTGATTGTACTTGGTTCTTTCAACAACTTGCATACTTGTTAAATGCTCTTGGCATGTCTTGTAAAAAAATGAGAATGCTTCGGATAGCTCAGACAGAACTAATTGATGCATTGAAATTGGAGGAAGTAGAAACAGGGAGTGGACTCAATCAGGAAATGGGTTTGGTAAGGCCATGTGATACACGTTGGGGCTCTCACTTTAGAACTATGAGCCGTGTCATATCTATGTATGCTGCAATACGACGAGTGCTCGTGAAGATTGGAAAAGAGTACCATGGTGCGGAGGCTCAGGAGGCTCTAACAGCGTTGACATCATTTCGATCATTTGAGTTTGTTTTGATGGCACATTTGATGCAAGAAATATTTGGATACACAGATGATTTGAGCACAGCTTTGCAAGCAAAAGAGCAAGATATTGTTCATGCTATTGAGGTACTTTATGTCACAAAGTATTACTTGGAGTGCTTGAGGTCTGATCCTGGATGGGACGATTTTCTTATAAATGTCACATGTTTTTGTACCAAACACAAGGTCACAGTTGTTGATATGGAGGGTCCTTACTTTCCTGTTGGGCCACCTAGAAGGGGTTTCTTTAATGGTGCAAAGAATTTCCATCGCTTCCATGTTGATATGTATGTTCGTGTCATTGATAGGCAAATTTCTGAGCTTAATGATAGATTTGATGAGGTAAACACGGATCTATTTTCTTGCATGGCAACATTTACTCCACTTCGTTCTTTCGCTTCTTATGATAAAAAGAAGTTGGTAAAGCTTGCTACAAAGTTTTATGCTAATGATTTCACAAGTGATGAACTTGCAAGACTTCCATGGCAACTAGACATGTATATTACTCATGTGCGTAGAGATGAAAGGTTCAAAAACTTGAAAAATTTATGTCAGCTTTCAGTTATGCTTGTGGAGACAAACAAGCATGAACAATATTTTGTTGTTTACAAGCTTCTTAAGTTGGTATTGATTCTACTAGTAGCTACTGCAAGTGTTGAAAGGGTTTTTTCCTCGATGAACTATGTGAAGAATAAGCTAAGAAACAAAATAGGTGATGAATATTTGAACAATTGTTTTGGTTACATTTGTTGAGAGAGAGTTCTTCAATGAAGTAAAAGATGAGGATATCATCAATCTCTTCCAACAAGGCGATCGAAGAGTTGTGCTGTGATTTGTAAGATGAAATGTGATCAAGGCTTCAATCAAGAGGTAATGCCTCGATGCGAAAATGTTTTGTACTAGTGTAGTAGATTGGTACTTTGTAGTTATTACGAAATTATTGTCTTATCTCTTATGATTTATGAATTGTGGATTCAGTGAAAATTTGTTCCTGTCCTATACTATTTTGTGCTAGTGCTATCAATTTTCGTAGTTCATATTGTGCATTGAAACCAATTTTTTTGTATAATGAATACCCGCTAGCCATTTCCTGGAGCCGCCACTGTCTCAGGGTATGTCAATCCGTTGCCATAACTATATGCCAGAAGAATAATTGATTTCTTTTCGTGAACAGGAAAAATACATGAACATTTCAGTAAACACGGTTCATCCCTGTGTCATCGTGGCAAGCCTTTCCAGTAACAGGAATAGTGGTCTAGCGTCAACGGTAACTCTCAAATCTCCAAGAGGTCTTGCGATATGAGAATCTTGAACAAATATAAGATAATTTTGCAAGTAGCCGTGGATAAAAAATTGATCATGTAGCTCTGGTTGCAACAGTTTCTGTGTGTTGCTACAACTGCAGCTCTAATGAACGCCATGAGAAGAATCTTAAGCACACTAGTAGAAAACAGGTCTCTAGTCTCGGTTTATAAGGGCCTTTAGTTCCGGTTACACAACCGGGATTAACGAATCAGGGCTAGAAGTCAAACCTTTAGTCGCGATTCTGTTACAAACCGGGACTAAAGTGCCTCCACGTGGCCTGTATAGTGCGCTGGGTTGGAGGATCTTTAGTCCCGGTTCGTAACGTGAACCGGGACTAAAAGGTCTTTGCCGCGGCAGGAGATGGGGTTTTAGGGTTTTGTGTTTTCCTTTTTATTTTGTATTGTGTGTTTAATTTTTTTATTCGTTTACATTTCAAACAAGTTTTCATATACATACACGACGCTACTACATAGTGTACACGCGGATACATATATAATATAATTTCTCACTAGTAGAAACCAGACCATTAGCCCCGGTTCGTAAGGACCTTTAGTCCCGGATTGCAAACCGGGACTGCCAAAGCGAGACTAAAGATCCGGCCTTTAGTCCCAGTTCTGTTACGAACCGGAACTAGAGGTCCACCACGTGGCCCCGCGAGCCGCGCTAGGCTAGAGGACATTTAGTCCCGGTTCGCGGGACTAAAGGGTGGCTGTCGCGGTAGCGTTTTGGGCCATTTGGCTGCCGCGGCAAGAGATGGAGTTTTAGGGTTTTGTGTTTTTCTTTTCATTTTAAGTTTTTTGTTCAATTATTTTTCATTCTATGTTTTCATTAGAAACAAGTTTTCGTATACATATAAAACGCTACTACACAGTACTTGTACACGTTGATGCATATATAATATAATTTCTGTTACAAGCATACATGCATGAAGGTCGATCATTACATGGAGTCCCAACCGGGTCCAGATCCTGTCTATTTGATTACAATGAGATCATTACATAGATACTTTAGGGTCTATCTAGAGAGTATTCTCCGTATGGGTCTATGATATCGTCAACAAAAAATCCAGCCAATTCCTCTTGGATTGCTAGTAGGTGGTCCTGTGGTAGGAGCTTGTCCCGCATCGTGCCCAACTATAAAGAAGGAGAGCATATGAATTAGACTCAACACAACTTTTTGTAATAAAAATAAAGGGTGAATATATTGTTTACTTACTCGAACAGTTTGCAAGGGCTTCTCAGTAGTGATGTGAATGAACTCGCACACGTAGAATCCACATAGATTAGTCCCCCGTAGCTGCCTCGCGGCCTTTACAAGAATAGAATTCAATCAAATAATAACTCTAGCATGATAAATGTACATAAACTAGAAATAAATAGATGCGCGAACCTAGCTTGTACTACTTACCGAGACCGATTTAAAAAATAGCTCCTCACGCCATTGATCGCATACCTTGTTTTTGAACCGTGTCCAAACACTACCCGAAAAAGAAATGAATGTATGAGTTAATAACTATTTGATATCCCAGAAAATGAACGAAAGAAACCGATATAGTGTGATAATGGTTGAAATTACCTATGGAGCATATCGATAATGCTACGGTACTCTTCCATGTCTTTGTTTAGTGAGTCCATGATGTGAACTCTTCCCAAGTCAACTGAAATGCTTAGAAGAATCTAGTGGTAGCTACGCAAGGTTTACATACGTTAGTAACTCATTTACACTGCACATCGAGTAAGCAAAAGTTAATGTGTACAAGAACTCACTTGCTGGAGTGGTAAGGAAATAGTATTTCATTACAGAAATGCTGGTTCATGAGAAACCGGAGCAAGTTTTGCTCGGTCTCCAGTGGCTTATCCTTTAGCACAGCTCCATTAACTCGATGTGGGTCAATGAACCCAAATCCATTGATAGCCTTTCTTTTACATTCGAGAATCTTCAATGGGCATCATTATATATAGCGTACAAAAGAATATAGTGAGTATACTTACCGGCAATAAATTGAACAAGCTGAGATAGAGACTTAATTACATAAATAAAGTAATCACTTACAAACAATAGCAACTGAGGATAGATTTGTCGAGTTCCTTTAGATTGAATAACTGAAATAATTCTGTAAATTCAATAGGGACCTCATCTTCAGTGAAGTAATGCTCTTTTCGAACTTTTGCTATGAGCCAATATCGCTCTTCTTTTGATACTTTCATGTACCATTCATGCAATCATCGCATTTTTGTTGGCATATCCCGAAGCCTCTCAGAATTGACCAGAGGCTCCCCGTGAATAAATTTGGGTGCTACCTCAGCCTTGGGCATATGATCGCCGTGAATAATGTCATGAATAGACATATTACATTGCTCGGCCAATATCTTAGCCGTTTCCATATCCATAGGTTCTCCCCCATATAGTTGAGGTTCGGGTATGTACACCTGGAGCGGGGGGATCGATTGATTTGCTTGTTTCCCCAGCCGGGGAACGTCTCTTTTGATTCTTCCACTACCACTCGATTGTTTCGCTTGTTTCCCCAGCTGGAGAACATCCATTCTGATGCTGCCACTACCACTCGATTGTTTTGCTTGTTCCCCCTGTTGGGGAACGTCTTTTGTGATGCTTCCTCTACCACTTGATCTCTTCTGTTTTAGTGTCTTCTGAAGACATCGTGTACAGCCATCTGGCGCATTTAACTGAGCTTGGGATGGTTGCGTCAGTAATTTCCTAAAGTGCTCCTTGGTTTCCGGTTTTATTTGGACCTCTGGCTCAAGTTGTTTCTTTTTAAAATGCGCATTCACTTCGGCCCGTATGACCGTATTGGTCTCCTTATCATTCAGGTCGTAAGCCCTCTTGGGAGGAACTGGCGATACTCTTGGGAGGGGCGACAACTGTCGTTTTGTGCGTCGGTTGTCGCTCGACGGAGTGGCGCTATTCTTCCGCTTTCGGCCCTTTGTGGGTGGAGGCGGCTGTGTAGATTGAGATGCACTCGTGTTGAGGTCATGGATTGGACTTGGAGGTGGTGGACTTTTACTGGGAGGAGACGGTGCCCTTGAAGGTGGACTTGGAGGTGGACTTTTACTGGGAGGAGACGGTGGCCTTGGAGGTGATGGATTATTTCTCGATGGAGAAGGTGGCCTTGGTGCCGAGCCTGGAAACTTGATGTATTCCTTTTTCCAAAGAATGAAGCCACTCGTGACTTCTCGCAGTGTCGTTTCCCCTTCACCTCCAGGGAAGTCAAGCTGTAGTGACTGACACAGCGGTTGAACTTCATCCACATCAACACGAGCATAGCCAGCTGGAATCAGATTGCAATGGTAGGTCGCTCCCGGTGCAGAAGGTAAAGCAAAGCCGACTGCCACCTTCATGGATATGTTCTTCAGTTTAACATGCAGCTCACAACTAGTCTTCTCCTTAATTGCATCCACGGGGTACACATCCATCGTTGCATCATTACCGTGGCCCTCCATGGAAGCCACACTTCTTTTCCGTTGCAATGGGTCGACCGTACTATCTGGTGCAGGATCTTGCTGTCGGAGTCCTTTAAGTTCATTAAGCTCCTGCCGATGCTCCTGCAACATGGTTTCAAACCTCGCGAACCGCTCCACATCCTCCTCTTTTTGCCGCTTTGTTTTTCTCGATCGGCTTCTGTATGTGTCAAGGTCCTCGGGAAACCCGATAGCCCATGGACAAGAAGGCCCGAAGCCTCTTGTTCGTCCAGCCTTTTCAGGATTCCCGAGGGCCTTTGTCAGCTCATCGTTCTCTCTGTCGGGAACAAACTTTCCCTCTTCAACCTCTTTTATCACTTTAATAAGATCATTTTTGGGTCTAGCAACTTCTTTGGTTGCAACAATCTCGCCTGTTTCTGGGTCATACGATGCCCCATGCCCGAGTAACCAATTTCTTGACCTCCTGGGCCAACGAGACATAGCTGGAGTGACCCCTTTAGCCTCTAGGTCGGCCTCAGCTTTATCCCACTTAGGCATGGCACTCTTGTAGCCACCTGTGCCCATATGATGGTGATATTTATTTTTGGCTGCATAGCTTATTCTTTTCTGACATTGCCACAGCTCGTGCTGAGTTCTGTTATTCCAGAAATGCGGCCCAGTTATCCTGCTGCATCTCTAGTGGGCCTGTGAATGGAGGAGTTTTTTATTCAATACATAGTTGTGGTACAATCTTTTCTTCCAGTCCTTGAATAGTTCACGCATCTTCTTAGGAGCCCACACCTTGACTTTCCTCGTCATTTTCTGTGTGAGATCATCAGTCTCCAAGACTGGTAGGGTGAAATGTGTCATGAGAGAATTCCACATCGCATCTGTCGCTTTGTCATCTACAAAATTAGCCCCAGCTGGATCCCTTTTCTTTCCTGGCTTATTCCACTCTTGCGTGGTGATCGGGACAGTGTCTCTAACAATCACTCCGCATTGATGTACAAATGCATTCACAGATTCTTTGGGCTCCAACGGTTGACCCAGCGCAGAGACTAAGTCAATGCTAAAACGGACATCAACAGGCAACTTTTGTGCCGGGCCTCTTGTCCTTGTAGAAGATTGGCCGGATGCGGAAGTCTAAGAGAAGAAACATTCATCAGTACATATATACGAATCAATTAGTGCATCTATACTAGTGATCGATCAGTAGAGGCTTTATATACCTCGCTGGACTTTGTTATTATTAAGGTGTTGATACATTGCAAATGTATCTATAATTTTTTATGTTACATGCTTGGTTTTATCCACTTTCTTGTGTTTTGTTCCAACTTTGGAGTACTTTTCATATGATTTCTTGGACTAACCTATTAACAAGAGCCACAGTGTCAGCTGCCTATTTTCTGCTGTTTTTGGTTCCAGGAAAGTCTGAAAATGAATATTCTCGGAATTGGACGGGACAAAAGCCAAAGTGCCTATTTTTCCGGAAGTGATCAAGTGCCAGAATACGAGACGGAGAAGGGCCAGGGAGCCACCACACCACATGGTCGCGCGGCCAGGCCTGACCTGCACCAGGGGGTGGTGTGGCCGCTCTCGACACCCCCTCGGCCTCTCCTTCCGCCTATATATTGCCCTCGGGACGAAAACCCTAAGTGCCCGATCAAAAATCCACGAAAGAGTCTGTAGCCGTTGTCATCTCCATCCCTAGATCGGGAGGGATCTGAAGCTCTTCCCGGCACTCTGCCGGAGAGGGGAATTCACCCTGGAGGCCTTCTTCATCACCATGAAAGCCTCTGGTGTGATGCGTGAGTAGTTCATCCTTGGACTACGGATCCATGTAGTATCTAGATGGCTGGTTCTCCTCCTTTGTGCTTTCATGTGTAGATCTTGTGAGCTCTGTTCATGATCAAGATCATCTATTTGTAATTCTGCATGTTGTGTTTGCGGGGATCCGACGGATATTGAGATGCTATTTCAGATTGATTATTGATTCTATCATGTCTTTGTTATTTGTGATCTTGCATGCTTTCCGTTGTTAGTAGCTATCTTGGCCAAGTAGATGCTAGCAACTCCAAGAGTTAGTATTTATGCTTGATAGTGGGTTCATGCCTCTAGTAATCCGGGGAAGTGAAAGAAATCTCTAAGGCACTAGATGTGCTGTTGCTACTAGGGAGAAAACAACAATCCTTTGTTCATAGAACAATCGTATTATTTACTTTATACGCAGCTCGCAAAGCAATAATCTGTTGCTTGCAACTTAATACTGAAGGGGGTTTGGATGACAACCTGAAGGTGGATTATTAGTCATAGATGCAGTTGGATGGCGGTCTATGTATTATGTTGTAATGCCCAATCAAGTCTCAAAGGAGTCAAGATGATTAGTATATGAATGTATTGCTTTCTCGGTGTTTGTCAATTGCCCCGCTGTAATTTGTTCACCTAGCATCTTATCGATCTTAAGGAGAGCCACCTCTAGTGAACTATGGATCTCGATCCTCTTTTCTTTACATTCAATCTACAATCTTTTACTGCTTTGTGTTTACTTTCTGCAAACTTTTACTTCTTTCCATTCGATACGTTTAATCCCTTGTTTTCCGCAAAACATAGTGAGATTGACAACCTCATCGCAAGTTGGGGACAAAGTTCTGTGGTTGTGTTGTGCAGGTCTCCTCGTTGCTACTAGCACTGGTAGTGCGCCTGCCAAAGCTCAGCTAGGAACACCTTTGAGGTGTTTCCTTGCTCCTACTGATTCGATTAAACCTTGGTTTCATAACTGAGGGAAACTTTCTACTGTGCTCATCATACCTTCCTCTTGGGGTTCCCAACAAGCTCTACATCGACACCGCCATCAAGCAATTTTCTGGGCGCCGTGCATTGATCCATCAAGCGATTTTCTGGCACCGTTGCCGGGGAATCAAGGACATCTTCACAAGGGGAGTCCATCATAACCAATCTCTTTACTTTGTTGTTTTTGTTTTGCTTAGTTTCTTTTTGCTTTGTTTGCTTGTTTTGTTCTTCAAAAACACAAAAAAATTAGTTTTACGAGTTTGCTTTCTTATTTAAAAAAACACAAAAAAATTAGTTCCTTTCTTAAGTTGCCACTATGTCTAGCCTTGCTCCAGTCACTATGTCACCCGAGGAAATGATTTTCACTTTTAAACAAGGAATTGAGGAAAGTTTTAAAGAAGCTTGGTCTAGAATCTCTGATCTACATGAAAAAACTGAGCCTAAAATGACTCAAAACTTGTTCCTTAGTAGTTTTTACCTTGGGATTGCTCTTTGCTATAGATATGCTTTAGATGCTGTTGTGGAAGGAGATTTCCTCCAATGTAATGAGGATGATGCTATTAATGCTATAAAGAAATTGATCCTCACTTACAACATGCCTAGCCAAACTGATATTTCTTTCGCAAAAATATTTGCTAGGATGAACACTCTTGAGGCTAGCACTACTAGCTTAGAAAGTTGCTATAATACGCTTAGGAAGCATCAAAATTATGTTCCATTAAACTCTGAACCATCAAAGTGGTTCCCTACAGTAAAGATTGAGATGAACACCAAAACTTTTCAAGCTCGCTGTGATATCATGTCTGAATTTTGTCTTATGCCCAAAGATATTTATAAATCTCTGAATACTTGGTGGCTCACTGAGGGAGGAAAAGAAATATCTCTTGCTAATAATACTACCATATTACCTCTTGGAATAGCTGAAGGAGTGTTTGCAAAGATCCTTGGGAAAACGATTTCTATTGATTATCTTGTTATTAAATGTGCAGGAAAAGGACAAATTACAGTTGGAAGGTCCCTATTAGAACTCCTTAGAGCAATAATAGATGTGGGAAAGGGGACCATGCACCTTTATTCTCCACCAAACAATCACATTTTCCCAAAGGTTAAGAATAAAAATAAGAGAGGTAAGGGCAAGAAAGTTGGTTTTACTGCTGCTTCTTCATTTAACACTTGATTCTTTCTTTGCTTCTTATGCCTAACTTAAAGGCGTTAAAGAAAAGTACTTATTAGGAGATAACCAAAAAGTTTTAGATGGGTCTTGGAAGTTATTACCTCTGTAATAACCTCTCCTTATCCTTTTTATTTGCTTTCTGTGCCAAGAGTAACCTCTAATGAGAGAGAAGTAATGATTGGGAAAGTTGCTGTCCTGAAACAGATTTTTGCGCTTCACCGTAAAAATTCGTGAGAGAGCTCTGTATGTCGGATTGAGCTGTAATGTTTTGTGATTCTGCCCCAGGTCGTTATCTAACTTTTGTTAGTTCAACACCTTTTGAGTTGAGCAACAGAAGGTCTTCGAAAAAATTTGTCTTTACCTGCTGGTCTGTTTTGACAGATTTCTACCATTTTCTGCATCTGCTTCTTGTGGGTTCCTTTTTGAGTTCTTTTGGGGAATTGAGATTTTTGAGGGAAGTGCTACAGTAGCTAGTGTTCTAATGGAAGTTTATTTGGTATTAAAACTGAACCTTAAGACTTATTTATCTTAAGTGCACTAATGTTGCTAATGAGATTGTGTGAAGTTTTGTATGAAGGAAAATTTTCTGGTGTATGGAAGGAATGAGTAATGAGATGAAGGATGGATTAAAGCTCAAACTTGGGGATGCCACGCGTGTCACCCCAAGAAATATCCAAGAAGTACAAGCGTCAAAGCTTGGGGATGCCCAAGCCATCCCCTTCTTTATCAATAAAAATCCCAGGTTTCTTCCAAACGCTTCATTTTTATTGTTCCATTCACGGTTGTGTTTTTCTTGGAGTGTCTTCTTTTTAGTTTTCGTTTTGGTTTTTCGTTTGCTTTGTTTGCTTAGTTTTCTGAATAAATTGGTTGGATCCCCTCTTTCATACATTCGTTTGCAAATAGTTTGGTTTGGTTTGGAAAAGAGTAGGAAAGTTCATACTTATGTGGTAAAAAGAGCTCGTTTTGACTGTGGCCTACGCTTTGTCATGCCATGACTTGATATTGTTCTAGCTTTATGCTTAGTATTCTTTGCTGTAGCATGACTTGTTATAAACAATTGAGATTGCTTAATGTTCCTTGGATGAATCATGCGTTGTTTTAGCATATTAAAGCATAGTATAGTGGTATTCTCCTTTGATGCTTTATTTGGGTTGACTTGGCGCATGCTCACACCATGTTATTAGTATCTCAAGTCACCATAGCCTTTATGATCCTTTAGTTTTCAACTTGTAGTATAACTTTATTCTTTGATCAATGATGTTTTGTCGCTCTGCATGATTATGGCCATTATTGCTCTCTTAGTTTGTCGCTCCCAGTCTTTTGCTAGCCTCCACAACCAAGTATGAGTTCCACTCATGCATCCAACTCCCTAAAGCAAGTTATTCCAAAGAGTCCACCATACCTACCTACTAGCTTATGCTATTCCAAGTATATTCATGCTTTTGTTTACCTTTCACTTGTTATGAGAAAACTAGTGATTAAAGCTCTCACGACCTTGATGGCACACTTTACTTTACTTGCCCTTAATAAACTTGAACCATTGTGTCTTCTATGTTGTATATGCTTGCACTTATTTGTCGGGGATTAGCAGAACCATGCTTTCATGGGGAACTCTTTCAACATTGAACTTGGTACTTGTACCTAGTTGATATCATGATCTTTTGTATATGGATGTCGTCGGTGTGAAATGAAAGGGGAGCTTGTAAGTCCATGGAGTTATGTATATGTGTTAGAGAAACGCCTGGGCCGCTGGTCTAATCCATGCTGACATGGTGGAAACCTACAGCGTAACCATAGTGAGCTGTCTATGAAGCATTCTTCTTATAAAAAGAGTGTCCTATATTGAGAAAAAAAAGAGAAAAGAAAAAAAAGATACTACGAAAAGAGGAAAGAGAGAAAAAAGCACCATATTCCCATGGTAAATAAGAAGATTGCTGAGATGCTCGTTGTCTGCTTGCCTTGTCATTTTGATATGGGGATTCTTCCGTATCATCGGGCAAGGGGTACCCCGTTGGCGGTTCTCTATGATACACATGTACTTACAATGACAAGAACTTGCCGGTGACTAAACTTGAGTAGCATGAGGAGCGGCCCTCGTATACAAGGAACATGAGATTTCTGACTTATACTTCGTCAAGCATGTACACCATAGTTTGTTCACTTTAACCTTAATCACTTCAAGATGCTTATGTTAGGGGCAATGAGAGCTGAAAGCTATAAGTACCATAATTTTTGGAAGCTCTTTATGAGACTTGAATCCCTACTTCCTTTTACAAAAGGCCTTTCTTCCACCATTATATTGAGTCTCCACCTTCTATCTTTATGCACCTACTTTGAGAGCATAGTGGCCATTCTTAGTTCTATGTGCATTGTCCCAAGACTAGTTGATTGATGCATACTTTGATATTGCTTGTTTTAAACTATTGTATCTAGTCACTCTTATGAACTTTGAAGGTGTCCTATGCATTTATATTTGCTACTCTATTGAGGGACAAGCTGAATACTATTATGCTATGTTTTCTTTATGTGAAACAAACAAACGTCTTGCAAAGCATTGTTATTCATGAATCTTTTGTTTATGACTTTTCATGTTGCATCATAGTTTCTTTTCTTATTGCTAGAACTTTGTCTTTCATTTTATGATTGAAGTACTATGATCCCAGCTTTGACTGTTTTACAACTACTTTGATCAAGTCTTTGATGGTGCATGTCACCTCAAAAATTATTCTTTCTTTTTATCACTTACCTACTCGAGGACGAACAAGAGTTAAGCTTGGGGATGTTGATACATTGCAAATGTATCTATAATTTTTGATGTTCCATGCTTGGTTTTATCCACTTTCTTGTGTTTTGTTCCAACTTTGGAGTACTTTTCATATGATTTCTTAGACTAACCTATTAATAAGAGCCACAGTGTCAGCTGCCTGTTTTCTGCTGTTTTTGGTTCTAGGAAAGTCAGAAAATGAATATTCTCGGAATTGGACAAGACAAAAGCCAAAGTGCCTATTTTTCCGGAAGTGATCAAGTGCCAGAATACGAGACGGAGAAGGGCTAGGGAGCCACCACACCACCTGGCCGCGCGACCAGGCCTGGCCCGCGCCAGGGGGTGGTGTGGCCGCTCCCGGCACCCCCTCGGCCTCTCCTTCCGCCTATATATTGCCCTCGGGACGAAAACTCTAAGTGCCTGATCAAAAATCCACGAAAGAGTCTGTAGACGCTATCATCTCCATCCCTAGATCGGGAGGGATCTGAAGCTCTTCCCGGCACTCTGCCGGAGAGGGGAATTCACCCTGGAGGCCTTCTTCATCACCATGCACGCCTCCGGTGTGATGCGTGAGTAGTTCATCCTTGGACTACGGATCCATGTAGTAGCTAGATGGCTGGTTCTCCTCCTTTGTGTTTTCATGTCTAGATCTTGTGAGCTCCGTTCATGATCAAGATCATCTATTTGTAATTCTGCATGTTGTGTTTGCGGGGATCCGATGGATATTGAGATGCTATTTCAGATTGATTATTGATTCTATCATGTATTGTTATCTTGCATGCTTTCTGTTGTTAGTAGCTATCTTGGCCAAGTAGATGTTAGCAACTCCAAGAGTTAATATTTATGCTCGATAGTGGGTTCATGCCTCTAGTAATCTGGGGAAGTGACAGAAATCTCTAAGGTACTAGATGTGCTGTTGCTACTAGGGAGAAAACAACAATCCTTTGTTCATAGAACAATCGTATTGTTTACTTTACACATAGTTCGTAAAGCAATAATCTGTTGCTTGGCACTTAATACTGGAGGGGGTTTGGATGATAATCTGAAGGTAGATTATTAGTCATAGATGCAGTTGGTTGGCGGTCTATGTATTATGTTGTAATGCCCAATCAACTCTCAAAGGAGTCAGGATGATTAGTATATGCATGTATTGTTTTCTCGGTGTTTGTCAATTGCCCCGCTGTAATTTGTTCACCTAGCATCTTATCTATCTTAAGGAGAGCCACCTCTAGTGAACTATGGATTCCGGTCCTCTTTTCTTTACATTCAATCTACAATCTTTTACTGCTTTGTGTTTTCTTTCTGCAAACTTTTACTTCTTTCCATTCGATACGTTTAATCCTTTGTTTTCCGCAAAACACGGTGAGATTGACAACCTCATCGCAAGTTGGGAACAAAGTTCTGTGGTTGTGTTGTGCTGGTCTCCACGGTGCTACTAGCACTGGTAGTGCGCCCTGCCAAAGCTCAGCTAGTAACACCTTTGAGGTGTTCGATTAAACCTGGGTTTCATAACTGAGGGAAACTTGCTGTTGTGCTCATCATACCTTCCTCTTGGGGTTCCCAAGGATCTCTACATCAACACCGCCATCAAGCAATTTTCTGGGCGCCGTGCATTGAGCCATTAGGTGTCTTCACCATGGTCAGCACCATCGTCTCCACTATCGTCTCCTCCAGACAAATTAAGATACTGAGAGCCATCATCGTACCCTCCAGTAACCTCATCTATCATGTTGAGTAGCTCCTCTTCATTCTCTCTACCATCCATAGCTTAACTAATACAGAAAAAGATAAAACAATTTTGCATTAAGTAAAAGAATATTACAATTGCGACGACTCGGATGCAGAAAAAAGATTACGTACTAATAATGAAACAATTTTGCATTAAGATAAAGTACAATAATATAAGATAAAGTACAATAATACATCTCGCTCATATCTCGCTCATAATATCAAACTAGTGAACTCGGCTGCCACGTTCTGTGCCATGGCAGCTCTGCACCCAGAAAAGAGGAACCATCACCGGAGAATAGCTTGGGTGGTCAGATCCGTGAACCTGCCAGATATTGGAGAACCTGGTCTCCAAAAGATACATATATCGGCGGACGTGCTTGTCCTCCTCCCTGATACGACGACGTACCACCACCTCAGGGGCCGGCTCCCTCTGCACCGGTCATGGACCTCGTGGACGCCACCAAAGAAGCTCCGGGTCGACGATGATAGCCGGATTCCTCACCAAGGTACGAGTCCCGACAGGTAGCACCTCTTAGTGCTAGCCTGGCGGAGCCCAGGCTCGGACATCCCCAGAACCGACGGAGTCCAGTACGCTCGGACAAGGAGGACATGACATAACTAAATAATAGCAATAAACAATTATAAAACATAAATAGTAACCAAATCACTAAATATTGCCCTAATAACACTAACCCTAAACCTAACACTAATACTAGCTAATTAACAACTAAATCTCCGGGTTGTGGCTAGACCCGGGGTGTAGGTGGGGGTATTTACCTAACTAATACTAATACTAACAACTAATTCTAATTCTAACTCTAAATAGCCTAATAATACTAATACTAATTCTAATTCTAACCCTAATACTTAACCAATATCCCTAATACTTAACCAATCATATGCCTAATACTTAACCAATACCCCTAATTTCAACTCTAAATTATCCTAATAATACTAATTCTAATTCTAACCCTAATACTTAACCTAATAATACTAGCTAATTAACCTAATACTTATACTAGCTAATTAACCTAATACTAATACTAGCTAATTAACCTATATACTAGCTAATTAACCTATATACTAATTATAATTCTAACCCTAATACTTAGCCTAATAATACTAGCTAATTAACCTACTAACTATAATTGACCTTACCTGTAGGAAGACGTACGGCGGCGGCGCGGTGGGAAGACGCACGGCGGCGACGCGAAGTCTCCATGGGCGCGGCGGGCGGCAAGGACGGCGGCGGCGAGCTCCACAGGCGCGGGGGACAGCAACGGCAACGATGGCGGCGCGGTTTGTCTCTGCTAGGGAAGAAGGTGAATCGCAGGATCTCCGGGTCGTGGCTCGACCCGGGGTGCGGTTGGGGGTATTTATAGCCCACATCTACAAACCGGGTCTAAAGGTGTTTTCAGCTCGCCGCTATTTCCACGCGCCATACCCCTTTAGTCCCGGTTTGTAATACAAACCGGAACTAAAGGGTGACTTTTAGTCCCGGTTTGTATTACAAACCAGGGTTAAAGGTGTTTTTTGACGCCAAAAAGAAAAATTATTTGTAGTTTTTAGAAAATTATGTATTATATATCAAAATTTTCAGAAAAAGAAGATCTATAATTTAAATCTATTATCATACTCTATTATACAACTTAAATGAAATTATCTATTGTTTAACAAATATTATATTTAGTATAAATGTTGGAAAATATGGTTTATTATTTAAAAAATAGAAAAATACATATAATATACCAAAATATTCACAAAAAATAATATACTCATTAGAAATATAATATTTAATAGTAAAACTAGTAACTGGGACTAAAAGATATTTTGGGGGACTTTAGTCCCGGTTGGAGCCACTAACCGGGACTAGATATTTCCCGCCATTTTCCCTGCTTCCTGCCATGTTTTCCCGCCATTTCCTCCGCTTCCCGCCATGTTTTCTCGCCATTTCCTCCGCTTCCCGCTATGTTTTCCCGCCATTTCTCCCCGCTTCCTGCCATTTCCCTCTATATCTAGGACGACCGCCATGCCCATCCACACATCCACACCTTCTCTATCACAACAATGGACGCCACTTACTAGTCCTTTCTGACGGTCGAGGAGACCGAGGCGCTGTGCTCCTCCAGCTACCCATGCCCGTCGGGGTACCAGCTGCCCGCTGGCTGGATGCTGAGCACTGGAGGGGTTCATGTTCCTCATGTGCCTCAAGGTTCGGCCCGCCAGGCGGCCATCACGAACCACTTCTACCTCGAGCTCACACCAGAGCAGCGGATGGATCCCCATTGGGATCACTACAACCTCGAGACCTAGAATACCTTCTTCGCAAACCGACGGGAAAGGGAGCTCGCCAGGTACGAGGGTGACGACCCGCCCCTAGTGAACCACAACGAGGCCGGTCTCTGCATGTGGTGGGCGAACCGGACTATCGCTAGCATGATGCGCTACATCGCCATGGGAGACCATCCTCGCCTGAGGTACCCGCACTTTCACCAACCGCATAGCCACAAGAATGGTGGTGGTGGTGAAGGCCGAGGGCGTACCAGGGTCGTCATCCGGGAGCCCCATCCCCTGTGCGTCGTGAATCCGAGGCTGGAGTGGCAGGTGCCCCCTCCCCCGTTCCTCGTGCACAAGCCGGGAAAGGGCTAAGGATCCAGTCATATGCTATGAGCAACGACGATGACGATGATGATTCCGAAGACGACCCTAAAGCTGTGTACTATAGGGATAGATATGATTATGACTATTTTTTATGTTTTAATATTAATAAATGTCTTTGTTGTTGGCCACAGCAAGTTGCAATACTACCTATTGAGATCGAGACAATTCATATCCATATATATATATAAGTAGATCATTTAAAATATATGTTTAATAATATTGTACATCACCAACATCCACACATCTCTAGGGTTTTCTTCTAATCCGTAAGCATGGAGCATCTTCCTTACTTAACGGGATGCTTGGGTCATCCTTCACAGCCAAGGGCGGAATTTCATGAAACTTATCATAATCTTCTGACCTAGCACGTCTATGAACATATTTCTTTAAGACTCCATGAACCTCTCAAAGGGGAACATATTGTGTAGAAATACAGGACCGAGAATATGAATCTCTTCGACTAGGTGAACTAGGAGGTGCGTCATAATATTGAAGAAGGATGGTGGGAACACCAACTCGAAGCTAACAAGACATTGGACCACATCTTTCTGTAACCTTGGTAGACTATCTAGACTGATTACCTTCTGAGAAATTGCATTGAGAAACGCATATAGCTTCACAATGGGTAATCGAACATTTTCCGGTAGGAGTCCCCTAAATGCAATCGGAAGCAGCTGGGTCATAAGCACGTGGCAGTGATGAGACTTTAGGTTTTGAAATTTTTTCTCTGCCATATTTATTATTCCCTTTATGTTCGACGAGAAACCAGACAGGACCTTGATACTGTAAAGGACTTCAAAAATGAATTCCTTCTCTTCTTTGGTAAGAGCGTAGCTAGCAGTACCTTCAAACAGCTCTGGATGCATGTCGTCTCGGTCTTTCATACGTTGTTGGTCCTTCCGTGCTTCTGGTGTATCTTTGTTCTTCCCATACACGCCCAAGAAGCCTAGCAGCATCACACAAATATTCTTCGTCAGGTGCACCACGTCAATTGCAGAGCGGACCTCTAGGACTTTCCAATAGGATAGCTCCCAAAATATAGATTTATTTTTGCACATGGGTGCGTGTCCGACATCGTCCTTCGGAACAGATTGTCTACTAGGACCCTTTCCAAAGATTACTTTTAAATCCTTCACCAAATCAAATACATCATCACTAGTACGGCGGATAGGCTTACACCGGCTGTCTGTCTCACCATTGAAATGTTTACCTTTCTTTCTTAGGGTGTGCATGGGCGAAAGAAAACGACGATTTCCCGGGTACACATTCTTCTTACATTTATGAAGGGAATATGCCCGAGAGGCAATAATAAAATGGTTATTATCTTATTCTATATTTATGATAAATGTTTATTTTGCATGCTATCATTGTATTGATTGGAAACGTTAATACATGTGTGTTTAATAAACAAATAAAAGGTTCCTAGTTATGCCTCTCTTATAGACTAGCACGTTGATTAACAAGATGATCAAGGTTTCCTGATCATGGACATTGGATTTTGGTAATAACGAGGTCAGAACATTTGTGAAATGATGTGATGAAGTATAGAATTATGATCAAAGTCATTATATGAAGTAATCTTAGTCCTTAGACTATGAGACCATGTTAATTGCTAACATCGGAAGAGTAACTTGATAACATCAAACGTCACACCGTAAAAGGGTGACTATAAAGGTGGGTTTAGATACTCCGAAGATGTTATGTTGAGGCTCATGGATCAAGCGTGGAATTTGTCAATCCCGATGACGGATAGATATACTCTGGGCCCTCTCGGTACTATCACATTAAGATAACTTGCAAGCAAGTGATGTGATCACTAGAATGTTATATCACGGGAGCGAGAAAAGAGTGCATGTCGGTAACGAGATCAAACTAGGTATTTGGATGCCGATGATGGAATCTCGGACATGTAATATATCATGAGACAAAGGGATTTAGTTACGATGTTAAAGGTTCACACGATCACAAGAGTCATCGTTGAATATGTGTGAGTCAGTACGGATCTCCAGGTCCCGCTGCTAATTATTGATCGGAGAGGGGTCTCGATCATGTTTGCATTCTTCGCGAACCGTAGGGTGACACACTTAAGGGATACTGACACCATTTAGGAGCAAATATGTTCCAGATAAAGATTAACAAAAGCGCTAGAATCATTTCGATGGAAACCGGAATTGTGTCGGGTGAAATTGCTGAAACTGGTTCTGCATGTGATATTGAAATGTTGTAGGGAGTTTTATGTGAATGTTTGTTAATTAAAGTAATTAACAAAATTCTGAATAAAATAAATAAAAGTGTTTTATTTTAAGAGAAAATTCATTTAATTTGGTGGACATTAAATGCAAAGTGAGTGGAGTTGAAATTGATGTGAGTGGACTTAGTGGAAGCTCCACCCACATGAATGAGGGAGAGGTGGGGGCACCCACCATGGCCTTGGGGCTATGGCCCCTCCCCTATAAAAGGAGCCCCATAGCTCCTCTCCTCTTGCACCACCTCCTCGTGAAGGTTATCTTCTCCCTCTATTTATTCCCCATGGTCTCGGATTAGCGAGATACATGTTCTCGGTGGCTTTATCTGGAAAGGAGTTACAGCTTCCGCTGCATCACTAGAGAGAGGAGACAGAGGTTGTTCGGTGGACCGAACATGTGTGCGATCACGGATGCACTACTACTTTGTGGTGTTGGACTTGTTGGTGCTGGACCTGATGGTGCTGGAACTGCTGGATCTGAAGGACTTCATCACGATCTTGAGATTGGCAAGTGTACGACTACATCATCCACGAGTTCCATCTTGTTAACAAAGCTTTGTTGTCTTCGAGGGTAAGTTCTCTATGGATGTATATCCACCCATTGCTTGTATCTAGTAGATAGATCTTGGCGTATAGTTCCCGTCGTAGGAAATTTTTTGTTTTCTATGCTGCGAACCCAACAGTGGTATCAGAGCCTGGTCTATGCGTAGGTGCTTTGCATGGGTAGTACACATATGTTTATATGTGGGCGATGATGATCATGTTATTTCATCTTCTATGTATTTTGGATATTGGTGGCATAGTGGGATGAAGCGGCCCGGACCAACTTTGCATGTCATCGCACATGAGACCGGTTCCACGACACAAATGCAACTAGTTTTGCATAAGTGGCTGGCGGGTGTCTGTCTCTCCTACTATAGTCAATATCTGATTTACAACAAGTTGCTAATAACTTAGTTATCATAGTCATGGTTCCATGTTCGTAGGTAAGACCGGTTCTATCTTCGAAAGCCCTAGGCCACGTAAAACTTGCAATGGATAAATTAGAGGCGTCTAGTTTAGATCGTTGCTGGGCTAGTGTCATGATATGGTAATGTTGTAAGTAGATGTATGATAGATACTCTTACAACACACCTAACATGTAAGTTCCATAGACCTTGTCCTTACACACAAAGGAATGATAGAGATCATACCATGATGCATATGATAGAGATCAAATGCATGGACCATATCATCCCACTTTACACATTAGATGTTTGCATCTTATATTGCTAGTTTGGCGCTTTTAGTATCATTGTAAGATGATCCCTCATTTAAATATCAAGATAAAATGTGTTCTTCCTTAAGTATGCACCGTTCTATGGATCGTGTTTCGAGACATCACGTGATGATCGGGTGTACTCGACTCTACGCTTTCATACAACGGGTGTAAGACAGTTTTACACACGTGAGTACTAAGGGTTCTTACTTGGCGAGCCTAGCATGTACAGACATGCATGGCCTCGGAACACAGACTAAAAGATTAAGCATGAGTCATATAGTTGATGTAATGCCCATATTGATGCTCGCCTTTGAAGCTACACTGACTCACGTGATGATCGGACTTGGTGTAGTGGATTTGGTTCATGTAATCACCAAAAAGGCACGAGGGATGTCGTTTTTGAGTGGGAGTTCATTTCTAATTTGGATTAGTCGAACTCAATTTGTCATAAACTAAATCGAAGTGAATTTGCATAATTTCTTGTAGTCATTAGCATCTGTTCACTACCTATGCTTAGTTTTAATTGAGATAATAGAACTATAGAATTCTGGATATTTACTTTACAAACTGGTATCATATTATTTTGAATGTCAATTGAAAGTTTAGAAGTCCTATTGCAAACTTTCAGCAAACTCTATTTACTCCATGAAGTTTAATAAGTAGTATTAAATCAAGAGTAAGAATTCCAATGTTAGTATCTAAAGTTTCATGTTTGCCTCCATGATTATTGATATTCAAAAGTTGTTTTAATATCAAGATTATCTAGGAGCTGAAAAATTGTTTCAGAAACCATCATGTGTGGAAGATATTGTGATATCTGAAACAATGTTTTTGGTTGCATTATGATAGAGTATAATTTAGCAAAATACATGTTCTCATATTGTATGAGAATTCGTGAAGGATGGAGATGCTAGGCATCTAGATCTCCCAAAAAAGGTTTTGGGAACTAACATTATACTAGCCATTCTTCCTTATAGGCTATAGTAGCTTGATGATGAAAGTTGTCATGATAAGGATGAATAGAAGATGTAAGTAAAATGTTTACTACACTAATAGATTACTAAAGAATGGATTTTTGAAAGAACACCAAACATTTGATGATGGTGATCCACTTCAAAGTGCAAGTCCAAAGGTATTAGTATTTGACTATATACACTTTGTACTATGTGTCATGTGAATGACACGACTATTGATGTTGATAGATTCTTTTAAAAGAAAAGGAATTGTTGAAAGAGAATCTATAAAATATTAGGGAGAAAAGAAAAGGTTGGATATGTCCAACTTAGGTATATACAAGATATACATGTTATGGTTGTATTCCTTGCTTGTTAAACAATGTGGTTCTTAGGTATGAGATACTGGTATTGGGTACCGAATTGGTTGGTGTGAAGTGTCATATAGAACAACACAATTCATGAACTGCAACAACCTAAGTAACTAGCAAGAGAATAAGTGATGATGTTCATCAAAAACAAATAAAGTGTTATTGTGTTTTTCGTTGTCGTCAAACCTAGCCTTCAAGATTTCTTTTAATAATTTTTATTTTGTTCCGGTATTACGAGAACAATAGTTGTTCAAATAATTACCGTATTCCATAAAGTATGGATGAAGTTTCACAAGTCTAGTTGGAGAAATCACATCCATAAACATTATTGCTAAAATGTCGTAAGACAAATGATTGGAAGATCACTTATGAAGTGACATCGCTATTTTGAATTATATTGGAAAGTAAACATGAAGAAACTCCATGTTGATGGTTTTTTGGAGTCTTTTGATTTTGATCAATTGATGCTTGTGAAACTTTCCTCGAGATAATTGAAACTCCATCCATAGGCCAAAGAAGAACAGATGACAAACTTATTGGATATTATGCATGTTGATGTATATAGTCCATTATGTGTAGCCATATGCGATGGATCTTTTTGCTTCATATGCTTTCTCTAGAAATTTGAGTGAATATATCTATATATTTACTTAATAAGGAAGAAGTATGAAACATTTGAAAATTGTTCAAACACTTTCAAGATGAAGTGAAAAATCATTGTAACGAGAAAATAAAAGGAGTTTATGATTTGATCATAAAGGAAGATATTTGAGTTACAGGTTTAGCAAAACACCTAAGATTTCAGGAATTGTTCCATGAATTTCCATTTCCTGATAAACCACAGGAGTATGGTATGTTCGAGAGATCAAATCAAACCTTGTTTAACATGGTAAGATCAAAGGTGTCATTTATAAAACTTCCATTATATTTTAAGGATTAAAGCTTTAGAGACTACCGCTTTTACACTGAAAAGAGCACCATCGTGATCCGTTGAAATGACACCATATGAGTTATGGTTTGGGATAAAACCCGAATTGTCTTTTCTTAAATTTTGGTATGCTATGCATAAGTAAAATGTTTACAACCAAAGTCGGATAAGCACGTCTTTGTAGGTTATCCCAAAGAATTTGTTGGGAATTCCTCCATAACACCGAGGACAAAAGAGTTTGTCGCTTGGAACGTCAAGTTTCTTGAGAAGGAATTTTTTGTGAAAAGTTAAGTGGGAGGACAATAGAACTTTGATAAGGTTGTTGAACCTTAGCTATATGTGCTAAGTAGCACAGCGCCAGAAAGTGTCCCGGTGGCGGCCACAATGCTCATGGCTCCTGTGATTACAAAGGGTGTGATCTTGGAGATTAGAGTTCCTATTGAACCATGTGGGTCGGTAAGAATCAAATAGTAAGATTTGAAACAGAAGTCTTTATTGTTTTGACAATGATGAACCGACTGCATGCAAAGAAGCGATGATGGGCCCTGACTCCATAAAATGACTAGAAGTCATAGAATCTGTGATGGTATCCATACACGAGAAATCAAGTTTCTGAACTTGGAAGACCCTCTGGAAAGGCGTGAAGCCTATCGGTCATGTTTGGATCTATAAAGAAATAGACATGGATGCTTAACATCTGTGAAATAGTCGACATGTCGGAAAGAAGTTTACGACAATGTTCAAGGAGTTGACTATGACAAGATTTGATCTTTCATAGCGATATTTAGTCTTGACGGATTAATGTAGCAAACACTACATATAATTTGGTATATGGTAGTTGAATAAACAAAACAAGGTTCTTCTAATAGAATGGTTACCTAGGACGTGTACATGACACGGTCTGAAGGGTTTTGTTAATTCAAAGGGTGCTAAAAGGGCATGCAAATTTCAATAGTTGAAGTGAGCATAGCGGAGTTGGAATCTTCACCATGATGAAAATGTTAAAGGAGTTTAATTTCATTGACGATGATTAAGATGCTTGCATTTGCAAGAAATTAAGTGGGAGCGCTGAGACAAATTTCCAATACATTATGCAGAGTACATATTGTTGATTGGAAATGATGTATCTTTTATTAACACAAGTTAAGAATTTCATTAAAATAGGATTTCGATGAAAGACTTGGGCAAAACCGGAATATTTGGCATCAATGTTTATATGGATAGATTGAGGCACTAATATTGTTATGCCTGACGTACATATATGAGATATTGAAAGGGTTCAATGTGGAAACAACAAGAAAGGTTCTTGCTGCATGGAAATGATTGTATCAAGATTCAAGTGTTTCAACACTTGGTGAGTAAAATCACATGAATATTTTGGATCGATTATACCGTGATATGTATATATCCAGATATGTCCTATGCTCTAAATGTTATGAGCACATACCAGAATGATTCATAAGATGATCATTGGACGATAGTAAAGATATTCTTATGAGCTTTGGAAGAACTAAGAATATATCATGTATAAGTGACGAATAGTTAAAGGTAGTTCATTGTAAAGTGTTACATTGATACTAGTTTTGTCACAAGATACAAATTAAATTTATCTCAATTTAGACTATGGGTGGCACAATGTAATGGAAAGGATGTTCCATGATGGATTTGGATGAGTTCCAAAGTTGAGACATTGTGACGGATACTACAACAAAAGGCTAAGTATATGACTACTATAGTAGCAGCAAAGGAGGGGATTTGTGTTAAGTAGTTTGTTATCAAACTAGGTGTGGTTCAGAGTGGGCTAATACTATGAAGATATATTGTATGACATTAATATCAACATATTTACCCCGAATGAACGAAAGGTCTTACCAAAGGTCCAAATTTATACAATGCCATCTCATTTGAGAATGAGTGATGTGTAGAGACGCAAAGACATGCAAATACACATGGACCTGAAACGGTCAGATCCGGAGATTATGTTAACCACTAGCAATCGCGTATATGCAACACCAGAAAGCCATAGGTGTTCAATACGCAAAGTTTTTCAAACTAGATTATTGACTCTAGTGCAAGTGGGAGACTGAAGGGAATATGCACGAGAGGCAATAATAAAGTGGTTATTATCTTATTCCATGTTTATGATAAATGTTTATTTTGCATGCTATAATTGTATTAATTGGAAACGTTAATACACGTGTGTTTAATAAACAAATAAAAGGTTCCTAGTTATGCCTCTCTTATAGACTAGCTCGTTGATTAACAAGATGATCAAGGTTTCTTGATCATGGACATTACATGTTGTTAATAACGAGGTCACAACATTTGTGAAATGATGTGATGAACATTCATCCGAAGTATAGCATTACGATCAACGTCATTATGTTTATATTGCTATAACATCATATGAAGTAATCTTATTCCTTAGACCATGAGATCATGTTAATTGCTAACATTAGAAGAGTAACTTGATAACATCAAACGTCACACCGTAAATGTGACTATAAAGGTGGGTTCAGATACTCCAAAGGTGTTATGTTGAGGCTCATGGATCAAGAGTGGAATTTGTCAATCCCGATGATAGATAGATATACTCTGGGCCCTCTCGGTGATATCACATGAAGATAGCTTGCAAGCAAGTGATGTGATCACTAGAATGTTATATGTCGGTAACGAGATCAAACTAGGTATTTGGATGCCGATCATGGAATCTCGGACTTGTAATATATCACGAGACAAAGGGATTTAGTTATGATGTTAAAGGTTCACACGATCACAAGAGTCATCATTGAATATGTGGGAGTGAGTACAGATCTCTAGGTCCCGCTGCTGATTATTGATCGGAGAGGGGTCTCGATCATGTCTGCATTATTCGCGAACCATAGGGTGACACACTTAAGGGATACCGACACCATTTAGGAGCAAATATGTTTCAGATAAATATTAAGAAAGCGCTGGAATCATTTTGATGGAAACCGGAATTGTTTCGGGTGAAATTGCTGAAACTAGTTCTACATGTGATATTGAAATGTTGCAGGGGTTTTATGTGAATGTTTGTTAATTAAAGTAATTAACAAAATTCTGAATAAAATAAATAAAATTGTTTTATTTAAAGAGAAAATGCATTTAATTTGGTGGACATTAAATGCAAAGTGACCGGAGTTGAAATTGATTTGAGTGGACTTAGTGGAAGCTCCACCCACATGAATGAGGGAGAGATGGGGGCACCCACCATGGCCGACCAGCCATGGCCTTGGGGCTGCACCCCTCCCCTATAAAAGGAGCCCCATGGCTCCACTCCTCTTGCACCACCTCCTCGTGAAGGTTCTCTTCTCCCTCTAGTTATTCCCCATGGTCTAGGATTAGCGAGATACATTTTCCCCGTGGCTTTATCTAGAAAAGAGTTGTTGCTTCTGCTGCATCACTGGAGCAAGGAGGCGGAGGTTGTTCGGTGGACCGAACGTGTGTGCGATCACGGATGCACCGCTACTTTGCGGTGCTGGACTTGATGGTGCTGGACCTGATGGTGCTGGAACTGCTGGATCTGAAGGACTTTATCACGATCTTGAGATCGGCAAGTGTACGACTACATCATCCACGAGTTCCATCTTGTTAACAAAGCTTTGTTGTCTTCGAGGGTAAGTTCTCTATGGATGTATATCGACCTGTTGCTTGTATCTAGTAGATAGATCTTGGCATATAGTTCCCATCGTAGGAAATTTTTTGTTTTCTATGCTGCGAACCCAACAATTTATCCAAATATATACTTTCAGTCTCATTTAAACAGTGTGTGCATGCATTGTATCCCTTGGTTGTCTGTCCTGAAATGTTACTAAGAGCAGGCCAATCATTGATTGTTATGAACAACAACGCTCGTAGGTCAAATTACTCCTGCTTGTTCTCATCCCACACACGTACACCTTGTCCGTGCCACAACTGTAAGAGTTCTTCAACTAATGGCCTAGGTACACATCAATGTCATTGTCGGGTTGCTTCGAGCCTTGGATGAGCACTGACATCATAATTAACTTACTCTTCATGCACAACCAAGGAGGAAGGTTATAGATACACAAAGTCATAGGACAGGTGCTATGACTGCAGCTTTGCTCCCTAAAAGGATTCATGCCATCTGTACTTAGACCAAACCATAAGTTCCTCGCGTCACCTGCAAAGTCCAGGAATTCTCTCTCGAGTTTTCTTCACTGCGACCCATCAGCGGGGTGTCTCAACATCTCGTCTTTCTTAAGGTCTTCCATGTGCCATCGCAACAACTTGGAATGCTCTTTGTTCCTGAACAAACGTTTCAACCGTGGTATTATAGGAGCATACCACATCACCTTGGCAGGAACCCTCTTCATGCGGCACTCGCCCTCAGCATCACCAGGGTCATCTCGTCTTATCTTATACCGCAATGCAGTGCATACTGGCATGCATCAAAATTCTTGTACTCCTCGATGCGGTAGAGGATGTAGTCATTAATGCATGCATGTATCTTGTGCACCTCTAATCCTAGAGGGCAGACAACCTTTGTTTGCTTCGTAGGTACTGGCGGGCAGTTCGTTATCCTTTGGAAGAAACTTCTTCATTATTTTCAGCAACTTTTCAAATCCTTTGTTAGTCACACCGTTCTCTGCCTTCCACTGCAGCAATTCCAGTGTGCTACTCAGTTTTTTGTGCCCATCTTCACAATTTGGGTACAACAATTTGTTGTGATCCTCTAACATCTGCTTGAACTTCAACCTCTCCCTTTAAGTTATGCATTCTTCCTGGGCATCAGCAATGGCCCGACTAAGATCATCATCGGGCAGATCTGATGCCCGTTCTTCATCTTCTGCTTCATCATTGTCTTCCATTGTAGTACCATCGTATTCAAGGGATATAGTAGGGTAGTCGTTGATACACTGCAAATGTATCTATAATTTTTGATGTTCCATGCTTGGTTTTATCCACTTTCTTGTGTTTTGTTCCAACTTTGGAGTACTTTTCATATGATTTCTTGGACTAACCTATTAACAAGAGCCACAGTGCCAGCTGCCTGTTTTTTGCTGTTTTTGGTTCCAGGAAAGTCAGAAAATGAATATTCTCAGAATTGGACGGGACAAAAGCCAAAGTGCCTATTTTTCGGAAGGGATCAAGTGCTAGAATACGAGACGGAGAAGGGCCAGGGAGCCACCACACCACCTGGCCGCGCGGCCAGGCCTAGCCCGCGCCAGGGGGTGGTGTGGCCGCTCCCAGCACCCCCTCGGCCTCTCCTTCCGCCTATATATTGCCCTCGGGACAAAAACCCTAAGTACCTGATCAAAAATCCACGAAAGAGTCTATAGCCGCCGTCATCTCCATCCCTAGATCGGGAGGAATCTGAAGCTCTTCCCGGCACACTGCCGGAGAGGGGAATTCACCCTGGAGGCTTTCTTCATCACCATGCAAGCCTCTGGTGTGATGCGTGAGTAGTTCATCCTTGGACTACGGATCCATGTAGTAGCTAGATGGCTGGTTTCTCCTCCTTTGTGCTTTCATGTTTAGATCTTGTGAGCTCCGTTCATGATCAAGATCATCTTTTTGTAATCCATACATGTTGTGCTTGCGGGGATCCGATGGATATTGAGATGCTATTTTAGATTGATTATTGATTCTATCATGTCTTTGTTATTTGAGATCTTGCATGCTTTGCGTTGTTAGTAGCTATCTTGGCCAAGTAGATGCTAGCAACTCCAAGAGTTAGTATTTATGCTCGATAGTGGGTTCATGCCTCTGGTAATCTAGGGAAGTGACAGAAATCTCTAACGTACTAGATGTGTTGTTGCTACTAGGGAGAAAACAACGATCCTTTGTTCATAGAACAATTGTATTGTTTACTTTACACGCAGTTCGTAAAGCAATAATCTGTTGCTTGCAACTTAATACTGGAGGGGGTTCGGATGATAACCTGAAGTTGGATTATTAGTCATTGATGTAGTTGGATGGCGGTCTATGTATTATGTTGTAATTCCCAATCAAGTCTTAAAGAAGTCAAGATGATTAGTATATGCATGTATTGCTTTCTCGGTGTTTGTCAATTGCCCCGTTGTAATTTGTTCACCTGGCATGTTATCTATCTAAGGAGAGCCACCTCTAGTGAACTATGGATCCCGGTCCTTTTTCTTTACATACAATCTATAAACTGTTTACTGCTTTGTTTTTACTTTCTGCAAACTTTTACTTCTTTCCATTCGATACGTTTAATCCTTTGTTTTCCGCAAAACACGGTGAGATTGACAAACCTCATCGCAAGTTGGGGACAAAGTTCTATGGTTGTGTTGTGCAGGTCTCCACGTTGCTACTAGCACCGGTAGTGCGCCTAGCCAAAGATCAGCTAGTAACACCTTTGGGGTGTTTCCTTGCTCCTACTGGTTCGATTAAATCTTGGTCTCATAACTGAGGGAAAATTCGCTGCTGTGCTCATCATACCTTCCTCTTGGGGTTCCCAACGATCTCTACATCAATCACGAGCTAGCAAAGATTTTTCTGGCGCTGTTGCCGGGGAGTCAAGGACATCTTCACAAGGGGTGTCCCACATAACCAATCTCTTTACTTTGTTGTTTTTGTTTTGCTTAGTTTCTTTTGCTTTGTTTGCTTGTTTTGTTCTTCAAAAACACAAAAAAAATAGTTTTACAAGTTTGCTTTCCTATTTGAAAACCCCAAAAAAAATGACTACTCTTGAAAACACTAAGTTGTGTGACTTCACTAGCACCAATAACAATGATTTTATGAGCACTCCTATTGCTCCACCTGTGGCTGAAAATATTTCTTTGAGATAAAACCTGCCTTGCTCGATCTTGTTATAAGAGAGAAATTTTCTGGTATTGGTAATGAAGATGCTGCTTCCCATCTAAATAACTTTGTTGAACTTTGTGAGATGCAAAAGCATAGGGATATAGATGGTGATATTATTAAACTGAAATTGTTTACTTTCTCTTTGAGACGAAAAGCTAAAGAGTGGTTGAATTCCTTAACTAGGAATAGTATTGATTCTTGGACTAAGTGTAAAGATGCTTTTATTGGAAAATACTATCCTCCTGCTAAGATTATATCCATGAGAAGTGAAATAATGAAGTTTAAACAACTTGATAATGAGCATGTTGCTCAAGCTTGGGAAAGAATGAAATCTTTGGTAAAGAATTGTCCCACTCATGGACTGACTGCTTGGATGATCATCCAAACTTGTTATGCAAGATTGAACTATTCTTCAAGGAACCTATTGGATTCAGGTGCTAGAGGTACCTTTATGACCATCACTTTGGGTGCTGCAACAAAACTATTGGATAATATGATGGTTAATTATTCTGAATTGCATATTGAGAGAGCTCCACAAGGTAAGAAGGTAAATTATTTTGAGTAAACCTCCTCCTTGAGTGATAAGATTGATATTATTATGTCTATGCTTGTTAATGGGAAAGCCCATATTGATCCAAATAATGTTCCTTTAGCCTCTTTGGTTGCTCAAGAAGAGCAAGTTGATGTGAACTTCATAAGAAATAATAATTTTGGCAACAATGCTTATGGTAATAATGCTTATAGGAACAATTTTGGTAACAACAATTATAAGCCATATCCTCCCAACAATGGTAATGCTTATGGAAATTCTTACAACAATAATAAGCGTGCTCCCTCTGAACTTGAAGTTATGCTTAAAGAGTTTATTAGTAGGGTTTAGGGTTTAGGGTTTAGGGTTTAGGGTTTAGTAGGGTTTCTATGAAAGTGAATGACTTTGATTTCAAAGCTTTGTGTGATCTTGATAGTAGTGTTTCTATTATGCCTAGAAGGATTTATAATATGCTTGATTTGCCTCCTCTTGAAGATTGTTATTTGAATGTCCCACTTGATGATAATGCTAAAAAGAAACTCATGGGGAGTCTTAATGATGTTCTTATTTTGGTTAACAATTCCTATGTCCCCGTTGATTTCTATGTTTTGGATGTTGAACACAATGCTTCTTGTCCTATTACTTTGGGAAGACCTTTTCTTAGAACTGTTGGTGCAATCATTGATATGAAAGAAGGCACCATTAAATATCAACTCCCACTCAAGAAAGGTATATAACACTTCCCTAAAAAGAGATAAAAGATTTCTTTTGCTTCTCCTATGAAAACAAAATTTGGTCTTAATGCTTCTTCATTTGAGAACACTTGATTCTTTCTTTGCTTCTTATGCATAACTTAAAGGCATTAAAGAAAAGTACTTGTTGGGAGATAACCCAAGAGTTTTAGATGAGTCTTGGAAGTTATTACCTCTGTAATAACCTCTCCTTGTCCTTTTTATTTGCTTTTTGTGCCAAGAGTAACCTCTAATGAGAGTGATGTAATGATTGGGAAAGTTGCTGTCCCGAAACAGATTTTTGTGCTTCACCGTAAAAGTGCCTGAGAGAGCTCTGTACGTCGGATTCAGCTGTAAGTTTTTGTGCTTCTGCCCCAATTTATTATCTAACTTTTGTTAGTTCAACACTTTTTGATTTTAGCAACAGAAGGTCTTCGAAAAAATTTGTCTTTACCTTCTGGTCTGTTTTGACAGATTTCTGCCATTTTCTGCATTTGCTTCCTGTTAGTTCCTTCTTGAGTTTCTTTGGGGAATTGAGCTTTTTGAGGGAAGTGGTATAGTATCTAGTGTTCTAATGGAAGTTTATTTGGTGTTAGGACTGAACCTTGAGACTTATTTATCTTAAGTGCACTAATGTTGCTAATAAAGATTGTGTAAAGTTTTGTATGAAGGAAAAATTTCAGGTGTGTGGAAGGAATGAGTAATGAGATGAAGGATGGACTAAAGCTCAAGCTTGGGGATGCCACGCATGTCACCCCAAGAAATATCCAAGAAGTACAAGCGTCAAAGCTTGGGGATGCCCAAGGCATCCCCTCTTCATCAATAAAAATCTCAGGTTTCTTCCAAACGCTTCGTTTTTATTGTTTCATGCACAGTTGTGTTTTTCTTGGAGCGTCTTCTTTTAGTTGTTGTTTTGGTTTTTAGTTTTTTTGGTTTGCTTAGCTTTCTGAATAAATTGGTTGGACCCCCTCTTCCACACTTTGGTTTGCAAATAGTTTGGTTTGGTTTGGAAAAGAGTAGGAAAGTTCATGCTTATGTGGTAAAAAGAGCTCGTTTTTGACTGTGGCCTATGCTCTGTCATGCCATGCTTGATATTGTTTTGGCTTTATGCTTAGTATTATTTGCTGTAGCATGACTTGTTATAAACAATTGAGATTGCTTAATGTGCCTTGGATGAATCATGCGTTGTTTTCGCATATTAAAGCATAGTATAGTGGTATTCTCGTTTGATGCTTTATTTGGGTTGACTTGGCGCATGCTCAAACCATGTTATAACTATCCAAAGTCACCATAGCCTTTATGATCCTTTAGTTTTCAACTTGTAGTATCACTTTATGCTTTGATCAATGATGTTTTGTCGCTCTGCATGATTATGGCCATTATTGCTCCCTTAGTTTGTCGCTCCCAGTCTTTTGCTAGCCTCCACAACAAAGTATGAGTTCCACTCATGCATCCAACTCCCTAAACCAAGTTTTTCCAAAGAGTCCACCATACCTACCTACTAGCTTATGCTATTCCAAGTATATTCATGCTTTTGTTTATCTTCCACTTGTTATGAGAAAACTAGTGATTAAAGCTCTCACGAACTTGATGGCACACTTTACTTTACTTGCCCTTAATAAACTTGAACCATTGTTTCTTCTATGTTATATATGCTTGCACTTATTTGTTGGGAATTAGTAGAACCATGCTTTCATGGGGAACGCTTTCAACATTGCACTTGGTACTTGTACCTAGTTGATATCATGCTCTTTTGTATATGGATGTCGTCGGTGTGAAATGAAAGGGGAGCTTGTAAGTCCATGGAGTTATGTATATGTGTTAGAGAAAATGCCTGGGCCGCTAGTCTAATCCATACTGACATGGTGGAAACCTGCAGCGTAACCATAATGAGCTGTCTATGAAGCATTCTTCTTATAAAAAAAAGAGTCATATATTGAGAAAAAAAGAGAAAAGAAAAAAAAGAGATACTATGAAAAGAGGAATGAGAGAAAAAGGCACCATATTCCCATGGTAAATAAGAAGAATGCTGAGATGCTCGTTGTCTTCTTGCCTTGTCATTTTGATATGGGGATTCTTCCGTATCATCGGGCAAGGGGTACCCCGTTGGTGGTTATCAATGATACACATGTACTTACAATGACAAGAACTTACCGGTGACTAAACTTGAGTAGCATGAGGAGCGACCCTCGTATACAAGGGATATGAGATTCCCGACTTATACTTCGTCAAGCATGTACACCTTAGTTTGTTCACTTTAACCTTAATCACCTTCAAGATGCTTATGATAGGGGCAATGAGAGCTGAAAACTATAAGTACCATAATTTTTGGAAGCTCTTTATGAGACTTGAATCCCTACTTCCTTTTACAAAAGGCCTTTCTTCACCATTATATTGAGTCTCCACCTTCTACCTTTATGCACCTACTTTAAGAGCATAGTGGCCATTCTTAGTTCTATGTGCATTGTCCCAAGACTAGTTGATTGATGCATAACTTGTTATTGCTTGTTTGAAACTATTGTATCAAGTCACTCTTATGAACTTTGAAGGTGTCCTATGCATTTATATTTGCTACTCTATTGAGGGACAAGCTGAATACTTTTATGCTATGTTTTCTTTATGTGAAACAAACAAACGTCTTGCAAAGCATTGTTATTCATGAGACTTTTGTTTGTGCATTTTTATGTTGTATCATAGTTTCTTTGCTTATTGCTAGAACTTTGTCTTTCATGTTATGATTGACGTACTATGATCCCAGCTTTGAGTGTTTTACAAATACTTTGATCAAGTCTTTGATGGTGCATGTCACCTCAAAAATTATTTCTTTTTATCACTTACCTACTCGAGGACGAGCAGGAGTTAAGCTTAGGGATGTTGATACATTGCAAATGTATCTATAATTTTTGATGTTCCATGCTTGGTTTTACCCACTTTCTTGTGTTTTGTTCCAACTTTGGAGTACTTTTCATATGATTTCTTGGACTAACCAAATAACAAGAGCCACAGTGCCAGCTGCCTGTTTTCTGCTGTTTTTGGTTCTAGGAAAGTCAGAAAATGAATATTCTCGGAATTGGACGGGACAAAAGCCAAAGTGCCTATTTTTCCGGAAGGGATCAAGTGCCAGAATACGAGACGGAAAAGGGCCAGGGAGCCACCACACCACCTGGCCGCAAGGCCAGGCCTGGCCCGCGCTAGGGGGTGGTGTGGCCGCTCCCGGCACCCCCTCGGCCTCTGCTTCCGCCTATATATTGCCCTCGGGACGAAAACCCTAAGTATCCGATCAAAAATCCACGAAAGAGTCTCTAGCCGCCATCATCTCCATCCCTAGATCGGGAGGGATCTGAAGCTCTTCCCGGCACACTGCCGGAGAGGGGAATTCACCCTGGAGGCTTTCTTCATCACCATGCAAGCCTCTGGTGTGATGCGTGAGTAGTTCATCCTTGGACTACTGATCCATGTAGTAGCTAGATGGCTGGTTTCTCCTCCTTTGTGCTTTCATGTTTAGATCTTGTGAGCTCCGTTCATGATCAAGATCATCTTTTTGTAATCCATACATGTTGTGTTTGCGGGGATCCGATGGATATTGAGATGCTATTTCAGATTGATTATTGATTTTATCATGTCTTTGTTATTTGAGATCTTGCATGCTTTCCGTTGTTAGTAGCTATCTTGGCCAAGTAGATGCTAGCAACTCCAAGAGTTAGTATTTATGCTCGATAGTGGGTTCATGCCTCTGGTAATCTAGGGAAGTGATAGAAATCTCTAAGGTACTAGATGTGCTTTTGCTAATAGGGAGAAAACAACGATCCTTTGTTCATAGAACAATTGTATTGTTTACTTTACGCGCAGTTCGTAAAGCAATAATCTGTTGCTTGCAACTTAATACTGGAGGGGGTTCGGATGATAACCTGAAGGTGGATTATTAGTCATAGATGCAGTTGGATGGCGGTCTATGTATTATGTTGTAATGCCTAATCAAGTCTCAAAGGAGTCAAGATGATTAGTATATGCATGTATTGCTTTCTCGGTGTTTGTTAATTGCCCCGCTGTAATTTGTTCACCCAGCATGTTATCTATCTAAGGAGAGCCACCTCTAGTGAACTATGGATCCCGGTCCTTTTTCTTTACATACAATCTATAAACTGTTTACTGCTTTGTGTTTACTTTCTGCAAACTTTTACTTCTTTCCATTTGATATGTTTAATCCTTTGTTTTCCGCAAAACACGGTGAGATTGACAACCTCATCGCAAGTTGGGGACAAAGTTCTGTGGTTGTGTTGTGCAGGTCTCCACGTTGCTACTAGCACCGGTAGTGCGCCCTGCCAAAGCTCGGCTAGTAACACCTTTGGGGTGTTTCCTTGCTCCTACTGGTTCGATTAAACCTTGGTCTCATAACTGAGGGAAAACTTGCTGTTGTTCTCATCATACCTTCCTCTTGGGGTTTCCAACGAGCTCTACATCTATCACGAGCTAGCAGTCGTTATCATTCTCTTCTTCTTCATTGTCTTCTATCATAACCCCTCTTTCTCCATGCTTGGTCCAACAATTATAGCTGGTCATGAAACTGGACCGAAACTGGTGGCTGTGAAGGACTCTTGAGGAAGAGTATTCCTTATGATTCCGACAGACACACCATGGACAAGACATAAAACCATTCCGCTTGTTTGCCTCAGCCACAAGGAGAAAATAATGCACGCCTTTAATGAACTCGCTAGAGAGTCGGTCAGCGTACATCCATTGTCGGCTCATCTGCATTATATAATTAAGTACATCAAACCAAATCATGATGATAAAATTAGTACTGGTCTAAAAAACAAAATTAAAGCCAACAACCAGGACTAAAGATATGATGAACCTTTAGTCCTGGTTGGAGGCACCAACCAGGACTAAATGTGGATGTGGCAACAACATGTCGACACTATGTCCTTAGTGGGCAACACTAAGCCCGTAAATGACGATACTATTTTGGGTGGGTGGCAGCACTATGCCAGAGGTGAGTGTGTCGACATTATGTCTTTAGTGCCCGACACTATGTTGTGCTCCTTAATCTACAAATAGGTACGCATTCTTGTGAAGAACTGCAAGATGGTGTGTGAGACCAGGGACACCACTACGGCAGAGCTTCTCAAAGATATCTTAGGACCTCGTCCTCAGACATCTTCGAGGAGCTCGCCATACAGGTACTCCCTAATATGTGAAATTAGTTAGCTCCACCAGTATACTGATCTAGCTAGAGAAGATATAAACTAAAAAATAGTGTGCAAGAGCAGGGACACCACTATGGCAGAGCTTCTCGAAGATGTCTTAGGATCCCATCCTCAGACATCTTCGAGGAGCTCGCCATAGAGGCACTCCCTAATATGTGAATTGTTTTAGTTACCCGGCGTATTAATCTATAGCTAGAGAAGTTATTAACTCCAAGATGGTGCGAGAGGGACACCACTATGGTGGAGCTTCTCGAAGATGTCTTGGGATCCTATCCTCAGACATCTTCAAGGAGCTCCCCATAGAGGAGCTTCTCAAAGATGTACTGTGATGTCTTCTTATCAAGCTTTTATGAATTAACCCTATCTTTGTTACAATTTTTTCAGCTTGTTGAAGGAAGGTAGAAGACGAAGAAGGGTATTTTTCCCAGTAGTTAGAATGATGAACTCACGCATGTGTGTGCTTCTAAAATCAAATTTCGAGACTATATGCCAAAACAAGATATATAGATAGAATCCACATATTGTGATATTTACCTTGGAGTTCCTTACATTAATACAAGATAGATAGAATCTAAACGTCGATCTCATGTTATCATTGCAAAAATTACTACCAAACTAAATCCACAAATCCATCTATAAGATAGATCATGAAATGAGCTAATATAGCAATGAGAGTTCAAAGGATGAAGTTGCTCACCTTTTAGAACTTTTGGATAGATGGGGCACCATAAAATATTGACAAATCTTGAGAAAAATTTGGGCATGAACTCGAGCTTGAAGCAAGAAAGAGAGAGGAGCCACCAGCTTGAAATGGTGGCTCGGGCAGGTGGGGAAGAATATATAGCCAAGTCTTTAGTCCCGGTTTATGTCTAGAACCGGGACTAAAGGGTCTGGCGCCGGACCCAGTCTGCCTGAAACCCTTTAGTCCCGGTTTGTTACACGAATCGGGACTAAAGGGTCCGTTCGAACTGGGACTAGTGTCTGCCGCCCCCTGCGGCCAGATAGAGACGTTGGGATCGGGGCATTAGTCCCGGTTTGTAGCAAAACCAGGACTAATACCCCTGGACCAAAGGTCCGTTTTCTACTAGTGTCTCTTACAAGCATATATACATATATATACAATTTGGTATACGATTTTCAGCCGGGACTAGAGCCCATCTATTTGATTACATGGAGATCATTACATGGATGCTGTAGACTCTATCTATACTGTATTCTCCACATGGGTCTATGACCTCGTCAACCCAAAATCCCGCCAATCCTGTTGAATTGCTAGTAGGCGGTCCCGTGGTAGGAGTTTTTCCCACATCGCTTCCAACTAAAAAGGAGATAAATATGAATATATCAATCATCATTAAAAATATGAATGGAACTTAACACAAAGTATGGTAATAAAAATAAATTGTGAATATATTGTTTACGTACTTGAATAAATTTCAACTTCTACCCACTAGTCGTACTGCGAATGAACTCGCAAACGTAGTATCCACATAAATCAGTCCCCGGTGACTACTCGTCACTTTACAAGAATTCAATCAAATAATAATCAAGTATGCATGATAATTGTATTGAAACTAGGATTAAAGAGATGCATGGATCTAGCTCGTACTACTTACTGGTATCAGATTAAAACTCAACTCCTCAGGCCATTGACCGGTGATCATAGTCTTGAGCCGTGTCCAAACACTTTCTGGCAAACAAAATGAATGAATGAGTAAATAATTACTTGATATCTCAAAAAATGAATGAAAGAGACCGATATAGTGCGATAATGATTAAAATTACCTCTGGAGCATAACAATCATGCTGTGGTACTCTTCCATGTCCTTTTTAATGAGTCCATGATTTGAACTCTTCCCAAGTCAACGAAAATGCTTAGCAAAATCCAGTGGAAGCTACGCAGGGTTTACATATGTCAGTAACTTATCATTTACACTTAACATCGAGTAAACAAAAGTTAATATGTACAAGGCAGTAACACTCTCACCCGTAGTTGTAAGGAAATAGTATTTCCTTATAGTAATGCTGCTTTTTAAAAAACCTGAGCAAGTTACGCTCCGTGTCCACGAGTTTCATCTTTAGCATAGCTTCATTAACTCGATTTGGGTCAACGAACCCAAATTGATAGATTCTCGTATTTTTACATTCCAGAATCTTCATTCTGCATCATAGCATACAGAAGAATATAATGAGGATAAATAGCTCCAATCAATTGAACGAGCTGAGATAGAGACTTAAATTACATAAATAAATTAATCACTTATAGATAATAGCAACTGAGGAGAGATTTGTCGAGTGCCCTTTGATTGAATAACTGAAAGAAAAAATCCCTTGGCTCAACATTGATAAACCCAAGCCAAGCCTTTAAACTTGTCCAAATTCTAACGGTGTACTAGCACTTGAAGAGGAGATGCGCGGCCGATTCTTGAACTTGATTGCATAATTTACATTGGCCACAATTTTGCAAACCTCTACTCTCTAATCTATTAGCCGTCCAAACTCTATTTTGTAGGATCAACCAAGCAAAGATCTTGCACTTCGGGGTTGTCCAAGGCTTCCAAACCAAGGATGGAAGAGTAGAAGATGTAAGGCCAAAAAATTGTATCATGTATACCGACTTAGCCGAGTAGGCCTCACTGTTGGAAAGCTTCCAAACAATTAGCATCCGGAGTGTTGGAATCCATAGTGACGCAGAAGAGAGATGCCATCTTGCATATTGATTTGGCCAACCAAAAATCATTTGGCGTACAAGAACCTCAATGAAGTTATTATAATATGGAAATAAGTAGTGAATAATCTTGCAGTTAGTGATAATAAACTGGCAATTACTAACTTTTTTTATTAAAACATATCAATCGTGGGATCAAATTTCTAAAACCTTATGGTTAACTATGAAAACAGAAATTCAATCCGATATACAGTTCGTGAGATAAAAGTTTTTGAAGTTTGAACATTAAGGGAACCTTTGATGATATCAGTTTGCATGAAAGGGAAGGGAAAAAAATTATTGCATGGTTAAAACAGTGAGAAGTAATTAGTTGTATTAAATACATGCATGTGAGTGTGTGACGGAGTAAAAGCGTGAATCACCACTTAGTTACGTGCATGCATGCAAATGATAGTCGCCGCACAAGGATGCAAATAAGGGGCGTGTAGGCCGATCCTAGATAGTTTCATACATTTTAATTAAATACCCTCCCAGTTATGAAAAGCAGATGAAATGGCTTAACATGACTTTCAAGTGCTATATGCAAGAAGCCCCATGGAGTTTTAGAAAAATAAAAATAACTAGGAAATACAAGGATTGAGCCTTGGTCAGGTCAGACTAAGGACATTTTTGTCAGGCTTCATGCACTAATCATATTACAAAAGACCATCTGATGGAAAGTCTAAGCAACCTGCTTATACATTTCAACACCTCGTCTCCTCACGTATGACAGAAAGACAAGTAACATATTAAACTTAGATGTGTGACTCTAGAGATAAATGCGTGAACGGAGGGGCGCCAACAATGTTTAAGAAAAATTGCGTCACATGACTCAAACTCAAGACCTTGACTCTGATACCATTTCAACATTCATACACTAACCAACTATTTCATAAGACTGATCTAATAGAAAATGCTAGTCAATTCACTTATACATTTCAAGAACATCAATATCTTTACCACTGAGAAAATCATAATCTGGTTCAGGGTTGTCCAGACTTAAAATTGGAGTCGGACAACTGTCTAATCCCTATTAAGATCCGTACAATAAAATATAATAAATAAATGTTGGTTTCGATGCACACTCATTAAATCTCACCAAAAATATATTGTAGTTCTACAGATATTCAGAAGAATCAAACACACAAACGCACATGGGCAGAACTTCCTTCTAGCAGGAAATTAATTTGGTACAGCTCTGAATGTTTCGGTGTTTTGTATGAACTAGAAATGACAAGAATTCTGCAACCACCATTTTCTCTCCTCCCATAGTTATCCTCGACAATGGTCTCGTTTAAGTGGCCGAAACATGTACTGCTAGTGGCAGACCTAGGATTTAGGTATGACTAGGCTAATTTCGAATGCCTAAAAACTAAGAAAAAAATTACCTTCTTATCCCCTTCCAATAACATGATATATAAGCCAACGCACACTTGAAATGTATAGATGGCATTTTGACATGAAACATAAGTTCAATATTTAACCAAACGATAATAAGAACCCCACCCACCAGCACCACCACCAAAATAGTGACATAATTGCATAACTGAGACACATTTGTAGTACCTAACTAACAAAGATTTGATCTGATTGAAGCCTATAAAAGAAAAAAAAATAGTACTAGTATGACTTAAATACATGATGTATAAGTTGTATTACTAACAACGTTGTATTAGGAAGATAAGATGAATAAGTCATTGATCTCTTTGTCCCTTTTCATCTTCTCTGTGATCAGATTGAATAAATCAGTTAATCCACAATCAGTTAAAGGACGAGAAGTTTGGAATTGACTATTTCACTTTTTCAGAATTCGGACTTTGCACAAGAAATACAGAAATTGCCTTGAACATTACTGGGCTTGCAAAGTCATCATTCCTATGTTCTGGTGCAAGCCAGATAGCGAAAGATGACATATTAGAAAAGGACTTCGTGTTTCGAGCGCTAAAAGCGACGTGGACACAACAAGGAGAGCCTGTATTAGTACCTCTTACTAATTCATAGCGATAGTTTAACACTTTTCTAGTGTCTCCCACTAGCTTCGTCCCAAGAATGGACTGAGCAATACCTTCTTCTGAATCGGTGGTACAGTTGTGGTTATACTCATTTTGGTCAGAGATTGGGGAAGGAAAACAAAGAGAAGTTGAAAGCTAACTGCCATAGTTCTGACCAAGGAAAAGAAAGGCGGATTGATGAAGAAGGAAAAAGGTATTGGAGAAGAAAGCTTGTATTCATGCGGATTGTTCACTAGTGTGATGTACCCTTTATATGCTCCGTGAACTGAACAACATTTATGGAGTAGTATACATAATAAAGGATTTTTCGATGTTCACATGGATGGTTGTTGAGGTCTAGGAAAACAGGCCCCGGTACATTTGCTTCTTGATAAATAGAGTAACAGTCGTCCATGTTGAAGTAACGCTAGCTGCATTGCTAGACGTTTTAATATATATATATATATATATATATATATATATATATATATATATATATATATATACATGCCCCTTGTCCATTTGACCTTCCCAATATGTAAATTTATGTCTTCTTGTCTCCCAGATACAAATTGGTTTTTTCGAAACACAACTTTAGAAAGTCCAAAGGGAAGAACCTAGTGGGGTTTATAAAAAATAAATGATGGTGAACGCCAAATTTTGCTGATGAAATGAGTTGATCTTACTCGGTAAAGACATACCACAACATTGCTAGGCTACATTCCCAATTGATATGAAAATGACTTCGGCTATAACTCTGTTGTGGGAACATATGGATAGACTGTGGACATATCTAATGGTGTTACCATTATCGTAGAAATTAGTTTTTCTCGGTAAATACCACAAGTTGAAGCTTCACACATTTCATCAGCCAACGAGACATAGGTTGGCAACCATCAGCAGAATCTAATTTTCTTGGTAAATACCATGAGTTGAATCTAATTTTCTCGATAGATGAAAGCTACAAAACACATGGTTGACCAACGACCGATTATGCACCCACACAACGAGATAGGTTGCGGCACTTGAACTAACAAGTCAGTGGAATGAGTATAAGACATGGTACATTCTCCATCAATTAAGTTATAGAAAACCCCAGCTAAAAAACAAGTTATAGAAAAGCGAACAGGATATTAATTATAAGAAATAAATAAAAAGATATGTTATTGTGACTCCCTAACCTATCATAGACTCCCACGCGCCACCGCTAACCAGCACCCTCCCTAGCGGTCCCCTCCCTCTCCCACCTCCCGCACTACGCAAGCTGGCCCCAACGTCGTCCTCCAGACTAGCTTGGGAGAGAGAAGCTGCCATGCCACCCGGAGGCCATCAGTTGCATTGACAGCGTTGTTGCCACCGGCCTGTAACTTCACTATATACACACAAGGATATTGTTTGAATTCATACAAACTTATGTGCACTATAACATCTATATACACCCGAGGATACCATTTTAGTTGTTGTGTGGCACGATTTTGCTCTGCACGGAATTAAGCCAAGCCATACAGATATGTTTAAAGAGGTCAACTTGTCGCATCCTACAATCGTCTATTACGTGCCTACTACCACGAGATCAAGATTCTACATATTACCGTGGGCTGAAATAATTCATCTAAGATAACTCTTACATCCTCTTTTCGATGGCTTCTTTAATTTCCATGATTCTAAAAACGCATGATTGTAATGTTACATCCATTCTAATTCTGAAGAATTTCATTAGTATCAAAGTTTGACTGACTTCAGCACGGATAAGACCAAAAATAATCACTACAAAGTTGTTGAGTCGTTATTTATTTTTATAAAATGCAGTGCAAATAATTTCTTAGGAAAAAATCCCATGAGATTCAGTCCTACAAGTCAAACTACAATCATAGGAAAAATTACTAAGGATTCTAGTTGTACAAAATTTGTACGAATTTTTTTTAATCAAAGAGACCCTTAATCTACCTTCCCATATATTCCCTGGAAAACCTTCTCCTTTTTAGTTTCCTATTTATCTTGCAAAAGCGGTCGTTCCGCGAGCCCTAGGCAACCAGGGAAGGATATATCACCGACTGTGGGTGTTTAGGGCGCCTACGGAAGCAGGGACACAACAACCTGTTCATATCATGGTACCTCCACTAGTAGAAAAAACCCCCTTGGTCCCGGTTCATAAGGGCCATTGGTCCCGGATTTTGAACCGGGACCAATCACTCGGAACTAATGCTGGTCCCGGTTCTAGCACAAACCGGGACCAATGGGTCTCTACGTGGCCCGCCATCGCGTGCGCTCGCCGTAGGACCTTTGGTCCCGGTTCGTGGCATGAACCGGGACCAAAGGTCTTTTCTATTTTTTTTGATTTTTTTTGAATCTATGAATATTTGGACTAGTTAATCTCTCATCCGAAACCTCTCAATCACACTTAGTTTTTGGTCAAATTCCAATCTTTGGTTCAACTTCCCGATCGGTCACCCATTTAACACTACTCCACCCCTAGCACGCTTAACATCTTTGTTCCTTCCCATCCCCCTTCCTATGTACCACTTGTAAGCTTATGTTTATAGTATGCTATTAATGACATTAACACATGCATCTTGTCAGTCACACATTCTTATAATTTGAGTTACAAACATGATTTTAATGTACAAAAATGACTAAGTAATACTAATATTGAATAAATATAGAAATAAAATATGTTTTATTATTATTTTTGCATTAATTCATTTAATATGGCATAATTCATATCTTTAAATCCATAAATCAAAATTCTACAAATAATATGTCCATTATTATCAGAAAACTGTAAGGAATCCAAATATGTTATTTTTTTATTTTTTTGAATTATTTTTTTTTAAAATCTGAATTTTGACTCTTTTGGAATTTCAAAAATCTAAAAAAATTGCAAACGGCCTAAGGCGTTGCCATCGGTATCGTAATTTGTTTCCGATCATTTTGATATATTATACTTTTTTTCCGACATCGTATGCACAAATGGCGGCCATCTGAAGTTTTTATAACGTTTTTTTGCAAAATAAGTCGAAATTCAAGTTTGTTAATTTTCATGACAAGTGTATCACTAAATACAACTACAGTTCAAATGATTTTATTTTTTTACAATTTTTTGCGACATGTTTTTGAAACTAGAAGGCGATTCAAGGGGGAGGATTTTCTCCTGCCGCGGCAGGATTTTGGCCCTTTTTCCTGCCGCGGCAGAGAAGGTGGCAGAGAATTTCTGAATTTTTTTTATCCTGGTTTATGTTCCGAACCGGGACTAAAAAGGGACACATTGCTCCCGGTTCATGCCATGAACCGGGACCAATTCCTCGAGATGAAACGGTACCAATATCCTGGCGGCATGAACCGGGACCGATGCCTGGCATTGGTCTCGAATTGTTATTAGAACCGGGATCAATGGCTTTTGGGGCTGCACCAAAGACCCTTTTTCTACTAGTGTTTTTAGTCCAGGGCTCTAGTTCAACAATTTTCCGGTGCCTTCCATGCCTATACGAAGTTGGGCAGATCCTCTCTCTAGGATCTAGCTAGCATGCACGGACGCGGAGACCCATGCTAGCCTCGTCCTTACGATGGACTTAGCGACACCCTCTTCTGGACCGGTCGTATAGCTGTGGTTCTGCTCGTTTTTCATTGAGTGAAAGCAAAAGAAGTTTGGAAGATAATTTCCACGGTTCTAACCAAGGAAAATAAATAAATAAATAAATAAAAGGCAGATTGATGGAGATGGAAAATGTATAGGAGGAGAAAGTTTTGTATTTATGTGAGGAGATCGATCAGTCACTATTGGGATCTGCCCTATATACATGCTCCGTGAACTGAACAACAGTTACAGAGTAGTAGTATACACTATCAAGACTTTTTCGACGCTCACATGGATGGTGGTTACGTTGAGGTATTGGAACATGTGTGTCTCGGTCTATTTACTATTACTCTTGTACAATAGGGAATGGGCGATCAATCTTAGTCGGCTGACTTCATTCTAATATTTACAACACGTTAACCTTTTTTTATCTCATGAGCAAAAAAATATCCGTGTGAACAAAACATTTGTACTTGAATGAAAAGCTTGTACTGCGTGAACAAAAAGATTGTACGACATGAAAAAAAATTCATAGTTGCAACCCATGTGCAACTTTAATATTGCATGAATGGCGAGGCAATTCCAATGATAACAGAGGTGACTAAGATTTAGCCCAAATCCGCAAGTATGCAGTTAGAGAAGCACTCTGTATTGTGGGAACATAGGTATAGATTGTGGACATATTATTTCTCCACAAAGACATGGCAAATACCCCGAGTTGGCTTAACACATGTTTTCTATAACTATCATAGTATTTACTAATGACCATAATCTAATATTTGTTGTGGGCGACCACCCGGCCTGCATGCGCGATTCAACTATGCTCTATAGAACCCGCAAACCAAGAGTACTGTGGAAGAACATATGCTAGATTGCGGCGTTCCTCGCCGATTATGCATTGATACATTGTAATTGTATCTATAATTTTTGATGTTTCATGCTTGGTTTTATCCACTTTCTTGTGTTTTGTACCAACTTTGGAGTACTTTTCATATGATTTCTTGGACTAACCTATTAACAAGAGCCACAGTGCCAGCTGCCTGTTTTCTGCTGTTTTTGGTTCCAGGAAAGTCAGAAAATGAATATTCTCGGAATTGGGCGGGACAAAAGCCAAAGTGCCTATTTTTCCGGAAGGGATCAAGTGCCAGAATACGAGACGGAGAAGGGCCAGGGAGCCACCACACCACCTGGCCGCGCGGCCAGGCCTGGCCCAGGCTAGGGGGTGGTGTGGCCGCTCCCGGCACCCCCTCGGCCTCTCCTTCCGCCTATATATTGCCCTCGAAACAAAAACCCTAAGTACCCGATCAAAAATCCACGAAAGAGTCTGTAGCCGCCGTCATCTCCATCCCTAGATCGGGAGGAATCTGAAGCTCTTCCCGGCACACTGCCGGAGAGGAGAATTCACCCTGGAGGCTTTCTTCATCACCATGCAAGCCTCCGGTGTGATGCGTGAGTAGTTCATCCTTGGCCTACGGATCCATGTAGTAGCTAGATGGCTGGTTTCTCCTCCTTTGTGCTTTCATGTTTAGATCTTGTGAGCTCCGTTCATGATCAAGATCATCTATTTGTAATCCATACATGTTATGTTTGTGGGGATCCGATGGATATTGTGATGCTATTTCAGATTAATTATTGATTCTATCATGTCTTTGTTATTTGAGATCTTGCATGCTTTCCGTTGTTAGTAGCTATCTTGGCCAAGTAGATGCTAGCAACTCCAAGAGTTAGTATTTATGCTCGATAGTGGGTTCATGCCTCTGGTAATCTGGAGAAGTGACAGAAATCTCTAAGGTACTAGATGCGCTGTTGCTACTAGGTAGAAAACAACGATCCTTTGTCCATAGAACAATTGTATTGTTTACTTTACACGCAGTTCATAAAGCAATAATATGTTGCTTGCAACTTAATACTGGAGGGGGTTCGGATGATAACCTGAAGGTAGATTATTAGTCATAGATGCAGGATGCCCAATCAAGTCTCAAAGGAGTCAAGATGATTAGTATATACATGTATTGCTTTCTCGGTGTTTGTCAATTGCCCCGCTGTAATTTGTTCACCCAGTATGTTATTTATCTTAAGGAGAGCCACCTCTAGTGAACTATGGATCCCGGTCCTTTTTCTTTACATACAATCTATAAACTGTTTACTGCTTTGAGTTTACTTTCTGCAAACTTTTACTTCTTTCCATTCGATACGTTTAATCCTTTGTTTTCTGCAAAACACAGTGAGATTGACAACCTCATCGCAAGTTGGGGACAAAGTTCTGTGGTTGTGTTGTGCAGGTCTCCACGTTGCTACTAGCACCGGTAGTGCGCCCTGCCAAAGCTCAGCTAGTAACACCTTTGGGGTGTTTCCTTGCTCCTACTGGTTCGATTAAACCTTGGTCTCATAACTAGGGGAAAACTCGTTGCTGTGCTCATCATACCTTCCTCTTAGGGTTCCCAACGAGCTCTACATCAACCACGAGCTAGCAAAGATTTTTCTGCAGCCGTTGCCGGGGAGTCAAGGACATCTTCACAAGGGGAGTCCCTTATAACCAATCTCTTTACTTTGTTGTTTTTGTTTTGCTTAGTTTCTTTTTGCTTTGTTTGCTTGTTTTGGTTCTTCAAAAACACAAAAAAATAGTTTTTACTTGTTTGCTTTCTTATTTCAAAAATACAAAAAAAATTAGTTCCTATCTCTTTATGTCTAGCCTTGCTCCAATCACTATGTCACCCGAGGAAATGATTTTCACTTTCAAACAAAGAATTGAGGAAAGTTTTAAAGAAGCTTGGTCTAGAATCTCTAATCTACATGAAAAAACTGAGCCTAAAATGACTCAAAGCTTGTTCCTTAGTAGTTTTTACCTTGGGATTGCTCTTTGCTATAGATATGCTCTAGATGCTGTTGTGGGAGGAGATTTCCTCCAAAAGAAATTGATCCTCACTTACAACATGCCTAGCCAAACTGATACTTCTTTCGCGAAAATATTTGCTAGGTTGGATACTCTTGAGGCTAGCACTACTAGATTAGAAGGGTCCATCAAAGTGGTTCCCTACAGTAAAGATTGAGATAAACGCTGAAACTTTTCAAGCTTGATGTGATATCATGTCTGAATCTTGCCTTATGCCCAAAGATATTTATAAATCTCGGAATGCTTGGGGCTCATTGAGGGAGGAAAATAAATATTTCTTACTAATAATACTACCATATTACCTCTTGGAATAGCCGAAGGAGTATTTACAAAGATCCTTGGAAAAACGATTTCTATTGATTATCTTGTTATTGAATGTGCAGGAAAAGGACAAATTACACTTGGAAGGTCCCTATTGGAACTTCTTGGAGCAATAATAGATGTGGGAAAGGGGACCATGCACCTTTCTTCTCCACCAAACAATCATATTTTCCCAAAGGTTAAGAATAAAAATAAGAGAGGTAAGGGCAAGAAAGTTGGTTTTAATGCTTCTTCATTTGAGAACACTTGATTCTTTCTTTGCTTCTTATGCCTAACTTAAAGGCGTTACAGAAAAGTACTTGTTGGGAGATAACCCAAGAGTTTTAGTTGAGTCTTGGAAGCTATTATCTCTGTAATAACCTCTCCTTATCCTTTTTATTTGCTTTTTGTGCCAAGAGTAACCTCTAATGAGAATGAAGTAATGATTGGGAAAGTTGCTGTCCCGAAACAGATTTCTGTGCTTCACCATAAAAATTCCTGAGAGAGCTCTGTACGTCGGATTGAGCTGTAATTTTTTTTTCTGCCCCAGATTGTTATCTAAGTTTCGTTAGTTCAACACTTTTTGATTTGAGAAACAGAAGGTCTTCGAAAAAATTCGTCTTTACCTGCTGGTCTGTTTTGACAGATTTCTGCCATTTTCTGCATTTGCTTCTAGTTAGTTCCTTCTTGAGTTCCTTTGGGGAATTGAGCTTTTTGAGGGAAGTGCTACAGTAGCTAGTGTTCTAATGGAAGTTTATTTGGTGTTAGGACTGAACCTTGAGACTTATTTATCTTAAGTGCACTAATGTTGCTAATAAAGATTGTGTGAAGTTTTGTATGAAGGAAAAAATTCAGGTGTGTGGAAGGAATGAGTAATGAGATGAAAGATGGACTAAAGCTCAAGCTTGGGGATGCCACGCGTGTCACCCCAAGAAATATCCAAGAAGTACAAGCATCAAAGCTTGGGGATGCCCAAGGCATCCCCTTCTTCATCAATAAAAATCTCAGGTTTCTTCCAAACGCTTTATTTTTATTGTTTCATGCACAGTTGTGTTTTTCTTGGAGCGTCTTCTTTTTCGTTGTTGTTTTGGTTTTTGGTTTTCTTGGTTTGCTTAGCTTTTTGAATAAATTGGTTGGACCCCCTCTTCCACACTTTGGTTTACAAATAGTTTGGTTTGGTTTGGAAAAAAGTAGGAAAGTTCATGCTTATGTGGTAAAAAGAGCTCGTTTTTTACTGTGGCCTATGCTCTGTCATGCCATGCTTGATATTGTTTTGGCTTTATGCTTAGTATTCTTTGTTGTAGCATGACTTTTTATAAACAATTGAGATTGCTTAATGTGCCTTGGATGAATCATGCGTTGTTTTAGCATATTAAAGCATAGTATAGTGGTATTCTCCTTTGATGCTTTATTTGGGTTGACTTGGCATATGCTCACACCATGTTATGACTATCTCAAGTCACCATAGCCTTTATGATCCTTTAGTTTTCAACTTTTAGTATCACTTTATGCTTTGATCAATGATGTTTTGTCGCTCTGCATGATTATGGCCATTATTGCTCTCTTAGTTTGTCGCTCCTAGTCTTTTGCTAGCCTCCACAACAAAGTATGAGTTCCACTCATGCATCCAACTCCCTAAACTAAGTTTTCCAAAGAGTCCACCATACCTACCTACTAGCTTATGCTATTCCAAGTATATTCATGCTTTTGTTTATCTTCCACTTGTTATGAGAAAACTAGTGATTAAAGCTCTCATGAACTTGATGGCACACTTTACTTTACTTGCCCTTAATAAACTTGAACCATTGTGTCTTCTATGTTGTATATGCTTGCTCTTATTTGTTGGGAATTAGCAGAACCATGCTTTCATGGGGAACGCTTTCAACATTGCACTTGGTACTTGTACCTAGTTGATATCATGCTCTTTTGTATATGGATGTCGTCGGTGTGAAATGAAAGGGGAGCTTGTAAGTCCATGGAGTTATGTATATGTGTTAGAGAAACGCTTGGGCCGCTGGTCTAATCCATGCTGACATGGTGGAAACCTGCAGCGTAACCATAATGAGCTGTCTATGAAGCATTCTTCTTATAAAAAAAGAGTCCTATATTGAAAACAAAAAAAAAGATACTATGAAAAGAGGAAAGAGAGAAAAAAAGCACCATATTCCCATGGTAAATAAGAAGAATGCTGAGATGCTCGTTGTCTGCTTGCCTTGTCATTTTGATATGGGGATTCTTCCGTATCATCGGGCAAGGGGTACCCCGTTGGCGGTTCTCAATGATACACATGTACTTACAATGACAAGAACTTACCGGTGACTAAACTTGAGTAGCATGAGGAGCGGCCCTCGTATACAAGGGACATGAGATTTCTGACTTATACTTCGTCAAGCATGTACACCATAGTTTGTTCACTTTAACCTTAATCACTTCAAGTACCATAATTTTCGGAAGCTCTTTATGAGACTTGAATCTCTACTTCCTTTTACAAAAGGCCTTTCTTCCACCATTATATTGAGTCTCCACCTTCTATCTTTATGCACCTACTTTGAGAGCATAGTGGCCATTCTTAGTTCTATGTGCATTGTCCCAAGACTAGTTGATTGATGCATAACTTGTTATTGCTTGTTTAAAACTATTGTATCTAGTCACTCTTATGAACTTTGAAGGTGTCCTATGCATTTATATTTGCTACTCTATTGAGGGACAAGATGAATACTTTTATGCTATGTTTTCTTTATGTGAAACAAACAAACGTCTTGCAAAGCATTGTTATTCATGAATCTTTTGTTTGTGCATTTTTATGTTGCATCATAGTTTCTTTGCTTATTGCTAGAACTTTGTCTTTCATGTTATGATTGAAGTACTATGATCCCAGTTTTGAGTGTTTTACAAATACTTTGATCAAGTCTTTGATGGTGCATGTCACCTCAATTTTTTATCACTTACCTACTCGAGGACGAGTAGGAGTTAAGCTTGGGGATGTTGATACATTGCAAATGTATCTATAATTTTTTATGTTCCATGCTTGGTTTTATCCACTTTCTTGTGTTTTGTTCCAACTTTGGAGTACTTTTCATATGATTTCTTGGACTAACCTATTAACAAGAGCCACACTGCCAGCTGCATGTTTTCTGCTGTTTTTGGTTCCAGGAAAGTCAGAAAATGAATATTCTCGGAATTGGACGGGACAAAAGCCAAAGTGCCTATTTTTCCGGAAGGGATCAAGTGCCAGAATACGAGATAGAGAAGGGTCAGGGAGCCACCACACCACCTGGCCGCGCGGCCAGGCCTGGCCCGTGCCAGGGGGTGGTGTGGCCGCTCCCGGCACCCCCTCGGCCTCTCCTTCCGCCTATATATTGCCCTCGGGACGAAAACCCTAAGTACCCGATCAAAAATCCACGAAAGAGTCTGTAGCCGCCGTCATCTCCATCCCTAGATCGGGGGGATCTGAAGTTCTTCCCGGCACCCTGCCGGAGAGGGGAATTCACCTTGGAGGCTTTCTTTATCACCATGCAAGCCTCCGGTGTGATGCGTGAGTAGTTCATCTTTGTACTATGGATCCATGTAGTAGCTAGATGGCTGGTTTCTCCTCCTTTGTGCTTTCATGTTTAGATCTTGTGAGCTCCGTTCATGATCAAGATCATCTATTTGTAATCCATACATGTTGTGTTTGCGGGGATCTGATGGATATTGAGATGCTATTTCAGATTGATTATTGATTCTATCATGTCTTTGTTATTTGAGATCTTGCATGCTTTTCGTTGTTAGTAGCTATCTTGGCCAAGTAGATGCTAGAAACTGCAAGAGTTAGTATTTATGCTCGATAGTAGGTTCATTCCTCTGGTAAACTGGGGAAGTGACAGAAATCTCTAAGGTACTAGATGTGTTGTTGCTACTAGGGAGAAAACAACGATCCTTTGTTCATAGAACAATTGTATTGTTTACTTTACACGCAGTTCGTAAAGCAATAATCTGTTGCTTGCAACTTAATACTGGAGGGGGTTCGGATGATAACCTGAAGGTGGATTATTAGTCATAGATGCAGTTGTATGGTGGTCTATGTATTATGTTGTAATGCCCAATCAAGTCTCAAAGGAGTCAAGATGATTAGTATATGCATGTATTTCTTTCTCGGTGTTTGTCAATTGCCCCGCTGTAATTTATTCACCCAGCATGTTATCTATCTAAGGAGAGCCACATCTAGTGAACTATAGATCCCGGTCCTTTTTCTTTACATACAATCTATAAACTATTTACTGCTTTGTGTTTACTTTCTGCAAACTTTTACTTCTTTCCATTCGATACATCTAATCCTTTGTTTTCCACAAAACACGGTGAGATTGATAACCTCATCGCAAGTTGGAGACAAAGTTCTGTGGTTGTGTTGTGTAGGTCTCCACGTTGCTACTAGCACCGGTAGTGCGCCCTGTCAAAGCTCAGCTAGTAAGACCTTTGGGATGTTTCCTTGCTCCTACTGGTTCGATTAAACCTTGGTCTCATAACTGAGGGAAAACTCGCTGCTGTGCTCATCATACCTTCCTCTTGGGGTTCCCAACGAGCTCTACATCAACCACGAGCTAGCATGCACCTACCCAATGAGATAGGCTGTGGCAGTGGAACTAACAAGTTAGAGGAATGAGTAGAAGACATGGTTCATACTCCACCAATCAAGTGATTTTATGCAGCTTTGAGACCTTATGAAATGAATCACCATCTCTGCAGTGTCGTTGTGTGACTGATGGTGAATTACCATTTTTGCAGTGTCTCATATACCTATTCTCAATGCAAACACAATGAAGACATTTCCGATCTCTTCAAAGAATTTTGGCATAGAGAGGGAAGGTTAAAATCAGTTGGATGAGAGGCTGGTTTCAGTTTAGAAGATAATTTCATACATTTCTAATGGAAAGAACTCTCACTTGTGAAGCAGGCAAAGTGTTCTAAGATACTTTCCTCGAACACGGTTGGAAAGGAGTTCAATTTGACGATGCACCATTGAATTTAAGGGTGACATAAATGTCAGAACATACATATGTTCACTATAACATCTTATAGTATCTACGCATGAGGATATAATTTTTATGTGGAACTTAGGGATGAAAATGGAGCGAAAAGTTTCCAAATTTTCCATGAAAAAAGGAAGAATAAAAACATAGAAACTGAATTTCGCAACACAAAAATAGAAACGGAATTTTCTGGGAAATGGAAATGAAAAGGGAACAACATTTTCCGGCGAAACAGACACGAAAACAGAATTTTAGTTTCCGGCTAATATGGAATTCCCATTTTAGGGTTGATGTGCATGGTCAAATCCAACCGGTCCATTACATGACCTTGTCAAGCCAACCTTCAAAATGCATTAGAGGAGGCTTCCAGGATTTGACATTTCTCTTATTCCGTTGTAAGCCGATCCCCGTGCTAGAATTAGGAATAATTTGTTGGTTTGGTTGAATGCCTGATATTTTATGCATGATTCAAGAGTTCACTTGGTTTAGGGTAACATCTACATTGCTCTGTGTCCGGACATTATTCGATCCTTATCTGTTTTTGATAATATTTGCTCCCCTTTTTTGTTTTGGGGATTTCTGTATTTGTTTTGGCTCACGCATTGCTTTTCGAAAACAAATATGATAGCACTCAGTTATTGTCTTCCGTTATGTTTAATCCCTAGTGGATTATGCTGCTCTACATGCATGCAGTTTTAAGGTACCATTGGATTAGAAATATCCCACCGATTAAGGCACTTGGTGAGATAATCGGCATTCTTCAACCGTTAATTACGTGCCTACTAGCAAGGGGTCAAGTTTCCACAGATTGCGATGGCCTTATACACAATTCCTATGAACCAGTTTGGTACAACTCCAAATGTTTGGGATGAACTGAAAATTGCAGAGACTTGACACCCTCTGTGATCTCGCCTCCCATAATTATTGTCGACAGCGCTCTCGTGAACTTGCCCAAATGGCAGCGCAGAAACATGTAGTACTAGGATTGTAAATTCATTGTTCCTCCGACCCGAGCTATCCAGGGATGCCTACATCACTAAGGCATCCTTTACGGGGTCCTCATCATCCATGTAGGTATTTCAACATTTTTCTGGTGCCTATCGTGCCTATATCGGCTACATGGCTACATGCAAGTGGGCAGATCCTCCTCCTAGCCCGGTGCCATGTCAAGATCCCGATTAGCCTTGCCCCTAGCATGGACTTGGCGAGACCGGAGAAAGAAAGAGAAGGTGGAAGCTAAGCTAGCTGCTACAGTTCTAACCAAGGAAAAATGAAAAAGGGCACCTATGGAGAAGGAGAACGTGCATTGTAGTTATGCAGAGGCCAGATGTAAACATTACTCTTAAGTAATATATGCGTTCATTTTTTTAAAAAAAATGGAGAAGGCGAACGTGCGAGAGGAAAATGCCGGTGTCTATGCGGAAAGAATAATCTGTCACAATTCACCTGTGTTAATATGCTCTATATATGCTTCTGAAATGAATGACAGTTGGCGGAGCAGTAGACGATCAAGGCTTCTTCAACTTTCACATGGTTGGTGGTTGATGTCCATGATAGAAGGTCCGGGTGTCTCGCTCCATTTACTGCTACAAAGTGCACGATCCTTGACTAAGTTGAATATGACCTCCCCACCCCCAGCTTCAACAACATCATTGCTTTTTTTCAAAAGAACAAAGGAGGATAACCCCATCGATAGACGTACAGCCAAATTTTATTAATAAACAGCTTCATTGCTTATGGTCAATCCAAGCTTGTAAACATTTTGAACTCAAATGAGCTGTCCTAAATTCTCGATGTACGCATTGGTTCTTCATTGTCACTCCATTATATAACTGGCAGAATTTGTTTTTGTGAACTGGAAGAAGGGGAGAATCAATCATCATCCTTTTTGACTATTTTTCTGTAAAAACATGTTGAAGTCAGACAAACATACGTTAGAGGTGTGACGGACCACGGTCTCTTGCTGGCTGGTAGGAAGGTTCACGTTTGATGTTTAGAATGTTTTTAGTGTCTTTTTTTTAGGATGTTGAGACGACGGCTACGTCCTAAAGTCAGAATAAATTCTTTCCCGTCTTATCCTCGCTCCAATGGTGCGCCTAGCGTAGAGGGGGGGGGGGGGGGGGGGGGGGGTGAAGTCGTTTGTTCGAGGGATCAATTGGGATCCGATCGTTTTTTGTATTCTTGGGTGTGGTTTCAGGTCGGCCTGTTTTGATCTGCAATTATCATCTTTGGTGATGGTTGCTTCTCTGGTGAGTTGGTCCTTCGGGGACTTAGCACGACAATTTCCTGTCCGTGTGCTACAACAAGCTATGCATGGGTGAGGACGGCGGTGCGTCTTCGGCTCGTGCTAGTGTATGTATTCATCGCTTGATGGTCGAATGGTCTATTTGTAATTTTTATTACTTTTGAGATCTTTTGTACCATACTTGATGAGTATTAATAGATCTGTGGAATTTCACAAAAGAAACATACGTTCGGTATAACTTTATATTCATACACACAAGGTAGCATTTTATTTGATGTGTGGAACGATGTTGCTCGACACCGAATTCTGGTCTATAACATGGAAATCAAGTGTTGTGTTCTCGGACCGTTCCTGTTGGGTTGGAAATATCTCTCCAACTAAAGCACCGGATGAGATAAGAGGTACACAGAGGGGCACTTGTAGCATTCTACGACAGTCTATTAAACGCCTGCTGTCTACTGCCACTCTTTTGTTTTGTGAAAAGGGAGTATAACCCCGGCCACTACATAGGTTGGTGCATAAAACCTTTTATTTAAAGTTCATCATTCAAAGTTATTGAAAACTCAAGGATATCTCAAAGTTGAAACTTGAATCAACCATACAAAAATAAAAAGCATAAGACTACTACGCATCCTATAGTCAACTAGTATGCAGCCAGCCAGTCTCACTTAAGATAACCCGAGATATCATCAGGAGATGATTGCATCCAGTAACCATAGAATACCGCTGGTCCTCCAGTAGTAGAAGCGCTCATAACAGCACCAAATATGTTACCATATAAATAACCTGCATAGAATTAAAAGTTATCGACTTGTTAAAGATTATTTCATTCATGCATCTTCAAATGGACCAAAATAAGACGAAAACGACAATGCGAATTCTAGGCTTAGATACAGTGTTAACTATATTTAAACAATTCCCAAACAGATTTGCTATATTTGGAGGAGGGAGATTTATAAGTAAAATTGACAATACGCCACAAAATATAATACATGCAAAAGAGTAAATATAAATAAATGTTCTATGGTTTCCTCCAACCCACAGAAATAACATTTGGTATACGGACCCAATTCCTTTTTCCAAGTTATCGTTTGCAAGTAGAACTTTTTTATTAAGGAGCCACATGATTTTTTAATCTTAAGTGAGATTCTTAATTTCCATAAATATTTTCGAAGGAAGACCGTGTTATCATTCATTATCTGCACATGGATTTCATTGAAAAACACCTGAAGATGTTAGATTCCACACAAATCTATCTAGATCCCTAGACAAATGCACCATCATAAGTCTTTGGCTTAAGTGTAACCATGAAACGAAGGTTCTGCAAATTACTATGGACCGATACAAATTATCTAAGATAGTCTCGTATAATTCCTAATGTTTGAGATGAACTGAAGATTACGAAAAACTATGTCACACGTTTTAGAGCCTATTTAATTCACATGATTTTAAATCGCATGAATATGAAAAAGGCACGAGTGCAATGTCATGCCCATGCCAATAATCCTACATAATTTCATATGCAGCAAAGTTAGTTTGATCCCAACACTGAAAATCAAAAGATTTTGCCAAGAAGTTTGAGCAGATTCATGTTTTATTTGTATAATATATATAATGCAAATGAAAATCATTTAAATCAAAGGGGGGGAGGGGGCTTAATCTAGCTTCATGCTCCTATCTTGTAAGACGTTGTCCTTCCAGCTGCCTATTGCTCCATGGTCAAGTCGTCTTGCCAATTAGTTGCAACCGAGGCCTCAGCCAACTCGCGAATGCTATATCACAGACCATTATTGTTTCGAGCGCGCACCGCAGAAGGGACGTAACAATTTGTTCATGCTGCGGGACCTCTCAGTCCATGACTGTAGTTCAACATTTTTCCGGTGCCTTCCATGCCTAGAAGCAGGTGGACAGATCGTCCCTCTAGCCGCCTCTCATCTCTAGAATGGACAGAGCGACATCTTCTTTTGGGTCGGTGGTATAGCTTTGGTTTCTGCTCGTTTTGATCAGAGATCGAGGAAAACAAAGAGAAGTTGAAAGCTAACAGCCACAGTTCAATGGACAAGAAAAACCTATAGAATAAGAAACTCGTATATATGCGAGGAGATCGATCGGTCACTAGTGTGATGTGCCCTATGTATGCTCCGTGAACTGAACAACAGTTATGCAGTCATATACGGACAATCAAATGGTTTTTCAATGTTCACATGGAAGGTAGTTGAGGTACATGACAACAGGTCCTGGTGTCTCGTTCCATTTCTATTACTTAGTAGGGAATATTTCTTCTTCATGAAAAACATGGCGATTATCTAGCAGCCTAGCTTTGTTTGAAAACAGTCTTCCACTAGATTCCATTCTTCATTCATTAGTTTGTGAAACTGAATGAGAATTCCCCAGATTCATAATCAACCGGATAATTATATTGGTCTTCGCCTTCTTTTGCTCGACCATAAAAAATATCCTTCTCTTTTGGGGATATTTATCTTCAAACCAGACAAAATGTTCAAGAATGTAACGAATTAATTTTCTGTTTGCCTTTGTTTAGCTCATGTTCATGAAAATAATTATATCATCCACCCCCAGACCACCGAGCTTATGAGCTGGCGTGCCATGCGCTTCATCTTAGCGACTAGCCGATGGTAGGGGTCTAGGTCTCCGTAGATGACAGTCCACGAGCGTCGGGGGTATCTGGCGGAGCCATCAAGGCTGAGGTCTCCCTGGCCCACGGCTCATGGGGAATAGCATAAGGAAACCAAAGCCAAGAACCACCACACACGCCAACTCTCCCGGGAAGCCCTTCGCCCATTTGCGAGCATGCCACACTTCGAGTCATGAGCACAAGGACCCCGTTAACAACTCATCTCCCCCCACAACTCTGTTTCCTTTTCCTAGAAGGAAATGTGAAACCCTGTCGCGACCTGTCGTTGCCCCCCTGGCACTCTGATGCTGGCCCCTCAGACATCACAATTCTGAGTTGTCCGGATGGCCTGCCTTGTCCGCGACAAGCAGCAAGTCAGATCGCAGTTTTATCCCCATCATCACGCAATCTTGCCACCTATTTCCATCGACGTCACACCCGGGTGCATGTGCCACTCGTCGGGCTTCCTGTGTCACGTGGCACATTGCATGCATCACCACACCTAGGCGACCTCATGGTACGAAAGGAGGCCCCGACTACAGGAGGGGTTGGTGAAGCTTTTCTCCAAGACTTCCATATCTAGAGTAGGGCTCTCATAGTCCCCTCGGAGAAATACATTCAAACATGAAGGAGTAGGCTGTTATGCTTCTTAGCAGTCCAAACCTGGGTAAACTACGTACTGTCTCCCTCGTGTTTCGATATTCCTTTCTTTAGAAGGAGTTTGGAAACGATCTCGCGCTCTTTGCCAGACACGAAAGAGGGTACCCAACATCCTGGTGTCCGTGTTCCGACATGCAACAGTCTTGCTCGTTCGACCAGGTGTATCTCTTGTCCTGAAGGTATATCTCCTTCAGTGCACAGTCATTCAGGAACCTTCTGAAATAAATCGTCATGCGTCAATGAAGGTTCTCATTGTTCTTATTCTCTTCGTAGTAGATCATGTTAGAGTCGCCGCAAAGGGCCCATGGCCCTCTGTGGACCCTCCCAACCTCTCGCAACTCCTAGAGGAAGGTGATCTTATCCCGTGTCATTCTATGGATGGTAAACACAAGTCAACCACCAAGGTGTTCCACCCGGAGGGGTCACCTTAGTCGTGATGCTGTTGAGATCCAGATGCGCGATGTCGAGCTGCACCACCCTAATCTTCCAAGCTGTTGTAGTACCACCCCTCGTATCGATCACAGGTAAGTACAAATAAGCATGAAAATCCACGATTAGGGTTTCATTACAAAGACCAACCGTAGAGTTCACCAACTACCTCCATGATATCATCTATGATGTGCGTATCGAACATCTTATGGTATGCTTCCATGGCAGCCTCCGAAGGCGCCTCATGAAGTTATAGACCTCCTTCTTCTCCGAGTTTAGCCCTCTTGGATGTCCCGCGATCCTAGAGCTATGTCTAGGTCAGAATTTGAGAGCCATTAGACGTCGCTACACACCGGTGGTGCCTTCGTCAACGCATGAGCACGTAGCTTGGCAGCAGCCAAGAAATCCCCTAGGATCCGTGGCCGTGCCATCAAGGGTGCTATAGCCCCTGAAGTTTCGGTCACCGTGGCATGACAGTTGATGAATTGTACTAGCGGTGTCTTGTACTTGGACGTCAAAAGGGTCAGAGAAGCCACTGAGGGCGCTGGCGGGGGTCCAGGTGTGCCTGGCTGGGGTTGCGAGGGTTCAAGTGTGTCTTTTTTTTGAAACGGGGGCAAAACTTTGCCCCAATCTATTAATTAAGAAGAGAATTGCCCGGTTAATTACCGGAAAACCAGGCGAAAACCGTTCCAACAAAACCACATGAGAATAACATCTAAAACATGCAACCTCCAAACCAACAAGCACAAGCACAACCTACTACCACTGCGACTGACAAGCCAATGGTACCGGAGCACTATGCCGCGTGAATCACAAACCAACGATACTAAAGCACCATGTCGCAAAGAAGACCACAGAAAGAATGACCCAAAAGGGTCCATCAATCAAGCAGCTTCCGAAGCTTTCTGCGATATGCCCCTCTTCCTAGTTTTGGTCTTGCGATTGCCTTTCTGACAGACTTTTCCACCTTTCTGATTAGGCCTTCTGAAGCTTTTCTCTCTAGGACACAAGCAATATCCTTGCCATATCCAGCGCTAACCGCCTCTAAACTGGCAAGCAAGCTGCAAAGCTCTTTAGCAAAAAGAGCCTCAAGAGTTGTGTGCCCACACTCCTCCACTGCCCACAAAGGCATGCGACTGTGCTGGCGAAGGCGTCGTGGCCACCGCTAAGTCTCCAAATGAGCCCAACTCCAACGGAAGCACCACAATAGATTCCTCACTCAACTCATGAAGCTCTGGTGTGATCTGCAACACCAGAGCCATGATCCCATCCATGCCTTCGCTCTCGGAGGCAGCCGGCAAAACAGGCTACAATAGCGTGCAGGGACTACCACAAGGAGAGACACAACCGTAGAGATGCTCCTCCTCAACCACAGACGACTTCTTCTTAGTGGAATCAAACGAAAATGAAGCATGTGCGAGGGAGAGCCCGAGGCCACCAGAAGTGCAAGCCTCCGTCAGCTCCAAAGAATCATCAACACATGCCAACAACGACTTGGGAGTTGCCATCTCTTCATGAAGGGTGTCACCGTGGCATGATCTGGTGATTGCAGTTCGGCCATGGGGCGTCATGGCTCGAACAAATGTCTTGGCATTATGCTCTTAGTGTATAATGCCTCACCCATCTGCAGTCAGCCGGTGCCTGGAAGAATAGTTTGTGCACGCGCACCACTGACATGCCACTGGTGGAAAAAGGGCCTCTAGTCCCAGTTCATAAGGGCCATTGGTTCCGGTTACAGAACCGGGACCAATCACTGGGGACTAATGCTGGTCCCGGTTCGGGCACGAACCGGGACCAATGGGTCTCCACGTGGGCGGGCGCGTGACGAGGGAGGGGTGGATCATTGGTCCCGGTTCGTGGAACAAACCGGGACCAATGGGTCTCCATGTGGGAGCGCGAGAGACGATGGGGGGTGGATCATTGGTCCCGGTTCGTGGCACGAACCGGGATTGTTGGTCTCTGTGCCGCGGCAGGATTTTTGGGCTATTTTTGTGTCGCGGCAGGATTTTCGGGCTATTTTTGTGCCGCGGCAGGGTTTTATTTTATTTATTTATTTGGTGTTTTGTATTCAATTTAATGGTACTACATATATACAGCAATAATGAAACCATGATATATATATTACACATCATGCATGATCACAAATATATTATACACCATCTCATCCGTCTTCTTGGTCGAAACATATTATAATTACAAACGATACTCTCACACGAATTCGATCTAATTTATATCTTATTTTTTACACTTCACCCTTCCAAATGAAGCGGGTAATAGTATTCTCCTTTCGGATCTATGACTTGTTCTAATAAAAATCCGGCAATTTCCTCTTGAATTGCTTGCACGCGTTCTTGTGATAGAAGACCGCTCCGCATCCGTTCGATCTAATATAAAGAAGGCGATCAATATATATGAATGAAACTAAACACAATTAGTGGTAATAAAATAAAGTTGTGATTATTGTTTATCGTACTTCAATTTTTTTGATGTTCCGGTCTGCGCCCTTCTCTTTGATCGTCTGGCGAATGAACTTGCAGACATAGTATCCACATAAGTTATTCCCGGCTTCCTTCGTCAAGCACTTTACGAGAACGGAGTTCAATCAAAATAATAATCAAGCATGATAATGGTGGTATTGAAACTAGAATCAAAGAGATGCGTGGATCTAGCAAGTAGTACTTACGGTCAATGGTTGAAATGTAAGCTCTGGCTTCCAAACACCTCTAGTTTTGGCGGCAAGGGGCAAAGGGCTGGGCTTATATATAGCCAAGGGAGGGTTTTTGGTCTCAGTTAATGTCACGAACCGGGACCAAAGCCCCTCCCGTGTGGCACGTGGCGACTCAGCAACGCGCCCCACACCCAGGTCATTGGTCCCGGTTGATGGCACGACCCGGGACCAATGACCTGGGTGGGAGGCGCATTGCTGGACCGCCACGTGTCGCGCGGGAGGGGTTTTGGTCCCGGTTCGTGGCATTAACCGGGACCAATTCCCACCATCGCTTTGTCGTCCCCGTGTATAAATATGAGGCCACAACGCGTCGCTTTCGCCATCGCCTCGGCCTCTCCATAGTCGATCTCCACCCACCCCTTTCGCCATCGCCTCTGCCTCTCTGCACCTCTCCACCACGCCGTCGTCTCGCCTCCCCTCCCTCTCCAATCTCCACCGCGCCGCCATGGAGGTGCCCACGCTCAACTTCTATGAGGCGGCGATGTTTGCGTACTACGGCATTCTCCCGCCGCCGCACGTGACGGTGCCCGCCGGATGGCGCATCAGCGAGGTGGGTGTGCCGGTGGCTCCGCTCCTCGTCCCCGGCGGATACGAGATGGAGAGCGTCATCGCGGAGCATCGCCGCCAGATACCCGCGTGAAAGAGGGCGTTGCCCCGGTACGCGGCGGCCAGCGAGTATTGGCCCCGGCTGTTCAAGAAGGAGCGAAAGGCCAAGCTTGGCAAACGTATCGTGGATGGGCGCGTGGTGCACCTGGATCTCTGCAACCGAGAAGGGCGGAAGATGTTCTGGTCCGTCCCTGGAGGGACCATCTACACCGCTATCGATGCCGCTAGCCGTGCAGAGGAGCTCCGTCTCCCGAACAATGCCGAAATCGTGGAGGTTTCGTCCGACGACGACGAGGAAGCCGGCGGCTCGGAGGACAGCGGAAGTGAAATTGTTGACTAGGAAAATTTGTAAAATCGCACCTTTATTTGGAAAGAATTTGTGGTCGAATTAATAAAATGTCTCGATTTAGATCTTTGTCTTGATTAATTTGTGAAAGATTTTTTCAAAACTACTGATCAATTTAATTTCTGCCTTGAATTAATTTCTGCCCTGAATTAATTTAGATTGTCCCGAATTGCGGACTGTCGCGGGGTTTTTGGTCCTGGTTCATGGCATGACGCGGGACCAATGCTCCGCAAAGCGCCACGTGTGCGTCAGGGTGGCATTGGTCCCGGTTCATGCCACGAACCGGACCAATGCTTAGAGATGAACCGGAACCAATGCCCAGACGACACGAACCGGGACCGGTGCCTGGCATTGCTCTCGATTAAGGAAACGAACCGGGACTAATAGAATTTGGGCGCTGGACCAAAGACCGTTCTTCTACCAGTGTGCTAGTTCACAATGAGGTATTGATCTGTGGCTGCTGGGCAAGAGCCGAGTGAACGTAAGTACTACTTCCGCTGAATGCGCAATAGATTTCTTATTATCATGCAGTTGGCCGGCTCACGGAAATACAATTGTGATAGTACACGATATTCACGATCTAGATTGGTACATTTACGAATTTTGGTTAAGCCATCATATTCGACCACCACCTTTCTGTTTTCCTCGTACTTTGGGTCAGAGCCACGCTACCCAGGCTAAGCTAGAATGGCTCTATGCGTGAGTGGCCTTCTCCCATGGATGGGTGATGGTTGGAAGACGTTTCTATCCAAGCATGACAACGTGGATCCCCGGCCTCGGGGGAGGACGCTGGTGGTTTTTGCTACACACACGGCGATGCCAACCTCTCCTTCCATGTGCTTATTTCTTGGCGAAGATCCTTGACTTCCGTGACGTCCAGGTCACTGAGTAGCATATCCGGCCGCCTTTGCCCGCCTCTCCATCTTCGATCGAGCGGCTGATAAGGAGCCTGGAAGCTACCCTGCTCGTGGAGTTCCTTGTCATCGTCAAAGAGCTAGATGTGGTCACCGGTTTTGTTGTGGAGCTGAGGGAGTGGGTATTCGGCTATTTTCATGTCCTAGGGCTCAGTCAGTTTCACTGTTGGGTGAATTCCCGGTGTCTCACAGGCCTAACTGGACACTCAAGTACATGACCTCTAGGGGTGCTCATCGGAACGTTTGCCCGGTTGCATTGTACAATGTATATGCATCTGGTGGTGGTATCCATTAAGTGATGGGCTCGCTCAAGTTATATAGAGAGCTAAAGCATCATGCATGACCTGACCAACCCATCGTGTGTCCTTCCCTCCCAAACCAATTGGACTCATCAGAACCCTATGTGCTGTGTAATTAAAGGCATAATTGAAGGGAGGGAGTTTGGCATGAGCTGATTCATAATAAATACCTTCAAACTAAAAGTTAATCTCAAGTTAAGGTTCATCCTTTAGACTCACCTTTTTGGAAAGGGTTGATGAAAGTTAAAGAAGACTTCTTTAGTAAAGGTCAATTTCAGATTGGCAATGGTCAAAAAACTCATTTTTGGGAAGACAACTGGTTATGTGATACCTCTCTAGCAAGGCAATACCCGTCGTTACATAGCATTGTTCAGAGGAAAGAGGCCACAGTGGCCGATGTCTTCACTAACACGCCTCTAAATATTCAATTTAGACGTGCTCTTATGGGTAATAGGTGGAGTCGTTGGCTGATCATGAGGATGTGTTTCAACAGAAACTATCAAATACAAAAAAATATTATAGTAAAATCTATGTATTTGGACCTTATGAATAGTCATACGCCTTTCCTCGAAAAATATATTTGGAGGATCAAAGTCCCAATGAAAATCAGAATTTTCACGTGGTTCCTCTATCGCAAAGTCATTCTCACAAAAGATAATTTAAAGAAGCAAAATTGGCAGGGGCGATGAGACCATCGAACAACTGTTCATTCACTGCCCTTTAGCTAAAATAGTGTGGCCCATAGTACATATATCTTTTAATATTGTGTCCCCAACTAGTATCTCAAACTTGTTCAATAGATGATTACATGGGGTTAGTAAAGGAGATAAAGTACAAATACGAGTGGGTGCATGCACTTTAATTTGGGCTATATGGACGACGCATAATGACTTTGTGTTTAACAAATCTTCAAAAACGACTTTTTTACAGGATTCGTATGTGATCTTTTCCTTCAGCCGAAGCAGCAGCGGCAGGTCACGGATTTTGGGTGCCACCGTATGGAGATAGTAGCACGGGATTTGTTCAACCTTTGTAGCTGGCGGCCTGTTTCTAGAATATATGCATGATGGATCAGCTTTTTATATTTCTACTTTCTATTTTTGAGAGGTTTGATACTGCGATCCTTGAGTTGTATCAAATTTGATCTATAATAAAGTAATAAAAGGGATGTATGATTGATGCAGAGGCCGGGGCAACCCCCATTTCGAAAAAAAGTGTTGGAGTATAACAAGTGAAAATGCATGTCAGTCACGATAGAAAAGTAGGACTTTTTTATTCATTTACACTAGGAAAATACCCTGCGCGTTGCGGCGGGCATTTGCTAAACTCACATTATTAAAATATGAAAACACAATATTAGGTCTTGAATCTCGTTTGGGGAATCTGATGAATAGCTTTGTTTCGACCTCAAATGAAGTACAAATAAGCTGATTTTTCTTTCGGCAGAAAAAATTGCAGCCAAATAGTGTAATAGTACATAAAGAATAATTTATAGAATTTAAGCTGATGTCCAGCTAAGCTACATGTCTACTTATGACCATTCAATGGAAAGCTATCCTGTAATCTAGTAAGATAGCATAATGTATAATGATTACAACAACATCTATATCTATGAAACCCAATAATATATAATAATTAGGAAATGAATAACCATAATCACTTAAGTACAACAAATGTATTTGCCGATATCACCATATCATTTAAACCTGATCATAAAATGAAGATGAAGATAGGATCGGCAATGAAGCAGTGAGTCGAGTCTGGATGTTAAATGTGATAATTTCTCACATCTCTAAGTCAGTGAACATCTACTTATAACTCATGAATTTTTTTACAACAATATTTTCTACTAAACAAAATGAAGCATGTCTTCCATATACCAATACCTTATAAGAAATGCATATTCCAAGTTATGGGTAGTGGAAGCATTGGTTTGAGAGATTTTAAAAGTTCCCCTGTGTAAACATCAAATTTCTTATAATAAGACAAAGCTTCTAGCATACAGGATTATGAGAAAATAAAATTACGATTGATTGGGAGAATATTACCAATCAAGATCTTCATGAAGAAACAAAATAAACTGAGATATCTAGTCTCAGTTGGAGTGGTTGCATGTATAACTCAAACTTGTCCTCCCTCGGTTGTCATGCTGCCAAACACAATGTTAGGAGATGGCATCCCCAACCCTGCAGCTATGTACTAATAAGTAATTAGCTTTCTAGTACCAATAACCAAGGTATTATTCAGTTCTCGTGCTAATTCATAAAACACAAACTTCTTGGTAACACTGCATTAATATCTAAAAAAGTATCTGATAATAAAATTTCTGCCCAATCAAAAAATACGGAACAGTTTCCACGCCACTCCAAACTGCATGAAAGATCTAGTTGCAAGATTATACAATCAATTACATTTTTGTTTGATTTTGCAAGTTAAATATGATCATTGCAAAATCAGTGCATTCTATAAAAAAACGGGGGAAAGTTGAGTTACCTCTGATCTATGATAGCATGGGCTTCCTTAGAACAATCAATCAGAGCAAATAAGATCCATTAAAGGGCAGTAGCATTTGTGCATAAAAATTATGACATTTTGGAATCACGGGTGTACCTAGAATCCTAGATCATTGTATGTTGCATATTCCAATCACGCCAATGCTTCCCAAACTGCTGATACTGCTAGTTGTAGTGTGCGTGGTCGATTTGGTAATCGACAAGAGCGCCCAATTCAGGGGAGAAGGGGTTACTCTTCTTGGTGGCATGATTGAGAGAGAAACCAGGAGGGATGGTGAAGAGAGATAGAGTAATGGGGAAGCAAGGGAAGAGGAGGAGACCAACACTATTCACCATGAATTGATTTCTTGATGACGGTTCGCTATTCGGGGGAGGCAATCAGCCGGCTCGTGTTCTTGCTTCGCCATGCACGTCAGGGACTATTTCTTTACGTGGTATTTTTTCACCGGACATGTAGGGGAACAAAACAAATGCGTGGGAACATATCAATGGGGACAACATAGTGGACGGCTGGAATTAAGGATCGGATGGCTACGATTTGTCGATGATGTGGCTACTCTGCATGTTGAGATAGACAAATTAAATGACCTCTAGTGGGGTTTTGCTTTATAAGAAAGTATAGATATGCTTATACCATAGCTCTTGTTGAAGCATGATCCAAATTCAATTAAGGAGGCTAACTTCTGACGACCCCCCCCCCCCCCCCCCCCCGCGGTATGAATCGTTTAAGACCTAGGTTTCCACCGTTTTATATATACCTCTTGTAAGGCGCTGGCTAGGATAAGTTGTATCTATGAAAGTCCCCGGTGTTGTGTAAATAGTCTCCGTTATAGTGAAGTTTTGCTGGCTGGCGCATGTGTTTTTTCCTCTCTTTGTTGGAGAGGTTTTCCCACGTTAAATATGTGTCCCCTTGCTGCGATTTCTTTTTTCATTCTTCGTTATTTGCTTGTCGCGATTCTAACAGTTCTAACCATGATGGATTGCCTCATCACTATATGTAACTCTAGCTGCTCATTTGCTAGCTGCCACCAATTTCCATATGCAAACATCAAACCATCTGATCAGCATTACTAGAGTCATCACAATAGGGGCTTGTTTGATTCAAAGGAATGACATAGAAATTTGTAGGATTTTTATCCTTGGGAATTTTTCCTTACGAGGCATCAGGAATCCAATCGATAGGAAGGGGGTGTGTAGATTGGGCATCGGACCAGATTATGTTGGAATGCGTGCAATTTAATTTATGATAATTTTAACAGATACAAAACATGGTAACAAGAAACTACATGTTGCAAGCTAATTAATTCTACCGGTGTTGTTGTCTCGTAAACATAACCCTACCTGATTATGCAGCTAAGCTTCTGGTGGTGTCTGGTAAGCATAGTCATGGGTGGATGATGAGTGCATATTTGCATCATATTTTACATTATTATTTTGCATTGTAGATGTAGGATCTTGGTATTTTACGGCGCTCGCACGCACATTTTATGTATGTTTTCACTAGGATCAGGACAAATGATAGATCCAATGAATATAATTCTTGGAGCAGTTGTACTATGGAGAAAATGAGTCAAAAACAACGTAAATCGCTTATTTGGGAAATATTAATAATACCAAAAGAAAACCAGAAGCGAACAAAGAAGGTAGAGAGTTCAACGACCAACTATACGACCGGAGCAAATTTTATGGCCGTATAGTTCCGGTAGTATAGTTGGCGCCGCCTCCGCCTTCTCAAATAGTTTCATCCCGTGCAACTGGTTCGGAGAGACGACATACAGAACACTCAGAAATCGTAGAAACCTCACCACCGGAAGGCATCTAGAGGGGGAACTCATCCACTGGGGATCCATCTTCGCGATGCGCAGATCCAGGAGGCTAAGGCATCGATCTTCATCATCCACCGCTGCATCACCACCATCTCCATCAATCCCATCTATATCTTGTTGTAATTTTCGTACTCATTGTGGATTTATACAAGTACTATTCATATATGATAGATTCCATTGTTATTTCCATGATGTTGATTGCCTACATGTCTGAGTAGATCATTAGTTCTTGGGGAGATGGAGAAACCCTAGTATGAGATTGAAATAAGATAAAGTCTATTATGATATTCATCGTTGTGACCATGTGTTAGATTTTCTACATCTTGATGTTAAGAGAAGTCGACCTCTTAATATTTGCCTCTCATGGGAACTTGATGGTGGGACTATTTGTTGGTAAACGGAGGTGTTCTAGCACTTAAAGTGACTATAAAGCTGTTGGCACCCCTTACGTATCAACTTGGGAAACCGAGGAAACTCATGGAACACTATCCATGCCATGGGATACATCCTACGGGATTGCGTCCCTTAATAGCGCAATAATTTGATTGATGTTGATTGCTGACTGCTGTGGTTATGAGGATGATGTGAGCAGCGGTTGATGTCTATTTGTCCAAATACGGAGTTCCTCCCACACATACATAGTTGAGAATGTTCATGATGATAATTTTTATCTTAGCTCCTTATAATGCTAGTGGTGTATCCTCTACTCCCTAAGAATGTTTTTCCCTACTGCAGTTCCAATCTCTCTTACATACGCGATACTTACTTTTTGTATTCAGTTGTTTTACCTTATTTTATAATTTCTTTTATACCTAAAACCCAAAAACACCCTTTTACACAATACTCACATTTTATCTTGTTATTTAGAACTTTATTTAGAATTTCTATCGTAATATTTATTTCAAGAATTATTAGACTTCAGGATCCTGCTTCCTGTGGGATCGATATCTTTATTTCAAAACTAGCTACAAACAATCTGTGCACTTGTAGTCATCAAGCTATTTGCTGGCGCCGTTGCCGGGGAGCTAAGCGCTCTAGGTCTTTTAGTTTTTGCTTATTTATTTTTGCCTTGCTAAATTTTGTTTTGAGTTACAGGTTTCCACCAACATGATGCAGTTTGAGCATATGACTAGTGCTAACCCACTCAACTACTTTAGAAAGACCTATGATATTTATAAAAGAGACAACTCCAATGAGAAGACAAGGGGGTTTGAAATAAATCCTCTACTACTTGGTATTCTACATAAGAAGCAATTTACTAGAGATGAAGAAGATCCTGATCCATATGAGCATATTGCATGTTTCAAAGATATATGTGACACTTTTCTATTAACGGGATATACCGCTGATGAGGTAAGGGTTAAATTTTTTAGTCAGACGTTGACAAGTATAACTCTCTCATGGTATAGATCTCTACCCCCTGAAGTCACTACTACTTGGGATAATCTAGCCTGTGAATTTCTAGTAAAATATTATCCATTATCAAAATCCTTTGGAATCAGGCGTCTTATAATGACTTGGAGGAATCGCTCCAATGAAGGACTAGTAAGAGCTTATATCAGATTTAAAGATTTACAATGCCTATGTCCTCATCATGATTTACCTGAATGGTATTTATTACATATCTTTTATGGCGGTTTAATTGAACCTAATAAAATTGAACTAGACTCTTTCGCGAAAGGAGCCTTTATGAATCTTCCTATACCTAAAGCTTGGGCTTTACTTAATAGAATTTGTGATCATAGAGTTTCATGGAATTTTGGTCTAGGAAGTGAAGGAGGCGTAGAATAGAACATGATTGTATTCATGACTATAATAAAAAAGGCCATGTTAAAGAATTATCTAAAAAAACTTTATTTGGATTCAAATCTTGTGTTGCAAGTTGTTAAAGCTTTTAGAGAACATATCAAAGCTCCGAAAGAAGGTCTAGTCAAGTATGATCCACCACCCAAACCTGAAAAGAAAAGAGAAGATAAAGCAACACTGGCCTCCCTAGAACCAACGCATGAGATGCCTTTCCCTAACACTGCACAAAAGCATATTCTTGAATATGAATAGGTCAAAAAGAAGTACAGGAGAAGAAGGAAGAAGAAAGTATACCAGAAGTCGTGGAACATCTGGAAGAAACCAAATATGAAGAGGTAACCAAGGAAGCAATTATGGCTATGTACGCACATTGTAACATAGTTGAATTTGATGAAGAGACTTCCGTATTGGTTGAAGGTAAAACAAAGGTAAAAGATGTGGGTAAGCCTATTCTTCCCTGCATATTTAAAGAAACCTCGCATTACAGTTTATGTGATCTTGGCACCGAAGTTAATGTTATATCTTATGATTTCCACTTAGAAATAAAAGAAGAAATAGAATCGGCTACAATTGAAAATATTGATATGACAATTATGTTAGCCAATAAAAATCTTAGAATTTGAATGGGAGTAGTTGAAGATGCAACTGTCACAATTGGCAATAAAAACTTTTCTATCGATTTTGTAGTTGTTGATATGCCAGCTGACACTCTTTAGCCAATTATATTTGGAAGGAACTTTTTGGGTGATATAGGTGCCTATGTTAATTTCAAGAAGGAGATTGTGTCTCTTAAGCTTGGGGGAGCGGAAATAAATTCCACTTTTCCAAATTTAAAGACAGGCCTCCACAAATACAAGAAGAAGAGGAAAAGAGAACTATTGAGGAAATGGTGGCTCTTTTCTTTAGTAATCAAGAAGAAGAAATAAATGAAGATCCAAATTATGAAGAAATAGTTATAGAGGACAATTCCCTGGGAGAACTAGAAGACGAATTTGATTCACTTTCCATTATGGGACCTCCAACTGATGAGGCTTTTGAAGAGCTAGAAAAGAGAGGGGACGAGGAACTACCACCCCCAGAGTTGAAGACTCTACTAGATAATCTCAAATACAGTTTTTTAGATGATACAAATAAATTTCCTATTATTATTATTAGTGCTAAACTTCCAGGAGAAGAAGAAGAACTCATGGAGATACTTAAGAAGCATCGCAAGGCCTTTGGGTACTCAATGGATGACTTGAAGGGCATCAGTCCCATGATAGCCATCCATTGAATATTCATGGAGGAAGGTGCTAAACCAGTTATGGAATTTAACAGAAGATTGAAGCCTGAAATGAAAAAGTGGTAAGAAAAGAAATTGTACGCCTACTAGACGTAGGTATAATCTATCCTATTAAAGAAAGTGAATGGGTAAGTCCTATTCATTGTGTCCCAAAGAAGGGCGGTTTTATAGTTGTTCCTAATGAAAACAATGAATTGATAACTACTAGAACTATTGTTGGGCATAGGATGTGTATAGATGATACGTCCATTTTGCATCACCATTCTATATCATAATTCACTGTTATTCATTGATATATTTCATATTAAGAGATGGTACTTATGTTATTTCATCTATTTTTGCATGATTGATGATTTTGGGAGGATGACCCACCGGAGCCAGGATTCTGATGGAAAATGCACTGTTTGGAGGCAACATTCGCGAAGATTAGAAAATCCTGGAAAATATATGGAAAATCCAATTTTTCCAGAAGATAAAGGAAGCCAGAAGGGGAAGTGGAGACGGGCCACATGAGGCCCACACCACCTCCTGGCGCGGGCCAGCCCAAGCTGCACCACCAGGTGGTGTGGCCACCCTGGCCTATCTATGGCATCGCCCTCTTATGCATATAATCCCCTCGAAACCCTAAGACTCGGGGAGCGACCATAGAAATATTCCGCCGCCTCTGCAGGGCGGAAAACTACAGAGAGAGAAAGAGCTCTCCGGCAGGCAGAAATCTACCGAGGAAATTCCTTCCTAGAGAGGGGAGATCATCGCCATCAACACCATCATCAATCTGGACTTCATCAGGATCATCATCATCTCCATCAAAATCTCCACCAGCACCATCATCACCACTCCATACCGTTGTAACAATTGGGTTGAATCTTGCATAGTTCTTAGGGGAAACTTTCTCGATGTTGAATACTTGTTGTAGTTGATGCTATTGTGTGGAACCATTGAATTATTGTTATGTTCAGATTATTACTTATCATTATTTCATCTCTGATCTTGATCCATATGATGTCTCGTGAGTAGTTCGTTTAGTCCTTGAGGACATGGGGGAAGTCATGTTGTTAGTAGTAGAATTGTGTTGAGAAAGATTCAATGGTTTGATAATTAAGTTGTGGTGTTATTCTTCTAGTGGTGTCATGTGAACGTCGACTACATGATACTTCACCTTTATGGGCCCAGGGGAATGCATTGTGTATTTGGCTACTAATCATAGGGGTTGTCGGAGTGATAGAAACCTGAACCCCCGTTAGGAAACCTTTGCACAAGGAGTGTAGGATCTCATAGTTTAAGGCCGTGGTTAGGTTTTTATCTTAATTACTTTCTTGTAGTTGCGGATGCTTGCAAGGGGTATAATCACAAGTATGTATTAGTCCTAGGAAGGTTAGTACATTAGCACAGGTTCACCCACACAACACTTATCCAACTAAAGAAGATTAATCAACTATATGAAGCGAAAGCACTTGACAATTTTTACATGTGTCCTCGAGAACGTTTGGTCATCTTATGTAATACAACCGGCTTGTCCTTTGCTAAAGAAAGGATTGGGTCACTTGTTGCAGTTATTATCATTGTCTTTTATTCACTCGCACTTTATTTATCTGCATTAGCAAAAAATCCTAAAAATCCTTTTGCTAAGTATTTATAGAGAATTCCTAAACCAAGCCACTCGTCAAAACCTTCTGCTCCTCGTTGGGTTCAACCCTCTTACTTATCGAAAATACTGCGATACATCCCCTGTACTTATGGGTCATCAAGACTATTTTCTAGCACCGTTGCCGGGGAGTGAAGCGCTATTGATGAGTGAAACTGGTAAAGGAAACTTCTACTGTGAGTATTGTTTATTTCTGCTTGTTATTTTATTCTCAATATGGATAATTCACTTAGTTTCTTATTTCGTAATGCTACTACCACTGCTAAGGTAGTAAATGAACCTCCACCTGCTGAAAATGATACTTTTAAGATACCTACGAGAATTGTTGATCGTGTTATGGATAACTACTATTTTGGAGATGGAACTATCCATCCCGGTGATCATTTGCTTTTTATACATGAATTATGCGGGTTGTTCAAGTGTGCAGGTATTACAACAGATCAAGTTAAAAATAAGTTATTCGCGTTATCACTGAAAGGAAGAGCCGAGGAATGGTATACACTGCTAAAGAATGGCCAATCTCTTGAATGGGAGGAAACTGTACCTCTCTTTTATTCCAAATTTTATCCTCCTGTGAGACTCATAAAGATCGGAATCAAATATACAAATTTTGGCCTCGTGATGGAGAGAGTACAGCTCAAGTTTGGGGGAGATTGAAGTCACTAATGCTCAAATGTCCTACTCATGAGCTCCCTAATAACATTATTATTGATAAATTTTATGCAAGACTTTCTCTTCATGATAAGGATCTATTGGATGCTTCTTGCTCTGGGTCATTTGCACGTACGGAAGAAGAAGCTAAATGGGATCTTCTAGACCGTATTCAAGACAATGCTGAAGCATGGGAGAATGATAAAGGAAGAAAGTCAGGTATAAATTATGATTATGAATGCATTAAACCTTTTATGGGAACTGATGACTTTCATTATATTAGTAATGCTTAATGCTCTTGATTCTCAAGATATTGCAAATTGTTTTAAGGCATTTGCCCCTTATATTGAAATTCCCCAAAAGGAATGGAATAAGTATCATGCACCATATAAATATATTGTTGATTGTGTCCCTGCTAGAAGTACTGAGGTTTGCACCATTGATTGTATTTTACCTGAATCTTATATCGAGAAAATACCTTTCTCTGATAAGGTAAAGGAGCATTTTATGATAACTAGTGTAATTAACAAAAGTACAAAAAGAGCTGTAAAGCCTGATGAACAAATAAACGTTGAACCCGTAGTAGCAATTGTGAAAGACCTTGTCACTAAAAGTGTAGAAGACGGACACATTATCTTTTGTGAGGATTCTTCTAATATTGTTTCACATCCTAGTAGAACTAGGAAAGCTAGTATCCATGTGCTTTCTGTTAGAATAGGAGATCATTTCTATTATGGTCTATGTGATATTGGTGCAAGTTCAAGTGCTATTCCTTATGAGATTTACAATGAAATTATGCATGAAATTGGTCCCTGTGAGCTAGAAGAAATAGACGTGGTTATTCACCTTGCCAATAGAGAGACCATCTCTCCAATTGGTATTGTAACAGTGGAAGTTCTTTGTGGTAAGATTAAATTTCCTGCAGATTTTCTAGTACTTGGTTCAGCTGCTAGTAAAACTTATCCTATCATTTTTGGTAGACCTTTATTGAACACTTGTCGAGCCATTATAAATTGTAAGAGGGAGAAAATTTTAACTAAGTTCGATGGAGAATCTTATGAGTTTAAATTTTCAAAATTTGCTAAAGTTCCCTATAAAAATGAATTTCCTGATGAGGATTTTAGAGTTGAACAACTTGATTCTATTTCTCTTGCTCCTAATGATGCTTTGCAGCAATATATGGAAGACCACGAAAGTGAGATCTTCATGGAAGAAAGAAATGAGATTGACGAGATTCTCCTTCGTCAACCCAAGATACTTAAGCATAACTTACGTGTGGAAGATTTGGGTACTACACTACCACCTAAAAAGGATCCGGTTTTCGATCTAAAACATTTACCTGACGGTCTCAAATATGCTTACATTGATGATAAGAAAATATATCCTGTTATTATTAGCTCTAAACTTTCAGGAAATGAAGAGGAAAGATTACTAGAAGTGTTGAAGAAACACCGAGGGGCTATGGGTTATACTCTCGATGATTTAAAAGGGATTTCTCCTAATATATGTCAGCATGCTATTAACATAGAACCTGATGCAAAACCAGTGGTAGAACATCAACGTCGTTTAAATCCGAAGATGAAGGAAGTGGTAAGAAATGAGGTATTAAAACTCCTTGATGCTGGTATTATTTACCCTATTGCTGATAGTCAATGGGTTAGTCATGTTCATTGTGTCTCTAAGAAAGGAGGAATTACTGTTGTGCCTAACAATAATAATGAGCTTATTCCCCAAAGCATAGTAGTTGGTTATAGAATGTGCATTGATTTCAAAGAAGTTAACAAAGTTACTAAGAAAGATCATTAACCGCTGCCTTTTATTGATCAAATGTTAGAAAGGTTGTCTAAAAATACTCATTTTTGCTTTCTTGGTGGATACTCTGGGTTCTCTCAAATTGCTGTTAAACAACAAGATCAAGAGAAAACCACTTTTACATGCCCTTATGGAACTTATGCTTATAGGTGTATGCCTTTTGGTTTGTGTAATGCTCCTGCTACTTTCCAAAGATGCATGCTGCTATCTTTCATGGTTTCTGTGAGGAAATTGTGAAAGTATTCATGGACGATTTTTCCGTCTATGGAACTTCTTTTGATAATTGTCTGCACAACCTTGATAAATTTTTGCAGAGATGCGAAGAAACCAATCTTGTTCTTAATTGGGAGAAATGCCACTTCATGGTTAATGAAGGAATTGTCTTTGGACATAAAATTTCTAAAAGAGGCATTGAAGTTGATAGAGCCAAAGTTGAAGCAATTGAGAAAATGCCCTGTCCTAGGGATGTCAAAGGTATTCGTAGTATCCTTGGTCATGCTGGTTTATATAGAAGGTTTATTAAAGATTTCTCCAAAATATCAAAACCTCTTACAAATCTTCTCCAAAAGATGTACCTTTTGTTTTTGATGATGATTTTAAGGAAGCTTTTGAAACTCTAAAGAAATCTTTAATTACCACTCCTATTGTTCAACCACCTGCTTGGAATTTACCCTTTGAAATTATGTGTGATGCTAGTGATTTTGCTGTAGGTGCTGTTCTTGGACAACAAATAGATAAAAAGTTGAATGTTATCCATTATGCTAGTAAGACTCTTGATTCTGCCCAAAAGAATTATGATACTACTGAAAAAAGAGTTCCTAGCTATTGTCTTTGCTTGTGATAAGTTTAGACCTTATATTGTTGATTCAAAAGTTACAATTCTTACTGATCATGCTGCTATTAAATATCTTATGACGAATAAAGATGCTAAGTCTAGGATTATTAGATGGGTGTTACTTTTGCAAGAGTTCGATCTACATATTGTAGATAGGAAAGGTGCTGAAAATCCAGTTGCTGATAATTTATCTCGATTGGAAAACATTTCTTTTGATCCTATGCCTGTTAATGATAGTTTTCCAAATGAACAGTTGGCTGCAGTAGAGGTAAGCTGGTGAGAGAGTTCATGGTATGCTGATTATGCTAACTTTATTGTTTCCAAGTATTTGCCTCCAACTTTTAAAGCCCAGCAGAGAAGGAAATTCTTTTATGATTTGAGGCATTACTTTTGGGATGACCCCATCTATATAAATAGGGAGTTGATGGCATTATGCGAATATGTGTCCCAAAATATGAACAAAAAGAGATATTGCGGAAATGTCATGGTAGTGCCTATGGAGGGCATCACGCTTGAGATAGAACCGCACAAAAGGTTCTACAATTAGGTTTTTATTGGCCTACCCTTTTTAAAGATGCAAGAAAGTTCATCTTATCATGTGATGAATGTCAACGAGTTGGTAATATTTCTAGACGCAATGAAATGCCTATGAATTACTCTCTTGTTATTGAACCATTTGAGTGTTGGGGATTTGACTTTATGGGTACTTTTCCTCCTTAAAAAGGTTATACTCATATTCTTGTTGTTGTTGATCATGTTACTAAGTGGGTAGAAGCCATACCTACAAAAAGTGCTGATGGTGACACCTCTTTAAAAATGCTTAAGGATGTTATCTTTTCTAGGTTTGGAGTTCCTAGGTATCTTATGACTGATGAAGGTACACATTTCATTCATGGTGGCTTTAGGAATACCCTTGCTAAATATGACGTTAATCATAGAATTGCTTCAGCTTATCATCCCCAAAGTAGTGGGCAAGTAGAACTATCAAATAGAGAAATTAAATCCATCTTGCAAAAGACTGTCAATAGATCTAGGAAAAATTGGGCTAAAAAGTTGAATGATGCTTTATGGGCTTATAGAACTACTTATAAGAATCCTATGAGAATGTCTCCTTACAAAATGGTCTATGGAAAAGCTTGTCACCTGCCTTTAGAATTAGAACACAAAGCTTATTGGGTAGTGAAAGAACTTAATAGAGATTTCAAACTTGTTGGTAACAAAAGATTGTTTAACTTGAGTTCCTTAGATGAGTGGAGAAGTGAGGCTTATGAAAATGCTAGGCTTTTTAAAGAAAAAGTTAAAAAATGGCATGATTGGAGAATTCTTAAGAGAGAGTTCCATGTTGGTGAGAAAGTTCTGTTATATAGGTCTCGTTTCAGATTTTTGTAGGAAAACTACTTTCAAAATGGGACGGACCTTTTGTTATTGAAAAGGTGTATCGTTCAGGTGCAATAAAAATTTCTTCCCTAAGAGACAACACTACACAAGTGGTGAATGGTCAAAGAATCTAGCACTATATTTCTGGAGATTCTTACAATGAAGATATTGATATAATTCAAGCGGTGACTCCAGAAGAATTTATTAAAGGGCAAGTTTAGAGACCTGCAGAGTCTGTTTTTGAATAGGTAACAGTTCTGGTAAGAAAAGGTCCGCGAAAAACTTTCCAATTTATATTTTTGCAGTTTTTATCTAACATGGAAATTAATGAGTCGAAAGGGGGACAGAAACGGAGCCCGGGTGGCTCACACCACCCCGTGGCGCGGGCCGACCTAGCCGCGCTACCAGGGGTGTGGCCACCCCGGAGCCCGTCTCTGACCCGTTTTCTCCCAGTACTTTCCTTTTGTTGTTAACCTTCATAATATATAATCCCCCGGATCCCCCGAGGTTCGTATATCGTGTTCTCATCATGTTTTTGTTTTGATCTATTTCTATCAGGAACTATTCTCAAAGTTTAGAAGCACAATGGCCTCCGCCAATGATAAGGGCAAGGAGCCTATGGAAGATGATCTCCAAGACCTTGAGCAGGAGGAGGAGATCGAGAGTGAAGTTCAAGAGGAGGCAAAGGAAGACCAGCATCCGCACACCAGCACCACCATTGCAAGCATTGGAGTGGTAGCGAATCCTGCCAAGTTCAAAAGGACTGCACGGATGTCCACTGGAGGGAAGGTTCCACATCATTGCTTGGTGCTGGATCAAAATGTATCGAGCTTGTTGGGGAACCCCAAGAGGAAGGTATGATGAGTACAACTACAAGTTTTCCCTCAGTTATGAAACCAAGATTATCGAACCAGTAGGAGCAAGGAAACACCTCCAAGGTGTTATTTCCAACTTGGAATCTTGCACAACACAACCACAGAACTTTGCCCACAACTTATAGTGAGGTTGTCAATCTCACTAGTTTTGCTGAAAACAAAGGATTAAACATATTGTGTGGAATATAGTAATTGCTTGCAGAAAGTAACAGAAAACAGTAAATAGATTGTAGATTGATGGTAAAAGAATGGACCGGGGTCCATAGTTCACTAGAGGTGATTCTCCTTAAGATAGATGACATGTTGGGTGAAAAAATTACAGCGGGGAAATTGACAGACACCAAGAAAGCATACATGCATATACTAATCATCTTGACTCTTATCAGATTTGATTGGGCATTACAACATTATACATAGACCATAATCCAACTGCATCTATGACTAATAATCCACCTTCAGGTTATCATTCGAACCCCCTCCAGTATTAAGTTGCAAGCAATAGATAATTGCATTAAGCAAAGTGTGTAAAGTAAACAATACGATTGTTCTATGAACAAAGGATTGTTGTTTTCTCCCTAGTAGCAACAACACATCTAGTACCTTAGAGATTTCTATCACTTCCCCAGATTCCTAGAGGCATGAACCCACTATCGAGCATAAATACTCCCTCTTGGAGTTGCTAGCATCTACTTGGCCAAGATAGCTACTAATAACGGAAAGCATGCAAGATCACAAATAACATAGACATGATAGAATCAATAATCAATCCCTAATAGCATCTCAATATCCATCAGATCCCCGCAAACACAACATGTACGATTACAAATAGATGATCTTGATCATGAATAGAGCTCAGAAGATCTAAACATGGTAGCACAAAGGAGAAGAACCAACGATCTAGCTACTACATGGACCCGTAGTCCAGGGATGAACTACTCATGCATCACACCGGAGGCAGTCATGGTGATGAAAAAGGCCTCCAGGGTGATCTCTCCCCTTCGGCAGGGTGCCGAGAAGAGCTTCAGATCCCTCCTGATCTAGGGATGGAGATGGCGGCGGCTACAAACTCTTTCATGGAATTTTGATTGGGTGCTTAGGGTTTTCGTTTCGGAGGAAATATATAGGCAAAGGGGCAAGGTCGTGGAGCACCAGGGGGCCCACACCCCCTGGTGGCCTGGCTAGGGTTGGCCGTGCTACCCAAGGGTGTAGCCGCCATGGTTCCCCGCTTCGTCTCCCCTCCGAACTCCGTGTTCCTTCTGGTCAAATATTGACTTGGGCTTTTGTCTGGTCCAATTCCGAGAATATTTCCTTACTAGCTTTTTCTGAAACCAAAAACAGCAGAAAACAGGCAACTAGCACTGTGGCATTTTGTTAATAGGTTAGTTCTTGAAAATGTGTAAAAATACTCCAAAATGTGGACAAAACATAAGAAAGTAGATGTAAAACAAGCATGGAACATCAAAAATTATAGATATGTTTCCAACGAATCACTTGGCTTCACGGTCACCTCCCCCACGCACCAAGAATCCCTTCCATACCCTTATTCATGAGAAGCAATTCCAAAATATGCCCAAGGAAAAAACTACCCTCCAATTGGGATATGCCTCGTTCTAACCATGCAGGGAAAGAATACTTCAAAGAGGAAGACTGGGGAAAGATTCGCAAGAGCTAGGATTCACAACCCGACATGATCATGAACCGCATTGAGCACAATTCGGAGTTAATTCATACTCTCACCTTAGAGATTGAGGATTTGAGGGAATTGATTGAAAAGCTTATCGAGAGAACACCACCACCACCAAACAAGTAATTCATCATCAGGTATTGGCATCCCCTTGGTTTGTTCCAAGCTTGGGGGAGTGTTGCGGTATCATATCATTATCTTTCATATTTTTACCTTTTTAGTAGAGTCATATCATGAATAGAGAAGTTATCATATATGATGGTTTGGATTATGGAAGTATCTCCCCTCTAGTTATATATCTATGTATCCTTTGGTGTGGGTTGCCGTTATGGAATATTAATGAGAAGCTCTATAATTTACTCTCTGCACATCTTATTTTAGTTTGCAATTCCTGTTATATGATGGATCTTGTTGATAGTATTAGTATCACTTTGGGATCATTAAGTAAATTGAGATTGGTTTTGGCAAACCTACCTCAGGTCAGTAGCAATACTCTTAGAGGATTGAATGGAAAAGAGAAAAAGTACTTTTAAGATACATAATTTCATCATCTTTCTTTCTTGTTTGGCTCATAAGCTTAGTATTCTCTAGTTAAGATCTTTTTTGTTTCCAAGGAAGATTGCATGATCGTTTCTATCACTTGTATGTTTGTTTGTTCCTTCAATTCTTATACTTGCTGCTCAGCCTTGCTAGCCAACGACCTGTACTGAGAGGGAATACTTCTCGTGCATCCAATCCTAAAACTAAAACCTATGACATTTGCGTCCACCATATCTACCTATTAGCATTATTGCTATTCCAAGTAAATTCATGTTTTATCTACCTTCCAAATTAAACTTGTTATGTGAAAACTAGTGATTAAAGCTCTCACAAACTTGATGGCACACTTTACTTTCTTGCACTTAATAAACTTGAACCATTGCGTCCATCTATGTTGCGTATATGCTTGCACTTTATAAGTTGAGAATTAGCAGAACCATCATGTCACGGGGAACGCTTTCAACATTGCACTGATTATTCAGTTGATATCATGATTCTTTTGTTTCTAGATCCCGACGGTGTGAAATAAAAGGGGAGATTGTAAGCTCATGGAGTTTGTATATGTGTTAGAGAAACGCCTGGGTGGCTAGCCTAAGCCATGCCTAATCATGGTGGACACTTGTAGCATAACCATAGTGAGCATTCTGCGAAGCATCCTCAATAAATACCTATGCAAATAGCAAATAAAAAGATCGCTGAGATGCTCATTGTCTATTGCCTTGTCATTTTGATATGGGATAGCTCCTCTATCATGGGGCAAGGGGTGCCCCATTGGTGGTTCTCCATGATACGCATGTACTTATAATGACAAGAACTTACTCGTGACTAAAGTTGAGTAACATGAGGTCCGGGACTCGTAAGCAAGGGGCATGAGATTTTCAACTTCTAACTTGTCAAGCATATCCTCATATTTATTCACTTATCACCTAAATCACCTAAAATATGCTTATGATAGGGGCAATGAGAGCTCAAATCTAGTAAGTACCATAATTTTTGGAAGCTCTTTATGAAACTTGAAATCCCAATTTCCCTCTGCAAAGGGTCTATCTTTTACTTTTTAGTTGAGTCAGTAAACCTATTCCTTTCTATCTTAAGCAGGCATTTGAGTTGTTGAGATTCAATCACCCATATGATGATATATCATGTTTCTTATGTTCCATGTTTTGCACACTGCTCTTATCTTAGTGGATATTACTTTGAAAGCTATCATTGAAAACCTATTATGTTTGACTCCTGCAATTTGTTAACCATTTTATGACCAAGAACAAGGTTTGTCACTACCAATTATGATTTACTTTATGCATCTTTATTGTGTTCCCCTTACTCATTACAAGTTAAGTTATATAATAGTGAGTCGTTTTCTATTATAATTTGCGTATTGATGAATGTGATGCTTCTTGTCCGTATTCTCTTTATCGACACTTCACTCCATAAACCTGTGGACATGTTTATTGAGCTCAGTTTTCGCTTGGGGACAAGCGAAGTCTAAGCTTGGGGGGAGTTAATACGTCCATTTTGCATCACCATTCTATATCATATATCACTGTTATTCATTGATATATATCATATTAAGAGATGGTACTTCTGTTATTTCATCTATTTTTGCATGATTGATGATTTTGGGAGGATGACCCACCGGAGCCAGGATTCTGATGGAAAATGCACTGTTTGGAGGCAACATTCGCGAAGATTAGAAAATCCCGGAAAACATATGGAAAATCCTATTTTTTCAGAAGACGAAGGAAGCCACAAGGGGAAGTGGAGATGGGCCACAGAGGGCCCACACCACCCCCTAGCGCGGGCTAGCCTAGGCCGCGCCACCAGGTGGTGTGGCCACCCTAGGCCACCTCTGGCATCGCCATTTGATGCATATAATCCCCTCAAAACCTTAAGACTCAGGGAGAAGCCATAGAAAGATTTCACTGCCTCTGTGGGGCGGAAAACTACAGAGAGATAAAGAGCTCTCCGGCAGGCAGAAATCTGCCAGGGAAATTCCTTCCTAGAGAGGGGAGATCGTCGCCATCAACACCATCATCAAGCTGGATTTATCGGGATCATCATCACCATCTCCATCATCATCTCCACCAGCACCATCATCACAACTCCATACCGCTGTAACAATTGGGTTGAATCTTGCATAGTTCTTAGGGGAAACTTTCCCGGTGTTGATTACTTGTTGTAGTTGATGCTATTGAGTGGAACCATTGAATTATTGTTATGTTCAGATTGTTACTTATCATTATTTCATCTCTGATCTTGATCCATATGATGTCTCATGAGTAATTCGTTTAGTTCTTGAGGACATGGGGGAAGTCATGTTGTTAGTAGTGGAATTGTGCTAAGAAAGATTCAATGGTTTGATAATTAAGTTGTGGTGTTATTCTTCTAGTGGTGTCATGTGAACGTCGACTACATGATACTTCACCTTTATGGGCCTAGGGGAATGCATTGTGTATTTTGCTACTAATCATAGGGGTTGTCCGAGTGACAGAAACCTGAACCCCCGTTAGGAAACCTTTGCACAAGGGAGTGTAGGATCTCATAGTTTAAGGTTATGGTTAGGTTTTTATCTTAATTACTTTCTTATAGTTGCGGATGCTTGCAAGGGGTATAATCACAAGTATGTATTATTCTTAGGAAGGTTAGTACATTAGCACAGGTTCACCCACACAACACTTATCCAACTAAAGAAGATTAATCAACTATATGAAGCGAAAGCACTTGAAAATATTCCCATGTGTCCTCGAGAACGTTTGGTTGTCTTAAGTAATACAACCGGCTTGTCCTTTGCTAAAGAAAGGATTGGGCCACTTGCTGCAATTATTATCATTGTCTTTTATTTACTCGCACTTTATTTATCTGCATTATCAAAAACCCTTAAAAATCCGTTTGCTAAGTATTTACAGAGAATTCCTGATCCAAGACACTCTTCAAGACCTTCTGCTCCTCGTTGGGTTCGATACTCTTACTTATCGAACACGCCCTGTACTTGTGGGTCATCAATAGACTTCAAAAAATTAAATAAAGAAACTAGGAAAGATCACTATCCTTTACCGTTCATAGATCAAACTTTAGAAAGGTTAGCAAACCATACTCATTTTTGCTACTTGGACGGATACTCTGGTTTTTCTCAAATAGTTGTTCATCCGAGTGACCAACTTAAAACAACTTTCATTAGTCCTTATGGTTTACATGCTTACCGACATATGCCTTTTGGTTTATGTAATGCTCCAGCTACTTTTCAAAGATGCATGACTACTATTTATGCGGATTTTATAGAAGTTATAATGGAAGACTTTATGGATGACTTTTCTATCTATGGAACTTCGTTTACTAGTTGCTCGGATAATCTCAAAAGAGTCTTGTAGCGTTGTGAAGAAACTAATCTTGTTCTAAACTAGGAGAAATGCCATTTTATGGTCAAAGAAGGTATAGTTCTTGGACACAAGGTATCGGGTAAGGGAATTGAAGTGGACAGAGCTAAGGTTGAAGCAATAGAGAGAATGCCACAACCTAGGGATATTAAAGGTATAATAAGTTTTCTTGGTCATGTGAGTTTTTATAGAAGGTTCATTAGAAATTTCTCTGGAATATCTAAACCTTTAACTAACCTCCTGCAAATGAGAGTAAGATTTCATTTTGATAATAAATGTCTTGAAGCCTTTGATAAACTCAAAAACTCTTTATCTCATGCTCCTATTATTAAACCACCTATCTGGGATACAACCTTTGACTTAATATGTGAAGCTAGTGATGATGATGTAGGAGTAACTCTGGGACAACATATTGGTCACAGATTTAACATTATACAGCATGCTAGTAGAACTCTAAATGGTGCTCAGAAGAATTACCCTAAAGAAGAAAGGGAACTTTTTGATGTATTTTTCTCTTGTGATAAATTTCGTTCTGACATAGTTGATGCAAAGGTAAGAGTTCATACAGATCATGATAGTTTAAAAGAACTCCTTGAGAGGAAAGACCATAAGCCAAGACTGATCCATTAGATTCTTTCACTTCAAGAATTTGAGTTGCAGATTATGCAGAGGCAAGAAATAAAGATGTTAGATGCAGTGTCCATGTTTGCCCAACAAGACACCAATCTTATTGAGAGGAACCTTAGTTCTGGTGAATTTTGTTTACAAAAATTACTTAATGAACTTAGGTCAATTCCTCCAAGAGAGAAGAAGTATTTGTTGTTGGAGGGACTTTTCATCCCCGAATAAGAAAATGGTAAGTGCAAGGTAAGTGTTCTTACCGAAGTAAGTGATTTCTTTCCACAAATTTTACTTCTGAAAATTTTTCCTTTGAATTCCTTGTGTTTTTTTGAAGTTTTTGAGGGGTTTTACCAACTATACAAGCGGAACTATACGATCGGAGGGGAAACTCCCGCCATATAGTTGGTTGTTAAACTCTCTGTATCATCATCGTGAAATTGTTTTTGATATCTGAGCCTATAGGTCGCAACTATACGACCGGAGCCAAAATTCCGGCCGTATAGTTGGTCGTTAAACTCTCAGATAGTTTTTCTTTTTGGTGTCTGTATCTATACGGTCGTAACTATATGACCGGAGCCAAAATTCTGGCTGTATAGTTGGTCGTTAAACTCTCAGACACTTTTGATTTTCGGTGTTTATATCTATACGGTCGCAACTATATGACCATAGCCAAAATTCCGACTGTATAGTTGGTCGTTAAACTCTTCGACACTTTTTGTTTGTCTTTTCATTTATTTATGAAAAAACGTTATTGTCGGTTCCGAGTCATGATTTAATCAACCTGGACTCAAGATATTTGGAAATATCTGCCCGGAACCAACTATATGGCCGGAGCTATACGATCCGCACCCGTATAGTTGGTCGTTACACGGCAGGACACTTCCAAATCCGTGATTTCTTTCCCTGTTTTGTTAAGATTCTTTTCTTGGGCGATAATTTTTGTGTTTCTCGTGAGTTTTACCGACCTTTGACCCCCCTTATATGCTGCCATTGTTTCTCTCTAATTATAATCCCCAGACACCAACCTACCTCTTATTCACATGTGAGGACTCTCAGCCAAGGGATATAAGCCAAGATGAAAGGCTCCTACGGAGATCGGGAGCAATAGAAGCAAGGCAAGGAGATCAAGACCATCCCTATATAGTTCCTCGACGCTAACCATGGGTGTCGGAAGAGGGATTTGAAGGCCCTGGAGCTTAGGATTGAAGAGTTGGACAAGGAGAAGCCAGAGACACCCAAACACCTTCGATTGCTGCGACTTTATCTTGACAAACATGATGAAGATGTCAAGCACAGAACCGAAGCAGGTTTTTCTATGAGTCTTAAGGCACTACAAACACTTCAGGATAACAATGAGTTCATTAAGGAGCAAGTGAAACTGCTGGAGAGGAACAATCTTTTCTACAAGCTACGTGTTAAAGAATTAGAAGTTGTCAATCAATCTCTCTGTCTCAGGCTGGCCCATGAGGAGAAGATACCACGTGCCATGGGCGCCACAGTGACCTACAAAAATCACGGTATTTGATCCTGCCTGGCTTGATTCCAAGCTCGAGGAGATCTTTAAGACCTTGTAATCTATCTTATAAGTTTTACATTACTATTTTCACATTAGTTCAAACTAGCAATAAAGTTTGCATCATTAGAATTCCCTTCAGGAATAGTCGATCCCTTTTATGAAATTCCGAGTTTATTATTATATATGGAGCAATATTGAGTTTGTGTTTGCTTTATTGGTATATGAATAGCTTGAGTATAATTTTACTTGCACTTGATGATAGAAATAGGAGTGTTCCACACCATTGGTATTAATGGAACACATAAAGATAATTTGGTCAATATGTTGTAAGTCTACAGTTTGATTTACAAAGAAAAAATTATCTATATAGTTAAGTTGAAAAAGAAACCTTGAACAAAGGAAAATAAAAGTGCTAAAAAAGAGTAAGAACAAGTCAAGGTAGAATCTTCAAGTCATAAAGATGCTTCATATACAATTGGAGTTTGATAAATAAAAACTTTAAACTTTGGATTCCTACATGAAGTGGAATGTATGGCTAGCTCCTTTGCACAACACTGTATTGTAGTAAGACAAAGAGACACTTTTGAGATTTTGAATCCCAAGTGAATACATTGATCCTAAAACACTTGGGACTACCTCGCTAACTTATTCAGTTGAACCAGATACTTTTACATTATGTTGAGAATCCATCTTTTATGAACTATTGATCACTAAGGTGTGGAAGCTTGCTAATACTATTCAGATGGTTCAAGTAAGGTACTATTCATGAACTTATATCTATGTATCGTATATGATAAACACATGCTGCAACTGCCTCATTTATTTTAAACGACTCAACTCCATGAATATGAGGATCACATCCATTAAGCTAAAACTGGCTCAGGACAAGCAAGAGTCTAAGCTTGGGGAAGTTGATGAGTGTATATTTGTATCATGTTTTACACTATTATTTTGCATTATAGATGTAGGATCTTGGTATTTTACGGTGGTCGAGTGCATATTTTATGTCTGTTTTCAGGAGGATTAGGACAGATGATGGATTCAATAGATACAATTCTTGGAGCAGTTGTACTATGGAGAAAAGGAGTCAAAACAACGTAAATCGCTTATTTGGGAAATATTAATAATACCAGAAGAAAACCAGAAGCGAACAAATGAGGCAGAGAGTTCAACGACCAACTATACGACCGGAGAAAATTTTCTGGACGTATAGTTCCAGCCGTATAGTTGGCTCCGCCTCCGCCTCTTCAAATAGTTTCACCCCATACAACTGGTTCGGAGAGACGACATACAGAACACCCAGAAATCGGAGTAACCTCACCTCCGGAAGGCATCTGGAGAGGGAACTCATCCACCGAGGATCCATCTTCGCCCTGCGCAGATCCGGGAGGCTAAGGCATCAATCTTCATCATCTACCACTGCATCACCGCCATGTCCATCAATCCCATCTACATCTTTTCTAGATCTTGTTGTAATTTCTGTACTCATTGTGGATTTATACAAGTACTATTCATCTATGATAGATTCCATTATTATTGCCATGATGTTGATTGCCTTCATGTCTGAGTAGATCATTAATTCTTGGAGGGATGGAGAAACCCTAGTATGAGATTGAAATAAGATAAAGTCTATTATGATATTTATCGTTGTGACCATGTGTAAGATTTTCTACATCTTGATGTTGAGAGAAGTCGACCTCTCAATATTTGCCTCTCATGGGGACTTGATTGAGCGAACTACTTGTTGGTAGACGGAGGTGTGCTAGCACTTATAGTGACTATAAAGTTGTTGGGGCCCCTTACGTATCAACTTGGGAAACCGAAGAAACTCACGGAACACTATCCATACCATGGGATACGTCCTACGGGATTACGTCCCATAATAGCAAAGTAATTCGATTGATGTCGATTGCTAACTGCTGTGGTTATAAGGATGATGTGAGCAGCGGTTGCTGCCTATTTGTCCAAATATGGAGTTTCCCCCACACATACATAGTTGAGAATGTTCATGATGATAATCTTTATCTTAGCTCCTTATAATGCTAGTGGTGTATCCGCTACTCCCTGAGAACGCTTTTCCCTACTGCAGTTCCAATCTCTCTTATATACGCGATACTTACTTTTTGTATTCAGTTGTTTTACCTTATTTTATCGTTGCTCTTATACCTAAAACCCAAAAATACCCTTTTACATAATACTCGCATTTTATTTTGTTATTTAGAACTTTATTTAGCATTTCTATCATAATATTTATTTCAAAAATTATTAGACTTCAGACTCCTGCTCCTTGTGGGATCGATATCTTTATTTCAAAACTAGCTACAAATGATATGTACAGTTGTAGTCATCAGTGGACCCAGCATCCTTCCAGCCAGGGTTGCCGTCCAGACTTGCCGATGGTGCAACGCCCACATAGCCCTACCTGCTTATGGAACTAAGCCTCACTAACCAAATAACAAAAGGGCCATTGCAAGCAACATCATTAACCTTCAAAATGTCATGCTATGTTGAATCAAAACGATGCTTCAATTGACCAATGACTAGTTGGGTGGGCAACGCATACGGCGAACGGTGCGGCTCACACATTAGCTAAGGATGGCCGTGTATCTGAAATATGTAGAACATGTTTATTATTTATCCTACATGTATGGTGAACTCATTGGCTTCGGATTTCCTCGAGTTAGTTGAATGAAAACCGCAACACACTACTAGGAAAATAGCTATAGGTAGACAAGCTACTCTGTGGTGCATATGCAAAACCATGCGCCACAGATAAATATTAGTGACGCATACGGAGAAAAATGCCACTGAAATTTAGCAGTCCAGTGGCGCACGGAACCAATATGCGCCACAGAAGTCCACATTTCTGTGCCGTGTGCGTCACAGAAAGTGATGATTTTGTGGCGCATATAGATGTATGTGCCACAGAAAGTTGATGGGACCCAACACAAAAAAAGGGGGAGACAATTTTGTTGCGTACATGTCCATATGCGTCATAGAAAGTGATGTTTATGTGGCGCATATAGGTATATGCGCCACAAAATATGGAAAAACAGATCCCCCTCATGGATCGCCTTTGCAGTTTTATAAAAAATAAACGAAAATGATAAAAACTTCAAAAAAAAATCCTTTGAGATGTAGTTATATTTTAGCGTGTGGTTGTAGTAAAAATTGAAATACATGAATTTCGATGTATTTTGCAAAAATAGGTCATGGCATGGTAAAACGGCCATAACTTTTTCATACGATGTCGGAAAAAAAAATTAATATATCAAAATGATCGTCTCGAAATAGGTCATGGCAGGGTAAATTGCTGTTCTGGATTTTACAGAATCCCCAAATTCGAAAAGAGTAAAAAGTTATGGCCAGAAGAAGATTTTTTACTGCAAAAAAATAAAAAAAGGGGAGAAACTTCTGTGGCGCATTTCTCCCATATGCGCCACAGAAGTCTTGGACGGGATTCGAAATTTGAATCCCGTCGGCGCCCTTCTCCCTCCCTTTTTCCTTTTTCTTCCCCTCCCCCACTTCTTCTCCCCTCCCCACTTCTCCTCCCCTCCATACTTCTCCCCTTCTCCTCCCTCCTCCTTCTCCACTCTCCAGCGACCTCCACCTCCACCCCGGTGACCTACTCCACCACGGTGACCTATCGATATGCGCCACAGAAGATAATTATCAGTGGCGACGTATCAGTGGCGCATCACATATGCGTCACTGATAAGGGGTTTCCTAGTAGTGACAATCTCCTCTAAAAGAATATCTCACCATTTGATTGAAATGATATTTTTTAATATTCTGGAAAAATGTGTTGTCTAAATACCATGTACTTACGAGAAGGGCAGATGGCCATATTTCGATTTACTCACACTGCAAATTCTTCACTGAAAATCCACGGTCATGTATTGCATCAGAGTATAGCCACTAGGAAATTCCATGAAAGGCTACATGTGCATTTTTATCGATACAAAAAGAAGTCCAAATTGTGCCTAAAATGTCCACAGTACAAAGATGGTCAAATTTCATTACAAGCTGATAAACCGTTTAGTGAGAATCAGTTTTCAAGTTTGTCATAATCGCACTTGAACGTCCTTTTGAGTGACCTGCCCGAATAGCTAATTGTGGCTGCTTTCGGCGATGTTTTTGAAGTGGTGTTACAAGCAAACTTAGCCTCGACTGTGGTGTCTTGTGCAATTTACTCTTCTCCATATGTACAGGTTCAGTAGTAAACCGTATGCCCCGCATCCTTGCGTCATACTCCCTCCGTTTACTAATATATTTTAATGTGGAGGTACATTCTAAGATGAGTGAACCTGCACACTAAAACATGTCTATATACATGTATGTTTGAGAAAAATATTAAATGTCTTATATTAATGAACGGAAATAGTATGATGCATTCACCATTTATCTCCATCCCTAGTCTAAAATGTGTTTTAGTGAGAATGTCCTCTAGTGTGTTACAACACAGGCAGACGCGTGCGCGGAGTCCATTGCGTCGGTCGACACAGCCATTTAAGCTAATCTACTTGTCCATGAAGTCCGTGTAAGGACAATTCCAACAGCCCCCTGCAAACGGACCGCACGGATCCGATCCTATCCTTCCGGACAGAGCTCACGGTCCAACACGCACCCGCAAATCGAAAGGCAGCCCTGGACCCATCCGGTTCTGCGCGAATCGGGCCAAAAATTGAGCTGGTTTGCGGGAGAATATCATTTTGCGGCCCGAAAGTTGGGACGCCCAGGCAACGCGGTACCCAAGTTGCCTGTAATCAGCCACCGCGATGACTACAGTAGCATGCCAAATACTCAGAGGGTCTTTTTCGTTTCAACTTTACGTTTCAATACAAAATATCAGGCTAACGGCCGTCAAGTTGGGCCCCCTGTCAGTTCTCGCCGTTATGTCGCTCCTGTCGCTTAGACGGGGTGGCTTTCACGTAGGCTTGCAGCGCTGGCACAGTGAATAGGACAACACGACCAGCCCAGTATATTGATGTGACAAAACAGGGCAGATATATCGTCGTTATAATTATTTATTGTTTACTCAGAAGCTGGAACGGCCACGCCACGCGTCTCTCCTTTGGACTTCCGTCCCCGTCGTTAACCACTACCTTAGAAACATATTGACGGTTCCACCGTTCCCCTGTCTCGCTGAAACACTCTTCTTCTTCCTGTCATCTGTCTTCTTCTGGTCTTCTCCTAGCCGCCATGGAAGATCGTCACACTCTAGGGACAAGATTCACTACCCATGACAATAAGAAGATAGACATCATCTACACCAACGAGGAGGAGATAGTGGTGCGAGTCCTGAGGATGTACGAGGGTTGACTTGAGAAAGACGAGGACAAGTTTATGGGATTGGACCTCGAGTACACCCCGGAGCACCCATATGAAGGGAGTGAAGTCGCGGTAGTTCAACTGGCCATGAGGAAACACGTCCTCGTCTACCACTTCTCCCGGTTTGTAGATCTGCTCTCTGTAGCTAACCGCTTTTAGGGTTTTCTCCTCTTGTTCTTTATCCATTTGCCCATCTTGCAACTACTGAATTTTATTTAGGACCAAATAAATTATGACAAGGCAATGTTGAGAATCTTGATCTTGCATTTACTAAACTTTTTAAAATTATATTCAGTTGATGATCTTGTATTGACAAAATATTTGTAGTTACAAATTTTGGTGATGACAAACTATATACTTTCAGGACTGACAGGAATCGTCCGGTGCTGCGTCAGTTCCTTGTAGAAAAAGGAATTATTTTCTGCACTATCGACAATACAACTGATTTTTTTAAATTTCATCAAGAGGGAATTACAATTCCTCCGCACAACTGGATCGATATTCAGAGTCTTGTCAAGATCTTAGGGGGGTCGAGGAAGGATGGAATGGCATCACTCGCAACTAGAATCCTCGATGAGTCGTACGATACAATGAAGGCAGATTTCTCTACGGATAGGCACGATTTCTGGGAGCAGTGGCCGTTGTCTGATATAAACTTATGCAGCCAAAGATGCTTACGTGACCTACCAGCTGTACAAAAAGATCCATTTCTTTCTACATTACCTCGTGTTTTCCCTATTTGCAAGAGGGAAGACGAGCTTAGGGGAGCCCTTTGTAGAAAATGCAGAATAGCTGAGTTTGAAGCTGCATTTGCAAAGAAAATGGTTGCATCTGAAGCAACTGATAGAGAGGCTGCAGAAGCAGCTGAGAGAGAGCTTGCAGCTGAAGCTGAAGCTGTTGACCGAGAGGCTGCAGCTGAAGCAGCAAACAGAGAGACAACATCTTCTAGCGGCAACAATCAGGCCTGTGATACACCGCTAATTGTGCCGCAGGATGTTGAAGAAAGTGAAGCCAAGTCAGATCCCAGGTGGGACGAAATTGCATTTCGTGAGCTGTGGAGTGCCCATAATGTAAGATCCACCTGGAATGATCGCAGTTGGTCGCTGATGACCCACAAGTATAAGGGGTGTATCGAAGTATTTTCGATAAGTAAGAGTGTCTAACCCAACGAGGAGCAGAAGGTGCTGGCTAGTGGTATCGATCAGGAATTCTCTGCAAATACTTAGCAAACGGATTTTTAGGGGTTTTTGATAGTGCAAGTAAATAAAGTACGAGTAAATAAAAGACAATAAGAATAAATGCAGCAAGTGGCCCAATCCTTTCTTCAGCAAAGGACAAGCCGGTTGTATTACTTAAGATGTCCAAACATTCTCGAGGACACATGGGAATATCGTCAAGTGCTTTCGCTTCACATAGTTGATTAATCTTCTTTAGCTTGCTAAGTGTTGTGTGGGTGAACCTGTGCTAATGTACCGACCTTCCTAGGACTAATACATACTTGTGATTAAACCCCTTGCAAACATCCGCAAGTACAAGAAAGCAATTAAGGTAGAAAACTAACCACAACTTTAAACTCTAAGACCCTAACGTCCCTTGTGCAATGGTTTCCTAACAGGGGTTCAGGTTTCTGTCACTCCGACAACCCCTATGATTAGTAGCCAGATAAACAATGTATCCCCCAAGGCTCATATAGGTGAAGTGTCATGTAGTCGACGTTCATATGACACCACTAGAAGAAGTACACCACAACTTAATTAACAAAGCATTGAATCTTTCTCAACACACCTCCACTACTAACAACATGACTTATCCCATGTCCTCAAGGACAAAATGAACTACTCACAAGACATCATATGGATCATAATCAGAGATGGAATAATGATGTATAACAATCTGAATATAAACAATAATTCAATGTTTCCACTCAATAGCATCAACTACAAAGAGTAATCAACACTGGGAAAGTTTCCCTTAAGAACTATGCAAGATTCAACCCAATTGTTACAGGATGATGGTGATGATGGTGCTGGTGGAGATGATGGTGGTGGTGATGATGATGTTGATATCGATGAAGTCCAGCTTGATGGTGGTGTTGATGGCGACGATCTCCCCTCTCCAAGAAGGAATTCTCCCGGCAGAATTCTGTCTACCGGAGAGATCTTTCTCTCTCGGTGTTTTCCGCCCCGCAGAGGCAGCAGAATCTTTCTGTGGTCACTCCCCGAGTCTTAGGGTTTCGGGAGGATAATATAGGCCAGAGGGGAGATCTAGAGGTGGACTAGGGCGGCCACACCACATGGTGGCACGGCCTAGGGTGGCCCGCGCCAGGGGGTGGTGTGGCCCCCCTGTGGCCCATATCCACTTCCCCTTCTGGCTTTCTTCGTCTTCTAGAAAAATAGGATTTTCCATGTATTTTCCTGGATTTTCCGATCTTCGCGAATTTCGCCTCCAAACAACCCCTTTTCCATCAGAATCCTGACTGCAGTGGTCCATACTCCAAAAGTCATCAACCATGCAAAAACAAATGAAATTACATAAGTATCATCACTTAATATGAAATATATCAATGAATAACAGTAAATTATAATATAGAATGGTGATGCAAAATGGACGTATCAACTCCCCCATGCTTAGACTTCGCTTGTCCCCAAGCGAAATTGAGCTCAATAAACATGACTTCAGGTTTATGGAGTGAAGAGTCGATAAAAGAATACGGACAAGAAGCATCACATTCATCAATACATAGATCATAATAGCAGACAACTCACCATTATATAACTTAACTTGCAATAGGTAAAGGAAACACAATAAAGATACATAAAGTAAATCATAATTGGTAATGGAAAACTTAGCTCTTGGTCGAAGAATAGTTGACAATTTGCATGAGTTCACAAATAACTGGTTTTCAATGATAGCTTTCAAAGTAGTAAACACCAAGATAGGAGCAAAGTGCAAAACAAGGAACAAAAGAAACATGATTGAATAAATCAGCATATGAATGAATGAAACACAACAACTCAAAATACTTGTTGAGGTAGAAGAGAATGGGTTTACTGACTCAACTAAAAAGTAAAAGAAAGGCCCTTCGCAGAGGGAAGCAGGGATTTCAAGTTTCATAAAGAGCTTCCAAAAATTATGGTACTTATTAGCTTTCAGCTCTCATTGCCCCTATCATAGGCATCTTTTGGTGATTAAGGTTAAAGTGACACAACTAAGAGGATATGCTTGACAAGTTAGAAATTGAAGTCTCATGCCCCTTACTTATGAAGATCGAACCTCATGCTACTCAACTTCAGTCACGAGTAAGCTCTTGTCATTGTAAGTACATATGTATCATAGATAACCACCAACGGGGTACCCCTTGCACATGACACAGGAGCTATCCCATAATCAAAATGACAAGGCAAGCAGACAATGAGCATCTCAACGATCTTTTTATTTGCTATTTTCATAGGTTTTTATTGAGGATGCTTCAAAGAATGCTCATTATAGTTATGCTGCAAGTTTCCACCATGATTAGGCATGGCTTAGGCTAGCGGCCCAGGCATTTCTCTAAAACATATACGAACTCCATGATCTTACAAGTTCCCCTTTCATTTCACATCGTCGGGATCCATAAGCAAAAGAACATGATATTAATTAGGTACAAAGTACCTATGTAATGTTGAAAGTGTTCCCCATGATACATGGTTATGCTAACTTCAACTCATAAAGCGCAAGCATATATGCAACAAAGATGGACCCAATGGTTCAAGTTTATTATATGCAAGAAAGTAAAGTGTGCCATCATGTTCGTGAGAGCTTTTATCACTACTTTTCACATAACAAGTTTAATTTGGAAGGTAGATAAAAAACATGAATTTACTTGGGATAGCAATAATGCTAATAGGTAGGTATGGTGGACACAAATGGCATAGGTTTTGGTTTAAGGATTGGATGCACGAGAAGCATTCCCTCTCAGTATAGGTTTTTGGCTAGCAAGGCTGGGTAGAAAGTATAAGAGTTGAAGGAAACAAACAAACATACAAGCGATAAGAACAAACATGCAATCTTCGTTGGAAGCACAAAAGATCTTAACTAGAGAATACTAAGATTATGAGCAAATCAAGAAAGAAAGATGATGAAATTATATTTCTTTAGAGTACTTTTTATCTTTTTATTTCAACTCTCAAAAATAGTCTTGCTACTGATCGAGCTAGGTTTGCCAAAACCAACTAAATTAACTCAATGATCCCAAAGTGATACCAATACTAACAACAAGATCAATCATATAACCATGAATTGAAAACTAATATAAGATATGCAAAAGAGTAAATGATAGAACTTCTCATTAATATTCCATAACGGCAAATCACACTAAGGTATACATATTTAACGAGAGAGGGGACACTTCCATAATGCAAACCATCCTACATGATAACTTCTCTATTCATGATATGACTCTACTAAAAAGGTAGAATATAGTGATGTGATACCGCGGCACTCCCCCAAGCTTGGAACAAACCAAGGGGATGCCAGAACCTGATGACGAATTACTCCTTCGATGGTGGTGGTATTCTCTCGATGACCTTTTTGATCAATTTCCCCAAGTCCTCAATCTTTAAGGTGAGAGTACGAATCAACTCCGAGTTGTGCTCAATGCGGCTCATGATCGGGTTGCGGATCTCAGCTTATGCGGTTTTTTCCCCACTCTACCTTCTTGAAGTCTTCTTTTCCTATATGGCTAGAACGAGGCAAATCCCAATTGGAGGGTAGTTTCTCCTTGGGCATATTCTGGTATTGATGTTCATGGATAAGGGCATGGAAAGGATTCTTTGTGCATGGAGGAAGTGACCATGGATCCGAACAGTGATGAGGAGGTTTCCCTCCAGTTGACATAATCCTGGCAGGGTTTTCCACTACTCCAATGCTTGCAACGGTAGTGCCGGTGTGCCTTGCCTCCTCTTCATCTTCACTCTGGATCTCCTTCTCTTGCCCGGGGTCTTGGAGATCTTCCTCCATAGGCTCCTTTCCCTTATCCTTGGCGAACACCATTGTGCTTCTAAACTTTCAAGAATAGTACCTGGCATAAACAGATCGAAATGAAAACACAACGAGAACACGATATACGGACCTCGGGGGATTATATATTACGAAGTTTTACAACAAAAGGAAGGTACTGGGAGAAAACGGGTCAGAGACGGAGTTCGAGGTGGCCACACCACCTGGTGGCGCGGCCAGGGGTGGGCCCACGCCACAGGGTATTGTGAGCAACCCTGGATCCATTTCTATCCCTCTTTCGCTTCATAGCTTTTGTTGTTGAATAAAACTGCAAAAATATAACTAGACAGATCTTTCACGGAACTTTTCTCACCAGAACTGTTACCTATTTGAAAACGGACTCTGCAGGTCTCTGAATTTGGTCTTTGATAAATTTTTCTGGAGTTATAACTTGAAAAGCATCAATATCTTCATCTTCATACACATATTGCTTGAGTCATGAAACCCTTTACTTTCTTATGACACCATTTTCTCCACTAACCTGGAAATTTCTTTCACACAAAACTTCACACAGTTCTCATTAGCAACATTAGTGCAAGTGAAGTGATAAAACCTCTTAGGTCCAATTTCAACCAAAATCCATCATAACATAAACTACTGTAGCAACTCCTTCCGAAAACCCAAAAAGAATCCAAAAAGTAAATCGTTTTAAGAAGCAAATGCAAGAATGGCAAAATCTGTCAAAACAGACCAGCAGGTAAAGATCAATTTTTTAGAAAATCTTCTGTTGCTCAAATCAAAAAGTGCAAAACAAATGAAAGTTAAATAACAACCTGAGGCAGAAGCACAAAAGATTACAGCTCAAACCGACATACATAAATCTCTTATGAATTTTTACGGTGAAGTACAAAACTCTGTTTCGGGACAGCAACCTCTCCAAATATTACTTCTCTCTCATTAGGGGTTGATCTTGACACAAAAAACCAAACAAAACGGATATGGAGAGGTTATTACCGAAGTAATAACTTCCAAGACTCAAAGTAACAAGAACAAACTAAAAGCAAAAATAAATTGGGCATATAATAATTTTGATGATGCTCACATAAGAATATGAATTGAAGTAAACGAGAGCATTAAGGAGCAAAAATACACATGTTTAAATCTAACCCACTTCCTATGCACGTGAACTTTGTAAGCAAACAAGTTGTTGAAACCAGAGGCTGCAAGCATAGGAAGGCAAAACAAGTGCAACATAAAGACTTTAAGCATAAAACGAGGAAACTTGATATTATTGAGATGCATAAGAACACTTTTCCCTGTCTCATAATAACTTCCAGTATCATGCATAAACTTAACAATATAACTACCACAAGAGCCATCATAACAATGATCACAATTCTAACAGAAAACACAGGAATACTAGTTCTCATAACACTAATTTGTGAAACAATTTCAAAAGTATCCTTATAGATGATAGTGTGTCCATCTTCTACATATTTAGCGACAAAGTCTTTCACATTTGCTATTATAGGTTCATCATCCATTTGATTATCAGGTTCAACAGCTTTATTTGTACTTTCATTAACCATACTAGCTATCATAGAATGTTTCTTTATCTTAACTGGGAAAGGCATTTTCTCAATATAAGGTTCAGGTAAAACATGATTAGCAGCATAAACTTCAGTATTTCTTCCAGGAACACACTTAGCAACATCTTTATATGGTGCATGATACTTATTCCACTTCTTTTTAGGCACTTCAATATAGGAAGCAAAAGCCTTGAAATAAGTTGCAATAGCTTGAGAGTCTAGACCATAAGCATTTTTAATATTTTGAAAGTCATCAGTTCCCATAAAAGATTCAATGCATTCATTATCATAATTTATACCTGACTTTCTTCCTTTGTCATTCTCCCATGTTTTAGCATTGTCTTGAATACGGTCTAGAAGATCCCATTTAGCTTCTTCTTCCATGCGAGTGAATGATCCAGCACAAGAAGCATCCAATAGATCCTTATCATGAAGAGAAAGCCTTGCATAAAAGTTATTGATAATAATATTGTTGGGGAGCTCATGAATGGGACATTTGAGCATTAGTAACTTCAATCTCCCCCAAGCTTGAGCTGTACTCTCTCCATCAAGAGGCCAAAAGTTGTATATTTGATTCCGATCTTTGTGGATCTCACTAGGAGGATAAAACTTTGAATAAAAGAGAGGTACTATTTCCTCCCATTCAAGAGCTTTACCATTCTTCAGCAGCTTATACCAGTCCTCAGCTCTTCCTTTCAGTGATAATGAGAATAACTTCTTCTTGACTTGATCTGTTGTAATACCTGCACACTTGAACAACCCGCATAATTCGTGTATAAAGAGCAAATGATCACCGGGATGGACAGTTCCATCTCCAACATAATAGTTATCCATAACACGATCCATAATTCTTGTAGGTATTTTAAAAGTATTATTCTCAGTAGGTGGTGGTTCATCGACTACTTTAACAGTGGTAGTAGCATTACAAAATAAGAAACTCAGCGAATTATCCATATTGAAAATAAAGTAACTAACAGAAGTAAACAATACTCATAGTAGAAGTTTCCTTTACCAGTTCCACTTTCCAATAGCGCTTCACTCCTCGGCAACGACGCCAGAAAATAGTCTTGATGACCCACAAGTATAGGGGGTGTATCGTAGTATTTTCGATAAGTAAGAGTGTCGAACCCAATGAGGAGCAGAAGGTGCTGGCTAGTGGTATGGATCAGGAATTCTCTGCAAATACTCAGCAAACGGATTTTTAGGGGGTTTTGATAGTGCAGGTAAATAAAGTACGAGTAAATAAAAGACAATAAGAATAAATGCAGCAAGTGGCCCAATCCTTTCTTCAACAAAGGACAAGCCAGTTGTATTACTTAAGATGACCAAACTTTCTCGAGGACACATGGGAATATCGTCAAGTGCTTTCGCTTCACATAGTTGATTAATCTTCTTTAGCTTGCTAAGTGTTGTGTGGGTGAACCTGTGCTAATGTACCGACCTTCCTAGGACTAATACATACTTGTTATTAAACCCCTTTCAAGCATCCGCAAGTACAAGAAAGCAATTAAGGTAGAAAACTAACCACAACTTTAAACTCTAAGACCCTGACGTCCCTTGTGCAATGGTTTCCTAACGGATGTTCAGGTTTCTGTCACTCCGGCAACCCCTACGATTAGTAGCCAAATACACAATGCATTCCCCTAGGCCCATATAGGTGAAGTGTCATGTAGTCGACGTTCACATGATACCACTAGAAGAAGTACACCACAACTTAATTAACAAACCATTGAATCTTTCTCAACACAACTCCACTACTAACAACATGACTTCTCCCATGTCCTCAAGAACAAAACGAACTACTCACAAGACATCATATGGATCATGATCAGAGATGGAATAATGATGTATAACAATCTGAACATAAACAATAATTCAATGGTTCCACTCAATAGCATCAACTACAAAGAGTAATCAACACCGGGAAAGTTTCCCCTAAGAACTATGCAAGATTCAACCCAATTGTTATAGGATGATGGTGATGATGGTGCTGGTGGAGATGATGGTGTTGATGATTGTGATGATGATCCCGATGAAGTCCAGCTTGATGGTGGTGTTGATGGCGGCGATCTCCCCTCTCCGGGAAGGAATTCCCCTGGCAGAATTCTATCTGCCGGAGAGATCTTTCTCTCTCGCTGTTTTCCGCCTCGCATAGGCGGCGAAATCTTTCTGTGGTCACTCCTCGAGTCTTAGGGTTTTCGGAGGATAATATACACCAGAGGGGAGAGCTGGAGGTGGACCAGGGTGGTCACACCACCTGGTGGCGCGGCCTGGGGTGGCCCGCGCCAGGGGGTGGTGTGGGCCCCCTGTGGCCCATCTCCACTTCCCCTTCTGGCTTTCTTCGTTTTCTGGAAAAATAGGATTTTCCATGTATTTTTCTGAATTTTCTGATCTTCGCGAATTTCGCCTCCAAACAGCCCCTTTTTCATCAGAATCCTGACTGCAGCGGTCCATACTCCAAAAGTCATCAACCATGCAAAAACAGATGAAATTACATAAGTATCATCTCTTAATATGAAATATATCAATGAATAACAGTAAATTATGATATAGAATGGTGATGCAAATTGGACGTATCAGTCGCCTAGGAACGATGGCAAGGGCCTCAAGTGGTCTGATGAGAATTGAATTAAATTTTACTCCTTTGTGTTATGTTTCTGTTTTCTAGAACTCAGTTAGCTTGTCAAGATGGCTAGCGCCTCAAGTGAGAGTAGTAAAATAAATTTTACTTCTTTGTGTTATGTTTCTGTATGTGTCTGGTAGCTTGTCAAGATGGTAGTTTGTTAACTGGCAGTTGGAAAGAGTACCCTTATCCTCTCTTGCTAAATAGATATGTTTCATTTTGCCCAAATTGGTAGCAAATCTAGAGAAGTTTCTCTCTTCAATAATTCGTTCCCTTTTGGACCTATTTTTGCCTCCGATCTGGTAGCAAATCTAGAGCAGCAAATCACACCAGGCAGAATACATTCATTTAGAAAAAAATATAGATATAGTTGTGCGCAGCTAAATAGGATATAGTGATAGAAAGTAGGTTTCTTAATGAGGTTCGATACATTCAACCCCTTCCTTGCGTGCAGAACTAGGATACAAGAAAAATATAGAAAATCAAAAGAAGCTGCTTAGCAGCAACAACAACAGACACGTTCAACCCCTCCTTGCATGCGCCTGCGCCTCCGCCTCCTCCCTGTGGTGCGTCCTCCACTTCTTGCTGCCCAGTCCCTTGATCATGGGGGCCTTGGGCTTGATTGGAGCCATGCGACCCTCTTGGATGGCCACCCGCTGGAGGTTTCAGAGGTGAATGCCGACAGCCTGGTGTTCAGCGATGTAGGCATTGTCGTTCATGGTCTGGCCGCCATTGGGGGTTCCGGAGCTCGGGCCCTCTACATGCATCAGTAAGCAGTTGAAGTCGGTGCCGACGAGACTCGTCCTGCAGAAGGGGCAACTGTAGACGCCACCAGCAAAGAAGGCATCATACTAGCCGGCCTGCAGCCTCCTCAGCACCTGACGAGTCTTGGTGTGCCTAGACTTGTCATCGTTGCAGATGTCGCTGCCGTAAACCTATTGGAAGAAAAGGAAAATGGGGGAGTAGATGATGTAAGAATATCAAGCAATCGAAATGCAAACAAGCGAATCCTAATAAACCAAGATCTAGCATCCAAAGATGGGAATGGTAGAAGAACCAGGGAAGGGGAGCAAACCCTAGTTACCTCCGACCATGGGTCATCGATGCCGGTGTCATAGGGGTTTACCAGAGCGATGTACTCATCTAGATCGTATGGGTCCCTGAAGAGCTGGATCTGCTCGTGACCAGCAGGAGCCTCCTTGCCGGCGGGGGGCTCCTCGCCAGCGGCTATGTCGGTAGCAGGGACAAGGGCCTGGACGGGAACGACGGCTGCCATCGATGCCTCGATGGGGGCCTAGACGGGGACATCGGCTGCTTTCAACGTGTCGAGGGGGACCGGAGACGATATGGGGGCCTCCTCGCCGGCGTCCTTGGAGGCGACGATGGCCACCGTATCCTCCTCCGCCATCGCCGGTGCGAGCGGGGTTTTCTCGGGACTTTGCAGATGCTGGTGGGACAGTGGAGAGGGTTGCGTGAGGAGAGAGAGCGAGAGTGAGAGTGGGTGTGTGGAGAGGGGCTCTATAGTTAAGGTTAATGGAAGCAAGGCATGTTTCGTTGCACCACCGCACAACACGCCATGCATGCTACTGCACCGTGCACCGCGACACGCGCACGGTACATCACATTTTTTCCCGGGCCATGCATGGCGGTTCTGTAATGAGCCACATGCAAAGGCCGCATACACAATTTCTATGTACGAAGTTTGACACAGCCATAAAATTGGCGATAATTAAAAGTGGAAATGTAGAGGGGAAGGTAGGTGGTTGTACGGCGAGATTTGTGGGGTTGTACTAGATCAGGTAGAGGGATGTGTTGATGACTGCGAGTGACTCGATGAAGGCGGAGACGTTAGGTCTCGTCGAGCTCAGCTCTTCGGCCTCCGGCTAGCGCATGCAAGTTTCTGACGATGGGGCCCAATTGGAAGTGTGATTGAGAGCCGCTGTGTAAAAAATGGGATATGTCATTAAAATCAAGTGGCAATAAATTGCAGCTGTCCATCGATGAACGTGCACTCGATGACACATATGTTGTGGCGTAGTAGTAGTAGTAGGCATTTTAGACTTGATTAAACATGACATGACCAGTGGACGAATTTTTCCATGGACGGCTTTGTGTTCCTTCTTGTAGAAGTCTCGCTGAGGGAGACGTCTGTCCTGTCTCACGCTGTACTATGAAGGGCACGACGTGTGCAACGATCATCGTTGGATCACACAGAATCAACGGTTGGTGCGCACGATCCACGTGACAACTGTGACAACCAATCACGGCGTAGCAGAAAGAGTGAGCACATGTTTGGGCTTCTACGAAAGATAGAGGGAGGGGCAAAACTGAGTAGTATCAAAAAACCAAGGGCAAAACTGAGTAGTATCAAAATGGAAAGTGAGTGTCCTGTACAATGAAATACATCGTGGCATACATCAAACTATGCCAACATAGATCCACTAGAGTTCATTGGATGTGTGTTCTTCTCATAAACCACATGGATCCACTAGAGTTCATTGCATGTGTGTTATTGTCATAAACTACATGGATCCACTAGTGTCATTGCATGTGTATTCCTTTCATAAACTACATGTTGATCCACCAGTGTCATTGCATGTGTGTTCTTTTTATGAACCACATATGGATCCACTAGTGTCATTGAATATGTGTTCTTTTCACAAACAAGATATGGATCCACTAGAGTCATTGCATGTGTGTTCTTTCAATAAACCACAGCTAGAGTCATTGCATCTCTGTTCTTTTCATTAACCACAGCTAGAGTCTTTGCATGTGTGTTGTTCTCACAAACCACATCTAGAGTCATTGCATGTGTGTTCTTCTCACAAACCACATATGGATCCACCAGAGGTCATTGCATGTCTGTTCTTTTCACAAACCACAGCTAGAGTCATTGCATGTCTGTTCTTCTCACAAACCACACATGGTACCACCAGTGTCATTGCATGTGTGTTCTTTTCACAAATCACAACTAGATTCATTGCATGTGTGTTCTTTTAACAAACCACATCTAGAGTCATTGCATGTGTGTTCTTCTCACAAACCACAGCTAGAGTCATTGCATGTTTGTTCTTCTCACAAACCACACATGGATCCACCAGTGTCATTGCATGTGTGTTCTTTTCATTAACCACATCTAGAGTCATTACATGTGCGTTCTTTTCAAAAACCACATATCGGTCAACAAGTGTCATTGCATGTGTGTTCTTTTCACAAACCACATATAGTCATTGCATGTGTGTTCTTCTCACAAACCACATATGGATCCACCAGAGTTCATTGCATGTGTGTTCTTTTCACAAACCACAGCTAGAATCATTCGATGTATGTTCTTTTCACAAACTACATATGGATCCACCAGTATCATTGCATGTGTGTTCTTTTCACAAACCACAACTAGAGTCATTGCATGTGTGTTCTTTTCATTAACCACATCTAGAGTCATTGCATATGTGTTCTTTTCACAAACAACATATGGATCCACCAGTGTCATTGTATGAAAGTTCTTTTCACAAACCACATCTAGAGTCATTGCATTTGTGTTCTTCTCACAAACCACATATAGATCCACCAGAGTTTATTGCATGTGTGTTCTTTTCACAAACCACAACTAGAGTCATTGCATGTTTGTTCTTCTCACAAACCACATAAGGACCCACCAGAGTCATTTTATGTGTGTTCTTTTCACAAACTATAGCTAGAGTCATTGCATGTGTGTTCTTTTCATAAATCACATCTAGAGTAATTGCATGTGTGTTCTTCTCACAAACCACATATGGATCCACCAGAGTTCATTGCATGTATGTTTTTTTCACAAACCATAGGTAGGGTCATTGCATGTCCGTTCTTCTCACAAACCTCACATGGATCCACCCGTATCATTGCATGTGTATTCTTTTCACAAACCACATCTAGAGTCATTGCATGTGTGTTCTTTTCATAAACCACAGCTAGAGTCATTGCATGTGTGTTCTTTTCATTAAGCACATCTAGAGTCATTGCATGTGTGTTCTTTGCACAAACCACATATGGATCCACCAGTGTCATTGCATGTGTGTTCTTTTCACAAACCACATCTAGAGTCATTGCATGTGTGTTCTTCTCACAAACCACATATGGGTCCACCATATTTCATTGCATGTGTGTTCTTTTCACAAACCACGGCTAGAGTCATTGCATGTCTGTTCTTCTCACAAACCACATAAGGATCCACCAGAGTCATTGCATGTGTGTTCTTTTCACACACCATAGCTAGAGTCATTGCATGTTTGTTCTTTTCACAAACCACATCTAGAGTCATTGCATGTGTGTTCTTCTCACAAACCATAGCTAGAGTCATTGCATGTCTGTTCTTCTCACAAACCTGATACATTGCAAATGTGTCTATAATTTTTGATGTTCCATGCTTGGTTTTATCCACTTTCTTGTGTTTTGTTCCAACTTTGGAGTACTTTTCATATGATTTCTTGGACTAACCTATTAACAAGAGCCACAGTGCCAGCTGCCTGTTTTCTGCTGCTTTTGGTTCCAGGAAAGTCAGAAAATGAATATTCTCGGAATTGGACGGGACAAAAGCCAAAGTGCCTATTTTTCCGGAAGTGATCAAGTGCAAGAATACGAGACAGAGAAGGGCCAGGGAGCCACCACGCCACCTAGCCACGCGGCCAGGCCTGGCCCACGCCAGGGGGTGGTGTGGTCGCTCCCGACACCCCCTCGGCCTCTCCTTCCGCCTATATATTGCCCTCGGGACGAAAACCCTAAGTGCTCGATCAAAAATCCACGAAAGAGTCTGTAGCCGCCGTCATCTCCATCCCTAGATCGGGAGGGATCTAAAGCTGTTCCCGGCACCCTGTCGGAGAGGGGAATTCACCCTGGAGGCCTTCTTCATCACCATGCAAGCCTCCGGTGTGATGCGTGAGTAGTTCATCCTTGGACTACGGATCCATGTAGTTCTCCTCCTTTGTGCTTTCATGTCTAGATCTTGTGAGCTCCGTTCATGATCAAGATCATCTATTTGTAATTCTGCATGTTGTGTTTGCAATGATCCGATGGATATTGAGATGCTATTTCATATTGATTATTGATTCTATCATGTCTTTGTTATTTGTGATCTTGCATGCTTTCCGTTGTTAGTAGCTATCTTGGCCAAGTAGATGCTAGCAACTCCAAGAGTTAGTATTTATGCTCGATAGTGGGTTCATGCCTTTGGTAGGTAATCTTGGGAAGTGACAGAAATCTCTAAGGTACTAGATGTGATGTTGCTACTAGGGAGAAAACAGCAATCCTTTGTTCATAGAACAATCGTATTGTTTACTTTACACGCAGTTCGTAAAGCAATAATCTGTTGCTTGCAACTTAATACTAGAGGGGGTTCGGATGATAACCTGAAGGTGGATTACTAGTCATAGATGCAGTTGGATGGCGGTCTATGTATAATGTTGTAATGCCCAATCAAGTCTCAAAGGAGTCAAGATGATTAGTATATGCATGTATTGCTTTCTCGGTGTTTGTCAATTGCCCCGCTATAATTTGTTCACCCAACATGTTATCTATCTTAAGGAGATCCACCTCTAGTGAACTATGGATCACGGTCCTTGCCTTTTACATACAATCTACAATCTTTTACTGCTTTGTGTTTACTTTCTACAAACTTTTACTTCTTTCTATTCGATACGTTTAATCCTTTGTTTTCCACAAAACACGGTGAGATTGACAACCTCATCGCAAGTTGGGGACAAAGTTCTGTGGTTGTGTTGTGCAGGTCTCCACGTTGCTACTAGAATCGGTAGTGCGCCCTGCCAAAGCTCAGCTAGTAACACCTTTGAGGTGTTTCCTTGCTCCTACTGGTTCGATTAAACCTTGGTTTCATAACTGAGGGAAACTTGTTGCTGTGCTCATCATACCTTCCTCTTGGGGTTCCCAACGAGCTCTACATCAACACCGCCATCAAGCAATTTTCTAGGCACCATGCATTGAGCCATCAAGCGATTTTCTGGCGCCGTTGCCGGGGAACGAAGAAGAAGAAACTCCCACGTCAACTACACGCCGATTTTCTAGCCAATCTTTACAAGGACATCTTCACAAGGGGAGTCCCTCATAACCAATCTCTTTACTTTGTTGTTTTTGTTTTGCTTAGTTTCTTTTTGCTTTGTTTGCTTGTTTTGTTCTTCAAAAACACAAAAAAATTAGTTTTACGAGTTTGCTTTCTTATTCCAAAAAAAAAACACAAAAAAATTAGTTCCTTTCTTAAGTTGCCACTATGACTAGCCTTGCTCCAGTCACTATGTCACCCGAGGAAATGATTTTCACTTTTAAACAAGGAACTGAGGAAAGTTTTAAAGAAGCTTGGTCTAGAATCTCTGATCTACATGAAAAAACTGAGCCTAAAATGACTCAAAGCTTGTTTCTTAGCAGTTTTTACCTTGGGATTGCTCTTTGCTATATATATGCTTTAGATGTTGTTGTGGGACGAGATTTCCTCCAATGTAATGAGGATGATGCTATTAATGCTATAAAGAAATTGATCCTCACTTACAACATGCCTAGCCAAACTGATATTTCTTTCGCAAAAATATTTGCTAGGTTGAACACTCTTGAGGCTAGCACTACTAGCTTAGAAAGTTGCTACAATACGCTTAGGGAGCATCAAAATTATGTCCTAATAAACTCTGAACCATCAAAGTGGTTCCCTACAGTAAAGATTGAGATGAACACCGAAACTTTTCAAGCTCGCTGTGATATCATGAGTGAATTTTGTCTTATGCCCAAAGATATTTATAAATCTCTGAATACTTGGGGGCTCACTGAGGGAGGAAAATAAATATCTCTTGCTAATAATACTACCATATTAACTCTTGGAATAGTTGAAGGAGTGTTTACAAAGATCCTTGGGAAAACGATTTCTATTGATTATCTTGTTATTGAATGTGCAGGAAACGGACAAATTACACTTGGAAGGTCCCTATTAGAACTCCTTGGAGCAATAATAGATGTGGGAAAGGGGACCATGCACCTTTATTCTCCACCAAACAATCACATTTCCCAAAGGTTAAGAATAAAAATAAGAGAGGTAAGGGCAAGAAATTTATTTTTAATGCTTCTTCATTTAAGAACACTTGATTCTTTCTTTGCTTCCTATGCCTAACTTAAAGGCGTTAAAGAAAAGTACTTATTGGGAGATAACCCAAAAGTTTTAGATGAGTCTTGGAAGTTATTACCTCTGTAATAACCTCTCCTTATCCTTTTTATTTACTTTTTTTGCCAAGAGTAACCTCTAATGAGAGAGAAGTAATGATTGGGAAAGTTGCTGTCCCGAAACAGATTTTTGTGCTTCACTGTAAAAATTCGTGAGAGAGCTCCGTATGTCGGATTGAGCTGTAATTTTTTTTTCTTCTGCCCCAGGTTGTTATATAACTTTCGTTAGCTCAACACTTTTTTATTTGAGCAACACAAGGTCTCCAAAAAAATTCGTATTTACCTGCTGGTCTATTTTGACAGATTTCTGCCATTTTCTACATTTGCTTCTTGTGGGTTCCTTTTTGAGTTATTTTGGGGAATTGAGCTTTTTGAGGGAAGTGCTACAGTATCTAGTGTTCTAATGGAAGTTTATTTGGTGTTAGAAGTGAACCTTAAGACTTATTTATCTTAAGTGCACTAATGTTGCTAATGAGATTGTATGAAGTTTTGTATGAAGGAACATTTTCAGGTGTATGGAAGAAATGAGTAATGAGATGAAGTATGGACTAAAGATCAAGCTTGGGGATGCCACTCGTGTCACCCCAAGAAATATCCAAGAAGTACAAGCATCAAAGCTTGGGGATGCCCAAGGCATCCCCTTCTTCATCAATAAAAATCCTAGGTTTCTTCCAAACGCTCCATTTTTATTGTTTCATGCACAGTTGTGTTGTTCTTGGAGCGTCTTCTTTTTTGTTTTCGTTTTGGTTTTTTAGTTTGCTTGGTTTGCTTAGTTTTCTGAATAAATTGGTTGGATCCCCTCTTTCATACATTGGTTTGCAAATAGTTTGGTTTGGTTTGGAAAAGAGTAGGAAAGTTCATGCTTTTGTGGTAAAAAGAGCTCGTTTTTGACTGTGGCCTATGCTTTGTCATGCGATGCTTGATATTGTTTTGGCTTTATGCTTAGTATTCTTTGCTGTATCATGACTTGTTATAAACAATTGAGATTGCTTAATGTGCCTTGGATGAATCATGCGTTGTTTTAGCATATTAAAGCATAGTATAGTGGTATTCTCCTTTGATGCTTTATTTGGGTTGACTTGGCGCATGCTCACACCATTTTATGACTATCTCAAGTCATCATAGCCTCTATGATCCTTTAGTTTTCAACTTGTAGTATCACTTTATGCTTTGATCAATGATGGTTTGTCGCTCTGCATGATTATGGCCATTATTGCTCTCTTAGTTTGTCGCTCCCAGTCTTTTGCTAGCCTCCACAACCAAGTATGAGTTCCACTCATGCATCCAACTCCCTAAACCAAGTTATTCCAAAGAGTCCACCATACCTACCTACTAGCTTATGCTATTCCAAGTATATTCATGCTTTTGTTTACCTTCCAAATTAAACTTGTTATGAGAAAACTAGTGATTAAAGCTCTCACGAACTTGATGGCACACTTTACTTTACTTGCCCTTAATAAACTTGAACCATTATGTCTTCTATGTTGTATATGCTTGCACTTATTTGTCGGGGATTAGCAGAACCATGCTTTCATGGGGAACGCTTTCAACATTGCACTTGGTACTTGTATCTAGTTGATATCATGCTCTTTTGTATATGGATGTCGTCGGTGTGAAATGAAAGGGGAGCTTGTAAGTCCATGGAGTTATGTATATGTGTTAGAGAAACGCCTGGGTCGCTGGTCTAATCCATGCTGACATGGTGGAAACCTGCAGCGTAACCATAATGAGTTGTCTATGAAGCATTCTTCTTATAAAAAAGAGTCCTATATTGAGAAAAAAAAGAGAAAAAAAGAGATACTATGAAAAGAGGAAAGAGAGAAAAAAGCACCATATTCCCATGGTAAATAAGAAGAATGCTGAGATGCCCGTTGTCTGCTTGCCTTGTCATTTTTGATATGGGGATTCTTCCGTATCATCGGGCAAGGGGTACCCCGTTGGCGGTTCTCTATGATACACATGTACTTACAATGACAAGAACTTACCGGTGACTAAACTTGAGTAGCATGAAGAGTGGCCCTCGTATACAAGGGACATGAGAATTCTGACTTATACTTCGTCAAGCATGTACACCATAGTTTGTTCACTTTAACCTTGATCACTTCAAGATGCTTATGATAGGGGAAATGAGAGCTGAAAGCTATAAGTACCATAATTTTTGGAAGCTCTTTATGAGACTTGAATCCCTACTTCCTTTTACAAAAGGCCTTTCTTCCACCATTATATTGAGTCTCCACCTTCTATCTTTATGCACCTACTTTGAGAGCATAGTGGCCATTCTTAGTTCTATGTGCATTGTCCCAAGACTAGTTGATTGATGCATACTTTGATATTCCTTGTTTTAAACTATTGTATCTAGTCACTCTTATGAACTTTGAAGGTGTCCTATGCATTTATATTTGCTACTCTATTGAGGGACAAGATGAATACTATTATGCTATGTTTTCTTTATGTGAAACAAACAAACGTCTTGGAAAGCATTGTTATTCATGAATATTTTGTTTGTGCCTTTCCATGTTGCATCATAGTTTCTTTGTCTTATTGCTAGAACTTTGTCTTTCATGTTATGATTGAAGTACTATGATCCCAGCTTTGAATGTTTTACAAATACTTTCATCAAGTCTTTGATGGTGCATGTCACCTCAAATATTATTCTTTCTTTTTATCACTTACCTACTCGAGGACGAGAAGGAGTTAAGCTTGGGGATGTTGATACATTGTAAATGTATCTATAATTTTTGATGTTCCATGCTTGGTTTTATCCACTTTCTTGTGTTTTGTTCCAACTTTGGAGTACTTTTCATATGATTTCTTGGACTAACCTATTAACAAGAGCCACAGTGCCAGCTGCCTGTTTTCTGCTGTTTTTGGTTCTAGGAAAGTCAGAAAATGAATATTCTCGGAATTGGACGGGACAAAATCCAAAGTGCCTATTTTTCTGGAAGTGATCAAGTGCCAGAATACGAGACGGAGAAGGGCCAGGGAGCCACCACACCACCTGGCCGCGCGGTCAGGCCTGGCCCGCGCCAGGGGGTGGTGTGGCCACTCCCGGCACCCCCTCGGCCTCTCCTTCCGCCTGTATATTGCCCTCGGGACGAAAACCCTAAGTGCCCTATCAAAAATCCATGAAAGAGTCTGTTGCCGCCGTCATCTCCATCTCTAGATTGGGAGGGATCTGAAGCTCTTCCCGGCACCCTGTCGGAGAGGAGAATTCACCCTGGAGGCCTTCTTCATCACCATGCAAGCCTCCTGTGTGATGCGTGAGTAGTTCATCCTTGGACTACGGATCCATGTAGTAGCTAGATGGCTGGTTCTCCTCCTTTGTGCTTTCATGTATAGATCTTGTGAGCTCCATTCATGATCAAGATCATCTATTTGTAATTATGCATGTTGTGTTTGTGGGGATCCGATGGATATTGAGATGCTATTTCATATTGATTATTGATTCTATCATGTATTTGTTATTTGTGATCTTTCATGCTTTCTGTTGTTAGTAGCTATCTTGGCCAAGTAGATGCTAGCAACTCCAAGAGTTAGTATTTATGCTCGATATTGGGTTCATGCCTCTGGTAATCTGGAGAAGTTACAAAAATCTCTAAGGTACTAGATGTGTTGTTGCTACTAGGGAGAAAACAACAATCCTTTGTTCATAGAACAATCATATTGTTTACTTTACACGCAGTTCGTAAAGCAATAATCTGTTGCTTTCAACTTAATACTGGAGGGGGTTCGGATGATAACCTGAAGGTGGATTATTAGTCATAGATGCAGTTGGATGGCGGTCTATATATAATGTTGTAATGCCCAATCAAGTCTCAAAGGAGTCAAGATGATTAGTATATGCATGTATTGCTTTCTCGGTGTTTGTCAATTTCCCCGCTGTAATTTGTTCACCCAGCATGTTATCTATCTTAAGGAGAGCCACCTCTAGTGAACTATGGATCCCGGTCCTTGTCTTTTACATACAATCTACAATCTTTTACTGCTTTGTGTTTACTTTCTGCAAACTTTTACTTCTTTCCATTTGATACGTTTAATCCTTTGTTTTCCACAAAACACGATGAGATTGACAACCTCATCGCAAGTTGGGGACAAAGTTCTATGGTTGTGTCGTGCAGGTCTCCACGTTGCTACTAGCACCGGTAGTGCGCCCTGCCAAAGCTCAGCTAGTAACACCTTTGAGGTGGTTCCTTGCTCCTACTGGTTCGATTAAACCTTGGTTTCATAACTGAGGGAAACTTGATGTTGTGCCCATCATACCTTCCTCTTGGGGTTCCCAACGAGCTCTACATCAACACCGACATCAAGCAATTTTCTGGGCGCCGTGCATTGAGCCATCAAAACCACACAAGGATCCACCAGATTCATTGCATCTTTGTTCTTTTGATTAAACACACCTAGAGTCATTGCATGTGTGTTCTTCTCACAAACCACATCTAGAGGTATTGCATGTGTGCTTCTCACAAACCACATATGGATCCGCCAGAGTTCATTGCATGTCTGTTCTTTTCACAAGGATCAACCAAAGTCATTGCATGTCTATTATTCTCACAAACCACACATGGATCCACCAGTGTCATTGCATGTGTGTTATTTTCACAAACCTCATCTAGAGTCATTGGATGTATGTTCTTTTCACAAACCATATATTGATCCACCAGTGGCATTGCATGTGTGTTCTTTTCACAAACCACATCTAGAGTCATTGCATGTGTGTTCTTTTCACAAACCACATATGGATCCACTAGTGTCATTGCATGTGTGTTCTTTTCATTAACCACGGCTAGTCATTGCATGTCTGTTCTTTTCACAAACCACATATGGATCCACCAGTGTCATTGCATGTGTGTTCTTTTCACAACCACGGCTAGGGTCATTGCATGTGTATTCTTTTCATTAACCACATCTAGAGTCATTGCATGTGTGTTCTTTTCACAAACCACATATGGATCCACGAGTGTCATTGCATGTGTTTTATTTTCACAAACCACATCTAGACTCATTGCATATGTGTTATTCTCACAAACCACATATGGATCCACCATAGTCATTGCATGTGTGTTCTTTTCACTAACCACAGCTAGATTCATTGCATGTGTGTACTTTTCACAAACCATAGCTAGAGTCATTGCATGTCTGTTTTTCTCACAAACCACACATGGATCCACTAGTGTCATTGCATGTGTGTTCTTTTCACAAACCACAACTAGAGTCATTGGATGTATGTTCTTCTCACAAACCACACATGGATCCACCAGTGTCATTGCATGTGTGTTCTTTTTTCACAAACCACATCTAGAGTCATTGCATGTGTGTTGTTTCACAAACCACATATGGATGCACCAGTGTCATTACATGTGTGTTCTTTTCATTAACCACGGCTAGAGTCATTGCATGTGTGTTTTTTCAGAAACCACATATGGATCCACCAGTGTCATTGCATGTGTGTTCTTTTGATTAACCACAGCTAGAGTCATTGGATGTCTGTTCTTTCCACAAACCATATATGGATCCACGAGTGTCATTGCATGTGTGTTCTTTTCACAAACCACAGCTAGAGTCATTGCATGTGTGTTCTTTTCATTAACCACATCTAGAGTCATTACATGTGCGTTCTTTTCACAAACCACATATGGGACCACAAGTGTCATTGCATGTGTGTTCTTTTCACAAACGACATATAGAGTCATTGCATGTGTGTTCTTCTCACAAACCACATATGGATCCACCAGAGTTCATTGCATGTATGTTCTTTTCATAAACCACAACTAGAGTCATTACATGTATGTTCTTTTCACAAACCACATAAGGATCCACCAGAGTCATTGCATGTGTGTTCTTTTCACAAACCACATCTAGAGTCATTGCATGTGTGTTATTTTCATTAACCACATCTAGAGTCATTGCATGTGTGTTCTTTTCACAAACCACATATGGATACACCAGTGTCAATGCATGTGTGTTCTTTTCACAAACCACATCTAGAGTCATTGCATGTGTGTTCTTCTCACAAACCACATACGGAGCCACCAGAGTTCATTGCATGTGTGTTCTTTTCACAATCCACAGCTAGAGTCATTGCATGTATGTTCTTTTCACAAACCACATAAGGATCCACCAGAGTCATTGCATGTGTGTTCTTCTCACAAACCACAGCTAGAGTCATTGCATGTGTGTTCTTTCCACAAACCACATCTAGAGTCATTGCATGTGTGTTATTCTCACAAACCACACATGGATCCACCAGTGTCAATGCATGTGTGTTCTTTTCACAAACCACATCTAGACTCATTGGATGTATGTTCTTTTCACAAACCACATATTGATCCACCAGTGTCATTGCATGTGTGTTCTTTTCACAAACCACATCTAGAGTCATTGGATGTCTGTTCTTTTCACAAAACACATCTAGAGTCATTGCATGCGTGTTCTTCTCACAAACCACATATGGATCCACCAGAGTGCATTGCATGTGTGTTCTTCTCACAAACCACAGCTAGAGTCATTACATGTCTATTCTTCTCACAAAGTACACAAGGATCCACCAGAGTCATTGCATCTCTGTTCTTTTCAGAAACCACAGCTAGAGTCATTGCATGTGTGTTCTTTTCATAAACCACATCTAGACTCATTACATGAATGTTCTTCTCACAAACCACATATGGATCCACCAAAGTTCATTGCATGTGTGTTCTTTTCACAAACCACATAAGGATCCACCAGAGTCATTGCATGTTGATACATTGCAAATGTATCTATAATTTTTTATGTTACATGCTTGGTTTTATCTACTTTCTTGTGTTTTGTCCACACTTTGGGGTACTTTTCATATGATTTCTTGGACTAACCTATTAACAAGAGCCACAGTGCCATTTGCCTGTTTTCTGCTATTTTTGGTTCCAGGAAAGTCAGAAAATCAATATTCTCGGAATTGGACCGGACAAAATCCAAAGTCGATATTTTACCGGAAAACTCACAGAGCCAGAAGACGAGACAGAGAGAGGCCACAGGGCGGCCACACCATGTGGTGGCGCGGGCTAGCCCTGGCCGCGCCACCAGGTGGTGTGGGCCCCCTGGCCGTCCACCGACCTTGCCTCTTCGCCTATAAGATGCCTCCCGATGCAAAAACCTTAGATCATCAACCCTCCAGCCACGAAAAGTTCCACAGCGCCACCGCCACCGAAGGGGAGATTTGGGGGACAGAAAGTCTCTGCTCCGGCACCCTGCCGGGACTGGGAAGTGCCCCCGGAGCCATCTCCATCGATCTCCACCACCATCTCCATCGCCATTGCTGATTCCCATGATGATGAGGGAGTAGTTCTCTCTCGAGGCTAAGGGTTCTACCGATAGCTATGTGTTCATCTCTATCTCTATGCATGATCTTATTGAGATCATGAGCTTGTAATCTATAGATCTATCTTGCTACTCAAGTGCTTTAATAGATCTCTGCTCTCCCCATGTTTGTGAAAGTGACATCATGCACACCATGGTGGCACTTAGGCTAGAGATTACAAATACTTGTTATGAGGTATATTTGGAGTTGGATGTGTTTATGAAATTGTGGTGTTTGTTGGAACCATCTAGTGCTCAAGGTGATAGTGTGGGGTTTTCTAGATGGGAAAGGCTTACTTTGAGGTGTGTTGTTATAGCCCTACCATGGATTAGAGTGTCCAACCGGAGAGTAGTTAAGGGTAGTATCATAAAGAGAAGATATTTATATGAGAGTGTTCACTAGTGAAAGTATGATCCTTAGGCCTTGTTTCTAAGCACTGAAATACCATTTTCTATTAGATCTGTTACATGTTTGCTTGCTTCTATCTTTATTTTAGTTTGCCTTTAGTCTTTTCCACGCCATCAAGCTATTTTCTATCACCGTTACCACTTATAATTATCTATACCACTTGTATTTCACTATCTGTTCGCCGAGCTAGTGCACCTATACACTTGACAAGTGTATTGGGTGTGTTGGGGACACAAGAGACTTCTTGTATCTTGATTGCAGGGTTGCTTGAGAGGGAATACCTTTGACCACTTCCTCCCTGAGTTCGATAAACCTTGGGTGATCCACTTAAGGGAAAACTAGCTGATGTTCTACAAACCTCTGCACTTGGAGGCCCAACAACTGTCTACAAGAATAGAAGTGCATAGACATCAAGCTATTTTCTGGCGCCGTTGCTGGGGAGGTAAGGTAAAAGGTATTCACACTAGAGGATTAAAGAAGAAGAACCTCCCACGGCAAACGCCTATTTTCTGGCCCCGTTGCCGGGGAGGTAAGGTAAAAGGTACTCACATCCTCCGGTGTGAGTGCTCGAAGTAATTTCCTTTAGATTCTGCAATTTTGTCTTTTTGTTTCTTGTTTTCACTAGTTAGGCTTAATGGAAAACAACAACAAAATTAGAGAGCTTTATAGTATTTATCTTGAGATAGGACATGAAGTGTTTGAACAGAAAATTAAAAAACCTATGGAACTTTATTCGCATGCTAATAGAAATTTTGTTAGTATGAATTCTTTGGACACCATTATTGCTAATGCTATGGAAAAGTCTAACCTTGGGGAAGCTAGTTTTTATGAAAATGATCTTTTTAGTTCCCCAGCTTTGGAAGATAGTTATTCTATTGCTTATGATGATACAAAACCTCCAATATATGATTATTACAATGATGAATATGATATTTTTAGTCCACCTACTATTGAGGAGAAAATTGATTATGACTACAATATGCCTCCTATATTTGATGATTATGGTGATGAGAATAATAATGATAGCTATTTTGTTGAATTTGTTCCCACCACAATTAATAAGAATGACTATGCTTATGTGGAGAGTAATAATTGTTATATGCATGTGGCTCATGATAAGAATGTTTTATGTGATAGTTATATTGTTAATTTTATTCATGATGCTACTGAAAGTTATTATGAGAGAGGGAAACATGGTTTTATGCATCTCAATAATATTAAGTTTCCCCTCTTTATGTTGAAAGTCTTGAAGTTGCACTTGCTTTGCTTTCCTATGCTTGTTGCTTTGTGCTTTCATGACTTGTTTCTTTACAAGATTCCTATGCATAGGAAGTGGGTTAGGCTTAAATGTGCTTTGAATTTGCTTCTTGATGCTCTCTTTTACTTCAATTCATATTTCCTATGTGAGCATCTTCTCAAACTATCATGCCTAACTTAAAGGCGTTAAAGAAAAGTACTTATTGGGAGATAACCCAAAAGTTTTAGATGAGTCTTGGAAGTTATTACCTCTGTAATAACCACTCCTTATCCTTTTTATTTGCTTTTTGTTCCAAGAGTAACCTCTAATGAGAGAGAAGTAATGATTGGGAAAGTTGTTGTCCCAAAACAGATTTATGTGCTTCACCGTAAAAGTTCATGTAAAATCTCTATACGTCCTTTTGAGGCGTGAATTTTTGTGCTTCTGTCCCAGGTTGTTATCTAACTTTCGTTAGTTCAACACTTTTTGATTTGAGCAACAGAAGGTCTTCGAAAAAATTCGTCTTTCACCTGCTAGTCTGTTTTGATAGATTTCTGCCATTATTTGCATTTGCTTCTTGTTGGTTCCTTTTTGAGTTCTATTAGGGAATTGAGATTTTTGAGGGAAGTGATACAGTAGCTAGTGTTTTAATGGAAGTTTTATTGGTGTTAGAACTGAACCTTAGGACCAATTATCTTGAGTGCACTAATGTTGCTAATAAAGATTGTGTGAAGTTTTGTATGAAGGAAAAATTTTAGGTGTATGGAAGGAATGAGTAATGAGATGAATGATGGACTAAAGCTCAATCTTGGGGATGCCACGCGTGTCACCCCAAGAAATATCCAATATGTACAAGCGTCAAAGCTTGGGGATGCCCAAGGCATCCCCTTCTTCATCAATAAAAATCCCAGGTTTCTTCCAAACGCTTCATTTTTATTGTTCCATGCATAGTTGTGTTGTTCTTGGAGCGTCTTCTTTTTTGTTTTTGTTTTGGTTTTTTGTTTGCTTTGTTTTCTTAGTTTGCTGAATAAATTGGTTGGACCCCCTCTTTCATGCATTGGTTTTCAAATAGTTTGGTTTGGTTTGGAAAAGAGTAGGAAAAGTTCATGCTTAAGTGGTAAAGAGAGCTTGTTTTTTGACTCTGGCCTATGCTTTGTCATGCCATGCTTGATATTGTTTTGGCTTTATGCTTAGTATTCTTTGTTGTAGCATGACATGTTATAAACAATTGAGATTTTTTAATGTGCCTTGGATGAATCATGCGTTGTTTTAGCATATTAAAGCATAGTATAGTGGTATTCCCTTTGATGCTTTATTTGGGTTGACTTGGCGCATGCTCACACCATGTTATGAATATCCCAAGTCACCATAAGCCTTGATGATCCTTTAGTTTTCAACTTGTAATATCACTTTATTCTTTGACCAATGATATTTTGTCGCTCTACATGATTATGGCAATTATTGCTCTCTTAGTTGGTCGCTCCCAGTCTTTTGCTAGCCTCCGTAACTAAGTATGAGTTCCACTCATGCATCCAACTCCTAAAACCAAGTTATTCCAAAGATTCCACCATACCTACCTACTAGCATATTCTATTCCAAGTATATTCATGTTTTTATCTACCTTCCGAATTAAACTTGTTATGAGAAAACTAGTGATTAAAGCTCTCACGAACTTGATGGCACACTTTACTTTTCTTGCCCTTAATAAACTTGAACCATTGCGTCCTTCTTTGTTGTGTATATGCTTGCGCTTTATAAGTTGAAATTAGCAGAACCATGTATCATGGGAAACGCTTTCAACATTGCACTTGTACTTTGTACCCCGTTGATATCATGTTCTTTTGCTTATGGATCCCGGCGGTGTGAAATAAAAGTGGAACTTGTAAGATCATGGAGTTTGTATGTGTGTTAGAGAAACGTCTGGGCCGCTAGCCTAAGCCATGCCTAATCATGGTGAAAACTTGCAGCATCACCATAATGAGCACTCTATGAAGAATCCTCAAAAAAAACCTATGCAAATAGCAAATAAAAAGATCGTTGAGATGCTCATTGTCTTCTTGCCTTGTCATTTTGATTATGGGATAGCTCCTGTATCATGTGCAAGGGGTACCCCATTGGCAGTTCTTTATGATACATATGTACTTACAATGACAAGAGCTTACTCGTGACTAAAGTTGAGATTTCGGCTTATAACTTGTCAAGCATATCCTCTTAGTTGTGTCACTTTAACCTTAATCACTTAAAGATGCTTATGATAGGGGCAATGAGAGCTGAAAGCTATAAGTACCATAATTTTTGGAAGCTCTTTATGAGACTTGAATCCCTACTTCCTTCTATGAAGGCCTTTCTTCCACCATTATATTGAGTCTCCACCTTCTACCTTTATGCACTTACTTTGAGAGCATAGTGGCCATTCTTAGTTCTATGTGCATTGTCCCAAGACTTGTTGATTGATGCATACCTTATTGCTTGTTTTAAAATATTTGTATATAGTCACTCTTATGAACTTTGAAGGTGTCCTATGCATTTATATTTGCTACTCTATGAGGGACAAGCTGAATACTATTAGGCTATGTTTTCTTTATGCGAAACAAACAAACATCTTGCAAAGCATTGTTATTCATGAATCTTTTGTTTGTGCCTTTTCATGTTGCATCATAGTTTCTTTATCTTATTGCTAGAACTTTGTCTTTCATGTTATGATTGAAGTACTATGATCCCAGTTTGAATGTTTTACAAATACTTTGATCAAGTCTTTGATGGTGCATGTCACCTCAAAAATTATTCTCTTTTTATCACTTACCTACTCGAGGACGAGCAGGAGTTAAGCTTGGGGATGTTGATACATTGCAAATGTATCTATAATTTTTTATGTTCTATGCTTGGTTTTATTTACTTTCTTGTGTTTTGTCCACACTTTGGGGTACTTTTCATATGATTTCTTGGACTAACCTATTAACAAGAGCCACAGTGATAGTTGCCTATTTTCTGCTGTTTTTGGTTCCAGGAAAGTCAGAAAATCAATATTCTCGGAATTGGACTGAACAAAAGTCAAAGTCGATATTTTATCGGAAGACTCACGGAGCCAGAAGACGAGACAGAGAGGGGCCACAGGGCGGCCACACCATGTGGTGGCGCGGGCTATCCCTGGCCGCGCCACCAGGTGGTGTGGCCCCCCTGGCCGCCCACCGACCTTACCTCTTCGCCTATAAGAAGCCTCCCGATGCATAAACCCTAGATCATCAAGCCTCCAGCCACGAAAAGTTCCACAGTGCTGTCACCACCGAAGGGGAGATTCGGGGGACAGAAAGTCTCTGTTCCGGCACCCTGCCGGGACGGGGAAGTTCCCCCGGAGCCATCTCCATCGATCTCCACCACCATCTCCATCACGGTTGCTAGTTGGGAAAGGCTTACTTTGAGGTGTGCTGTTATAGCCCTACCATGGATTAGAGTGTCCAACCGGAGAGTAGTTAAGAGTAGTATCATAAAGAGAAGATATTTATATGAGAGTGTTCCCTAGTGAAAGTATGATTCCTAGGCCTTGTTTCTAAGCACTGAAACACCATTTTCTATTAGATCTATTACATGTTTGCTTGCTTCTATCTTTATTTCAGTTTTCCTTTAGTCTTTTCCATGCCATCAAGCTATTTTGTATCACCGTTACCACTTGTATTTCACTATCTCTTCGCTGAACTAGTGCACCTATACACCTGACAAGTGTATTGGGTGTGTTGGGGACAAAAGAGACTTCTTGTATCTTGATTGCAGGGTTGCTTAAGAGGGAATACCTTTGACCACTTCCTCCCTAAGTTCGAAAAACCTTGGGTGATCCACTTAAGGGCAAACTTGCTGCTGTTCGACAAACCTCTGCACTTGGAGGCCCAACAACTGTCTACAAGAGTAGAAGTGCGTACACATCACATGTGTGTTCTTTTCAGAAAACACAGCTAGAGTCATTGCATGTGTGTTCTTTTCACAAACCACATCTAGAGTCATTGCATATGTGTTCTTCTCACAAACCACATATGGATCCACCAGAGTGCATTGCATGTGTGTTCTTCTCACAAACCACATCTAGAGTCATGGCATGTCTGTTCTTCTCACAAACCACACAAGGATCCACCAGAGTCTTTGTATCTCTGTTCTTTTCACAAACCATAGCTAGAGTCATTGCATGTCTGTTCACCACATCTAGAGTCATTGCATGTGTGTTCTTCTCACAAACCACATATGGATCCACCAGAGTCCATTGCATGTGTATTCTTTTGATAAACCACAGCTAGAGTCATTGCATATCTATTCTTCTCACAAACCACATAAGGATCCACCAGTGTCATTGCATGTGTGTTCTTTTCACAAACCACGACTAGAGTCATTGCATGTGTGTTCTTTTCACAAACCACATCTAGAGTCATTGCATAGGTGTTTTTCTCACAAACCACACCTAGAGTCTTTGCATATTTGTTCTTCTCACAAACAACATAACGATCCACCAGGGTCATTGCATTTGTGTTCTTTTCACAAACCACAGCTAGAGTCATTGCATGTGTGTTCTTTTCATAGGCCACATCTAGAGTCATTGCATGTCTGTTCTTCTCAAAAACCACATATGGATCCACCAGAGTACATTGCATGTCTACTATCTTCACAAACCACAGGTAGAGTTATTGCATGTCTGTTCTTCTCACAAACCACACATGGATCCACCAGTGACAATGCATGTGTGTACTTTTCACAAACCAGATCTAGAGTCATTGGATGTATGTTCTTTTCACAAACCACATATGGATCCAATAGTGTCATTGCATGTGTGTTCTTTTCACAAATCACATATAGAATCATTGCAGGTGTGTTCTTCTCACAAACCACATATGGATCCACCAGAGTTTATTGCATGTCTGCTATTTTCACAAACCACAGGTAGAGTCATTGCATGTCTGTTCTTCTCTCAAACCACACATGGATCCACCAGTGTCAATGCATGTGTGTTCTTTTCACAAACCACATCTAGAGTCATTGGATGTATGTTCTTTTCACAAACCACATATTGATCCACCAGTGTCATTGCATGTGTGTCTTTTCCCAAACCACATCTAGAGTCATTGCATGTGTGTTCTTTTCACAAACCACATATGTATCCACCAGTGTCATTGCATGTGTGTTCTTTTCATTAACCACAACTAGAGTCATTGCATGTATGTTCTTTTCACAAACCAAATATGGATCCACCAGTGTCATTGCATGTGTGTTCTTTTCACAAACTATAGCTAGAGTCATTGCATGTGTGTTCTTTTCATTAACCACATCTAGAGTCATTGCATGTGTGTTCTTTTCACAAACCAAATATGGATCCATCAGTGTCATTGCATATGTGTTCTTTTCACAAACCACATCTAGAGTCATTGCATGTGTGTTCTTCTCACAAACCACATATGGATCCACCAGAGTTCATTTTATGTGTGTTCTTTTCACAAACCAAAGCTAGAGTCATTGCATGTATGTTCTTTTCACAAACCACATAAGGATCCACCAGAGTCATTGCATGTATGTTCTTTTCACAAACCACAGCTAGAGTCATTGCATGTGTGTTCTTTTCATTAACCAAATCTAGATTCATTGCATGTGTGTTATTTTCACAAACCACATCTAGAGTCATTGCATGTGTGCTCTTCTCACAAACCACATATGGATCCACCAGAGTTCATTGCATGTGTGTTCTTTTCACAAACCACAACTAGAGTAATTGCATGTCTATTCTTTTCACAAACCACATAAGGATCCACCAGAGTCATTGCATGTGTGTTCTTTTCACAAACCGCATAAGGATCCACCAAAGTCATTCCATGCGTGTTCTTTTCACAAACCACAAGGACAACTAGCGGGAGCGCGCCCTTCAGGAAGCATGCGTTTCGGCCGCAGCGCGCATGTTTCCGGCCACTCGGTAGCCCGACACGTGGCGTGTGGAAGTTCACCCGTGCATATTTCCGGCCGCTCGGCAGCGCGTATATTTCCGGCTGCACGACAGCGCGTGTATTTCCGGCCGCACGGCAGCCCGACACGTGGCTAGCTGCTCATGTAGTGCACGCGACGAAAAGCAGTTCCACGCAGTGCAATAAGGCAGTGCACGAGCGGTGCAACTCGTTTACTGTCGATCGAAAGCTGTGCAACGCAGTACACCGTGCACTCCAAGAACATTGCGCAGTGCACTGCGACCTTAGGCAGTGCAACACAGTATAACAAGGCAGTGCATGGACGGTGCACTGCTTGAAAACCGTGCAGTACACTATGACCGAAGGCAGTGCAAGGAAGTACAACGAGGCAGTACACTGCCAGGACACCGCGCAGTGCACTGCGAACAAAGGCAGTGCAAGACAGAACAACATGGCAGTGCATGGACGGTGCACTGCCTGGACAGTGCGTAGTACACTGCCAGGACACCGCGCACTGTGCAGCGAACTAAGACAGTGCAACACAGAACAATAAGGCAGTGCATGGACAGTGCACTACCTGGATAGTGCGTAGTACACTTCCTGGACACCGCTAAGTTGCAGTGCGAACATAGAACAACAAGGCAGTGCATGGACGGTGCACTGCCTGGAAAGTGCATAGTACACTGCCTGGACACCGCGCAGTGCACTGCGAACTAAGGCAGTGCAACACAGAACAACCAGGCAGTGCATGGATGGTGCACTGCCTGGACAGTGCGTAGTACACTTCCTGGACACCGCGCAGTGTACTGCAAACTAAGGCAGTGCAACACAGAACAACAAGGCAGTGCATGGACGGTGCACTGCCAGGCAGTGCGTAGTACACAGCCTGGACACCGCGCAGTGCACTGCGAACTCAGGCAGTGCAACACAGAACAACAAGGCAGTGCATGAACGGTGCACTGTCTGGATAGTGCGTAGTACACTACCTAGACACCGTGCCGTGCATTGCAACCGAGGGCACCGTGTACTAGACCAAAAGACAGTGCAACCTACGCATAAAAGGTAGTACAAGAAAAAAGTTCGTCGAAAGATATCAACAATGGATCTAGTTTTGAATATCTGGACATGACTAGCAAGGCCGTGAAAACGGATATCGATTTGGACTCTCCGTATGAAAGATATCGCAGTTTTTATCTTCAAATCTACAAAAAGAAAAGGAAAAAGGACCCGCGACCCTTGATACGTTGCTAACGTATCCATAATTGTTGATGTTCCATGCTTGGTTTTTATCTACTTTCTTATGTTTTGTTCCAACTTTGGAGTACTTTTATACACTTTCTTGGACTAACCTATTAACAAGAGCCACAATGCCAGTTGCATGTTGTCTGCTGTTTTTGGTTCTAGAAAGTCAGAAAATGAATATTCTCGGAATTGGACGGGACAAAAGCCAAAGTTGATATTTTACTGGAAGACTCACAGAGCCAGAAGACGAGACAGAGAGGGGCCAAGGGCTGGCCACACCATGTGGTGGCGCGGGCTAGCCCTAGCCACGCCACCAAGTGGTGTGGGCCCCCTGGCCGTCCACCGACCTTGCCTCTTCGCCTATAAGATGCCTCCTGATGCAAAAACCCTAGATCATCAACCCTCCAGCCACGAAGAGTTCCGCAGCGCCACCGCCACCGAAGGGGAGATTCGGGGGACAGAAAGTCTCTGTTTCGGCACCTTGCCGGGACGGGGAAGTGCCCTCGGAGCCATCTCCATCGATCTCCACCACCATCTCCATCTCCATTGCTGATTCCCATGATGATGAGGGAGTAGTTCTCTCTCGAGGCTACATAGCTTTGTAATCAAGTAGATCTACATTGCTACTCAAGTGCTTTAATAGATCTCTACTCTCCCCATGTGTGTGAAAGTGATAGCGTGCACACCATGGTGGCACTTAGGCTAGAGATTACACATACTTGTTATGAGTTATATTTGGACTTGGATGTCTTTATGAAATTGTGGTGTTGGTTGGAACCATCTAGTGCTCAAGGTGACAGTGTGGGGTTTTCTAGATGGGAAAGGCTTACTTTGAGGTGTGCTGTTATAGCCCTACCATCGATTAGAGTGTCCAGCCAGAGAGTAGTTCAGAGTAGTATCATCAAGATAATATATTTATATGAGAGTGTTCACTAGTGAAAGTATGATCCCTAGGCCTTGCTTCTAAGCATTGAAACACCATTTGCTATTAGGTCTATCACATGTTTGCCTGCTTCCATCTTTATTTCAGTTTGCCTTTAGTCTCTTCCACGCCATCAAGCTATTTTCTATCACCATTACCACTTATAATTACCCATACCACTAGTATTTCACTATCTCTTCGCCGAACTAGTGCACCTATACACCTGATAAGTGTATTGGGTGTGTTGGGGACAAAAGAGACTTCTTGTATCTTGATTGCAGGGTTGCTTGAGAGGGGATACCTTTGACCACTTCCTCCCTGAGTTCGATAAACCTTGGGTGATCCACTAAGGGAAAACTTGCCGCTGTTCTACAAACCTCTACACTTGGAGGCCCAACAAATGTCTACAAGAATAGAAGTGCGTAGACATCAACCCTCTCCGCATCCACCATGTGTCGCACGGGAGAAGGCTGGTACAACGTGTGAGGCACCCCGCACCTTCCACGTGCAGGCAGCAGCAGCATCGCGGAGCGTACTCCCATGAGAGCGCCCTTTTTCTAGCGTTTTCGACAAACCAAAGCTAGAGTCATTGCATGTGTGTTCTTTTCATTAACCACATCTAGAGTCATTGCATATGTGTTCTTTTTAGAAACCACATATGGATCCACTAGTGTCATTACATGTGTGTTCTTTTCACAAACCACATCTAGAGTCATTGCAGGTGTGTTCTTCTCACAAACCACATATGGATCCACCAGAGTTCATTGCATGTGTGTTCTTCTCACAAACCACAGCTAGAGTCATTTCATGTATGTTCTTTTCACAAAACAGATAAGGATCCACCAGATTCATTGCATGTGTGTTCTTTTCACAAACCATAGCTAGAGTCATTGCATGTGTGTTCTTCTCACAAACCACATATGGATCCACCAGAGTTCATTGCATGCATGTTCTTTTCACAAACCATAGCTAGAGTCATTGCATGTCTGTTCTTCTCACAAACCACATATGGATCCACTAGTGTCATTGCATGTGTGTTCTTTTCACAAACCACATCTAGAGTCATTGGATATATGTTCCTTTCACAAACCACATATTGATCCACCAGTGTCATTGCATGTGTGTTCTTTTCACAAACGACATCTAGAGTTATTCGCGAACCGTAGGGTGGCACACTTAAGAGTTACCGGACACCATTTTGGAGCACATATGTTTCATATGAAAGAATTGCAAAGCGCAGGAATTGTTTCAATAGAAACCGGAAATTGTTTCGGGTGAAATTGTAGAAAGTGGTTCTGCATGTGATATTGAAATATTGCAAGGGGCTATATGTGAATATTTGTTAATAAAAGTAATTAACAAAATTCTAAATAAATTGAATAAAAGAGTTTTATTAAATGAGAGAGCATTAAATTTGGAGAAATTTAATGCATTTAAAGTGGAGACTTTAGAAGGGAATGTGAAGAGGCATTTTAATGTGGAGGGGTTACCTCCACATGAATGGGGGAGGTGAGGGGTCACCCCCATGCACCGGCCATGGAGAGAGGGGGCACCCCCTCCTCCTATAAAAGGCCACCCATTCCCTCCTTCATCCTCACACCTCCTTGTGAAGGATCTCTCTCCCCCTCTAGAATTATTTCCCCATGGTCTCGGATTAGCGAGATACATGTTCCCGGTGGCATTTCGTCTGGAAAGAGTTGCTGCTTCCGCTGGATCACTGGAGCGAGGAGGTGGAGGTTGTCCGGTGGCTTGAACATGTGTGCGAGTACGGATGTGCTGCTGAGTTGCGGTGCTCGGACTTCCTCATGATCTTGAGATTGGCAAGTGTACGACTACATCAACCACGATTTCCTACTCGTTAACAAAACTCCTTGTCTTCGAGGGTAAGTTCTCGTTGGATGTATGTCCACCTGTTGCTTTGTACCTAGTAGATAGATCTTGGCGTGTAGTTCACACCGTAGGAAATTTTTTGTTTTCTATGCTGCGGACCCAACAGTGTTATCAGAGCATGATCTATGCGTAGGTGCTTTGCACGGGTAGTACACATATGTTTATATGTGGGCGATGATGATCATGTTATTGCATCTTCTATGTATTTTGGATATTGGTGGCATAGTGGGATGAAGCGGCCCGGACCAACCTTACATGTCATCGTACATGAGACCTGTTCCACGACTGACATGCAACTTGTTTTGCATAAGTGGCTTGCGGGTGTCTGTCTCTCCTACTATAGTCAATATCTGATTTAGAACGAGTTGCTAATAACTTAGTTATCCTCGTTGCGGTTCATGTTCGTAGGTGAGAACGGTTCTATCTCCGAAATCCCTAAGCCACATAAAACTTGTAATTGATAAATGAGAGGCGTCTAGTTTAGATTGTTGCTGGGCTAGTGTATTGATATGGTATTGTTGTAAGTAGATGTATGATAGATACTCTTACAACTCACTTAACGTGTAAGTTCCATAGACCTTGGCCTTACACACAAAGGAATGATAGAGATCATACCACGATGCATATGATAGTGATCAAATGCATGGACCATATCATCTCACTTTACACATTAGATGTTTGCATCTTATATTGTTAGTTTGGCGCTTTTAGTAGCATTGTAAGATGATCCCTCATTTAAATATCAAGATAAAATGTGTTCTTCCTTAAGTATGCACCGTTCTATGGATCATGTTTCGAGACATCATGTGATGATCGGGTGTTCTCAACTCTACGCTTTCATGCAACGGGTGTAAGACAGTTTTACACACGCGAATACTAAGGTTCTTACTTGGCGAGCCTAGCATGTACAGACATGGCCTCGGAACACGGACCGAAAGGTTAAGCATGAGTCATATAGTTGATGTGATGACCATATTGATGCTCGCCTTTGAAGCTACACCGACTCACGTGATGATCGGACTTGGTGTAGTGGATTTGGTTCATGTAATCACCAAAAAGGCACGAGGGATGTCGTTTTTGAGTGGGGGTTCATTTCTAATTTGGATTAGTCGAACTCAATTTGTCATAAACTAAATCGAAGTGAATTTGCATAATTTGTTGTAGTCATTGGCGTCTGTTCACTACCTTATGCTTAGTTTTAATTGAGATAATAGAACTATAGAATTCTGGATATTTACTTTACGAACTGGTATCATATTGTTTTGAATGTCAATTTAAAGTTTATAAGTCCTATTGCAAACTTTCAGCAAACTCTATTTACTCCATGATGTTTAATAAGTAGTATTAAATACAGAGTAAGAATTCCAATGTTAGTATCTAAAGTATCATGTTTGCCTCCATGATTATTGATATTCAAAAGGTTGTTTTAATATCAAGATTATATTGGAGCTGAAAATTGTTTCAGAAACCATCATGTGTGAAAGATATTGTGATATCTGAAACAATATTTTTTGGTTGCATTATGATAGATTATAATTTAGCAAAATACATGTTCTCATATTGTATGAGAATTTATGAAGGATGGAGATGTTAGGCATCCGAATCTACCAAAAAGGTTTTGGGAACTGATATTATACTCGCGATTCTTCCTTATAGGCTATAGTAGTTTGATCATGAAAGTTGTCATGATAAGGATGAATAGAAGATGTAAGTAAAATGTTTACTACACTAATAGATTACTAAATAATGGATTTTTGAAAGAACACCAAACATTTGATGATGGTGATCAACTTCAAAGTGCAAGTCCAAAGGTATTAGTATTTGACCATATACGCTTTGAACCATGTGTCATGTTGATGACACCACTATTGATGTTGATTGATTCTTTTAAAAGAAAAGGAATTGCTGAAAGAGAATCTATAAAATATTTGGCAGAAAATAAAAGGTTGGAGATGTCCAACTTAGGTATATAGAAGATATACATGTTATGGCTATATTCCTTGCTTATTAAACAATGTGGTTCTTAGGTATTGGATACCGGTATTGGATACCGAATTGGTTGGTATGAAGTGTCATACAAGACAACGCAATTCATGAACTACAATGGCCTAAGTAACCAGCAAGAGAATGAGTGATGGTGTTCATCGAAAACAAATAAAGTGTTATTGTGTTTTTCGTTGTCATCAAACCAAGCCGTCAAGATTTGTTTAAATAATTGTTATTTTGTTCCAGTATCATGAGAACAATGGCTGTTCAAATAATTACCGTATTCCATAAAGGATGGATGAACTTTTACAAGTCTAGTTGGAGAAATCACATCCATAAACACTATTGCTAAAATGTCGCAAGACAAATGATTGAGAGATCACTTATGAAGTGACATCGCTGTTTAAATTATGTTTGAAAGAAAACATGAAGAAACTCCACGTTGATGGATTTTTGGAGCCTTTGATTTTGATCAATTGACGCATGTGAGACTTTCCTCGAGATAACTGAAACTCCGTCCATAGGCCAGAGAGGAACGGATGACTAGCTTATTAGAAATTGTGCATGCTGATGTGCATAGTCCATTATGTGTAGCCATATGCGATGGATCTTTTTGCTTCATATGTTTTATTCGAAAATTTGAGTGAATATATCTGTATATTTACTTAATAAGGAAGAAGTATGAAACATTTGAAAATTGTTCAAAGACTTTCAAGGTGAAGTGGAAAATCATTGTAACAAGAAAATAAAGAGTTTATGATTCGATCATAAAGGAAGATATTTGAGTTACATGTTTAGCAAAAACACCTAAGACTTGAGGAATTGTTCCATGATTTGTGTTTCCCGATAAACCATAGGAGTATGGCATATTCGAGAGATAAAATCAAACCATGTTTGACATGGTAAGATCAAGGTTGTCATTTATAAAACTGCCATTATGTTTTAAGGATTGAAGATTTAGAGACTACCGCTTTTACACTGAAAAGAGCACCATCGTGATCCGTTGAAATGACACCATATGATTTATGGTTTGGGATAAAAACCCAGATTGTCTTTTCTTAAATTTTGGTATGCTATGCATAAGTAAAATATTTACAACCAAAGTCGGATAAGAACGTCTTTGTAGGTTATCCCAAAGAATTTGATGGGAATTTCTCCATAACACCAAGGACAAAAGAGTTTGTTACTTGGAACGTCAAATTTCTTGAGAAGGAATTGTTCGTGAAAAGTTAAGTGGGAGGACAATAGAACTTTGATAAGGTTGTTGAACCTTAGCTATATGTGCTAAGTAGCGCAGCGCCGGAAAGTGTCCCGGTGGCGGCCACAATGCTCATGGCTCTCGTGATTACAAAAGGTGTGATCTCGGAGATTAAAGTTCCTATAGAACCGTGTGGGTCGGTAAGAATCAAATAGTAAGATTTGATAAGCAAGTCGTTATTGTTTTGACAATGATGAACCGACTACATGCAAAGAAGCGATGATGGGCCCTGACTCCATAAAATGACTAGAAGTCATAGAATCTGTGATAGTATCCATACACGAGAAATCAAGTTTCTGAACTTGGAAGACCCTCCGGAAAGGCGTGAAGCCTATCGGTCGTGTTTGGATCTATAAATAAATAGACATGGATGCTTGACATCTATGAAATAGTCGACATGTCGGAAAGGAGTTTACGGCAATGTTCAAGGAGTTGACTATGACATGATATGATCTTTCATAGCGATATATAGTCTTGGCGGATTAATGTAGCAACCACTATATACAATTTGGTATATGGTAGTTGAATAAACAAAACAAGGTTCTTCTAACAGAACGGTAACCTAGGACATGTACATGACATGGTCCGAAGGGTTTTGTTAATTCAAAAGGGTGCTAAAAGGGCATGTAAACTTCAATAGTTGAAGTAAGCATAGCGGAGTTGGAATATTCACCATGATGAAACTGTTAAAAGAGTTTAAATTCATCGGAGATGATGAAGATGCTTGCATTTTCAAGAAATTAAGTGGGAGCGCTAAGACATATTTCTAATACATTATGTAGAGGACATATTGTTGATTGGAAATGATGTATCTTGAATTGACACAAGTTAAGGATTTCATTAAAATAAGATTTTGATGAAAGACTTGGGCAAACCCAGAATATTAGGCATCAATATCTATATGGATAGATTAAGGCGCTAATATGGTTGTGCCAGACATACATATATAAGATATTGAAAGGGTTCAATATGAGATATTGAAAGGGTTCAATATGAGATATTGAAAGGGTTCAATATGGAAACAACAAGAAAGGTTCTTACTGCATGGAAAGGATTGTATCAAGATTCAAGTGTTTCAACACTTGGTGAGTAAAATCACATGAAAATTTTGATCGATTATACCATGATATGTATATATCCAGAATTTCCTATGCTCTAAATGTTATGAGCATATACCAGAATGATTCATAAGATGATCATTGGACAATAGTAAAGATATTCTTATGAGCTTTGGAAGAACTAAGAATATATCATGTATAAGTGATAAATAGTTAAAGGTAGTTCATTGTAAAGTGTTACATTGATACTAGTTTTGTCACAAGATACAAATTAAATTTATCTCAATTTAGACTATGGGTGGCACAATATAATGGAAAGGATGTTCCATGATGGATTTGGATGAGTTCCAAAGTTGAGATATTGTGGCGGATACTACAACAAAAGGCTAAGTATATGACTGCTATAGTAGCAACATAGGAGGGCATTTGTGTTAAGTAGTTTGTTATCAAACTAGGTGTGGTTCAAAGTGGGCTAATACTATGAAGATATATTGTGTGACAATAATATCAACATATTTTAACCTGAACGAACTAAAGGTCTCACCAGAGGACCAAATTTATACAATGCCATCTCATTTGAGAATGAGTGATGCGTAGAGATGCAAAGACATGCAAATACACATGGACCTGAAACTGTCAGATCCAGAGATTATGTTAACCACTAGCAATTGCATATATGCAACACCAGAAAGCCATAGGTGTTCAATACACAAAGTTTTTCAAACTAGATTATTGACTCTAGTGCAAGTGGGAGACTGAAGGGAATATGCCCGAGAGGCAATAATAAAGTGGTTATTATCTTATTCCATTTTTATGATAAATGTTTATTTTACATGCTAGAATTGTATTGATCGGAAACATCAATACATGTGTGTTTAATAAACAAAAAGGGTTCCTAGTTATGCCTCTCTTATAGACTAGCTTGTTGATTAACAAGATGATCAAGGTTTCCTGATCATGGACATTAGATGTTGTTAATAACAAGGTCACACCATTGGTGGAATGATGTGATGAACATTCATCCGAAGTATAGCATTACGATCAAAGTCATTATGTTTATATTGCTATAACATCATACGAAGTAATCTTTATCCTTAGACCATGAGATCATGTTAATTGCTAACACCGGAAGAGTATCTTGATAACATCAAACGTCACACCGTAACAGGGTGACTATAAAGATGGGTTCAGTGCTACGAAGGTGTTATGTTGAGGCTCATGGATCAAGAGTGGAATTTGTCAATCCTGATGACAGATAGATATACTCTAGGCCCTCTCGGTGATATCACATTGAAATAGCTTGCAAGCAAGTGATGTGATCACTAGAATGTTATATCACGGGAACGAGAAAAGAGTGCATGTCGGTAATGAGATCAAACTAGGTATGGAGATACCGATGATCGAATCTCGGACATGTAATATATCGTGCGACAAAGGGATTTAGTTACTAGCATTAAAGGCTCTCACGATCAAAGAAGTCATCGTTGAATGTGTAGGAGTCGGTATGGATCTCCAGGTCCCGCTGCTGATTATTGATCGGAGAGGGGTCTCGATCATGTCTGCATTATTCGTGAACTATAGGGTGACACACTTAAGGGATACCGACACCATTTGGAGCAAATATGTTTCAGATAAAGATATAAGAAAGCGCTGGAATTATTTCAATAGACACCGAAACTGTTTCGGGTGAAATTGCTGAAATTGGTTCTGCATGTAATATTGAAATGTTGCAGGGGGTTTTATGTGAATGTTTGTTAATTAAAGTAATTAACAAAATTCTGAATAAAAAAATAATAAAATAGTTTTATTAAATGAGAGAGCATTAAATTTGGAGAAATTTAATGCATTTAAAGTGGAGAATTTAAAAGAGAATGTGAAGGGGCAAATTTATGTGGAGGGAGTTACCACCACATGAATGGAGGAGGTGAAGAGTCACCTCCTCCATGCGCCGGCCATGAAGGAGGGGCACCCCCCTCCTCCTATAAAAGGCCACCCCCTCCTCACTTCTCACACACACCTCCTTGTGAAGGATCTCTCTCCCCCTCTAGTATTATTCCCCATGGTCTCGGATTAGCGAGATACATGTTCCCGGTGGCTTTATCTGGAAAGGAGTTGCTGCTTCCGCTGCTTTGCTGGAGTGAGGGACGGAGCTTGTCGGGGTACCGGACGTGTGTGCGATCACGGATGCACCGCTGCTTTGCGGTGCTGGACTTGGTGGTGCTGGAGCTGGATCTGATGGACGTGCTGGAGCCAGACCTGCTGGACTTCATCACGATCTTGGGATCGACAAGTGTACGACTACATCAAACACGAGCTCCTACTCGTTAACAAAGTTTGTTGTCTACGAGGGTAAGTTCTCGTTGGATGTATATCCACCCGTTGCTTTGTACCTAGTAGATAGATCTTTCCGTGTAGTTCACACCGTAGGGAAAATTTTGTTTTCTATGCTGCGGACCCAACACAGAGTCACATGTGTCTTCTTTTCACAAACAACAACCAGAGTCATTTCATGTGTGTTCTTTTCACAAACCACATCTAGAGTCATTACATGTGTGTTCTTCTCACAAACCATAGCTAGAGTCATTGCATGTCTGTTCTTCTCACAAACCACACAAGGATCCACCACAGTCATTGCATGTGTGTTCTTTTCACAAACCACAGCTAGAGTCACTGCATGTGTGTTCTTTTCACAAACCACATCTAGAGTCATTGCATGTGTGTTCTTCTCACAAACCACATATGGATGCACCAGAGTTCATTGCATGCATTTTCTTTTCACAAACCACAGCTAGAGTCATTGCATGTCTGTTCTTCTCACAAACCACACAAGGATCCACCAGAGTCATTGCATCTCTATTCTTTTCACAAACCATATATAGAGTCATTGCATGTCTGTTCTTTTCACAAACCACATCTAGAGTCATTGCATGTGTGTTCTTCTCACAAACCACATATGGATCCACCAGAGTTCATTGCATGTGCCTTCTTTTCACAAACCACAGCTAGAGTCATTGCATGTATGTTCTTCTCACAAACCACATAAGGATCAACCAGAGTCATTGCATGTGTGTTCTTTTCACAAACCATAGCTAGAGTCATTGCATGTATGTTCTTTTCACAACCCACATCTAGAGTCATTGCATGTGTGTTCTTCTCACAAACCACAGCTAGAGTCATTCCATGTCTGTTCTTCTCACAAACCACACAAGGATCCACCAGAATCATTGCATGTGTGTTCTTTTCATAAACCACAGCTAGTCATTGCATGTGTGTTCTTTTCACAAACCACATCTAGAGTCATTGCATGTGTGTTCTTCTCACAAACCACATATGGATCCACCAGAGTGCATTGTATGTGTGTTCTTCTCACAAACCACATCTAGAGTTATTGCATGTCTGTTTTTCTCACAAACCACACAAGGATCCACCAGAGTCATTGCATCTCTATTCTTTTCACAAACCACGGCTAGAGTCATTGCATGTGTGTTCTTTTCACAAACCACATCTAGAGTCATTGGATGTGTGTTCTTCTCACAAACCACATATGGATCCACCAAAGTACATTGCATGTGTGTTCTTTTCATAAACCACAGCTAGAGTTGTTGCATGTCTATTCTTCTCACAAACCACATAAGGATCCACCAAAGTCGTTGCATGTGTGTTATTTTCACAAACCACAGCTAGAGTCATTGCATGTGTGTTCTTTTCACAAACCACATCTAGACTCACTGGATGTAGGTTCTTTTCACAAACCACATATTGATCCACCAGTGTCATTGCATGTGTGTTCTTTTCACATACCATATCTAGAGTCATTGCATGTGTGTTCTTTTCACAAACCACATATGGATCCACAAGTGTAATTGCATGTATGTTCTTTTCGTTAACCACAACTAGAGTCATTGCATGTATGTTCTTTTCACAAACCACATATGGATTGACCAGTGTCATTGCATGTGTGTTCTTTTCACAAACCACAACTAGAGACATTGCATGTGTCTTCTTTTCATTAACCACATCTAGAGTCATTGCATGTGTGTTCTTTTCACAAACCACATATGGATCCATCAGTGTCATTGCATGTGTGTTCTTTTTCACAAACCACATCTAGAGTCATTGCATGTTTGTTCTTCTCACAAACCACATATGGATCCACTAGAGTTCATTGCATGTGTGTTATTTCCACAAACCACAGCTAGAGTCATTGCATGTCTATTCTTTTCACAAACCACATAAGGATCCACTAGAGTCATTGCATGTATGTTCTTTTCACAAACCACATCTAGAGTCATTGCATGTGTGTTCTTTTCATTAAACACATCTAGAGTCATTGCATGTGTGTTCTTTTCACAAACCACATATGGATCCACTAGGGTCATTGCATGTGTGTTCTTTTCACAAACCACAAATGGATCCACTAGTGTCATTGCATGTGTGTTCTTTTCACACACCACATCTATAGTCATTGCATGTGTGTTCTTCTCACAAACCACATATGGATCCACCAGAGTTCATTGCATTTGTGTTCTTTTCACAAACCACAACTAGAGTCATTGCATGTATGTTCTTTTCACAAACCACATAAGGATCCACCAGAGTCATTGCATGTGTGTTCTTTTCACAAAGCACATAAGGATCCACTAGAGTCATTGCATGTGTGTTCTTTTCACAAACCATATCTAGAGTCATTGCACGTGTGTTCTTTTCATTGCCCACATCTAGAGTCATTGCATGTGTGTTCTTTTCACAAACCACAAATGGATCCACCAGTGTCATTGCATGTGTGTTCTTTTCACACACCACATCTATAGTCATTGCATGTGTGTTCTTCTCACAAACCACATATGGATCCACCAGAGTTCATTGCATCTGTGTTCTTTTCACAAACCACAACTAGAGTCATTGCATGTATGTTCTTTTCACAAACCACATAAAGATCCACCAGAGTCATTGCATGTGTGTTCTTTTCACAAAGCACATAAGGATCCACTAGAGTCATTGCCTGTGTGTTCTTTTCACAAACCATATCTAGAGTCATTGCACGTGTGTTCTTTTCATTGCCCACATCTAGAGTCATTGCATGTGTGTTCTTTTCACAAACCACATATGGATCCAGTAGTGTCATTGCATGCGTGTTCTTTTCACAAACCACATCTAGAGTCATTGCATGTGTTTTCTTCTCACAAACCACATATGGATCCACCAGAGTTCATTGCATGTGTGTTCTTTTCACAAAACACAGCTAGAGTCATTGCATGTCTGTTCTTTTCACAAACCACATAAGGATCCACCAGAGACACTGCATGTGTGTTCTTTTCACAAACCATAGCTAGAGTCATCGCATTTGTGTTCTTTTTACAAACCAAATCTATGGTCATTGCATGTGTTTTCTTCTCACAAACCACATATGGGTCCACCAGAGTGCATTGCATGTGTGTTCTTCTCACAAACCACTGCTAGAGTCACTGCATGTCTGTCCTCCTCACAAACCACACAAGGATCCACCAGAGTCATTGCATCTCTATTCTTTTCACAAACCACAGCTAGAGTATATTACATGTGTGTTCTTTTCACAAACCACATCTAGAGTCATTGATGTGTGTACTTCTCACAAACCACATATGGATCCACTAGAGTTCATTGCATGTGTGTTCTTTTCACAAACCACAGCTGAGTCATTGCATGTCTATTCTTCTAACAAACCACATATGGATTGACCAGTGTCATTGCATGTGTGTTATTTTCATTAACCACAGCTAGAGTCATTGCATGTGTGTTGTTTTCACAAGCCACATATGGATCCACCAGTGTCATTGCATGTGTGTTCTTTTCACAAACCACATATGGATCGACCAGTGTCATTGCATGTGTGTTCTTTTCATGAACCACAGCTAGAGTCATTGCATGTCTGTTCTTTTCACAAACCACATATGGATCCACCAGTGTCATTGCATGTGTGTTCTATTCATAAACCACAGCTAGAGTCATTGCATGTGTGTTCTTTTCATTAACCACATCTAGAGTCATTGCATGTTTGTTCTTTTCACAAACCACTTATGGATCCACCAGTGTCATTGCATGTGTGTTCTTTTCACAAACCATATCTAGAGTCATTGCATCTATGTTCTTTTCACAAACCACATATGGATCCACCAGTGTCATTGCATGTGTGTTCTTTTCACAAACCACAGCTAGAGTCATTGCATTTGTGTTATTTTCATTAACCACATCTAGAGTCATTGCATGTTTGTTCTTTTCACAAACCACTTATGGATCCACCAGTGTCAGTGCATGTGTGTTCTTTTCACAAACCACATCTAGAGTCATTCCATGTGTGTTCTTCTCACAAACCACATATGGATGCACCAGAGTTCATTGCATGTGTGTTCTTTTCACAAACCACAACTAGAGTTCATTGCATGTCTGTTCTTTTCACAAACCACATATGGATCCACCAGAGTGCATTGCATGTGTGTTCTTCTCACAAACCACTTCTAGAGTCATTGCATGTCTGTTCTTCTCGTAAACCACACAAGGATCCACCAGAGTCATTGCATCTCTATTCTTTTCACAAACCACATCTGGAGTCATTACATGTGTGTTCGTTTCACAAATGACATATAGAGTCATTGCATATCTGTTATTCTCACAAACCACATATGGATCCACCAGAGTGCATTGCATGTATGTTCACAAACCACATAAGGATCCACCAGTGTCATTACATGTGTGTTCTTCTCACAACGCACATCTAGAGTCATTGCATGTGTGTTCTTTTCAAAAACCACATCTAGAGTCATTGCATGTGTGTTCTTCTCACAAACCAGATATGGATCCACCAGAATTCATTTGCATGTGTGTTCTTTTCACAAACCACAACTAGAGTCGTTGCATGTCTGTTCTTCTCACAAACCACATAAGGATCCACCAGAGTTATTGCATGTGTGTTCTTTTCACAAAACACAACTAGATTCATTGCATGTGTGTTCTTTTGACAAACCACATCTACAGTCATTACATGTGTGTTCTTCTCACAAACAACAGCTAGAGTCATTGCATGTCTGTTCTTCTCACAAACCACACAAGGATCCACTAGAGTCATTGCATGTGTGTTCTTTTCACAAACCACAGCTAGAGTCATTGCATGTGTGTTCTTTTCACAAACCATATCTAGAGTAATTGCATGTCTGTTCTTCTCACAAACAACATATGGATCCACCAGAGTTCATTGCATGTATGTTCTTTTCACAAACCACTGCTAGAGTCATTGCATGTCTATTCTTCTAACAAACCACATATGGATTGACCAGTGTCATTGCATGTGTGTTATTTTCATTAACCACAGCTAGAGTCATTGCATGTCTGTTCTTTTCACAAACCACATATGGATCCACCAGTGTCATTGCATGTGTGTTCTTTTCACAAACCACATATGGATCGACCAGTGTCATTGCATGTGTATTCTTTTCATGAACCACAGCTAGAGTCATTGCATGTCTGTTCTTTTCACAAACCACATATGGATCCACCAGTGTCATTGCATGTGTGTTCTATTCATAAACCACAGCTAGAGTCATTGCATGTGTGTTCTTTTCATTAACCACATCTAAAGTCATTGCATCTATGTTCTTTTCACAAACCACATATGGATCCACCAGTGTCATTGCATGTGTGTTCTTTTCACAAACCACAGCTAGAGTCATTGCATTTGTGTTCTTTTCATTAACCACATCTAGAGTCATTGCATCTTTGTTCTTTTCACAAACCACATATGGATCCACCAGTGTTAGTGCATGTGTGTTCTTTTCACAAACCACATCTAGAGTCATTGCATGTGTGTTCTTCTCACAAACCACATATGGATGCACCAGAGTTCATTGCATGTGTGTTCTTTTCACAAACCACAACTAGAGTTCATTGCATGTCTCTTCTTTTCACAAACCACATATGGATCCACCAGAGTCATTGCATCTCTATTCTTTTCACAAACCACATATAGAGTCATTGCATGTCTGTTCTTTTCACAAACCACATCTAGAGTCATTGCATGTGTGTTCTTCTCACAAACCACATATGGATCCACCAGAGTTCATTGCACGTGCCTTCTTTTCACAAACCACAGCTAGAGTCATTGCATGTATGTTCTTCTCACAAACCACATAAGGATCAACCAGAGTCATTGCATGTGTGTTCTTTTCACAAACCATAGCTAGAGTCATTGCATGTATGTTCTTTTCACAAACCACATCTAGAGTCATTGCATGTGTGTTCTTCTCACAAACCACAGCTAGAGTCATTCCATGTCTGTTCTTCTCACAAACCACACAAGGATCCTCCAGACTCATTGCATGTGTGTTCTTTTCATAAACCACAGCTAGAGTCATTGCATGTGTGTTCTTTTCACAAACCACATCTAGAGTCATTGCATGTGTGTTCTTCTCACAAACCACATATGGATCCACCAGAGTGCATTGTATGTGTGTTCTTCTCACAAACCACATCTAGAGTTATTGCATGTCTGTTCTTCTCACAAACCACACAAGGATCCACAAGAGTCATTGAATCTCTATTCTTTTCACAAACCACAGCTAGAGTCATTGCATGTGTGTTCTTTTCACAAACCACATCTAGAGTCATTGGATGTGTGTTCTTCTCACAAACCACATATGGATCCACCAAAGTTCATTGCATGTGTGTTCTTTTCATAAACCACAGCTAGAGTTGTTGCATGTCTATTCTTATCACAAACCACATAAGGATCCACCAAAGTGGTTGCATGTGTGTTATTTTCACAAACCACAGCTAGAGTCATTGCATGTGTGTTCTTTTCACAAACCACATCTAGAGTCATTGCACGTGTGTTCTTCTCACAAACCACAGCTAGAGTCTTTGCATGTCTGTTCTTCTCACCAACCACACAAGGATCCACCAGAGTCATTGCATGTGTGTTCAAACCACAACTAGAGTCATTGCATGTGTGTTCTTTTCACAAACCACATCTACAGTCATTACATGTATGTTCTTCTCACAAACCACATATGTATCCACCAGAGTTCATTGCATGTATGTTTTTTCACAAACTATAGCTAGAGTCATTGCATGTTTGTTATTCTCACAAACCACACATGGATCCACCAGTGTCAATGCATGTGTGTTCTTTTCACAAACCACATCTAGACTCATTGGATGTATGTTCTTTTCACAAACCACATAATTATCCACCAGTGTCATTGCATGTGTGTTCTTTTCACATACCATATCTAGAGTCATTGCATGTGTGTTCTTTTCACAAACCATATCTAGAGTCATTGCATGTGTGTTCTTTTCACAAACCACATATGGATCCACAAGTGTAATTGCATGTGTGTTCTTTTCGTTAACCACAACTAGAGTCATTGCATGTATGTTCTTTTCACAAACCACATATGGATCGACCAGTGTCATTGCATGTGTGTTCTTTTCACAAACCACAACTAGAGTCATTGCATGTGTGTTCTTTTCATTAACCACATCTAGAGTCATTGCATGTGTGTTCTTTTCACAACCCACATATGGATCCATCAGTGTCATTGCATGTGTGTTCTTTTTCACAAACAACATCTAGAGTCATTGCATGTTTGTTCTTCTCACAAACCACATATGGATCCACTAGAGTTCATTGCATGTGTGTTATTTTCACAAACCACAGCTAGAGTCATTGCATGTATGTTCTTTTCACAAACCACAACTACAGTCATTGCATGTGTGTTCTTTTCATTAAACACATCTAGAGTCATTGCATGTGTGTTCTTTTCACAAACCACAAATGGATCCACCAGTGTCATTGCATGTGTGTTCTTTTCACACACCACATCTATAGTCATTGCATGTGTGTTATTCTCACAAACCACATATGGATCCACCAGAGTTCATTGCATATGTGTTCTTTTCACAAACCACAACTAGAGTCATTGCATGTATGTTCTTTTCACAAACCACATAAGGATCCACCAGAGTCATTGCATGTGTGTTCTTTTCACAAAGCACATAAGGATCCACCAGAGTCATTGCATGTGTGTTCTTTTCACAAACCATATCTAGAGTCATTGCACGTGTGTTCTTTCTATTGTCCATATCTAGAGTAATTGCATGTGTGTTCTTTTCACAAACCACATATGGATCCACTAGTGTCATTGCATGCGTGTTCTTTTCACAAACCACATCTAGAGTCATTGCATGTGTTTTCTTCTCACAAACCACATATGAATCCACCAGAGTTCATTGCATGTGTGTTCTTTTCACAAAACACAGCTAGAGTCATTGCATGTTTGTTCTTTTCACAAACCACATAAGGATCCACCAGAGTCATGGCATGTGTGTTCTTTTCACAAACCACAGCTGGAGTCATCGCATTTGTGTTCTTTTCACAAACCAAATCTATGGTCATTGCATGTGTGTTCTTCTCACAAACCACATATGGATCCACCAGAGTGCATTGCATGTGTGTTCTTCTCACAAACCACTGCTAGAGTCATTGCATTTCTGTCCTTCTCACAAACCACACAAGGATCCACCAGAGTCATTGCATCTCTATTCGTTTCACAAACCACAGCTAGAGTATATTACATGTGTGTTCTTTTCACAAACCACGTCTAGAGTCATTGATGTGTGTACTTCTCACAACCACATATGGATCCACTAAAGTTCATTGCATGTGTGTTCTTTTCACAAACCACAGCTAGAGTCATTGCATGTCTGTTCTTCTAACAAACCACATATGGATTGACCAGTGTCATTGCATGTGTGTTATTTTCATTAACCACAGCTAGAGTCATTGCATGTGTGTTGTTTTCACAAGCCACATATGGATCCACCAGTGTCATTGCATGTGTGTTCTTTTCACAAACCACATATGGATCGACCAGTGTCATTGCATGTGTGTTCTTTTCATGCACCACAGCTAGAGTCATTGCATGTCTGTTCTTTTCACAAACCACATATGGATCCACCAGTGTCATTGCATGTGTGTTCTATTCATAAACCGCAGCTAGAGTCATTGCATGTGTGTTCTTTTCATTAACCACATCTAAAGTCATTGCATCTATGTTCTTTTCACAAACCACATATGGATCCACCGGTGTCATTGCATGTGTGTTCTTTTCACAAACCACAGCTAGAGTCATTGCATTTGTGTTCTTTTCATTAACCACATCTAGAGTCATTGCATGTTTGTTCTTTTCACAAACCACATATGGATCCACCAGTGTCAGTGCATGTGCGTTCTTTTCACAAACCACATCTAGAGTCATTCCATGTGTGTTCTTCTCACAAACCACATATGGATGCACCAGAGTTCATTGCATGTGTGTTCTTTCCACAAACCACAACTAGAGTTCATTGCATGTCTGTTCTTTTCACAAACCACATATGGATCCACCAGAGTGCATTGCATGTGTGTTCTTCTCACAAACCACTGCTAGAGTCATTGCATGTCTGTTCTTCTCATAAACCACACAAGGATCCACCAGAGTCATTGCATCTCTATTCTTTTCACAAACCACATCTGGAGTCATTACATGTGTGTTCGTTTCACAAATGACATATAGAGTCATTGCATATCTGTTCTTCTCACAAACCACATATGGATCCACCAGAGTGCATTGCATGTATGTTCACAAACCACATAAGAATCCACCAGTGTCATTACATGTGTGTTCTTCTCACAACGCACAGCTAGAGTCATTGCATGTGTGTTCTTTTCAAAAACCACATCTAGAGTCATTGCATGTGTGTTCTTCTCACAAACCAGATATGGATCCACCAGAATTCATTTGCATGTGTGTTCTTTTCACAAACCACAACTAGAGTCGTTGCATGTCTGTTCTTCTCACAAACCACATAAGGATCCACCAGAGTTATTGCATGTGTGTTCTTTTCACAAAACACAACTAGATTCATTGCATGTGTGTTCTTTTGACAAACCACATCTACAGTCATTACATGTGTGTTCTTCTCACAAACAACAGCTAGAGTCATTGCATGTCTGTTCTTCTCACAAACCACACAAGGATCGACCAGAGTCATTGCATGTGTGTTCTTTTCACAAACCACAGCTAGAGTCATTGCATGTGTGTTCTTTTCACAAACCATATCTAGAGTAATTGCATGTCTGTTCTTCTCACAAACAACATATGGATCCACCAGAGTTCATTGCATGTATGTTCTTTTCACAAACCACTGCTAGAGTCATTGCATGTCTATTCTTCTAACAAACCACATATGGATTGACCAGTGTCATTGCATGTGTGTTATTTTCATTAACCACAGCTAGAGTCATTGCATGTCTGTTCTTTTCACAAACCACATATGGATCCACCAGTGTCATTGCATGTGTGTTCTTTTCACAAACCACATATGGATCGACCAGTGTCATTGCATGTGTGTTCTTTTCATGAACCACAGCTAGAGTCATTGCATGTCTGTTCTTTTCACAAACCACATATGGATCCACCAGTGTCATTGCATGTGTGTTCTATTCATAAACCACAGCTAGAGTCATTGCATGTGTGTTCTTTTCATTAACCACATCTAAAGTCATTGCATCTATGTTCTTTTCACAAACCACATATGGATTCACCAGTGTCATTGCATGTGTGTTCTTTTCACAAACCACAGCTAGAGTCATTGCATTTGTGTTCTTTTCATTAACCACGTCTAGAGTCATTGCATGTTTGTTCTTTTCACAAACCACATATGGATCCACCAGTGTCAGTGCATGTGTGTTCTTTTCACAAACCACATCTACAGTCATTGCATGTGTGTTCTTCTCACAAACCACATATGGATGCACCAGAGTTCATTGCATGTGTGTTCTTTTCACAAACCACAACTAGAGTTCATTGCATGTCTGTTCTTTTCACAAACCACATATGGATCCACCAGAGTGCATTGCATGTGTGTTCTTCTCACAAACCACTGCTAGAGTCATTGCATGTCTGTTCTTCTCATAAACCACTCAAGGATCCTCCAGAGTCATTGCATCTCTATTCTTTTCACAAACCACAACTATAGTCATTGCATGTGTGTTCTTTTCACAAAGCAATTCTAGAGTCATTGCATGTGTGTTCTTCTCACAAACCACATCTGGATCCACCAGAGTGCATTGCATGTTTGTTCACAAACCACACAAGGATCCACCAGAGTCATTGCATCTCTGTTCTTTTCACAAACCACAGCTAGAGTCATTGCATGTGTGTTCTTTTCACAAACCACATCTAGAGTCATTGCATGTGTGTTCTTCTCACAAACCAGATATGGAGCCACCAGAATTCATTTGCATGTGTGTTATTTTCACAAACCACAACTAGAGTCATTGCATGTCTGTTATTCTCATAAACCACATAAGGATCCACCAGAGTTATTGCATGTGTGTTCTTTTCACAAACCACAACTAGATTCATTGCATGTGTGTTCTTTTGACAAACCACCTCTACAGTCATTACATGTGTGTTCTTCTCACAAACAACAGCTAGAGTCATTGCATGTCTGTTCTTCTCACAAACCACACAAGGATCCACCAGATCATTGCATGTGTGTTCTTTCCACAAACCACAGCTAGAGTCATTGCATGTGTGTTCTTTTCACAAACCATATCTAGAGTAATTGCATGTGTGTTCTTCTCACAAACAACATATGGATCCACCAGAGTTCATTGCATATCTGTTCTTCTCATAAACCACTGCTAGAGTCATTGCATGTCTGTTCTTCTCATAAACCACACAAGGATCCACCAGAGTTATTGCATCTCTATTATTTTCACAAACCACATCTGGAGTCATTACATGTGTGTTCGTTTCACAAACCACATATAGAGTCATTGCATATCTGTTCTTCTCACAAACCACATATGGATCCTCCAGAGTGCATTGCATGTATGTTCACAAACCACACAAGGATCCACCAGAGTCATTGCATCTCTGTTCTTTTCACAAACCACAGCTAGAGTCATTGCATGTGTGTTCTTTTCACAAACCACATCTACAGTCATTGCATGTGTGTTCTTCTCACAAACCAGATATGGATCCACCAGAATTCATTTGCATGTGTGTTCTTTTCACAAACCACAACTAGAGTCGTTGCATGTCTGTTCTTCTCACAAACCACATAAGGATCCACCAGAGTTATTGCATGTGTGTTCTTTTCACAAACCACAACTAGATTCATTGCATGTGTGTTCTTTTGACAAACCACATCTACAGTTATTACATGTGTGTTCTTCTCACAAACAACAGCTAGAGTCATTGCATGTCTGTTCTTCTCACAAACCACACAAGGATCCACCAGAGTCATTGCACGTGTGTTCTTTTCACAAACCACAGCTAGAGTCATTGCATGTGTGTTCTTTTCACAAACAACAGCTAGAGTAATTGCATGTGTGTTATTCTCACAAACCACATATGGATCCACCAGAGTTCATTGCATGTCTGTTCTTTTCACAAACCACAGCTAGAGTCATTGCATGTCTGTTCTTTTCACAAACCACAGCTAGAGTCATTGCATGTGTGTTCTTTTCACAAACCACATCTAGAGTCATTGGATATATGTTCCTTTCACAAACCACATATTGATCCACCAATGTCATTGCATGTGTGTTCTTTTCACAAACCACATCTAGAGTCATTGCATGTGTGTTCTTTTCACAAACGACACATGGATCCACCAGTGTAATCCACCCTAAGTGCCCGATCAAAAATCCACGAAAGAGTCTATAGCCGCCGTCATCTCCATCCCTAGATCGGGAGGGATCTGAAGCTCTTCCCGGCACCCTGCTGGAGAGGGGAATCCACCCTGGAGGCCTTCTTCATCACCATGCAAGCCTCCGGTGTGATGCGTGAGTAGTTCATCCTTGGACTACGGATCCATGTAGTAGCTATATGGCTGGTTCTCCTCCTTTGTGCTTTCATTTTTAGATCTTGTGAGCTTTGTTCATGATCAAGATCATCTATTTCTAATTCTGCATGTTGTGTTTGCAGGAATCCGATGGATATTGAGATACTATTTCAGATTGATTATTGATTCTATCATGTCTTTGTTATTTGTGATCTTGCATGCTTTCCGTTGATAGTAGCTATCTTGACCAAGTATATGCTAGCAACTCCAAGAGTTAGTATTTATGCTCGATAGTGGGTTCATGCCTCTAGTAATCTAGGGAAGTGACAGAAATCTCTAAGGTACTAGATGTGCTGTTGCTACTAGGGAGAAAACAACAATCCTTTGTTCATAGAACAATCGTATTGTTTACTTTACACGCAGTTCGTAAAGCAATAATCTGTTGCTTGCAACTTAATACAGGAGGGGGTTCGAATGATAACCTGAAGGTGGATTATTAGTCATAGATGCAGTTGGATGGCGGTCTATGTATAATGTTGTAATGCCCAATCAAGTCTCAAAGGAGTCAAGATGATAAGTATATGCATGTATTGTTTTCTCGATGTTTGTCAATTTCCCTGCTGTAATTTGTTCACCCAGCATGTTATCTATCTTAAGGAGAGCCACCCCTAGTGAACTATGGATCCCGGTCCTTTTCTTTACATACAATCTCTAAACTATTTACTGTTTTGTGTTTACTTTCTTCAAACTATTACTTCTTTCCATTCGATACGTTTAATCCTTTGTTTTCCGCAAAACACGGTGAGATTGATATCCTCATCGCAAGTTGGGGACAAAGTTCTGTGGTTGTGTTGTGCAGGTCTCCATGTTGCTACTAGCACCGGTAGTGCGCCCTGCCAAGGCTCAGCTAGCAACACCTTTGGGGTGTTTCCTTGCTCCTACTGGTTCGATTAAACCTTGGTTTCATACCGAGGGAAACTTGCTGCTGTGCTCATCATACCTTCCTCTTGGGGTTCCCAACGAGCTCTACATCAACTACGCACCAGCACTTTTCTGGGCGTCGTGCATTGAGCCATCAAGCATTTTTCTGGCGCTGTTGCCGGGGAGTCAAGGACATCTTCACAAGGGGAGTCCCTCATAACCAATCACTTTACTTTGTTATTTTTGTTTTTCTTAGTTTCTTTTTGCTTTGTTTGCTTGTTTCTTTATCAAAAACACCAAAAATAAAGTTTTACTAGTTTGCTTTCTTATTTGAAAACACACAAAAAATGACTACTCTTGAAAACACTAAGTTGTGTGACTTCACTAGCACCAACAACAATGATTTTATGAGCACACCTATTGCTCCACCTGTGCTTGAAGATACTTTCTTTGAGATAAAACCTGCTTTGCTCAATCTTGTTATGAGAGAACAATTTTCTGGTATTGGTAATGAAGATGCTTGTTCCCATCTAAATAACTTTGTTTAACTTTGTGAGCTGCAAAATCATAGGGATATAGATAGTGATATTATTAAGCTGAAATTGTTTCCTTTCTCTTTGAGAGGAAAAGCTAAAGAATGGTTGAATTCCTTAACTAGGAATAGTATTGATTCTTGGACTAAATGCAAAGATGCTTTCATTGGAAAATACTATCCTCCTGCTAAGATTATATCTATGAGAAGTGAAATAATGAAGTTTAAACAACTTGATAATGAGCATGTTGCTCAAGCTTGGGAAAGAATGAAATCTTTGGTTAAGAATTGTCCCACTCATGGACTGACTGCTTGGATGATCATACAAACTTTTTATGCAGGGTTGAACTATTCTTCAAGGAACCTATTGGACTCTGCTGCTGGAGGTACCTTTATGACCATCACTTTGGGTGCTGCAACAAAACTTCTGGACAATATGATGGTTAATTATTCTGAATGGCATATTGAGAGAGCTCCACAAGGTAAGAAGGTAAATTCTGTTGAGGAAACCTCCTCCTTGAGTGGTAAGATTGATATTATTATGTCTATGGTTGTTAATGGGAAAGCCCATATTGATCCAAATAATGTTCCTTTAGCCTCTTTGGTTGCTCAAGAAGAGCAAGTTGATGTGAACTTCATAAGAAATAACAATTTTGGCAACAATGCTCATGGTAATAACAATTATAGGCCCTACCCTCCTAATAATACTTATGGCTATAATGGTAAACCTAGATTACCTAGTGAAGGAAGAATTTTAGAAGTTGAAAGAGCCACTAAAAACTTCATGCAAATGCAATATGAGCAAAATAAGCTATTCACTAAAACTATGGAGGAACAATCTACCATTTTGAAGAACATTAGCCATCAACTTGAGAGTCTAAATAGGGAAATTCCTAGTTCACAATTGAAACTCTCTAATGCTGAAAGGAATATATCATCTTTGTCTGAAGTTCAAGCTTCATTGATTAATAAAATGGCTGCTAAACCTGAAACTAATGATAATCCCTTTGCAGCTACTAATGCTATACAAGTAAGAATTGATGAAAATGTTAGACTATTAGCTGAATTACATGCTAAGTGGGAAAGAGAAGATGAAATTTCTAGAAACATTAGTGTTTCTACTATTACCACCACTAGTGTTGAGGCTAGTAATAGTTCTACTACTTTAGATGATAAATTTGATTTTGATCTTGATGGTTGCAACATCTCTGAAGTTATTAAGTTCCTACAAAATCTTGCTAAAAGTCCTAATGCTAGTGCTATGAACATGGCCTTTACAAAACACATTACTGATGCTCTCATAAAGATTAAAGAAGAAAAGATGAAACATAAAGCTTCTATTCCTATAAAACAAGAAGATGGTTGGGAACCCATCATTAATATGAAAGTAAATGACTTTGATTTCAAAGCTTTATGTGATCTTGATAGTAGTGTTTCTATTATACCTAGAAGGATTTATGATATGCTTGATTTGCCTCCACTTGAAGATTGTTATTTGAATGTTCCACTTAATGATAATGCTAAAAACAAACTCATGGGGAGTCTTAATGATGTTCTTATTTTGGTTAACAATTCCTGTGTCCCCATTGATTTCTATGTTTTGGATGTTGAATACAATGCTTCTTGTCCTATTATTTTGGGAAGACCTTTTCTTAGAACTGTTGGTGCCATCATTGATATGAAAGAAGGCACCATTAAATATCAACTCCCACTCAAGAAAGGTATAGAACACTTCCCTAAAAAGAGAGAAAATATTTCTTTTGTTTCTCCTATGAAAACAAAATTTGGTCTTAATGCTTCTTCATTTGAGAAAACTTGATTCTTTCTTTGCTTCTTATGCCTAACTTAAAGGCGTTAAAGAAAAGTACTTATTGGGAGATAACCCAAAAGTTTTAGATGAGTCTTGGAAGTTATTACCTCTGTAATAACCTCTCCTTATCCTTTTATTTGCTTTTTGTGCCAAGAGTAACCTTTAATGAGAGAGAAGTAATGATTGGGAAAGTTGTTGTCCCAAAACAGATTTTTGAGCTTCACCGTAAAAATTCGTGTAAAATCTCTGAACGTCTTTTTGAGGCATGAATTTTTTTGCTTCTGACCCAGGTTGTTACCTAACTTTCGTTAGTTCAACACTTTTTGATTTGAGCAACAGAAGGTCTTCGAAAAAATTCGTCTTTACCCGCTGGTCTGTTTTAACAGATTTCTGCCATTTTCTGCATTTGCTTCTTGTTGGTTCCGTTTTGAGTTCTTTTGGAGAACTAAGATTTTTGAGGGAAGTTCTACAGTAGCTATTGTTCTAATGGAAGTTTATTTGTTGTTAGAACTGAACTTTAAGACTTATTTATCTTGAGTGCACTAATGTTGCTAATAAAGATTGTGTGAAGTTTTGTATGAAGGAAAAATTTCAGGTGTATGAAAGGAATGAGTAATGAGATGAAGGATGGAATAAAGCTCAAGCTTGGGGATGCCACGCGTGTCACCCCAAGAAATATCCAAGAAGTACAAGCGTCAAAGCTTAGGGATGCCCAAGGCATCCCCTTCTTCATCAATAAAAATCCCAGGTTTCTTCCAAACGCTTCATTTTTATTGTTTCATGCACAGTTGTGTTGTTCTTGGAGCGTCTTCTTCTTCATTTTTGTTTTGTTTTTTCGTTTGCTTTGGTTTGCTTAGTTTTCTGAATAAATTGGTTGGACCCCCTCTTTCATACATTGGTTTGCAAATAGTTTGGTTTGGTTTGGAAAAGAGTAGGAAAGCTCATACTTATGTGGTAAAAAGAGCTCGTTTTTTACTGTGGCCTACGCTTTGTCATGCCATGTTTGATATTGTTTTGGCTTTATGCTTAGTATTATTTTCTGTAGAATGACTTGTTATAAACAATTGAGATTGCTTAATGTGCCTTGGATGAATCATGCGTTGTTTTAGCATATTAAAGCATAGTATAGTGGTATTCTCCTTTGATGCTTTATTTGGGTTGACTTGGGGCATGCTCACAACATGTTATGACTATCTCAAGTCACCATAGCCTTTATGATCCTTTAGTTTTCAACTTGTATTATCACTTTATGCTTTTATCAATGATGTTTTGTCGCTCTGCATGATTATGGCCATTATTGCTCTCTTAGTTTGTCGCTCCCAGTCTTTTGCTAGCCTCCACAACAAAGTATAAGGTCCACTCATGCATCCAACTCCCTAAACCAAGTTATTCCAAAGAGTCCACCATACCTACCTACTAGCTTATGCTATTCCAAGTATATTCATGCTTATGTTTACCTTCCAAATTAAACTTTTTATGAGAAAACTAGTGATTAAAGATCTCACGAACTTGGCGGCACACTTTACTTTACTTGCCCTTAATAAACTTGAACCATTGTGTCTTCTATGTTGTATATGCTTGCACTTATTTTGTTGGGAATTAGCAGAACCATGCTTTCATGGGGAACGCTTTCAACATTGCACTTGGTACTTGTACCTAGTTGATATCATGCTCTTTTGTATATGGATGTCGTCGGTGTGAAATGAAAGGGGAGGTTGTAAGTCCATGGAGTTATGTATATGTGTTAGAGAAACGCTTGGGCCGCTGGTCTAATCCATGCTGACATGGTGCAAATCTGCAGCGTAACCATAATGAGCTGTCTATGAAGCATTCTTCTTATAAAAAAGGAGTCCTATATTGAGAAAAAAGAGAAAAGAAAAAAAAAGATACTATGAAAAGAGGAAAGAGAGAAAAAAGCACCATATTCCCATGGTAAATAAGAAGAATGCTGAGATGCTCGTTGTCTGCTTGCCTTGTCATTTTGATATGGGGATTCTTCCGTATCATCGGGCATGGGGTACCCGTTGGTGGTTCTCTATCATACACGTATACGTACGATGACAAGAACTTACCAATGACTAAACTTGAGTAGCATGAGGAGCGGCCCTCGTATACATGGGACATGAGATTTCTGACTTACACTTCGTTAAGCATGTACACCATAGTTTGTTCACTTTAACCTTAATCACTTCAAGATTCTTATGATAGGGGCAATGAGAGCTGAAAGCTATAAGTATTATAATTTTTGGAAGCTCTTTATGAAACTTGAAACCCTACTTCCTTTTACAAAGGCCTTTCTTCCACCATTATATTGAGTCTCCATCTTCTATCTTTATGCACCTACTTTGAGAGCATAGTGGCCATTCTTAGTTGTATGTGCATTGTCCCAAGACTAGTTGATTGATGCATAACTTGATATTGCTTGTTTTAAACTATTTGTATCTCGTCACTCTTCTAAACTTCGAAGGTGTCCTATGCATTTATATTTGCTACTCTATTGAGGGACAAGCTGAATACTATTATGCTATGTTTTCTTTATGTGAAACAAACAAACGTCTTGCAAAGCATTGTTTTTCATGAATCTTTTGTTTGTGCCTTTTCATGTTGCATCATAGTTTCTTTGTCTTATTGCTAGAACTTTGTCTTTCATGTTATGATTGAAGTACTATGATCCCAGCTTTGAATGTTTTACAAATACTTTGATCAAGTCTTTGATGGTGCATGTCACCTCAAAAATTATTCTTCCTTTTTATCACTTACCTACTCGAGGACGAGCAGGGGTTAAGCTTGGGGATGTTGATACATTGCAAATGTATCTATAATTTTTGATGTTCCATGCTTATTTTTATCCACTTTCTTGTGTTTTGTTCCAACTTTGGAGTACTTTTCATATGATTTCTTGGAATAACCTATTAACAAGAGCCACAGTGCCAGCTGCCTGTTTTCTGCTGTTTTTGGTTCCAGGAAAGTCAGAAAATGAATATTCTCGGAATTGGACGGCCTATTTTTCCGGATGACATCACTTGCAGGTGTGTTCTTTTCACAAACCACATCTAGAGTCATTGCATGTACGTTCTTTTCACAAACCACATATTGATCCACTAGTGTCATTCCATGTGTGTTCTTTTCACAAACCACATCTAGAGTCATTGCATGTGTGTTATTTTCAGAAACCACATATGAATCCACCAGTGTCATTGCATGTGTGTTCTTTTCGTTAACCACACCTAGAGTCATTGCATGTTTGTTCTTTTCACAAACCACATATGGATCCACCAGTGTCATTGCATGTGTGTTCTTTTCACAAACCACATCTAGAGTCATTGCATGTGTGGTCTTTTCGTTAACCACATCTAGAGTCATTGCATGTGTGTTCTTTTCACAAACCACATATGGATCCACCAGTGTCATTGCATGTGTCTTCTATTCACAAACCACATCTAGAATCATTGCATTTGTGTTCTTCTAACAAACCACATATGGATCCACCAGAGTTCATTGCATGTGTGTTCTTTTACAAACCACAGCTAGAGTCATTGCATGTCTATTCTTCTCACAAACCAGATAAGGATCCCCAAGAGTCATTGCATGTGTGTTCTTTTCACAAACCAAGGCTAGAGATATTGCATGTTTGTTCTTTTCACAAACCACATCTAGAATCATTGCATGTGTGTTCTTCTCACAAACCACACCTAGAGTCATTGCTTGTCTGTTCTTCTCACAAACAACACAAGGATCCACCAGAGTCATTGCATGCGTGTACTTTTCACAAACCACAGCTATAATCATTGCGTGTGTGTTCATCTCACAAACCACATCTAGAGTCATTACTTGTGTGTTCTTCTCACAAACCACATCTAGAGTCATTGCATGTGTGTTCTTCTCACAAACCACATATGGATCCACTAGAGTTCATTGCATGTCTGTTCTTTTCACAAACCACAACTAGAGTCATTGCATGTTTGTTCTTCTCACAAACCACACATGGATCCACCAGTGTCATTGCACGTGTGTTCTTTTCAGAAACCACATCTAGCATCATTGGATGTATGTTCTTTTCACAAACCACATATTGATCCACCAGTGTCATTGCATGTGTGTTCTTTTCCAAAATCACAACTAGAGTCATTGCATGTGTGTTCTTCTCACAAACCACATATGGATCCACCAGAGTCCATTGCATGTGTGTTCTTTTCAGAAACCATAGCTAGAGTCATTGAATGTGTGTTCTTTTCATTAACCACAGCTAGAGTCATTGCATGTCTGTTCTTTTCACAAACCACATAAGGATCCACCAGTGTCATTGCATGTGTGTTCTTTTCACAAACCATAGCTAGAGTTATTGAATGTGTGTTCTTTTCATTAACCACATCTAGAGTCATTGCATGTATGTTCTTTTCACAAACCACATATGGATCCACTAGTGTCATTGCATGTGTGTTCTTTTCACAAACCACAACTAGAGTCATTGCATGTGTGTTCTTCTCACAAACCACATATGGATACACCATAGTTCATTGCATGTGTGTTCTTTTCACAAACCACAGCTAGAGTCATTGAATGTCTGTTCTTCTCACGAACCACATAAGGATCCACTAGAGTCATTGCATGTGTGTTCTTTTCACAAACTACAACTAGAGTCATTGCCTATGTGTTCTTTTCAGAAACCACATCTAGAGTCATTGCATGTGTTCTCTTTTCACAAACCACATCTAGAGTTATTGCATGTGTGTTCTTTTCACAAACCACATCTATAGTCATTGCATGTGTGTTCTTCTCACAAACCACAGCTAGAGTCATTGCATGTCTATTCTTCTCACAAACCACACCAGGATCCACCAGAGTCATTGCATATGTGTTCTTTTCACAAACCACAGCTAGAAGCATTGCATGTGTGTTCTTCTCACAAACCACATCTAGAGTTATTGAATGTATGTTCTTCTCACAAACCACATATGGATTCACCAGAGTTCATTGCATGTTTGTTCTTCTCACAAACCACACATGGATCCACCAGTGTCATTGCATGTGTGTTCTTTTCACAAACCACAACTAGATTCATTGCATGTGTGTTCTTTTAACAAACCACATCTAGAGTCATTGCATGTGTGTTCTTCTCACAAACCACAGCTAGAGTCATTGCATGTCTGTTCTTCTCACAAACCACATAAGGATGCACCAGAGTCATTTGATGTGTGTTCTTTTCACAAACTATAGCTAGAGTCATTGCATGTGTGTTCTTTTCACAAATCACATCTAGAGTAATTGCATGTGTGTTCTTCTCACAAACCACATATGGATCCAGCAGAGTTCATTGTATGTGTGTTCTTTTCACAAACTACAGCTAGAGTCATTGCATGTGTGTTCCTTTCACAAACCACATCTAGAGTCATTGCATGTGTGTTCTTTTCACCAACCACATCTAGAGTCATTGCATGTGTGTTCTTTTCACAAACCACATCTGGAGTCATTGCGTGAGTGTTCTTCTCACAAACCACAGCTAGAGTCATTGCATGTCTATTCTTCTCACAAACCACATAAGGATCCACTAGAGTCATTGCATGTGTTTTCTTTTCACAAACCACTGCTAGAGTCTTTGCATCTGTGTTCTAGTCACAAACTACATCGAGAGTCATTGCATGTGTGTTCTTCTCACAAAGCACATATGGATCCACCGGAGTCCATTGCATGTCTGTTATTTTCACAAACCACAGCTAGAGTCATTGCATGTCTGTTCTTCTCACAAACCACACATGGATCCACCAGTGTCATTCCAGGTGTGTTCTTTTCACAAACCGCAACTAGATTCATTGCATGTGTGTTCTTTTAACAAACGACATCTAGAGTCATTGCATGTGTTTTCTTCTCATAAACCACAGCTAGAGTCATTGCATGTTTGTTCTTCTCACAAACCACACATGGATCCACCGGTGTCATTGCATGTGTGTTCTTTTCACAACCCACATCTAGAGTCATTGGATGTATGTTCTTTTCACAAACCACATATTGATCCACCAGTGTCATTGCATGTATGTTCTTTTCACAAACCACATCTAGAGTCATTGCATGTGTGTTCTTTTCACAAACCACATACGGATCTACCAATGTCATTGCATGTGTGTTCTTTTCATTAACCACAGCTAGAGTCATTGCATGTTTGTTCTTTTCACAAACCACACATGGATCTACCAGTGTCATTCCATGTGTGTTGTTTTCACAAACCATAGCTAGAGTCATTGCATGTGTGTTCTTTTCATTAACCACATCTAGAGTCATTGCATTTGTGTTCTTCTCACAAACCACATATGGATCCACCAGAGTTCATTGCTTGTGTGTTCTTTTGACAAACCATAGCTAGAGTCATTGCATGTCTATTCTTCTCACAAACCACATAAGGATCCCCAAGAGTCATAGCATGTGTGTTCGTTTCACAAACCAAGGCTAGAGATATTGCACGTTTGTTCTTTTCACAAACCACATCTAGAATCATTGCATGTGTGTTCTTCTCACAAACCACACCTAGAGTCATTGCTTGTCTGTTCTTCTCACAAACAACACAAGGATCCACCAGAGTCATTGCGTGTTTGTTCTTCTCACAAACCACATCTAGAGTCATTACTTGTGTGCTCTTCTCACAAACCACATCTAGAGTCATTGCATGTGTGTTCTTCTCACAAACCACATATTGATCCACTAGAGTTCATTGCATGTCTGTTCTTTTCACAAACCACAACTAGAGTCATTGCAAGTTTGTTCTTCTCACAAACCACACATGGATCCACCAGTGTCATTGCACGTGTGTTCTTTTCAGAAACCACATCTAGCATCATTGGATGTATGTTCTTTTCACAAACCACATACTGATCCACCAGTGTCATTGCATGTGTGTTCTTTTGACTAACCACAACTAGAGTCATTGCATGTGTGTTCTTCTCACAAACCACATATGGATCCACCAGAGTTCATTGCATGTGTGTTCTTTTCACAAACCACAGCTAGAGTCATTGAATGTGTGTTCTTTTCATTAACCATAGCTAGAGTCATTGCATGTCTGTTCTTTTCACAAACCACATAAGGATCCACCAGTGTCATTGCATGTGTGTTCTTTTCACAACCACAGCTAGAGTCATTGAATGTGTGTTCTTTTCATTAACCACAGCTAGAGTCATTGCATGTCTGTTGTTTTCACACACCACATAAGGATCCACCAGTGTCATTGCATGTGTGTTCTTTTCACAAACCACAACTAGAGTCATTGCATGTGTGTTCTTTTCATTAACCACATCTAGAGTCATTGCATGTATGTTCTTTTCACAAACCACATATGGATCCACTAGGGTTATTGCATGTGTGTTCTTTTCACAAACCACAACTAGAGTCATTGCATGTGTGTTCTTCTCACAAACCACATATGGATCCACCAGAGTTCATTGCATGTGTGTTCTTTTCACAAACCACAGCTAGAGTCATTGAATGTCTGTTCTTCTCACGAACCACATAAGGATCCACCAGAGTCATTGCATGTGTGTTCTTTTCACAAACTACAACTAGAGTCATTGCGTATGTGTTCTTTTCACAAACCACATCTAGAGTCATTGCATGTGTTCTCTTTTCACAAACCACATCTAGAGTTATTGCATGTGTGTTCTTTTCACAAACCACATCTATAGTCATTGCATGTGTGTTCTTCTCACAAACCATAGCTAGAGTCATTGCATGTCTATTCTTCTCACAAACCACACTAGGATGCACTAGAGTCATTGCATGTGTATTCTTTTCACAAACCACATCTAGAGTCATTACATGTGTGTTCTTCTCACAAACCACATATGGATTCACCAGAGTTCATTGCATGTGTGTTCTTTTCACAAACCACAGCTAGAGTTATTGTATGTCTGTTCTTCTCACAAACCACATAAGGATCCACCAGAGTCATTGCATGTGTGTTCTTTTCACAAACTACAGCTAGAGTCAATGCATGTGTGTTCTTTTCACAAACCACATCTAGAGTAATTGCATGTGTGTCCTTCTCACAAACCATAGCTAAAGTCATTGCATGTATGTTCTTCTCACAAACCACACAAGGATCTAGAGTCATTGCATGTCTGTTCGTTTCATTAACCACAGCTAGAGTCATTGCCTGTGTGTTCTTCTCACAAACCACATCTAGAGTCATTGCATGTGTGTTCTTCTCACAAACCACATATGGATCCACCAGAGTTCATTGCATGTCTGTTCTTTTCACAAACCATAGCTAGAATCATTGCATGTCTATTGTTCTCACAAACCACACATGCATCCACAAGTGTCATTGCATGTGTGTTCTTTTCACGAACCACATATTGATCCACCAATATCATTGCATGTGTGTTCTTTTCACAAACCACATCTAGAATCATTGCATGTGTGTTCTTTTCACAAACCACATATGGATCCACCAGTGTTATTGCATGTGTGTTCTTTTCATTAACCACAGCTAGAGTCATTGAATGTGCGTTCTTTTCACAAACCACGGCTAGATTCATTGCTTGTGTGTTCTTTTCATTAACCACATCTAGAGTCATTGCGTGTGTGTTCTTTTCACAAACCACATATGGATCCACTAGTGTTATTGCATGTGTGTTCTTTTCACAAAACACATCTAGAGTCATTGCACGGGTGTTCTTCTCACAAACCACATATGGATCCACCAAAGTTCATTGCATCTGTGTTCTTTTCATTAACCACAGCAAGAGTCATTGGATGTCTTATATTTTCACAAACCACATAAGGATCCACCAGAGTAATTGCATGTGTGTGCTTTTCACAAACCACGGCTAGATTCATTGCATGTGTGTTCTTTTCATTAACCACATCTAGAGTCATTGCGTGTGTGTTCTTTTCACAAACCACATATGGATCGACCAGTGTCATTGCATGTGTATTCTTTTCATTAACCACATCTAGAGTCATTGCATGTGTGTTCTTCTCACAAACCACATATGGATCCACCAGAGTTCACTGCATGTGTGTTCCTTTCACAAACCACAGCTAGAGTCATTGCATGTCTGTTCTTTTCACAAACCACATAAGGATCCACCAGAGTCATTGCATGTGTGTTCTTTTCACAAACCATGGCTAGAGACATTGCATGTGTGTTCTTTTCACAAACCACATCTAGAGTCATTGCATGTGTGTTCTTCTCACAAACCACACCTAGAGTCATTGCATGTGTGTTCTTCTCACCAACCACAGAAGGATCCACCAGAGTCATTGCATGTGTGTTCATTTCACAAACCACAGCTAGAGTCATTGCATGTGCGTTCTTCTCAACAACCACATCTAGAGTCATTACATGTGCGTTCTTCTCACAAACCACATATGGATCCACCAGAGTTCATTGCATGTTTGTTCTTTTCACAAACCACAACTAGAGTCATTGCATGTTTGTTGTTCTCACAAACCGCACATGGATCCACCAGTGTCATTGCATGTGTGTTCTTTTCACAAACCACATCTACATTCATTGGATGTATGTTCTTTTCACAAACCACATATTGATCCACCAGTGTCATTGCATGTGTGGTCTTTTCACAAACCACATGTAGAGTCATTGCATGTGTGTTCTTTTCACAAACCACATATGAATCCACTAGTTTCATTGCATGTGTGTTCTTTTCGTTAACCACAGCTAGAGTCATTGCATGTCTGTTCTTTTCACAAACCACATATGGATCCACCAGTGTCATTGCACACTAGTGTCATTGCATGTGTGTTCTTTTCAAAAATCACATCTAGAGTCATTGCATGTGTGTTCTTCTCACATACCACATATAGATCCACCAGAGTTCATTGCATGTGTGTTCTTTTCACAAACCATAGCTAGAGTCATTGTATGTCTGTTCTTCTCACAAACCGCATAAGGATCCACCATAGTCATTGCATGTGTGTTCTTTTCACAAACTACAGCTAGAGTCAATGCATGTGTGTTCTTTTCACAAACCACATCTAGAGTCATTGCATGTATGTTCTTCTCACAAACCACACAAGGATCCACCAGAGTCATTGCATGTGTATTCTTTTCACAAACCACAGCTAGAGTCATTGCATGTGTGTTCTTATCACAAACCACATCCAGAGTCATTGCATGCCTGTTCTTCTCACAAACCACATATGGATCCACCAGAGTTCATTGCATGTCTGTTCTTTTCACAAACCACAGCTAGAGTCATTGCATGTCTGTTCTTCTCACAAACCACACATGGATCCACCAGTGTCATTGCATGTGTGTTCTTTTCAAAAATCACATCTAGAGTCATTGGATGTATGTTCTTTTCACAAACCACATATTGATCCACCAGTGTCATTGCATGTGTGTTCTTTTCACAAACCACAGCTAGAGTCATTGCATGTGTGTTCTTTTCATTAACCACATCTAGAGTCATTGCATGTATGTTCTTTTCACAAACCACATTTGGATCCACCAGTGTCATTGCATGTGTGTTCTTTTCACAAACCACATCTAGAGTCATTTCATGTGTGTTCTTCTCACAAACCACATATGGATCGACCAGAGTTCATTGCACGTGTGTTCTTTTCACAAACCATAGCTAGAGTCATTGCATGTCTATTCTTCTCATAAACCACATAAGGATCCACCAGAGTCATTGCATGTGTGTTCTTTTCACAAACTACAGCCAGAATCATTGCATGTGTGTTCTTTTCACAAACCACATCTAGAGTCACTGCATGTGTTATTTCTCACAAACCATAGCTAAAGTCATTGCATCTCTGTTCTGCTCACAAACCACACAAGGATCCACCAGAGTCATTGCATGTGTGTTCTTTTCATTAACCACAACTGGAGTCATTGCATGTGTGTTATTCTCACAAACCACATCTAGAGTAATTGCACGTGTTTTCTTCTCACAAACCACATATGGATCCACCAGAGTTCATTGCATATGTCTGTTCTTTTCACAAACCACAGCTAGAGTCATTGCATGTCCATTCTTCTCACAAACCACATATGGATCCACAAGTGTCATTGTATGTGTGTTCTTTTCACAAACCACATCTAGAGTGATTAGATGTATGTTCTTTTCACGAACCACATATCGATCCACCAGTTTCATTGCATGTGTGTTGTTTTCACAAACCACATCTAGAATCATTGCATGTGTGTTCTTTTCGCAAACCACATATGGATCCACCAGTGTTATTGCATGTGTGTTCTTTTCATTAACCACAGCTAGAGTCATTGAATGTGTGTTCCTTTCACAAACCATATATGGATCCACCAGTTTCATTGCATGTGTGTTCTTTTCACAAACCACGGCTAGATTTATTGCATGTGTGTTCTTTACATTAACCACATCTAGAGTCATTGCATATGTGTTCTTTTCACAAACCGCATATGGATTCACTTGTGTCATTGCATGTGTGTTCTTTTCACAAAACACATCTAGAGTCATTGCATGTGTGTTCTTCTCACAAACCACATATGGATCCACCAGAGTTCATTGCATGTGTATTCTTTTCACAAACCACAGCTAGAGTCATTGCATGTTTGTTATTCTCACAAACCGCACATGGATCCACCAGTGTCATTGCATGTGTGTTCTTTTCACAAACCACATCTACATTCATTGGATGTATGTTCTTTTCACAAACCACATATTGATCCACCAGTGTCATTGCATGTGTGGTCTTTTCACAAACCACATGTAGAGTCATTGCATGTGTGTTCTTTTCACAAACCACATATGAATCCACTAGTTTCATTGCATGTGTGTTCTTTTCGTTAACCACAGCTAGAGTCATTGCATGTCTGTTCTTTTCACAAACCACATATGGATCCACCAGTGTCATTACATGTGTGTTCTTCTCACAACGCACAGCTAGAGTCATTGCATGTGTGTTCTTTTCATTAACCACATCTAGAGTCATTGCATGTCTGTTCTTTTCACAAACCACATACGGTTCCACTAGTGTCATTGCATGTGTGTTCTTTTCAAAAACCACATCTAGAGTCATTGCATGTGTGTTCTTCTCACATACCACATATAGATCCTCCAGAGTTCATTGCATGTGTGTTCTTTTCACAAACCATAGCTAGAGTCATTGTATGTCTGTTCATCTCACAAACCACATAAGGATCAACCAGAGTCATTGCATGTGTGTCCTTTTCAACAACTACAGCTAGAGTCAATGCATGTGTGTTCTTTTCACAAACCACATCTAGAGTTATTGCATGTGTGTTCTTCTCACAAACCACACCTAGAGTCATTGCATTTCTGTTCTTCTCCCAAACCACACAAGGATCCACCAGAGTCATTGCATGTGTGTTCTTTTCACAAACCACAGCTAGAGTCATTGCATGTGTGTTCTTATCACAAACCACATCCAGAGTCATTGCATGTCTGTTCTTCTCAGAAACCACATATGGATCCACCAGAGTTCATTGCATGTCTGTTCTTTTCACAAACCACAGCTAGAGTCATTGCATGTCTGTTCTTCTCACAAACCACACATGGATCCACCAGTGTCATTGCATATGTGTTCTTTTCACAAATCACATCTACAGTCATTTGATGTATGTTCTTTTCACAAACCACATATTGATCCACCAGTGTCATTGCATGCGCGTTCTTTTCACAACCCACATCTAGAGTCATTGCATGTGTGTTCTTTTCACAAAACACATATGGATCCACCAGTGTCATTGTATGTGTGTTCTTTTATTAACCTCAGCTAGAGTCATTGAATGTCTGTTATTTTCACAAACCACATATGGATCCACCAGTGACATTGCATGTGTGTTCTTTTCATAAACCACAGCTAGAGTCATTGCATGTGTGTTCTTTTCATTAACCACATCTGGAGTCATTGCATGTATGTTCTTTTCACAAACCACATATGGATCCACTAGTGTCATTACATGTGTGTTCTTTTCACAAACCACATCTAGAGTCATTTCATGTGTGTTCTTCTCACAAACCACATATGGATCCACTAGAGTTCATTGCACATGTGTTCTTTTCACAAACCATTGCTAGAGTCATTGCATGTCTATTCTTCTCATAAACCACATAAGGATCCACCAGAGTCATTGCATGTGTGTTCTTTTCACAAACTACAGCTAGAATCATTGCATGTGTGTTCTTTTCACAAACCACATCTAGAGTCATTGCATGTGTGTTCTTCTCACAAACCATAGCTAAAGTCATTACATGCCTATTCTTCTCACAAACCACACAAGGATCCACCAGAGTCATTGCATGTGTGTTCTTTTCATTAACCACGACTAGAGTCATTGCATGTGTGTTATTCTCACAAACCACATCTAGAGTCATTGCATGTGTTTTCTTCTCACAAACCACATATGGATCCACCAGAGTTCATTGCATATGTCTGTTCTTTTCACAAACCACAGCTAGAGTCATTGCATGTCTATTCTTCTCACAAACCACACATGGATCCACAAGTGTCATTGCATGTGTGTTCTTTTCACAAACCACATCTAGAGTGATTAGATGTATGTTCTTTTCATGAACCACATATTGATCCACCAGTTTCATTCCATGTGTGTTCTTTTCACAAACCACATCTAGAATCATTGCATGTGTGTTGTTTTCACAAACCACATATGGATCCACCAGTGTTATTGCATGTGTGTTCTTTTCATTAACCACAGCTAGAGTCATTGAATGTGTGTTCTTTTCACAAACCACATATGGATCCACCAGTTTCATTGCATGTGTGTTCTTTTCACAAACCACGGCTAGATTTATTGCATGTGTGTTCTTTTCATTAACCACATCTAGAGTCATTGCATATGTGTTCTTTTCACAAACCGCATATGGATCCACTTGTGTCATTGCATGTGTGTTCTTTTCACAAAACACAGCTAGAGTCATTGCGTGTGTGTTCTTCTCACAAACCACAGATGGATCCACCAGAGTTCATTGCATGTGTATTCTTTTCATTAACCACAACTAGAGTCATTGGATGTCTGTTCTTTTCACAAACCACATAAGGATCCACGAGAGTAATTGCATGTGTGTTCTTTTCACAAACCACATATGGATCGACCAGTGTCATTGCATGTGTATTCTTTTCATTAACCACATCTAGAGTCATTGCATGTGTGTTCTTTTCACAAACCACATATGGATCCACCATAGTTTATTGTATGTGTGTGATACACTCGATGATCGATGTTGAGCTCGTTGGGAACCCCAAGAGGAAGGTATGATGAGCATAGCAGAAAGTTTTCCCTCAATTATGAAACCAAGGTTTAACCGAACGTTTGTTTGTTTCACATAAAGAAAACATTGCATAAAAGTATTCAGCTTGTCCCTCAATAGAGTAGCAAATATAAATGCATAGGACACCTTCAAAGTTCATAAGAGTGATGATACATTGCAAATGTATCTATAATTTTTGATGCTCCATGCTTGGTTTTATCCACTTTCTTGTGTTTTGTCCACACTTTGGAGTAGTTTTCATATGATTTCTTGGACTAACCTATTAACAAGAGCCACAGTGCCAGCTGCCTGTTTTCTGTTGTTTTTGGTTCCAGGAAAGTCAGAAAATGAATATTCTCGGAATTGGACGGGACAAAAGCCAAAGTGCCTATTTTGCCAGAAGACTCCAGGAGCCAGAATACGAGACGGAGGAGGGCCAAGGGCTGGCCACACCCCCCCAGGCGCGGGCTAGGCCTGGCCGCGCCAGGGCATGGTGTGGGCCCCCTAGGCATCCCCTTGGTCTTCGCCTATAAGAAGCCTTCTGACCTAAAAACTCCGGGGGGTTCGACGTTTTTCCATGAAAAGTTCCACTGCGCCGCCTCCACCGAAGGGGAGATTCGGGTGACAGAATGTCTCTATTCCGGCACCCTGCCGGGACAGGGAAGTGCCCCCGGAGCCATCTCCATCGATCCCCACCATCATCTTCATCGACCATCCATGTTTCTTCCATCTATGAGTGAGTAATCCCCCGCTGTAGGCTATGGGGATGGTAGGGATTGGATGAGATCGTTCATGTAATGGCATCAGATTGTTAGGGCATAGTGCCTAGTATCTCTATTAGTGCTTTATGACTTTGTTGCGACTTGTTGTGCTTAATTCTTGTCACTAGGGCCCGAGTGCCATGATTCCAGATCTGAACTTATTATTGATTCATCATGATAGTATTGTTTTGGGTCTTATCTACAAGTTGTATACACACGTCGTTGTCCGGAACCTATGGTCCCGAAGTGACAGAAATCGGGGTAGCCAGAAGGGAAAGGCTTTGATGTGAGGATCACATGTGTTCACGGAGTGTTAATGCTTTGCTCCGGTGCTTTATTAAAAGGAGCACCTTAATTGCCAGCAGTTCCCTAGAGGCTCCGCTGCAAATGGGCTGGCAGGACAAAAGATGTTGTGCAAGTTCTCATTGCGAGCACGTATGACTATATATGGAACACATGCCTAGGATTGTCTAGTACTTGGGTGCTTTATCTTATTTATCTGCAATTGCCCTATGTTCTGATTGCTATGTGAATTGTCTTGTCCATGCAACGCCCGTCCATCCATCCATATGCCTACCGCACTCGAATCCCACTGTTTACTACTTTTCTTACTACTGTCTTTGCTTTGCTACTGCTGTTACTTTACTATTCCTACGATAAAACTGTTGCTACTGATAAACTGTTGTGAGCAAGATTGTTTCCAGGTGCAGCTGAATTGACAACTCAGTTGTTAAGGATTATAAATATTCTTTGGCTCCCCTTGTGTCGAATCAATAAATTGGGTTTCACTTCCCTCAAAAATAATGCGATACACCCCTATACTTGTGGGTCATCAAGACTATTTTCTGGCGCTGTTGCCGGGGAGCATAGCTTTATTTATCAAGTTCACTTGGAATCACTATTGTTCAAGCTAAGTTTATCTTTCTCCTTGTTTGCTTGTTTCTTTATCAAAAATACAAAAAAATTAGTTCCTACTCTAGTTGTTATTTTTGTTGGTCTGTTATTGTCTTGCTTTATCATGCTTGTTGTCAATGGTTGGTTTCTTTGAAACTGAAGCTTATTGGCAAGGTGGGTTCACGGAAGATCAAAAAGATTATTATAAGGAACACCGCTTGTCACAAAAAGGGAAACACTTATGGGAGAAAATTGATAGATTGTATACCATTGCTAGAAATGTGTGCTCTACTTATAATGTTACTTATTGCTTTGATAAATCTTGTTGCTGCAGGAGGTACAAACACATCCCTTTTCAATGTGAGTATAATGATAATGTTACCATATCTTCCTACATTAAGGGAAATTATGACCTTTATGATGTGGAACAAATTAAGGAATTTATTGCTTGGAAGGGTGCTTTTGAACTTGCTAGTTTGCTTGAAAATATTGATGATTCACCTTATAAGTATGAGGTCTATGGTATACTTAGATTTTGCTTTGATAATTATAAGGATGAAAATGGCTATATTCTTGAATATTTTAATAGATGCTTTCCACAAATGGAAGAGACTAATGCCTTGCAGGATCCTATGGAAGAAGAAATTGATGAACCTGAAATCTCATTAGATGAAAAGGAGGAGGAGAGTGATGAACAAAAGGAGGAAGAATGGATTAGCTACCCATGCCTACCTTCTAATGAGAGTAACTCTTTATCCCTTACATTATTAGATTGTCCTCCATGCTTACTAAAGGAGGATGAATGTTATGTTCCTGAGGTTTCTCTTGAAAATGTTTATAATAAAGCTCTAGTGCTTGTAGATCATGAAGAGCATGCTTTATGTGATAGTTATATTGTTGAGTTTCTTCATGATGCTACTGAAAATTATTATGAGAGAGGAAAATATGGTTGTGGAAGTTTTCATGGTATTGAAACACCTCTCTATGTGCTGAAAGTTTTGAAGTTACTCTTGTTTTATCTTCCTATGCCTGTCACTTTGTTATTTGCTTACACGATTCCTATGCATAGGAAGTGGGTTAGACTTAAATGTGTTTTGAATTTGCTTCTTCATGCTCTCTTTTACTTAAACTCATATTTCTTATGAGAGCATCCTCTCGAACTTTTATGACTGAAGATGATATTATGTCTATTATTCTTAGAAGACCTTTTCTTAAATACTGCAGGAGCTATTATTAATTATAATCAAGGGAAGGTGACCTTCAATGTTAATGACAAGGAACATATTTTCTATTTCCCCAAGAAGATTGAAAGGACTTATGGTTTTGAATTCAATTGAACATGTTGAGGGCATTCAAGTTGGAAAAATATATTGTCCCATGCCAAGAGAAAAATTTGAAACTATTATGATTGGGACCATTGCTATCAAGGTTGAGGTAACATAATAATTAGTGGAATACAAAGTTTTGTATCATATGAAATTGTTTTGGTAACTAGACCTGATAAACCTTGTTAACAAAAGGATTTCATTGAACAAAACAATGTTTTCACCATGATTATCTCCGCTTACTTCTATTCTATCCATTTTAGTTTTTCCTTATGCCTAACTTAAAGGCGATAAAGAAAAGTAATTGTTGGGAGATAACCCAAGAGTTTTAGATGAGCCTTGGAAGTTATTACCTCTATAATAACCGCCCCTTATCTTTTCTTATTTGCTTTTTGTGCCAAGAGTAACCTCTAATGAGAGTGAAGTAATGATTGGGAAAGTTGCTGTCCCGAAACAGATTTCTTTGTTTCACCGTAAAAATTCCTGAGATAGCTCTGTATGTCAGATTGATCTGTAATTTTTTGTGATTCTGATCCAATTTGTTATCTAACTTACTTTAGTTCAACACTTTTTGATTTGAGCAACAGAAGGTCTTCGAAAAAATTCGTCTTTTCTGCTGGTCTGTTTTGACAGATTTCTGCCATTTTCTGCATTTGCTTCTTGTTGGTTCCTTCTTGAGTTCTTTTGGGGAATTGAGCTTTTTGAGGGAAGTTATACAGTAGCTAGTGTTCTAATGGAAGTTTATTTGGTGTTAGAACTGAACCTTAAGACTTATTTATCTTGAGTGCACTAATGTTGCTAATGAGATTGTGTGAAGTTTTGTATGAAGGAAAAATTTCAGGTGTATGGAAGGAATGAGTAAAGAGATGAAGGATGGACTAAAGCTCAAGCTTGGGGATGCCACGCGTGTCACCCCAAGAAATATCCAAGAAGTACAAGCGTCAAAGCTTGGGGATGCCCAAGGCATCCCCTTCTTCATCAATAAAAATTCCAGGTTTCTTCCAAACGCTTCATTTTTATTGTTTCATGCACAGTTGTGTTGTTCTTGGAGCGTCTTCTTTTTCTTTTTAGTTTTGGTTTTTAGTTTGCGTGGTTTGATTAGTTTGCTGAATAAATTGGTTGGACCTCCGCTTTCATACATTGGTGTTCAAAGAGTTTGGTTTGGTTTGGAAAAGAGTAGGAAAGTTCATGCTTAAGTGGTAAAGAGAGCTTGTTTTTGACTATGGCCTATGCTTTGTCATGCCATGCTTGATATTGTTTTGGCTTTATGCTTAGTATTCTTTGTTGTAGCATGACTTGTTATAAACAATTGTGATTGCTTAATGTGCCTTGGATGAATCATGCGTTGTTTTAGCATATTAAAGCATAGTATAGTGGTATTCTCCTTTGATGCTTTATTTGGGTTGATTTGGCACATGCTCACACCATGTTATGACTATCTCAAGTCACCATAGCCTTTCTGATCCTTTAGTTTTCAACTTGTAGTATCACTTTATGCTTTGATCAATGATGTTTTGTCGCTCTCCATAATTATGGCCATTATTGCTCTTTTAGTTTGTCGCTCCCAGTCTTTTGCTAGCCTCCACAACCAAGTATGAGTTCCACTCATGCATCCAGCTCCCTAAACCAAGTTATTCCAAAGGGTCCACCATACCTACCTAGTAGCTTATGCTATTCCAAGTATATTCATGCTTTTGTTTACCTTCCACTTGTTATGAGAAAACTAGTGATTAAAACTCTCACGAACTTGATGGCACACTTTACTTTACTTGCCCTTAATAAACTTGAACCATTGTGTCTTCTATGTGATTAAGGTTAAAGTGACACAACTAAGAGGATATGCTTGACAAGTTATAAACCGAAATCTCATGCCCCTTACTTACGAAGACCGATCCTCATGCTACTCAACTTTAGTCATGAGTAAGCTCTTGTCATTGTAAGTATATGTGTATCATTAAGAACCGCCAACGGGGTACCCCTTGCACATGATACAGGAGCTTTCCCATAATCAAAATGACAAGGCAAGCAGAATGAGCATCTCAGCGATCTTTTTATTTGCTATTTGCATAGGATTTTATTGAGGATGCTTCATAGAGTGCTCATTATGGTGATGCTGCAAGTTTCCACCATGATTAGGCATGGCTTAGGCTAGCGGCCCAGACGTTTGTCTAACACACATACAAACTCCATGATCTTACAAGTTCCACTTTTATTTCACACCGCCGGGATCCGTAAGCAAAAGAACATAATATCAACGGGGTACAAAGTACAAGTGAAATGTTGAAAGCGTTCCCCATGGAACATGGTTCTGCTAATTTCAACTTATAAAGCGCAAGCATATACGCAACAAAGAAGGACCCAATGGTTCAAGTTTATTAGAGGCAATAAAGTAAAGTGTGCCATCAAGTTCGTGAGAGATTTAATCACTAGTTTTCTCATAACAAGTGGAAGGTAAACAAAAGCATGAATATACTTGGAATAGCATAAGCTAGTAGGTAGGTATGGTGGACTCTTTGGAATAACTTTGTTTAGGGAGTTGGATGCATGAGTGGAACTCATACTTTGTTGTGGAGGCTAGCGAAAGACTGGGAGCGACAAACTAAGAGAGCAATAATGGCATAATCATGCAAAGCGACAAAACATCATTGATCAAAGCATAAAGTGATACTACAAGTTGAAAACTAAAGGATCATAAAGGCTATGGTGACTTTGGATAGTCATAACATGGTGTGAGCATGTGCCAAGTCAACCCAAATAAAGCATCAAAGGAGAATACCACTATACTATGCTTTAATATGCTAAAACAACGCATGATTTCATCCAAGGAACATTAAGAAATCTCAATTGTTTATAACAAGTCATGCTACAGCAAAGAATACTAAGCATAAAGCCAAAACAATATCAAGCATGGCATGACAAAGCATGGACACAGTGAAAAACGAGCTCTTTTTACCACATAAGTATGAACTTTCCTACTCTTTTCCAAACCAAACCAAACTAAATGCAAACCAAAGTATGAAAGAGGGGGACCAACCAATTTATTCAGAAAACTAAGCAAACAAAATCAAACCAAAACCAAAACGAAAATTAAAAAGAAGACGCTCCAAGAAAAACACAACTGTGCATGAAACAATAAAAATAAAGCGTTTGGAAGAAACCTGGATTTTTATTGATGAAGAAGGGGGATGCCTTGGGCATCCCCAAGCTTTGATGCTTGTACTTCTTGGCAATTTCTTGGGGTGACACACGTGGCATCCCCAAGCTTGAGCTTTGGTCCATCCTTCATCTCATTTACTCATTCCTTCCATACACCTGGAATTTTTCCTTCATACAAAACTTCACACAATCACATTAGCAACATTAGTGCACTTAAGATAAATAAGGCTCAAGGTTCAGTTCTAACACCAAATAAACTTCCATTAGAACACTAGTTACTGTAGCACTTCCCTCAAAAAGCTCAATTCCCCAAAGGAACTCAAGAAGGAACTAACAAGAAGCAAATGCAGAAAATGGCAGAAATCTGTCAAAACAGACCAGCAGGTAAAGACGGATTTTTTAGAAGACCTTATGTTGGTCAAATCAAAAAGTGTTGAACTAACTAAAGTTATATAATAACCTGGGGCACAAGAAAAAAAAATATAGCTCAATCCAACATACAGAGCTCTCTCAGGAATGTTTACAGTGAAGCACAGAAATCTGTTATGGGACAGCAACTTTTCCAATCATTACTTCACTCTCATTAGAGGTTACTCTTGGCACAAAAAGGAAATAAAAAGGATAAGGAGGGGTCATTACTGAGGTAATAACTTCCAAGACTCATCTAAAACTCTTGGGTTATCTCCCAACAAGTACTTTTCTTTAACGCCTTTAAGTTAGGCATAAGAACCAAAGAAAGAATCAAGTGTTCTCAAATGAAGAAGCATTAAGACCAAATTTCTTGCCCTTACCTCTCTTATTTTTATTCTTAACCTTTGGGAAAATGTGATTGTTTGGTGGAGAAGAAAGGTGCATGGTCCCCTTTCCCACATCTATTATTGCTCCAAGGAGTTCTAATAGGGATCTTCCAAGTGTAATTTGTCTTTTTCCTGCACATTCAATAACAAGATAATCAGTAGAAATCATTTTCCCAAGGATCTTTGTAAACACTCCTTTAGTTATTCCAATAGGAAATAAGGTAGCATTATTAGCAAGAGATATTTCTTTTCCTCCTTCAGTAAGCCCCTAAAGATTCAAAGATTCATAAATATCTTTAGGCATAAGACAAAATTCAGACATGACATCGCAGCGGGCTTGAAAAGTTTTAGTGTTTATCTCAATCTTTACTGTAGGAAGCCACTTTTATGGTTCAGAATTTATTGGAACATAATTGTGATGCTCCCTAAGCGTATTATAGCAACTTTCTAAGCTAGTAGTGCTAGTCTCAAGAGTGTTCAACCTAGCAAATATTTTTTCGAAAGAAATATCAGTTTGGCTAGGCATAGTGTAAGTGAGGATCAATTTCTTTATAGCATTAATGGCATCATCCTCATTACATTGGAGGAAATCTCCTCCCACAATAGCATCTAAAGCATATCTATATCAAAGAGCAATTCCAAGGTAAAAACTGCTAAGGAACAAGCCTTGAATCATTTTAGGCTCAGTCTTTTCATGTAGATCAGAGATTCTAGACAAAGCTTCCTTAAAACTTTCCTCAATTCCTTGTTTAAAAGTGAGAATCATTTCCTCGGGTGACATAGTGATTGGAGCAAGGCTAGACATAGTGGCAACTCAAGATAGGAACTAATTTTTTTGTGTTTTCAAATAAGAAAGCAAAACAAGTAAAACTATTTTTTTTGTGTTTTTTGAACAACAAAACAAGCAAACAAAGCAAAAAAGAAAACTAAGCAAAACAAAAACAGCAAAGTAAAGAGATTGGTTATGAAGGAATCCCCTTGTGAAGATGTCCTTGACTCCCCGACAACGGCGCTAGAAAAGATCTTGATGCACTCGACGATCGACGTAGAGCTCGTTAGGAACCCCAAGAGGAAGGTATGACGAGCACAGCAGAAAGTTTTATCTCAATTATGAAACCAAGGTTTAATCGAACCAGTAGGAGCAAGGAAGCACCCCAAAGGTGTTACTAGCTGAGCTATGGCAGGTCGCACTACCAGTGCTAGTAGCAACGTGGAGACCTGCACAACACAACCACAGAACTTTGTCCCCAACTTGCGATGAGGTTGTCAATCTCACCGTGTTTTGCAGAAATCAAAGGATTAAACGTATCGAATGGAAAGAAGTAAAAGTTTGCAGAAAGTAAACACAAAGCAGTAAACAGTTGTAGATTGTATGTAATGTAAAAGGATCGGGATCCATAGTTCACTAGAGGTGGCTCTCCTTAGATAGATAACATGCTGGGTGAACAAATTACAGCGGGGCAATTGACAAACACCGAGAAAGCAATACATGCATATACTAATCATCTTGACTCCTTTGAGACTTGATTGTGAATTACAACATAATACATAGACCGCCATCCAACTGCATCTATGACTAATAATCCACCTTCAGGTTATCATCCGAACCCCCTCCAGTATTAAGTTGCAAGGAACATATTATTGCTTTACGAACTGCATGTAAAGTAAACAATACAATTGTTCTATGAACAAAGGATCGTTGTTTTCTCCCTAGTAGCAACAACACATCTAGTACCTTAGAGATTTCTGTCACTTCCCCAGATTACTAGAGGCATGAACCCACTATCGAGCATAAATACTAACTCTTGGAGTTGCTAGCATCTACTTGGCCAAGATAGCTACTAACAACGGAAAGCATGCAAGATCTCAAATAACAAATACATGATAGAATCAATAATCAATCTAAAATAGCATCTCAATATCCATCGGATCCCTGCAAACACAACATGTATGGATTACAAATAGATGATCTTGATCATGAACAGAGCTCACAAGATCTAAACATGAAAGCACAAAGGAGGAGAAACCAACCATCTAGCTACTACATGGATCCGTAGTCCAAGGATGAACTACTCACGCATCACATCGGAGGCTTGCATGGTGATGAAGAAGGCCTCCAGGGTGAATTCCCCTCTCCAGCAGGGTGCCGGGAAGAGCTTCAGATCCCCCGATCTAGGGACAGAGACGACAGTGGCTATAGACTCTTTCGTGGATTTTTGATCGGGTATGTAGGGTTTTTGTCCCGAGGGCAACTTATAGGCGGAAGGAGAGGCCGAGGGGGTGCTGGGGTTGGCCAGACGACCCCTGGAGCGGGCCAAGCCTGGCCGCGCGGCCAGGTGGTGTGGCCGGCCCCCAGCCCTTCTCAGTCTTGTATTCTGGCACTTGATCCCATCCGGAAAAATAGGTACTTTGGCTTTTGTCCCGTCCAATTCCGAGAATATTCATTTTCTGACTTTCCTGGAACCAAAAACAGCAGAAAACAGGCAGCTGGCACTGTGGCTCTTGTTAATAGGTTAGTCCAAGAAATCATAATAAAAGTACTCCAAAGTTGGAACAAAACACAAGAAAGTGGATGAAACCAAGCATGGAACATAAAAAATTATAGATACATTTGCAATGTATCAGTGTGTTCTTTTCACAAACCACAGCTAGATTCATTGCATGTCTGTTCTTTTCACAAACCACATAAGGATCCACCAAAGTCATTGGATGTCTGTTCTTTTCACAAACCACATCTAGAGTCATTGCATGTGTGTTCTTCTCACAAACCACATATGGATCCACCAGAGTGCATTGCATGTGTGTTCTTATCACAAACCACAGCTAGAGTCACTGCATGTCTGTTCTTCACACAAACCACACAAGGATCCGCCCGAGTCATTGCATCTCTGTTCTTTTCCAAACCAGAGCTAGAGTGATTGCATGTGTGTTCTTTTCACAAACCACATCTAGAGTCATTGCATGTCTGTTCTTTTCACAAACCCCATATCTATCCACCAGTGTGATTGCATGTGTGTTTTTTTCATGAACCACATAAGGATCCACCAGTGTCATTGGATGTGTGTTCTTTTCACAAACCACATGATCATGTGTGTTTTTCTCACAAACCACATATGGATCCACCAGAGTTCATTGCATGTGTGTTCCTTTCATAAACCACATATGGATCCACCAGTGTCATTGCACATGTGTTCTTTTTATTAACCATAGCTAGAGTTATTGGATGTTTGTTATTTTCACAAACCACATGGATCCACCAGTGTCATTGCATGTGTGTTCTTCTCACAAAACACATCTAGAGTCATTGCACGTGTGTTCTTTTCATGAACAACAACTAGAGTTAGTGAATATCTGTTCTTCCACAAACCACACATGGATCCACGAGAGTAATCGTATTGCCTGTTCTTTTCACAATCAACAGTTAGAGTCATTGCATGTGTGTTCTTTTCACAAACCACATATCACCAGTGTCATTGCATGTGTGTTTTTCTTATAAACCACATATGGTTCCTAACCTTAGGAGATCCCTAACCTAAGCCCCCAGTGGTGGCCGTTAGACCGAGTCTTCTAGAAGGCACGCCTAACACAGTTGTTCTGCATGACGATTGTTACATACCGTTTGATCGGGGCGCTTAGACGATTGGGATGGTCTTCGTGAGAGCGATCCATGAGTAGGCTGTTCTGCGGCATGATTGGCCACGCTTGCTTCCTGCTTGCTCTGGACAAACTGGCAACACCAGGCGCTCCCCTTTTGCGAGTGTCACGGCTCACAAGTTCAGTGGGCCATATTCTAGTGTCACGTCCCCATTACTTCTCTTCCTCCCCATACTTATCTTCCTTCCCCTCGAAGCCACTTTCCCCACTTCTCTCCCATCCTGCCGTAGCCGCAAGCCGACGGCGCCTCCAGCTATCTCTCCGGCAGCCACCCTCTCTCCCCCTCTCTCGCCATGGGTTCAAGGGGAGACGGTGAGGAAACGCGTCGTGACGACAGGGACGGTGATTCCAATGTGAGTCATCTCATATCTATCTCTATCATTTGTGGCCAGTTATCTATTTTGAGCTAGATCTACTTTGTTTACTCATGTGCGTATGATGTGTTAGGCCAACCTGATGATGTATGACTCCGACTATCACGGTTTAGCGGATGAAGACAATCCTCTGCTATGTAAACATGGATATGTGCCCGCTAAATTTGTATCGTTCGAAGGACGAAACGCAGGCAGGAGGTTTCTATGGTGTCAAGGATATCGTGCAATGATGCAAGGTGGAAGTTGCGGTGTTGTCAAATGGGTAGATCCAAAGTGGCCCAAATCGATGCAGAAATGCTGGACAAACTATGGGAAATGACTGTTGAGTTGAAAGAATTTGTATTCAGCTCACTTCTTGACAGTGTTGAGATGAAGCTATGGGAACCAGTTGACACGACCAAGCATAAGCGAGATCTCAGGTGGGTGCAAGACAAGGTTAGCAAAGTCGAGAAGGAGAGGGACGCAGTGTTGGCCCTGAAGGCTAAAGCAGAGCAAGAACTGGCTCAAGCAAGGAATGATCTCCACCAGGGCAAAGTCCTGCAGTTCACAACTACGAGTATTGACAAGTGCATGAGGAAATATGCAGAGAAACAATTGAAGCTATGCAAGGAAGATGCTAAAAGGAAGGAGCAGATGATTCGATCATTGCTCTCGCAGGAAGATGCACATCGGGCTAAGATTAGGAAGATCAAGGAGATGTGTGATAACTAGTTCTATTTAGCTTGAACTCCGTGTCTTTTTAAGTTGTAATAGTAGTACTTGTTGACCTAGCGGTCTGAACTAGTGGTCCCGGAGTCCTGGGAGGAAAAAAATTGGTCGTCCGTTAATTTGTCCATGCATTACTTACTTTTGTCTGATCATGGTGGTATTCTGACATTGGTGGTTTGTTTAAACGTAATCTATATGGATTGTGCCACAGGCAAATGGCACAGCCACAATTTATAAAGTGGAAGCACGTACACCCGGTTAATGGAGATCCGGGAGCTTCGCCAGATGTAGGGGATGCAGGAGCAGGGAGGCGGTGAGATAGACGGGCTCAAGATTAGGCCAGAAAGTGGTACCGATTTTCTCCTCGTTTGGGCATTATCGGTTGCCATTGTTGTTTATGTTGTCATGTCGTTATGCAGCAGTTGAAATAAGTTGCTGCTTCCTAGAGTGTAGCAGCTTAAATAATTTATTTCTGTGCCACTTACATTCTATCGAATTTGGAGACCTCCTGCCCCTCAGCAATCGTGGAACCGGTGTTGTGTGTTTTTAGATAGTAGTGGCACTATCACAATTTCGGATTCAACTACTGACTCGGGCATTTCTAAACCCTAAGTCGCGGTACATTTTACTCTGAGAACGTGGGTAGATTGTTTCGCCCAACAAAATTCCATACACAGAGCTCAAGAATTTAACCGAATTACATATATAGGTTCAAGTTCAACACATTATTATGCATCTTCATTGCCAGCAGCCTTCTTCTGTAGCCTGGGTGCCAAGCCTTCACGTCCACTGGCTTCTTCATTTCCTGCCTTCTTCCTCTTCCTAGGTGCCAATTTTCTTAGCTTCACGTACTCTGCATCGCCGGGACAATCAACACCAGAATCGTGTCCAGCATCATCTTTCCACTCGTTTTTATTTTCTTCTGGCAGCAAAATGACTGACCCGGCAGTCATGTTTCTAACCTTGCGGCGCTTCCTGTCAAAGACACATGACTGTTGCATAACTGCCCAATATCTACAGTAAATAAAACAAAAATTACAATTCAGCACAAATATGCGAACCCCAAGATACTTTTGCTTACCAGGAGCTAATTGGGTTCGAGCGACCATCCTGTCCAAGAATAGAAGGGAGACTCCCAGTTGCAGCAGTTTCCACATCTAATACATCACAATTCAGCTCAAACATGCAAGCCTAAGCATACCTTTTCATCAACCCAATTAGCTGACTGTCACACGTTAGAGGAACCATGATGCCACGTTCATCCATGAAGCTGAACTTTGCAGTCTGCGTCGGCCATAATTCATCATGATTACGTAGAGCAGCAACTATACCAGATATAGTACAGATCTACGTAGGCGCTTCTTCCATCGTGATACAATGGTGTCCATACCACTTGTCCTTTAACCTTGCTGATTTAGAGTCGTACCTGAAGAGGACTACCGTAAGAAGGTAAGAGTGGTCCGCGGAGATCCCACTTGACAGAAAACAGTGGACAAAATTGTTTGTTAGCGTTGGGCTAACAAAAAAATTTAGGTTCAGTAGCCAGCTAGCAGTTATAATTAGTTCTAATAGCAAAGAGAAGGGTAGCTCACCCGCATCTAGCCAGAACTTCTTCCTCCTTGGTAGTAGGATCTGCCATCCTCCAAGTTGCTCGGCTCGTCAGCGGCAGAGGCGGGCTAGAGCCTCGTAACGGAGGCTACGACATGCGCCATTGGAGCTAGGGATCAGCGACTAGGCGCAGCAACTTGGCACCCGAAGTCAAATGTTTGAAGGGATCGTCCTACCTGGAGGGTGGATTTCGACGCCGGCGATACTAGGGGAAAGGAGGGAATGGATTTGTGAAATTGGTCAATGCATCCAATCCACATAGTTCCTCGATTTGCCTAAGAGGTTGCCGCGTTGGCGCTCGCGTCACGGACAGATGACCGACATGTGGGTCCTGACCGTCTACGTCACGGGGTAGTTTAATGGATTGTTTGAATTTGGCAAGGGTGAGATGAGTTTGCCTTGAAATGGCCCCTCTCAGTAATTGGCAGCCCAACTTTACAAAACGCGGCAATTACACGGAACTTGGGTACCGCCATGCACTCGCCCAAAAACTTTCGGGCAGCAAACAAACAATCCCGGTTTTGCGGGGCATGGACAGCCCGTGCGTCTGTGTGGTGTCTTTTCCTTTCCCGCCCTGGCCCTTTCGTTAGCTACAAACGCGCATCCCAGCCCCTTCTTCCCCACCTCTTCGCACCACCCCGTCGTCGCCACCACGCCACTGTCCCTCCAAGAAGGCCCCCGCCGGACCCCGTTGCCTCCTCCTCCCACATGCCTCTTTGCCATTGAATCTCTTGGCCTTCATACTATCGCCGAAGTACGGAAGCAGCAGTAGCTATTGCCGGCCCTATACTTCTTGCCCGGCCTTCTAGTCATGCGAAGATTGAACTATGGACCTTGGGCGGTGACATGTGGTAGCAGACCGTCCAAGACCCGAACATCTCGCCGGCCACCACGTTGAACTCAGACTTCTCCTAGGCCGCACTCCACCTATTCGACCCTTTGCCCCGGCCGGGACAAGTACTGCATTCTACCACATTCATGGTGTCCTCGTCCTTTAAAATAGGACTGAGCTCATCCTTCTCATCATGCAGACCATGGACGCTAGTGGGGATGGGTTCTTCAAGAAATATGTCATGTCATCCTTCGACGAGTTCGATGATGACAGTGAACTTTTTCTCTCCATGGCTATGCTCCTCCATCAGCACAATGAGGAAACGAAACAAACGTACTGTGGCTCGGTCAAGGGTCGGGCCGCGGCGTTGTAACGTGGCCGAGTCACCGGCCACGAGCTACTGTTTCGGGATTACTTCCATCGCACCAGTCCTTTGTACCCTCTTGCACTTTTTTGGCGGAACTTTTGGATGTCAAGGAAGGTGTTCATGTGTATTCTTCACGTAGTGAGGGATCATGACGATTACTTCTCTTTAAAAAAGATGCGACTGGTAAGCTCGGCTTGACTTCCTACCAAAAAATGCACCGCAGCTATTCACATGATTGCTTATGGAGTAGCTACTGATTGTGTTGATGAGTACTTGTGCATGAGTGAATCCACTTGTCCGAAAGCATTGTACAAGTTCTGCAAAGCTGTGGTGGTAGTTTTTGGTGAAGAATTCATGAGGGCATCCAATGTTGAGAACACTCGCCGGCTCTTGTCTTTCAACGAAACCAGAGGGTTTTCAGGAATGATTCGAAACATAGATTGTATGCACTGGGAGTGAAAGAACTGTTTGTTTGCCTGGTAAGAGAGATATAAAGGACATGCAAAGAGGTGCACAGTCATACTTGAGGCCGTTGCATCCCATGATCTTTGGATTTGGCACTCTTTTTTGGCATGGCTGGTTTCCACAATGACATCTGTGTTGTTCAGAGGTCCAATGTGTTTTCTAGGCTTACAGAAGGCACCACTTACCGCGTGAACTATCAGGTGCGAGGCCACACCTACAACAATACATATTATCTAGCAGATGATATCTATCCTACTTAGTCTACCTTCATTAAGACCATACGCAGCCCCACTGAAGAGAAGCATAAGAGGTTTGACAAGGAGCAGGAGGCCGCTGGAAAGGATGTGGAGTGAGCCTTTGTTGTGCTCCAATTCCGTTGGGCTATAGTGCGCCACCCTTCTAGAACTTGGAACAAAGGCACAATGTTGGAAGTGACGGCAGCTTATGTGATCATGCACAACATGATCTTCAAAGATGAGCATAATGAAAACATCTATAACGAATGCTGAAAATTTTAGGGAGAATTGGTTGAATGTCTTGCAAGTGCATCATGAGATTAGTTTGATCAACAGCTTGACAGCTAGCCGCTGGACAATATGGGCATGCCGATGCACGCTAGCTACCTTGTATGTGCAACTTATTTCATCAACAGCTTGAATACATTAGCTAGATTAGTTTGATCAACAACTTGCAGTACATACTCTATTTTATGTACGCAAGATGATTCACAGAATTTATAATTCAGTGTACATACTCTGGCACAGACTATAAAGAAATAAATGAACTCTTCCAAGTATCTTCATTTTGGTGCACTTCACTCGTATCAAATACAAACTAGTACTTCAGTAGGCAGGTGCTGAATCATTAGTTGGTACAGTTGTTCAAATCTTAATTTCAGATATATAAGGGCAGGTACAATGCGAGCGCTAAGGCAGAGGCGCTAGGATAGAAATCCCGGCTGTTTTAGCAGTTTTGACGATGTTCCCGGCAGTTAATTTGGCTTCGCCGCAAAGATTGGAGCCGATGCTTGAGAAACACATGCAAACTAGGGTCCTCTAGCGTCAGACGCTAGTACAGGTCCGGATTTACGGTTTTTAAACGTCTGTTTAAGCACTCTATAATGTACATTCTCTAACTCATACTACTGTAACTGCCTAAATGCAACCTACACAAAGCATCAGCTTTTTTTAATATCAACAGTTGCTTTGATCAAGCGTCTCATCATCTTCGTGATCATCCAGATTTTTCTTTTTTAATAAACAACTTCTAGGATCAAGCTACAAAATATAATTTGGCTAGTCATCAGCTTAAAAGTAAATGAGAAGCTTCTTAGATCAAGCACTAAGAATCTGCTTAAGAATAAATGAGCAGAGCAAACTAGCGGTTGGTCACTACTCCCTCCGTTCATGAATACCTCACGTTCTGTGTTTAATTCAAGTCAAACTTTGCAAATTTTGACAAAAAAATATAAGGGAAAACGTCAACATCCATAATTTCCAATCCATATAATATGGAAATATAATTTACGAAAATTCTAATACAGTAGATTTTACATTCTTGACATTGATTTTTTCCTAAAAATAGCCAAAGTATACAAAGTTTAACTCTGACTAAACCCATAATGCGAGGTAATTGTGAATGAAGGGAGTAACAGAGAGCACTACCATAGAAAAATATGACTCGATTAACTTGTAAGAATGGTTGACTCAAAATAAATTTGAGACTTTCAGTTGGCCAGTCCTAGTTGGAATTTGAGAGCAATAGCACTGGCATCTTAAGACTCAATGCACAGCCAGAGGTAGTAATAGTAATAAAATCTGCCATAAAGCCAAAATTGTTGCCCTGCTCAGGTTCTACTAAAAATCAAATATTTTTTCACAAGAAGTTGCCGCAAGGATTTGAACTAATGCACAACTTAAGACTGCTTAGAATTGTTCTAGTAAAGAGCAGGCTGAAGATCAAATAATGAATAGAAGTAAGTTAATAGAGGAGGTTGTCACAGGAACATGGATGATTTGGATGGCATGCCCACATCATACTTAACATTGGTTTATTTATTTTCATAACCTTAAGAGTATCGGAAAAAAGTGACACTACAATGAAACGTGTACGTATTTACAAGCCATAATAATATGGAAGATGGTTGAGCTGCTGGTAGCTTATGCACTGCTCAGAATTTGCAAAATATGAAGTTTTTTCTTTTGAACTGGAGGCAAAAGTTTTTTCTCATTCTATTAAATAAGGAGAAGAGTCATGACATGAAAAAGGAAAAATAAAAATAACTATACAAAGGTGATTATTCTCCCGGAAATGCTTAGCACCCACGGTGACATGGGTATACCCTACAGGTACTCAAGCTTGGTATATACGGTCCAAATACATACAGGCCCACGGTGTCGCCAAGGCCCGGATGGAGGGACTCGAGTAACCTAGGGACTCTCCATTGCTTAAAAGACAAGAAGAAGCTAAAGATAGAAAGTTTGAAGGGGAAAACCCTAACTTATAACCGACTCGACCTGCTACCTGAGACCTAACCTATCTATATAAAGGCTAGGAGGGGGCGGCGAGGAGGACAGACGCAACCCTAGTTTTCACAACCCTTGCCAGATTGCATCTGTGCACCATTGTAACTTTCGACTCCTTCTCCAAAACCCAAGTCCATAACAATGGGCATTGACGAGTTAAACCCTCGTCAATTGGCGCCGTCCGTGGGGATTGAGAGTGCTGATATTGCGGCTTCTTCGGCCCCATCAAACGCGATCTACAACTCTGCAACAACGGAGATTCGTCAGCTTTTTGGTGCCTTCGACTTCACCGTCCACACGTCGGCTACTCGCCCGGCCTTCGAGTCCGTAGGCGACGGAATCAGCCTGGCGATTGGGAGCTTCCGCTTCCAAGTTGGTCAGATGGGCACGCTTCGCATGCCCGATCAGCCGACAACACGGACGATTGCCCCAGCATCATGGTTCCCTCCATCGATCGGCACCCTCAGCGAGCTCAACGCTCCGGCGGCAATTGGGAACATGGTCATCGACAGTAGTCGCGACTCCGACCTAAGCGATCTGGCCACTGAAGATGGAACCTACGGTTCCGAATCTGAAAGTTGTGGAAGCAACAGCTTCCCAAATCACTCCATGTGCGCCGTCATCAACGCAGGCGACACCTCCGCCAACCGCGGCAATGGTGGTAACACCGGCAACGGCACCGACCCGCCCAACGCCGCCAATGGTGGCAATGGAGGAGCAGTCGAACCCCCCAGCATAATGAAAGAGCAAACCGGCGAACGCGTCGTGATCAGGCTCAACGAGCAAGAGTGGGAACGCTGCCACGAAGCCCTACGAGGTGCACCTCTACCCTTCGGGTCCCCTCAGGAACTACTGATGGGTTATCACTGGCTCCTAAAAGAGGAATTCAAGCGCCAGAAACAAGCAATCGCGCAACTTGAGGCGCGTAAAAAGGCGGCGGACGAGTCAAGCCTTCGTCGCGCTGGGCTCTCCTCCTACGGAGGATCCTCCTCAAGAGGCAACAAGCGTCTCGCCAGGAAGAGGCAATCGCGGATGGCTCACCTCACCGAACAAGAACAAATAGACGTCGTGAAAGTCCTCGACTTCGGCTCTATGACGGTCGACACGAGAGGCAACGTGGTTCCCAGGACGCCACAGGCCGCAGTGATAGCGGCCACCATGTACCTTCTCAATAACCAGCCACCGGCTGGAGATCCCCGAACGGCCATGCACCGATCTACGATCGCGGGCCTGGGGCTAATCGAGGCCGCCTCGACAAAGAACCAGTACCAGACCCAAAAAAGGGCAAAGCGTTAGCAAAACGCTACTCCTCGCCCTCGTCAAGCGATGACAGTCACGACCTGTCTCGGCGCCGCCGTTCACGACGGCACGATCGCGACTACGATGCACGCGACGAACTCACGCAGCGCAAGATCAACAAGTCAGGGCACGACGTGATCGGTCGACTGGTTCAGAAGAAGAAGATGGGGAGCTCTGTGGCGCCAAATGCTTCAGCAGATCCATCAGGAAAAAGCGAATGCCTAAAGGGTTCAAACTCCCATCGGAGAACCCGAAATTTGACGGTCTGCAGGACCCCAAGATTTGGCTGGAGGATCACATCTCCTCCGTCAGACTACACGGAGGCAGTCGAAGTACTGCCATGCAATGCTTGCAGCTACAGCTGCAGGGCGCCGCCCGGGCATGGCTCAATAACCTCCCACGCGGATCCATTCGCAGCTGGGATGAGCTGGTCTACAGCTTTGTGCGCAATTTTAAGGGCACGTACAAACGCCCCGCTTCAATCGAATAACTGGGATGCTGCCAGCAAAAATCTGGCGAATCGCTGCGCTCTTACATCCAAAGATGGTCCATCATCAAGAACTCCGCGGAGAACATCTCGGAAGACCATGCGATTGATGCATTCAATGGTGGTGTCCGCCGCATGGAACTCAGGGAGGAGCTAGGCCGCTCGAAGCCCAAGACCATCGACCACTTGATGGAGATCACGAATCGGTGGGCCGATGGGGAAGATTCGTTGAAGAACCGCGTTCACTCTGATGAGGAGGCAGAACTCGAACGAAGATGCGACCGCCGGAGTAAATGTCGTATGCGCGTCTACGACAATCGCGATGACGTCAACATGGTCGCAGCCGGCTACGCCGATAGACGCGACGATAACCGCAACAGCGGATACCGCAGCGGCGGATACCGCGACTCCGGGAAAACCACGCAAGTATGGCAACGCCGCACTCGCGATGAAGCACCCGTGACCTCCATCGAAGACAAACTGTCCGGACCATGCACGGTACACTTCTACATCGACAAGCATGATGGCAAGAGAAAGTCCAGTCACCTCCTCAAGGACTGCCGCGAGTTCCTCAAGCTACATGAGGGGTTGGTTCGGATGAACCGCAATGTAGTCAAAAGAGGCTACGGAACCGCTCCAGGCGCAGTGGCACATGGCGCACCACCACCACCACCTGGGCCACCCCCGAACGGAGCTGCATCGGACCAGCACCACGGAGGAGAACCATACCCACGGGCCATGGGTACCATGATGATCCAAAAGGGACGCCCCTCCAATAGGGTGCAGAAGGCCATCACTCGCCAAGTCAACTTGGCCATGCACTCGCCACCATCCACCACTGAGTACCTCAGTGGTAGTGAGTCATGCATTACCTTCGACAAACGCGACCACCCGCCTCAAGTACCTCGCCCAGGTCATTGCCCCCTCGTACTCGAGGCGCAAATTGGAGGCTTCGACATGAGTCGCGTATTCATGGATGGCGGAAGCGGTATCAACCTCATATTCGCGAGTACCTCGCGAGCAATGAGGATCCCTCTAACCTGCTTGGAGGCATCGGACACAATGTTCCACGGCATCGTCCCAGGAAAAGGCGTATACCCCCTGGGCAAAATCAACCTCGACGTCATATTCGGCACGCCGAAGAACTTCCAGCGCGAGCGCATCGACTTTGAAGTTGTCGACTGGCCCTCACAATACCAGTGCATCCTCAGCGTGTCGTGTTCGCTATGTTCATGGCAGTACCTCACTACGCCTACCTGCAGATGAAAATGCCAAGTCCCAACGGCGTCATCACGATCAACGAGAGTTTCGAGCGATCTGACAGTTGCGACAGGTAATTCAACAGAATCTCCTAGTCCTTCGGCATGCAGGAGGAGCTCGCGCGATTGAAGGAAACGACAGACAACAGTCTGCCCCCCTGAGTAGGCCAAGCTCACCTGACCTCTCCTTCGACTCATCTGTGCACACAAAGAAGGTGCAGGTCCATCCATCAGATCCCGCTAAAACGGCCCTCATCACCAACAACTTGAGTCCCGCATAGGAATCGCGCTCGTCGAATTCCTCCGTGAGCACTGGGAAATTTTCGCCTGGTGTCCTGCGGACATGCCAGGAGTTCCTAGGGAATTCACCGAGCACGCACTCAATGTCAACCCCGACGCAAGGCCAGTCAAGCAAACAATCAGGCGACTGTCTGAGCCACGGGCACAGGTAGTCGAAATGGAGATCAACAGACTCCTCGAGGCCAAATTCATACGCGAGATCAAGGAAAGCACTTGGCTCGCCAATACGGTGCTAGTGCCAAAAAAGGACACGGATATCCTGCGGATGTGCGAGGACTTTACTTCTCTAAACAAGCACTGCCCAAAAGATCACTTCCCGCTACCACGGATCGATCAAATCATCGACTCCACCGCTGGATGCGAGCGCCTCTGCTTCCTCGACGCCTACTGAGGCTATAACCAAATTCGAATGAAGGAGGAAGACCAGGAGAAGACCGCGTTTACAACACCCTTCGGCGTGTTCTGCTACAACACAATGCCCTTCGGGCTAAAAAACGCGGGATCCACGTACCAGCGGTGCATGCAGGCTTGCCTCAAGGAGCAACTTGGTCGCAACATCCAAGTCTATGTCGACGACATAGTAATCAAAACCAAGGAAGAAGCCTCTCTAATCGACGACTTGCGCGAAACCTTCGCCAATCTCGATCGCTACCGGATAAAGCTCAATCCGGACAAATGCGCCTTCGGCGTACCCTCTGGGCAACTGCTCGGGTATCTTATCTCCGCGAGAGGGATTGAGGCAAACCCGAAAAAGATAAAGGCCATACTGGCCATGGAGAAGCCAAAGAACATAAGAGGCGTTCAGCAACTAACCGGGCGAATCGCGGTCCTCAGTCGATTTATCAGTCGAATGAGAGAAAAGGCGCTGCCCTTATATCAGCTCCTCCGCAAAGCTGACAAATTCGAATGGACCAACGAAGCGCAAGAAGCATTCGAAGACCTCAAATGCCTGCTATCCACCTCGCCAGTATTGGTAACTCCACGAGAAAGGGAACCACTGCTGCTGTACATCTCCGCCACCAACCAAGTGGTTAACACGGTACTCGTCGTCGAACAGGCCGAGGAAAACAAGGTCCACGACGTCTTTATGACCCAGAAGCTGGCGTACGGCGTCTTTATGACCGCCCGGCGACTGTGCCATTACTTCCAGGAACACCCAATCATGGTAGTCAACGACGCCCCATTGGGACAAATCCTCAATAACCCAGACGCCACAGGACGAGTCGCGCTTTGGGGAATCAAACTGTCTCCACGAGACATCCATTACGAAAAGCGCGGCGCAATCAAGTCGCAAGTTCTCCCTGACTTCCTCGTACATTGGATGGAAAACCAACTCCCGGACAGTCCAGACATGTCCTACCTCTGAACAATGCACTTCGATGGGTCCAAGAGGAAAGATGGAGCAGGAGCAGGTGTCATACTGACATCGCCTTAAGGGGACAAGCTGAAGTACGTCCTGCGAATGCAGTTCACAGCCTCAAATAACGAGGTTGAATACGAGGCCCTGTTACCCGGGATGAGAATGGCAAAAGCCCACGGCGCAAAGAGGCTAATCATATATGGTGACTCCAAGCTGGTCGTCAACCAAACAATGCACGAGTGCGACGCACTAAACGACAACATGATCGCATACCGCAACCTCTACGACACACTTGAAGGAGACTTCGATGGTTGCGAGTTGCGACACATAGGCTGCGAAAGCAATGAGGAGGCGGACGCACTCACCAACATAGGCTCCACCTGCGCACCCATACCACCTGGGGTATTTCTCGAGCGCATATGCGAACGCTCGATCAAGCCAAAGGCCGCAGAGAAGGAAACAGGCGCAGCAACGGACCCAGGGGCTATGCCACCCAATGAGCCAATGACAATCGATGACTTGGAGCTCGACACAGGACTCGAGGGACCAATGAGCGTCATGATGATCGAACAACCCTGGACGCAGCCGTACATTACGTACCTCCTCAGTAAGCGTCTACCGGACGACCCGACAGACGCACGACACATCATGCGACGCTCCAAGGCATTCGCCGTTATCAACGGCGAACTGTATAAACGTAGCATCACATGCGTGTTACAGCGATGCGTCTCCCTAGCCGATGGAAGAGCAGTCCTCCTCGACATCCATGAAGGGACCTGCGGGCACCACGCCGGCAGTCGCGCCCTCGTTGCCAAAGCTCTATGATCTGGATTTTACTGGCCCACGGTCATGCGTGACGCCAAGGATATAGTCCAAAAGTGCAACGCTTGTCAGCGATTCGCAGACAAACCAGACGCACCAGGCGTAGAACTCTGGCCTATCCCATTGGCCTGGCCCTTCGCCCAGTGGGGACTCGACATGGTTGGCAAACTTCCAAGGTCCTCGCAAGGAGGCTATGTCTACCTCCTGGTCGCAGTCGACAAATTCACCAAGTGGATTGAGGCCTTGCCAGTGACCAAGCAATTAGGGCGCAGCGTAGTAAAATTCTTCGAGTCCATCGTCTACCGCTTCGGCGTGCCGCACAGCATCATCACCGACAACGGAACGAACTTTATATCCAAGGAGTTCCAAGAATTCTGCGAGAACCTGGGGATCAATATCAGCTACGCCTCAGTAGCACACCCACAGACCAACGGTCAGGTGGAAAAGGCAAATGGGCTCGTCTGCAGCGGCATCAAGAAGCGACTCCTCTGACCACTCGAACAAGCCGCGGGCTGCTGGCCAGATGAACTGCAATCTGTACTCTGGAGCCTCCGTACAACTCCAAACAATGCCACCGGCTACACGCCATTCTTTATGGTACACGGAGCAGAGGCAGTACTACCCGCCGAAGTACGATACAAAGCGCCACGCGTAGTCGCCTACAGCGAGCAGGAGTCATCCCTCGCACTCGAAGACTCCGTCGACCTCCTTGACGAAGCAAGAGAAATCGCCGTAGAAAGATCCACGATCTACCAGCAGAACCTGCGCAACTATCATAACAGAAGGCTTCGCCCTAGATCCTTCGTCGAAGGTGACCTAGTCCTGCGATTGAAGCAGCAGGGACATCTCAAGCTCGAGTCCCCCTGGGAAGGACCGTACGTGATTACAGAAGTAATCCTAGGTGGCGCCTATTGCCTTCAAGATTTAGAGACAGGAGTCACACACTCCAACCCTTGGAACGTCGCACAACTGCGACGCTTCTACCCTTAGTCGTTTCTTCTTTACTTTTGCATCGCAAATAAGGCTATTCAGCCAAGGCTACTTAGCCGCACATTGTACTCCGTACTGATCTTCAAATAAATAAAAGCTAAGTGCCCCAAAACTCTGTCTTCTCTTTTCTTTTGTCAACTTTCATACTCGGGGGCTATGCCACCCTATACACACATGTTCTTCGAACAATAACGCGACATCCCGAGTAGCTGGCACATCAATCGAACCCCTTAGCACAAACTCAACCCAGCTGCAACGCACCTGACAGGTTGACAAGGGAACGATACAAAGATGGCCAGGCTAACGAAAAGGACTCGCATAAGTGCAACGCACCCCACCCTTATAAAGCTATTTGTATACATTCAACAACAAATTATCTACAAATATATATGAGCTTTACAACACCAGTACACTTATATGCAGGATACATATTGGCTACCCTTGCAACAGAAGAACATTAGTCTGTTCCTCGAAGAAGTCGACGATCTCCTCGGCTGGACGATCCACAACCTGATAGTGCAGCACCATGTTCCAGGAAGATCCTGCTGGTGGCACCGGTGGCCCAGAGGCAATGGCAGCGACATCCACGTCAGGCCTGTGCAAACGCACCACGGAGAGGGCAGCCTTGGCACCAGCCACCAACTGCTGCCTCACGCACTCGCGAACCGTGGACATATCTTGAAATTTGGTCAGAAGGGCCAGCAGGCTTGATGGAGTATCATCCAGCGGGAACATCGCCCGGTAGATGTTCTTAAAACATGACTGTGACTTCTTCAGAAAGAGCATCACTCGCGAGGCGTGATCCTGCAGGGTCGCTAACGCAGTCGCACGATCATGATCTACCTAGAAGTATCCACTCTCCTGAAGTTGCTCCTGGGTGAGATCATGAAGGCGGATGGCAATCCTATCCCTCTCCTCCTATGGACGGCGTGCGCTAACAACTACACGAAGCAGCATCAACAGCATGAGTACAACGTACCATTGCGATTAACTACAAAGGAAAAGACGAGGATGAGCAAACTAACACTTAAACTGGTCGCCCAATTGCGTCACCTCGCCAAGCAAATATTGCTCACGGGCGGCGGCTTTTTTAGCCTTGGACTTCCACACGTCCGCGCTACCACGGATCACGGGCAATTCACGCTCCAGTTGCTTCACGCGATCAGGAAGTCGCGAAAGCAAGGACAGCTCCTCTACCCTGGAGCATGGTGGTGCCATTGCATCCTCAAGAGATGGCGAGTACGGGGTTCCCCCCACAGGACCACATGTACCCTACCAAAAATCAAGCCAGAGGCAAATAAGGCGACCAACTCAAAAGTCAAAAATAACAGATGCATTCAGGATCAATAAAAGTATCTACAAACACATTCGCCAATAGGCATGTTCTCCAATCAAAAGAGCAAGTTCATCAGCTATTACAAGAAACTAACTACGGAGCAGCCGGCTTCTTCGACTTCGATGACCTCGGGGGCTTCATCAAGTCCGTGGCAGTATCAGATGCCACCGACTTTCCGCCGGCCCCTGAGGCCGAAGTTTTTGTCGCCTTCTTTGCGCGATTTAGCTCCTCCGAATACTTGGCAACAGTGTTTATCAAGGAATGGCCATATTTGGCACAGGCAGTCGCAAAGGGAGCGAATACTACCTGCTGACCATCCGTGCCAACAGGCATCGTCTTCAACACCGTAGAAGGATCCACTTCGACTCCGTGGGCTTGCACCATGGCAAGCGACATGGTCGCGCTAGCTGCGCGGAGGGAGTTCTTGTACGTGGCAGGCACACCCCCAGCGAGCGACTCCACCAGCTCTTCCACACTGTCGACCAGCTCCGCCTTCGGCATCAGCTCCTCCCGGAGGCGACTCAGGGTGGCCTTGGCTTTGGACAGCGTATTTTGGACAGCGGCGCTACGATCGTCGACCGTAGATACCGCGCACGCCAGAGCGTCATCGCGACCAAGGGCTTGTGGAGCAAAACTCAAGCCACCAGCATCTACACCAAAATACACACATGGATAAAACTTCTAATGCCACCGGCACTACAGAGGAAGAGAAGAACATCAATAAAATATCTACCAGTAAAAGTATCTGAGAGAGCCTTGGTGATTGAGAACAGTTGCTCTTCGAACAACTTCTCCCTGGCCGCAAAGGAGGCACGCAGATCCTCTTTGCGCTTCTGGGCTTCATCACGAGCCGCGATCGCCTCGTCGCGCCCCTTCACAGTTGCGGCTAGCGTCTTCTCCAACATGGCGACATCACGCAGTAAAACGTTATGCTCAGCTACATGGCAGTCAAAAATTTGGCTGTCAGTCGATTATACCAAAATACAGAGAAGACGAAAAGAATAAGTATAGAACACTCACTCTCGACCACGCGGTGGCGCGTCTCCAGCATCGCATGCTGACGACCCATCGCCATCACCTGCTCCGCCACCTGCGCAACTTCCTTTACAAGGAGCTGTCGCACAAAACAAGGAGTCAGTAGAGGGCAACAAAAGGGCGTTGACTGCCAAATTATAAAAGAAAGAAAGATATACTTACATGGTCCTCCAGCGACTCCGAAGAAGATTGTCGAACCGTCATCCGAGCAACTACTCAATGCTCCCCTACGTGAGGAGAGCTCGAAGAATTATGCCCGGAGTGGGACGTCGCCGGAGGAGAAGGAGCGCGCTGGACCTCTATCTTGGCCCTTGAGGTCGCGACTCCTGATTCCTTAAAAAATTCGACGTCGTCAGAAGATGACGACGCCTCTTGACTGCAAGACAAAATCCGCACTCAGAAAGGGCAAACTCCAAGGCAAAGCCAACAAGAAGAAACCAAGAGAAGAATGAATGCACTAACAAACTTACCAGTCAAATCTGTCAAGATCAAACGTGGCCTCCGCCGACTCCGACGAAGACTCCTTGGACAATCGCATCTTCTTGCGAGAAGACGGTGCCACAGCCCTAATAGGAACAGCTGGAATTGGCGATTCCGTGTCAACAGCCGTGTCTCCTGGAGATGAAGGAGTCGACGCGTCAGAATCCCCACTACGTGAATGCTTGCGAGTATCCAGACTCTCGGACCCGGGGGCTTCCTCTTCCACATCGGAAGGGACTGTCGACTCAGACTCGTCCTCTTCCAAAGCTTCACGAGGAATAATCCCCTCAGGGAGGGGAGGCATGCAAGGCGACACCGCCCACCCCTACATACAAAAAGTAAAGATCAGCAAACACAATAGGAAACGCAATCGAGAAAATAAGCTACTACGTAGCGCAACTATACCTCGGGAGGAGGATTCGAAGCATCGAAGGGAGGAACGACTGGCTCGTTCGGCAGCACATCCTTGAGGGTGTACTTCGTGACCAGTCGCACCCTCTTATCTACCTCACTCGCGGACATGCCATCAGCAGACACGCGAGTGGGATCATCAGCGCCACTCCATTGGAACATGGGATGGACCCTGGCCTGGAGAGGCTGGACGCGACGACGCAGCCAAGTCCTGACAAGGGCGCAGCCTCCCTCTTCTGCGCCTATGCGATTCTCGAGGTCGCAGACGCGTTGATATAACACGTCTGTCTCCACGAGTTTGGAAGGCATGATCACGTTCTTCCAAGAACGCATCTTCTTGCAGGGAGTCGCGGGATCGAAAGGCGCGAGTCCAAAGTGCTCGTCCTTGGCCTTCTGGTCACGCACATAGAACCATTTGTCCCTCCATCCCTGGACGGACTTGGTAAGCTTGATATCGAAGTAGGTGGCGGATGGGTCAACGTGGATTCCGCAACCACCTACGTCATAAACTAAAGAGCCAGATGCGGACTGACGCTTCAATTAAGATGCGCTTGAAAAGACCAAAGTGTGGCTCGATTCCGAGCCAGCACTCGCAGAGAGTGATGAAACAAGTGATGTGGAGGAGAGAATTTGGGGACAGCTGATGGAGCTGGAGCCCATAGAAACAAAGAAGACCCCGAAGAAAGGGGTGAAGAGGCAAGGAAAGACCGCGAATGATGAAAGCAAGAAACATCACTCAATAACCAGCGGGAGGCACATAAATGGTCTCACCGCTGGGGACGCGCGAATCGGCGACTGCTGTAGAAATAACTCCGTCTTGGCGAAGAAGACGGAGATCCGACACCTTGATGATAGAGGGGCGCCATCCGCCATTAGTCACGCGGGTGCCCGCGATCTTCTTCTTCCCGACGGCGGCAGCACTGGTGCCGGCAGCAGCGGAGCCACCTTTCTTCTTCGCTGTAGCGAGGGTGGCCGCGGAATCAGCGGCAGCGCCTCCCTTCTTCTTCCCCATTGCGCGGCGGCGATGAGAGCGAAGGAAGTAGCTTGGGAAAAAACAGAGCTGGTCCAGCATCGTGGATAAGATGGGCGCAGAGGAAAGTAGAAAAGCAAACGGCAATGGCGATGGCAGCAAGGAAGAAAGAGCACAGATGGGAAATTACCGCCGCAACATCGCTACTTAACCCCTGGGAGATGCAATCCAACGGCTGACAAAAACCCTATTGGACATGTGGCACGCATCGCGTAGGACACGTGGAGAAGAGAAAGCGCGAACCGTCCCCCCACTTCTACCATTACACATGGAAATCGAGGAGGCACAGTTAAAAATAAGATTACGCATGCCCAGTCAAATCAAAGTCAGAAAGTGGGACCCACCGCTCGTCACGTCCCGTCAAAACTGCTCATGCGGGCAACTAAGGTCGTACAAGCGTCAGCACTGACGTGACCAATGCTATGAAGTGGAAAACTTCGACTATTTTAGTCCTTGTTGGAGTCTTCGACTCCACCAAGCACTCGGGGGCTACTCCCATAGGGAGCGCTGGCCGCGCATCCTACGACTTTTCTTTTTCTTGTTGCAGGAACATGGACAATCACAAAAGCAAACTCAACCACTCGAAACACGGTTCGATTATGGACATGTGTTATTCCTATAGGGAGCGCCGGAAACAAGCAGGCAAAAGACAACAGCAGTCGCAAAAATATTTTAGTACCTACCTGTGTCATCGACTGAAACAAGCAGGCAAAAGACGACAGCAGTCGCGAAAGTGTTTTAGTACCTGCCTAGGTCATCGACTGAACAAGCAAGCAAAAGACGACAGCAGTCGCAAAAGTTCTTTAGTCCCTGCCTCAGTCTTCGACTCAACCAGGCACTCGGGGGCTACTCCCATAGGGAGCGCTGGTCCCGCACCCTATGATTATTTGTACAAAGAAAGGGGTGTGTTGATAACATCCACCCTCGAAACTCATGGCGACACCGCCTCATAATTTTTCCCTACAAAGAGACTGCGTCTCCTGGGTTACCCAAATCGTCTCCGCGATAATAAAATTCGGATGCCGCGCCTACGGCGTGAAGGTAAGACCTGAATAAGGTCTGGCAACGCATTTAACTGCGCACTACCAGAAATATACCCGTGCCTACAGGCACGATGAACATGCCTTGACGGACGCGTCAAGTGCTCACACCCATATAACTAGAATTCGACTCCTATAAGACCTCCGCGGCCTGAGTCGAATTACACCAGCACTTTTCCGGATTCGAGTCCGGGGACTCAAATTCGAGTAGATTGCGTTGTTTCACCCTAAGGTGGTTAACTGATACCGATGCTTCGGTTATATCAGGGACGTATATCAACAATCCCTATGACACAAATACAAGCAATCGAAATGTACTCATTTGGGCACTCGAAGCCTTCAAAAAGTCCCCAGTCGAATCTGCGATTCCACTGGACACTCGGGGACTACTGACATGGGTATACCCTACAGGTACTCAAGCTTGGTATATACGGTCCAAATACATACAGGCCCACGGTGTCGCCAAGGCCCGGATGGAGGGACTCGAGTAACCTAGGGACTCTCGATTGCTTGAAAGACAAGAAGAAGCTAAAGTTAGAAAGTTTGAAGGGGAAAACCCTAACTTGTAACCGACTCGACCTGCTACCTGACACCTAGCCTATCTATATAAAGGCTAGGAGGGGGCGGCGAGGAGGACATACGCAACCCTAGTTTCCACAACCCTTGCCAGATTGCATCTGCGCACCATTATAACTTTCGACTCCTTCTCCAAAACCCAAGTCCATAACAATGGGCATTGACGAGTTAAACCCTCGTCACACGGTGACTCAAAACTTCTCCTTAGCCTTCATAATTTGGAGAAGGATAGCAGGTGGCACAGATTTTCTATGGAAGACTCATGCATTTCTCTCTTTCCCAATACTCCAGCTAGTTAGCATAACTAGGGATGACATTGCATTACGGTTCGTCATGGCCTTGAAGTCATCATAGACCACCACTCCGTGATGTTTAGGTTCGTCGTCTATTTATGAATCTGGATATTTGGTAACCCAAGACAATCCTTGATTAAGCTCCAAACCCTGTTGGTGAACCTACAATGGGAGATTAGGTGCCCCGCTATTTATTAAGTTTGATTACAAAGCGGGCAAATGCCACAATTTCCACATCCTCTTTTCTCAAGATGGTCTACCATCCAAAGCCTATAATTTGGATTGCAAACCAAGCAAAACATTTAGCAAGGCATATGCCCCTATTTTGATTGCCATTTTAATGAAATCCACGGTTTTGTATTGCATCAAAGTTAAAGCACTAGGAAACTCCATTCGAAGGCTAGATGTGCAATTTTTATTTATATAAATGACAAAAAAATGCTCCAAATTGTGGCAAAAATATTTGATGTACAAAGATCTTCAAATTTCAACACAAGCTGGCAAATAGTTTTGTTAGAATCAGTTTTAAAGTTTATCATAATCAAAAACTTAGCCACAATTGTGGTATATATGCAAGTTACTCTTTTCCATGTGTACATTGTGTTCAGTAGTAAACCCTGTGCCCCGCGATCCTTCCGTCATGGGATACATTTATTAAAATGGAGGATGAGACCCCGACCCTGCATTGAGAAGATGCATACAACCTTCTTCATTAGATTATCTAATAAAGGTCTGACAAAGAGCATACATCAAAATGTTCCAAAACCACCACATAAAACCTACAAACAATGACAATGAGTGAAGATCATGCCATCAGGGTCTTATACCCTAAAAACACAAAAGAAGGCATCAGTTAGGAACCAAGAAATTCGCATACCCCGAGACACCCCCTAGGCGAAATAGGATCACTCATTCGGTGTAGTGGACCCTCAACAAGCAGCACTTCATGCACACGTAGCAGCAGTTGTCATCACTGTCAAACCACAAAAAAATATTGAGGGAAAAGATCCACATATTTTTTGCCGTCCCCCGCCACCGCCGCTATCACGGTGGCACCAGACATTGCCACCACCCTGTGAGAATCTATCAATAGACATTGTATGTTCAGACTCCACTGCACCTTGCCACCAAAACTCGACGACATCGGAGTATTAGAAGCCATGCCGCTTCACATTCTACCCTCTTTGACTAGATATTGCTCCAAAACGATGACCTCGGGAGGGAGACTGAGATCTAGGGTTCCCCCTTGAACAACCCGAGAGAGGTGGCGAGATCTACATGGACGAGTGCCTTCGATGAGGAAACAACGCACAAGGCCTTATCATTGTCTGCCATGATCAGGGTCTGTTGGATTTTCACCGGCAGTCTCGCATCCATCGAGAATCGACGATCATTCACTGTGAAACAAGGTACACATAGCAGCATCGCCGCCACACAGCCCATGACCGTTGGGAGACGGCCTCATGCCTGCGTCGCTCGCCACCCTTCCCACCTGGAGGACGAAGCCAATTAGGTGCACTCTTCCTTGATGCCATCGGTCACGCCATCCCATGAGACGCCCAATCCCTAGTATGTCGACTCGTCGTCCAAGGACGAGGAGGCAAAGGGGCCTGCCGGCGCCGGCGCCGGTGCGAACAAGACTTTGCCCTGCTGCGCGCTCTGGCGACAGAGAGGGAGGGGGCCCGACATCGGCAGATCTAGGGTTCCTCTCGGTCGCTAGGCATGGGCGACGCGGGGGGGTTGTTGGACATGTTTCCATCATTGTATACATTTAGGGTTTATCTCCATCGCCGGTCTTGAACTAACATACTTATTAGTCATAACGTTCTCTAGCGTGTGTGTTGATGTGGTGATGCGAGAATGACGTGCTCAAGTGTGTCCTTGTAATTTCGGAAAAAAAAAGTACAGAACTGCAAATGTTTGCTGCGGGGATTTATGTATGATGCAACTATTCGCACTTGTGTATTTTGCTTTATCAATACCGCTATTGTTGAGTAGATATCCACGAAGTAAAATCGGATGAAGATATGTTGATTGATTTTGGCTAGCCCCCGCGTAGCCCTCCCCCACGGGCGGCTCGGGCGGATTCGTCCATGTGATAACCCAGATTTTTGAATTATTATTTAAACTGAGTAAATTAATATTTAGGTTTCTAATTATTTTGATTTTATTAATCCCTAGTATTAAAGTGGAGATTAGCATTATTATTGAAGTCTAGAGAATTAATCGAATAGTTAGAACCTGACTAGTCTTTGTATGTCAACCTAGTAAAAATGCATGGATCGAAAGTACAAATGCCTATGGATGGTTCATACTAGTGTATGTACATGTGCATATATTGAACGATGCAATGCATGCCTAGTAGTTCTAGTAGAGTGAGATATTTTTGAATGAGGTTGCAATCATGGCTGAATACTAGAGGAGGCTGAGACGTGGCGTACATCCTTAGTCGGTAAAGGTTGCTGCGTGTGCATGTGCATTGTTTGTACTCCCTCCCTCCCAAAATAAGTGACGTGGGTTTGTCTAGATTTGGATGTATCTAAACATCTTTTAGTATATAGGTATATACGAATCTAGACAAACTCAAGTCACTTATTTTAGGACTGAAGGAGTATATGTTGCTTCGAGGGAGTAGAATATTTAGAGGTGGAAGTCGTTCCGTAGATGGGTGTATTTGGTTTTCTTTCAAGGCAGGGATATATCATCTGCACTTATATGTCAGTGAGGTTTTGATGGAATATATATTGATCTGATTTATTATTTCAAGAGGCTATATTTATTTTCAGGCAAGCTTTTCATATATTTTGTATAATATATGTTGCTATTGAATTTGTGAGATATTATTTGAGATTGAGATATATATGTGAGATTTGTGGGCTAACGAGCCGGTGTCGATATGGGGTGATGTATCCGCCGGAGCCACCGGCACGAACCGGGCATTTAGCAGAGATATGATTTTGAAGAACACCGTGAAAACTAATATATAGTTTTTTATAAATAAAACTTGGTGCTATGAAGGAAACCGTATTGTATCTGTCACAGTCTAGGTATGGGACTGGCTGAGTTCTCCGCTGGGGATGACCCTGAAATAGAACGTGTCGGTGATGGATTCGTAGGAGCGATCGACACAAGTAAATTCAGGTGTCCGGGATCTAGTGGATAAAAGGGCTCTGCTCTTCTAGAGACATGTGTGGTTATAGTTGAGGCTGTCTACGTCGGAGTACCCCTCTGTAGAGTGTAAAAGTGTTAACCCCTGTGACTTCCGGGTTTGGGAATGCTTACTTTCATGTGTGCTACCATGTGTTTTAATTGCTTAATTACTTTAATCACCTATTTTCTAAAAGCAAGTCTATTTTATAATTTATATGATTGTTTGTATGATTAGTTTGCTGAGTAGTTTTGGTACTCACCCTTGCTCCCTTTCGTTTGAGATGCAGTCAAAAAGAAGACGGGGTCGTTCGAAGATATGCTGTATCGGTGGGTGGGAAGCGATAGAGAATCTAGTTGTAGTATGTTATAAATGTAAAGAAAGGTTGTTATAAAATCTATTAGTGAGCTTCTTGATGTCCACTGTACCAGCTTATGGTTATGTTTTTAGCCTTACGGGTATATAGGCCTCCCGGTCTATATACGCGTGGCGGTTGTCATTCTGCCGGGTTGGGTTTCAGGGCGTGACAATTGACGCCGTCTTATCGAGCCCCCCAGTCCTCCTCCCTGCCGCCACCTACTCCATCCACCGGGAGAACTCGGACAAATTTGGCGACGGCCGGATCTCTCCTGCGCAGACCCCCACTAGAGGTTGGGGGTCCCCACGATGGCTTGTGGCCTTGATTCCTTCCTTGTCCGGCAGGGCTAACAGGGCTTCATGGCAGTGGCCCGGGACCGGTGTCAGCGGTGGCAGCCGCGCCTAGCAAGGTGGCGTGTCTGATCTGGGCCCGATTGGTCCATGGCCCTAAGATGTGTTGTTGTGCCATGCATGGCCCCCGACGGCCTCATGGCGTCTTGGCTCCTGTGCATTGCAGCGCGGCGCGACTTGGTCGTCATGGCTGTGGTCGGTGCTAGGGTGGCGGACTTTTCCGCCCCTCCAGTAGCGTGAGGGCCTGTTAGCTCCGAATAAAGGTTGGGGCGGTTCTAGGGTTCCTCTCACACCAAGCCGAAGATCTGCTTGATGCATGCGCTCGTTAATCAGGCCTGAGTGTCGAGTTCCGGAATACTCCACGGGCAAACTCCCATGGACGTCTCATGCCTATATATTGTTGGATCGGATGGATTCGCTCGTGCGCATTCGTGTTTTTTCCATCATTTGATTTTAGGGTGAGCGTTACGAAGCTCTGCTGTATGTTACCATCATGGGGCACGTCTTTCTGTCCATGATGAGGTCAGAGGCGGATACTATCATGAAGTCAAGATCTGAGGACTAGCAATGGTGGTTCTAGTCTTTGTGGCAATGAGGAATTGTCTTAATAATTAGTGACTCAAAGCAGTTGCACAGAAAGTGGGGGGAACAAACACATGGGAAGTTCACAGTCTTATCTTTCAGGGTGAGAATTCAAAGTCTAGTCTTAATTGGTTGTGTGTGGCAATGGATTTGCATTGTTTTGTGAGTGAGGACTTGTCTTCAGGATGAAAATCTATGATCAGACGACGATAGCGCTTGTGTACTATTTTTTTTGGACGTTGCTTTTGGAGAAGATGGACTTCTCGTAATGTCTCGGCGGTGTCAGTACTGCTTGTATGAGGAATAGATCACTGTAGCGAATTTTTCTTTTTTTTTGTAATATTTCTTCTTGTTTTTGGTTGTGTGCATCCCTAATATCATTAGACCATTGTGTTGTTGGAGTATCTCCATGATATTAATTTATTTCCATCGTTAAAAGAAGTGTTGATTGATTCTGAGAAAAAAAATGAAAGCCTACATAATATTTCTTTTTCTTTTTATGGTATCGTGAGAACAATACAAAAGGTTACTATCTCCGTTCTATAATATAAGCTTTCGCTTTCTTAGAAAGATTTATATTGGGGAACGGAGGTAGTATCCGTTATTTAATCTCGAGTGGACACTAGCTAGGTTATCCCTGCACCGTTGTGCTTCCGGAAGTACACAGCATCTCGAGCGCAAGAAAGGACGCTCATGGTGTATCAGTGCATCTCATCCACGACCCCTCACGGTACGACACATCGGCAGAGAGAAGGAAGAATTGTTCCATTCTCCCGTCACTTGCACAGTTGACAACAGGGTATTGCACCGGTGAGCTAACTCAGAGGCTAGTCAAATTTCGTAGTGGCTTGCTTTTCTCAACTCTGCACACTCTCTAGTCTCGAATACAGAAAATGCCAAGTTTTCTATCGTCAAAGCAATTCTTGTCCGAATTAGACTGTTGAGAGAATTCCCGATGTATCACAAGCCTACGGACTTTTATTCGTCTCAAGTACATAAGATAATAAGGGGAGTGCCCATTAGAATGTTTGGCGGTTCAAGATATATATATATAATATAAATAGATTAATCAGTTGTGTACATCCTAACTATGCAGAGACCGGATATACATTACGATAAAGCTCCAATTTTTTTTATAAAGAAGTGCATATGGGGGCTGGCCTTCACCCATGGTTGGTGTTACATAGTGAGCTGAAGCGCCAATGCTCTACCTGGCCGATACCAAGTTACCGAACCTCGGGTAAGTTCTCCCTTTCAAAACAATTAGAATATCTGTAAAAAAACAAATAGAGTGCCCATTTGAAACATGTGTCCTTCATCATTTCATAGTTAGACTGATCACAATGGATAGTATCAATAGTAGTATCATCTATATGATACTATTGTATGATAATACAGCTACAATGGTATCATGTACTAGTTCCATAATCTCGTTATATTTATTATTTTGTAGAATCTCAGTACTAATTTGTGTTCAAGATTTATTTAAAATAATTTTTTTAGTTCTATGTGCTATGATAGGGTATCTACCTATGATACCACTATGATCTCTCTCATCATTAACTATAGTGACATGTCAGCTTTTTGCGTGCATATCTTGCATGATACCATCTATCAATACCCCATTGGGGTAGTCTTACAGCTATGCTACGAGTATAATTACTCAACATATCTACTCACCCTAATGATCAGATAACACATTAATTGCCGCCTCAGCTAGCTCTATACTCAAAGAAAAATTATAGCCCTTTTGCGGCGAACTGGTGGACCATAGAGTTACACTCTTAGAGCAAGTACAATAAATCCTAGTCAGCTGGCTACAAGAATTAAAATATTATTTTCTTGTCTAGTTGGAAGAAAGAGAAAATGAGAGAGAAGAAGAGTGTGTTCTCATGTAAGAGTCAGCTCTAGCACGTGCTCCTAGGCACTCTAAGAGAGTGAAAGGTGGGCCATGTAGTACTAAAATACTATATTTTTGTAACTCACTATTGTACATATTAACTCTAAGTTGGCTATAGATGACATGATAGCTAGCAGCTGGCTATCCTATTGTCCTTGCTCTTAGAACTTATTTCTTTTATAGGAAAGAGGAGCAAGATCCATATTTTCGCGAATAGCATCTCTCATAAACTTCATATAGAACGAAATAATAGGCACAAATAAAGTATCCAAGCGCTAATTGTTCAACAAACAATTTTACTCGAGCCAAGCAGTTCTAATAGAGGTGGTGTGGGGTAGAACCTACCTATTTATGCAACTGAGCATCCTGAACAGTATAAAAAATGTCTGAGTTTCCAATTGGGGAGTTTATCGTCTTATGACCAGTACGAGAAACATCATTATAAAGTGGTGTTGAACGTTGGAATTCCGTATGAGTGGGGTAATATCCATAAATTTATTTCTATGCATTGCAAAATCATAGAAAAGAGCACAATGCCAATATGTGTGCAAATGTACGAGTGTTACAAAACATTGTGATAGTTTCGATAAAGAGAGTATACAGATATTAACAAGATACCAATTGCATCCAGACTCTACAACTTCATAACGTAAAGATCCAATCGAAACATTAAGGACGGAAAAAGATAAAATGAAACATCCCAATTGTTAGAAGTGGGGCATATGCATTGCCTACATCATCCATGGCATGATACATAAATTTCAAATTCAAATAATGAACTAAATCCTATGCGCTATTTTACTCCTATGAAGGATTAAATAGGATGATATAAATCCAATACTTTTGAAAAGGCAAACTAATACCAAATTATCACCCTATGTTGATCTCCGCAATTTTAGAAAATTTCTGAAACAAATTTGAGCTTATTTGGAGCTCATACGCAAAGGTTATATAAAAAAGGCAATTGAGAAACTAGAAACAGAAAAAAGAAAAAACCGAAAGAGCTAACCTAGCTGGGCCAGTAGAGCCAGCACCGCTAACCTACCCGTCGCTCGACCCGCTACCCCGCGCACCCGCCAGCAGCTGCAGCTGGTGGGCCGGCCCAAAGCCTCCCGCGCGGACGCCACGATACGCCTCCCTCTCGCACCACTGATGACCCACCCCACTTGTCATCCCCACCGTCGCGCCGAAGTATGGATAGAACCGGAGTACGTGTGAACTATGGGAAAATCTCGCCGAATTCGGCCGAATCCGTTCCCCCTCTCCAAGCTGCGCCTCCCCCGACCGATTCCGCCTTTCCCCCCCTCCAGAAACCGCGAAAACTCTATCCCCTTGCTCGAATTGGTCTCAACCACCGACATTGCCGAAGCTTCAGAAGGTCGTAGCACCGATGATATCTACGTCCCCTTGACCTCCTTTCTTCAGCTCTGAGATCGCCTCGAACCACTGCCTCATCCCATTTGTGTTTCCCCTTCTGTTTAACAGCCGATCACCGTCGATTGCACATCAGAGTTCATCGCCGCCGCGGGTGACCATCCGAGGAACATCGGAGCTAGAGGAGGAGAAGCTCGTCGCCGAGGGTACGTATCTGGCCACCTCCAGGATCTGAAGGCCATCAGCCACACCTCCATCGTCAAGGACCACCAGAAGCTCGCCGTCATCGAACTAATGCAAGAACTGCCACTTGCCACCGTCGACCCCACCAGTGAGGCCCCAACTTTGATTTCTGGTAGTTAGATCGCAATTCAATGATCACGATTAGATCCCGCGAAGTGGCACTACTTAACCGCGCCAGCACCGCATGGCGCACACATGGCAGCCATGTCATGCTGCGTCAGACCCCGCCGAGTCAGCAGAATATTCAATGGAATATTCCGTTTGATTTTAAAAATTGAATTAAGATTTCGGATTATAGATCTAACTTGCAAAATTTATTATAAATTCTTACAAGATCTAAAAATTAATATCAAATTGAATATAATTTTATGTAGTGTAATAATACGAGATTAGATCTAACTTTACACCTATATTTTTATGGTAATAATTTAATTAGTTTTAATAGCCTTTTCGAGTATTAAATTCATTGTAATGTATTTATAGATAAAAAATATGAATAATATGTCTCCGGATTCACAATTTCATGTAGATGATATGGCCTTAGATATAACGTTTGTCGTAGTAAATTTATTACTCCCTCCATTCCATATTATTGTTCTCAACTTTGTCTAGATACGAATGTATCTAGTCTAAATATTTAACTAGGTACATTCGAATTTAGATAAAGTTGAGAACAATAATATGGACCAGATGGAGTAAACAATTTAATCTCTATTAGTTAGTAATAAAACCATAGAAAAAGATCTATAACTCCTTTTGGGATGAATCCAATTGTCACTGGTTCAAATTAGTGTCTTTTGTCCACTACACTTCATATCCAAATTTAATACGCCAACTAAAACAAAAGTTGCAATAGATCTACTAAAACCGCTATAACCACAATCTATATTTAATAATAAATACACCATTGCATATAGTCCAGAGGAGTAATAAAAACTACCGTGCCATATTAAATCATCATGCATGCATGTGTGCATCTGTTTATGTTTTGTATAATTGTTTATGGTGTATGCAATTGTATCGTGTAGATTGCGAAGAGTGCAACGTTTATTCTTCTCAGGATTGTACCTTCGAAACCAACAACCAAGGAAAGTAGATGATAATTTGTTCATGATCTTGTCATACTATTTTTTATGCACATATAGTATATTTTGTATATGCATGTGTAGGAACTACTATTGCTGTGGTATGTCCTATGTATTATGGTAGGGATCTTCTGTAGTTGAGCCACTGTATGATTAGATGTGCTTAGCCATGCTATCTTAGACGAGGATTAGCATACGTCACATGAAAGTTGTTTTTAACGTATTGCTTTTGTCAAAATCAAAACAACTTAATTAATAAATATTTTGGGTGTGATGGGTTGATATTTTTTGGATAGTTTTAATTAGAAAAGGCACCCAGGTATCTAGAAAAAATGATTGACTTATTTATTTGGTAGCTTATGTGTACAACCATGTGCCAATAATAAAATGGACAGTTGGCTGTAATTAGTAGGTTGTGGTGACTCGAATCCACGTAGTCAAATATGTAGAATTTTGGTAGATTGGTATGGTACGTGTCGGGTTTAGGTAACTACTTACCGAATTTTCTTGTTGTGAACTTCTCCCGACCATGGTGCAAAAATGAGCGCAATGGTAAAAAAGGATCGACCATGTAACATGGGTAAAGTGTGCAAACTTCTGCAAGGTGTCTAATCTAAATACTTAGTCGTGTCCCTGGTTATAGACAAATTGAGTTCTTGAATATCGAGGTTCACTCATCCCAACTTCATAATTTCTTTAATATTGATGGATAAACTTAATTGAGATTTTTTTCAAAGAGAATAAAATTGTTTATGACAAAAGGGTTTACAAATTGCTTGCAAATTAGCCAATGCTCCACCTAGCCAAATAAACATGTAGTAATTAGGTGTTATGTCTCATCACTTGTCATATATGCAATGCCTTGACCATTCGCGGCTGTAACATTTCATGTTGTAGGATATTTCGATTCCGAGTGATCGAATATGTCACGATACTCCACTCAACATTGGCTGTAGCAGAATTTGGAGATTGGAGGAGTTATTTATTTATATTATTTGATACTTGAATAATTTGATCTAGCCTCCATGCTAAGAAAATTTGTAATAATTAATACTCTAGATCCTTACACTTTATATATGATACATGGATATTTCTTTGTTATTCATCTATTCTATGTAAACCAATGAACTAATCCAGGGATTGGTATATTGCATAGAAGCTCAGTCTTTTCAGGCTACATTGTTACATAAAAAACAAATAAAAGGGGAGAAAAGAACCTATGGCTTGATATGCTTATATTTTCTATTTAGATAGGTGATAACTAAGTTATAATAGTATCACAGACATTATAACCTCACAATGATTATATTTCATCATAGACTTTTTATGGTGATGATGGGTAACCTTGGCAATGTACATGGTTATTGACTTGGGTTTTAGGGAAAAGAGGTGCACTGGTGATTTCGTCGGCTTATGAGACAAACAAGAGACGCGAGATTTACCCAGTTTCATGTCCTCGTAGAGCAAACTATATTTCACGCTTGTCTAATCTTTATTGATTGAGAGTACAAAGTCGTCGAGTTGCTAGATGTGTTCTAGCTTATAGCTGGTTGCTATGACTAGATTTAGGGATCCTCCTTGTTGTATCCTCCTAGCCTTTATATGAGAGGTTGTGTCTCACAGTCTAATCCAAATATGTTACAGGATAAAAAAAATAAACTTATGACTATGTCGGCTACATCTTGGGTTTTGCCTTGATTGTCATGTCTGGTTCTTAGGCTTTGGGTGCTTCCAGAACCTATGGCTCCTTATGGTCCTTGACCTAAATCCGTTCCAGGAATACTAACAACAGAGAACCGATAGGTCATACCCATGTCAGCGGGTGACGTCGACAGCGTGCCACCAGAACGGGTGACATGGATATGTTGTACATCGCCGTCACCAACCAGTTTTAGGAGGACGATGTTGACATCACCTGTTGGCATGGGTATGACCTGTCGGGTCTCCGTTGTGAGTATACCTCATACGGATCCAGGACAAGGCCCATAAGACTGATAAGAAGCTAGAGTATCTGGAAGCACCTGAAGCCTAGGAACCAGACGTGACAATCAAGGCAAAGTCCAATATGTAGCCGACATAGTCATAAGGTTACCTTTTATTATATAACCGATCTAGATTTGACTCTGAGACCCAGCCTCTGATATTATGGTTGGGAGGAGCCAACGGGAGGGCACCTGAATCTAGTCATAGAAACCCGCTATAAGCTAGGTCGCATCTACCAACTCGGCGACTTTGTACTCTCCATCAATAAAGATCAGACAAGCAGGAAGTAGGGTTTCCTATACGAGGACCTGAACCTGGATAAATCTCGCCTCTCTTGTTTGTCTGATAAGCCGACGAAGTCACCAAAACACCCCTTTTTCCTACGCAAAGTTTTTCAGACTAGATTATTGACTCTAGTGCAAGTGGGAGACTGAAGGGAATATGCCCGAGAGGCAATAATAAAGTGGTTATTATCTTATTCCATGTTTATGATAAATGTTTATTTTGCATGCTATAATTGTATAGATCAGAAACATCAATACATGTGTATTTAATAAACAAAAAGGATTCCTAGTTATGCCTCTCTTATAGACTAGCTTGTTGATTAACAAGATGATCAAGGTTTCCTGATCATGGACATTGGATGTTGTTAATAACAAGGTCACAACATTAGTTGAATGATGTGATGAACATTCATCCAAAGTATAGCATTACGATCAAAGTCATTATGTTTATATTGCTATAACACAATACGAAGTAATCTTTATCCTTAGACCATGAGATCATGTTAATTGCTAACACCGGAAGAGTATCTTGATAACATCAAACGTCACACCGTAACAGCGTGACTATAAAGATGAGTTCAGTGCTACGAAGGTGTTATGTTGAGGCTCATGGATCAAGAGTGGAATTTGTCAATCCCGATGACGGATAGATATACTCTGGGCCCTCTCGATGATATCACGTTAAGATATCTTGCAAGCAAGTGATGTGATCACTAGAATGTTATATCACGGGAACAAGAAAAGAGTGCATGTCGGTACGAGATCAAACTTGGTATGGAGATACCAATGATCGAATCTCGGACATGTAATATATCGCGAGACAAAGGGATTTAGTTACTAGCATTAAAGGTTCTCACGATCACAGAAGTCATCGTTGAATGTGATCTTTTGTATGCAATTTGCATAGGGTTTTCCCTTTCTTTTTTCTTTTTTCTCTTTTTTCCTCTTTTTTTGGATGCTTCACAGATTGCTCACTATGGTTATGCTGCAGGTTTCCACCATGATTAGGCATGGCTTAGACCAGCCGCCCAGGCGTTTCTCTAACACATATACGAACTCCATGAGCCTTACAAGCTCCCCTTTCATTTCACACCGTCGGGATCCATAAGCAAAAGAACATGATATCAACTAAATAAAGTGCAATGTTGAAAGCGTTCCCCATGGTAACATGGTTCTGCTAATTCACAACTTACAAAACGCAAACATATACGCAACATAGATGGGCACAATGGTTCAAGTTTATTAAGTGCAAGAAAGTAAAATGTGCCATCGAGTTCATGGGAGCTTTAATCACTAATTTTCATATAACAAGTTTAATTCGGAAGGTAGATAAAAACATGAATTTACTTGGAATAGCAATAATGATAATAGGTAGGTATGGTGGACACAAATGGCATAGGTTTTGGTTTAAGGATTGGATGCACGAGAAGCATTCCCTCTCAGTACAGGTTTTTGGCTAGCAAGGCTGGGTAGCAAGCATATGAGTTGAAGGAAACAAACAAACATACAAGTGATAAAAACAAGCATGAAATCTTCCTTGGAATCACAAAAGATCTTAACTAGAGAATACTAAGCTTATGAGCCAATCAAGAAAGAAAGATGATGAAATTATATTTCTTAAAAATACTTTTCTCTTTTTCATTCAATGCTCAAATAGTGTTGCTACTGACCAGCCATGTTTGCCAAAACCAACTAAATTTACTTAATGATCCCAAAGTGATACCAATACTAACAACAAGATCAATCATATAACAAAAATTGCAAACTAAAATAAGATGTGTAAAAAGTAAATGATAGAACTTCTCATTAATATTCCATAACGGCAACTCACACCAAGGGATACATAGATAACTAACTAGAGGGAAGATACTTCCACAATGCAAACCATCCTATATGATAACTTCTCTATTCATGATATGACTCTACTGAAAAGGTAAAAAGATAAAAGATAGTGATGTGATACCGCGGCATGATACATTGCAAATGTATCTATAATTTTTGATGTTCCATGCTTGGTTTTTATCTACTTTCTTATGTTGTGTTCCAACTTTGGAGTACTTTTCATACACTTTATTGGACTAACCTATTAACAAAGAGCCACAGAGCCAGCTGCCTGTTTTCTGCTGTTTTTGGTTCCAGGAAGTCAGAAAATCAATATTCTCGGAATTGGACCGGACAAAAGCCAAAGTCATTATTTTCCTGGAAGATTCACGGAGCTAGAAGGAGAGACGAAGGGGGGACCCTAGGGTGGCCACACCACCCCTGGGCGTGGGTCCCAGTGGCCGCGCCAGGGCATGGTGTGGGCCCCCTGGCTGGCCACCGACCTTGCCTCCTTCGCCTATAAAGTCCTCCCGATGCAAAAACCCTAGGTCGTCAATCAGAAATCCACGAAAAGTTCCGCAGCGCCACCGCCACCGAAGGGGAGGTTTGGGGGACAGAAAGTCTCTGTTCCGGCACCCTGCCTGGAAGGGGAAGTGCCCCCGGAGCCATCTCCATCGCCATTGCTGATTCCCATGATGATGAGGGAGTAGTTCTTCCTCGAGGCTAAGGGCTCTACCGGAAGCTATGTGTTCATCTCTCTCTATGCATGATCTTATTGAGATCATGAGCTTGTAATCTATAGATCTACCTTGCTACTCAAGTGCTTTAATAGATCTCTTCTCTCCCCATGTGTGTGAAGTTGACAGTGTGCACACCATGGTGGCACTTAGGCTAGAGATTACAAATACTTGTTATGAGTTATATTTGGAGTTGGATGTTTCTATGAAATTGTGGTGTTTGTTGGAACCATCTAGAGCTCAAGGTGATAGTGTGGGGTTATCTAGATGGGGAAAGCGAACTTTGAGGTGTGTTGTTATAGCCGTACCATGGATTGGAGTGTCCAACCGAAGAGTAGTTGCTAGCTCGTGGTTGATGTAGAGCTCGTTGGGAACCCCAAGAGGAAGGTATGATGAGCACAACAGCGAGTTTTCCCACAGTTATGAGACCAAGGTTTAATCGAACCAGTAGGAGCAAGGAAACACCCCAAAGGTGTTACTAGCTGAGCTTTGGCAGGGCGCACTACCGGTGCTAGTAGCAATGTGGAGACCTGCACAACACAACCACAAAACTTTGTCCCCAACTTGCGATGAGGTTGTCAATCTCACCGTGTTTTGCGGAAAACACAGGATTAAACGTATCGAATGGAAAGAAGTAAAAGTTTGCAGAAAGTAAACACAAAGCAGTAAACAATTTATAGATTGTGTGTAAAGAAAAAGGACCGGGATCCATAGTTCACTAGAGGTGGCTCTCCTTAGATAGATAACATGCTGGGTGAACAAATTACAGTAGGGAAATTGACAAACACCGAGAAAGCAATACATGCATATACTAATCATCTTAACTCCTTTGAGACTTGATTGGGCATTACAACATAATACATAGACTGCCATCCAACTGCATCTTTGACTAATAATCCACCTTCAGGTTATCATCCGAACCCCCTCCAGTATTAAGTTGCAAGCAACAGATTATTGCTTTACGAACTGCGTGTAAAGTAAACAATACGATTGTTCTATGAACAAAGGATCGTTGTTTTCTCCCTAGTACCAACAGCACATCTAGTACCTTAGAGATTTCTGTCACTTCCCCAGATTACCAGAGGTATGAACCCACTATCGAGCATAAATACTAACTCTTGGAGTTGCTAGCATCTACTTGGCCAAGATAGCTACTAACAACGGAAAGCATGCAAGATCTCAAATAACAAAGATATGATAGAATCAATAATCAATCTGAAATAGCATCTCAATATCCGTCGGATTCTCGCAAACACAACATGTATGGATTACAAATAGATGATCTTGATCATGAACGGAGCTCACAAGATGTAAACATGAAAGCACAAAGGAGGAGAAACCAGCCAACTAGCTACTACATGGATCCGTAGTCCAAGGATGAACTACTCACGCATCACACCGGAGGCTTGCATGGTGATGAAGAAAGCCTCCAGGGTGAATTCCCCTCTCCGACAGGGTGCCGGGAAGAGCTTCAGATCCCTCCCGGTCTAGGGATGGAGATGACGGCGGCTATAGACTCTTTCGTGGATTTTTGATCGGGGACTTAGGGTTTTCGTCCCGAGGGCAATATATAGGCGGAAGGAGAGGCCGGGAGGGTGCCGGGAGCGGCCACACCACCCCCTAGCACGGGCCAGGCCTGGCCGCGCGGCCAGGTGGTGTGGTGGCTCCCTGGCCCTTCTCCGTCTCGTATTCTGGCACTTGATCCCTTCCGGAAAAATAGGCACTTTGGCTTTTGTCCCGTCCAATTCTGAGAATATTCATTTTTTGACTTTCCTGGAACCAAAAACAGCAGAAAACAGGCAACTGACATTGTGGCTCTTGTTAATAGGTTAGTCCAAGATAAGATTGAAAAGTACTCCAAAGTTGGAACAAAACACAAGAAAGTGGATAAAACCAAGCATGGAACATGAAAAATGATAGATACATTTGCAATGTATCAACATCCCCAAGCTTAACTCCTGCTCGTCCTCGAGTAGGTAAGTGATAAAAAGAAATATTTTTTTAGGTGACATGCACCATCAAAGACTTGATCAAATTATTTGTAAAACACTCAAAGCTGGGATCATAGTACTTCAATCATAACATGAAAGACAAAGTTCTACCAATAAGCAAAGAAACTATGATGCAACATAAAAATGCACAAACAAAAGATTCATGAATAACAATGCTTTGCAAGACGTTTGTTTGTTTCACATAAAGAAAACATAGCATAAAAGTATTCATCTTGTCCCTCAATAGAGTAGCAAATATAAATGCATAGGACACCTTCAAAGTTCATAAGAATGACTAGATACAATAGTTTCAAACAAGCAATAACAAGTTATGCATCAAAGAACTAAGAATAGCCACTATGCTCTCAAAGTAGGTGCATAAAGGTAGAAGGTGGAGACTCAATATAATGGTGGAAGAAAGGCCTTTTGTAAAAGGAAGTAGGGATTCAAGTCTCATAAAGAGCTTCCAAAAATTATGGTACTTATAGCTTTCAGCTCTCATTGCCCCTATCATAAGCATCTTGAAGGTGATTAAGGTTAAAGTGAACAAACTAAGGTGTACATGCTTGACGAAGTATAAGTCAGGAATCTCATGTCCCTTGTATACGAGGGCCGCTCCTCATGCTACTCAAATTTAGTCACCGGTAAGTTCTTGTCATCGTAAGTATATGTGTATCATAGAGAACCGCCAACGGGGTACCCCTTGCCCGATGATACGGAAGAATCCCCATATCAAAATGACAAGGCAAGCAGACACGACCATCTCATCATTCTTCTTATTTACCATGGGAATATGGTGCTTTTTTCTCTCTTTCCTCTTTTCATAGTATCTCTTTTTTTCTTTTCTCTTTTTTTCTCAATATAGGACTCTTTTTTTTATAAGAAGAATGCTTCATAGACAGCTCATTATGGTTACGCTGCAGGTTTCCACCATGTCAGCATGGATTAGACCAGCGGCCCAGGCGTTTCTCTAACACATATACATAAATCCATGGACTTACAAGCTCCCCTTTCATTTCACACTGACGACATCCATATACAAAAGAGCATGATATCAACTAGGTACAAGTACCAAGTGCAATGTTGAAAGCGTTCCCCATGAAAGCATGGTTCTGCTAATTCCCAACAAATAAGTGCAAGCATATACAACATAGAAGACACAATGGTTCAAGTTTATTAAGGGCAAGTAAAGTAAAGTGTGCCATCAAGTTCGTGAGAGCTTTAATCACTAGTTTTCTCATAACAAGTGGAAGATAAACAAAAGCATGAATATACTTGGAATAGCATAAGCTAGTACGTATGTATGGTGTACTCTTTGGAAAAACTTGGTTTAGGGAGTTGGATGCATGAGTGGAACTCATACTTTGTTGTGGAGGCTAGCAAAAGACTAGGGGCGACAAACTAAGAGAGCAATAATGGCCATAATCATGAAGAGTAACAAAACATCATTGATCAAAGCATAAAGTGATACTACAAGTTGAAAACTAAAGGATAATAAAGGCTATGGTGACTTTGGATAGTCATAACATGGTGTGAGCATGTGCCAAGTCAACCCAAATAAAGCATCAAAGGAGAATACCACTATACTATGTTTTAATATGCTAAAACAACGCATGATTCATCCAAGGCACATTAAGCAATCTCAATTGTTTATAACAAGTCATGCTATAGCAAAGAATACTAAGCATAAAGCCAAAACAATATCAAGCATGGCATGACAGAGCATAGGCCACAGTTAAAAACGAGCTCTTTTTACCACATAAGTAAGAACTTTCCTACTCTTTTCCAAACCAAACCAAACTATTTGCAAACCAAAGTGTGGAAGAGGAGGTCCAAACAATTTATTCAGAAAGCTAAGAAAACCAAGGAAACTAAAAACCAAAACAATAACGAAAAAGAAGATGCTCCAAGAAAAATACAACTGTGCATGAAACAATAAAAATGAAGCGTTTGGAAGAAACCTGGGATTTTTATTGATGAAGAAGGGGATGCCTTGCGCATCCCCAAGCTTTGACGCTTGTACTTCTTGGATATTTCTTGGGGTGACACACGTGGCATCCCCAAGCTTGAGCTTTAGCCATCCTTCATCTCATTACTCATTCCTTCTGCACACCTGAAATTTTTCCTTCATACAAAACTTCACACAATCTTTATTAGCAACATTAATGCACTTAAGATAAATAAGTCTCAAGGTTCAGTTCTAACACCAAATAAAATTCCATTAGAACACTAGCTACTGTAGCACTTCCCTCAAAAATCTCAATTCCCCAAAGGAACTCAAGAAGGAACTAACAAGAAGCAAATGCAGAAAATGGCAGAAATCTGTCAAAACAGATCAGCAGGTAAAGACGATTTTTTTCTAAAACCTTATGTTGCTCAAATCAAAACGTTTTGAGCTAACCAAAGTTATATAACTACCTGGGGCAGAAGCACAAAAAATTACAGCTCAATCCGACCTACAGAGCTCTCTCAGGAATTTTTACGGTGAAGCATAGAAATCTGTTTCGGGACAACAACTTTCCCAATCATTACTTCACTCTCATTAGAGGTTACTCTTGGCACAAAAAGAAAATAAAAAGGATAAGGAGAGGTTCTTACAGAGGTAATAACTTCCAAGACTCAACTAAAACTCTTGGGTTATCTCCCAACAAGTACTTTTCTTTAACGCCTTTAAGTTAGGCATAAGAAGCAAAGAAAGAAGTGTTCTCAAATGAAGAAGCATTAAAACCAACTTTCTTGCCCTTACCTCTCTTATTTTTATTCTTAACCTTTGGAAAAATATGATTGTTTGGTGGAGAAGAAAGGTGCATGGTACCCTTTCCCACATCTATTATTGCTCCAAGAAGTTCCAATAGGGACCTTCCAAGTGTAATTTGTCCTTTTCCTACACATTCAATAACAAGATAATCAAGAGAAATCGTTTTCCCAAGGATCTTTGTAAACACTCCTTCAGCTATTCCAAGAGGTAATATGGTAGTATTATTAGTAAGAAATATTTCTTTTCCTCCCTCAATGAGCCCCCAAGCATTCAGAGATTTATAAATATCTTTGGGCATAAGGCAAGATTCAGACATGATATCACAGCGAGCTTGAAAAGTTTCAGCGTTTATCTCAATCTTTACTATAGGGAACCACTTTGATGGTTCAGAGCTTATTGGAACATAATCATGATGCTCCCTAAATGTATTATAGCACCCTTCTAATCTAGTAGTGCTAGCCTCAAGAGTATCTAACCTAGCAAATATTTTCACGAAAGAAGTATCAGTTTGGCTAGGCATGTCGTAAGTGAGGATCAATTTCTTTATAGAATTAAAATAGCATAATCCTCATTACATTGGAGGAAATCTCCTCCCACAATAGCATCTAGAGCATATCTATAGCAAAGAGCAATCCCAAGGTAAAAACTACTAAGGAACAAGCTTTGAGTCATTTTAGGCTCAGTTTTTTCATGTAGATCAGAGATTCTATACCAAGATTCTTTAAAACTTTCCTAAATTCCTTGTTTGAAAGTGAAAATCATTTCCTCGGGTGACATAGTGATTGGAGCAAGTCTAGACATAAAGAGACAGGAACTAATTTTTTTGTATTTTTGAAATAAGAAAGCAAACAAGTAAAAACTAACTTTTTTGTGTTTTTGAAGACCCAAAACAAGCAAACAAAGCAAAACAAAAACAACAAAGTAAAGAGATTGGTTATGAGGGACTCCCCTTGTGAAGATGTCCTTGACTCCCTAGCAACGGCGCCATAAAAATCTTTGCCAGCTCGTGGTTGATGTAGAGCTCGTTGGGAACCCCAAGAGGAAGGTATGATGAGCAAAGCAGCGAGTTTTCCCTCAGTTATGGGACGAAGGTTTAATCGAACCAGTAGGAGCAAGGAAACACCCCAAAGGTGTTACTAGCTGAGCTTTGGCAGGGCGCACTATCGGTGCTAGTAGCAATGTGGAGACCTGCACAACACAACTACAGAACTTTGTCCCCAACTTGCGATGAGGTTGTCAATCTCACTGTGTTTGGCAGAAAACAAAGGATTAAATGTATCAAATGGAAAGAAGTAAAAGTTTGCAGAAAGTAAACACAAAGCAGTAGACAGTTTATAGATTATATGTAAAGAAAAAGGACCGGGATCCATAGTTCACTAGAGGTGGCTCTCCTTAGATAGATAAAATGTTGGGTGAAAAAATTACAGCGGGGCAATTGACAAACACCGAGAAAGCAATACATGCATATACTAATCATCTTGACTCCTTTGAGACTTGATTGGGCATTACAACATAATACATAGACCGCCATCCAACTGCATCTATGACTAATAATCCACCTTCAGGTTATCATCCGAACCCCCTCCAGTATTAAGTTGCAAGCAACAGATTATTGCTTTACGAACTGTGTGTAAAGTAAACAATACGATTGTTCTATGAACAAAGGATCGTTGTTTTCTCCCTAGTACCAACAGCACATCTAGTACCTTAGAGATTTTTGTCACTTCCCCAGATTACCAGAGGCATGCACCCACTATCGAGCATAAACACTAACTTTTGGAGTTGCTAGAATCTACTTGGCCAAGATAGCTACTAACGACGGAAAGCATGCAAGATCTCAAATAACAAAGACATGATAGAATCAATAATCAATCTGAAATAGCATCTCAAATATCCATCGGATCCCCGCAAACACAACATGTATGGATTACAAATAGATGATCTTGATCATGAACGGACCTCACAAGATCTAAACATGAAAGCACAAAGGAGGAGAAACCAGCCATCTCGCTACTACATGGATCCGTAGTCCAAGGATGAACTACTCACGCATCACACCAGAGGCTTGCATGGTGATGAAGAAAGCCAGGGTGCCGGGAAGAGCTTCAGATCCCTCCCGATCTAGGGATGGAGATGACGGCGGCTACAGACTCTTTCGTGGATTTTTGATCGGGCACTTAGGGTTTTCATCCCGAGGGCAATATATAGGCGGAAGGAGAGGCCGAGGGGGTGCCGGGAGCGGCCACACCACCCCCTGGCACGGGCCAGGCCTGGCTGCGCGGCCAGGTGGTGTGGTGGATCCCTAGCCCTTCTCCGTCTCGTATTCTGGCACTTGATCCCTTCCGGAAAAATAGGCACTTTGGCTTTCGTCCCGTCCAATTCCGAGAATATTCATTTTCTGACTTTCCTGGAACCAAAAACAGCAGAAAACAGGCAGCTAGCACCGTGGCTCTTGTTAATAGGTTAGTCCAAGAAATCATATGAAAATTACTCCAAAGTTGGAACAAAACACAAGAAAGTGGATAAAACCAAGCATGGAACATTAAAAATTATAAATAAATTTGCAATGTATCAGTAGTTTAGAGTAGTATCATGAAGATAATATATTTATATGAGAGTGTTCACTGGTGAAAGTATGATCCCTAGGCCTTGTTTCTAAGCATTGAAACACCGTATACAACTAGATCTGTTACATGTTGCTTGCTTCCATCTTTATTTCAGTCTGCCTTTAGTCTCTTCCATGCCAGCAAGCTATTTTTTGGCGCTGTTACTACTTATAATTATCTATACCACTTGTATTTCACTATCTCTTTGCTGAACTAGTGCACCTATACACCTGACAAGTGTATTGGGTGTGTTGGGACACAAGAGACTTCTTGTATCTTGATTGCAGGATTGCTTGAGAGGGAATACCTTTGTCCACTTCCTCCCTGAGTTCGATAAACCTTGGGTAAGCCACTTAAGGGAAAACTTGCTGCTGTTCTACAAACCTCTGCACTTGGAGGCCCAATAACTGTCTACAAGAATAGAAGTGTGTAGACATCAAGCTGTTTTCTGGCGTCGTTGCCGGGGAGGTAAGGTAAAAGGTACTCAAATCCTCCGGTGTGAGTGCTCGAAGTTATTTCCTTTAGATTCTGCAATTTTGTCTTTTTGTTTCTTGTTTTCACTAGTTAGGCTTAATGGAAAACAACAACAAAATTAGAGAGCTTTATAGTATTTATCTTGAGTTAGGACATGAAGTGTTTGAAGAGAAAATTAAAAAACCTATGGAACTTTATTTGCATGCTAATAGCAATGTTGTTAGTATGAATTCTTTGGACACCATTATTGCTAATGCTATGGAAAAGTCTAAGCTTGGGGAAGCTAGTTTTTATGAAAATGATCTTTTTAGTCCCCCAAGCGTTGAGGAGAAAATTTACTTTGATGATACTATGCCTCCGATATATGATGATTACAATGATGAGCATGATATTTTCAGTCCACCTACTATTGAGGAGAAAACTGATTATGATTACAATATGCCTCCTATATTTGATGATTATGGTGATGAGAATAGTAATGATAGCTATTTTGTTGAATTTGCTCCCACTACAATTAATAAGAATGACTATGCTTATGTGGAGAGTAATAATTATTTTATGCATGTGGATCATGATAAGAATGTTTTATGTGATAGTTATATTGTTAATTTTATTTATGATGCTACTGAAATTTATTATGAGAGAGGGAAACATGGTTTTATGTATCTCAAGAATATTAAGTTTCCCCTCTTTATGTTGAAAATCTTGAAGGTGCACTTGTTTTGCTTTCCTATGCTTTTTGCTTTGTGCTTCCATGACATGTTTCTTTACAAGATTCCTATGCATAGTAAGTGGGTTAGACTTAAATGTGTTTTGAATTTGCTTCTTGATGCTCTCTTTTACTTCAATTCATATTCCTTATGTGAGCATCTTCTCAAACTATTATGCCTAACTTAAAGGCGTTAAAGAAAAGTACTTATTGGGAGATAACCCAAAAGTTTTAGATGAGTCTTGGAAGTTATTACCTCTGTAATAACTGCTCCTTATCCTTTTTATTTTCTTTTTGTGCCAAGAGTAACCTCTAATGCGAGAGAAGTAATGATTGGGAAAGTTGCTGTCCCAAAACAGATTTCTGTGCTTCACCGTAAAAATTCGTTTAAAATCTCTGTACGTCGTTTTGAGGCGTGAATTTTTGTGCTTCTGCCACAGGTTGTTATCTAACTTTCGTTAGTTCAACACTTTTCGATTTGAGCAACAGAAGGTCTTCAAAAAAGTCCGTCTTTACCTACTGGTCTGTTTTGACAGATTTCTGCCATTATTTGCATTTGCTTCTTGTTGGTTCCTTTTTTGTTCTTTTGGGGAATTGAACTTTTTGAGGGAAGTGCTATAGTAGCTTGTGTTTTAATGGAAGTTTTATTGGTTTTGAAACTGAACCCAAAGACTTATTACCTTGAGTGCACTAATGTTGCTAATAAAGATTGTGTGAAGTTTTGTATGAAGGAAAAATTTCAAGTGGATGGAAGGAATGAGTAATGAGATGAAGAATGGACTAAAGCTCAAGCTTGGGGATGCCACGCGTGTCACCCTAAGAAATATCCAAGAAGTACAAGCGTCAAAGCTTGGGGATGCCCAAGGCATCCCCTTCTTCATCAATAAAAATCCCAGGTTTCTTCCAAATACTTTATTTTTATTGTTTCATGCATAGTTGTGTTGTTCTTGGAGCGTCTTCTTTTTTGTTTTCAGTTTTTCGTTTTCTTGGTTTTCTTAGTTTGCTTGAATAAATTGGTTGGACCCCCTCTTTCATACATTGGTTTCCAAATAGTTTGGTTTGGATTGGAAAAGAGTAGGAAAGTTCATGCTTAAGTGGTAAAGAGAGCTTGTTTTTTACTATGGCCTATGCTTTGCCATGCCATGCTTGATATTGTTTTGGCTTTATTCTTAGTATTCTTTGCTTTAGCATGACATGTTATAAACAATTGAGATTTCTTAGTGTGCCTTGGAAGGATTATGCGTTGTTTTAGCATATTAAAGCATAGTATTATGGTATTCTCCTTTGATGCTTCATTTGGGTTGACTTGGCGCATGCTCACACCATGTTATGACTATCCAAAGTCACCATATCCTTGATGATCCTTTAGTTTTCAACTTGTAGTATCACTTTATGCTTTGATCAATGATGTTTTGTCACTCTACATGATTATGGACATTATTGCTCTCTTAGTTGGTCGCTCCTAGTCTTTTGCTAGCCTCCATAACCAAGTATGAGCCCTACTCATGCATGCAACTCCATAAAACCAAGTTATTCCAAAGCGTCCACCATACCTACCTACTAGCTTATGCTATTCCAAGTATATTCATGCTTTTATCTACCTTCCGAATTAAATTTGTTATGAGAAAACTAGTGATTAAAGCTCTCACGAACTTGATGGCACACTTTACTTTTCTTGCCCTTAATAAACTTCAACCATTGTGTCGTCTATGTTGTATATGCTTGCACTTATTTGTTGGGGATTAGCAGAACCATGCTGTCATGGGGAACACTTTCAACATTTCACTTGTACTTTGTACCTAGTTGATATCATGCTCTTTTGTCTACGGATGTCGTCGGTGTGAAATGAAAGGGGAGCTTGTAAGTCCATGGAGTTATGTATATGTGTTAGAGAAATGCCTAGGCCGCTGGTCTAATCCATGCTGACATGGTGGAAACCTGTAGCGTAACCATAATGAGATGTCTATGAAGCATTCTTATAAAAAAAGAGTCAGATATTGAGAAAAAAGAGAAAGAAAAAAAAGAGATATGAGAAAAGAGGAAAGAGAGAAAAAAGCACCATTTTCCCATGGTAAATAAGAAGATTGCTGAGATGCTCGTTGTTTGCTTGCCTTGTCATTTTGATATGGGGATTCTTTCGTATCATCAGGCAAGGGGTACCCTGTTGGTGGTTCTCTATGATACACATGTACTTACGATGACAAAAACTTACCGGTGACTAAACTTGAGTAGCATGAGGAGCGGCCCTCGTATTCAAGGGACATGAGATTTCCAACTTATACTTCGTCAAGCATATACTTCATAGTTTGTTCACTTTAACCTTAATCACTTCAAGATGCTTATGATAGGGGCAATGAGAGCTGAAAGCTAATAAGTACCATAATTTTTGGAAGCTCTTTATGAGACTTGAATCCCTACTTCCTTCTATGATGGCCTTTCTTTTACTTTTATGTTGAGTCTCCACCTTCTACCTTTATGCACCTACTTTGAGAGCATAGTGGCCATTCTTAGTTCTATGTGCATTTTCGCAAGACTTGTTGATTCATGCATAACTTGATATTGCTTGTTTTAAACTATAGTCACTCTTATGAACTTTGAAGGTGTCCTATGCATTTATGTTTTGCTACTCTATGAGGGACAAGTTGAATGCCACTATGCTATGTTCTCTTTATGTGAAACAAACAAACGTCTTGCAAAGCATTGTTATTCGTGAATCTTTTGTTTGTGCCTTTTCATGTTACAACATAGTTGCTATGTCCTATTGTTAGAACTTTATCTTTCATGCTATGTTGAAGTACTATGATCCCAGCTTTGAATGTTTTACAAATACTTTGATCAAGTTTATGATGGTGCATGTCACCTCATCTTTCTTTTTATCACTTACCTACTCGAGGACGATCAGGAATTAAGCTTGGGGATGTTGATACATTGCAAATGTATCTATAATTTTTGATATTCCATGCTTGGTTTTTATCTACTTTTGTATGTTTTGTTCCAACTTTGGAGTACTTTTCATACACTTTCTTGGACTAACCTATTAACAAAGGGCCACAGTGCCAGCTGCCTGTTTTCTATTGTTTTTGGTTCCAGGAAGTCAAAAAATCAATATTCTCGGAATTGGACCGGACAAAAGCCAAAGTCATTATTTTCCCGGAAGATTCACGGAGCCAGAAGGAGAGACGAAGGGGGGCCACAGGGTGGCCACACCACCCTTGGGCACGTGTCCCCCTGGCCGCGCCAGGGCATGGTGTGGGCCCCCTGGCCGGCCACTGGCCTTGCCTCCTTCGCCTATAAAGTCCTCCCGATGCAAAAACCCTAGGTCGTCAATCAGAAATCCACGAAAAGTTCCACAGCGCCACCGCCACCGAAGGGGACATTCGGGGGATAGAAAGTCTCTGTTCCGGCACCCTGCCGGGACGGGGAAGTGCCCCTGGAGCCATCTCCATCACCATCTCCATCGCTGTTGCTGATTCCCATGATGATGAGGGAGTAGTTCTTCCTCGAGGCTAAGGGCTCTACCGGTAGCTATGTGTTTATCTCTCTCTCTATGCATGATCTTGTTGAGATCATGAGCTTGTAATCTATAGATCTACCTTGCTACTCAAGTGCTTCAATAGATCTCTGCTCTCCCCATGTGTGTGGAGTTGATAGTGTGCACACGATGGTGGCACTTAGGCTAGAGATTACAAATATTTGTTATGAGTTATATTTGGAGTTGGATGTTTCTATGAAATTGTGGTGTTTGTTGGAACCATCTAGAGCTCAAGGTGACAGTGTGGGGTTATCTAGATGGGGAAAGCGAACTTTGAGGTATGCTGTTATAGCCCTACCATGGATTAGAGTGTCCAACCGGAGATAGTTCAGAGTAGTATCATGAAGATAATATATTTATATGAGAGTGTTCACTAGTGAAAGTATGATCCCTATGCCTTGTTTCTAAGCATTGAAACACCATTTGCAACTAGATCTGTTACATGTTTGCTTGCTTCCATCTTTATTTCAGTTTTCCTTTAGTCTCTTCCACGCCAGCAAGCTATTTTCGGGCACCGTTACTACTTATAATTATCTATACCACTTTTATTTCACTATCTCTTCGCCGAACTAGTGCACCTATACACCTAACAAGTGTATTGGGTGTGTTGGGGACACAAGAGACTTCTTGTATCTTTATTGCAGGATTGCTTGAGAGGGAATACCTTTGACCACTTCCTCCCTGAGTTCGATAAACCTTGGGTAATCCACTTAAGGGAAAACTTGCTGCTGTTCTACAAACCTCTACACTTGGAGGCCCAACAACTGTCTACAATAATAGAAGTGCGTAGACATCACGACACTCCACCAAGCTTGGAACAAACCAAGGGGATGCCAAAACCTGATGATGAATTACTCCTTCGGTGGTGGTGGTGTTCTCTCGATGATCTTTTCAATCAATTCCCTCAAATCCTCAATCTCGAAGGTGAGAGTACGAATCAACTCCGAATTGTGCTCAGTGCAGTTCATGACCATGTCAGGCTGTGAATCCTAGCTCTTGCGATTCTTTCCCCACTCTTCCTCCTTGAAGTATTCTTTTCCTGCATGGTTAGAACGAGGCATATCCCAATTGGAGGGTAATTTTTCCTTGGGCATATTTTGCAATTGATGCTCATGAATAAGGGTATGGAAGGGATTCTTGGTGCATGGAGGGCGTGACCGTGAAGCCAAGCAATGACGTGGAACCTTCCCTTCAGTGGACATCCATGCAGTCCTTTTGAACTTGCCAGGATTTGCCACCACTCCAATACTTGCAATGGTGGTGCTGGTGTGCGATGCTGGTCTTCCTTTGCCTCCTCTTCAACTTCACTCTCGATCTCCACCTCCTGCTCAAGGTCTTGGAGATCATCTTCCGCGGGCTCCTTGCCCGTATCGTTGGCGGAGACCATTGTGCCTCTAAACTCTAAGAATGGTTCCTGACAGAAACATATCGAAACGAAAACACGACGAGAACATGATATACGAACCTCGGGGGATCCGAGGGATTATATATTATGAAGTTTAACAACAAAAGGAAGGTACTAGGAGAAAACGGGTCGAAGACGGGCTCCGAGGTGGCCACACCACCTGGTCACGCGGCCAGGGGGCCCACGCCACGGGGTGGTGTGAGCCACCCGGGCTCCGTTTCCGTCCCTCTTTCTACTCCTTGCTTTCCATGTTAGATAAAAACTGCAAAAATATAAATTGGCAGATTCTTCGCGGACCTTTTCTTACCAGAACTATTACCTATTCAAAAACGGACTCTGTAGGTTTCTGAATTTGGTATTTGATAAATTTTTCCGGAGTCACCATTTGAATAGCATCAATATCTTCATTGTAAGAATCTCCAGAAATATAGTGCTCGAGTCTCTGACCATTCACCACTTGTGTAGTGTTATCTTTTAAGGAAGAAACTTTTATTGCACCTGAACGATACACCTCTTCAATAACAAAAGGCCCTTCCCATTTTGAGAGTAGTTTTCCTGCAAAAAATCTGAGACGAGACCTATACAATAGAACCGTCTCACCAACATGGAACTCTCTCTTAAGAATTCTCATGTCATGCCATCTTTTAAATTTTTCTTTAAAGAGTCTAGCATTTTCATATGCTTCACTCCTCCACTGGTACGTCTAATGAACTTAAGTCAAATAATCTTTTCTCACCAGCAAGTTTGAAGTCTCTATTAAGTTCTTTCACTTCCCAATAAGCTTTGTGTTCTAATTCTAAAGGCAGGTGGCAAGCTTTCCCATAGTAAGGAGACATTCCCATAGGATTTTTATAAGCAATTCTATAAGCCCATAAAGCATCATTCAACTTTTAGCCCAATTTTTTCTAGATCTATTAACAGTCTTTTGCAAGATGGATTTAATTTCTCTATTTGATAGTTCTACTTGCCCATAGTTTGGGGATGATAAGATGAAGCAATTCTATGATTAACATCATATTTAGCAAGGGTCTTTCTAAAGCCACCATGAATGAAATGAGAACCTCCATCAGTCATAAGATACCTAGGCACTCCAAACCTAGGAAAGATAATATCCTTAAGCATTTTTAAAGAGGCCTCACCATTAGCACTTTTCGTAGGTATGGCCTCTACCCGCTTAGTAACATAGTCAAAATAGCAACAAGATTATGAGTATAACCTTTTGAAGGGGGAAAAGAAATCATCAAGTCAAATCCCCAACAATCAAATGGTGCAATAACAAGAGAATAATTCATAGGCATTTCATTGCGTCTAGAAATATTACCAACTCATTGACATTCATCACATGACAAGACAAATTTTCTTGCGTCTTTAAAAAGGATAGGCCAGTAAAAACCTGATTATAGAACCCTTTGTGTGGTTCTATCTCCCGCATCATGTCCTCCATAGGCACTACCATGACATTTCCGCAATATCTCCTTTTGTTCATATTCTGGAACACATCTTCGCATAATACCATCTACTCCCTCTTTATATAAATGTGGGTCATCCCAAAAATAATGCCTCAAATCGTAAAAGAACTTCCTTCTTTGTTGGGCTGTAAAAGTTGGAGGCAAATACTTGGAAACAATAAAGTTAGCATAATCAGCATACCAAGGACTTTCTCACGAGCTTACCGCTACTGCAGTCAACTATTCATTTGGGAAACTATCATTAACAGGCATAGTATCAAAAGTGATGTTTTTTAATCGAGATAAATTATCAGCAACAGGATTTTCAGCACCTTTCCTATCTACATTATGTAGGTCAAACTCTTGTAAAAGCAATACCCATCTAATAAGCCTAGGCTTAGCATCTTTCTTCGTCATAAGGTACTTAATAGCACCATGATCAATATGAATGGTAACTTTTGAATCAATAATAAAAGGTCTAAACTTATCACAAGCAAAGACAACAGCTAAGAACTCTTTTTCATTAGTAGCATAATTCTTTTGAGCAGCGTCAAGAGTCTTACAATCATAATGGATAACATTTAACTTTTTATCTATTCGTTTCCCAAGAATAGCACCTACAGCAAAATCACTAGCATCGCACATGATTTCAAAGGGTAAGTTCCAATCAGGTGGTTGGACAATAGGAGCAGTAGTTAAAGCTTTCTTTAGAGTTTCAAAAGCTTCCTTATAATCATCATCAAAAACAAAGGGTACATCTTCTTGGAGAAGATTAGTAAGGGGATTTGATATCTTGGAGAAATCTTTAATAAACCTTCTATAGAAACCAACATGACTAAGGATACTACGAATACCTTTAGCATCTCTAGGACAGGGCATTTTCTCAATTTCTTCAACTTTGGCTCTGTCAACTTCAATGCCTCTTTCGGAAATTTTATGTCCAAGGACAATTCCTTTATTGACCATGAAGTGCCATTTCTCCAAATTAAGAACAAGACTAGTTTCTTCACATCTCTGCAAAACTTTATCAAGATTGTGCAGATAATTATCAAAAGAGGTTTCATAGACGGAAAAATCATCCATGAATACTTCCACAATTTTCTCACAAAAACCATGAAAGATAGCAGACATGCATCTTTGAAAAGTAGCAGGAGCATTACACAAACCAAAAGGCATACACCTATAAGCATAGGTTCCATAAGGGCATGTAAAAGTAGTTTTTTCTTGATCTTGTTGTTTAACAGCAATTTTAGAGAACCCAGAGTATCCATCAAGAAAGCAAAAATGGGTCTTTTTAGATAACCCTTCTAACATTTGATCAATAAAAGGCAGTGGGTAATGATTTTTCTAAGTAACTTTCTAACCTTTCTGAAGTTAATGCAGATCCTATTACCTACTACTATTCTTTGGGGGATAAGCTCATTATTCTCATTAGGCACAATAGTAATTCCCCCTTTCTTAGGGACACAATGAACAAGACTAACCCATTCACTATCAGCAATAGGATAAATAATACCAGCATCAAGGAGTTTTAATACCTCGTTTCTTACCACTTCCTTCATCTTAGGATTTAAACGACATTGATGTTCTACCACTAGTTTTGCATCGGGTTCTATATTGATAGTGTGTTGACATATAGTAGGAGAAATCCCCTTTAAATCATCAAGGGTATATCCCATAGCTCCTCGGCGTTTCTTCCATACTTCCAATAATCTTTCCTCTTCCTTCCCTGAAAGTTTAGAACTAATAATAACAGATATATTTTCTTATCATCAATGAAAGCATATTTAAGATCATCAGGTAAAGGTTTCAGATCAAAAACCGGATCCTTTTTAGGTGGCAATGTGGTACCCAAATCTTCCACAGGCAAGTTATGCTTAAGCATCTTATGTTGACGACGGAGAATCTCGTCAATCTCATTTCTTTCTTCCATGAAGATCTCACTTTCGTTGCTGCAAAGCATTGTTAGGAGCAAGAGAAATAGAAGCAAGTTGTTCAAATCTAAAATCCTCATTAGGAGTTTCATTTTCATAAGGAACTTTAGCAAATTTCGAAAAATTAAACTCATAAGATTCCCCATCAAATTTAGTTAAAATTTTCTCCCTTTTACAGTCTATAATGGATCCACACGTGTTCAAGAAAGGTCTACCAAAAATGATAGGATAGGTTTTACTAGCAGCTGAACCAAGTACTAGAAAATCAGCAGGATATTTAATCTTACCACAAAGAACTTCCGCATCTCTTACAATACCAAATAGAGAGATGGTCTCTCTATTTGCAAGGTGAATAACCACATCAATTTCTTCTAGTTCTATGGACTAATTTCATGCATAATTTCTTTGTAAAGCTCGTAAGGAATAACACTTGAACTTGCACCAATATCACATAAACCATAATAGCAATGATCACCAATTCTAACAGAAAGCACATGGACACTAGCTTTTCTAGTTCTATTAGGATGTGAGACAATATTAGAAGCATCCTCATAGAAGATAATGTGTCCATCTTCTACACTTTTAGTGACAATGTCTTTCACAATTGCTACTGCAGGTTCAATGTTTATTTGTTCATCAGGCTTTACATCTCTCTTTGTACTTTTATTAATTACACTAGTTATCATAGAATGCTCCTTTACCTTATCCGGGAAAGGTATTTTCGCGATATAAGGTTCACGTAAGATATGATCAAGAGTACAAACTTCAGTACTTCTAGCAAGAATACAATCAACAATATCTTTATATGGTGCATGATACTTGTTCCATTCTTTTTTTGGAATTTCAATATATGAGACAAAAGCCTTAAAACAATTTGCAATAACTTGAGACTCTAGACCATAAGCATTACTAATATTATGAAAGTCATCAGTTCCCATAAAAGATTTAATGCATTCATAATCATAATTTATACATGACTTTCTTCCTTTATCATTCTCCCATGCTTCAGCATTGTCTTGAATACGGTCTAGAAGATCCCATTTAGCTTCTTCTTCCATGCGTGTAAATGATCCAGCACAAGAAGCATCCGATAGATCCTTATCATGAAGAGAAAGTCTTGCATAAAAGTTATTGATAAAAATATTGTTAGGGAGCTCATGAATAGGACATTTGAGCATTAATAACTTCAATCTCCCCCAAGCTTGAGCTGTACTCTCTCCATCACAAGGCCAAAAGTTGTATATTTGATTCCTATCTTTGTGAATCTCACTAGGAGGATAAAATTTGGAATAAAAGAGAGGTACTACTTCCTCCCATTCAAGAGATTGGCCATTCTTCAATAGCTTATACCATTCCTCAGCTCTTCCTTTCAATGATAATGAGAATAGCTTCTTCTTGACTTGATCTGTTGTAATACCTGCACACTTGAATAACCCGCAAAATTCGTGTATAAAGAGCAAATGATCACCGGGATGGACAGTTCCATCTCCAAAATAGTAGTTATCTATAACACGATCAACAATTATTGTAGGTATCTTAAAAGTATCATTTTCAGCAGGTGGTGGTTCATCAACTACCTTAGCAGTGGTAGTAGCATTACGAAATAAGAAACTAAGTGAATTATCCATACTGAAATAAAGTAACTAACAGAAATAAACAATACTTACAGTAGAAGTTTCCTTTACCAGTTCCACTCTTCAATAGTGCTTCACTCCCCGGCAACGGCGCCCAAAAATGCTCTTGATGACCCACAAGTGTAGGGGGTGTATCGCAGTATTTTCGATAAGTAAGCGTGTCGAACCGAACGAGGAGTAGAAGGTGTTGACGAGTGGCTTGGAAGAGGAATTCTCTGTAAATACTTAGCAAATGGATTTTTAGAGGTTTTTGATAATGCAGATAAATAAAGTATGAGTAAATAAAATACAATAATAATAAATGCAACAAGTGGCCCAATCCTTTCTTTAGCAAAGGACAAGCCGGTTGTATTACTTAAGATGACCAAACGTTCTCGAGGACACATGTGAATATCGTCAAGTGCTTTCGCTTCATATAGTTGATTAATCTTCTTTAGTTAGATAAGTGTTGTGTGGGTGAACCTGTGCTAATGTACTAACCTTCCTAGGACTAATACATACTTGTGATTATACCGCATGCAAGCATCCGCAACTATAAGAAAGTAATTAAGATAAAAACCTAACCACAACCTTAAACTTTGAGATCCTACACTCCCTTGTGCAAAGGTTTCCTAACGGGGGTTTAGGTTTCTGTCACTCCGGCAACCCCTACGATTAGTAGACAAATACACAATGCATTCCCCTAGGCCCATAAAGGTGAAGTATCATGTAGTCGATGTTCACATGACACCACTAGAAGAATAACACCACAAATTAATTATCAAACCATTGAATCTTTCTCAACACAATTCCACTACTAACAACATGATTTCTCCCATGTCCTCAAGAACTAAACGAACTACTCACAAGACATCATATGGATCAAGATCAGAGATGAAATAATGATATGTAACAATCTGAACATGAACGATAATTCAATGGTTCCACTCAATGGCATAAACTACAACAAGTAATCAACACTGGGAAAGTTTCCCCGAAGAACTATGCAAGATTCAACCCAATTGTTACAGCGGTACGGAGTGGTGATGATGGTGATGGTGGAGATGATGATGATTATGATCCGGGTGAAGTCCTGCTTGATGACGGTGTTGATGGCGATGATCTCCCCTCTCCAGGAAGGAATTTCCCCGGCAGATTTCTGCTTGCCGGAGAGCTGTTTCTCTCTTTGCAGTTTTCTGCCCCGCTGAGGTGGCGGAATCTTTCTGTGGTCCCTCGCCGAGTCTTACGGTTTCGGGAGGATTATATACGCCAAAGAGCAGAGCCAGAGGTGGGCTAGGGTGGCCACACCACCTGGTGGCGCGGCCAGGGGCTGCTGTGGGCCCCTGTGGCCCATCTCTGCTCCCCTTCTGGCTTCCTTCGTCTTCTGGAAAAATAGGATTTTCTGTATATTTTTTGGGATTTTCTTATCTTCGCGAATTTTGCCTCTAAATAGTGCCTTTTCCATCAGAATCCTGGCTTCAGTGGTCCATCCTCCAAAAGTCATCACCCATGCAAAAATAGATAAAATAACATAAGTATCATCTCTTAATATGAAATATATCAATGAATAACAGTAAATTATGATATAGAATACTGATACAAAATGGACGTATCAGTGGGCCTTTTTTCTAACCCGTGGACAGTGATTATATGGTTTGTAAAAAATTTACATGTTTATAATTCTTTCAAATATTTGTTTCTATGTTTTTGCTTTAGTTGTGCAGCTATATTCACTTCACAACAAATGTTTCCACATTGAATAATGTTGTTTGTCATTTTTGTTGTGAAAGGTGTTTCCCACACCATTCCTATTAGAAGAAACTAATACGACAAAGTTGATTTTTTCTGAAAAAGAAACTTAGCCCCGACCTCTGCATCAATTGATGCATGCAACCCTTTTATTAACTTATTATAGTTATATATCACATAGAGTCGATGTATCAACCATCTAAAGAAAATAGACAATATGAAAAGACACTACGTTAACATCCTATCCTATAATCAAAACGCTAGACTCACTGGCTGTATAAATACCGAGAAACCCTCTCTAGCCGGTTGCACCAAGTATCCTAATCCTCGTGTTTGTCTATTGGCTATAGGAAGGACCATATATGGATCCAATGTGTTTCCACGGGTATAGGAAATATCTTGTATTGTTAAAGTTATAGTCATGACGCACATTCCATATGGCTCAAAGTAAAGCATAGACACCCACTCGGATTTGTACTTTATCATTCTTATTAAAAACCCATAACCAAGATTAGTAATATTAATCAGGAGAAATATATTAAAATCTACATGGACAATGTGCCAGACCACTTTAGTTAAATGACAAGACATGAATAAATTTTATAGTGTTTCCTCATGATCACAAAAACGACATTTTTTATTTCTTCGCCAACTTCTTTTAGCCAGATTATCTTTTGTAAGAATCACTTTTCATCGTAAGAACCACATAAAATATTTATTTTTAGAGAAACTTTCATCTTTCAAATATATTTACGGAGGAATCTTGTGTGGTCATTCGGATAATCTAGGTATAGTGATTTGATCGTGAAGACCCCTGCAATTGTAAGTCTCCAAACAAAAACATTAGGCTGTTCGGGGAGATTGATATCCGTTAACCGTCTCACTAATTGAAGCCAATTTACTCCTTTGTTAAAGGTTAGATCTCTCCGGAAGGTTATGTTTAGGATTTTATGACATCCATTAGCTTATACAGAGATGGATATTGATGTGACAAGGGAGAATCAACAGGCCAAGTGATAGTTTGGGAGATAAATAACTTGTATGGATTTAGACAATATTACAACGTTTATATAGAAGAGAGGGAGGCCCTAAACCGACTTAGGCTAGAGTCCTACTCCAATAAAAAACAAACTCTAATACCCCCTGCAGTGTCAACGTCAGGTTCCACAATGTTGAGACTGGAGCGAATGTCTATGAAGGACGAAGGATGTAGTCCTTTGGTAAAAGTATCTGCAAACTGTGCACTCGTTGGAACATGTAGAACACGAAATTCTCCAAGAGCAACTTTTTCCCGAACAAAATGAATATCGATCTCGATGTGCTTGGTACGACGATGTTGCATGGGGTTGGAGGCTATATAGACAGCTGATATGTTGTCACGGTAGACAATAGTGGCGTGCTGGACGGGACGCTGAAGTTCCACAAGTAGTTGGAGAATCCAAACTGCTTCAGCAATAGCATGCGCAACCGCCCTGTATTCCGCTTCAGCCGAAGACCGGGAGACCATAACCTGCCTTTTCGATGACCAAGAAACAAGATTATCACCCAAATAAACACAAAAGCCGAATGTGGATCGTCGAGTATCTGGACAACCTACCCAGTCTGCATCAGAATAAACTGTCAAGCTTGTTGGGGAGGATGAATTAAGAAGTAGACCATGATCAAGAGTGCCTTTTAAGTATCGAAGAATCTTTTTTACTTGAGCTAGATGGGGTAAACGAGGATCATGCATATAGAGACATGCTTGCGGAAAAGAATAAGAAATGTCAGGTCTGGTGAGAGTGGCGTATTGCAAAGCACCAACAAGACTATGATATAGAGTTAGATCGGGGACAGAATCACCTTCAGCTGAAAGTTTTGAGCCAACATCAGCTGGTGTACGACAAGATTGACAGTCTATCATGCCTCCTCGGTTTAAGAGATCAAGAATGTATTGACGTTGAGAAAGAAATAGAGTAGAAGATGTTCTAGTGGCGGTAACACCGAGAAAATGATGAAGTGATCCTAAATCAGTCATAGAAAATTCTTTGTTGAGAAGAGTAATGATATGTTTAAGAAAAGAATCTGAAGAAGCTGTAAGAACAATGTCGCCTACGTATAGAAGAAGATATGCTGTGTGAGAAGAAGAATAAAAGATAAAACGAGATGTATCAGATTTGGAAGGAAGAAAGCCAATAGTTTGAATAATTGTAGCAAAACATTGAAACCAGGCACGAGGAGCTTGTTTGAGACCATACAAAGATTTCTTGAGAAGAAAGACAAGATTGGGATTAGAGGAATCTTCAAAACCGGAGGGTTGTTGGCAATATCAGTTTCATTGAGAGTACGATTAAGAAAAGCATTTTTTACATCAAGTTGATGAATAGACCAGGAAGAGGAGACTGCAAGACTGAGAATAATGCGAATAGTGCTGGGCTTAACAATAGGGGAGAAAGTTTCATCAAAGTCAATTCCTTGTTGTTGAGAAAAACCTCTGAAAACCCAACGAGCCTTGTACCGAGCCAAAGACCCATCGGAGTTATACTTATGATGAAAAATCCACTTTCCCGAGACAATATTGGCGCCAGATGGTTTAGGAACGAGAGTCCATGTATTATTTTGAATAAGAGCATTGAACTCATCTCGCATGGCAGAGTGCCATAATGGATCGAGAAGGGCTTGTTTGTAGGAACTTGGGATAGGAGAAATTGATGGAGTAGCCGAAAGATTGAGAAAACGTCGGGGAATATGGAAGTCCCGTTTGCCACGAGTACACATAATATGATCATTTGTAGTAATGGGTATTGGAACGGCATGAGAAGGAATGTGAGTAGTTGGGGAAGGAGATGATTGAGTAGGGGGTGTGTTTGAGGCGGGAGAGATGGAGTTGGATGATGTGCTAACGGGAGACTCTGCCACGGCAGGAGAAGGAGACGCGGCAGGAGGTGAGGCTACCGCGGCAGATTCAGCTGCCCCGGCAGGGTTTTGGGGGGGTTTTGGCTGCCGTAGCAGGGTTTTCGGGGGTTTTGGCTACCGCGGCAGGGGGATCGACGGGAACAAAAACATGACGCGATATAGGGGCAGTAGATGTGGATAGAGGGGTAGGGACTGTCGGTGACTGAATGGTCGAAAAGGGAAAAGTATTTTCATCGAAAGTAACGTGACGAGATATAAGAACACAACCGGAGGAGGGATCAAAACATCGTGATCCTTTGTGATCATCAGATGGACCTAAATATATACATGGCAATGATCTTGGAGCGAGTTTATTGGCAGGAGTACATGAAGTGTTAGGAAAGCAAAGGCAGCCAAAAACACGTAAATCAGAATAATCGGGGTGAGATAGAAAAAGAGATTGAAAGGGGGAATAAAGAGGACATGTTTTGGTTGGTCGTATATTTAGAAGATAGGTGGCGGTCCGGAGAGCCTCAGCCCAAAAATGCGGTGGAAGAGATGCTTGAATGAGGAGAGTGCGTAAGATGTCGTTGATAGAGCGAAGAGAGCGTTCAGCCTTGCCATTTTGAGGAGAAGTGTAAGGACACGAAAAACGAAATAGGATGCCTTGGGAGAGAAAGAAAGTTCTGTTTTGGTTGTTATCAAATTCTTTTCCGTTGTCACATTGGATGAAACGAATAGGGAGGCCAAAGTGTGTTAGAACATATTGTCGAAAATTAAGAAAAAGTTGATGAACATCAGATTTAGCACGAAGAGGAAAGGTCCAAACATAATGAGAATAATCATCCAAAATAACGAGATAATATTTGAAACTAAAGGCAAACTGAAATAAAGATGGAAGCAAGCAACATGTAACAAATCTAGTTGCAAATGGTGTTTCAATACTTAGAAACAAGGCCTAGGGATCATACTTTCACTAGTGAACACTCTCATATAAATATATTATCTTCATGATACTACTCTGAACTACTGATACATTGCAAATGTATCTATAATTTTTGATGTTCCATGCTTGGTTTTATCCACTTTCTTGTGTTTTGCTCCAACTTTGGAGTACTTTTCATATGATTTCTTGGACTAACCTATTAACAAGAGCCACAGCCAGCTGCCTGTTTTCTGCTGTTTTTGGTTCCAGGAAAGTCAGAAAATGAATTTTCTCGGAATTGGACGGGACAAAAGCCAAAGTGCCTATTTTTTCGGAAGGGATCAAGTGCCAGAATACGAGAGGGAGAAGGGCCAGGGAGCCACCACACCACCTGGCCGCGCGGCCAGGCCTGACCCGCGCCACAGGGTCGTGTGGCCGCTCCCGGCACCCCCTCGGCCTCTCCTTCGGCCTATATATTGCCCTCGGGACGAATATCCTAAGTACCCGATCAAAAATCCACGAAAGAGTCTGTAGCCGCCATCATCTCCATCCCTAGAACGGGAGGGATCTAAAGCTCTTCCCGGCACCCTGCCGGAGAGGGGAATTCACCCTGGAGGCTTTCTTCATCACCATGCAAGCCTCCGGTGTGATGCATGAGTAGTTCATCCTTGGACTACGGATCCATGTAGTAGCTAGATGGCTGGTTTCTCCTCCTTTGTGCTTTCATGTTTAGATCTTGTGAGCTCCGTTCATGATCAAGATCATCTATTTGTAATCCATACATGTTGTGTTTGCGGGGATCCGATGGATATTGAGATGCTATTTCCGATTGATTATTGATTCTATCATGTCTTTGTTATTTGAGATCTTGCATGCTTTCCGTTGTTAGTAGCTATATTGGCCAAGTAGATGCTAGCAACTCCAAGAGTTAGTATTTATGCTCGAGGTTCATGCCTCTAGTAATCTGGGGAAGTGATAGAAATCTCTAAGGTACTAGATGTGTTGTTGCTACTAGGGAGAAAACAACGATCCTTTGTTCATAGAACAATCGTATTTTTACTTTACACGCAGTTCGTAAAGCAATAATCTGTTGCTTGCAACTTAATACTGGAGGGGGTTCGGATGATAACCTGAAGGTGGATTATTAGTCATAGATGAAGTTGGATGGTGGTCTATGTATTATGTTGTAATGCCCAATCATGTCTCAAAGGAGTCAAGATGATTAGTATATTCATGTATTGCTTTCTCGGTGTTTGTCAATTGCACCGCTGTAATTTGTTCACCCAGCATGTTATCTATCTAAGAAGAGCCACCTCTAGTGAACTATGGATCCCGGTCCTTTTTCTTTACATACAATGTATAAACTATTTCTTCTTTGTGTTTACTTTCTGCAAACTTTTACTTCTTTCCATTCGATACGTTTAATCCTTTGTTTTCCGCAAAACACAGTGAGATTGACAACCTCATCGCAAGTTGGGGACAAAGTTCTGTGGTTGTGTTGTGCAGGTCTCCACGTTGCTACTAGCACCGGTAGTGCGCCCTGCCAAAGCTCAGCTAGTAACACCTTTGGGGTGTTTCCTTGCTCCTACTGGTTCGATTAAACCTTGGTCTCATAACTGAGGGAAAACTCGCTGCTGTGCTCATCATACCTTCCTCTTGGGGTTCCCAACGAGCTCTACATCAACCACGAGCTAGCAAAGATTTTTTCTGGCGCCGTTGCCGGGGAGTCAAGGACATCTTCACAAGGGGAGTCCCTCATAACCAATCTCTTTACTTTGTTGTTTTTATTTTGCTTAGTTTCTTTTTGCTTTGTTTGCTTGTTTTGGTTCTTCAAAAACACAAAAAAAATAGTTTTACAAGTTTGCTTTCTTATTTGAAAACCCAAAAAAAATGACTACTCTTGAAAACACTAAGTTGTGTGACTTCACTAGCACCAACAACAACGATTCTATGAGCACTCCTATTGCTCCACCTGTGGCTGAAAATACTTTATTTCAGATAAAACCTGCTTTGCTCAATCTTGTTATGAGAGAGCAATTTTCTGGTATTGGTAATGAAGATGCTGCTTCCCATCTAAATAACTTTGTTGAACTTTGTGAGATGCAAAAGCATAGGGATATAGATGGTGATATTATTAAACTGAAATTGTTTCCTTTCTCTTTGAGAGGAAAAGCTAAAGAGTGGTTGAATTCCTTAACTAGGAATAGTATTGATTCTTGGACTAAGTGCAAAGATGCTTTTATTGGAAAATACTATCCTCCTGCTAAGATTATATCCATGAGAAGTGAAATAATGAAGTTTAAACAACTTGATAATGAGCATGTTGCTCAAGCTTGGGAAAGAATGAAATCTTTGGTAAAGAATTGTCCCACTCATGGAGTGACTGCTTGGATGATCATCCAAATTTTGTATGCAGGATTGAACTATTTTTCAAGGAACCTATTGGATTCAGCTGCTGGAGGTACCTTTATGACCATCACTTTGGGTGCTGCAACAAAACTATTGGATAATATGATGGTTAATTATTCTGAATGGCATACTGAGAGAGCTCCACAAGGTAAGAAGGTAAATTCTATTGAGGAAACCTCCTCCTTGAGTGATAAGATTGATATTATTATGTCTATGCTTGTTAATGGGAAAGCCCATATTGATCCAAATAATGTTCCTTTAGCCTCTTTGGTTGCTCAAGAAGAGCAAGTTGATGTGAACTTCATAAGAAATAATAATTTTGGCAACAATGCTTATGGTACTAATGCTTATAGGAACAATTTTGGTAACAACAATTATAAGCCATATCCTCCCAACAATGGCAATGCTCATGGAAATTCTTACAACACTAATACGAGTGCTCCCTCTGAACTTGAAGTTATGCTTAAAGAGTTTATTAGTAAACAAACTGCTTTCAATAAAACTATTGAGGAAAAACTCTCTAATGCTGAAAGAAATATAGCATCTTTGTCTGAAGCTCAATCTACTTTGAATAAAATGGCTGCTAAACCTAAAACTAATGAGAATCCATTTGCAGCTACTAATGCTATACAAGTAAGAATTGATGAAAATGTTAGACTATTAACTGAATTACATGCTAAGTGGGAAAGAGAAGATGAAATTGCTAGAAACATTAGTGTTTCTACTATTACCACCACTAGTGTTGAGGCTAGTAATAGTTCTATTACTTTAGATGATAAAGATGATTTTGATCTTGATGGTTGCAATATCTCTGAAGCTATTAAGTTCCTACAAAAGCTTGCTAAAAGTCCTAATGCTAGTGCTATGAACATGGCTTTTACAAAACACATTACGGATGCTCTCATAAAGATTAAAGAATAAAAGATGAAACATAAAGCTTCTATGCCTATAAAGCAAGAAGATGGTTGGGAACCCATCATTAATATGAAAGTGAATGACTTTGATTTAAAATCTTTGTGTGATCTTGATAGTAGTGTTTCTATTATGCCTAGAAGGATTTATAATATGATTGATTTGCCTCCTCTTGAAGATTGTTATTTGAATGTCCCACTTGATTATAATGCTAAAAATAAACTCATGAGGAGTCTTAATGATGTTCTTATTTTGGTTAATGATTCCTATGTCCCCGTTGATTTCTATGTTTTGGATGTTGAATACAATGCTTCTTGTCCTATTACTTTGGGAAGACCTTTTCTTAGAACTGTTGGTGCCATCATTGATATGAAAGAAGGCACCATTAAATATCAACTCCCACTCAAGAAAGGTATAGAACACTTCCCTAAAAATAGAGAAAAGATTTCTTTTGCTTCTCCTATGAAAACAAAATTTGCTCTTAATGCTTCTTCATTTGAGAACACTTGATTCTTTCTTTGCTTCTTATGCCTAATTTAAAGGCGTTAAAGAAAAGTACTTGTTGGGAGATAACCCAAGAGTTTTAGATGAGTCTTGGAAGTTATTACCTCTGTAATAACCTCTCCTTATCTTTTTTATTTGCTTTTTGTGCCAAGAGTAACCTCTAATGAAAGTGAAGTAATGATTGGGAAAGTTGCTGTCCCGAAACAGATTTCTGTGCTTCACCGTAAAAATTCCTAAGAGAGCTCTGTACGTCGGATTGAGCTATAAACTTTTGTGCTTCTGACCCAGGTTGTTATCTAACTTTAGTTAGTTCAAAACTTTTTGATTTGAGCAACAGAAGGTCTTCGAAAAATTTCGTCTTTACCTCCTGGTCTGTTTTGACAGATTTCTGCCATTTTCTGCATTTGCTTCTTATTTGTTCCTTCTTGAGTTCCTTTGGGGAATTGAGCTTTTTGAGGGAAGTGCTACAGTAGCTAGTGTTCTAATGGAAGTTTATTTGGTGTTAGAACTGAACCTTAAGACTTATTTATCTTAAGTGCACTAATGTTGCTAATAAAGATTGTGTGAAGTTTTGCATGAAGGAAAAATTTCAGGTGTATGGAAGGAATGAGTAATGAGATGAAGGATGGACTAAATCTCAAGCTTGGGGATGCCACACGTGTCACCCAAGAAATATCCAAGAAGTACAAGCGTCAAAGCTTGGGTATTCCCAGGCATCCCCCTTCTTCATCAATAAAAATCCCAGGTTTCTTCCAAACGCTTCATTTTTATTGTTTCATGCACAGTTGTGTTTTTCTTGGAGCGTCTTCTTTTTCGTTGTTGTTTTGGTTTTTAGTTTGCTTGGTTTTCTTAGCTTTCTGAATAAATTGGTTGGACCCCCTCTTCCACACTTTGGTTTGCAAATAGTTTGGTTTGGTTTGGAAAAGAGTAGGAAAGTTCTTACTTATGTGGTAAAAAGAGCTCGTTTTTGACTGTGGCCTATGCTCTATCATGCCATGCTTGATATTGTTTTGGCTTTATGCTTAGTATTCTTTTCTGTATCATGACTTGTTATAAACAATTGAGATTGCTTAATGTGCCTTAGATGAATCATGCGTTGTTTTAGCATATTAAAGCATAGTATAGTGGTATTCTCCTTTGATGCTTTATTTGGGTTGACTTGGTACATGCTCACACCATGTTATGACTATCTCAAGTCACCATAGCCTTTATGATCCTTTAGTTTTCAACTTTTAGTATCACTTTATGCTTTGATCAATGATGTTTTGTCGCTCTGCATGATTATGGCCATTATTGCTCTCTTAGTTTGCCGCTCCCAGTCTTTTGCTAGCCTCCACAAGAAAGTATAAGTTCCTCTCATGCATCCAACTCCCTAAACCAAGTTTTTCCAAAGAGTCCACCATACCTACCTACTAGCTTATTCTATTCCAAGTATATTCATGCTTTTGTTTATCTTCTACTTGTTATGAGAAAACTAGTGATTAAAGCTCTCACGAACTTTATGGCACACTTTACTTTACTTGCCCTTAATAAACTTGAACCATTGTGTCTTCTATGTTGTATATGCTTGCACTTATTTGTTGGGAATTAGCAGAACCATGCTTTCATGGGGAACGCTTTCAACATTGCACTTGGTACTTGTACCTAGTTGATATCATGTTCTTTTGTATATGGATGTCGTCGGTGTGAAATGAAAGGGGAGCTTGTAAGTCCATGGAGTTATGTATATGTGTTAGAGAAACGCCTGGGCCGCTGGTCCAATCCATGCGGACATGGTGGAAACCTGCAGCGTAACCATAATGAGCTGTCTATGAAGCATTCTTCTTATAAAAAAAGAGTCCTATATTGAAAAAAAAGAGAAAAGAAAAAAAAAGATGCTATGAAAAGAGGAAAGAGAGAAAAAAGCACCATATTCCCATGGTAAATAAGAAGAATGCTGAGATGCTCATTGTCTGCTTGCCTTGTCATTTTGATATGGGGATTCTTCCATATCATCGGGCAAGGGGTACCCCGTTGGCGGTTCTCTATGATACACATATACTTACGATGACAAGAACTTACCGGTGACTAAACATGAGTAGCATGAGGAGCGGCCCTCGTATACAAGGAACATGAGATTTCTGACTTATACTTCGTCAAACATGTACACCATAGTTTGTTCACTTTAACCTTGATCACTTCAAGATGCTTATGATAGGGGCAATGAGAGCTGAAAGCTATAAGTACCATAATTTTTGGAAGCTCTTTACGAGACTTGAATCCCTGCTTCCTTTTATGAAGGTCTTTCTTCCACCATTATATTGAGTCTCCACCTTCTACCTTTATGCACCTACTTTGAGAGCATAGTGGCCATTCTTAGTTCTATGTGCATTTTCCCAAGACTAGTTGATTGATGCATAACTTGTTGTTGCTTGTTTGAAACTATTGTATCAAGTCACTCTTATGAACTTTGAAGGTGTCCTATGCATTTATATTTGCTACTCTATTGAGGGATAAGCTGAATACTTTTATGCTATGTTTACTTTATGTGAAACAAACAAACGTCTTGCAAAGCATTGTTATTCATGAATCTTTTGTTTGTGCATCTTTATGTTGCATCATAGTTTCTTTGCTTATTGCTAGAACTTTGTCTTTCATGTTATGATTGAAGTACTATGATCCCAGCTTTGAGTGTTTTACAAATACTTTCATCAAGTCTTTGATGGTGCATGTCACCTCAAAAATTATTTCTTTTTATCACTTACCTACTCGAGGACGAACAGGAGTTAAGCTTGGGGATGTTGATACATTGCAAATGTATCTATAATTTTTGATGTTCCATGCTTGGTTTTATCCACTTTCTTGTGTTTTGTTCCAACTTTGGAGTACTTTTCATATGATTTCTTGGACTAACCTATTAACAAGATCCACAGTGCCAGCTGCCTGTTTTCTGCTGTTTTTGGTTCCAGGAAAGTCAGAAAATGAATATTCTTGGAATTGGACGGGACAAAAGTCAAAGTGCCTATTTTTCTAGAAGGGATCAAGTGCTAGAATACGAGACGGAGAAGGGCCAGGGAGCCACCACACCACCTGGCCGCGCGGCCAGGCTTGGCCCGCGCCAGGGGGTGGTGTGGCTGCTCCCGGCACCCCCTCGGCCTCTGAAGGACCCGATCAAAAATCCACGAAAGAGTCTATAGCCGTCGTCATCTCCATCCCTAGATCGGGAGGGATCTGAAGCTCTTCCCAGCACCTTGCCGGAGAGGGGAATTCACCCTGGAGGCTTTCTTCATCACCATGCAAGCCTCCGGTGTGATGCGTAAGTAGTTCATCCTTGGACTACGGATCCATGTAGTAGCTAGATGGCTGGTTTCTCCTCCTTTGTGCTTTCATGTTTAGATCTTGTGAGCTCCGTTCATGATTAAGATCATCTATTTGTAATCCATACATGTTGTGTTTGCGGTGCAGATCCGATGGATATTGAGATGCTATTTCAGATTGATTATTGATTGTCAACACCCGGATTTTTAATCCCAGATGCCCGTTATGCCATACCTCGCAATCCTAGGATTACCATTTTTGCGAGACATAACAGATTGGAAATCATAGTACATCATCCATTACAAACCATACATAAGGTTTTACACAAATAAGGATCTCATGATCTAGTCTTTAATACAACAAGCAGCGGAAATAAACGATAGCGTAGCGGTGGGGTCCATCTTCAGGGGCACAGGCAATACTAACGAAGGCAGATAGTCCTAGTTATCATAGCCGTCCTACTGACCATCATCTTGATAATCTCCTTGATAGTCTGGCCATGATAATAGCCAGGGACAAAAGCCATGAGTACTCTTTAAGTACTCGCAAACTACTACTAACAAGTGGTACAATTCTAAGTTAAAGTACTAAATCTAAGTTAACTATCAAATTAAGTTTGAAACCTAAGCTGAGTTCAGAAGCAAAGAAAGATAAAGTAAAGTTCTAGAATCACTTAAGTTGGGAAGCTATTATCATCAACACAACCCTGTTGTGGTCAAGTCAAAGTTCATCATTCATTTCAAGTTATTTAGAAAACATCTAACAACGAAACAGTATGGCCATTCCAACTGTCCATAACCGCGGACGCGGCTATTCGAATAGTTTGACACTCTACAGAGGTGGTACACTTTCACCACAAGATTCGATACATCTGTCAGGGATAACCCTGAATCATCATACTTAGTATGCAGATAATCAAACATAACCTTCCCTTTACACACCCTAGTACAAGCACCTCTCCAATGAGCATGGCCTCCCAACCATGACCATCAGTCATCTTGGGCACTGCATAGGTGGACAATATTGAGAGGTAGCCTCAGCTCAAACCTCTCCCGTGAGGGAACTAATACTAATGCATATAAATTTCTAGCTAAGCCTTACCCAATTCAGGTAATGTGGTTGTACGGTAAATTTGGAATGGTATCGCATCCGAATCCAACCATCCATTTTACAAAAGGGTTAAGGCTCATGCCTCGTAATTTTCATCATCATAAACCAGTTGTGTCTCTCAACACATGTCAAAACATCTCAATAGAATGACTCATCATTCCAAGATTTTCATAATTCATTTTCACCAAGTATTCCCATCTAGAGTGACTCCAGTTTTTGGATCTATACTAAGGTACTAAGTTAAGAGTTTTCACTAAGGTGGAAAGATGGGATCAATCTCATGCCATAGAAAGACATCTAAAGGTTTCTAAGTAGGTCAAGTTTTATACTTTTTATGCTACCTTCAAAATTAAGTAAAGAACTTTGTATATCCTAAGGGGGGTAAAACTTGTCAATGAGACTTGGGGTACTAATAGTTAAAGGGGTTTGATCAAAGCATGCTTAAGGCATCTTTGCTAAACCATCTAGTTTAATTTTAGCTTGCTAACAATAGCTTTCCTTGGTTGGTGCAGTGGTTGAAGTTTTCTTCTTCTTCTTCTTGGTAGAACTCCTCCTCCTCGAAAGCTTGGTCGGTACTAGCGTCTATAAATACATAGGGAGTAGACAATCACCAAACAATACTTAACTAGTCTAAGTAGCATTCTAAAACACACAATTGATGATCTATTATCATCACAAGAATCAAAAGTTTAATTTAATAGTTTCAACCTTTTTATTTTAGAAAAGTAATTTCTACTCATTGAAATATTAACTAAAATTTAATATTCACCACCAAAATATGGGATCATGTGGACACATGTCCTCACCACATATTCTAACATGTGGGAATGAGATTTAAGGGTTGGATCAATATTACTTTGGTTTAAGTTCATTATTTAATGATTTAAAGTGACTAGAAATGCCTATATAGCATTATTTTGGTACTACTCCAAAGTCACTGCATGTAAACCTTAATATTATTACATATTTAGATACATATGATGAAATGTGATTTTTGAGAGTTGGAATCAACTCAAAAGCTAACTTGGTTGATTTTATAAAAATGTTGCAAGTTACAAAATCTTCTGTCTTCTTATTTTTATTAGGAGAGATCTATAACTCTAATTGAAATAAATCCAACGGGCTTGGATAGATTGTTTCAATACCTTTTAGACAAAATTGGTTTCATGCAATTTGGATTTATAAAACTCTCTGAATTGAATTTTGAAATAGGGAACAGAAACTAGATTTAACTAAAAAGGAAAAACCAGATTTGAATCTATGGGCTAACGCGGGAAAATAAATGGGTCGGCCCAGTGGTGCTCAGCGGCGCGGGGTTCAGCTGACAGGAGGGTCCCGCTTGTCAGCGGCACTTAACACGCGAAACGGTACGCGCGCTGTGGGCCGTGCGATTAGAAGCGAGATCAACGGCTGAGGGTCATCGTCGACGACGAACAGGTCGCCGGCGAGCTCGTACCCTAGCAGCTCGGTGGGGGTCTACTGGGGGCGTACCAGGGCTCCAGCAGGGTCGGCGAGGTGGGCAAACGAAGTGGAAGACGACGGCGAGGCGAGGCGTGGTCGCGGTGGAGCTTGGGGTGGTCGAAATCAACGGCGCCCTTCTCCTCCAGAGGCGGCGGCTCCGGTTCCAATTCCGGCGAGCTGCTACTCCACTTGCTCCGGCTAGAGGTGGGTGAGGTTCAGAGAGGTGAGGGGAGTGGAATGGTGTGGAGAAGAATGGCTAGGGAGGGCTCCTTTTATAGGCCTGGCGGTGAGACCAAGCGGGATGGGCGGTCAACGGTGGCGACATGGCTATGGCGAGCTAGAGGCATGGCTGGGGGTGGCGATCGATGGGCGGTTCCCTGGCGGTGCTCTAGAGCTTAAATGCGGCCGTAGGGGCGGTGGTATGTGGTCTGGGCGAGGTGGCGCTCTACGCGGCCGAAGCGGCGTGTCCACGGCGAGCGGTGGCTGTGAGGCCTTGGGCGGCGAACGGTGATGTCTGGGGTGTTCTCTAGGTCGAGGCGGAGCGGCGAGCGTGGGCTGCGGTCGAGCGGTGACTTGTGTACGCAGGGACAAGGCGCGCTCTGGGGACAGCACTGGCATGGTGCGGTGGCACTGGGCGCGGGCTCTCCTCGGTGGTCCATGGCAGCACTTGGCTCGGGCAGGGGACAGAGAGGGGCGGTGAGGTGTCGTCTACCTCCTAGACATGGAGAGGAAAGAGGAGGTGGTCTGCTGGGGTGAGGGCAAGTTTGGCCGGCGAGTTGGTTCTCGGCATGGCTTGGTATGGCCACTAGGGTGTAGGGGTTGGGGTGATAATGGCATGTTTGATCAAGTGGAGATAGAGGGAGTGTTTTGTGGTCAAATGGGTGGCTAAACTCTGTAGAAACAGTGAGCTAGAATTAGAGGTGAGATTAAGCATGCCAAGTGTTTGATGAAATGGCCGCAAGAGAAAAAGTTTTGAATTTTGAGTTCAATTTTTTTGAGTGATCTCCACTAGTGATAGGTAGTCTCTGGTTACAAGGGTTTTGAAAATGGAGCTCAAATAGATGGTTTTTGAAATAGGGGTGATCTATGCATATGCATTAGATTCAATTTTATACTGTCATTTAAAATAGCTAACGGAATGTTTTTAGCAGATCCAAAGGTGGGCCTTGGTACCTCATTATGTGTACTAGCAAGGGGTGCAAAGATCACGAATTGTTTCTATTAAGAATTGAGTACTAGGAATAGCCAAAGTAGGCATGGGAGTTAAATTTGCCAAAATGACCATTCCTTCATTTTAATTCTTTTTTATTTGAGTTTCTTTAGGAAAAGTTTGGGAATGATGTAGATGATGTTTAAATCACCTAAGAAACATTTTACACGCATTGGATCAATCAATCATGGCAATTCAATCAACTCCTATTTTAAATGCACACATATATGAATGCTTTCATTTTAAATTTGGAAAAGTTTTTGTTAACCCTATTTTTGGATGATTTGATTTTGATAAGCTTGGATTAAAGTTTTGGGATGTTACAAACCTTCCCCCCTTAAACAAAATCTCGTCCCGAGATTTACAAAGAAAACTAGGAACTAAAGAGATCTGGGAACTCTGTCCTAATGTAATCTTCACGTTCCCAAGTGGCTTCTTCCTCGGTATGGTTGCTCCACCGAATCTTGAGAAACTTGATGCTCCTGGTCCTGGTGGTTCTGTAGGCCTCTTCCAAGATATGGATGGGTATTTCCCGATAGGTCAGGTAATTGTTGATTTCCACAGCTCTGTGATCGATGTTCTTGAAAACTTCAGTCTTCTCAGGCACTTCCAAGCATTTGCGAAGTAACGAGATATGGAACACATTGTGGATGGCTGACATCTCTTCAGGCAGTTCCAGCTGATACGATACTTCTCCTCGACGGTTCAGAATCTTGAAAGGTCCGATATATCTGGGGGCTAACTTTCCCTTGAGACTAAAGCGTTGAGTTCCCTTCAATGGTGAAACCTTGAGATATACGAAATCTCCGACATTGAAAGTCAGGTCTCTCCTTCTCTTGTCAGCATAGCTCTTCTGTCTGGATTGGGTGGTCTTGAGGTGCTCACGGACTTTGTGAACTTTCTCTTCGACTTCTCGGAGAATGTCGGGTCCAAAGATCTGACTCTCTCCTACTTGCGACCAATTCAAGGGGGTAAGACACTTTCTTCCGTATAGGAATTGAAATGGTGCCATCTGCAAACTAGCCTGATAACTGTTGTTATATGAGAATTCTGCGAAAGGCAGGCAGTCTTCCCATTTTGATCCTTATTCTAACACACAAGCTCTAAGTATATCCTCTAGGATCTGGTTGACACTCTCAGTCTGTCCATCTGTTTGCGGGTGATAAGCGGTACTGAAATTCAACTTGGTTCCTAAACCTTCCTGAACTTTCTGCCAAAATCTTGAAGTAAACTGGGTTCCTCGATCTGAGACGATGGTCTTGGGGGTTCCATGCAGACTAACAATTCTAGCAATGTACCGCTCTGCTAGTTTTGCACTCTAGTAGGTTGTCTTGACTGGTATGAAGTTGGCTACCTTGGACAGTCTATCAACCATGACCCAGATTGAGTCATTTCCCCTACTAGAAGTAGGTAAACCGGTGATAAAGTCCATTCCGACGGAATCCCATTTCCATTCCGGAATCTGCAATGGTTGCAATAGTCCTGCAGGTCTCTGATGCTCTGCTTTGACTCTTTGACAGATGTCACATTTGGCGATGTAGCTTCTGATCTCTCTCTTCCTCTTGTGCCACCAAAATTGCTCTTTCAAATCCTGATACATCTTTGTTCCTCTGGGGTGGATAGAATAAAGAGTATCATGAGCTTCCTTCATGATAACCTCTTTCAGCTCCGAATCTACTGGCACACAGATACGTCCTTTGTACCACAGTACACCTTCTTCGTCTTCGGTGAATCCAGGTACCTTTCCTGTACCAATACAACGTTTGATTCTGTTGATACTCTCATTTCCCTTCTGGGCTTCCTTGATTTGGCTAATCAAAGTGGGTTGAAGTTCAATGCTAGCTAGGAATCCTTTGCTAACTAACTCAGTCCTGAACTGCTCCAACTCCTCATACAAACTTGGTTGCTTCTCTTTGATCATGGTGTTAAGCCTACACGGCAATCTGCTAAGAGCATCCGCTACCACATTGGCTTTGCCGGGGTGATAGTGAATGTCAAGGTCATAATCCTTGATTAACTCTATCCATCTTCTTTGCCTCATATTCAGCTCCTTCTGGGTGAAGATATACTTCAAGCTCTTATGATCTGAGTAAATCTCACAGCGATTACCCATCAAATAATGACGCCATGTCTTCAACGCTAGAACCACGGCTGCGAGCTCAAGATCATGGGTCGGATAGTTCTGCTCATGTTGCTTCAATTGTCGAGACAGATACGCGATGACTTTGACCTCTTGCATCAATACACATCCTAGGCCAATCTTGGATGCATGACAATACACATCAAACGATTTCTTGATGTCTGGCATGATCAAAATTGGGGCGGATATCAATCTCTTCTTCAACTCTTGGAAACTGTCTTCACACTTGTCTGTCCATTCAAACTTCTTGTCCTTCTTCAACAATTGGGTCATTGGTCGGGCTATGCTCGAGAATCTTTCTACGAACTTGTGGTAATATCCCGCTAATCCGAGAAATGAACGAACTTGGGTTTGATTGGTTGGGGCTTCCCATTCTTCGACATCTTTGATCTTGGTGGGATCAACAGAGACTCCTCCGGAAGACACAATATGTCCTAGGTATCGTACTTCTTTCAGCCAAAACTCACACTTGTTGAACTTGGCATATAACTGATGCTCTCTCAGGGTTTCTAGGATGATTCTCAGATGTTGCTCGTGCTCTTCTTCTGACTTGGAGTAGATAAGGGTGTCGTCGATAAACACAACTACAAACTTATCGAGGAAATTCATAAAGATCTTATTCATGAGATTCATGAAATAAGCAGGGGCATTGGTTAATCCAAAAGACATAACCGTATACTCATATAAACCATAGCGAGTAGTAAAGGCAGTCTTCGGAATATTCGTTGCATGAATCTTAAGTTGGTGATAACCAGTCCTAAGATCAATCTTTGAGAATACCTGAGCTCCGGTCAACTGATCAAATAGATCCTCTATCTTTGGCAAGGGGTACTCGTTCTTGATGGTGATGTCATTCAACTTTTTGTAGTCTGTACACAGACGGTTGCCTCCATCTTTCTTGTCGACGAATAGCACTGGTGATCTCCATGGCGATGCACTTGGTTGAATCAAATCTGTTGCTAATATGGCATCCAACTGCTTCTTGAGTTCTACTAACTCTGAGGGGTTCATGGTATAGGGTATCTGGGCTATAGGTCCGGTTCCAGGGATTAGTTTGATAATGAACTCAATATCCCTATCCGGGGGCATACCTGGTAATTCATCTAGGAATACGTCGGGGTATTCACAAACTACTCTGACTTGGTCAATGGTAGGCAGGGCTACACTCTTGTTGCACTTGAATTGACAGGGTAAGGTTTCAGAGATATGCTCTACTGTTACTCCAGAACTACTGGTCATGGTGATGGCTTTCTTAGCACAGTCTATCAGTCCTTTATGCCTTGACATCCAGTCCGTACCTAGTACTACTTCCAATCCTTTGGTTCAAAGTACAATTAGGTTGGCATAAAAATCTATCCCATGTATTCTGATAGGTATAGCTTTGCAATTTTTTCTAGCTTTTGTTGTTGAACCGGGGATTTGAACTATCATGACATGCTTCAGGTTGGTTGGGCGAATCTTACTAGTGCATACAAATTCTTTGGTGACAAATGAATGCGATGCTCCAGAATCAAACAATATTCTTGCTAAATCTGAGTTGACAGAAAACATACCCAGCACTACATCTGGCGCTTCCTGGGCTTCTTTGGCGTTCATGTGGAAGAGACGACCGTTGCGGTTGTGCGGGTTCCCTGGGGAAAATCTCCTTCCTGGTTGAACACGACGCTGCTGCTGAGCTGGGGCATTCACAGGGGCATTGGCGGCAGTCTTCTTGGGACACTCATTGGAGTAGTGACCCTTCACTCCACACTCGAAACAAGTGATCTGGGACTTGTCCTTGACTGCGACAGGTACAGCATTGCTGCCAGTTCTAGGTGCAGTGTTGTTGTTGTTGCTCTTGGGAGGGGCACGGTTGAAATTGTTGGCGTTGCCGGAGTTGTGATTGTTTCCTCCGGACTTCACACTTCCTCCGCTACGGTTGGGGTAGCTTGGGCGAGAATTTGGGGGTCGGTTGTTCCTTGGTGCATATCCTGGTGAGGGGTTAGGACGGTACTTCTGGTGACTACTGGATCCAGACTGCTGCATCATACTGCGCTTGCGGTTGTTGTTTGCCTGGTTAATCTTCCCTTCCATCTGAATGGCAGAGTCGACTAGCTCTTCGAGGTCATCGAAACGGATGTTGACGAGGACAGTCTGCATCTCATCATGCAGTCCGTTTAAGAATCTCTCCTTCTTCTTGGCCTCCGTGTTGATTTCATCCGGTGCATATCTGGCAAGTGACAAGAATTTGTCATGGTACTCTACCACAGTCATTCTTCCTTGCTTCAATTCGCGGAATTCATCTCTCATCCTGTTGACAAGACCTTGCGACACGTGGGTGCGGCTGAACTTGACCTTGAATGCTTCCCAGGTCATCACCTGGCCATGGTTCATATTGCGGATGCTATTCCACCAAGCTCTTGCATCTCCCGCCAGATAGTGGGTGGCGAAGAGCACCTTCTCATTCTCATCAATTCTTTCAACTTCTAAGTTGTTTTCCATGGTCTATAACAAGTCATCGGCATCTAATGGGTTTTCAGATTGGTTGAAGATTGGGGGATTGGTGTTCTTAAAGTTTTTGAGTTTGGATCCCTAGTGATCCTGATTTCCATGTCCTTGGTTGTTGAGAGCCATTTGGGCGATCTGTTGCAATGTTGCTAAGTTGGCTTGACGCTCGGCCTTGCTTGCTTCATGGTCCGCGATAAGATTCTGCAATATCTGCAACATTGGGTCCTGCGACGAGCTGCTCCCTCCTTGGTTTCCACGAGTCATCTGAAGATTGAGATAGATATAGGGGTAAGAGGGAAATTCTAAGGTTCATGGTTTTGGGTTTTCAAAGCTAAAACTTTGAGTTAGACTCAGGTTTTTCAACTAACTTCTTTTTCATTCATGCAAGCAAGCACACGAAACAACACACCACAACAAGAAAAAAGGGGAAAACAGATGGTTTGAAGAACCATTCTGCAAACTACGATACAATGAGATGATACATCTCATGCTACGACAGTGCTCTAGTGCATCTACTCATCATCGATGAAGTCGGAGTCTTCATCATCAGTGTAGAAGTCCACAGCATCCTCTTCTAGAAAGTCATCATCGTTGCTGAGGTAAGAATCCATATCTCCCTGGATGTCTTCACCCTCATCATCTTCTTCCTTGGCGGCAAGCTGAGTTTCCTGCTCCTTGACGGTCTTCTCGAGGTCAGCCACCTTCTTGCGAAGACGGGCGATGGTGCGATCCTTCTTTGCACGCTGGCGACAAAGAGACTGGCGATCTTGGACAAACAGTGCGAAAGTCTGGGCCTTCTGGTCGGCAATGGCACGGTTCTGGTTGGCTAACTCCCTGGCATTGTCTAGTTCCTACTGCCTGTCATGAAGCAAGAAGTCAAGGTTCTCCACTTGACGCCTCAACTCTGGGTGACTTGGCATCTCCATCGGCATTCCCATGAAGTCACGTCTTGCATAGTGGGCAAAACGGGTTCCTTGAATCTTGTTGACGCTGAGGGCACATAGACGTGTGAGAGCTTCGTGCATTGCCCTGGCTAATCCATCTAGCCAGTTGTTCTCTCTCACGGAGAACTGAATTCTCCCAGAAGTTGGTGCTTCGATGCTTCCCCGAAGATCCGCGGTGACTAGCCACTGTAGGTCTCCTCCTGGGGGTCCTAGAAGTTGAGCTCCAAGACACTCCGGATGTGGGCGTCCTAGTAACTCTGACAGCGAATCCAGATCCCTCTCGAAGATCAGCTGACCTCCGTTTCCCAACTTCTAAAACTTGCTGAACTGAGTCTCCATCTACAAGAATTAAGGATGAGGGAGTTAGTGAAGTGATCAAGTGTGTCAAATTTTAAGTAGTAATGTAAGAATTCTGAGGAACATGCATTTTTGAGAAAGAATGAGTTCACAAGGGTAAGAGGGGAAATAGTTTTTTATAAATACTCACTTTGGTTTTGAAGCTAAGTTTTTGGTTTGGACGTCCATTCTAACTAGGGTCTCATATGGTCAGGATGGCTCTGATACCAACTTGTCAACACCCGGATTTTTAATCCCAGATGCCCGTTATGCCATACCTCGCAATCCCAGGATTACCATTTTTGTGAGACATAACGGATTGGAAATCACAGTACATCATCCATTACAAACCATACATAAGGTTTTACACAAATAAGGATCTCATGATCCAGTCTTTAATACAACAAGCAGCGGAAATAAACGATAGCGTAGCGGTGGGGTCCATCTTCAGGGGCACAGGCAATGCTGACGAAGGCAGATAGTCCTAGTTATCATAGCCGTCCTGCTGACCATCATCTTGATAATCTCCTTCATAGTCTGGCCATGATAATAGCCAGGGACAAAAGCCATGAGTACTCTTTAAGTACTCGCAAACTACTACTAACAAGTGGTACAATTCTAAGTTAAAGTACTGAATCTAAGTTAACTATCAAATTAAGTTTGAAACCTAAGCTGAGTTCAGAAGCAAAGAAAGATAAAGTACAGTTCTAGAATCACTTAAGTTGGGAAGCTATTATCATCAACACAACCCTGTTGTGGTCAAGTCAAAGTTCATCATTCATTTCAAGTTATTTAGAAAACATCTGACAACGAAACAGTATGGCCATTCCAACTGTCCATAACCGCGGACGCGGCTATTCGAATAGTTTGACACTCTACAGCGGTGGTACACTTTCACCACAAGATTCGATACATCTATCAGGGATAACCCTGAATCATCATACTTAGTATGCAGATAATCAAACATAACCTTCCCATTACACACCCTAGTACAAGCACCTCTCCTATGAGCATGGCCTCCCAACCATGACCATCAGTCATCTTGGGCACTGCATAGGTGGACAACATTGCGAGGTAGCCTCAGCTCAAACCTCTCCCGTGAGGGAACTAATACTAATGCATATAAATTTCCAGCTAAGCCTTACCCAATTCAGGTAATGTGGTTGTACGGTAAATTTGGAATGGTATCACATCCGAATCCAACCATCAGTTTTATAAAAGGGTTAAGGCTCATGCCTCGTAATTTTCATCATCATAAACCAGTTGTGTCTCTCAACACATGTCAAAACATCTCAATAGAATGACTCATCATTCCAAGGTTTTCATAATTCATTTTCACCAAGTATTCCCATCTAGAGTGACTCCAGTTTTTGGATCTATACTAAGGTACTAAGTTAAGAGTGTTCACTAAGGTGGAAAGATGGGATCAATCTCATGCCATAGAATGACATCTAAAGTTTTCTAAGTAGGTCAAGTTTTATACTTTTTATGCTACCTTCAAAATTAAGTAAAGAACTTTGTATATCCTAAGGGGGGGTAAAACTTGTCAATCAGACTTGGGGTACTAATAGTTAAAGGGGTGTGATCAAAGCATGCTTAAGGCATCTTTGCTAAACCATCTAGTTTAATTCTAGCTTGCTAACAATAGCTTGCCTTGATTGGTGCAGTGGTTGAAGTTTTCTTCTTCTTCTTGGTAGAACTCCTCCTCCTCGAAAGCTTGGTCGGTACTAGCATCTATAAATACATAGGGAGTAGAAAATCACCAAACAATACTTAACTAGGCTAAGTAGCATTCTAAAACACACAATTGATGATCTATTATATCACAAGCATCACAAGTTTAATTTAATAGTTTCAACCTTTTTATTTTAGAAAAGTAATTTCTACTCATTGAAATATTAACTAAAATTTAATATTCACCACCAAAATATGGGATCATGTGGATACATGTCCTCACCACATATTCTAACATGTGGGAATGAGATTTAAGGGTTGGATCAATATTACTTTGGTTTAAGTTCATTATTTAATGATTTAAAGTGACTGGAAATGCCTATATAGCATTATTTTGGTACTAGTCCAAAGTCACTGCATGTAAACCTTAATATTATTACATATTTAGATAGATATGATGAAATGTGATTTTTGAGAGTTGGAATCAACTCAAAAGCTAACTTGGTTGATTTTATAAAAATGTTGCAAGTTACAAAAGCTTCTGTCTTCTTATTTTTATTAGGAGAGATCTATAACTCTAATTGAAATAAATCCAACGGGCTTGGATAGATTATTTCAATAAGACAAAATTGGTTTCATGCAATTTGGATTTATAAAACTCTCTGAATTGAATTTTATAATAGGGAACAGAAACTAGATTTAACTAAAAAGGAAAAACCAGATTTGAATCTATGGGCTAACACAGGAAAAGAAATGGGCCGGCCCAGTGGCGCTCCGCGGCGCAGGGCTCAGCTAACAGGGGGTCCCTCTTGTCAGCGGCACTTAACACTCGAAACGGTACACGCGCTGTGGGTCGTGCGATTGGAAGCGAGATCAACGGCTGAGGGTCGTCGTCGACGACGACCAGGTCATCGGCGAGCTCGAACCCTAGCGGCTCGGTGCGGGTCTACTGGGGGCGTACCAGGGCTTCAGCGGGGTCGGCAAGGCGGGCAAACGAAGTGGAAGACGACGGCGAGGCGAGGTGTGGTCGCGGTGGAGGTTGGGTGTTCGAAATCAACGGCGCCCTTCTCCTCCAGAGGCGGCGGCTCTGGTTCCAATTCCGGCGAGCTGTTGCACCACTTGGTCCGGCTAGAGGTGGGTGAGGTTCAGAGAGGTGAGGAGAGTGGAATGGTGTGGAGAAGAATGGCTGGGGAGGGCTCCTTTTATAGGCCCGGCGGTGAGACCGAGCGAGATGGGCGGTCGACCGTGGCGACATGGCTACGGCGAGCTAGAGGCATGGCTGGGGGTGGCGATCGATGGGCGGTTCCCTGGCGGTGCTCTAGAGCTTAAATGCGGCCGTAGGGGCGGTGGTATGCGGTCTAGGCAAGGTGGCGCTCTGCGCGGCCGAAGCGGCGTTGTCCACGGCGAGCGGTGGCTGTGAGGCCTTGGGAGGCGAACGGTGATGTCTGGGGTGTTCTCCAGGTCGAGGCAGAGCGGCGGGCGCGGGCTACAGTCGAGCGGTGACTTGTGTACGCGGGGACAAGGCGCGCTCTGGGGACGGCACTGGCATGGTGCGGTAGCACTGGGCGCGGGCTCTCCTCGGTGGTCCATGGCTGCACTTGGCTCGGGCAGGGGACAGAGAGGGGCGGTGAGGTGTTGGCTACCTCCTAGACATGGAGAGGAGGTGGTCTGCTGGGGTGAGGGCAAGTTTGGCCGGCGAGTTGGTGCTCGGCATGGCTTGGTCTGGCCATTAGGGTGTAGGGGTTGGGGTGATAATGGCATGGTTTGATCAAGTGGAGACAGAGGGAGTGTTTTGTGGTCAAATGGGTGGCTAAACTCTGTAGAAACAGTGAGCTAGGATTAGAGGTGAGATTAAGCATGCCAAGTGTTTGATGAAATGGCCACAAGAGAAAAAGTTTTGAATTTTGAGTTCAAAATTTTTGAGTGATCTCCACTAGTGATAGGTAGTCTCTAGTTGCAAGGGTTTTGAAAATGGAGCTCAAATAGATGGTTTTTGAAATAGGGGTGATCTATGCATATGCATTAGATTCAATTTTAAATTGTCATTTAAAATAGCTAACAGAATGTTTTTAGCAGATCCAAAGGTGGGCCTTGGTATCTCATTATGTGTACTAGCAAGGGGTGCAAAGATCAAGAATTGTTTCTGTTAAGAATTGAGTACTAGGAATAGCCAAAGTAGGCATGAGAGTTAAATTTGCCAAAATGACTATTCCTTCATTTTAATTCTTTTTTATTTGAGTTTCTTTAGGAAAAGTTTGGGAATGATGTAGATGATGTTTAAATCACCTAAGAAACATTTTACAAGCATTGGATCAATCAATCATGGCAATTCAAACAACTCCTATTTTAAATGCACACATATATGAATGCTTTCATTTTAAATTTGGAAAAGTTTTTGTTAACCCTTTTTTTGGATGATTTGATTTTGATAAGCTTGGATTAAAGTTTTGGGATGTTACATTGATTCTATCATGTCTTTGTTATTTGAGATCTTGCATGCTTTCCATTGTTAGTAGCTATCTTGGCCAAGTAGATGCTAGCAACTCCAAGAGTTAGTACTTATGCTCGATAGTGGGTTCATGCCTCTGGTAATCTGGGGAAGTGACAGAAATCTCTAAGGTACTAGATGTGTTGTTGCTACTAGGGAGAAAATAACAATCCTTTGTTCATAGAACAATCGTATTGTTTACTTTACACGCAGTTCGTAAAGCAATAATCTGTTGCTTGCAACTTAATACTGGAGGGGGTTCGGATGATAACCTGAAGGTGGATTATTAGTCATAGATGCAGTTGGATGGCGGTCTATGTATTATGTTGTAATGCCCAATCAAGTCTCAAAGGAGTCAATATGATTAGTATATGCATGTATTGCTTTCTCGGTGTTTGTCAATTGCCCCGCTGTAATTTGTACACCCAACATGTTATCTATCTAAGGAGAGCCACCTCTAGTGAACTATGGATCCCAGTCCTTTTTCGTTACATACAATCTATAAACTGTTTCTTCTTTGTGTTTTCTTTTTGCAAACTTTTACTTCTTTCCATTCGATACGTTTAATCCTTTGTTTTCCGCAAAACACGGTGAGATTGACAACCTCATCGCAAGTTGGGGACAAAGCTCAGCTAGTAATACCGATAGTGCGCCCTGCCAAAGCTCAGCTAGTAACACCTTTGGGGTGTTTCCTTGCTCCTACTGGTTCGATTAAACCTTGGCCTCATAACTGAGGAAAAACTCGCTGATGTGCTCATCATACATTCCTTTTGGGGTTCCCAACGAGCTCTACATCAACCACGAGCTAGCAGTGCGCCATGGAGAGGATAGAGGCCGCCCGAACTATTGTAACGAGCGAGAACCGCCGCCGTTTTTAGATCTTTCATAGACAAACCAAAGGGATCAAATTCTATGGAAACATTATTATCAATAGTAAATTTTCGAACAGATATTAGATTTTTAATTAATGAGAGAGCAACTAGGATATTTCGTAGAATAAAATTGGTGTTTGGATTAATGATGTAAGATTGGTCGGTGCAAGAGATGGGGATAGAAGATCCATCGCCAATGGTGATAGAAGAAAAAGGAGAGGAAGAATAAGCTGACAGAAAATCCATATTTGAAGACATATGTGAGGAAGCGCCAGAATCAAAAATCCAATCCGTACCCTCGTAATTGTTGAGTGTAAAATTTTTCATGGCAGCGATGAAGGCGGCTTGGTCCCAGCTTGGTGGAGCGGTTGAGGGAGCAGGAGACGCAGGCATGTACTGAGGAGCTAGAGTAGCATTGTACATGTAGGGCAGCGACGTCGGCGAGGCCACTTGTTGAGGTGGCGCCATCTGGGCCATGTAGGGAGGGGGTGGCGCCTGTGCGGTGTAGACTTGCTGAGGCTGTCGTCCAAGGAGCCCGGGGGAACCAATTGCAGGACGGAGCCCGGGACTCCAGGTTCCGGTGTAGGCGGGAGGGGCCCCGTAGGTAGACGGAGCGGACCAAGGCATGGACCACGTCTGAACAAGTCCAGTCCACGGGTCGTGCGGAGGTTGCCATGTCGGAGCCGATGATGGTGCTGTCGGGGGCGTCGTAGGTGGAGCAGAAGCAGGTGGTTGAGGTTGAGGCGGTCTATACGTGGGATTCTTCCCGCGATAATTTGGACTTGGACGCCATCTAGGTGGGGGCTATGGGGCAGCGTGGGGAGGGCCGACGGAGGGGGGCGGAGGGGGAGGCCGAGCCGCCGTGTGGAACACCTGAGCTTGAGTGGGGCGCAATGCTTTGCGAGCTTGTGTCGTGGCCTCCAGTTGGAGGAGAGATCGGACTTCAGCGAAAGTGGGACGCGGTCGTATCATCGGAATAAAGGCCACCTGCTTGTCGAATTGCTCGCCGAGGCTGACGAGGAGAGCATTGATGAGTGTGCGATCTTCAACAGGGTCGCCGAGCTCACGTAATTCGTCGCCGATAGCCTTGATCTTCTGGCATAGAACGGTGACAGAGGCGTCTCCTTGAGACATGGTACGGAGCTCGGTATGTAGGGCATTGATGCGGGCGTCGCTATTATCCTGGAAAAGCTGTTGAAGAGAGGCCCATGGATGCGCGGCAGTGGCATCGTCGTTGGAGGCGAGATTGAAAAGCTCGGTGGATATGCGGGTGTAGATCCATTGTATAATTGCTATATCATCTTGGACCCAGCGAGGATCGGCAGGACGAGGCACCGAGTTCGGATCGACATGATCACGGAGACCACATCGGCCGAGATGAACATGAAATAAGTGGCGCCAATGGTAGTAGTTGTGGAGTGCAAGATCTAGGGTAATAGGTATGAACGGAGAGACGTCGGAGATTGTATCGGCTAAAGAAATTGGGGCTATTTGGATAGGATTTTGTTAGGTAATAGGGGTAGAGGTGGAGATAGAGGAGGTGGAGGAGGAGGGTTTCACGCCGGCGGCGCGGGCTTCCGCCGCGGTCCAGAGAGGACCTTTCGGTGGCGGCGGTGGAGTAGGCGGAGCCATCTAGGTGCGGAAAAACCTAGGCTCTGATACCATGATAGTTTGGGAGAGAAATAACTTGTATTGATTTAGGCAATATTACAACGTTTATATAGAAGAGAGGGAGGCCCTAAACCGACTTAGGCTAGAGTCCTACTCCAATACAAAACAAAATCTAATACCAAGTACCTACCCAAAATCGAGTGATTTCACCATTCCCTACTTGAAAGGAGATAATTGTGCATTGATTTTCCAAGTAGTAAAATCAAACAATGCAAGTTTGGTGGCAACCTAAGCATGTAAAAATTCTCGATTGGATATAGGCCAGACAGGGGCCCGGGGTAGCTATTCTTATAGCAGGGCGAAAGCCTATTTCGATGGGCCCGGGTAGCCATTCATGGCTCCACCACCGACCTCCATGCACGAGCCTCTGAAGTCAAAGAAAACATGATCTTGGTGATATCACCCATGACCCATCTCTATATGACACAACCGGAGCCAGAAAGAATAGCTTGCGCAAGGGCAACGGGGTATTGCTTTGTTGTCGGTGAACCAGAGATGAGTGAACGAAAGTTGTCGTGCTGAATGCGCAAACAGCAAGCGGAGATTTCTTATTATTATCTGGTAGTTGGTCGGTTTGGAAATACTAGAATTGTGACGTACTTTTCCCCTACATGCCATCCATGATGTATATTTGTACATTTAGCACATTTTAGTAAGCCATCATATTTGATCATTACCGGGAAGCCCTCCTTGTTCTCCTCGTACTAGGGTATGTCAATCTGAGAGTGAGAGCTGGGTGGCTTTTTCCACGTAGTTCGATGCCGGCCGCACTTTCTACGGGGTTTGGTTCTTGGTGGAGACCCATGATTTCTATGGTGTGAGGATAACCCGGCCGCTTGGGTCTGCCTCTCGATCTGTGAGTGGCTGATGAGGAGTCTACAAGCTACCTCGCTCGGTCGAGCTGTTCGTCGTCTTCGATCAGCTTCTTGTGGTCAAGAGTGTTGTTGAGGAGGAGACAGAGTCGGTTTTCGGTGAAAGAATTCAGATTGTATGGCTCATTCCTTTTGTATCTCTGTTGAGTGAATTCCCGATGTCTCACAAGCTCAATTGGACATGAACTCGTTTGATCTACTACTCAAGTACATGGCCTTCAGGGGTGGCCATCAGAACGTTTGCCATCTGCATTGGTAATGTGGTATGCAGTAAGTGATGGGCTCGTGGGCTAGTGTTAGATAAAGAGCTGAAGCATCATGCATGGCCTGAACCACCCCTACTGTGTCCTTTCTGTAGAAGGATTTGTGGAGAATGTACAGCTTCAATAGGACCGGCTGTCTCATATATATATAGACAGTTATAGGTATAATTCCGGATTACAAGGAGACCTATACAAAGGAGACTTATACAGAGTACAATATGTATCTCAACACCCCTTCCGCAGTCGAAGGGTCGGCACCAGATCTGGGCATGGGCAGCCCGGCCCGGCTGGCCCAGCCTGTCGGGCCGGGCTTTTCAGGCCTGCGGGCTGGGCCTGGGCTACAGTATTGAGGCCCGACAACCTCACGGGCCGGGCTCGGGCCAGAGGAATGGGCAAAATAGGGAAAGGCCCGACCCGAGGCCCGACGGCCCGGAGGAATACGTGCATGGCGGGCCGGGCTCAGGCTCCAGTTTCAGGCCCGACAGTCGGGCCGGGCCGGGCTCGGGCCTAGGTTTTGCACGGCGGGGCTTTGTCAGGCCCGGCCCGGCCCAAAAAATGCCCAGGTATAGTCGGCACCGACACATAGACTGGAACGGAACTCGTCGGAGGTCGACGTTGGCAATCCCTTGGTCATGATGTCCGCAAATTGCTGAGAGGTCGGCACGTGAAGAACTCGAACGTGACCGAGAGCAACCTGCTCAAGAACAAAGTGGATGTCCAGCTCGATGTGCTTGGTGTGTTGATGATGGACGGGGTTGGCGGAGAGGTAGACAACCGAAACATTGTCACAAAACACCACCGTGGCCTTGTCGACAGGACAGGAGAGCTCGGAGATAAGCTGACGAAGCCACGTGCACTCGGCCACGGCGTTAGCCACAGTCCGATACTCGGCCTCGGCACTGGAGCGAGAGACGGTGGGTTGTCGCTTGGAAGACCAAGAGACGAGCGACGAGCCAAGGTAGACGCAGTAGCCCGAGGTGGACCGCCACGTGTCAGGGCAGCCAGCCCAGTCCGCGTCCGAGTAGGCGACGATGTCTGTCGATGGCAAGGGGTGCAGCGAGAGGCCAAGTGCCATAGTGCCGCAGATGTAGCGAAGTATCCGCTTCACTGCTATCCAGTGGGCGTATCGAGGAGCATGCATATGCAAGCACACCTACTGCACGGCATACTGCAACTCCGGCCATGTCAACGTCAAGTACCGTAGAGCGTCGACGATGGAGCGGTAGAACGACGCGCCAGGGGCCAGCGACCCATCGCTAGCCGAAAGCTTGGCCTTCGTGTCAACTGGAGTAAGCATCCCAGCGCGCTCGAGGATCTCATGAGCATACTTCCGCTAATGAAGAAAGAACCCATCTGCGCGCCATACGACCTCGATGCCGAGGAAGTAGTGGAGCGGGCCAAGGTCCTTGAGTGCGAACTCGGCGCGAACGCGATCGGTGAGCTGTCGAAGGAGGCCAGCAGTGCATGCTGTCAAGATGATGTCGTCGACATATAGTAGCAGGTAGGCAATGTCGGTGCCTTGGCGATAGACGAACAACGACGTGTCGGAGCGCGTAGAGCGGAAGCCAAGCTGATATAGAAACGCGGCGATGCGCTGGTACCAGGCGCGCTGGTACACATAGTATGGATGCTTGGCATCGACGAAACCGATGTGCTGCTGGCTGTACACCTGCTCGGAGAGGTGGCCGTGGAGGAAGGCGTTGGAGACATCCATCTGATGCATCGGCCAGGCACGAGAGACAGCGAGGTGAAGAACGGTGTGGATCGTGCCCGGCTTGACAACCGGGGCAAACATATCCGTGAAGTCGACGTCGGCGCGTTGGCGGAAACCGTGAACCACCCAACGCGCCTTATAGCGCTCCAGGGCACCGTCAGGAGCGAGCTTGTCCTTGAAGACCCACCTGCCGGTGATGACGTTGGCACGGGAGGGGCGAGGAACCAGCTCCCAGGTTCGGTTGCACCGCAGCGCATCGAACTCCTCCTGCATCGCGGCATGCCACTGCGGATCGCGCAACGCAGCTCAGGCAGAGGTGGGCACCGACGAGATCGCGGACATAGAGGCGGTGCAGACGTACTCGTCCGCGGGCTAGTGTGTGGACGGCCGACGCCCGCCCGCACGCGCTCGAGTGACGATGCCCGCCGGCAGGGCAGGCAGGGCGGGCACGACACCCGCAGCCGGAGCGGGCGATGATTGCGGTGTCGACGAGGAGGATGTTGAGCTAGACGAGGAGGACAAGGGTGATGGAGGCGGTGTCCCTGGCGCCGGCGGAGTCACCGGCCTGGGCGGAGACGGAGCCACGGAGGGTGGCGACCTGGGCGGCGGCACAGGCCCGTGCGCCGAGGGACCAGGCGGGGAAGCCAAATATGGGGCCATGAAGCGGCGCCACGGACCATGACGCAATGCTGGTGATGATGGAGATCATGTCCCTGCTTTGGAGATGGAGATCAAAGGCATAAGAAGAAAGGGCCATATCATATCACACTAATTATGAATTGCCTGTGATGTTAATCCTTTATGCATCTTGTATTGCTTAGATCGCGACGGTAGCATTATAAGATGATCCCTCTCACTAAATATCAAGTAATAAAGTGTTCGTCCTTAGTTGGCACCGTTGCTAAGACTCGTCGTTTCGAAGCATCTCGTGATGATCGGGTGTGATAGACTCTACGTGTGCATACAACGGGTACAAGCCAGATTTGCACATGCGGAAACTAAGGTTAATCTTGATGAGCCTAGCATATACAGACATGGTCTCGGAACACGGAATACCGAAAGGTAGAGCATGAGTCATATGATTGATATGATGAACATGAAGATTGTTCGCCGATGAAGCTACATCATCTCACGTGATGATCGGACTTGGTGTAGTGGATTTGGTTCGTGTAATCACTAAAACAACTGCGAGGGATGTTGTTTTGAGTGGGAGTTCACCTAGTTGATTTAAGAATTAAATTTGAACACTATTTATCATAAACTTAGTCTTAACTACTTGCAAATATGTTGTAGATAATGGCGAACGTTTCCATCAATTTCAATGCGTTCCTAGAGAAAGAAAAGCTTAAGAACAATGGAAGCAATTTCACGGACTGGTTCCATGGACTGAAGATCATCCTCAGGGATGGTCAGTTGACCTATGTGCTCGAAGCACCGCTAGGTGACCCACCTGCAGAAGATGCCACCGATGACGTAAAGAATGTTTATGCCACTCGGAAACATCACTACTCCACAGTTCAGTGTGCCATCCTGTACGGTTTAGAATCGGAGCTTCAAAAGCGTTTTGAGCACCATGACCCATTTGAAATCATTAAGGAGCTCAAACTCATATTTGAGACTCGCGCGGCCATGGAAAGCTATGAAGCTTCTGAGAAGTTCTTTACCTGCAAGATGGAAGAGGGTAGCTCCGTTAGCGAGCACGTGCTCACCATGTCTGGGCACGCAAACAAACTCTGAGAGTAGGGGATACCGATTCCTAATGAATTGGGGATTCACCGTGTCCTCCAATCACTGCCACCAAGTTACAAGAACTTTGTGATGAACTACAATATGCACTGCATGAACAAGACGTTGCCTGAACTATCGTCCATGCTGAAAACTGCTGAAGTGGAGATCATGAAAGAACACCAAGTGTTGATGGTCAATAAGACCATCAATTTCAAGAAAAGGGGCAAGCCTAAGAACAAGGGCAACTTCAAGAAGGACGGCAAGAAAGCTGCCGCACCTGCTAAGAAGCCCAAGGCTGGTCCTAAACCTGAAACTGAGTGCTTCTACTGCAAGGGTGCTGGTCACTGGAAGCGTAACTGCCCCAAATACCTGGCGGATCAGAAGAACGGCAACATCAAGAAGAAAGGTATATTCGATATACATGTTATAGATGTGTATCTTACTAGTAATCGTAGTAGTGCCTGGGTATTTGATACTGGTTCAGTTGCTCATATTTGTAACTCGAAACAGGAGCTGCGGAATAAACGAAGACTGGCAAGAGACGAGGTGACGATGCGCATTGGAAATGGCTCCAAGGTTGATGTGATCGCCGTCGGCACGCTCCCTCTACATCTACCATCGGGATTAGTTTTAAATTTAAATAATTGTTATTTGGTGCCTGTGTTAAGCATGAACATTATATCTGGATCTTGTTTATTGCGAGACGGTTACTCTTTTAAGTCTGAGAATAAAGGTTGTTCGATTTATATGAGTAATATCTTTTATGGTTTTGCACCTGAGATGAATGGTTTATTCTTATTAAATCTCGATAGTAGTGATACACATGTTCACAACATAGATGCTAAACAAATAAAATTAAATGATAATTCTACATACATGTGGCACTGTCATCTTGGTCACATTGGAGTGAAGCGTATGAAGAAACTCCATTCTGATGGACTTCTTGAATCACTTGAAAGATGCGAAGCATGTCTAATGGGAAAAATGACTAAGACTCCATTCTCTGGCATAATGGAGCGAGCTACAGACTTATTGGAAATAATACATACCGATGTGTGCGGTCCAATGAGTGTAGCATCGCGTGGTGGATATCGTTGTGTTCTCACTTTCACGGATGACTTGAGTATATATGGGTATGTCTACTTCATGAAACATAAGTCTTAAACTTTCGAGAAGTTTAAGGAATTTCGAAGTGAAGTGGAAAATCATCGTAACAAGAAGATTAAGTTTCTGCGTTCTGATGGTGGAGGTGAATATCTGAGTTATGAGTTTGGCATGCATTTAAAGAAATGTGGAATACTTTCACAGTTGACACCGCCGGGAACACCATAGCGTAATGGTGTGTCCGAACGTCGTAATCGAACTCTCTTAGATATGGTTCGGACTATGATGTCTCTTACAGATTTACCGTTATAATTTTGGGGCTATGCATTAGAGACAGCCGCATTCACTTTAAATAGGGCACCATCTAAATCCATTGAAACGACACCGTATGAATTATGGTTTGGTAAGAAACCTAAGTTGTCGTTCTTTAAAGTTTGGGGTTGTGAAGCGTATGTAAAGAAGTTACAACCCGATAAGCTTGAACCGAAAGCGGAGAAATGCGTCTTCATAGGATACCCTAAAGAAACAATTGGGTATACCTTCTATCATAGATCCGAAGGCAAAGTTCTCGTTGCTAAGAATGGATCCTTTCTGGAGAAGGAATTTCTCTCGAAAGAAGTGACTGAAAGGAAAGTAGAACTCGACGAGGTTATTGAACTTTCTTTCGGAGTTGAGAGTAGCGTAGCACCGGAAGATGTTTCTGTGCCGCCTGCACCAACTGGAGAGGAAGCTAATGATGATGATCATGAAACTTCGAACGAAGTTACTACTGAACCTCGCAGGTCAACGAGGGTCCGTACCACTCCTGAGTGGTATGACTCTGCCTTGAATGTCATGTTAGTGGACAACACTGATGACCCTACGACGTATGAAGAAGCTATGGTGAGCCCAGATTCCGACAAATGGCTAGAAGCCATGAAATCCGAAATGGGATCCATGTACGAAAACCAAGTATGGACTTTGGTGGACTTACCGGATGGCCGTAAGGCTGTCGAGAACAAATGGATTTTCAAAAGAAAAACAGATGCTGATGGTAATGTTACCGTCTATAAAGCTCGACTTGTCGCGAAAGGGTTCCGACAAATTCAAGGAGTTGACTACGATGAGGCTTTCTCACCAGTAGCGAAGCTAAAGTCTATGAGGATTATGTTAGCAATCGCTGCATATTTCGATTATGAAATTTGGTAGATGGATGTCAAAATGGCGTTCCTTAATGGTGACATTGAGGAAGAGTTGTATATGGTACAACCCAAGGGTTTTGTCGATCCTAAAGATGCTGACAAGGTATGCAAACTTCAGCGCTCCATTTATGGACTGAAGCAAGCATCCCGAAGTTGGAATCAATGTTTTGATAAAGTAATCAAAAACTTTGGATTTATACAAACTTATGGAGAAGCTTGTATTTACAAGAAAGTGAGTGGGAGCTCTGTAGTATTCCTAGTACTATATGTAGATGACATATTGTTGATTGGGAATGATATAGAACTTCTTAATAGCGTCAAAACCTATTTGAATAATAGTTTTTCGATGAAGGATCATGGCGAAGAGGCATATATTCTAGGCATCAAGATTTATAGAGATAGATCAAGACACCTAATAGCGCTTTCACAAAGTGCATACTTAGACAAAGTTCTAAAGAAGTTTAGAATGGAAGAGAGCAAGAAAGCGTTCGTGCCCAGGTTGTCAGGTAAGACCTTGAGTAAAACTCAAAGTCCGGCTACGGCAGAAGATAGAGAAAAGATGAATAAAATTCCCTATGCCTCGGCCATAGGTTCTATCATGTATGTCATGCTGTGTACGAGACCGGATATAGCACATGCTGTTAGTTTGACTAGCAGATATCAAAGTGATCCTGGAATGGAACACTGGACAGCGGTCAAGAATATCCTAAAGTACCTGAATAGGACTAAGGATATGGTTCTTTCTTATGGAGGTGATGAACAGCTTGTTGTAAACGGTTACACTGATGCTAGTTGGAACATCGATCCATATGACTCGAAGTCATAGTCTGGATACGTATTTATTTTGAATGGTGCTGCAATAAGCTGGAGGAGTGCCAAGCAGAGCATTGTGGCGAAATCTTCAACTGAATCAGAATACATAGCTGCTTCGGAGGCTGCACAAGGAGGCATATGGATGAAGGAGTTTATTACTGAACTTGGCGTGGTTCCCAGTGCGTTAGACCCGATGGCCATCTACTGTGACAACACAGGTGCCATAGCTAATGCACAGGAGCCAAGGTCACATAGCAAGCTGAAGCACATCAAGCTACGTTTTCATGCTATTCGCGAGTATGTCCAAGATGGTGACATAAAGATTTGCAAAGTACACACTGATCATAATGTAGCAGATCCATTGACTAAACCTCTCCCTAGAGCAAAGCATGACCAACACCAGAACGCCATGGGTGTTCGGTATATTACCATGTAATCTAGATTATTGACTCTAGTGCAAGTGGGAGACTGTTGGAGATATGCCCAAGAGGCAATAATAAAAGAGGTTATTATTATATCTTTGTGTTTATGATGAATGTTTACATCCCATGCTATAATTGTATTATTAGGAAACACTAATACTTGTGTGTTTTGTAAACGTAAAAGAGTCCCTGGTAAGCCTCTTATTAAACTAGCTTGTTGATTGATTGATGATCATGGTTTCCTGATCATAGACATTGGATGTGATTAATAACAAGGTTATATCATTAGGAGAATGATATGATGGACACACACCCATAGTAAGCGTAGCATAAGATCAAGTCATTAAGTTCGTATTGCTGTAAGCTTTGAAATACATAGTAACCTAATCCTTCGACCATGAGGTTATGTTAATCACCATCACCGGATGGGTACTTTGATGACATCAAACGCCGCTTCGTAACTGGGCGGTTATAAAGGTGTCATTGGGTATTCTGAAAGTATGTGTTGAAGCGCATAGACCAAGATTGGGATTTGTCCATCCATATGACGGATAGATATACTCTGGGCCCTCTCGGTGGAATGTCATCTAGATAGCTTGCAAGCATGTGACTAGGTCACAAGGGATGACATAACATGGAACGAGTAAAGAGTACTTATCAGTAACAAGGAAGAACTAGGTATGAAGATACCGATGATCAAACCTCGGATAAGTAGAATATCGCGAGACAAAGGGAATTGGTTTCGTATGTTAATTGGTTCAATCGATCACGAAGTAATCGTTGAGTATGTGGGAGCCGTTATGGATCTCCAGATCCCGCTGATGGTTATTGATGGGAGAGGTGTCTTCATCATGTCTGCATATTCATGAACCGTAGGGTGACACACTTAAGGTTCGAAGTTGTTTGAAGTAGATATGGAATTTGCGTTAGAGACCGAATGTTGTTCGGAGTCTCGGAATGGATCCGGGACATCACGAGGAGATCCGGAATGGTCCGGAGAATGAGATTCATATATTAGGGATCATTTTCTAAGTTAGGAAATGTTCCGGAGTATTTGTATGGAGATTCTAGAAGGTTTCGGAATGTTCTGGAAGGTTCTAGAGGATTTCTTGGAGTTTGCTTGAAAACCAAGAAAGGGATCAAGGAGACCAAGTGGGGTACTACACGGATTCGTGGGGGAGGAGGTTTCCTCCCTCCAACCCGTCGGCCCAAGGAGGAGGGAGTCCTACTAGAACTCCCCCTTCCCAGGCGCGCCTCCCTCCTTTAAATAGAAGGAAGGGGGCGACCCCTCTTGCACCTTGTCTCATAACTCCCAATCTCAGTCGCCTCTCTCCTCCACGTTTCTTCTGCACAGGCATAGGCGAAGCCCTGCAGAATTCTCATCTCCACCACCACGCCGTCGTGCTGCTGGGATTCCGTGGAGAAGATCTACTACCTCCGCTGCTCGCTGGAACGGGGAGAGGAAGGTCTGCTTCGACTCCGCACGTGTGACCGTCTGCGGAAGCGCTGCCGGAACGCGGCACCGGAAGGATCGTCCACACGATCTTGAGATCGGCAAGTGATCGACTACATCATCCACGAGATCTAATCTCGTTAACGCTTTCGGTTCTACAAGGGTTAGTACCGATCTATCTCGTTGCTCATGTCTAGTAGATTAGATCTTGGCTTTTATCTAGATTAGATCTGGGTTTTGTTTGTTCTTGCGGTAAAAATTTTTTGTTTTCCATGCTACGAACCCATCAATTACCTCTGTAATAACCTCTCCTTATCCTTTTTATTTGCTTTTTGTGCCAAGATTAACCTCTAATGAGAGTGAAGTAATGATTGGGAAAGTTGCTGTCCCGAAACAGATTTCTGTGCTTCCCGGTAAAAATTCCTGAGAGAGCTCTGTATGTCGTATTGAGCCATAATTGTTTGTGCTTCTTCCCCTGGTTGTTATCTAACTTTCGTTAGTTCAACACTTTTTGATTTGAGCAACAGAGAGTCTTCGAAAAAATTCGTCTTTACCTGCTGGTCTGTTTTGACAAATTTCTACCATTTTCTGCATTTGCTTCTTGTTAGTTCCTTCTTGAGTTCTCTTGGGGAATTGAGCTTTTTGAGGGAAGTGCTACAGTATCTAGTGTTCTAATGGAAGTTTATTTGGTGTTAGAACTGAACCTTAAGACTTATTTATCTTAAGTGCACTAATTTTGCTAATGAGATTGTGTGAAGTTTTGTATGAAGGAAAATTTTCAGGTGTATGGAAGGAATGAGTAATGAGATGAAGGATGGACTAAAGCTCAAGCTTGGGGATGCCACGCGTGTCACCCCAAGAAACATCCAAGAAGTACAATCATCAAAGCTTGGGGATGCCCAAGGCATCCCCTTCTTCATCAATAAAAATCCCAGGTTTCTTCCAAACGCTTCATTTTTATTGTTTCATGCACAGTTGTGTTTTTCTTGGAGCGTCTTCTTTTTCGTTTTTGTTTTGGTTTTTGTTTTCTTCGTTTGCTTAGTTTTCTGAATAAATTGGTTGGACCCCCTCTTTCACACTTTGGTTTGCAAATAGTTTGGTTTGGTTTGGTAAAGAGTAGGAAAGTTCATGCTTCTGTGGTAAAAAGAGCTCGTTTTTTACTGTGGGTATGCTTTGTCATGCCATGCTTGATATTGTTTTGGCTTTATGCTTAGTATTCTTTGCTGTAACATGACTTGTTATAAACAATTGAGATTTCTTAATGTGCCTTGGATGAATCATGCGTTGTTTTAGCACATTAAAGCATAGTATAGTGCTATTCTCCTTTGATGCTTTATTTGGGTTGACTTGGCGCATGCTCACACCATGTTATGACTATCCAAAGTCACTATAGCCTTTATGATCCTTTAGTTTTCAACTTGTAGTATCACTTTATGCTTTGATCAATGATGTTTTGTCGCTCTGCATGCTTATGGCCATTATTGCTCTCTTAGTTTGTCGCTCCCAGTCTTTTGCTAGCCTCCACCACAAAGTATGAGTTCCACTCATGCATCCAAATCCCTAAACCAAGTTTTTCCAAAGATTCCACCATACCTACCTACTAGCTTATGCTATTCCAAGTATATTCATGCTTTTGTTTACCTTCCACTTGTTATGAGAAAACTAGTGATTAAAGCTCTCACGAACTTGATGGCACACTTTACTTTATTGCCTCTAATAAACTTGAACCATTGGGTCCTTCTTTGTTGCGTATATGCTTGCGCTTTATAAGTTGAAATTAGGAGAGCCATGTTTCATGGGGAACGCTTTGAACATTGCACTTGTACTTTGTACCCCGTTGATATTATGTTCTTTTGCTTACGGATCCCAGCGGTGTGAAACAAAAGTGTAACCTGTAAGATCATGGAGTTTGTATGTGTGTTAGAGAAACGCCTGGGCCGCTAGCCTAAGCCATGCCTAATCATGGTGGAAACTTGCAGCATCACCATAATGAGCACTCTATGAAGCATCCTCAATAAAAACCTATGCAAATAGCAAATAAAAAGATCGCTGAGATGCTCATTGTCTGCTTGCCTTGTCATTTTGATTATGGGAAAGCTCCCGTATCATGTGTAAGGGGTACCCCTTTGGCGGTTCTTAATGATACACATATACTTATAATGACAAGAGCTTACTCGTGACTGAAGTTGAGTAGCATGAGGATCAGTCTTCGTAAGTAAGGGGCATGAGATTTCGGTTTATAACTTGTCAAGCATATCCTCTTAGTTGTGTCACTTTAACCTTAATCACCCTTCAAGATGCTTATGATAGGGGCAATGAGAGCTGAAAACTACAAGTACCATAATTTTTGGAAGCTCTTTATGAGACTTGAATCCCTACTTCCTTTTACAAAAAGGCCTTTCTTCCACCATTATATTGAGTCTCCACCTTCTATCTTTATGCACCTACTTTGAGAGCATAGTGGCCATTATTAGTTCTATGTGCATTGTCCCAAGACTAGTTGATTGATGCATAACTTGTTATTGCTTGTTTGAAACTATTGTATCTAGTCACACTTATGAACTTTGAAGGTGTCCTATGCATTTATATTTGCTACTCTATTGAGGGACAAGCTGAATACTATTATGCTATGTTTTCTTTATGTGAAACAAACAAACGCCTTGCAAAGCATTGTTATTCATGAATCTTTTGTTTATGCCTTTTCATGTTGCATCTTAGTTTCTTTGCTTATTGCTAGAACTTTGTCTTTCATGTTATGATTGAAGTACTATGATCCCATCTTTGAATGTTTTGCAAATACTTTGATCAAAGCTTTGATGGTGCATGTCACCTCAAAAATTATTTCTTTTTATCACTTACCTACTCGAGGACGCGCAGGAGTTAAGCTTGGGGATGTTGATACATTGCAAATGTATCTATAATTTTTGATGTTCCATGCTTAGTTTTATCCACTTTCTTGTGTTTTGTTCCAACTTTGGAGTACTTTTATTATGATTTCTTGGACTAACCTATTAACAAGAACCACAGTGCCAGCTGGCTGTTTTCTGCTGTTTTTGGTTCCAGGAAAGTCAAAAAATGAATATTCTCGGAATTGGACGGGACAAAAGCCAAAGTGCCTATTTTTCCGGAAGGGATGAAGTGCCAGAATACGAGACGGGTAGGGGCCAGGGGCCGACCTCACCACCTGGCCGCGCGGCCAGGCTTGGCTCGCGCCAGGGGGTGATCTGGCCGACCCCAGCACTCCCTCGGCCTCTCCTTCCGCCCATAAGTTGCCCTCGGGACGAAAACCCTAGGTACCCGATCAAAAATCCACGAAAGAGTCTGTAGCCACCGTCGTCTCTGTCCCTAGATCGGGGGGATCTGAAGCTCTTCCCGGCACCCTGCCGGAGAGGGGAATTCACCCTGGAGGCCTTCTTCATCACCATGCAAGCCTCCGGTGTGATGCGTGAGTAGTTCATCCTTGGACTACGGATCCATGTAGTAGCTAGATGGCTGGTTTCTCCTCCTTTGTGCTTTCATGTTTAGATCTTGTGAGCTCCGTTCATGATCAAGATCATCTATTTGTAATCCATACATGTTGTGTTTGCGGGGATCCAATGGATATTGAGATGCTATTTCAGATTGATTATTGATCCTATCATGTCTTTGTTATTTGAGATCTTGCATGCTTTCCGTTGTTAGTAGCTATCTTAGCCAAGTATATGCTAGCAACTCCAAGAGTTAGTATTTATGCTCGATAGTGGGTTCATGCCTCTAGTAATCTGGGGAAGTGACAGAAATCTCTAAGGTACTAGATGTGCTGTTGCTACTAGGGAGAAAACAACGATCTTTTATTCATAGAGCAATCGTATTGATTACTTTACACACAGTTCATAAAGCAATAATCTGTTGCTTGCAACTTAATACTGGAGGGGGTTCGGATGATAACCTGAAGGTGGATTATTAGTCATAGATGCAGTTGGATGGCGGTCTATGTATTATGTTGTAATTCCCAATCAAGTCTCAAAGGAGTCAAGATGATTAGTATATGCATGTATTTCTTTCTCGTTGTTTGTCAATTGCCCCGCTGTAATTTGTTCACCCAACATGTTATCTATCTTAAGGAGAGCCACCTCTAGTGAACTATGGATCCCGGTCCTTTTACTTTACATAAAATCTACAACTGTTTACTGTTTTGTGTTTACTTTCTGCAAACTTTTACTTCTTTCCATTCGATGCGTTCAATCCTTTGTTTTCTGCAAAACACGGTGAGATTGACAACCTCATCGCAAGTTGGGGACAAAGTTATGTGGTTGTGTTGTGCAGGTCTCCACGTTGCTACTAGCACCGGTAGTGCGCCCTGCCAAAGCTCAACTAGTAACACTTTTGAGGTGTTTCCTTGCTCCTACTGGTTCGATTAAACCTTAGTTTCATAACTTAGGGAAACTTGCTGCTGTGCTGATCATACCTTTCTCTTGGGGTTCCCAACGAGCTCTACATCAACACCGCCATCAAGCATTTTTCTGGGCGCCGTGCATTGAGCCATCGATGCTCTCATAAAGATTAAAGAAGAAAAGATGAAACATAAAGCTTCTATTCCTATAAAACAAGAAGATGGTTGGGAACCCATCATTAATATGAAAGTGAATGATTTTGATTTTAATGCTTTATGTGATCTTGATAGTAGTGTTTCTATTATGCCTAGAAGGATTTATGATATGCTTGATTTGCCAGCACTTGATGATTGTTATTTGAATGTCCCACTTGATGATAATGCTAAAAATAAACTCATGGGGAGTATTAATGATGTCCTTATTATGGTTAACAATGCCTATGTCCCCGTTGATTTCTATTATTTGGATGTTGAATGCAATGCTTCTTGTCCTATTACTTTGGGAAGACCTTTTCTTACAACTGTTGGTGCCATTATTGATATAAAAGAAGGAACCATTAAATATCAACTCCCACTCAAGAAAGGTATATAACACTTCCCTAAGAAGAGAGAGAAGACTTATTTTGCCTCTCCTATGAAAACAAAATTTTCTCTTAATGCTTCTTCATTTGGGAACACTTGATCCTCTTTCTTGCTTCTTATGCCTAACTTAAAGGCGTTAAAGAAAAGTACTTATTGGGAGATAACCCAAAAGTTTAAGATGAGTCTTGGAAGTTATTACCTCTGTAATAACCGCTCCTTATCCTTTTTATTTTCTTTTTGTGCCAAGAGTAACCTCTAATGATACAGAAATAATGATTGGGAAAGTTGCTGTCCCGAAACAGATTTCTATGCTTCACCGTAAAAAAATGTGTAAAATCTCTGTATGTTCTTTTGAGCCATGAATTTTTTTTCTTCTGCCCTAGGTTGTTATCTAACTTTAGTTAGTTCAACACTTTTTGATTTGAGCAACAAAAGGTCTTTGCAAAAATTCGTCTTTACCTGCTGGTCTCTTTTGATAGATTTCTGTCATTTTCTGCATTTGCTTCTTGTTGGTTCCTTTTTGAGTTCTTTTGGGGAATTGAGCTTTTTGAGGGAAGTTCTACAGTAGCTAGTGTTCTAATGGAAGTTTTATTGGTGTTGGAACTGAACCTAAAGATCTATTATCTTGAGTGCACTAATGTTGCTAATAAAGATTGTGTGAAGTTTTGTATGAAGGAAAAATTTCAGGTGTATGGAAGGAATGAGTAATGAGATGAAGAATGGACTAAAGCTTAAGCTTGGGGATGCCACGAGTGTCACCCCAAGAAATATACAAGAAGTACAAGCGTCAAAGCTTGTGGATGCCCAAGGCATCCCCTCTTCATCAATAAAAATCCCAGGTTTCTTCCAAACGCTTCATTTTCATTGTCTCATGCACAGTTGTGTTGTTCTTGGAGCGTCTTCTTTTTTGTTTTTGTTTTGGTTTTCATTTGCTTCGTTTTCTTAGTTTGCTGAATAAATTGGTTGGACCCCCTCTTTCATACATTGGTTTTCAAATAGTTTGGTTTGGATTGGAAAAGAGTAGGAAAATTCATGCTTAAGTGGTAAAGAGAGCTTGTTTTTGACTGTGGCCTATGCTTTGTCATGCGATGCTTGATATTGTTTTGGCTTTATGCTTAGTATTCTTTGCTGTAGCATGACTTGTTATAAACAATTGAGATTTCTTAATGTGCCTTGGATGAATCATGCGTTGTTTTAGCATATTAAAGCATAGTATAGTGGTATTATCCTTTGATGCTTTATTTGGGTTGACTTGGCGCATGCTCACACCGTGTTATGACTATCTCAAGTCACCATAAGCCTTTATGATACTTTAGTTTTCAACTTGTAGTATCACTTTATGCTTTGATCAATGATGTTTTGTCGCTCTGCATGATTATGGCCATTATTGCTCTATTAGTTTGTCGCCCCCAGTCTTTTGCTAGCCTCCATAACCAAGTATGAGTTCCACTCATGCATACAACTCATAAAACCAAGTTATTCCAAAGTGTCCACCATACCTACCTACTAGCATATGCTATTCCAAGTATATTCATGTTTTTATCTACCTTCCGAATTAAACTTGTTATGAGAAAACTAGTGATTAAAGCTCTCACGAACTTGATGGCACACTTTACTTTTCTTGCCCTTAATAAACTTGAACCATTGTGTCATCTATGTTGTATATGCTTGCACTTATTTGTTGGAGATTAGCAGAACCATGCTGTCATGGGGAACACTTTTAACATTGTACTTGTACTTTGTACCTAGTTGATATCATGCTCTTTTGTCTATGGATGTCGTCGGTGTGAAATGAAAGGGGAGCTTGTAAGTCCATGGAGTTATGTATATGTGTTAGAGAAACGCCTGGGCCGCTAGTCTAATCCATGCCGTCATGGTGGAAACCTGCAGCGTAACCATAATGAGCTGTCTATGAAGCATTCTTATTATAAAAAAAGAGTCAGATATTGAGAAAAAAGAGAAAATGAAAAAAAGAGATTATGAAAAGAGGAAAGAGAGAAAAAAGCACCATATTCCCATGGTAAATAAGAAGATTGCTGAGATGCTCATTGTCTGCTTGCCTTGTCATTTTGATATGGGGATTCTTCCGTATCATCGGGCAAGGGGTACCCCGTTGGCGGTTCTCTATGATACACATGTACTTACGATGACAAGAACTTACCGGTGACTAAACTTGAGTAGCATGAGGAGCGGCCCTCGTATTCTAGGGACATGAGATTTCCAACTTATACTTCGTCAAGCATATACACCATAGTTTGTTCACTTTAACCTTAATCACTTCAAGATGCTTATGATAGGGGCAATGAGAGCTGAAAGCTATTAAGTACCATAATTTTTGGAAGCTCTTTATGAAACTTGAATCTCTACTTCCTTCTATGAAGGCCTTTCTTTTACTTTTATATTGAGTCTCCACCTTCTATCTTTATGCACCTACTTTGAGAGCATAGTGGCCATTCTTAGTTCTATGTGCATTGTCCCAAGACCTGTTGATTGATGCATAGTTTTGATATTGCTTGTTTTAAACTATTTGTATCTAGTCACTCTTATGAACTTTGAAGGTGTCCTATGCATTTATGTTTGCTACTCTATGAGGGACAAGTTGAATACTACTATGCTATGTTTTCTTTATGTGAAACAAACAAACGTCTTGCAAAGCATTGTTATTCATGAATCTTTTGTTTGTACCTTTTCATGTTGCAACATAGATTCTTTGTCTTATTGCTAGAACTTTGTCTTTCATTTATGATTAAAGTACTATGATCCCAGCTTTGAATGTTTTACAAATACTTTGATCAAGTTTATGATGGTGCATGTCACCTCAAAAATTATTCTTTCCTTTTATCACTTACCTACTCGAGGACGAGCAGGAGTTAAGCTTGGGGATGTTGATACATTGCAAATGTATCTATAATTTTTTATGTTCCATGTTTGGATTTATCTACTTTCTTATGTTTTGTGCACACTTTGGAGTACTTTTCATATGATTTCTTGGACTAACCTATTAACAAGAGCCACAGTGCCAGCTGCCTGTTTTCTGCTGTTTTTGGTTCTAGGAAAGTCAGAAAATGAGTATTCTCGGAATTGGACGGGACAAAAGCCAAAGTCAGTTTTTCACCGAGGGACACCTGGAGCCAGAATACGAGACGGAGAGGGGCTGGGGCCCGGCCACACCACCTGGCCGTGCGGCCAAGCTTGGCCCGCGCCAGGGGGTGGTCTGGCCGCCCTAGGCACCCACTCGGCCTCTCCTTCCGCCTATATATTGCCTCTGATACGGAAACCCTAAGTACCCGATCAAAATTCCATGAAAGAGTCTGTAGCCGCCGTCATCTCCATCCCTAGACCGGGAGGGATCTGAAGCTCTTCCTGGCACCCTGCCGGAGAGGGGAATTCACCCTGGAGGCCTTCTTCATCATCATGGAAGCCTCTGGTGTGATGCGTGAGTAGTTCATCACTGGACTTCGTGTCCATGTAGTAGCTAGTTGACTGGTTCTCCTCCTTTGTGCTATCATGTTTAGATCTTATGAGCTCCATTCATGATCAAGATCATCTATTTGTAATTCTGCATGTTGTGTTTGCGGGGATCTGATGGATATTGAGATGCTATTTCAGATTGATTATTGATTCTATCATGTCTTTGTTATTTGTGATCTTGCATGCTTTCCGTTGTTAGTAGCTATCTTGTCCAACTAGATGCTAGAAACTCCAAGAGTTAGTATTTATGCTCGATAGTGGATTCATGCCTCTGGTAATCTGGGGAAGTGACAGAAATCTCTAAGGTACTAGATGTGTTGTTGCTACTAGGGATAAAACAACAATCCTTTATTCATAGAACAATCGTATTGTTTACTTTACACGCAATTCGTAATGCAATTATCTGTTGCTTGCAACTTAATACTAGAGGGGGTTCGGATGATAACCTGAAGGTGGATTATTAGTCATAGATGCATTTGGATGGCTGTCTATGTATAATGTTGTAATTCCCAATCGAATCTCAAAGGAGTCAAGATGAGTAGTATATGCTTGTATGCTTTCTCGATGTTTGTCAATTGCCCCACTGTAATTTGTTTACCCATCATGTTATCTATCTTAAGGAGAGACTCCTCTAGTGAACTATGGACCCCGGTCCTTTCCTTTACTATAAATCTACAATCAACTGTTTACTGCTTTGTGTTTACTTTCTGCAAACTATTACTTTCTTCCACTCGATACGTTTAAACCTTTGTTTTTAGCAACACCGGTGAGATTGACAACCTTATCGCAAGTTGGGGACAAAGTTATGTGGTTGTGTTGTGTAGGTCTCCACGTTATGCTGGCACCAGTAGTGCGCCATGCCAAAGTTCAGCTAACAACACCTATGGGGTGTTTCCTTGCTCCTACTGGTTCGATTAAACCTTGGTTTCATACTGAGGGAAAACTTGCTGCTGTGCTCATCATACCTTCCTCTTGGGGTTCCCCAACGAGCTCGATATATTTTGGGCCATCAGAGGCGCAGATCAGGCGCAAGAAGAAGAAGAACCTGAAGAATAGGCTACGTCAGGAGAGGAAGGAGAGGGGGAGAAGAACTACTCGCCTGCCGACGTTGAGACCTTCCGTGAGTCCGACAGCGATGACACTGATGAGGTAAGTCCAGATCTCTCTCCCCTAGTGTTCTTGCCGCCGAGGTCTGCCTCGTCCTGTTCTTGCTAGGGTTTGTGGTGCTAGTAGGGTTAGATGCGCCTAGCGATGCTAGTTTGTGCCATGTTAGATGCGCCGTTGATTAGCTACTGATTTCCCTAGGACCCCTTTGGCGATGTTCTAATGGATGTAGGATCAAGTAGGCTTCTGATTTGGCAGGTTAGGTCGTCGAGTGGTTCCTCTTACTTTGAATGTTATGATATATATATAATCTATGTCAGGTTTACATGCGCCTAGATGATGTAGCTTATGCTTTGCCTTTGTTCCTGAGTTTTTGGTCTTCAACGATCTGACAAGTAAGAACCTGGCATTTCGTTTGCAATAAAAATGGAATGGGGCTACTGCATATTGATCTACACATATAATTGATTTATGGGTTCTACTTGCGACCACTTCGAGATTGTAAATTTAGGTAATGTGACCTTGGATAGCTAGTTTGTGAATTTGCTTGTAGTAGTTAAGTAAAAGAGACATGGGAATCTGTACCAGGTGCATGTCAATATATTGTTGTACTGTTGTGTAGAGTGTATTTGGTGTCATTTACTTTTCTTATTAATTTAGTTCATTAGATCATGTGATCACTTTATAGTGAGCTAAAGATACCTAGTCTATGTACTCATAGTCAGAGTGTCTGCCTTGGTAATTTGCTAGTCTTTTGAAATGCTTGTCTCACATAGAATATATGGTTCTAGTACATTCATGATAGCTGTTTTGTATTTGTATTTGTATTTTTAAAATATTTGTAACATATCAAGAATTTGTGTAGTTGCAGTTCTGGAGATGGAAGTTTATGTGTTTTGTTACAGATGCATAAATTCCTGGATGTAGTACTGCTAGTAACAGTTGTTGTTGTCTTGCTTCATTGGTTTATTATTTTTGTTGCACTACTACTTTCAGTAGTTGTTTTCTTATGCTCCACACATAAGTTGGTAGTTAATGCTGATGTGATCTAGCTTAAGGTTATTACGTGTGATACAACATTCTGCTTCATAGGATTATAATATTTACTGCACTACTACTTTCACCACATGGGTTGTTCTGCTGCAAGCTTAAGTTGGCATTTAATGCTGCAGTGATACAATTTAAGATTAATAAGTGTGATAGATCAATCTGCTTGTACGGCATGATTTTTTGTTGCACTAATGCTTCCAGCATGTTTTGTTTTGCTGCACACATTTGATTTGTACATAATGCTGCTCTGATCTAACTTCATATGTGTGACATATCAACTATTCTGGTATGATTTTTAAATGTTTAATTAAAAATCAATTGTCCAAGTTTCCTGTTGTATAATATGTGGCACATATAGTCTTATTTCACAGAGTAATTATTATAAGCCTTATTTCATTTCACAAATTTCCACAGGAGTCAGACAATGTCAGGAGTGACGTGGAGGACAGGGACCACAAGAGTCGTGTTGTGCTGAAGAAACTCAAGGCTGGGGACATCCCCTATCTTCTAGGCCCAGGGGAGTACAAGTGCCCATGGTGCTTTCGGAAGGAGATGACAAAGGAGTACCTGGGAATGCTACAACATGCTACCTACTATGGATCTGGCAGCCAGAAGCATAAGCCGCACTGAAGGCCAAACACGCCGCATATGGCGTGTTCCTGCTAAAGCACCTCCCCTAGGCGTAGATTGTGTCTTGTCTGTATCTTTGCTAATCTGGTTGTTATATTTGGACTATGTTTATCTGTGATGTGTTGAACTTGATCCAGTTCGTTAATTATTGTGGTTGAACTTGTGTTTGAACAATCTAATGTTTGTGCTTAAGAAGGTTGTTTCATGTTTAACCTTGTTTGTTCCTGATATTTTTAATCCTATGCATATGTACTCTGGTTGTGTATTTGCGGGAAATGGTGGCATAAAGGGAGAACAAGGAAATCTAGGGAATGTATATGTATTTGGGTTTATTTAGCTAGTTGATAATGGGTTAAATTAAATGATTAGCTACATTACATTGATTAAAGTTTCACTTTTAGTGTGCCATCAACAGTGCATTTGTGATAATGATGTCTACGCACTTCTATTCTTGTAGACAGTTGTTGGGCCTCCAAGTGCAGAGGTTTGTAGAACATCAGCAAGTTTTCCCTTAAGTGGATCACCCAAGGTTTATCAAACTCAGGAAGGAAGTGGTCAAAGGTATCCCCTCTCAAGCAACCCTGCAATCAAGATACAAGAAGTCTCTTGTGTCCCCAACACACCCAATACACTTGTCAGGTTTATAGGTGCACTAGTTCGGTGAAGAGATAGTAAAATACAAGTGGTATGGATAATTATAAGTGGTAGCAATGATAGAAAATAGCTTGATGGGATGGAAAAGACTAAAGTAAAACTGAAATAAAGATGGAAGCAAGCAAACATGTAACAGATCTAGTTGCAAACGGTGTTTCAATGCTTAGAAATAAGGCCTAGGGATCATACTTTCACTAGTGAACACTCTCATATAAATATATTCTCTTTATGATACTACTCTTAACTACTCTCCGGTTGAACACTCTAATCGATGGTAGGGCTATAACAACACAACTCAAAGTTTGCTTTCCACATCTAGATAACCCCACACTGTCACCTTGAGTACTAGATGGTTCAAACAAACACCACAATTTCATAAAGACATCCAACTCCAAATATAACGCATAACAAGTATTTGTAATCTCTCGCCTAAGTGCCACCATGGTGTACATGTTGTCACTTTCACACACATAGGGAGAGCAGAGATCTATTAAAGGACTTGAGTAGCAAGGTAGATCTACTTGATTACAAAGCTCATGATCACAATATGATCACGCATAGAGAGAGAGATGAACACATAGCTACCGGTAGAACCCTTAGCCTCGAGGAAGAACTACTCCCTCATCATCATGGGAATCAGCAACGGTGATGGAGATGGTGGTGGAGATCGATGGACGTGGCTCTGGGGGCACTTTCCCGTCCCGGCAGGGTGCCGGAACAGAGACTTTCTGTCCCCTGAATCTCCCCTTCGATGGCGGCGGCGCTGCAGAACTTTTCGTGGCTGGAGGCTGGATGATTTAGTATTTTTGCACCGGGAGTCAACTTATAGGCGAAGAGGCAAGGTCGGTGGGCGGCCAGGGGGCCCACACCACCTGGTGGCGCGGCCAGGGCTAGCCCGCGCCACCACATGGTGTGGCCGTCTTGTGGCCCCCCTCCGTCTCGTCTTCTGGCTCCATGAGTCTTCCGGTAAAATATTGACTTTGGCTTTTGTCCGGTCCAATTCCGAGAATATTCATTTTCTGGCTTTTCCGGAACCAAAAACAGCAGAAAACAGGCAACTGGCACTGTGTCTCTTGTTAATAGGTTAGTCCAAGAAAGTGTATAGAAAGTACTCCAAAGTGTGGACAAAACATAAGAAAGTAGATAAAACCAAGCTAGGGTCAGCACTGCATGAGAAGTCCCCAGAAGATGGGTTATCCGGGCCCTTCCAAGCAACAAGCCACATGCCGACTTTTGCCTTATAGCTCACCAAAAATTTCATATTTGGAAGTACCGTGTCAGTTGGATGATCAAAACTCTGCCATAAGATCTTACCATTTGGATGTTGGAGGACCAAGTTCCCAGTGTCTAGCAGAACTGCAGTAACTCCGGTGCCGATGATGGTGTTCTTCACCGCCCATGGAGTGCTACCTTGGGAGTCCGACAACACCAGATCTAAACTGTTGGTGATCGCAAGCATCGGGGACGAAGGGACGGTGATTGGGTTGTCTCGGTTGGCGACCCACACGATGGTGCGTGGTCCGGGGATGCTGTGGTACCATATGCCAAGGTACAAGCTGGTGTTGGAGCTTGCTGGGGAGAAGAAGCCGAGAGCAAAGGCCCCGCCCTTCGAGATGAGTGTATCGCTGTGGGTGAGTGGCTTTGCATGTGTAAGCTGGTCATCGGATTTGCAGAAGGAAGTCAAGAATAGGAGGAAGAAGATGGGAATGTAGTGCATAACCATTATGCCGTCTCTTTGGTGTTCTTGTGTGCTGCAGCAAGCTAGTGTATGTGTGTATAACGCAAGAAATGAATGCAGTATGGAAAAAGTCTTGAGTCAATGAGACTAGTGATGGATAGAGACGGCACATTCGACCAGGGCCATAGCACACATATGACATATGGCCAGACGACCGGCCGGTAGGAGATGCACACATAAGTCTCGAAGACGGTGATGCACGCGCAAAAGGAAAATTCACCACACCAATACATGACTTCTTCTCCGCTTGCGGACGATCTCTCGTCGATCTCACCACAACGACAGAAGAGTCCCACACTGGAACAGCTACGTGTTTGCTGGAACATGAGAGCTTTGATGTGGTGAATATGTACGCCCTCTGCTCTTTTCTGGACTCCATATTGGCCAAGATTAATCGAAAGATACTTAACAATCTCCTTTCTCTTATAGTGTAATCTGATAATTAAGTACATGACATAGAAAAACGATATGTCTTACATACTGAATTATGAAGAAATAATATCTTGTCTACCGCCCTTCCAACACGGTGAGGCTCATGTTATTCATAGAGCTACTAGTATTTTCTCATGTTTCCTTGGCTTCAGAGTTCCTTTGTGCAAAATACACAGGTTGTTTTGGGGTTGAGAGTGTTGTGGTTTCATTCTCCAACATGAAGACAACCGATGACATGAGTGGCCTAGTGTTTGGATTGTCTTGCACACATAAGAGTCCTATATGGATACATCATAGAACTTCGGTTGGTGAACAATTATCAACAATGGATGATTCCACCATATCCATTGTCTTGCAATCTTTCCATAAGTTTCATGCCTGGACCAATTGAATCAAGTTCCTATTGAATTAGTACCTTTCATTTGGAGCTATGGGAAAAATTAGCATTTAACCATACTTACATAAGCTAACAGGTTGGGGAAGTCCGGGAGGTGGGGTAAACTAATCTTCAAACCGCTTATGATCTCCAAGAGTATAACACCGAAGCTATAGGTATCGGACTTGATAGAGAAGGCGTCGTCCAGGGGCGGACCCAAGTAGAGGCTAGTGGGGGCCAATGCCCCCCCTCCCCCCCTCAAATTTCACATTTCATGAGAAATTGTTTCAAGTTTTAAAGAAAGTAGCCAAAAATTGTTAGATTTAAGCAAGATGTGCCCCCACTCTAATTTGTTTCTGGGTCCGCCCCTGGCGCCGTCCATTACATACTCAGGCGACATGTAACCGCTGTGTCACAATTTGAGAAATAACTTAAGGAACAAAAAAATTAACGAAATAAATATAATTTTACACGTATTACTAACTATGTCCCGACAACTCGATTAGTGTCACGTCCAAAGATTCTTGCCATGCCGAAATCCGATATTTTTGGACTCATATCAACATCTAACAATATGTTGCTTGATTTAAGATCTCTATGAATTATAGTCAACCTTGAATCTTGGTGGAGATAAAGAAGTCCTCTTGCTACTCCTTTGATTATTTGAGACCTTGTTGGCCAATCAAGAACATGTTTACTTGCAGCATCTAGCAGGAACATGGTGCAAATGTTGTTAGAAGCATGCAGCCAAGTTCCTTTAAAAAATGGGTTAGCTTTTCTTAATCAATTTATGTAAATCTGACCATACCGAAAATGAAGACATCCAAGCTTTTAATGGGTAAGTATTCATAGGTGAGCAGCCTCTCATCTGCATGGATGCAACAACCGAGAAGTCTGACGAGGTTCCTATGCTGCAACTTGGCAATTAGAACAACTTCATTTCTGAATTCCTCTACTCCTTGTCCAGAACTCTTACTGGGCCTTTTGATAGCAACTTCTTTGTCATTGTCCAGCATTCCCTGCAGTATTTCATCATTCTTAAGCTGAACAGTAGTACAAGACAGTGTCATCATCTTTTTAAGGAAAATATTTCATTTTGTTACTACCTTATACACCTTTCCGAAGCCTTCTTGTCCGAGCATGTTGTCATTGGAGAAATCATTTGTGGCAGTAACAATGTCTTTAAAGCTAACAAATGGAAGCTCTATATTTTCATCACCAAGTTCCTTTGATCCGCTTTGTAGCATCATCTTTGCCTGGATATCCTTGTTTTGACGCATGCTGACATGAAGAATTGATATATTAATTGTTCGTTATTTGTTTTTGTAAGTTCCTTTGACATGAAGTATTGCATTATGGTAGTGTTGTGGTGTGAATGTGACTCTACCTCTGAACTTGCACATCGAGGCAAGGAATATGCACATCAGTACAAGAACTCATGCCGTGATGGGGAGCAGAATCTTCAACATACTTCCCCTTTTTTTATTAACTGCAGAAATATATTTCACAGAGAGAAAAAAACAGTTAAGGCCGGATACACCAAGTATATTAATTAACACACGTAGGAAAATATGATGGAATTTTGCTGCAGATATAGAGCAAAGTGAGACAACTGTGTTTACCTAGTTAAGACTTTGCCAGCCTCATGTAGAGATCCTGCTTTTTGTCGACATACCGGACATCAACGATGTCACTAACCCAAATGATGCAGCCTATACCATCACCACCTCCGCTGATATCCGCGGCGGCGAAGGCCACGCACGAGCAGTTGGCCAAGCATCTGGCCCTGCACTCCTTCAGCGTCGCGCTCAGGTCCACGGTCGCGTTGTCGGTGTCGGGGAGCTTCACGCCGAACACCACGGCGAACCTGTCCGTGGTGGTACCACCGCCGCGGCAGTCCAGCGGCACGTTCCGCCGACACCCAGCCGAGGCCTCCCTCATGGACCACTGCTCGGGGGATACGGGGGCCGAACCCCAGAACGCAGCCGCAGAAGAGCGTGGACGCCATGTTGACGTTGCACAGCCCAAACGCGCCGCACTTGGCGTAGTCGTCGCAGACGTCCCTAGGTTCCCGAATCCGCATCAAGATTGGCACGTGGATTCACTGACTTGTTAAGCTATCATCTTTTGTCACCAAAGTAACTCATGTCCGATCCGCCTGAGTGCAACTGTTGACTGAGTTCCCACACTAGTAGAAAATGGGCCTTTGGTTGGGGCCACTAGTCCCGGCCGTGGCTGAGGCCGGGACTAATGGTCCGAACCAGACGGCCCGAGGAGGCCGAGGTATTTTGTCCCGGTCCGTAAGGAACCATTAGTCCCGGTTTGAGATACAAACCGGAACAAATGGGTCTAGGCCGACGCGCGTGCTCCTGGCAGAACCTTTAGTCCCGGTTTGTATCTCAAACCGGGACTAATAGCCTGGCCCTATATATATGCACCCAGCCCTCCACTCTCTCCTATTTTTTCCTATGTGAGAGGTGGGTATAACTTTGTGCTAATTTTTTTTCTTCATATGCACTAGAGGTGTTCGGTGAAATGCCTGTTAGAGCGATGCCACTTGATTTCACACAAGACAAAATATGATATGAGGTGCCAGAGCGACACTTAAGATTTCTCCTCTTTGTTTTGAAGTGTCCTAAAAGGTTAGCAACTATTTTCTCGTTTTGACCGCGTGGTACTAATTTAAGCATTGTGATTGCGTTTGATATATATGCATGGTTATATAATGCAGATGAGCCACCCATGGATGTACGGTGACAGACGCTCTGACGCTTACAGAGAAGGCGTGCGTTCTTTTTGCCTTGTGGCCGAGGCGAACAAGCAGCGGGATGGTTTTATGTGTTGTCCATGTGTTGAATGTCGGAATGAGCAGTCTCACACTTCCTCAAGAGTCATTTAGAGCCACCTACTTCGGTCCGGTTTCATGTCCGGCTATAATGTTTGGACCAAGCACAGAGAAAGAGGGGTTATGATGGAAGACGGCGATGAAGAAGAGAACGATGATGACAACTACCAATCTATGTTCCCTGAATACGATGATACCGCAGTTGAAGATAATGAAGAAGAAGAGGGTGAAGAACAGGAACCAGATGAGCCCGTTGATGATTTTGGTCGGGTCATTAGTGATGCAAGGCGAGACTGTGACACAGAAAAGGAGAGGTTGCAGTTCGAGCAGATGTTATAGGACCACAACACATTGTTGTATCCAACTTGTGAAGATGGCCAGAAGAAGCTGGGTAGCACACCGGAATTATTGAAGTGGAAGGCAGAGACCGGTATATGACTGACTTGGGATTTGAAAAGTTGCTGGTAATAATGAAGAAGGTGCTTCCAAGAAATAACCAATTGCCCTCCAGTACGTACGAAGCAAAGAAATTTGTCTGCCCTCTAGGATTAGACGTGCAGAAGATACATGCATGCCCTAATGACTGCATCCTCTACCGCGGTGAGAAGTACGAGAATATGGATAAATGCCCGGTATGCACTGCATTGCGGTATAAGATCAGAAAAGATGACCCTGGTGATGTTGAGGGTGAGCCACCCAGGAAGAGGGTTCCTTCCAAGGTGATGTGGTATGCTCCTACAATACCACGGTTGAAACGTTTGTTCAGAAATAAAGAGCTTGCCAAGTTGTTGCGATGGCACATGGAAGACCGTAAGAAAGACAGGATGTTGAGGCACCCTTCTGATGGTTGGCAGTGGAGAAAAATCGAGAGAGACTTCCCGGACTTTGCTGGTGACGCAAGGAACTTATGGTTTGGTCTAAGTACCGATGACATGAATCCTTTTAGGGAGCAGAACTGCAGTCACAACACCTGGCCCGTGAATATATGTATCTACAACCTTCCTCCTTGGTTGTGCATGAAGCAGAAGTTCATTATGATGCCAATGCTCATCCAAGGCCCGAAGCAACCCGGCAACGACATTGATGTGTACCTAAGGCCATTAGTTGATGAACTTCTACAGTTGTGGGCCAAACCAGGTGTACGTGTGTGGGATGAGCACAAACAGCAGGAATTTGACCTACAAGCATTGATGTTCGTAACCATCAATGATTGGCATGCTCTTAGTAACATTTCAGGACAGACGAACAAAGGATACAATGCATGCACGCACTGTTTAGATGAGACAGAAAGTATATATCTGGATAAATGTAGAAAGAATGTGTACCCGTACAATCGTCGTTTTCTTCCGCCCAGTCATCCCTTAAAAAAGAAAGGCAAGCATTTCAATGGCAAGGCAGAAACCCGGACGAAGCCTGTCCCCCGTAGTGGTGCTGATGTATTTGGTATGGTCAAGGATTTGGATGTAATCTTTGGAAAGGGTCCTGTAGGACAACCTGTTCCGAAAGACCCCATTACCGGACACGCACCCATGTGGAAGAAGAAATCTATATTTTGGGAGCTACCCTATTGGAAAGTGCATGAGGTCCGCTCTACAATCGACGTGATGCACCTGACGAAGAATCTTTGTGTGAATATTCTAGGCTTCCTGGGCTTGTATGGGAAGTCAAAAGATACCCCGGCAGCACGGGAGGACCAACAACATCATAAAGGACGAGACGGCAAGCATCCAGGGCAGTTTCAAGGGCTTGCCAGCTACGCTCTTACCAAATAAGAGAAGGAAATCTTTTTTGAAGTCCTTTTCAGTATCAAGGTCCCGTCTGGCTTCTCGTCGAATATAAAGGAAATAGTAAATATGAAAGAGAAATTTTTTCAAAACCTAAAGTCTCATGACTGCCATGTGCTTATGACGCAATTGCTTCCGGTTGCATTGAGGGGAATTCTACCCGAAAATGTTCGACTAGCCATTGTGAAGGTATGCGCATTCCTCAATGCAATTTCTCAGAAGGTAATCGATCGAGAAAGTCTATCAGGGTTACAGATTGATGTGGTCCAATGTTTGGTCAGCTTCGAGTTGTTGTTCCCGCCATCCTTCTTCAATATTATGACACACCTCCTAGTTCACCTAGTCGAAGAGATTAGAATTCTCGGTCCTGTGTTTCTACACAATATGTTCCCCTTCGAGAGGTTCATGGGAGTCTTAAAGAAATATGTTCATAATCGTGCTAGGCCAGAAGGAAGCATCTCCAAGGGCTATGGAACAGAGGAGGTCATTGAGTTTTGTGTTGACTTTCTTGATGACCTTAAGCCGATTGGTGTTCCTGAATCTCGGTATGAGGGGAGGATGACTGGAAAATGCAGACTAGGAAGGAAATCAATGGTATGTAGGGACGGGCATTCTTTCACTCAAGCACACTACACAGTTCTACACAATTCCACTGTGGTGGCTCCATATATCGAGAAACACAAGAATATTCTACGCTCCGAAAACCCGGGGAAGCCTGAAACCTTGATTAAAGGGGAACACGAGAAGAATTTTGGCAATTGGTTGCAGACACATCTCATGAATAACACCACTATTGGAGATGAGTTGTACTCGTTGGCCAGGTTACCATCTTCGACTATATGTACTTTCCAAGGGTACGAGATAAATGGGAATACATTTTAGACGATCGCCCAAGATAAAAAGAGCACCAACCAAAACAGTGGTGTCCGCTTTGATGCAACAGATGACAATGGGCAGAAGGACACATATTATGGGTACATAGAGGAGATATGGGAACTTGACTATGGACCTACTTTTAAGGTCCCTTTGTTTCGGTGCAAATGGGTCAAGCTGACAGGAGGCGGGGTACATGTAGACCAAAAGTACGGCATGACAACAGTGGATCTCAACAATCTTGCATACATGGATGAACCATTCGTCCTAGCCAACGATGTGGCTCAGGTTTTCTATGTGAAGTACATGTCTACCAAACCGAGAAAAAGGAAAGATAAGCAAAAGAGTACAGAATACGATGAGCCAAAGCGCCACATAGTTCTTTCAGGGAAAAGAAACATCGTGGGAGTGGATGACAAGACAGACATGTCATAAGATTACAATAAGTTTCATGAAATTCCGCCCTTCAAAGTGAAAACTGATCCAAGCATCCTGTTAAATGATGAAGATTCTCCATGGCTACGGTGCAGAAGAAAACCACAACACTAGATGTTGGTGATGTGTAACAATGTATTAAACCTTTTATTTGAGACATAAATCTATGTAATGTATTAAACCTTTTATTTGAGACATAAAGGTCCCCTTTCATGTAATACATCTTGCTCAATCAAACTAGACGTTGACGACCGGGTTCTGAGTCGCGGGAGGTGATCACCCAAAGAGAAGGAACCATCACAAGAAAAGGAACCCACAAACACTAAGGATACATAGCACAACTGAAAATTAAGATACATAGCACAACTAAAAATTAAGAAACATGCCTAATGTTGGAGTGATTCAGTCATGCTCCTGCCTAGCCCTATAATACGCGCCATTGTAGTCGTCGTAGTCGCCGGTGCCATCGTCGATGTCGTCGTCGGGGTCGCCGTAGTCGAACCTTGAAGGTTGGGCACGCGTGGGCTGGATTTGAGGGTACCGCAGGCGGGGGTTATTGCCGGTCGTGTTGTAGTCCATGAAACTCTGGAGAGTCCGGCCGCGCCACCACAGCCAACGGCCGGCCTCATTGAAGTTCAAAGGAGGTGGGCCGTCCTCCTCGTGCCTGGAGAGCGCCCTCTCACGCCGATTGATGAAGAAGGCTTCCCAAGTCGGGAAATAGTCGGGATGCCAGTTGGGATTCCTCCGCTGCTCTGGCGTGAGCTCGAGGTAGTAGTGGTTCGTGATGGCCATCCGGCGCTCCACACCTAGAGGGACAGGAGGGACCGGCACGCCTCCGACGCTCAGCATCCATCCGGTGGGGACACGGTAGCCCGGTGGGCAGGGGTAGTTCGAGGCACAAAGCGCCTTCGCCTCCTGGGTGGTTAGAGATAAGCTGGAAGCCATGGGAAGAGAATGATGAGTCTAGATGTGATATGTAAATGGAGGCCAAGCGTACATATATATACTGAAAAAATGGCGGGAAGACAGAGGTGGGAACCGGTGGAAAGCGCGGGAACACAGTGGCGCGGGAAACTTTCATCCCGGGTGGGGGCTCAAACTAGGACAAAAGATGGGGGGGCCTTATCTGGGGGGTGGCTAACCTTTAGTACTGGCTGGTAGGTGCAACCGGGACTAAAGGTGGTTTTTGTGTCATCTAACAAAACTGTCGGTGGGATAAGGACGCGTGGGTAACCTTTAGTACCGGCTGGTGGGTGCAACCGGGACTAAAGCTGTCGGCAGGATAAGGACGCGTGGGTGGACGCACTGCTCGATGAGATAAAGCATGTAGCGCACGACGCCCTGTCGGAGGAAGAAGACAAAGTAGAAGCGGCGCCGTGCCTATAAAAGGAGCATCGATACGCCATGGCAAGCAACTCAACAAGCCAACATGGATGGAGAGTTTCATCCCCATGGATGGAGGAAAGGGCTGGAAAATCTCCCGTGACGGAACTTCTCGAAGATGCCCTTGGTGCACACGCCCTATGGCATCTTCGGAAGTTCCGCCTCGGAAAATATTTTCCTGCTAGCCCGTGAAAGACTCCATCTCCGCCTCCCTAGGTTAGAGGTATGGTGGAAGCCATGGGATAGAGTGGAGAGAGGCGGCAGATATGAGTCTAGATGTGCTATGGCAACGACCAAGCCTACATATATATAGTGAGAAATGGCGAGAAGTCAGAGGAGGGAAGCCTAAACCCTAAACCCTAAACCCTAAACCCTAAAGGGGCTACCCTCGTATGGAGAAAGCTATAGGGGTAGACGATCCGGGGCCCTGGTCTAGGGTTTCACCGGAGGAAGACCACCGGAGCGTCGAAATCACATGAAAATGGCAAAATGGTTAATAGTTTGACTAGTTAGAATAATTATTTTATGAAACAGAAAATGGATTTGGATCTCTTATTCAAATTCAAGCACTTTTTATGTTAAAAATGTAGTGAGATTCAAAAATATGCAAAATATAATAGTTAATGCATTTTTAAATTGGAAATGGCAAAATTGTTATTAGTTTCACTAGTTAGAATAATTATTTTATAAAACAGAAAAAATAGATTTGGATTACTTATTCAAATTCAAAAACTTTTCATGCTAAAAATTTAGTGAGATTCAAAAATATGCAAAATATAATAGTTAATGCATTTTTAAATTGGAAATGGCAAAATGGTTATTAGTTTCACTAGTTAGAATAATTATTTTATAAAACAGAAAATAGATTTGGATTACTTATTCAAATTAAAAACTTTTCATGTTGAAAACTTTCTCAAATTCATAAGTATGCAAAAACTGTATAATTCAAATGTTTAAAAAATCTAATAGTTACAAATTGTAATATTTAAAAAAAACAGGCGCCAACTTAGGCCCAGCGCGCGCAAATTTGGACCTTTAGTCCCGGCCCAGAACACCATCCGGGACTAAAGGCTCTGCAGGCGAAAAGGCATCCAAAGCCTTTAGTCCCGGTGCGTGGCTGGAACCGGGACTAAAGACCCCCCCTTTAGTCCCGGTTCCAGCCACGCATCGGGACTAAAGGCTGGTGGGTATTTAATGCGCCGCCTTCTTCCCCGGTCGAATCCATCGACCGGAGCGAGGAGTAGCACTACGCCGCCAGGCTGCCGAAATACCTCGTCGCGCCTCTCCGCCTGTCCGCGTACCCCGTCGCGTTGTCGCGCCACGCCGCCGCCTCTCGAGACGCGCGCTCGTCCGCCCCGCTGCTGGGAGGTAATCCCTCCCCCCATCGCGCGCTCTGCCTCCTCTCCGTCCCCGGCCCCAGCGAGCCCGGGCGGCACCCCGCCGGCCACTTCTTGTATTTTTTGTATATTTTTTGTATTACTAGTATTTCTAGTGTATGTTTTTTGTATTACTAGTATCTTTTTTGTAATAGATAGATAGAATTATTACTTGTATTACTAGTATTACTAGTATGTTTTTTGTAATAGATAGATAGAATTATTACTAGTATTTTTTGTATCTTTTTTATATTTCTAGTGTATGTTTTTTATTAATTTCTAGTATAGTATATATTAATTTCTAGTATAGTATATATTTCTAGTATAGTATATATTAATTTCTAGTGTATGTTTTTTATTTCTTGTATCTTTTTTATATTGTAATATTTATTACTAGTATATAAATATAGTATATATATATATATGTTTGTGTATATATATTTATTACTAGTAATAATATATATAGTAGTATATTATATAGTATGTAGTATTATAGTGTCGATTGAGACAGAAAAGCATTAGTGCTAAATAAAGATAAGCTAAAGAAATAACTACCCTAAGTCCGGTAGTGCTCGCGGGCCACCGGACTTAGGGTTAGGGTGGTGGTGCTCGCGGGCCACCAGACTTAAGGTTAGGGTGGTAGTGCTCGCGGGCCCCCGGACTTAGGGTTAATGTGGTAGTGCTCGCGGGCCCCCGGACTTAGGGTTAGGGTGGTAGTGCTCGCGGGCCCCCGGACTTAGGGTTAGGGTGGTAGTGCTCGCGGGGCCCCGGACTTAGGGTTAGGGTGGTAGTGCTCGCGGGCCCCCGGACTTAGGGTTAGGGTGGTAGTACTCGCGGGCCCCCGGACTTAGGGTTAGGGTGGTAGTGCTCACGGGCACCCGGACTTAGGGTTAATGTGGTGGTGCTCGCGGGCCTCCGGACTTAGGGTTAGGGTGGTGGTGCTCGCGGGCCCCCAGACTCAGGTTTAATGTTGTAGTGCTCGCGGGCCCCCGGACTTAGGGTTAGGGTGGTGGTGCTCGCGGGCCACCGGACTTAGGGTTAGGGTGGTAGTGCTCGCGGGCCACCGGACTTAGGGTTAGGGTGGTGGTGCTCGCGGGGCCCCGGACTTAGGTTTAATGTGGTAGTGCTCGCGGCCCCCGGACTTAGTGATAGGGTGGTGGTGCTCGTGGGCCACCGGACTTAGGGTTAGGGTGGTAGTGCTCGCGGGCCACCGGACTTAGGGTTAGAGTGGTGGTGCTCGCGGGCCCCCGAAGATAGGGTTAGGGTGGTGGTGCTCGCGGGCCCCCGGACTTAGGGTTAGGGTTAGGGCATCACTAGAATTATGCTATTGTTTAGTATTATTGTAGCAAATTGCGTGTTCATATTATTGTTTAGTATTATTTTATGCAACAATATTGAATGAAAAATGTTATTGTGTGCATTTTGTAGAAAACTATGGATCCAATCCAGAGAGACCTAGCACAGGAAGAAATTCTCGAGGATATGATCAACGACACCCCCCATGTTGATCCACCCGAATCTCCGTCGATTTATCTGAACCCCTCCGGTGAGCGAGAGGAGGTCGACCGAAATGATCAAGGAGAAGCCGACGGCTCCGGTGGTGGAGAAGACGACAGCTCCGGTGGTGGAGAAGCCGACGGCGAGGTATATATATGAAGTCTGGTAATCAGTAGATGCATTAACTGAGTTGTATATATATATATAAATTGACGAATGTTTCTTCTCTTAGGCCTCCACATCGAGCAAAAAATATTCCAAACGAGGCCCGGCCAAAAAGTTGGACGCATCTACGCGTTATACAATTACGCGGGTATCACCACGGGGTGAACCGTTGGAACCCGAAAAGGCTAAAACTGTATTTAAACAACAATGCGGAGTTATGGTTAGGGATCGCATCCCGATCACTGTTCGAGAGTGGAATAAGACCAAAGGGGCGAAAGAGGGTGAGTATGTAGCCGACAGGTGCAAAGAGGGTCTTTGGAATGACCTCATGACACATTTCACCCTGCCAGAATGTGAGGATGATGGCGACACAGCTGCACTGAGGAAGAAAGTCAAGCAGTGGACTCTTACGAAGATGGCCGAACTATTCAAGAACTAGAAGAAAGCATTATGGCAAAAGTATCAAAAGACGAAGAAGGCTGCTAAATTTGAATGCTATCTAATGAAGAAGCAGGCTAACTGGGATGCATTTGTGAAGTACAAGGAGTCACAACCTGCTATGGAAATGTCGGAAAAAAAAAGAAAAATGCCGCGATGAAGAAATATCACCATCACCTGGGGCCAGGGGGCTACGCGGCTGCCATGCCAAAGTGGGATGCTAAAGATAATGAGCTACTTGCTAAAGGGATCACTCCAGAACCAATACGCGAAGAATGGGATCTGAGGGCAAGGAATTGGTTCCTTGGGCATGGGAGTGAGTATGACGAAAGTACAGGGGACCTTATTTGCAGTGACGGGATTAGGATACCCCGAGATACATGGCAAAAAGTGGTGAAGGAGATTAAAGCGGGGACAACAAAGTTCCGTCCCGATAGAGAGAAAGACTTGCTGACAAAGGTCCTCGGGAATGACGAGCGCGGAGGACGTGTACGAGCCCTTGGCCCTAGTTATACGTGGGAGATGGGGTTTCCCAAAGACAGAGATACTTATAGGAGACGAGAGAGAGCAAAGAGGCGACGACAGGAGGAGGAGGGAGATAGGTTCACCGAGTTGCTAGGAACACTTAGAATGCATCAGCAACAGATTGACAAACTTCGAGGAGCAGCGCGCCTGCAAGATCCTGTACTCGATATTACCGCCGTCCCATCTCAGCGGAGAAGCAGCGTGGCTGAATCGGAGGTCCCTTCTGACGATGCACGTATGGTAGATGGCGATCCTGGCTACCCCGTGGATGGAATCAAGGAGCATGCATCTTGTGAGCTCCATCAGAAGGTGAAGAACCTATCCATCAAGGTGGCGGTCGGATGTGCTTTACCTTGTCCACCTGGCACACGCTGGCATGGCTGTGAGATTCCAGCTGGCTATGCTGAAGTTGTTGTGGATGAAATCGCAATGGGGTGGGACTCAATGGAGCTTGACATCCCTGGACCTAAAGGTGAGAGGACACTCGGAGAAGTACTGTGTGGTATCATTCTATGGGACAAGAACAACATCAAGCTTCCAGGCTGGACGCCAAAGCCAACACCGCCTCCGAGTGGTCGCATGTCACCTTCACCTCCATCACCTCCAAGAAGCCCACCCCATGACTACGACCACCACAGCCCGAGTCCATCTCGATCTCCGCCGCAGCCTCCGATTAGTACTAAACGACGCAGCAGCCCAAAACCACAAATGCCGCCCCTCCCAAGAGTACCTCATAAGAATCTTCCCATCAGACCTTACGATCGTACTGACGAGGAAACCGACATGATCGTACAGGCCGAATGTTTTGCGCAACTTCAAAAGAAGAAACCCGAGCCCGCCCCGGTATACACCGAGAAGCAAAAAGCGTATGCACTTTCTTTTCTAAACACAAAATCGCAATATGAATTGCACCATAAGCCAGATGACTATCAACGCACACTTCAGAAGGTAGTGAAGAAGAGAAAATCAAGTAGAAGTGCAAGCGGGAGAAAATCATCAGGTCAAAGTGCAACCGAGAAAAGAATGGACGTCCCCCAGCTCGGGAAACAGGCCAAAACATCGATCCCACCCCTCCAGGTGTTATCCTATGACACTCCCCAGCAGGATATTGAAGAAGCTAAGAAGCTTGCGGCCGCTATGAATGTGACTGTTGAGGAATTGCTAGGTGCCCAGGACGACAAGTTACCCAAGGCTCAGGTAGTCCCTACATATGTCCTAGGGAAGCCTTTGGTCAGCTTTGAGCAGTTCCAACAACTGCCAACACAAATGCGGAGTTTACATAAATGGTACTTGAAAGCCGTAAATCAGGAGAGAATAATGATCGTGGCGAAAGTCCCACATGACTACTACTTCCGAGAAGAAGAGGTCCATGTTGAGTTTCCAGAACTCTTCCAGTTATACACTTTCGACGCCCTCGACAAAAGTCTCATGTGTTGCTATTGTCCGTAAGTTGTTGAATTCATTGTCTATATATAAGTTGTTCATTTTTTCAGTTGTTCAGTTCATTGCATGTAATTATCCTAATTATATCCTTTTGTACTCTATTATTATGCAGAATGAAGATCATGGAATTTAAAAAAAGGTCAATCTTTAGTGTTGGGTTCATTGACCTAGATAAAATACATGTAAAGATGCTAACGACAAAACCCGAGGAGACACAGGAAAACCTTCTAAGGTTTCTAACGGAGCAAATTTCTGTGACCACATACTGTTTCCTTACAATTTCGCGTGAAGGTCTTACTCTATTGTACACATTCTCTTTTGCTTACTCGATGTTAAGTGTAATTGATGAGTTACTGATGTATATATAAACGTGTACAGTTTTCACTGTATTCTCATGGACATTCAACTTGATAAGGGAAGAGTCGAAGTCATGGACCCATTAAAGAGACCCCTGAAAATGTTTAGGGACATGCAGGACATGCTCTAGAGGTAATTTCGCGCTACATCGGTCTCTTTCGTTGATTTCCTGAGATATCACGTAATAAATAACTTATTCATTTTCTTTACCAGGTAGGGTTTGGAACCAGTTTAAGAGTGCGGTTACGGGTGACTTTAGTGAGAAGATGACGTTTAAGCCGGTCTCGATAAGTAGTACGCACATCTGTTTACTTCTAGTTTCAATACAATTATGATGCTGGATTATTATTTTGATTGAATTCTATTCTCGTAAAGTACGCGAGGCCGCCACCGAAGACGAATCTATGTGGATTCTATGTTTGCGAGTTCATTCGCACGTTTACCAGTGAGCTGAATGATTATAGAGTTGATATAAGCAATACATTCATAACATTATTTTTATTACCGTCACTTTTTGTTATCATGATTGATATTCATATTGATCTCCTTTTCTTATATAGTTCGAGAAAATGCGGGATCAGCTCCTACCAGAGCAACGCGTAGTAGCAATTGCTGAAGAACTGGCAGGATTCTTCATGAACGAGATGATAGATGACGCCGGAGAATTTAGTGTGAATAGGCGCCGATGATCCCCGACCGTGTAATTGAATAGACGGGGTCTAGTCCCGATAATTGTGATCTCCATGTGTAACTATCATGTATATATTTGTATGCTCGATCTTAAGAGAAGTTATCTTATGTATGCACGAACATGTACGGTATGTGGTAGCGTAGAAAACTATTTTGAAATGAAAAAAAGGATACAAAATGAATTCTCTGTCGCGGCAGAGAAAGTGTCTAAAATTCTGCTGCGGCAGAGAACCATTTGTCCCGGTTCGTAATACGAACCGGGACTAATGGGAGGGAACCCAACGCCCGCAAAGACGGCCACGTGGATGCCCATTGGTCCCGGCTGGTAAGTGAGCCGGGACTAGTGGGTGGGCCTTTAGTCCCGCCCCTCCAGTCCCGGTTACCAGAACCGGGACTAAAGCCCCTTACGGGCCGGGACTGGAGGCCCGTTTTCCACTAGTGCCAATGTCTCGCAACATGTACTCCCTCTCTCCTAAATTAGAACTCCTATTAATTTTGGTCAAAGTTAAATTTGATAAACTTTGACTAAATATCTAGAAAATAGTATAAACATCTATGTTATCAACTCAATTCTAATAAAATCACCACGAACTTCGAGGAATATTTGACATTAGAAAAGTTAGGATATTTTTATTATAGTTAGGAATATTTGACATTAGAAATCACCACAAACTCAATTCTATGTCAAATTTTGTAATGAGCATTCGCCTCTTGTAGTACTCCGCGATTTCATGCCGCCAAGACTCTTTGTTGTCGACACGGCCGATGTCGCACGGCACCACATTCGGACCTCTTCCAACAACAACCGCTCCAAAAAAAGATGCCCCTATAAGAGAAAACGCCACGTAGTATCGCCATCGTCCGATCTAGGAAACCCATATCTAGGGTTTCCCTAGAGTAGCCCGAGCGAATACGCAAGAGCTACGTCGATGATTCCTTAAAGGGCGCGACCCAGAAACACCATCATCATCCGCCATGATTGGAATCGGCTCAGTTTTCACCGGTAGCCATGCATCTCCATTGCCTGATCCACGATGCAGCACACAAAGAGATCTCGACAGATGCAGGACAACTGTGGCGTGCCTATGAGACATCAGAAATTAAGCTTCCAACCAGAAGTGTGGCATAATAGAATCGGACTGTTTTTATGTTCATTTCACCCAAAAGGTTACCAGGTGTGTTAGGATGATCTCATGACAGGGTTTTGCTGATTTTGATCGCGGGCGGTTGCCTCTTTCTAGCCTTAGTTCTGGAAGGATAACGTTGTTTCCCAATATAGTTAATGCTGGAAGAGGCCAATGGAGTGTTGGGTAAAGATCAAAGACGTCTAGAGAACTTCATCTTTTTCTAGTGTAACAACATTGTACAAAGCATATGTTTACTCTGCCTTGATCAGACACTGGGACAGCAGTGGCATCGATGTGCTTCTGATCCGTACATACATGAGGCACTCGAGTGCAAGATAACCCTTCATGATGTATCTCACCAATGGCCCTCAGGGGCGCTGTTCCTTAGGGGCATATACACGGAGACTTCCTGACTATCATCAATAATGACAGACCGCTCCGGGTAAGGGAGCGGCGAGTCGGTGGCTCACTCTGGCGGTAGTAGTGATCATTAGGTTGTCCAAGGATCTCAATGTAATTCTTGTTATCTTTTATGTGTTTTGTATTTCTTGTGAACTCATGGGGTACATTCAGATCTTTCCAAAAAAAACACATTTTTTATGTTAGTGCTTTCTTGTTGGGCAAATTCCAATCTTCGGGAGATATATATCAGGCAGACAGTCCGGCTCACAATCAATTTTCAGACGCTTATACAAGAAAAAAGGATCGAGCTTTCCTGTAGCTGCAGCTTCCAATGCGAAAACTAGTCGATGCATGCTAGGAACGCTAAGATTCACCATGATAGGTAGTACCGGCTACATGCTTGGCAGTTGGCACCAAGCGTCCAACTCAAACAAAAGCGCCAACACCAGGAAAATGACCGGGATTGCTGCGCATGGAGGCAAAACTACCGGGATTTTATTCCCTAGCTCCCATCGCAAGAGTCGGCGGTGTACTTGTACATGGCCCTAAGGACTTGTTTGGATGTACTGGAATTTTTATCTTGGGGAATCAAATTTCGATCAGGGAATCCACGAAAACAGTTTAAATAACCGGAATTTTATTCCCCATCTCCCTACTAGTGGATTTATTTCCCTAGGAAAAGACTAGGTTTCCCTTCCTACCAAACAAGCCCTAATACCACCAAGATTGGCCCGTGGATTCATAGAGTTGTTAAGCCATCATCGTTTGTCACCGAAGTCACTCATGTCCGACGTTCATCAGTGCAACTGTTGACTGAGTTCCTGATGTCTCGCAAGCCTAACTTAACTCAGACTGTTATTACTTTTATCATGTACTACAAGAAGAGAATGCTCATTAGAAAATTTGGCAGTTGGACACATATAGCTTATCTAGAGACCGCCAGTAAGACTGGGCTCGTGTTATATAGAGAGCTGAAGCGGCAGTACGTGACTTGGTCGATATAGAGCTCGTGTTAATTTCTCCCTCCCCGAATAATTTAACACTTCAAGACTATGGGTCATGGGTCATTTCATAGTTATTGCTACGATATGAGTATAATTACTGCAAGTACCTCACTCCACACTAATGATCAGATCACACATAAAGACTTGTGTATACGTAGTACATCAGATGTTCCATTGAGCAATTCTACGTTCCTGCATGTACTTGAGTAGATACAGGTATATCAGAGAGTTTTTCTTTTTCGTAATGGAAAGACGAGACCCCGTCCTCTACATTGAAAATTTGCACATGTTCTCCTTTATTAATTTATTCAACAAAGAACTGACAAGGAGTATGCATCAAAAAACCTAATCCACCACTCAACACCCTGCATACAAGCCCCACAATGGGTAAAGACCATATCAACATGGCCTTATGCCCTGGAAAGTGGAAACTCGAAAATCCTCATCAACTAAGAACAAAGAGGCGGGAACATCTCATACCCCGAGACACCCTCTAGTTGAAACTAGAACGCTCATCCGGTTTAGGAGATTCTTAGCAGCATATCATGCACATGCTATAGAAGCCGACACAACTGGCAATCTTTAGGATAAAGATCCGCATTATACTTGCCGAACTCAACTCCAAACAGCGCACCACCCTACGCTAGTCCATCAAGACACATCCGTCGCCGATACTCCGAGACTCCATGCCGCCAAGACTCTTTGTTGTCGATGCGGCCGATGCTGCGCCGCACCACATTTTGACCTCTTCGACCAGCAACCACTCCAAAAAAGATGCCTCCATAAGGGAGAACTGCGTGTAGCATCACCATCGTATGATCTAGAAGACCCATATTTAGGGTTTCCCTTGAGTAGCCCAAGCGAATACGCAAGAGCTACGCTGATGATACCTTCGACAAGGGTGCGACCCAGAAACACCGCCATCGTCCTCCTTGACGGTAATCGGCCTGGTTTCCACCAGCAACCACGCATCTCCACTGTCTGATCCGCGATGCAACACACAGAGAGATCTTGACTGATGGACAACAACTATGGCATGCCTATGAGTCATCAGAAATTAAGCTTCCAACCAAAAGTGTGGCGTAGTAGGATCGGAATGTTTTTATGTTCATTTCACCGAAAAGGTTTTTTCCGAAGAAATCCAAAAGGGATTTTACCAGGTGTGTTAGGATGATCCCATGATAGGCTTTTGCTGATTTTGATCGCGGGCTGTTGCCTCTTTCCTGCCTTAATTCTGGAGGGCTAACATTGTTTTTCCATGTAGTTAATGCTGGAAGAGCCCAATGGAGGGTTCACATTGTTTTCCCAATGTAGTTAATGGTGGAAGATGCCAATGGAGGGTTGGATAATAAAGATCAACGACGTCTAGAAGACTTCATCTTTTTCTAGTGTAATAACAACTACATTTTACAAAGCATCTATTATTCCCTTTTTTTTAGATAAAGGCATCACTGTCCCACTTTAAATTAATAAAGCCCGCCAAGTTTACAAGAAACCAGATACACACAAACTCAGCCAAAGCTGGAAGCTAAGACAAGATAAAGTATGACCATCAACATTAGTTCCAGTAGCACAGACAACACTTGTCAAACTACGCATAAGTAAAGCTAAGGCTAAACACGGCAGAGGACTAAGAGCTTCGAGGACTAGCAGCTGGCTCATGCAAGTGGTTGAATTGTTGGCGCATCCTCTCTCTCCATCACCGGGTCCAGGGCTTCTTGATCTTCATGCCGGAACAACGGATGCCACTGCTGCAAAGTGAGAAGAGTTTTGAACAGACAGTCAACAGGTTGACGCGGGAAAGCATTCTCAATTGAGAATTTGTTACGGATTTGCCAAAGGGCCCACAACTGGGTGGCAATTAAGATCCAAAACTAACTAGCCTCTTTACTAGAGGTAGAATTAAGCAAGAAGACAACATGGTTAAAAGAGGTGGGATTCCACTGAAGGCCAACAATTTCGTGAAAAGCATTCCACATAAAAACTGCCAAATGACACAGGAAGAAAATGTGAGAGGGCGTTTCAATTTCTTCACAGAGGGTACACTTGCCGTCCAAGGGACCGTGTCTATAGTGAATTTGATGTCTTGAAGTTAGTCTATCTTTGGTCAGCTACGAACAGAAGATTTTAATTTTCAGTGATATTCTAGATTTCCAAATGGTTTTTGCAAAAGGCCACGGCTGTCGGAGCGAAAGTTTTCTGTATAGCGAGGACACTGAGAACATTCTTGAGTGGCTCCAGTCTCCAGCGAACCTTGTCAGCCCCATCGCTAGGGGACAGCGGTTGCAGCTGATGGCAGAACTCCACCCAAAGTGCGAGCTCCTCGGGCGCAAAAGAACGTCTGGAAGCAAGATTCCAACCAGCAGTAAAGACATGTGAAACTAAAATAGTCCGAGCAAATCTTGTATAGTTTGGGTCTTGATCGGACACTGGGATAGTTGTGGCATTGCTGCGTTTCTGATCCGTATGTGGTATGTACACGATCCTCTCGAACCTGCTCATGATGTATGGCACCCACGAACCATCCCCGTAGGCAGAATACTGCTTGTGCATGCGCAATACTTGCTCAGTTCACAACTCTATCTCACTGGTGAGCAAACGTGGAGGTAACTCTCAGGGTGCAAACCTTCTGTGAAACAATTTTCTTGCTTGGCCAATTCCAATCTACGGGAAGGAAATCAGGGGATGTAACCCAGCCTGGCGGAAATTGTACACCCTCTCACCGACCGCGATTGGCACATATTTTCTCATCCAAGTAACCATGTCCAAGTGTTGCTCCTCTCGCCACTGTTGAATGAGTTCCGAATGTCTCACAAGCCCAAATTAGCTAGCCTCAAACGTCTAATTTTCTCAACTAGATGACCTATAGGAGTGCCCATTAGAACGTTTTCCGGCTCAACGGTTGGACCATGGCATATATCTAAATTATGAAGGCTGGCTGTAACTGTAAGTCATGCCGGTAATTTTATAGAGAGCTCAAGCGTCAATGCGTGACTTGATCGATGCCAAGCTCGTACTCCCTTCCAAAACAGTTGGACCAACCAGAGCCATGTTAGGTACTAGTATCGTTGTAGTTAAATCTCTGCTACAACTGCACCGTTCAAGTAAAATTACTACAAGTACCTCACTCCATTAATGGTCAGATCACGCATTGCCGCTTTTTTTTTCGAAATCGGGTCAGAGCCCGGCCTTTGCATCAATCGATGCATGCAGCCTCCCTTTATTAAATTATATATTGTTGTAGCTCCTGATAATTTGACAAAACTGCGTGGTATGCAGAGGCAACAAACTTGCTGGCAGGACAAGATCTGTATGGGGAATTAATATGGCAGTACTTGTGTTAGATACGAGGCAGTCTAGAATAAAACATGTGTTTCTTTATATTTCACTAGCATTTCTTACCCATTTCCCCTTGGCTTATGACTTTAAACCTCAATCGTATGTTCAAACATGTAGTTATATAAGAGTCTGGACTTCTTAAGTCTCAATTAAGTTTAGTCATTATAGATGACAGCCAGCTGGTGTCATACGACTTCCCCTCCCGTCCTGTCCCCGTGTGGTGGTGGCCGGAAGGAACACCAAATTCCACTGCTCCAAGCCCTCCTCCACCTCTCTCCCCCTTCTCCCCGCTGCCATAGGGCGCGGCCGGGCAAAGCCTGGCCAGCGCCGCCGGCGGCGGTGTCGTCGGATTGATGACAAGTACGCCATGAGGGGGTCCTCGAGGCGTGCGGAAGAGAGGGGTGTGAGACGTACGGTGTTCCGGGACGGTGAGCACACATGTTTACCCAGTTTCGAATCCGCCGGCTTTGGACGGATCCTACTCCTGCTAGCAATCCAGTAATACGGCAGAGCTGGAATATGGGTACAAGGGTTTCGCCTGTGCGAGTTGAGGGTCTAAAGTGTTAGATGCCCTAAAGGCTCTCCCTAGAACGGCTTATATAGATATCCTCCTAGGGTTTACAAGAAAGATCTATCTGGCTACGACTAAGAGTCGGTTACAGAGTACATCTTGAACTACAAGTAACATTATGGGCCTAAGTCGGTAAGTCTTCTGGGCCTGCCTGTAGCAGGATTGGACTCCGTCTTTCTCCCTGACTGGGCCGCCCGTGAAGCAAAGCTCTAAACCGAAGTGGGCCACCCTAGTCAGTAAGGAACTATGAGGATATCCGAAAAGTATATCCCCAACAGCAGCCCCCGAAGGCCTCCAAGATCCAAAATCAGATTCATCATCGTCCAGCTTGATCTTCGGCTTGCAAAATCTTGAAGGGTTTCTGAAACTTCACAACAAAAAATACGATCCGGGTCTTAAAAATATGTCGGACCTATCAACAGGTTACTCGGATTTTCTAGCTTGATTTCAAACTAAGCCGGAACTTGGTCTCTAACGCCACCTGACACAAGTCATGGTCAAGTCACGTCATCTGACAGACATCCTGTCAGCACGACCGTTGGTGGGTCCGCGGTTCGCGGAACCGAGGCGCCGTTTCAATGCGTGCGCGGAGATCGAGGCGACGTAATCATCGCGTGGGTCCTTCCCAGTTTCTTCCACGACGCGTGGCGGTTACACTGTAGCATTTGCACGAATCTTGGCGCGGTTAGGTGGATATAAGTGGTTAGGATTTTCTCCTTCTCTCTTCACTTGTTCCCTTGCCTTTTCCTCTCCAAATCTCCCCCGCGTGCACAAAGCTCCTCTGCTTTCCCCCAAAAACTCCCAGCGCCGCCCATCTTAGGTCAACTGCTCACGAGAAATGACATCTTCTTCCTCTTCCGGCTTGGCGGCAGCGGCGGCAACGGTGGCGATGGAAGCTGCGACGGAGAAGGAAAGCTTCCGCAGGGTTTGGATCCCCTGCGTGTTAGATGACGAGAAGCTCCGCGGCATGGAGACAGAAGGGCTCCTCCGTGCCGGCGACTGGCGGAGCAACATCGGAGAGACCAACCCCAACCCGCACGCCGACGAGCGGGTCCACTTTGGCACCCACCTCGATAGAGGTTTGTCTTTCCCTCCCTCAGAGTTCTTCTCCGAGGTGATTGATCATTTTGGTGTTCAACTCCACCATCTTCCTCCCAACTCTCTCTTAGAGATGAGCGCTTACGCTTCTTTGTGTGAGGGCTTTCTCGGCATTAGGCCGAGTTTGACCTTATTCCGGTACTATTTTCATGTCCGGAGAAATTCTATTACTGCCGGTGTTCCTTACATCACCGGTACCATTAGTTTTTCGCTTAGACGTGAGCGTGCATATCCCGAAATCCTAGCCAGTGACTCGGTCAAACAATGGTCAGCCACGTTCTTTTACCATAAGGATATTCCGGCTCCCGACAAAGCTACTGCTTTGCCGGCTTTTGTTGACGGAGCTGCCACGGCCCAACCGTCTTGGGACGAGGCTGCTCCGGCTCTCACCGACGATATGATCCTCGCTAAGAGGCGGATCGAATACTTAATCAAACACAAATGACTGAAGGGATCCGACTTGGTCCAATGTTGGGTCTCATGCCGGATCCAGCCCCTTCAGTACCACGGAGATCGACTGATGCACTCCATCACGTCGTCCAAGAAAGACTCCCTCCGCATCAGCCCCAAAGCCTACACCACGCAGGGCTATATAAGCCAGATTAAGAGGCTGATCAGGGAGCGGATCGAGAGGAGGATCCCGGAGGTTTCTCTAGATATGCATACGGCGGAAAACCCCGTAGTGCTGGTAAGCTTCTATCAGTACACCTTTTTACGTGTTTCAATCTTTGAGTTATACTGCAATACTGATATATTTTCTTCTTTTCAGCTTGCTGACCTCCCCGAGTCGGAACTTGCTCCGCTCGAAGGATATCCTCCCGAGTTTTCTCAAGAGACGGAGGTGGTACCATTGCCGGATGTTGCGCTCAAGAAGCGCAAAGCTCCGATAGTGGCTGTTGGCACAAAGGAGGTGCCCGTCGTGAAGAGGTAACTTCCCATCACAATTTCCGCCTTTGCACTTTACTCGAATTTCTTCCGAGATGTAATGTTTCCGGCTTTATTACATTCTCAGAGCTAAACAGCTCATCAAGGGCAAGGGGATGGTAATTTCTTCGAAACCTCTACGGCAGACGAAGCTTACCATAGCTTCTCCTGCCCCTCAACCTTCCGTAACGCTGGTGATCATCCCTTCCCCGGTCGTCGCAGAAGATCCGGCTCCTTCCATAGAGCCTGTGATCCTTGAATCGCAAACTGACGTCACCATGGGTGAGTCAGGTTTAGATAAGGGTGAACCCTCTTTGGGTAATGATCCCTCGGCAGAAACCTTCGCCGAAAACATTCTCAGCAATCCGGGACTTGCTAAATTTGGCCTGTCCCGGAAATCTGCTGAAGAGATCCAGCGGCTGGCCAGGCAATGCCTGGAGAAAAGTACCTTATCTACCAAAGAAGAAGAGCAAGAAGCAGAGGACGTCAAGCACTCTAATCTTCTTGAATAAGTGCTTCTTCGCAACGAGAGGGTCAGGTCCGGGGAGCTTCCAACCGCTCCTGTGACCCCTCTAACTCTCGCTGAGAAGGTTGCAGTTGAAGTTAACGCGAGTTTGGATAAACTCACTCGCGAACAATATGTAAGTCGGAATTCCAACTCCTGTTTTTCCTTTATTTCATATCATATCCTCTAGCCCCCAAGCATGAAGTAGGATAAATAATCCAGGTTTATGCTTCCTTAGGATGCCAAAGAATGAACTAGTGTAGCCCCCAAGGCTCGTGCTGATATTAGCAAAAATATTAGCCCCGAGTCTTTAGTAGATTTCTGACTTTGTGTATTCTGACTTACAGAAAGTATATTCCTATAACCAGGATTTGTTGAAGAATGTCTGTGATAAGCGGAGAGAGATCAAAGCTTTCCGACTTAAAAATGTTGAGCTAAAAGTTGCCAAGGATGAGGCCGAAGGTAAACATTCCGAGACTCAAACCTTGTCTTTGTGTTTTCAATGTCGAATTTTTTCGTTGAACTGTTGTTCTTTTTTACTTACAACACTGGTGAAACAATCTTGTGCTATGATTGAAGAGGCCGAGAACCTCAAGACTTTGGTGGTGGAGAACAAGGAGCTTTGCCAAGAGCTGGATGAGCTCAAGGCAGATCATGAAAAAAGCATTGCTCAAATCCTTGAGTCTTCCTCCATGGCTACTGACGAGTGTGATCGTAAGATTGCTGCTCAAGATCAAAAAATCTCGGACCTCAATAATGAACTTTGTAGAGAGAGAGACCTTTCCGAGGTGCTCCGGGCTGAACTCTAGAGTCTTCGGGAAGAGAAGACCAAAATTGACGACGTCATTTTCGGTATGTTCCATCTGTCTGACTTGTCTATTTTCTTCGACTTTTTTTAACATCGGATTTTTCTTTAACTGTCTTTGTTTACAGGTCCTCTGAACTTGACAGACTCCACCTCCGCTGAGCCCCGCACCCACCGGCTTACAAAAGTCGGTGACCTGCTTCATGACTTCCGCCAATCCATTGAAGACATTGGCGAAGCTCTCAAGATTCCGAACATGCATAGCATGTCGGATTTTCAGGTGCGGGACAAGGCAAAGGAGATGCCGTAGCTTGTCCAGGATTGGAACATGTCTTACACGCGGACTGCGGCGCAAAACGCTCTCACCATGGTCATGAGCCACCATGGAAACATGGAAATATGGTAAGTGACCAGATGAAGACGGCCAGGAGGAAGACATCCAAGCCATCATGGACTCCTGCGCCGGATATGGGTGTCATGTGGCTGATTTGACCAGCTACGAGACCCCTTTCTTCACCCGCGTGGACACTCCGCCTCTGCCTCAAGAAGATTCAGCAGAAGTTTCCGACGATGAACGCACCACCTCGGATGCGGACATCTCGGAATGATACCAAGGCGACGTCTCTAGCGAGCCAGCAGCTCCTTCATCTCCTTCTGCATCATAAATTGCCAGAAATATTTGTATTATCCTAAAAAACATGATGCGTCTGTAATTATGAAGTACTATTATTTTTGCTAATGCTAAGATTTTGATCTATTCAGCACTTTTGGCTTTAATTTTTTTGTGTGCCTGAAATGTTTACATAAGAACTTGTATTTTTTCGTCTATACTTATCGTTTATCGGGCTTTCCGCCTCGTCCCTTTCGTGAGCCGGCTAAACTTTGCTGAGCAACGGAGCTCAATTGCTAAACTAGTTTAAACTCGGAAACAAAGCCGGCTTCCAGTACCAACAATTCACTACTCGGAAAATGCCCGCATCCAGCAATCAGACAAATAACCAAAGTAAAGACTAGAAACTTTAGAGTTATACCCGAAGGTATTTAGAATCGGAAATCTAAACCAGAACAAACATGAGCATAAAGTACTTTCAAGCATTCTGGGATTTTCGACTATGACATGATCATTCGGAAATAAGATGGTAAAAACTTCTCAGAAAAACTTGCGGCAACCAAATTTTTTATTTCTCTCAGAGCATGTACATATATATGATTACAAAGAAGGATAAACTAAGAATAAAAGGGACGTAGCTGAGCAATATTCCATGGTCTGTCTAACACATCTGGATTTGTACTACCTCCAGCTCTCTTTCTCTTCTTAGTAGCAGGTCTTTCTTTGACTGGCCTCATGTCAGTTAAGTAGTACGAACCATTATGTAATACTCGACTAACCAAAAAGGGCCCTTCCCATACCGGGGAAACTTTGTGCTTTATTTGTTCCACAAGCCGGAGAACCAAATCACCTTTATTAAAAGATCTATTTCGGACTCTTTGGCTATGATACTTGTGTAACTTCTGCTGATAGGCTGTAGATCTCATTTCAGCAACGACGCGAACTTCTTCGACTAAGTCGAGATCATTTTGTCGAGAAATCTCGGCATCCTCTTCAATATACGCGGCCACTCTAGGAGAAGTATGAATCAAATCACTAGGAAGAACTGCTTCTGCGCCATAGACCAAGAAGAAAGGTGTGTATCCTGTTGACCTGTTTGGAGTTGTTCGTAAACTCCAAATTACAGAGGGTAATTCCTCTGCCCAAGCCCCCGCAGCACATCGTAGTGGTGCTTCGAGTCTCGGTTTTAGCCCCTGTAGAATTAAACCATTTGCTCTTTCGACTTCTCCGTTAGCCTGTGGATGTGCGACTGACGCAATGTCAAGCCGGATATTTTGCTTGTTACAGAATTCAGCCAATTCTCTCATAGAAAAGTTACTCCCATTGTCCGTGATAATGCTATGCGGATAACCATACCGGATTATAACATCCTTGACAAATCTTTTGGCTGTTGCTCCATCACAACTGGTGACAGGTTTAGCCTCAATCCACTTGGTGAATTTATCCACCGTCACTAAGAGGTGAGTAAATCCATTTGGAGCTCGTTTAAATGATCCTACCATATCAAGCCCCCAGACCGCAAAAGGCCATGTTATAGGTATTGTTCGCAGCTGATCAGCCAGAACATGAGCTTGTTTGGCGTATTTTTGGCAGTCTTTGCACGTCTTGACTAATCGTTCGGCATCTGCCTGAGCTGTAAGCCAGAAAAATCCGTGTCTAAAAGCTTTTACCACTAAAGATTTGGCTGCAGCATGGTGACCACACTCGCCTTCGTGGATTTCTCTTAAGATTTCCACTCCTTCTTCCGGAGATAAGCAGCGCTCAAAACCCCCAGAAACACTCCGTTTATGGAGCTCACCTTTAACAATAGTATAGGCTTTTGCTCGTCGGATAATCTGCCGGCTTAGAACCTCGTCTTCGGGTAATTTGCCATCTACCAGATAATCTAGGTAGGGTTGAGTCCAGCTAGGAATTACAGCCAGAACTGCTATTAGATGTGAGTCGGATTTGGTTGGATATTCCTCATCTACTCCCTTTATTGAGGGAACTTTGAAGTTCTCTAAAAAAGCACCATCCGGGACCTCTTTCTGTGCATAGCCTATCCTAGATAATGCATCCGCTTCCTTGTTTTCTGCTCGAGGGATGTGTTGAACCTCAAACCCTTCGAACGATTTAGATAAATCATCCATGACAGCTTTATATGCTGCCATGTGTTTATTTGCATTACAAATATCCGACACTTGTTGAGCAACAAGATCCAAAACTCCGTAACACATCAAACGTCGGATGCCAATATCCTTAGCAATCCGGATTCCATGCAGCAGTGCTTCATATTCGATAATATTGTTTGTCGCTGTGAAGTGGATCTACAACACGTATAGAAGTTTATATCCTTGGGGTGATTTGAGCACCACGCCAGCCCCTGAGCCCCGCGAGCCTTAGACCCATCAAAGTAGAGGGTCCAATATTCAGACTGAGGGAGGATCATATTTTCCTTTGTCTCTGTCCAATCAGTGACAAAGTCAGCAAGGATTTGGGATTTGATTGTTGTACGGGGTTTATACTCCATATCGAAAGCTAAAAGCTCTATGCCCCATTTGGCGACGCGTCCTGTGGCATCACTGTTGTTGATTATATCTCTCATGGGAGCTGTGCTCACCACGATAATTGGATGCTCCTGAAAATAGTATTGTAACTTAGGAGATGCTAGAAAAACACCATAAGCCAACTTTTGATAGTGCGGATACCGCTGTTTTGACTCTGTCAGGACCTCACTAACAAAGTAAGTCGGACGCTGCACCAGGTGTTCCTGATTTTCCTCTGGTCTCTCCACCACCATGACGATACTAACAACCTTATTTGTCGCAGCAAGATAGAGCAACATCGGTTCCTGAGGTTCCGGCGCTGCAAGGATAGGAGCAGATGAGAGTACTTTCTTCAAGTCTTGTAATGCAGCTTCAGCTTCGTCAGTCCAAACAAAATCCTTCGTCTTTTTCAGGAGTTTGTATAATGGTGCGGCTCTTTCACCAAGTCGGCTTACGAATCGACTGACTGCAGCGATGCAGCCAGTTAATCTTTGTATGTCCTTCAGGCGAGTTGGCCTGAAAATATTGAGTATAGCCTTGATTTTGTCCCGGTTCACCTCTATGCCTCTTTGAGACACGATGAAATCTAACAATTTTTCGGCTGGTATTCCAAAGAAGCATTTCTTCGGTTTAAGCATGATGTTGTATTTTCGTAGATTGGCGAACATTTCCTCCAAGTCGGAAATTAGCGTTTCCTTCTTTTTGGACATCACCGCAATATCATCCATGTATGCATGTACATTGCGTCCGAGTTGGTCATGGAGGCAACACTGCATCGTGCGCTGGTACGTAGCTCATGTGTTCTTCAGCCAAAGGGCATCGTAACAAAACAGAAGGTTCCGAAAGGGGTTATGAATGAAGTTTTGACTTTGTCAGATTCCTTCATCCGGATTTGGTGATAACCGGAATATGCGTCGAGAAAACAGAGGAGTTCCGAGCCTGCCGTAGAATCGATAACTTGATCAATTCTAGGCAGAGCGAACGGATCTTTTGGACAAGCCTTGTTCAAGGAAGTATAATCAACACACATCCTTAAATCAGTGGTGTCCTTTTTAGGAACCATTACAGGATAGGCCGACCACTCAGTGTGGATGACCTCTTCTATGAATCCGGCTAAGTCGAGTCGTGCTAGTTCCTTAGATATTGCCTTACGCTTTTCATCGCCAAAACATCGTAGGGACTGTTTGACAGGATTAGCGTTTGGGTTTACATTTAAAGAGTGCTCGACAAGTTCCCTAGGTAATCCAGTCATGTTAGATGGCTGTCATGCCAAGATATCTTGATTTGCTTGGAGGAACTTGACGAGCGTGCTTTCCTATGCGCTATCTAGTCCTACGCCTATCTGGGTCACCTTGGAGGGGTCATCATCCTTCAACGACGTCTTCTTCGTCTCTTCTGATGCCTTGAACTCCGGATTTGGCTTTGTCACCTCCTTCTTCGTTGCAGGCATCTCGGACGGATCTATGCTCTTCTTGATCTCCTGGTACTCCTGGGCGTGCAGCACGGCTTCGGCAAAGGCGACATTTCCATCCTCACACTCTCGCGCTTTCTTCGGGTCTCCCCTGATGGTGATCACGCCGTTGGGACCTGGAATTTTCATCATATTGTAAATGTAACACGGATGAGCCATAAAAGCCCAGTAAGCCGGACGTCCGAATATAGCGTGGTACGCGCTCTTGAACGGGACCACTTTGAAGGAAAGTGCCTCCGTTCGATAGTTCTTTGGAGTTCCAAAGGTGACATCCAAAGTAATCTCTCCCAGGGAATTAGCTTGTCTTCCTGGGACAACTCCGTGAAAGATCACAGAGCTATGGTTCAGCTAGGTTTCCGAGATCTTCATCCGTGTAGCGTTTCGACATAGAGAATATTGATACTGCTACCACCGTCCATGAGGGTCTTGGAGAAACCATAACCGTCAATAAGTGGATTGACGATTAAGGCGTATTTTCCTCGCCTGTGCAACTTAGGCGGATGATCAGCGCGGTCAAATGTGATTGCCACTTCCGACCAGTCCAAGTATTGGGGGACAGCCGGACTGTTGCGTTGAGCTCATGTAGAACTTCTTTCTTAACCTTTGCTGGTTGAGATCCGAGGAAAGTGACGTAAGTGTCCTTCTTGGTGGGAAAAGTTTTCTACCCTTCCGGCTTGGGATTTGAAGCATCAGCTTCCTCCATTCAGAATCTTCCTTGGTCTCTTTGTCTTTTTCGGGATTTTTCTTTCCCTTCTTCCGCTTAGCTTTGTAGCCCATGGTGTCATCTCTTTTGATGTCGTCATTGAAACCACATTCAGCGTTGGTGTGGGACGAGCCCCCATTGGTGTCTAGGTGATGCACACATGGGTTATTGGCAATGTCGACCCAAGAGTAGGTTTTGCCTGGTTGCTGGTCTCCTCTACCTTGGACCCTTGAAGTCCCATGGCCACGCCCGCGGCCTCCGCCGCGTCCTCCTCGTCCTCCAGACCCGAAAGTGGCAGTGACCACTGCTGTTTCCGCGTTAGGTTTCTCTTCCGAGGTATTTTTGCGCTTCTGAGCTTGTTGCTTTGGTTGTTTTGCCGACTGAGGCACAACTAGGGCATTGAGCAATCCCTCTGCATCATCGTCAGCATCCGCATACTTGCTCGCTGTTTCTATCATCTCTCCCCAGTCAGTGACCTTGTCACACTTCAAGCGGTGACGTAGTAGACCAATTGGGAGTTGATACGTCCAAAACGTATCTACTTTCCCGAACACTTTTGCTATTGTTTCTCCTCTATACTTGTGTGATTTGGATGCAACTAATGCGAACTGACACTGTTTTCAGCAGAATTGCCTTGGTGTCTACTTTTTGTGCAGAAAATAAACTATCAGGAAAAATCCCGGAAAATATCCCAAAAATCCTATTTCACCCGAAGACTCCAGGAGCCAAAATACGAGACGGAGAAGAGCCAGGGGTGGCCACACCACCTGGTGGCGCGGGCCAGGCCAGGCCGCGCCAGGGGGTGGTATGGGCCCCCCAGGCACCCCCTCGGCCTCTCTCTTCGCTTATAAGGAGCCTTCTGACCTAAAAATTCTGGGGGTTCGACGTTTTTCCAGAAGGAGTTCCGCTCCGCTGCCACCACCAGATTCCACAAAACAGCACCAGAAACTCTGTTCTGGCACCCTGCCGGGACGGGGAATTGGAGGAGATCATCGCCATCATTATCACCATCGCTTCTCCATCGACCATCCATGTTTCCCCCATCTATGAGTGAGTAATCCCCCGCTGTAGGCTATGGGGATGGTAAGGATTGGATGAGATCATTCATGTAATGGCATCAGATTGTTAGGGCATGGTGCCTAGTATCTTTTATTAGTGCTTTATGACTTTGTTGCGACTTGTTGTGCTTAATGCTTGTCACTAGGGCCCGAGTGCCATGATTTCAGATCTGAACCTATTATTGATTCATTATGATAGTATTGTTCTTGGTCTTATCTGCAAGTTGTATACACGCGTTGTTGTCCGGAACCTATGGCCCCGAAGTGACAGAAATCGGGATAACCGGAAGGGAAAGGCTTTGATGTGAGGATCACATGTGTTCACGGAGTGTTAATGCTTTGCTCCGGTGCTCTATTAAAAGGAGCACCTTAATTGCCAGTAGTTCCCTAGAGGCCCCGCTGCAAACGGGATGGCAGGACAAAAGGTGTTGTGCAAGTTCTCATTGCGAGCACGTATGACTATATATGGAACACATGCCTAGGATTGTCTAGTACTTGGATGCTTTATCTTATTTATCTGCAATGGCCTATGTTCTGATTGCTATGTGAATTGTCTTGTCCATGCAACACACGTCCATCCATCCCTATGCCTACCGCAATCGAATCCCACTGGTTACTGCTTTTGTTACTACTGTCTTTGCTTTACTACTGCTGCTGCTTTACTATTCCTACTACAAAACTGTTGCTACTGATAAACTGCTGTGAGGAAGATTGTTTCTAGGTGCAGCTAAATTGACAACTCAGTTGTTAAGGCTGATAAATATTCTTTGGCTCCCCTTGTGTCAAATCAATAAATTGGTTTCACTTCCCTCGAAAATACTGCAATACACCCCCTATACTTGTGGGTCATCAAGACTATTTTCTGGCGCCGTTGTCGAGGACCATAGCTTTATTTATCAAGTTCACTTGGATTCTCTATTGTTCGCTGATATCCATCCATCATGGGTAAGTCTCGTGATGGAAAGGTTCCTATTTTACCATCCACTACAAGAAGAGGTACGGTTCTAAACACCTCTGCTGCTCTTGATTCACCATCTGTTATAAGTAAGCTCGTTACACCACCACATACACATGCTACACACACTTCTACTACTGCTGAATCTGAAACTTCTGATGCTTATGATGTTGCTTCTGGTGTGCTTGATAAGAGTTGTTCATTAGGTCCTTTCCTAGATGCTACGATTGCTAAAACTATAGCTGGAAATACCGAAACTCCTAATGAAGACACTACCACACCTGTTAGCTCACCTGAGTCTAGTGAGAGTTATGATACTGAAGAAGATTATGTTGAGATGACCGAGGAGTTTATTAAAGAATGTAAGAACACCCATGATAGGAGCGCTGCTAACAGTCTCCTTGAGAGGCGTACCATTAGACACAAATTATCTCCTGCTGCTAAGTTTGCTGCTTCTCCCATAAACATTATAGATGAATATTATGATTTCTCTCTCGATCTATCTTACATAGCTATTGTCGAGAAAGAACCTTTTTGTGGGACTAAGAATGAAAGTGCGGTAGCACATATGAATAAACTTTCTACCATGAGTGGCTTGTTCTCTGATGATATTAAGATGCGTACTTTCTTTGTTGCTAAGATTTTCCCCTTTTCTCTAAAAGGAGAAGCTAAAACTTGGTTTAGTAATTTACCTCGTGGATCTATTGATATCCCTGAGTGCTTGATTAGTACTTTCCTGCAGAAATATTTTCCTCCCATTGCTAGACATGCTATTTTGCAGGAACTTTTTGATTTTAAATAGGGAGAAAAAGAGGTATTGCCCGAATCTTGGGCAAGGTTTTGTGCTTTGATTCATGCACAGGCTGGAAGTCCTTTACCTAAGAATGAGCTTCTTGATATATTTTATAATGGACTAACCGAGGAATCTAGGACATACCTAGATAGTTGTGCTGATTGTGTTTTCAGGAATACGACTCCTAAGGAAGCTGAGGAATTAATGGCTAAAATAAGCAAGAATTATGTAGATTGGACTCCTCCTAAACAAGCTATACCTGAAGTAATTGTACCTGAACCATCTATTCCTGTGCCTATTCCAACATCAAAGAAGAGGGGAGTTATTAGTGATGAAGGAAGCTAAGAAATGTCTTAAGGAGAAGGGAATTAAAGCTGTAGATGTCAAGAATTTACCTCCTATAGAAGAATTATGTAATCCTATTCCCTACTCACCCACTATTGAGGTACACTCTCTCCAACATTTTGATGAAGGTCATATCCCTTACTCTAAACCTCCTGATCAATGCTTAGAAGAATTTGATATCCTTATTGTTAAGCAAGATAACTTTAATAAAAGGGTGCAAAATCATCTAATGAAAAACACTAGAGCTATTGTTGAGTTGAAAGATATTGTGGAAAGAATGTCTAATGATGTTAAAATGATTGTTAAACACTTTCAAATGGTTCAAACTCAAATAGATCAACTCGTTAAAGTGCAAAACGACTTGCTAGTTAATGCTGCTAAAGAAAAACATGCTTATGAAATTAGGACTAGAAGTGGAGCTGCTACCCAGGATCCTCTATATCCTGAGGGGCATCCCAAAAGAATTGAGCAGGATTCTCAACAAGCTAAAAATAGTGGTTCTACTCGTAAGAAAAGGAAAAAGAAACATAAAACTGTTGTAGAACCCTCTGAACCTGCTATAGATCCTAATAGTATATCTATCTCTGATGCTGAAACTGAAAGTGGTAGTGAAGAAAATGAAGTTCCTAATGAAGAAAAAGTTGAAGAAGAACCTGAAAACCACACTAAGAATACTAAATACACCAAAGAAGATTTTATTGCTAAGAAACATAGTAGTGAAAGAGAACCTTGGGTCCAAAAACCTATGCCTTTCCCTGATAAGAAACACAAGTAAAAGGAAGATGAACACTATAATAAGTTTTGTGAGTGGATGAAGCCTTTATTCTTGCAAATTCCTTTGACTGATGCTATTAAATTGCCTCCTTACTCAAAGTATATGAAGGACATTGTCTTGAATAAAAGGAAGATCCCCAATGAAGAAATCTCTACTTTGCTTGCTAATTATTCCTTCAATGGTAAGGTTCCTAAGAAACTTGGAGACCTAGGGATTCCAACTATCCCTTGCTCTATTAAGAACAGTTATGTTAGAACTGCTTTGTGTGATTTGGTAGCTGGAGTTAGTGTTATGCCTTTCTCTCTCTATAAGAGGCTTCAGCTTGAAAAATTGATACCAACTGATATATCTTTGCAAATGGCTGATAAATCTACCACTATTCCTGTGGGTATATGTGAGGATGTACCTGTTCAGGTGGCTCACAATTGCTTGATATTAATTGATTTTGTTGTGCTTGAAATGCCCGAAGATGATAATATGTCTATTATTCTTGGGAGACCTTTTCTTAATACTGCAGGAGCTGTTATTAATTGTAATCAAGGAAAGGTGACCTTCAATGTTAATGACAAGGAACATACTGTCTATTTCCCCAAGAAGATTGAAAGGATTTATGGTTTAAATTCAATTGAACATGTTGAAGGCATTCAAGTTGGAAAATATATTGTCCCATACCAAGAGAAAAATTTGAAACTATTATGATTGGGACCATTGCTATCAAGGTTAAGGTAACATAATCATTAGTGGAGTACAAAGTTTTGTCTCATATGCAATTGTTTTGGTAGCAAGACTTGATCAACCTTGTTAACAAAAGGATTCCATTGAACAAAACAATGTTTTCATTATGATTATCTCCGTTTATTTCTATCCTTTACATTTTAGTTTTTGCTTTCGTTTAGTTTTCTTTGTGTTGTTAGTTGCTTGCATGTTAGAACTTCTGTAGTTCTAGCCTTTTTTCATCCTTGCATCATGTTTCAAAAAGAAAAAAAAATCTATCTGTCAGAAAAATCATTCTTCTATTTCTGATAATTGCCCAAAAATAAAGTGTCTCGAAAAATTCCAGAAAATTCATATTAAATTTTTACGTGAAAAAAGGGGCAAAGGAGTACCTGGTAGGTACCAGGGGGGCCCACCAGGCAGGCACACCATGTGGTGGCGCGGCCAGCCCTGGGTGGCGCCATGCCCTGGTGTGGGCCACCCCTGGCCCCCCACTACCTCTCTCACCTGCCACTTTCTTCTCTCTCCCGAGTAATCTCCAGTTCATAGCTCAAAATATTGTTCTTTCTATGCTTGCTCTCGATTTCTTCGATCGCCTTGCTCAGCCCATCTTTCTTGCTGAAATTTGGAGCATTTGTTCCCTGGTATGTGACTCCTCCCCTTGTCCAAGTAGATTTGTGTTTAGTGGATTATATGTTGAGTATTTTGCTGCTGTAGGTGACTGGTTATGAGGGCTTGTAAGATTGTTTGATGCTTAGAGATATAGTTTTGATGCAAGTTTAGGCCTCTTGCAAGTCCCTATGAGTAGAATCCTTCATTATATTTACTTTGCAATCACTTGTTTAATAGGTGTTTAAATTTCAGAATACCAAGCATGAACAACCATACTTTTGGTGAGATATTTGAGAGTGATGCACCTAGGAGCTCGAGGCCCTCAAGAACAGCCTCTCAAACTAGGCCATCATACAATGAAGACCTCATTGCAACACATATTGGTAGTGAAAGGGATGATGGAGATGCTCACCCATCCTCTTTTCCTTGTTTTACTTTCTTGCAAGCTGCAGGTATTCTTGATGATTTCTTGCTACTAATTGAGAGGGTTGGTTTGACCTCTTATATGCAAGATGAGAGTGCACAATACGCTATGCTCACCAAAACTTTTGTTGAGAGCTTCTCATTTACTAACACACCCTATCAATCTAGTTTCTCTTTTAAGATCTATGATATGCCCTTCACCATGCCTTTGGAGAGATTTTGCAGTATTGTAGGTGTGCGTATGACAGGGACCATGAAGAAAATTCAAGGGCGACCCGCTGATTTGTTGGAGCTTTACCGAGGGGTGACCAATGATGATGACCGCGTGGCGCAGCGCGAAAAGATAAGAAATATCCAACTCCCTGCTCTTAGATATTTTGCATACTATCTTGCCACTAGTGTTTTGGGTAGGGAGAACACTAGCAATATCTCCAACTATCATTTAGCATTCCTTGCTGCTGCGCTCAACAATGATACTCGGTACAATCTTCGCTCGCTTATTGCTCGCCGCCTTGCTGCTAGGGGGGCTATCTATGGGGGCATCATTGCCTCGCGTGTAGTCAATGCATTAGGTCTTTCAGTGGATCCTGATGATGCTATGCTAGCACCACAGAGGCTTGACCTTGTTGCCATGAAAACTCATCACTTTGTCACTGCTACCTCTGATTTGAACAATCTAGTATATAGGATGCTTTTCACTGACGGGGATGAAAGGGAGATCCTTTTGCCACAGCCTGCTTTGTTTAGTGTCGACAGGAGACTGTGGTCGCGCTCCAAGGAGGAGGTGGACGAGCAGCTTCGCTTGCTGGGTTTCCACGAGCAGCACCAGGAGAATGTGCCCTCCTATGATTACTCCGCACATTACGGAAGGACGTACTCGAGCTCGCACCAGGATGAGGGTACCTCCTCGTCGTACCACGATGACACTTCATCTTGGCCAGTCTGGGGTTGATTCCCACTTAGGCCAAAAGCCTAAGCTTGGGGGGAGGTACGCCGACACTGCACTCATCTCCATATCATGTTGCGTCGGTACTTTGTATATTCATGTTTTCGTTCTCTTTTTAGTTTTCGTTCTTCTTTGCTTTTGCTTTCTAAAAACACAAAAAAGACCAAAAATATTTTTGTTGTTTCTCTTTGGTTTGTTTCTTCTTTTTGCCTTGGTTTGCTTTTCCCTTTTTGCTTTGTTTGAACTATTTGAAAAACCCAAAAAGATTTTGCTTTGCTTGTTTTTTTTTCTCTTTTGGTTCTTATTTAAAAATCGAAAACACCAAAAATATTTGTCGTTCTTCTTTGGTTTTTGCGAGTTTGCTGCAGGGTTCGGCAATTCTCAGTGGAATATTGGTTTCATATTATTATTCAAGCCACACAAGTGAAGAGCAATAATGAGGATTAATGACAACTTGAGGCGTGGTAAGAGGCTGGTAACGAACTCTATTTGTTTTCATTTTTGTACATATACTCATCATTGTGAGCTTGCTTAGTCCGTTCATGTAGAGTGTATGTTATCTTTGGATGCTTAGTAGTTCTTGCTTTCTTATGATTAGCTCCAGCTCGCTAATAGTTTGTAGCATGTCTCATGAATATTTGCTTGCATTACTCTATTCATAAATTGGTATGACACCGTGGTATCCTCCTCTGAATGTTTCATTTGAATTGACTTGGCACATGCTCACGCATGCACATGACTGTAATAATCAGTTAAGCCTTGACGAATTATTTTGCCTTGAGGATCTTGAATTACCTTCATGCCATGAGTAGTCCTGTTTTGTTGCAAGCATGATAATGACAGCTATTGCTCTCTTGTTTGTCGCTCCCTTACTATTGCTAGCCTTCACTTTCACTGAGTATGTTTTACTCAAGTTCCAAACTCCCTAAACCAAATATTTCCAAAGTGTCCACCATACCTACCCATTAGCATCATTTGCTACTTCCGTGCATATTCAATACGCCTTGTTTTCTTCCGAATAAAATGTTTGCTTCTTATGGGAAAATTAGTTAGTAAAGCTCTCACAAACTTGATGGAACACTTTATTTTCCGCACTTAATAAACCTGAACCATTGTGAACTCTCCATGAAAGTTATATGCTTGCAAATTATAGGTTGGGGATTAGCAGAACTGTGCTGTCACAGGGAACGCTTTCAACACTTGTAAATATATACCCAGTTGATACCTTGCTCTTTTGTTTGCGGATGTCGTCGGTGTGAAATAAAAGGGGAGCTTGTAAGTCCATGGAGTTATGTATGTGTGTAAGAGAAACGCCTGGGCCGCTGGTCTAATCCATGCTGACATGGTGGAAACCTACAACATAACCATAATGATATCTATGAAACATTCTTCTTATAAAAAAAGAGAGAGAGATAGCTATTGAGAAAAAAAGAAAAAAAAAGAGTTTTATGAAAAGAGGAAAGAGAGAAAAAAGCACCATTTTCCCATGGTAAATAAGAAGATTGCTGAGATACTCATTGTCTGCTTGCCTTGTCATTTTGATATGGGGATTCTTATGTATCATCAAGCAAGGGGTACCCCGTTGGTGGTTCTCAATGATACGCACATACTTACGATGACAAGAACTTATCGGTATCTAAAGTTGAGTAGCATGAGGAGCGACCCTCGTACTCAAAGGACTTGGGATTTCCAGTTTATAGTCTGTCAAGCATATAACTCAGATTGGACCTCACTTTCACCTTAACCACATTAAAGATGCTTATGATAAGGGCAATGAGAGCTCAAAGCTAATGATTACCATACTTTCAGCATTTGGAATCCTTTCAAATTATTCAAAACCTTTTCTTCTACTTGTTGAGTTTCCACATATTCTTTGAGCACCTTCTTCAGAGCATAGTTGTCATTCTTTGTGTTTGTTCCATTACTTGATTATTTGTGTTATGACTTTGATGCTTGTATCCTTGATATCTTTACTTCTAGTCATCACTTGAACTTAAGAGGTGCCTTGACATTCATAATCAAAGGCAAGCGAGATACCACTCTATTATACCTTTCTATGAGCATTGTAATGTTGCTTATGTTCGTGCTTCGTGTTACTTATTATTCTTGAGTTGGAATCTCTTCATAGCTTGCAATGACTATTAAGTAGACTCAGTTGCATACTCTTTATTATGAATTGTCTAAGTAGTTGATCACATTGCTGAGAATATTTACATCATATGAAGCAAATGTGTTCGTGAAAATTCTTTTATCACACTCAGTTTTCAACTGAATAAATGCTTGAGGACAAGCAATAAGCTAAGCTTGGGGGGAGTTGATACATCCAAAACGTATCTACTTTCCTGAACACTTTTGTTATTGTTTCTCCTCTATACTTGTGTGATTTGGATGCAACTAATGCGAACTGACGTTGTTTTCAGCAGAATTGCCTTAGTGTCTACCTTTTGTGCAGAAAATCAACTATCAGGAAAAATCCCGGAAAATATGTCAAAAATCCTATTTCACTCGAAGACTCCAGGAGCCAGAATAAGAGACGGAGAAGAGCCAGGGGGTGGCCACACCACCTGGTGGCGTGGGCCAGGCCAGGCCGCGCCAGGGGTGGTGTGGGCCCCCCAGGCACGACCCTCGGCCTCTCTCTTCGCCTATAAGGAGGCTTCTGACCTAAAAACTCCAGGGGGTTCGACGTTTTTCTAGAAGGAGTTCCGCTCCGCCGCCACCACCAGATTCCACGAAACAGCACCAGAAACTCCGTTCTGGCACCCTGTTGGGACGGGGAATCGGAGGAGATCATCGCCATCATCATCACCATCGCTTCTCCATCGACTATCCATGTTTCCCCCATCTATGAGTGAGTAATCCCCCGCTGTAGGCTATGGGGATGGAAGGGATTGGATGAGATCGTCCATGTAATGGCATCAGATTATTAGGGCATGGTGCCTAGTATCTTTTATTATTTCTTTATGACTTTGTTGCGACTTGTTATGCTTAATGCTTGTCACTAGGGCCCGAGTGCCATGATTTCAGATCTGAACTTATTATTGATTCATTATGATAGTATTGTTCTTGGTCTTATCTGCAAGTTGTATACACACATTGTTGTCCGGAACCTATGGCCCCGAAGTGACAGAAATCAGGATAACCGGAAGGGAAAGGCTTTGATGTGAGGATCACATGTGTTCATGGAGTGTTAATGCTTTGCTCCGTTTCTCTATTAAAAGGAGCACCTTAATTGCCAGTAGTTCCCTAGAGGCCCCGCTGCAAACGGGCTGGCAGGACAAAAGATGTTGTGCAAGTTCTCATTGCGAGCACGTATGACTATATATGGAACACATGCCTAGGATTTTCTAGTACTTGGATGCTTTATCTTATTTATCTGCAATGGCCCTATGTTCTGATTTCTATGTGAATTGTCTTGTCCATGCAACGCCCATCCATCCATCCCTATCCCTATCGCACTCGAATCCCACTGTTTACTGCTTTTGTTACTATTGTCTTTGCTTTACTACTGCTGTTGCTTTACTATTCCTACTACAAAACTGTTGCTACTGATAAACTGCTATGAGAAAGATTGTTTCCAGGTGCAGCTGAATTGACAACTCAGTTGTTAAGGCTGATAAATATTCTTTGGCTCCCCTTGTGTCGAATCAATAAATTGGGTTTCACTTCCCTCGAAAATACTGCGATACACCCCCTATACTTGTGGGTCATCAGGAGTCCTGCGATTAAAGCTTCAATCGCGGTTTGATTGTTTACTCCTTCATAGGAGTTTTTGGTGTCGATCCATTGTCCCAGGTAATCCCGGCAAGTTTCTCCGGCTTTCTGGGTGCAACGCTGTAGGTCTCCGACCGTACAGGGCCTCCGATATGTGCCTTCGAAATTCCGAAAGAATGCACTTTGTATGTCATACAAGTTATGGATGGTGTTCTCCGGAAGTTCATTGAGCCAAGATCGTGCCATCTTCCACAACATAAGTGGGAGATATCGGGTTGCGACCAGGCTGTTTCCGCCTTTGGCGATGCATCAAGCTTGGAAAAAATCCTGTAGCCAGGTATCTGGCCAAGCAATGTCATCGTAGGCTTGGATATGCCTTGAGATAGCAAATCCTTCCGGGAATCTTGTAGCTCTGATGCGTGGTCTGAAGCATTCTGGGCCCACGTAGATATCATTGTTTTCGTAGCGCCGCGCCTGGATACGTCCAAAACGTATCTACTTTCCCGAACACTTTTGCTATTGTTTCTCCTCTATACTTGTGTGATTTGGATGCAACTAATGCAAAATGACGCTGTTTTCAGCAGAATTGCCTTGGTGTCTACTTTTTGTGCAGAAAATCAACTATTAGGAAAAATCACGGAAAATATGCCAAAAATCTTATTTCACCCGAAGACTCCAGGAGCCAGAATACGAGACGGAGAAGAGCCCTGGGGTGGTCACACCACCTGGTGGCGCGGGCCAGGCCAGGTCGCGCCAGGGGGTGGTGTGGGCCCCCCAGGCACCCCCTCGGCCCCTCTCTTCGCCTATAAGGAGCCTTCTGACCTAAAAACTCCGGGGGGTCGAAGTTTTTCCAGAAGGAGTTCCGCTCCGCCGCCACCACCAGATTCCACGAAACAGCACCAGAAACTCCGTTCTGGCACCCTGCTTGGATGGGGAATGGGAGGAGATCATCGCCATCATCATCACCATCGCTTCTCTATCGACCATCCATGTTTCCCCCATCTATGAGTGAGTAATCCCCCGCTGTAGGCTATGGGGATGGTAGGGATGGGATGAGATCATCCATGTAATGGCATCAGATTGTTAGGGCATGGTGCCTAGTATCTTTTATTATTTCTTTATGACTTTGTTGCGTCTTGTTGTGCTTAATGCTTGTCACTAGGGCCCGAGTGCCATGATTTCAGATCTGAACATGTTATTGATTCATTATGATAGTATTGTTTCTGGTCTTATCTACAAGTTGTATACACACGTTGTTGTCCGGAACCTATGGCCCTGAAGTGACAGAAATCGGGATAACCGGAAGGGAAAGGCTTTGATGTGAGGATCACATGTGTTCATGCAGTGTTAATGCTTTGCTCCGGTGCTCTATTAAAAGGAGCACCTTAATTGCCAGTAGTTCCCTAGAGGCCCAGCTGCAAACGGGCTGGCAGGACAAAAGATGTTGTGCAAGTTCTCATTGCGAGCACGTATGACTATATATGGAACACATGCCTAGGATTGTCTAGTACTTGGATGCTTTATCTTATTTATTTGCAATTGCCCTATGTTCTGATTGCTATGTGAATTGTATTGTCCATGCAACGCCCGTCCATCCATCCCTATGCCTACCGCACTCGAATCCCATTGTTTACTGCTTTTGTTACTACTGTCTTTGCTTTACTACTTCTGCTGCTTTACCATTCCTACTACAAAACTGTTGCTACTGATAAACTGCTGTGAGCAAGATTGTTTCCAGGTGCAGCTGAATTGACAACTCAATTGTTAAGGCTGATAAATATTCTTTGGCTCCCCTTGTGTCGAATCAATAAATTGGGTTTCACTTCCCTCGAAAATACTGTGATACACCCCTATACTTGTGGGTCATCAAGACTATTTTCTGGCGCCGTTGCCGGGGAGCATAGCTTTATTTATCAAGTTCACTTGGATTCTCTATTGTTCGCTGCTATTCATCCGTCATGGGTAAGTCTCGTGATGGCAAGGTTCCTATTTTACCATCCACTACAAGAAGAGGTAGGATTTTGAACACCTCTGCTGCTCTTGATTCACCATCTGTTATAAGTAAGCTCGTTACACCACCACATTCACATGCTACACACACTGCTACTACTGCTGAATCTGAAACTTCTGATGCTTATGATATTGCTTCTACTGTGCTTGATAAGAGTGGTTCATTAGGTCCTTTCCTAGATGCTACGATTGCTAGAACTATAGCTAGAAATACCGAAACTCCTAATGAAGACACTACCACACCTGTTAGCTCACCTGAGTCTAGTGAGAGTTATGATATTGAAGAAGATTATGTTGAGATGACCGATGAGTTTATTAAAGAATGTAAGAACACCCATGATAGGAGCACTGCTAAGAGTCTCCTTGAGAGGCGTACTATTAGACCCAAATTATCCCCTGCTGCTAAGTTTGCTGCTTCTCCCATAAATATTATAGATGAAGAGTATGATTTCTCTCTCGATCTATCTTACATAGCTATTGTCGAGAAAGAACCTTTTTGTGGGACTAATAATGAAAGTGCGGTAGCACATATGAATGAACTTTCTACCATGAGTGGCTTGTTTTCTGATGATATTAAGATGCGTACTTACTTTCTTGCTAAGATTTTTTCCCTTTTCACTAAAAGGAGAAGCTAAAACTTGGTTTGGTAATTTACCTCCTGGATCTATTGATAGCCCTGAGTGCTTGATTAGTACTTTCCTGCAGAAATATTTTCCTCCTAGTGCTAGACATGATGTTTTGCAGGAACTTTTTGATTTTAAACAGGGAGAAAAAGAGGTATTGCCCGAATCTTGGGCAAGGTTTTGTGCTTTGATTCATGCAATGGCTGGAAGTCCATTACCTAAGAATGAGCTTCTTGATATATTTTATAATGGACTAACCGAAGAATCTAGGACATACCTAGATAGTTGTGCTGATTGTGTTTTCAGGAATAGGACTCCTAAGGAAGCTGAGGAATTAATGGCTAAAATAAGCAAGAATTATGAAGATTGGACTCCTCCTAAACAAGCTATACCTGAAGTAATTGTACCTGAACCATCCATTCTGGCGCCTATTCCAACATCAAAGAAGAGGGGAGTTATTGAATTAAATGATGAAGTGATGAAGGAAGCTAAGAAATGTCTTAAGGAGAAGGGAATTAAAGCTGCAGATGTCAAGAATTTACCTCCTATAGAAGAATTATGTAAGCCTATTCCCTACTCACCCATTATTGAGGTACACACTCTCCAACACTTTGATGAAGGTCATATCCCTTACTCTAAACCTCCTGATCAATGCTTAGAAGAATTTGATATCTTTATTGTTAAGCAAGATAACTTTAATAAAAGGGTGCAAAATCATCTAATGGAAAACACTAGAGCTATTGTTGGGTTGAAAGATATTGTGGAAAGATACTCTAATGATGTTAAAATCATTGTTAAACACTTTCAAATGGTTCAAACTCAAATAGATCAACTTGTTAAAGTGCAAAACGACTTGCTAGTCAATACTGCTAAAGAAAAACATGCTTATGAAATTAGAACTAGAAGTGGTGCTGCTACCCAGGATCCTCTATATCCTGAGGGGCATCCCAAAAGAATTGAGCAGGATTCTCAACAAGCTGAAAATAGTGGTTCTACTCGTAAGAAAAGGAAAAACAAACATAAAAATGTTATAGAACCCTCTGAACCTGCTATAGATCCTAATAGTATATCTATCTCTGATGCTGAAACCGAAAGTGGTAATGAAGAAAATGAAGTTCTTAGTGAATAAAAAGTTGAAGAAGAACCTGAAAACCACACTAGGACTACTAAATACACCAAAGAAGATTTTATTGCTAAGAAACATGGTAGTGAAAGAGAACATTGGGTCCAAAAACCTATGCCTTTCCCTGATAAGAAACACAAGTCAAAGGAAGACGAACACTATAATAAGTTTTGTGAGTGGATTATTCTTGCAAATTCCATTGACTGATGCTATTAAATTGCCTCCTTACTCAAAGTATATGAAAGAAATTGTCTCGAATAAGAGGAAGATCCCTAATGAAGAAATTTCTACTTTCCTTGCTAATTATTCTTTCAATGGTAAGGTTCCTAAGAAACTTGGAGACCCAGGGATCCCAACTATCCCTTGCTCTATTAAAAACAGTTATGTTAGAACTGCTTTGTGTGATTTGGGAGCTGGAGTTAGTGTTATGCCTTTCTCTCTCTATAAGAGGCTTCAGCTTGAAACATTGATACCAACTGATATATCTTTGCAAATGGCTGATAAGTCTACCACTATTCCTGTGGGTATATGTGAGGATGTACCTGTTCAAGTGGCTCATAATTGCTTGATATTAACTGATTTGGTTGTGCTTGAAATGCCTGAACATGATAATATGTCTATTATTCTTGGGAGACCTTTTCTTAATACTGTAGGAGCTGTTATTAATTGTAATCAAGGAAAGGTGACCTTCAATGTTAATGACAAGGAACATACTGTCTATTTCCCCAAGAAGATTAAAAGGACTTATGGTTTAAATTCAATTGAACATGTTGAAGGCATTCAAGTTGGAGAAATATATTGTCCCACACCAAAAGAAAATTTTGAAACTATTATGATTGGGACCATTGCTATCAAGGTTGAGGTAACATAATCATTAGTGGAGTACAAAGTTTTGTCTCATATGCAATTGTTTTGGTAGCAAGACTTGATCAACCTTGCTAACAAAAGGATTCCATTGAACAAAACAATGTTTTCATTATGATTATCTCCGTTTAATTCTATCCTTTGCATTTTAGTTTTTGCTTTCGTTTAGTTTTCTTTGTGTTGTTAGTTGCTTGAATGCTAGAACTTCTGTAGTTCTAGCCTTGTTTTTTCCTTGCATCGTATTGCCAAAAAGAAAAAAAAATCTGTCTGTCAGAAAAATCATTCTTCTATTTCTGAAAATTGCCCAAAAATAAAGTGTCTCGAAAAATTCCAGAAAATTCATATTAAATTTTTACGTGAAAAAGGGGCAGAGGAGTACCTGGTAGGTACCAGGGGGCCCACCAGGCAGGCACACCATGTGGTGGCGCGGCCAGCCCTGGGTGGCGCCATGCCCTGGTGTGGGCCCCCCTTGGCCCCCCACTACCTCTCGCACCTGCCACTTTCTTCTCTCTCCCGAGTAAGCTCCAGTTCATAGCTCAAAATCGTGTTCTTTCTGTGCTTGCTCTCGATTTCTTCGATCTCCTTGCTCAGCCCCTCTTTCTTGCTGAAATTTGGAGCATTTGTTTCTTGGTATGTGACTCCTCCCCTTGTCCAAGTAGATTTGTGTTTAGTGGATTGTATGTTGAGAATTTTTCTTCTGTAGGTGACTAGTTATGAGGGCTTGTAAGCTTATTTGATGCTTAGAGATATAGTTTTGATGCATGTTTAGGCCTCTTGCAAGTCCCTATGAGTAGAATCCTTCATTATATTTACTTTGCAATCACTTGTTTAATAGGTGTTTAAATTTCAGAATAGAAGATGAGTGAACACCACCTAAACCAACATGAGCTTTGGGTGCCTGAGGTCATGAAGGTCCACAGGGAGGAGGAAGTTTTTCCCTCCATTTATCCATGCCCTGAGTTCATGAGAGCTGCAGGAATTCTACAAGATTGCCACACTTTGGTTTCTAATGCAGGGTTAGAACGCTTCTTGGAAGATGAACCTTGTCAATTTGTGAAGCTAACCATGTCTGTCGTGCAGGATTTCCAATTTAGTCACTCTTTGCCTAACCCCATGGTCCATTACAAAATTTACAATATTGCTGTCAATCTTTCTGTTGATGATTTTTGTGCAGCTATTAAGGTACCTCAATGGGGATCATGTAAGAAGATTAAAGAGAGACCGGAACCACTCATGGATTTATACGCAGAAATTTGTCAAGGGAGTAGCTTCTCGAAGGAGAATGGGAAAATCCGTAACATTCATCTTCCCTCCATTCGCTACTTTGCCTACTTTATTGCCAAGTGTGTTCTTGCTAGGAAAACTGCCAATAAGTTATCTTCATTTGATCTAGCATTTATCTCTGCTACTCTTAGACGAGATATGTGTTACAACTTGGGTGCTTTGATAGCTTTCCGTCTTGCTGCTAACCGTGAGAAAGGTGGAATTTGTGGAGGCCTCATTGCTTATCGTTTACTAGCATTGCATGGTTTAGTGCCTCATCATCTAGACCTACAGTTTCCCATAGAGAGGCTTGATTTCAGTTCCATGATACAGCATAAATTTGTTTCCTCGTGGGCTAGTTTGAGTGAGTTATCTTGTGAAATAACCTTTCTCAAAGCTGGTTGGAGAAAGAGCAAGTCCGAGCGTGTTGTTCTTTTGCCTGTACCTGTTTTGTTTAACCTTGATAACAGGGAAGGATGGTCCCTCACTGAGGAGGAGCTTGACACGTACTTGGGAGAGCTCTCCCAACAGGAGCAGGACACTAGAAGGGAGGTTACGGATGATTTGGTCCAGCCCTCGAATGAGGGAGAGTCTTCATATCAGCAGCCCGCTTATGATTGGGGAGCTTCTTCTTCCTCTCATGGGCCCAGCTACGACCATTCTTACCAAGATCCGCCCGCTTGGAACCCCTATTCGTACATGGATTGATACCCACTTAGGCCAAAAGCCTAAGCTTGGGGGGAGGTATGCCGACACCGCACTCATCTCCATATCATGTTGCGTCGGTACTTTGTATATTCATGTTTTCATTCTCTGTTTAGTTTTCATTCTTATTTGCTTTTGCTTTCTAAAAACACAAAAAGACCAAAAATATTTCTGTTGTTTCTCTTTGGTTTGCTTCTTATTTTTGCATTGGTTTGCTTTTCCCTTTTCGCTTTGTTTGAACTATTCGAAAAACCAAAAAAGATTTTGCTTTGCTTGTTTTTCTCTTTTGTTTCTTGTTTAAAAAATCGAAAACACCAAAAAATATTTGTCGTTCTTTTTTGGTTTTTGCAAGTTTGCTTCAGGGTTCGGCAGTTCTCAGTGGATTATTGGTTTCATATTATTATTCAAGCCACACAAGTGAAGAGCAATAATGAGTATTAATGACAACCTGAGGCGTGGTAAGAGCCTGGTAACGAACTCTATTTGTTTTCATTTTTGTACATATACTCATCACTGTGGGCATGCTTAGTCCGTTCATGTAGAGTGTATGTTATCTTTGGATGGTTAGCAGTTCTTGCTTTCTTGTGATTAGCTCTAGCTCGCTAATAGTTTTAGCATGTTTCATGAATGTTTGCTTGCATTACTCTATTCATAAATTGGTATGACACCGTGGTATCCTCCTCTGAATGTTTCATTTGATTGACTTGGCACATGCTCATGCATGCACATGACTGTGATAATCAGTTAAGCCTTGATGAATTATTTTGCCTTGATGATCTTGAATCATTTTCATGCCATGAGTAGTCTTGTTTTGTTGCAAGCATGATAATGACAGCTATTTCTCTCTCGTTTGTCGCTCCCTCGCTATTGCTAGCCTTCACTTCCGCTGAGTGTTTTACTCATGTTTCCAACTCCCTAAACCGAATATTTCCAAAGTGTCCACCATACCTACCTATTAGCATCATTTGCTGCTCCCGTGCATATTCAATATGCTTTGTTTTCTTCCGAATAAAATGTTTGCTTGATTTGGGAAAATTAGTTAGTAAAGCTCTCACGAACTTGATGGCACACTTTATTTTCCGCACTTAATAAACCTGAACCATTGTGAACTCTCCTTGAAAGTTATGTGCTTGCAAATTATAGGCTCGGGATTAGCAGAACCGTGCTGTCATGGGGAACGCTTTCAACACTTGTAAATATATACCCAGTTGATACCTTGTTCTTTTGTTTGCGGATGTCGTCGGTGTGAAATAAAAGGGGAGCTTGTAAGTCCATGGAGTTATGTATGTGTGTTAGAGAAACGCCTGGGCCGCTGGTCTAATCCATGCTGACATGGTGGAAACCTGCAGCGTAACCATAATGATATCTATGAAGCATTCTTCTTATAAAAAAGAGATATAGTTATTGAGAAAAAGAAAAAAAAGATTTATGAAAAGAGGAAAGAGAGAAAAAAGCACCATTTTCCCATGGTAAATAAGAAGATTGCTGAGATACTCATTGTCTGCTTGCCTTGTCATTTTGATATGGGGATTCTTCCGTATCATCGGGCAAGGGGTACCCCGTTGGCGGTTCTCAATGATGCGCACATACTTACGATAACAAGAACTTAATGGTAACTAAAGTTGAGTAGCATGAGGAGCGACCCTCGTACTCAAGGGACTTGGGATTTTCAGTTTATAGTCTCTCAAGCATATATCTCAGATTGGACCTCACTTTCACCTTAACCACATTAAAGATGCCTATGATAGGGGCAATGAGAGCTCAAAGCTAACAAGTACCATACTTTTAGCATTTGGAAGCCTTTCAAATTTCTCAAAACCTTTTTCTTCTACTTGTTGAGTCTCCACATATTCTTTGAGCACCTCCTTGAGAGCATAGTTGTCATTCTTTGTGTTTGTCCCATTAGTTGATTATTTGTGTTATGACTTTAATACTTGTATCTTTGATATCTTTACTTCTAGCCATCACTTGAACTTCAGAGGTGCATTGGCATTCATAATCAAAGGCAAGCGAGATACCACTCTATCATACCTTTCTATGAGCATTGTAATGTTGCTTATGTTTGTGCTTTGTGCTACTTATTATTCTTGAGTTGGAATCTCTTCATAGCTTGCAATGACTATTAAGTAGACTCAGTTGCATACTCTTTATTATGAATTGTCCAAGTAGTTAATCACATTGCTGAGAATATTTACATCATATGAAGCAAATGTGTTCGTGAAAGTTCCTTTATCGCACTCAGTTTTCAACTGAATTGCTTGAGGACAAGCAATAAGCTAAGCTTGGGGGGAGTTGATACGTCCAAAACGTATCTACTTTCCCGAACACTTTTGCTATTGTTTCTCCTCTATACTTGTGTGATTTGGATGCAACTAATGCGAACTGACGTTGTTTTCAGCAGAATTTCCTTGGTGTCTACTTTTTGTGCAGAAAATCAACTATCAGGAAAAATCCCGGAAAATATGCCAAAAATCCTATTTCACCCGAAGACTCCAGGAGCCAGAATACGAGACGGAGAAGAGCGCTGGGGTGGCCACACCACCTGGTGGCGCGGGCCAGGCCAGGCCGCGCCAGGGGGTGGTGTGGGCCCCCAGGCACCCCCTCGGCCTCTCTCTTCGCCTATAAGGAGCCTTCTGACCTAAAAACTCCGGGGGTTCGATGTTTTTCCAGAAGGAGTTCCGCTCCGCCGCCACCACCAGATTCCACGAACAGCACCAGAAACTCCGTTCCGGCACCCTGCCGGGACAGGGAATTGGAGGAGATCATCGCCATCATCATCACCATCGCTTCTCCATCGACCATCCATGTTTCCCCATCTATGAGTGAGTAATCCCCCGCTGTAGGCTATGGGGATGGTAGGGATTGGATGAGATCGTTCATGTAATGGCATCAGATTGTTAGGGCATGGTGCCTAGTATCTTTTATTAGTGCTTTATGACTTTGTTGCGACTTGTTGTGCTTAATGCTTGTCACTAGGGCCCGAGTGCCATGATTTCAGATCTGAACATGTTATTGATTCATTATGATAGTATTGTTTCTGGTCTTATATACAAGTTGTATACACACGTTGTTGTCCGGAACCTATGGCCCCGAAGTGACAGAAATCGGGATAACCGGAAGGAAAAGACTTTGATGTGAGGATCACATGTGTTCATGGCGTGTTAATGCTTTGCTCCGGTGCCCTATTAAAAGGAGCACCTTAATTGCCAGTAGTTCTCTAGAGGCCCCGCTGCAAACGGGCTGGCAGGACAAAAGATGTTGTGCAAGTTCTCATTGCGAGCACGTATGACTATATATGGAACACATGCCTAGGATTGTCTAGTACTTGGATGCTTTATCTTATTTATCTTCAATTTCCCTATGTTCTGATTGCTATGTGAATTGTCTTGTCCATGCAACACCCGTCCATCCATCCCTATGCCTACCGCACTCGAATCCCATTGTTTACTGCTTTTGTTACTACTATCTTTGCTTCACTACTGCTGTTGCTTTACCATTCCTACTACAAAACTATTGCTACTGAGAAACTGCTGTGAGCAAGATTGTTTCCAGGTGCAGCTGAATTGACAACTCAGTTGTTAAGGCTGATAATATTCTTTGGCTCCCCTTGTGTCGAATCAATAAATTGGGTTTCACTTCCCTCGAAAATACTGCGATAGACCCCCTATACTTGTGGGTCATCACACCTCTATGTTGGAGTTGATCCTATGCCTTGCATCGTTCGGGGATAGAGATCATCCCGAATGTCGGTTGTGGCTGCGGTGCCTTGGAGCCGGACTTCGGCTTCTGCCGCCACGTCGTCCTCCTTGTCCCCCTTGGGAGCCGTTGTGATGAATGCTTGGTGGAGAGGGTGGGACAGCTGAATTGTTTCCGGCTGATCGCCGGCCTTCTTCCGGAGCGTCATTATTCCGGTTCCAGGGAGGGTCTTCACTACGACGAACCTCCTGCCGGCTTGTGCCAGCATGGTTTCCGTCGTTCCTTCGTCCGTCGTTCCCACCACGGTGAGGCTCAACCGGATGGCTTGCATGTCTAGGAGGTGGCTTTTTTTGACGATCCTCCTCCCGACGTTTCTCTTTATCTTCTCCCCTTCGATCGTTAGACTCTCGTCGGGGAGGATTCCTCGGATTCAGTGCAGCAATGGCCTCTTTTTCGGCTGCTGGGGCGACGTTGCTCCAGTCACGCGTAGTTCTGTAATGCTATCCTGACGATCCGGTTCTTGAATAATTGTCCTCTCGACGTTTAGGGCGATGATGCTGCTCCGGAACGCGATGGGGTCTTACGTCAGCCCACGCTAGATCTGTGCGACATTGGTCGGAATCCGAGACCAGTTTTTGACTTCCGGACAGGGCGACCTTTTGCTGCTCCAGTCCCTTGTTGAGTAGTTTGATACCCAAATGGATCTCCTCTGGTCCTGGATTAGCCGATAAAATTTCTCGCGCCGCCATGGTATTTTGTACTGGGGTTGGATATACCCAATCTCCTTTGCTATCTTTCCGTGGCTTCCCCATCTCATCTCCAAAAAGGACAGCACAGATATATGAGAATTGGTCATCATTGGTGTGATGCTTCCATGTCTTCTGATGCAACCGAGACATATAGTCCTTAGTTGCCATGCGTTTCTTCTCCTCCTCGATGTTTTTGGCTTCATCTAGAGTTGTTGACGACGCGCTTCTAGGGCTTGGGCCCTTTCGTCCAGCTCTTCAGCAGTAAGTTCTGCAGCTGTAGGGATAGGTGTGGTTAATGCAGCATCGATGAGTTTACACGCACCTTCGGTGATCACATGTCCATCCACCGATTCTTCTTTTTTCAGCTCTTCTGGGATAAGTGCTCCATCCGAGTCTTCTTCGTATTCCTCGACAATCACCTCATCTGTCAGAGGGTCTTTTGCCGGGGTTTTATTCTTCTTGTTCCTTTTCTTTGCCTTCTTGGCAGCGCCGGTAGCAAAGACGGCTTTGGGTCCATTTCCCGGAGTCAAGCTTTGATCGGTACTTTCGGACATCTGGACTTCAGGATTATCTCCGACGTTCATGTCATCCTGTGCTTTGGGAGAGTGTTCCCCGGATCCTTCATCCATGGCTTCTCCTTCTTCTGCAGCTTTGGAGTTATACTCCTCTTCATATTCCACGGAGAACTTTCGGAAATCCGCTGACGTCATCGATTCATCCGAGGATGCGGGTACATTGGCGTTTGTTCCAATTGCCTCCAGCACAGAGTCGATGTTTTCTCCAGCATCGGTAGAGCCGGATCCGGATGCAACATATCCGACGAAGTGCGACGCGTGCTTCCTGAGGTACCTGCGACCCTCGCGGTTAGCTATATCGAAACTTTTGATGGTCTCGAGAATTGCATCTGCGCTTGTGCCTTGCAGCATCATACGTCGTAGTGTGTACCTCAGGAAAGGCCTGTCTATCCCGGCATCGTCAGAGCCGGAATCAGTGTCGTTGACTAGCTCCTCCTGAATTTCGACTTCCACGGGTGGGTCGATCTAGGGTCCGGCTTCTCCAGGGAGATCCACTCCAGATTCGACTTGGACCGCTAGGTCCTTTTCAGGCTCGGATTTCTCCACTATCTCCACAACTGGTGCGGGCTGGGTGGGATTAGGGTTTTCTAGGATCCGGAACTCTGCCGCTTCCGCGGACAAAGGGGACCCAGAAGATTCTTCTGCCTCTATCATTACCACTGGGTGGGTGGGGCAGGTTCAGCGAAACCGATGTAAACATCGATCTTGCCAAAAGACATGATTGTGTAGGCAGTCACAGCCTCCCTAGCCGGAATCCAAGTCTCGTCGAGAATGATGAGAGGGACGTTGATGGCGTAGAGGATGCGACCGATGGCGATAGTCTCGCCGATTCCGATTCTTGCAGATTTCGCTCGGAACGCAGATCCGAAGCTCACTTGCCCCATGGTGGGCGCCAACTGTCGTCGGATTGAGGACAAGTACACCATGAGGGGGTCCTCGAGGCGTGCAGAAGAGAGGGGTGTGAGACGTACGGTGTTCCGGGACGGTGCGCACACAAGTTTACCTAGGTTCGAATCCGCCGGCTTTGGACGGATCCTACTCTTGCTAGCAATCCAGTAATACGGCAGAGCCGGAATATGGGTTACAAGGGTTTCGCCTGTGCGAGTTGAGGGTATAAAGTGTTAGGTGCCCTAAAAGCTCTCCCTAGGACGACTTATATAGATATCCGCCCTAGGGTTTACAAGAGAGATCTATCCGGGTACGACTAAGAGTCGGTTACAGAGTACATCTTGAACTACAAGTAACATTATGGGCCTAAGTCGCTAAGTCTTCTGGGCCTTCCCGTAGCCGGATTGGACTCCGTCTTTCTCCCTGACTAGGCCGCCCGTGAAGCAAAGCTCTAACCCGAAGTGGGCCACCCTGGTCAGTGAGGAACTGTGAGGATACCCGGAAAGTATATCCCCAACAGGCGGGGATCCTTCGTCCTCTTGCGCGCCTGGGTGAAGATGTGGGCTGGTCTCACGCGTTGGGGCATGGTGCGGCCGTCTGGCACCATGGCGGAGCTATTTCGCCGCCACGTTGTGGCCGTCGGATCTCCGGCGAGCGGCGGCATGTGGGTGAGGCGGCGAAGCGACGGAAGGCGGGCGGCGGCCGATATCCAGCGTGTTGACGGCGGCGGCGACGCAGTTGCAGGCTGGGCTAACGGCGGGCCGATCTGGCCCCTATGGGTTCAGATGGGCTGCCCTTTCCTGCTGCATCTTGACAAGTCCGACAACAACACCATGGAGGTTGGGGTCAGTCCAGAGACACGAGTAAGATAGCGGAGGCGACCTACTTCTCCATCGAAGGTGGTCGGCCTGAGGCTGGTTTGGCAGATCTCGCGATCCACCATCTAGTCCCGGCTGTTTTGCGAGGCGGGAAGACCTAGGTGCCAGTGAAAAACGTGTTGATTAGCGGGCGATGGCGGTGCTACCACGTCGTGACCTTGATGAAGGCATCGCTGGGCAACTAGTGTCCACCTCACTTGTGCTACTCCGGGGGAAACCTTAAGATCTTTGGGTCGGGTGATGGCGGTGCCGCGGTGTCGATATCACGTTCTCTCCTGGAGCATCGCTTGTGGAGCAGCGTTGGATGGAAGCGACAGGAGGGGTGGAGCAGCTAGCGCGCGCGGGGGGGGGGGGGTGCTGCTGCTTGGCACCGAGGTGATGTTGGTGGCTGGTGCGGCGAGAGTCTGCGTGTCGATCTACATGCTGACGACGGGTTGGCGGAATATTTTGAAGGCGGCGACATCTGAAGCGAGTGCGTGGGCGCCACTCCGTGGATATGCTGTGCGGTTCTAGGGCTCTTTTTGCTTGAGTTCGAGTCGCCGCGCAAAGGCACTCCAGCTTCTCTTGGCGAGTGGCAACAGTGTGGGTGATCATGGGGCGGGGTCGAAACATGCACATAGGTGTTTCATAGATCTCGTTGGGGAGCTGGCGATACAGTTATCGTGTTTGCTCAGTGTTTTGTTTTGGCGGTTCCGATTTATATGATCTTTATAATGGCCTTTGCCAAACAATGTGGTTCTAATAATAAATAAAGGTTGTGTGCATCGCTTGATGCAGAGGCCGGGGCTCCGCTCTCTATTTCGAAAAAAAGTTGGTGTCATACACACTATTGGTGCAAATATCATGCGATGGATACTATGTTAGAAAAGTAACTACCGTAGAATATACTCATCTTCTTCGTGAGATATACTTTGTTCGATATACTCCCTCCGTTTCAAATATAAGATGTTTTAGCTTTGTCAAAGGAGTGTATCTAGACCTCTTCTAGTGCCTAGGTTTATTTAGATTTGGAGTGAACCTAGATACTAAAAGGGGTCTAGATACACTGCCTTCACAGAGCTAAAACATTTTATATTTTGAAACGAAGGGAGTACTAGATATGGTGCAAATTTCATTCATATGTCCACCATTCAAATTATTTGATGCTCTAATTACTTGATGCTTTTTTTTGAAAAGGGGATCACAACCCCGGCCTCTACATCCTGGGATGCACACAGTCTTTTATTAAAATCCAAAAAGTATCAAGTAGTATCAAAGTAGCATAACAATTTAAGGATCAGATAGGGCTGATACATGCACCAACCATCTGAAAAAAGTAAAGATCTCACAGGAGAGCAATTGCAACAGCTAGACATTTGTCAATATACTAGAATGACGCCAGGAAGCCTGGCTGAAGAATTCCGAAGTAACCGCCACAAGACGGTTGCACCCAGAAACCATGGGTGAACGCTGATGCTCTGGGAGAAGGAAAGCTCAGAGTTGTATCCAGTACGCCGCCATATGAATAACCTGCAAAAGGAAGAAACTCCGATATTGTTAAAAATAAAGTTATTTTGACACTTCTAAATGGACCAATATATGGACGAAATGCCATTCCAAATTCTGCTCTTATTCATCTTATCTAATTACTTGATGCTTATATAAGATGTGGGGGTTTCCCCTGCAGTACTTAGCTTCAGTTACTTGATGCTTACCCATATGTAGAGCTAATTGATTTTAGGAACCAAATGGGGCTAGTTCTACAACCTATGTGTATAATAGTGCTGGGATTAGGTTACCTTCGTCTCTAGACCAAAGTATTGTTTTGACTGTTGAGATTACGCACCATAGGTTCGTTTCTATCTACTACCTTAACTTGACTTTTCTTCAAAATGGTTAATCATAACTGTATGCCGGCCGCAAGCATTTCCTAAATGCACATTACACATATGTGGACTTACAAAATTCTCTTAAATAATCCAACTACATATTTTGTTTGGTTCTTCATATATGCTTGCTCGCCCTATAAAGCAATGGAAATGAAGTTGATATATTGCCAATACATAGTTCTTTATGATCTGTGTAATACAGAGTTCCCATTGGAGTTTGAATACTTGCTTAATTTAACTAATTTTATATCGGGCATGCGCATGGCAAGCCGCTCGTTCCTACAGTGTGAAAAGAATATATCTAGATGTCTTATAGTGTATAGGTTTACTTCGAATCAATACGCAAAAGGCGTCTAGATACATTCATTTCACAAAACTAAAATGTCTTATATTTCTAGATGGAGGAAGTAGTATGTAAAAAATTCTCGGTCGAATATAGGCCAGGCGGGGTTTACGTCAAGGGGTAACCATTCATGGCTCCACCACCGACCTCCATGCACGAGCCTCTCGTAGTCCAAGATATCTTAGATATAGTATATGAGACATGGATGTAGTTACACCCGGGAGTAAGAAGTATTTTTCCTATATATATATTATATATATATATATGTAAAATAACTGCGGCACCATGGTGCCCAAACACCATACCTGATACGCGTATTTTTTGCTTTGAACCACGCATACCTGAGGGGATACGTACCTAAGTTATACATACTTAGGTATCACATACCTAAGATATGCATACCTAAGTTACATATATCTAACATATCATATACCTAAGGTGTACGTACGCAGCATATATATGGTGTCCCAATTATTTTACCTATATATATATATATATACTAGAAAAATACCCGACAGGTATTTGCGGGTATTTGCTAAACTCACACTGTTAAAATATGAAAACACAATATTAGGTCTTGAATCTTATTTGGGGAATCTGATGAATAGCTTTGTTTTGACCCCAAATGAACTATAAATAAGCTGAGTTTTCTTTCGGCAGAAAAAATTGCAGCCAAATAGTGTAATAGTACATAAAGAATGATTTATAGAATTTAAGCTGATGTCCAGCTAAGCTAATATGTTTACTTATGACCATTCAGAATTGTATCAATGGAAAGCTATCCTGTAATCTAGTAGGATAGCATAATGTATAATGATTACAACAACATCTATATCTATGAAACCCAGTAATATATAATAATTAGGAAATGAATAACTATAATTACTTAGGTACAACAAATGTATTTGCCGATATCACCATATCATTTAAACCTGATCATCAAATGAAGCTGAAGATAGGATCGGCAATGAAACACCGAGTCTAAGTCTCGATGTTAAATGTGATAATTTCTCACATCTCTAAGTCAGTGAACATCTACTTATAACTCATGAATTTTTTTACAACAATATTTTCTACTAAACAAAATGAAGTATGTCTTCCATATACCAATACCTCATAAGAAATGCATATTCCAAGTTATGGGTAGTGGAAGCATTGGTTTGAGAGATTTTAAAAGTTCCCCCGTGTAAACATCAAATTTCTTATAATAAGACAAAGATTCTAGCATACATGATTATGAGAAAATGAAATTACGGTCGAGTGGGAGAATATTACCGATCAAGATCTTCATGAAGAAACAAAATAAGATATCTAGTCTCAGTTGGAGTAGTTGCATGTATAACTCAAATTTGTCCTCCCTCGATTGTCATGCGGCCAAACACAATGTTAGGAGATGCATCCCCAACCCTGCAGCTATGTACTAACCAAGGTATTATTCGGTTCTCGTGCTAATTCATAGAACACAAACTTCTTGGTAACGCTGCATAAATATCTAAAAAAATACTAAAAAAGTACCTGATAATAAAATTTCTGCCTAATCAAAAAATACGGAACAGTTTCCACGCCACTCCAAACTGCATGAAAGATCCGGTTGCAAGATTATACAGTCAATTACATTTTTGTTTGATTTTGCAAGTTAAATATGATCATTGCAAAATCAGTGCATTCTACAAAAAAATGGAGGAAAGTTGAGTTACCTCTCATCGATGATAGCATGGGCTTCCTTAGAACAATCAGTCATAGCATGGGCTTCCTTAGAACAATCAGTCAGAGCAAATAAGATCCATTAAAGGGCAGTAGCATTTGTGCATGAAAATTATGACGTATTGGAATCTCGGGTGTACCTAGAATCCTGGATCATTGTATTTTGCATATTCCAATCACGCCAATGCTTCCCAAACTGCTGATACTGCTAGCTGTATTGTGCGTGGTCGATATGGTAATCGGCAAGAGCGCCCAATTCAGGGGAAGCAAGGGAAGAGTACCGGGAGGGATGGTGAAGAGAGCTAGAGTAACGGGGAAGCAAGGGAAGAGAAGGAGACCAACACTATTCACCATGAATTTATTACTTGATGACGGTTCGCTGTTTGGGGAACGCAATCAGCCGGCTCATGTTCTTGCTTCGCCATGCACGTCAGGGAATATTTCTTTAGCCCTTGTTCGGTTAGCCCCACCCCGCCGGGATCGCGGCCCAAACCCTACCTACCCCCGTGGGTCATCCCTCCCGGGTTTTAATCACGGCCCACCCGAAATTCGCGTTCGGTTACACCCGACGTGGAAGTCACCCCGGCCGGGACCCCCGCCGATCCCGTCCAATACGACGGGGAAAGAATAATCGCCGTCCAACCCGTGGAACAAAACCCGATCTCGGCGGCGACGCAACTTAGGGGCGCACTAGGCGGCGACGCTACCTGGAGGCGAACTCGGCCGCCGTCGCGGTGATGGCGCCTCCGCATCTCCCATGCCCTTCCCAACGACGGAACCCTGCGGTAAGCTCCTCTTCCTCCCACCTTCCTCCTCTAGGTTTAGGGTTCTTGCGCCGGTAGGAGACCAGAACGTCGAGGATGCTCTGCATCCAGGCGATTGAAGAGCTGCGGGCGGTGGAGATCAGGCAGTTAAGGAGCAGCGGGTGGCGGAGAGCAGGCGGGGTGTACATCGAGGGCGTCCTGCTGTAGGTTCTCTGAGCGTCTACAACTGTGTGGTGGGGAGCAGATACTCCTGTCCCTTCTCTAATCTTGAGTAGCTGGATGCTTGTTATACATCAGTGTATTTAGAATCCTCTATTCAGATGCTTGCTATACACATGTGCCACTGCCAACGAGACCAGATGCTTGCTATACAACAGTGTATTTAGAATTTCCTATTCAGATGCTTGCTATACACATGTGCACTGCCAACGAGACCAGACTTGGATTACGGAACTGCCGAGTAGCATTCAGAATGGAGCCTGGACATTTTAGATCATTGACCAATTATCTTAGAAGGGAACGGTTGGTCCGTGACACCAGAATTAAGGTTGAGGAGAAGATGGCCTTTTTCTTATACATGCTTAGTCATAATACATCATTTGAGGGTCTGCAAGTACAATTTGGACATAGCAATGACAACTATCATAACCACATGAAGCATTTTTTCGATATAGTTGTCCCTACCCTCTGCAATAGATTTTTGAAGCTTCCCAATCCTAATGAAGTACATTATAAAATTCAGAGCGATTCTAGGTTCTATCCCTACTTCAAGGTGATTATCTTAAAACTTCAATCTTGATAAATACTTGTTCTTACAAATTTCAACTACGAAATCAGATCTAGAAATGTGCAGAATTGCATTGGTGCAATAGATGGCACACACATATCCGTTTTCGTATCTCCTGACGCAGCGGCTCCATTTAGAAATAGAAAAGGAACACTTAGTCAGAATGTAATGATGGCTTGTGATTTTGATCAGAATATCACTTTTGTATCTACGGGATGGGACGGATCGACCACTGGCGCTAGGGTCCTTAGATCAGCAATGAATAGTGGTTTCCATGTACCTCCGAGGAAATTCTATCTAGTGGATGGTGGGTATGCAAACATGATGACCCACAAGTATAGGGGGTGTATCGCAGTATTTTCGATAAGTAAGAGTGTCCAACCCAACGAGGAGCAGAAGGTGCTGGCTAGTGGTATGGATCAGGAATTCTCTGCAATACTTAGCAAACGGATTTTTAGGGGTTTTCGATAAAGCAAGTAAACAAAGTACGGGTAAATAAAAGACAGTAAGAATGAATGCAGCAAGTGGCCCAATCCTTTATGTAGCAAAGGACAAGCCGGTTGTATTTCTATAGATGACCAAACGTTCTCGAGGACACATGGGAAGACTGTCAAGTGCTTTCGCTTCATATAGTCGATTAATCTAAGTGTTATGTGGGTGAACCTGTGCTAATGTACCGTCCCATCCAAGACCTAATACATAATTGTGATTAAAACCCTTTGCAAACATCCGTAAGTACAAGAAAGTAATTAAGGTAGAAACCTAACCACAGCTTTAAACTCTAAGACCCTTACGTCCCTTGTGCAATGGTTTCCTAACGGGGGTTCAGGTTTCTGTCACTCCGGCAACCCCTACGATTAGTAGCCAAATACACAATGCATTCCCCTAGCCCATATAGGTGAAGTGTCATGTAGTCGACGTTCACATGACACCACTAGAAGAAGTACACCATAACTTAAATAACAATCTATTGAATCTTTCTCAACGCAACTCCACTACTAACAACAAGACTTCTCCCATGTCCTCAAAAACAAAACGAACTACTCACAAGACATCATATGGATCATGATCAGAGATGGAATAATTATGTATAACAATCTGAACATAAACAATAATTCAACGGTTCACTCAATAGCATCAACTACAAAGAGTAATCAACACCGGGAAAGTTTCCCCTATGAACTATGCAAGACTCAACGCAATTGTTACAGCAATATGGAGATGGTGATGAGGGTGCTGATGGTGATGATGGTGGTGGTGGTGATGATGATGATGATCCCGATGAAGTCCAGCTTGATGGTGGTGTTGATGGCGACGATCTCCCCTCTCCGAGAAGGAATTCCCCCGGCAGAAATCTGTCTGCCGGAGAGATCTTTCTCTCTCGGTGTTTTCCACCCCGCTGAGGCGGCGGAATCTTTCTGTGTTCGCTCCCCCAAGTCTTAGGATTTCGGGAGGAAGATATACGCCAGAGGGGAGATGCTGGAGTGGGCCAGGGTGGCCACACCACTCCCTGGCGCGGCCTGGGCTTGCCCGTGCCATGGGGTGGTGTGGGCCCCCTGTGGCCCACCTCCACTCCATCTTCTGGCATCTTGAGTCTTCTGGAAAAATAGAATTTTCCGTATATTTTCTCGGATTTTCTGATCTTCGCAAATTTTGCCTCCAAACAACACCTTTTCCATCAGAATCCTGACTGCAGCGGTCCATGCTCCAAAAGTCATCAACCATGCAAAAATAGATGAAATAACATAAGTATCACCTCTCAATATGAAATATATCAATGAATAGTAGTGAATTAAGACATAGAATAGTGATACAAAATGGACGTATCAACTCCCCCCAAGCTTAGACTTCGCTTGTCCCCAAACGAAACTGAGCTCAATAAACATGGCCTCAGGTTTATGGAGTGAAGAGTCGATAAAAGCATACGGACAAGAAGCATCACATTCATCAAAAGCATAGATCATAATAGAAGACAACTCACTATTATATAACTCAACTTGCAATGAGTAAAGGAAACACAATAAAGATACATAAAGTGAATCATAATTGGTAATGGCAAACTTAGCTCTTGGTCGAAGAATAGTTGATAAATTGCTGGAGTTCACAAATATCTTGTTTTCAATGAAAGCTTTCAAAGAACATGATTGAATATCAAGATAAGAGCAATATGCAAAACAAGGAACATAAGAACATGATTGAATAAATCATCATATGAATGAATGAAACACATCAACTCAAAATACTTGCTGAGATAGAAGGGAATAGGTTTACTGACTCAACTACAAAGTAAAAGAAAGGCCCTTCAAAGAGGGAAGCAGGGATTGCAAGTCTCATAAAGAGCTCCCAAAAATTATGATACTTTCTAGCTTTCATCTCTCATTGCCCCTATCATAGGCATCTTTAGGTGATTAAGGTTAAAGTGAGGTCCAATCTGAGTTATATGCTTGACAGACTATAAACTGAAGATCCCAAGTCCCTTGAGTACGAGGGCCGCTCCTCATGCTACTCAACTTTAGTTACCGGTAAGTTCTTGTGATCGTAAGTATGTGCGTATCATTGAGGACCGCCAACAGGGTACCCCTTGCCCGATGATACGGAAGAATCCCCATATCAAAATGACAAGGCAAGCAGACAATGAGTATCTCAGCAATCTTCTTATTTACCATGGGAAAATGGTGCTTTTTTTCTCTCTTTCCTCTTTTCATAGAATCTCTTTTTTTCTTTTCTTTTTCTCAATAACTATCTCTCTCTTTTTTTTATAAGAAGAATGCTTCATAGATATCATTATGGTTACGCTGCAGGTTTCCACCATGTCAGCATGGATTAGACCAGCGGCTCAGGCGTTTCTCTAACACACATACATAACTCCATGGACTTACAAGCTCCCCTTTTATTTCACAGCGATGAGATCCGCAAACAAAAGAGCAAGGTATCAACTGGGTATATATTTACAAGTGTTGAAAGCGTTCCCCGTGACAGCACGGTTCTGCTAATCCCCAGCCTAGCATATAACTTTCATGGAGAGTTCACAATGGTTCAGGTTTATTAAGTGCGGAAAATAAAGTGTGCCATCAAGTTCGTGAGAGCTTTAATCACTAATTTTCTCATAACAAGTTTAATTTGAGAGGTAGATAAAACAAGAATTTACTTGGAATAGCAATAATGCTACTAGGTAGGTATGGTGGACACAAATGGCGAAGGTTTTGATTTAAAGGAGGTGGATGCACGAGAAGAATGCCCTCTCAGTACAGTTTTTTGGCTAGCAAGGCTGGGTAGCAAGTATAAGAGATGAAGGAAACAAACAAACATACAAGTGATAAAAACAAACATGCAATCTTCCTTGGAAGCACAAAAGATCTTAACTAGAGAATACTAGACTTATGAGCAAATCAAGAAAGAAAGATGATGAAATTATTTTCCTCTAGAGTACTTCTATCTTTTTCTTTTCAACTCTCAAAATGGGTGTTGCTACTGACCGAGCCAGGTTTGCCAAAACCAACTAAATTAACTCAATGATCCCAAAGTGCTACCAATACTAACAACAAGATCAATCATATAACCACGAATTGAAAACTAATATAAGCTATGCAAAAGAGTGAATGATAGAACTTCTCATTAATATTCCATAGCAGAAACTCACACCAAGGGATACAAATCTAACGAGAGAGGGGACACTTCCACAATGCAAACCATACTACACAATAACTCCTCTATTCATGACATGACTCTACTAATAAGGTAAACAGATAGAAGATTGTGATATGATACCGTGACACTCCCCCAAGCTTGGAACAAACTAAGGGGATGCCAAACCTGATGACGAATTATTCCTTTGGTGGTGGTGGTGTCTTCTTAGTTGTCGTGAGGAAATCTTCCAGCATCTTGCGAAGCCTCTCATTTTCCCACTGAAGCATGCCCACCTTCCTCCTCAAATCTCGGTACTTATGGCAGAACTCCTTAGTGACTCGTAGGGCTTTCGTTGATGCAGGACAAGAGACTAAAGGTACCAGCCCCTGCTTGGGGTCTTGGAGATCTTCCTCCATGGGCTCCTTTCCTTTATCCTTGGCAGACACCATTGTGCTTCTAAGCTTTCAAAGAGTATGTCTTGGCAGAAACAGATCAAAACAAAAACGCGACGAAAACACGATATACGAACCTCGGGGGATTCGGGGGGTTATATATTACGAAGTTTCATATCAAAAGGAAGGTACTGGGAGAAAACGGGTCGGAGACGGAGTCCTGGGTGGCCTCACCACCTGGTGGCGTGGCCAGGGGTGGGCCCACGCCATGGGGTGGTGTGGGCTACCCTGGCTCCGTTTCCGTCCCTTTTTTGCTTTGTAGCTTTCCTTATTGACTAAAAACTGCAAAAATATAGTTGTATTGTATTTTCACGGAACTTTTCTTACCAGAACTGTTACCTAGTTGGAAACGGACTCTGCAAGTCTCTGAATCTGGTATTGAGTGGATCCTTCCGGAGTCATCACTTGAATATCATCGATATCTTCATCTTCATACACTCATACTTGAGTCATAATACCTTTCTCTTCCTTCTTACACCATTATCTCCACTTCCTGGAAATTTCTTTCACACAAAACTTCACACAGTTCTTATTAGCAACATTAGTATAAGTGAAGTGATAAAACCTTTTGATTCTAACTTCGACTGAAAACCATCAAAACAAAGCTACTGTAGCAACTCCTTTCGAAAACCCAAAAATAATTCAAAAAGGAAATCGAATAAAGAAGCAAATGCAAGATTGGCAAAGTCTGTCAAAACAGACCAGCAGGTAAAGATCAATTTTTTCGAAAATCTTCTGTTGCTCAAATCAAAAAGTGCAAAACTAACGAAAGTTAAATAACAACCTGGGGAAGAAGCACAAAAAATTACAGCTCAATCCAACATACAGAGATCTCTCACGAAATTTTACGGTGAAGCACAAAAATCTGTTTCGGGGCAGCAACTTCCCCAAATCTTACTTCTCTCTCATTAGAGGTTGATCTTGACACAAAAACCAAACAAAACGGATAAGGAGCGGTTATTAACAAAGTAATAACTTCCAAGAATCAAATAAACAAAAACAAACTGAAAGCAAAAACAAATTGGGTTGTCTCCCATAAAGCTCTTTCTTTATAGCCATTAAGATGGGCATGATAATTTTGAAGAAGCTCTCATAGGGATATGAATTGAAGTGAAAGAGAGCAATAAGAAGCAAAAACACACACATTTAAGTCTAACCCACTTCCTATGCAAGGGGATTTTGTAAACAAACAAGTTACTGAAACCAAAGGCAACTTGCATAAGAAGGCAAAAGAAGTGCAACATAAAAACTTTCAGCATAAAACGGGGAAACTTGATATTATTGAGATGCACAAGAACACTTTTTCCTCTCTCATAATAACTTTCAGTATCATGCATAAACTTAACAATATAGCTATCACCAGGACTATCATAGCAATGATCACTTATTCTAACAGAAAACACAGGAATACTAGCTCTCATAACACTACTTTGTGAAACAATATTAGAGGTATCCTTACAAAGGATATATAGTGTGTCCCTCTTTTTCATATTTAGTGACAAAGTCTTTCACATTTGCTATTATAGGTTCATCAACCATTTGTTTATCAGGTTCAACAGCTTTACTTGTACTTTCATTAACCATACTAGCTATCATAGAATGTTCCTTTACCTTAACTAGGAAAGGCATTTTCTCAATGTAAGGTTTGGGTAAGACATGATTAGCAGTATAAACTTCAGTATTTCTTGCAGGAACACTCTTAGCAACATCTTTATAAGGTTCATGATACTTATTCCACTTCTTTTTAGGCACTTCAATATAAGAAGCAAAGGCCTTAAAATAAGAAGCAATAGCTTGAGTGTCTAGACCATAAGCATTTTTAATATTTTGAAAGTCATCAGTTCCCATAAAAGATTCAATGCATTCATAATCATAATTTATACCTGACTTTCTACCTTTGTCATTCTCCCAAGCTTTAGCATTGTCCTGAATACGATCTAGAAGGTCCCATTTAACTTCTTCTTCCATACGAGTGAATGATCCAGCACAAGAAGCATCCTATAAATCCTTGTCATGTAGAGGGAGCCTTGCATAACAGTTGTTGATAATGATATTGTTGGGGAGCTCATGAATGGGACATTTGAGCATTAGTAACTTTAATCTCCCCCAAGCTTGAGCTGTACTCTCTCCATCAAGAGGCCAAAAGTTGTATATTTGATTCCGATCTTTATGAATCTCACTAGGAGGATAAAACTTTGAATAAAAGAGAGGCACTATTTCCTCCCATTCCAGAGCTTGACCATTCTTCAGCAGCTTATACCATTCCTCAGCTCTTCCTTTCAATGATAATGAGAATAACTTCTTCTTAACTTGATCTGTAGTAATACCTGCACACTTGAACAACCCGCATAATTCGTGTATAAAGAGTAAATGATCACCGGGATGGACAGTTCCATCCCCATCATAGTAGTTATCCATAACACGATCAATAATTCTTGTAGGTATTTTGAAAACATCTTTCTCAGCAGGTGGTGGCTTATCTACTACCTTAGTAGTGGTAGTAGCATTACCAAATAAGAAACTCAACGAATTATCCATAACAAAAATAAAGTAACTAGCAGAAGTAAACAATACTCACAGTAGAAGTTTCCTTTACCAGTTCCACTCTCTAATAGCGCTTCACTCCCCGGCAACGGCGCCAAAAAATAGTCTTGATGACCCACAAGTATAGGGGGTATATCGCAGTATTTTCGATAAGTAAGAGTGTCGAACCCAACGAGGAGCAGAAGGTGCTGGCTAGTGGTATGGATCAGGAATACTCTGCAAATACTTAGCAAACGGATTTTTAGGGGTTTTCGATAAAGCAAGTAAACAAAGTACGGGTAAATAAAAGACAGTAAGAATGAATGCAGCAAGTGGGCCCATCCTTTATGCAGCAAAGGACAAGCCGGTTGTATTTCTATAGATGACCAAACGTTCTCGAGGACACATGGGAAGACTGTCAAGTGCTTTCGCTTCATATAGTCAATTAATCTTCTCTAGCTTGCTAAGTGTTGTGTGGGTGAACCTGTGCTAATGTACCGTCCCATCCAAGACTTAATACATACTTATGATTAAACCCCCTTGCAAACATCCGTAAGTACAAGAAAGTAATTAAGGTAGAAACCTAACCACAGCTTTAAACTCTAAGACCCTTACGTCCCTTGTGCAATGGTTTCCTAACGGGGGTTCAGGTTTCTGTCACTCCGGCAACCCCTACGATTAGTAGCCAAATACACAATGCATTCCCCTAGGCCCATATAGGTGAAGTTTCATGTAGTCGACGTTCACATGACACCACTAGAAGAAGTACACCACAACTTAAATAACAATCTATTGAATCTTTCTCAACGCAACTCCACTACTAACAACAAGACTTCTCCAATGTCCTCAAGAACAAAACGAACTACTCACAAGACATCATATGGATCATGATCAGAGATGGAATAATGATGTATAACAATCTGAACATAAACAATAATTCAACGGTTCACTCAATAGCATCAACTACAAAGAGTAATCAACACTGGGAAAGTTTCCCCTATGAACTATGCAAGACTCAACGCAATTGTTACAGAAATATGGAGATGGTGATGAGGGTGCTTATGGTGATGATGGTGGTGATGATGATGATGATCCCGATGAAGTCCAGCTTGATGGTGGTGTTGATGGCGACGATCTCCCCTCTCCAGGAAGGAATTCCCCCGGCAGAAATCTGTCTGCCGGAGAGATCTTTCTCTCTCGGTGTTTTCCGCCCCGCTGAGGCGGCGGAATCTTTCTGTGGTCGCTCCCCCAACTCTTAGGGTTTTGGGAGGAAGATATACGCCAGAGGGGAGAGGCTGGAGGTGGCCAGGGTGGCCACACCACTCCCTGGCGCGGCCTGGGCTTGCCCGCGCCATGGGGTGGTGTGGGCCCCCTGTGGCCCCCCTCCACTCCATCTTCTGGCATCTTGAGTCTTCTGGACAAATAGAATTTTCCGTATATTTTTCCGGATTTTCTGATCTTCGCGAATTTTGCCTCCAAACAGCACCTTTTCCATCAGAATCCTGACTGTAGTGGTCCATGCTCCAAAAGTCATCAACCATGCAAAAATAGATGAAATAACATAAGTATCACCTCTCAATATGAAATATATCAATGAATAGTAGTGAATTAATACATAGAATAGTGATGCAAAATGGACGTATCAAAACACATATTCTTTCCTTGCACCGTATCGTGGAGTACGATACCATCTCAAGGAGTTCGGTGCAGGTCACCGAAGACCTCCGAATCATAAAGAGCTATTTAACCACCGGTATGCACTAGCTAGAAATGTTATTGAGAAGACATATGGGGTTCTAGAGAAGCGGTTCTCCATCCTCAAGGTTGTAATATTTCATATAATGGAAAACCAAGTCAAGATACCCATGGCTGTAGCCGTTTTACACAATATTATTAAAGCACTCAAGGGAGATGAGCAATGGTTGGATCATCAGGAAGATAACATCCCTCCAACAAATTTTGTTGATCTGCCTGATGGCGATGAGGGCAATGATGATCATGGTGACTACGAAGGCAACAATCTCAGAGATACAATAGCCCAACAGATGTGGATTGACTACCAAAGGCATAGAAATTAGTGTAGTGTTTGCTGGATTGGGAGAGTTGTGTGTTATGAATGTTGTGTAATATTTATGCATTGGTAGTTCTGTAATGAATATTATGAAAATTGTGTACTGTTCATGTTATAAAAATTGTGTATTGTTTATGCTATGATAGGTGTGTATTGTTTATGTTGTAAAAATTGTGTATTGTTTATCTTATGAATGTTTCCTACAGCTATCATGGTTGGAAGAGCTTCACCAATGGTTTCAAAAGGTTCCCCCAGATTCAGGATGATCGTGAACAAGGCTACTTCATCCAAAAAAAATCTCCTAAAGCCCGCTCAACAAAAAAGGCTAACAATGAAGGTAATGGTTTAACTCATTGTTCTATTTTTCTCGTAGTTCTAATATCACTTGTCTTGATTATGCTATAACCATTATGTTACCTTGTTTTATGTAGAGTACAAACCTCGAGCATCTTGGAATTCACTCTTGGAGAAGTCCCTCGTTGATCTACTGCATGAACACAACACCATTCACTACAGGGGTCAGAATGGATGGTCTTTGAAGCCTGGAACAAAATGGTGAAAGAGTTTCATGCAAGAAATACATATGTATCTTACACAAAGAGTCAAATTCAAGAAAAAGATAAGGAGCTAAAAAGAGAGTATAAGATGATCAAAGAAGGAAGAAAGCAGAGTGGGGTAGGCTGGAATGACTCAAGGTCTATGATTGAAGCAGAAGATGCTCTTTGGGACAACCTGCTCATTTCATTCCCCAAAATGAGTAAGTTCAAAACCAAGTCCTTCCCTCTGTTTGAGGAACTTGGAAATCTATATGATGGACAAATAGCCGAAGGGACCTACAATGTCAATTCTATCCATCCACTACAACATCCAGATCTTACACGAATTGACAATGGAGAAGAGCTCAGTCACACCGAGACTACATTTCCAGACTTTGAAGAGACTGTGGCCAGGACTGGACCGATCTTGATTGATGCAGATTTAAGAGAGAACATCACAATTGATCTTGAAGATGAAAGTGTGCCAAGGACTGAACTGAAGATGAATAAGAGAGTTGTTGCTGCAACAAGTAACAAGGAAGAGAAAGGGCCAAATAAGCCAAAGAAGCAGAGTAGCAACGAGATCGTAGGAAGTATGGACATGTTCATCGAAATGAGGGAAAGACAGTTTGCAATAGAATCTGCTCAGTGGGCAGGTGAAAATAAGGTTGCTCAAGCTGGAGACTAGTCGATCAAGAGATGCATCTCTAAAATGCTGAAAATGGCATTGTTGACCGATGAGAAGGCTGCAGCCCTTATTGTATTCAAGGATCTAGATAATAGAGAGATTTTCTTGAGCTCGAAAGAAGATGATCCAGATGTGGCACTTGTTTGGTTAAGGAATGAGGTGGCCAAGCTGTCACAAGTGGTCTGAAGGTATGTCATTTATACTCTGTTGATACATAAGATGTTTTGATTTGCTTGACTCTGAACTCAAGACTTTTTTCTAGATGAGCTGCTTGCTGGTTGTCTCCTACTGTAATTGAAATCTTTATAGTATAGAACCTACTAGTTGTCATAGTATAGAACAACAGTTTCTCGGTAGGAGGAGACGAGCCTATCTTTTCTTTATAAGCTTCATATAATTCATGCCCAAATATTAGCAACATGATGGTCAACATGATGCCTATGTGTCCAATGATTGTGATCTGGGTTTTCTTTTCTGTTTCATGCGCTCTCTTCTTTACCTGGAGTTTATTTCCTGCTCTTGCAGGTTCACATAATACCCACCTGATGGATATATATCTATAATGGTAGATTGTCTAGGAAGTGGTACTGCTTTTCAGGTCTAGAATATTAGTACATTAGTTAGATCTAAAAATTGAAAAGCAGTGTATCTTGTTGTTGTGCATTTCTACAGAAATCTCTTTAGTGATATATATATTCATCCCTAAACCTCCTACCATAAAATCCCACTAGACGGGCTTTAGGGATGAATATATATTCATCAGATGGCTGGGATTAAGGATCAGATGGCTGCGATTTGTCGATGATGTGGCTACTCTGCATGTTTAGATAGACAAATTAAATGACCTCTAGTGGGGTTTTGCTTTATAAGAAAGTATAGATATACAATTTGAGCCCGTCTATTTGATTATATGGATTTTTGAGTCCCTATCTATACTATATTCTCCGCATGGTTCTAAGACCTCATCCACCAAAAATACTGTCAATTCCTCTTGAATTGCTAGTAGGCGGTCTTGTGGTAGGAGGTTTTCTCGCATCGCGTCCAACTATAAAGAAGGAGATCAATATGAATATCTCAATTATCATAAAAAAATGAATGGAAGTCAACACAAAATATGGTAATAAAAATAAATTGTGAATATATTGTTTACGTACTAGAAGAGTTTCCAAGTTCTGCTCAGCAGTCAAAATGCGAATAAACTCGCAAACGTAGTATCCACATAAATTAGTTTCTTGTGGCTGCCTCACGCACTTTTCAAGAATGGAATTCAATCAAATAATAAGCAAGCATGATAATTATATTGAAACTAGAATTAAAGCGCGAACCTAGCATGAACTACTTACCAGGATCTATTTAAAATTCAGCTTCTCACACCATTGTTGACCGCGGATCACAGTTTTGAACCATGTCCAAACACTATCCAGCAAAGAAAACGAATGAATGAGTTAATAATTATTTTATATCTCAGAAAATAAACGAAAGAGACCGATATAGTGTGATAATGATTGAAATTACTTCTGAAGCATATCAATCATGCTACGGTACTCTTCCATGTCCATTTGTAATGAGTCATTGATTTGAACTCTTTCCAAGTCAACGGAAATGCTTAGAATAATCCAGTGGAAACTGCACAAGATTTATATATGTCAGTAACTCATCATGTACACTTAACAACGAGTAAGCAAAAGTTAATGTGTACAAGACAGTAACACTCTGACCCAAAATTATAAGGAAATATTATTTTATTATAGAAATGCTGCTTCTTGATAAATCTTAGCAAGTTACGCTCCGTGTCCTCGAGTTTCATATTTAGCATAGCTTAATTAACTTGATTTGGGTCAATGAACCCAAATCGATAGATTGTCCTTTTTTATATTCGATAATCTTTATTCTACATCATAGCATACACAAGAATATAGTGTGGATAATTACCGGCAATGAGTTGAACGAGCTGGGCTAGAGACTTAATTACAGAAATAAATTAATCACTTATAAACAATAGCAACCGAGGATAGATTTGTCGAGATCCCTTTGATCAAATAACTGAAAGTTTTATAAAAGTTTAATATGGACCTCATCTTTAATGAAGTAATGCTCCTCTCTAACTTTCGTTATGATCCATTCTCGCCCTTTTCCTGCGGCTTTAATGTACCATTCATGCAATTGTCGCATTTTTGTTGAAAGATCCCGGAGCCTCTTAGAAATGACCATAGGGTTCCCGTGGACATATTGTCGTGCTACAGCAGCCGTGCTGAAAGGATCATCATCGCCAAGAATTTGATCAAGAGACATATTACATTACTCGGCCAATAGCTAAGTTGTTTGCATATCCAAAGATTCTCCCCCATATAGTTGATGTTCGGGTAACACCTTGAGCTAGGGATTGATTGTTTTGTTTGTTCTCCGAGCTGGAAACGTTTTTTTAATGCTTCCTCTATCACTTGATCTCTTCTGTTTTGAATTCACTGTCTTCACAAGACAGTGTATATCTCTATGCTGTGTAGTACAGTTGTAGTACGATGAACCAATGTTTCTCTGTGATGTATTAGTTGTAGTAGCTAGCTAGGATGAACTCATGCATGTATCTCTGTGCTTCTATGAATCAACAGAATTTTAAGACTATGTGCCAAAATAAGATATAGATAAAATCCACATATTGAAAATAATATTTACCTTGGAGTTCAATACATTAATACAAGATAGATAGAATTCAAATTAATACAATTTCATCAATCTCATGTTATTATTGCAAAAAATACTTTCAAACTAAACTCATAAATCCCTCGCTACTTCTAGAGCATGAAATAAGCTAATCTAGCAATGAGAGTTGAATGGATGAAGTTGCTAAGTTTTAGAACCTTTGGATAGATTGGGCGCCGCAAAATCTTGACAAATCTTGAGAAAAAAATGGGCATGAACTCGAGCTTGAAGGAAGAAGAGAAATGAGCCACTAGCTTGAAATGGAGTATGGCTCGGACAGGGAGGAGGATGATATAGCCGGGACATTAGTCCCGTTTGGTGTCCAGAACCGGGACTAAAGGTTACCAAGATGTGAAGAAACATCCATGGTCTGATCCACCCCTCTTGTGTCCTTTCCTCCCAAAAAAAAATAGACCCGGAGACTTGCTTTCCCCCCCCCTAGACAAAATTTTCAGCCCGATAACGGGTATCGGGTGGGGTCGAGGTGAGATCTAGTCGCGTACTGGCCCCGTATACAACAATCGTGCATACAGCCGGATCGTGGTGAAGTTGTATATTGTTTGTACAGCTCTGCTGATCTTCCACACACAAAAAGATCTCCACTAATCGTTCGTGTAGCATATGTACTGGTCCACGGAAGCAGCTCGATCGTGTAGATCTCTCCTGGCCGCCATTGCTGGACGCACTCTCGCTCGCCGCCCTCGCACAGTTCCTCCACCCCCTCGCTGTACATCTACCCGGACGCCGTCCCCTCCCGCCCGCGTCGCCCTCCGCCTGCCTGGCTTGGGCCCTATCCATCCTCCAACATCTCTCCACGACCGACGACGCCATCTCTCTTCTACGGTGGGCTGCGAGGACGTAGTTCCTTCCATCGCCTCCACCAACGGCAGGTGGTGGAGTTTGCCGGAAGCTCTCTGGGAGCGGTGGTGGCCGACTGGGAGTTCGCCGGAAGCTCTCCGGGAGAAGTGGTGGCCTACTGGGAATTTGCTGGAGTTCCCCGGAAGCTCTTCGGGAGAGGTGGTGGCCGACTGGGAGTTCGCCTGGGACAAAACCGATGGGGACAGACGGAAATAGGAGTATAAGATGGGTATTTTCTTTAATTGACCGACCGGTCTCCACCTTGTCCATCTAAAATACACCGCACAACTTTACGTATATACGCTTCCGTACGAGTCAACCTCTCATCTAGAACCCACTCAAAACAAACCTGAACCCGTTATCGCAGACAAAAAGTGCTCAGGGAGGGTACCCAAGCAAGAGTGTTAGACCCGTCAGAACCATGTGTGCCGCGTAGTTGCATAACCGACGCTATGGTCCGAGTATAACAAGTGAAAAAGTAGGTCACCACTCGTAGAAAAGTACTACGTACAACTTTTATTCACTTTAGTAGAAAAGTGCATAACTCTACCTGCTCATTTACTAGCTGTCACCAAATACCACATGGAAATATCAAATGCTTGAGTGGATACAACGCTACATTTCGAGTATTGATAGGCATCATCAGGAATTCAGCCGATAGGAAGAAGAGTGAGAGTGGGCACCAGACCAGACAATTGTTGGAATGGAATTTACTCTCTGTTAATTGCAACAAAAAATTAGACAAAATAAAATAAGCAGAAACAGAATGCTGCGAGGAAAATAGTTCTACAGGTGTGTCTCGTAAGTTTATAGAACTAAGTATCACGAATAGAAAAAAAGGTCTACGTTGCCCAAGTGGGGAATTTGTTGTCACATACCAGTGCAAGCAACATCATTAACCTTCAAAACGTCATGTCCTACCATTGAAACATGTGTTGTTGTTTTCTAAAAGTTTGAAAAGGAATGTGTTGTTCTAACGAATCAAAGACATTTATTATGGATTGGAGGGTGTAATTCATTACAGTATGAGCATTAGGAACTTGCGTGCGAGGCGAGATATGCAATTTTTTCTTTCGAAAAGGAGGCATCGCCCAGCCTCTGCATCAGAATGATGCATCCGGCTTGTTTATTTTTTTATTAAAAATAACTGTCTATAGTCTCCACCACAAGTACAAAATCAAGGATCATAAATTGTCGATACTCGTATCAACCACAACCATCAAGAACAGTCAAGCACAAAAAGACATGATGCTATCACCATGTGATTCTAAGGTCAGATCGCCAGCCACACTGGCTGAATAATTCTTGTGCGGCCATCTCCAAAAGGTTGCACCCGGTGCCATTGCTTGTCGATCCGTCGCTGGTTAGAGATAGAACCATGTACGGATCCAGTGGGAAGCCAAGTGAACAATCTGCAAAAAAGTAATATTTTATGCTCTGCTAAAGATAAAATTATTACGTATGTTCCAAATAGCCCAAAGAATAACGCATACTCCCACCCGAATTTGGATTTTTTTTCTTTTTTGGTGGTGGCCTTGAGCCAATGATGGTGGTGATACATTAAAGGTCATGTGAATAATGCGCCAAATAATATTCGCGAAAGGGCACTCAATAAAAATATGTTGAATAGTCTCGTCTTTGTAACAGAAGTAGCACTTGGCATCTCCCTGGCAATGAGCTTTCCTCAAGTTGTCTTTAGTTAGGATGGCCTTTCTATGAACAAACTATATAAAAATCCTGATTTTTAGAGGAGTTTTGATTTTCCAAATGTACTTTCTAAGAAACCTTGTGTTTCCATTCAAAAGGTCAAGATATATAAATTTGACGGTAAAACTATCAATCTGCGTAAGTCGCCAACGAAAATTGTCACATCCCTCCATATGATAAATTTGTATGAGTCTAGATACAAGATGCAATCATGAATCCCACTTATTCCATGTTAAAGATCTCCTAAAATTCACATTCAGTGGATTCGAGGAGAGCACATCAGCCCGTCAGCCACAGTAACTTGTTTCCATTGCACAATATTATAAAGAGTGGTATATTAATGTCTAGAGGCGTGTCTCCTAACCAAACGACCTCCCAAAATTTGGTGTTGGTTCCATCCTTAACTTCAAAACGGCCTCTAGAAAAAAATTCTTGTTTTATTTTCATTAGACTCTTCCAGAACAGTGAATCTTTGGGTTGCGCAGTTATTTGTGAGAGTTTTTGAATGGAAATTTTTATTTTGTAGCAACTTCCGCCAGACGCCTTTCTCATTTATTAGTTTAAATAACCATTTTCTAAGTAGACATTAACTTTTTATTTCTAGAACCTCCACTCCAAGTCCTTCTTAATCCTTAGGACGGCAAATGATATTCCAGTTTGTGAAGCGGTATTTTTTCTTATGGCCATCATTATGCCAAAAAAGGCGAGATCTAAATTTTTTAACCTTTTCCGTACTCCAATCGGCACCTACATAAAAGAGAGTATAAACATTGGTAAACTAGTTAAGACCGAGTTGATGAGCATGAGACGGTCCCCATAGGATAGAAGCTTGCATATCCAACACTAGTACGAACTCGTTACTTAGAGACTCTATCTAGAGCCAGTTTAACCTAATAATACAAACCACCGGCTGTATTCATCAACCTCAGGCAGTCGTAATTTTTTGACTGCCTCTAACTTTGATCTCAGACGGTTTTAAATATAACACCGTCTCTAGTACGAGTGCCTCTCAGCCGGTCGTTAAAACAAACCACCTCTAGACTGAAGCTGAGACGACGAAAATTACTGGCCGTCTCTCTAAATCAGTCAACCGCAGCCAGTCAGAAATATAAAAAACGCCTCTTGGTGTCTACTGAGGCAGGCCATTATCCCACCCATCTGGAAAACTAGCGTCGTGCATCTTCCCGAAATAGCATGCGCATGTTTTTTATTTTTTGAGAGAAAGGCTACGCGTGATGTTAATGTAGTTAGAAAGTGGAGATCGTGGTAGCCCCCCACCTACACGAGTCCAAAACCACGTGTCCACTCGAGGACTACCAAGGGTCCCGCGTATATAACCCGCTCGGCGTTCTTCTTCCATGAGCTCATGTCATTTTTTCCATTATGTCAAGTCACAAAACCTCAATCTGTACTTTCCGCACGCGCCGAAGCTCCTTCTCTTGCACCACTGCCCTCCCTAGCTGTGCCATGAAGCGTACGCGTGGAGACGCGCCGAAGGTGAAGCCAGTTGGAGGCGCAACAGTAGATGGCTCGATCGTCGCCGAGCAGGCGGATGCGGATTCTTCGGACAAGCACACGGCTTGTCGCCGCGCCGTCGAGGCTTCGAGCTCATCCGTCAAGCCAGTCATAGTCGACATCGCCATCGAGCAGCAGCTGGCCGACAACATCGTGGTGCCAGTGGCAGATCCGGATGCGGGGCATGCGACAAGTGGAGGCAACCCGGTGCTCTACATCAACGATCCCATCCTCCACTAAGAAATCGTCGACGCAATCACGGAGAATGACGAGTTCGAGAAGGAGATCTCCGATGAGGAGTTTGAGGTACTACTTTGCTAGCTTCTCTAGTTGTAGCTGCAGTTTTCACTATTCATATGTAGGATTTGCTCAATCATCTATAGATTATTTTACTCTTGAAGTAGGGTATTAGTATATATATGGTTTGAACGGTTGATTGATGCATCTCCCATCTAGTCACAAAATCCAATCTGTCTAGTCACAAAACCCCAATCTGCTCATCTGCCATCTAGTAAATTTACATTTGCTTAACACGTTGTTGTTCATACGGTTCTTCTTGTGCTGTAAATTTAATCGGTCTGTAACATTTAACTTCGGGTTTTAGGGTTTGCTAGTTGAGTGTTGATTTCGATACACAATATGCATATCATTACATTTATATTCCATGATTCAAATTTTTCGCAAAAGAGTGCAAGAGAAGACACATATATATGATGGTGTCATATTTTTTAGGGACGGTTAGTGAACTTGAGTCAATGTACAACAATATAAGTTATGCAATTGGTACTTTCGTTCGCCCACTCCATCTCTAAAAAATTTATGAGGCCCTAGATTTATTCTACACGTATGAACTATGATCTTTGAATTATGATCTTTAACCGTTTCTTACTGAGGCCGAGATGATTGAAATTTGCCACAAAAGAGTACAAGGGAGACACTTATCTGAAAACCTGAGGTAGCAATATACATAAATAGTATAGATTGTGCTGTTGGTAATTTGGTTTCCCCAACTCCATCTCTTGAAAAAATTGTGAGGCCTTTGATTATTCTCATACGGAACTAGATCTTTGAATTGTTTCAGATCTTTTCAATGATTCGTATGATGCATATGGTATATACATGGTTTTGATCATAACTTATTTCTACGTACATGTACCTGAAGGTAATTTTTGTACCTAAATATGTATATCCTTGAATATTATTTCGTATGATTATATTTTTATTATGGCCAATGATTTAAATTTCCCCAAAAGAGAGGCAGCGACGTTGGTGTCAGATTTTTTCCAGGGTGAGTTAGTGAACCCGAGTAATGTATAAGAACAATAGGTTGTACAATTGTTACTTGGTTCACTAACACCATCCCTGAAGAAACTTATAAGGCCTGTAGATTTATTCTATATTCATAGAACTATGATCTTTGAATTATTGTTGCATGCATGCATTCATAGTGTATAAGAATTACATTTCATTTTCTCACTAAGGCCGATGATTGAAATTTGCCTCAAAAGAGTGTAAGGGGAGACATAAAGGATCGTGTCGTTTTTTTATGGATAGGTTGGTGAACCTGAGACAGCAATATATACAAACAATATATATTGTGATGTTGGTACTTTGGTTCACCATCTCCATTTCTATAAATAATTATGAGGGCCTTGATTATTCTCATATGGAACTAGATCTTTGAATTGTTTCTGATCTTTGAATGATTCGTTTGATGCATATGTATATTCATGGTTTTGATCATAAGTTGTTTCTACGTACATGTACTTGAAGATTTTTTTGGTACCGAAATATGTATATCCTTGAATATTGTTTCGTAGGATTATATTTTAATTTTTTATTATGGCCAATGATTCAAATTTTCCCCAAAAGAGAGACAAACACATTGGTGTCAGATTTTTTCAGAGATGAGTTAACGAACCCGGGGTAATGTACAAGAATAATAGGTTCTGCAATTGTTACTTGATTCGCTTACGCTATCTCAGAAAAACTTATGTGGCCGCAATCTTTGTTCTACATATACTCTGATCCAATTAATTGTTATTTTATTGAAATGACATTATATATGAAATGATCAAACTATTCATGAGATGCATTCTCTTGATATCAATTTAATATTGTCTTACATATATATTATCAATTCTTGAGTTGTAATACAATTCAATCATATGTATGAGTTCTAAGTTATGTTCTTAAAAATCATATTTAGGAGCATTCTGATGAAATGGGAAGTAGCAAGTACTCCAGGGACAACAAGAGCCGCTACGTGCTGAGGTGGCTACGGTGTGGGCAAATCCCTTTCTACCGTACGGAGAGACGGTTTTGTCCATTCTGTGGAAGAGCCATCGATATGGACCTCTACATCATGATCCAGCATGTGGTGGACGTTGGTAAAGGCCGAGGCCAAAGGCATCAGCCAAAGACCTTGACACGGCACGCAGCCTTCGGCAAATTCCTCCAGGAATATGCCAGGACTGGCTTGTATCCTCTCGAGTAGGTTGTCCCGGCCTTCTGCTGCTGCCCCTGCTAGGCGTCTCCGTGTCCCGGCCTCCTGCTGCAGCCACTGCTAGGCGTCTCCGTGTCCCGGCCTCCTTCCACTGCCCCTGTTTTTATTTTCTTTTAGTTAATTATTACCTCTTGGTTGAATGTAAGACAATATATCCGTGGTGTCTCTGGTAAACCTTCTATATATATTAATCTACTCCTTTATATAGAATTCCTTAAAATTTCTAGTGTTCAATTATATTACTGATCATGCTCATGCACACTACCACATATTTGAATTAGTCAAATTGGTGGAATACATTAACAAGATTTTAAATTGGTGGAAAATTTGTATTAAAGTAACTAAATGATCTCACATCGGCATTAAACATTTGAATTATTCAAATTCAAAATAGTTGCTCTACATCATGGTATGAACCTCATTTACTCTTAGGACTCAATTTCACTATAAACACCTCCCTTGGCCTTTAAATTATGAATTATTCTCAAAATTTAGGAGTAATAAAATCTAGAGTTCTGAATATTTTCGGTTGTCCGAATATGCACTCGGCAATATTTCCTTCAAAGAATACATGAAAAAAGATTATATTGGTGGAAAATTCATAATGAAGTAACTAAATAATCTCACTTCGTGATTAAACATTTGAATTAGTCAAATTCAAAACACTCGCACCTTATTTCTCTACACCAAATTGGATGAACACTAGTCGTCATGCCTTTCAGGGTAAAGATCCAAGATTTGTACTATGCCAAATTTTTTCTTCAATTTATGAACCTCTTTTAGTTTTAGGGGACTCAAATTCACTCTAGAAACCATATATACCCACCTTTCTTTGCTTTAAATTATGAATAATTCTCAAATTTTAGGAAAATCAAACGTCAGAGTTCCGAATATATCCAGAGTTCCGAATATTAGCCTTTTCAAATTACTAGTGGTCAAGTACTTGGCGGCAAAATGTGAAATATTCGGAGAACAAACGTTCTTAGAGACTTTTTACACTTGCAGCCGTCTGAGGATGATACTTGGCGCCATATATATGGAAATATTTGGAGAAATATCTCAGATCTGTGACACTTTTGTTCTTCCCCGCCCGCCTAGACCCCTGTCCACCGCCCTCGCCCTCCAACACCGCTGCCTCCGGTCCCCTGCCTCTCCACCACCGCCGCTTCCGGTCCCCTGCGGTGCGGACGCTCTCCCTCGCCTCCCAGGACCCCTTTGTCGTCCAGGCAGGTATGCGTGAAAACCAAATCCCCCAAACCTTAAATCAGCAGCTTCGATTTAGGAATTTTGCCATGGGATTTGCCATTTTGCTTCTCAAATTTAAGGTTCTGGGTTACCGAGCTACGAAGACCCGACGACTCCGTCGTGAGAGCCTCCCCCAGATGGCTTGCATCTATCCCAACTCTTTTCCCCTTGTATAAATCTCAAAATCTACAATTTTCACTTCTAGCAATAGAGATTTAATTATCACTTCTAGCAATAGAGATTTAATTGTCACTTCATTGGTCTATTTTGATTGTCACTTCATTACTATGCTTGCATCTTGATTGTATTAAGATGCTATCTATTTGTATCTATTTAACATATGGGAACTTGCAGTTACAATGCAGTCATGTTGTCTAGCGATGACAGTTTTTGCATTAACTTTTGTGGTTTTAAATTCCAATCAACAGATGAAGATTTCACTGGGAGGATTGAGTTTAGAGGTATGAAAAGAACATCAAAATTGCAGTCATCTATTTTGTATGCGTTTAGACGGTAGACAAACACCGCATTGAAATTTTTATGTGTTGTTGCATCAACGCCTCAACACAAGGGGGGACTGATTTTGATAAGCAGAGTCTTTTTGCAAACGACATGTATCTGAAAGAAGTTCATGTAGACCTCCTCTTAGACTGGTGTGAACCTAAATTTCCACCACAAATCAAGTACTACGTCTACAGGCTACCCTATTCATCTCTCATGAAAAAGAAGTGCAAGCTGGTAAGATGATATATTCTTGATCATGTTATCAACAAGCTACCATGTGATATTTAAATACTTTCAGTAATCACAACATGCTAATTCTTCAATTCTTTGTGCTTGCCTATACATTTGGAGCTGAGTTCACAAGAAAATACCTAAAGAATTGCCTTGATGAACCTATTGATGTCCATGTTTGGCAAATGAAGAGAAAAAAAGCCAAAGATGGTTAGGATGAAGTTGGAAGCTGGGTCAATGGCAATCTTGATGACTGGATGGAAGAAGGTTGTGAGAAGTTTCAACCTAAAGCAGGATACCATTGTCCTTTTTTGCTTTGATGAAAAAGATAATGGAGAGGTATATCTTATGGTTCAGCAACTTCCACCGGGCGGCCGATTATAAATGCAATCCTGGTTTGTTAGAGTACTCATTATGCTAGCTGATTGATTTATCAAATGTAGTTTGTATGTACTGCCATAACATGTGATTGCCCAATTTGTATGGATTTTCCAAAATATGTGGCTATTGTTATCGTGATCGAGCTGCTATAATAAGTTTTTTAGATAATATGTCTACCTGTCTACTGAATCGTGATTATGTGTCATGTTAGCTATGATCAAGTTCGAATTAGCATGCTATTACTTAAAATGATTTACACACACTAGAGATGGTCACTCTAAAAGCCGCTTCAAGGCACACTAGTTGTGGAGACGATCTTTGTTAGAATCCGACTCAGGTCGCCTCACTATTGGAGACGGTCACTAGTATAGGCCATCCGAGGATGACGAGTTCTTGCAAGTGGTTCAAAATATGGGTTGTCTCCATCTTGTACATCTTAGAGGTGTTCTCCTTTTTGCACCATCTGAGGTCTCGTATCTCAGAGCTGAAAAGAAAACCCGGCTCAGGAGGTGTGCTCTTAGAAGCTACGCCCTTGAGCCAGAACGAGAAACCGGCTGAGACTCATGGGAAATTGACATCTCTAAGTAACACGTTTGTACTAGTGCAATTACTTAATTTTCTTGCAAAAATGAATAGAAATATCTAGATACTTAAACGGAAAGGATCCAGAATGACATCCAAAAAGATCCTTGTATTGTTCCTCGATTGTTTTGGCTTGTACAAAACAAAAGAGTTCACTATTATGGAATTTTTTCATAAGGCCTGGTAGTTGTTCAAAAATGCATAGTATGAAATTCATATTAAGTGCCTTATGAAAAACATATTCCATAAAAATTATCGTATCATCAGCATATTAAAGAATAGAAACACGCCCGTCCACTAAGTGAGGAATTAGTCTGCTAACTTGACCATCTTATTTTGCATGACTTATAAGAATTTCTAGCGTATCCGCAATAATCTTAAACAGAATCGGAGATAAAGGATCCCTTTGACGTAATCCTTTATGGGTTTGGAAGTAATGACCAATTATATCATTAAGAACTCTAACTCTAACACTACTGCGGGTAATGAAATTATATATCCATTGACACCATTTGGATTAAAACCTTTCATGCGCCATTTAACTTTATGCTTTTTCGAAATCAATCTGAAGAAGAACCCCATCCATTTTTTCTTGTGCAACTCGTGAATAGTTTCGTGAAGAACCACAACCCCTTCTAAAATATGCCTCCCTGTCATAAAAGCAGTATGGGTAGGGCTTATGACCTTATGGGTGAAGGGGTTCGCACATGAAAACAATAAAATTTCCCTTCGCCAAGAACCCTAATGCCAGGATCTATATATTAGTAATCCAGTAACGAGAGGGGCTTTTCGCAAACTTATGGCTGATGTAGTCATTCCGAAGCCAACCTCGGGGTCGTGTTGAAGTCCTTCGGCTCCAACAACTTCTAGTACCCCAAGTGTTGCACCTCCGAGGGAGTTCCAAATGTCCGGTGCCTGACGATGACTCTCGCTCCTCCGATCTAGCAGCAGTTGTGGTAGTAGAGCTTCTGGATCCGAATCCGCAGCGCGACGGCGCTCCACGGTGAAGAAGACTCCTGCACGCACGATCCAGATTTGGGACCAGGGTCACGGGAGAGAGAGAGTATCAACTAGAGGTCTCCCCAAAAGAGAGGAAACCTTTATTGATTATTTTGTATTTAATTTGTCAAAATACCTCTCTTTATATAGGGGAAAATCCACCCATAGCTAATTGGCTTAGCCATGTGGGACTAAACAAAAGGGAGAGGAGAGGAGGAGGGGTGGCCGGCCAGCCAAGGCCCCCATGGGCCCAGCCGACAGGTGCATGGGGCCCATGCGGACCCTCCTTCCTTTCTCTCTTTTGCTCTTTTTCCCTCATAGGCCCTTTTCCCTAGGGATTTTGGCCCAATTAGGTATTTGACATTTTAATTCATTTACATTTTATTAAATAATTATGAATAAAAGATTAAATCAATATTTAACATTTATTCACATATTATTCAATCCCCATGGCTATGGAACTCCTTCCACCTCCACTCCGGACATCCTTCGGACTTACCGAAACTCTTCCGGTTCTCTCTCTTTCTTTTCTTCGGTGATTCTATCGTTACCAAAATGCTCTCTAGGCATCATCAAGCCCTTAAGTGTTATACCCCATGGTTCGGAAACACTCGAAACATGGTTGAGATCTTCCTATACCAATGATCATCAGCGAGACCTGGATGCCCATGATGACCCTGTGCATTCCACGAATCTTTTGTCGCTGAACCATGAACATCGTGGCATATCCTTTTGTCTCTCGATACTTGCATTGTCCGAGATCTGATCAATGACATCACCATGCTGTGTTCAATCTTGTTACCAACAAATGCTATTTAACTTGTTCCGACAAGTGATATCCCCGTGATCAAATCACATGCTGTGTAGCTATTGGATATAACTTCTCCGAGTGGGCCCTCGAGTATCTTTTCCATCACGCGGATGGACAAATACCTCTCTTGATGCATAATGCCTCTACATGTTCCTCCGAATACCTGAAGACACCTTTATGATCACTGTGTTACCGATTGACGTTTGATGCTATCTAAGTGTTTGATATGGTCTCACGTTCTCAGAAATAGGACACCGGGTCTATTCTAATCATCATAACTTGAACTTCGTTACATGATCGGGTCATAATGCTTAGCTTGGGTATAACTCAGCATCTCATCCCTGAAATGAGGTGAGTCCATTGTCAACTGGCATAAATGCGACATGATCAGGAAACCTTGATCATTTGTTGACAAATGAACAAGTGACTAGAGCTTCACCGGGAACTCCTGGTTGTTTTTATGTCACTCGTGTATTGACGTTTCCTTTCAATACATTTATATCATGATATAAATATTAATCATAAACTTTATGAAATATGATAACAATCCATATTATTATTTATCTCTAGGGTATATTTCCAGCAGTCTCCCACTTGTACTAGAGTAGAAATAAACTAGCTGCATTTGCTTAGTAATCATCGGCACCATATAACCCTGTACCTATGATCATGCTTGCTCATGGAAGAGGTTAAGTCTTAGGTCTGGACTTTACAACCCCATATCCTTTGCAACTTACTAATGTCACCTTAATTGACATTAATACTTTATCATAACATGATAACATCTTTTGTATGTATCATAGTTAGGGAAACAAAGTGAGGTTAGTTTCCAGGAGCCTGTAGTGACGTTAGATCAGCCAAAATGAGCTTTCTCATGGGCATTATGCCCTGGGACACACCCTCCGCATAAAGATGAACTAGTCCCGCCACAACAATATACATAACGTTAGATGGTGCCCTTATATTTTATTATAAATGTAGTCATCGAAACACTAGTGCACTATGTGCATTTTTCTATGCTTGTCACCTCGCTTCCTCATTGACTTCAGTCGGTATTTTCGATGCAAGGATTTCCAATCTTCTAAAGTTAACGTATGCCCTTATAACATAACCCTTTATGCTCTAAGGTATGTCATCCTTTATAGACTTGAGAACACATCTACAGTTCTCATTCAGACACCGTGGACAAACTTAGCTCTTTTTGTGTGATTCATACTTAATCACTTCCAAACGTTTCTTCTTGGATCATATATTATGTTGAGTTCTCATCATGGTTTCTAAGACAGAACCTATGTCTTCAACATAGTGGATGATGATCATCATTTTCTTTCTTTCAACCACTGATGTTTAACTTAGTGCTATTCCAAATTAGAATGACCAAGAACCATTCCTTAATCAATTCCTATTCTTAAACTATTTTAGAATCTCCTTTAGGAATACATCACAACATAATATTGTAACATACTTAATTTCAACTTTTAATTCCTATAAATCATTATTTATTGGTTCTTTTGCTTTCGTTCTTAATGTGTCGAATACACACAAGAATTGAGCTCCCACTCAAAATATGTTCCCAGCATATTCGAGTCTGAAACTTACATTGCTCCCACTCAAAATGTGTTTCCTACATATTTGAGTCCGAGACTTGTATTGCCCCCACTCAAAAATATGCCATTCACATATTGCTTCAGGAATACTTTTATAGCTCCCACTCAATTTCATGCAAATTGCATATCTTCTAAATATTTTGAATAACTTAAAAATCCCTTGATCAATTATCAAACTGAGAGTTTTTATTACGAGATGCTAGTACTTCACTAGTATCAAATTGATGACCCACAAGTATAAGGGGCGTATCGCAGTATATTCGAGGGAAGTGAAACCCAATTTATTGATTCGACACAAGGGGAGCCAAATGTAGGGGATCGGTGTGGAAAACAAAAAATTTCCTACGTTGAACCCCAGAAACTTGCCTAGGATCTATCTATGTAGTAATACGGTAACGGACGGAGTGTAGAGAATACATACCCTTATAGACCGTACGCGGTTAACGTTCTGCGGGGAACGTGGTTGAAGTAGTCGTAGTCGTAGCCGACCTCAAGGTCGTGAAGCTCCTCGCAGGTCACCCCTTGTTCCTTCGTCATCTTCATCGTGCAACATCTCCAGCTCAGGACATTTAAGCGTGTAACATCCCAAAACTCTAATCCAAGGTTATTAAGATCCAAAGCATCAAATTTAGAGTTAACAAAAACTTTTCCACTTAAAAATAATTAAGCATCCATATTTATGTGCATTTAAATTAGGAGTTGTTTTGAATTGCCATGTTTGAGTGATCCATTGATTGTAAAATGATTCTAAGGTGAATTAAACATCATCTAAATTATTCCCAAACAAATCTCAAAGAAAAACAAATCAAAATGAATAAAATAAGCAAATGGTCATTTGTGCCATTTTAATCACCATGCATACTTTGGCTATTCCTAGAACTCAAATCTTAACAGAAACAATTGTGGATCTTTGCACCCCTTGCTAGTACAAGTAGTGATGTACCAAGACCCACTTTGTGATCTATCAAAAACTTTCAAACACTAATTTTAAATGGCATTTGAAAATTGAATCTAGTGTATGTATCAAGATCACACTTATTCAAAAACCACTCAAATGAACTCCATTTTCAAATCCCAAGCAACCACAGATGCTTAAGCATGTGACAAACAACTCCACCAAAAATCATCTCAAAATTCAAAACTTGAATTCTTTTGGCCATTTTGTCAAACACCTTGTGTGCAAAAATCTGGAAAAATCACAAACACTATTGTGAGCAGTGTTTGGACCAATGTAGTCTCCCATTTTGCAACCAGAGCCATTGACATGTGGGACCCCCCTGTCAGCTGTCCTCAGCGTCGCGGAGTGAGACTGGGCCAGCCCATTTCTTTTCCCGCGATGACCTAATAATTCAAATTTAGATTTTTCCTTTTAACTAAAACTAGATTCTGTCCCTTAGTTTAAAAATCAATTCAGGAAGATTTGCTGAACCAAATTGAGTGATTCCAATTTGTTGGAAAGCTTCTGAAAAGATCTATCCAAGACCGTTGGATTTAATTCATTTAAAGTTAGAGATCTCTCCTAGTAAAAATAACAAGATAGAAGCATTTGCACACTCGAACATTTTTATAAAATCAACCATAATAGCTTTTGAGTTGATTCCAACTCTCAAAAATCACATTTAACCATACCTATCTAAATATGTAATAATATTAAGGTTTACATGCAGTGACTTTGGACTAGTACCAAAATAATGCTATAAAGACGTTTCTAGTCACTTTAAATCATTAAATATTAAACTTAAACTTATTTAAATATGATCCAACCTTTATATCACATTCCCATATGTTAGAATATGTGGTGTTGACATGTGTCCACATGATCCCATATTTTAAGTGGAGAATATTAAATCTTAGATATTTTCAATGAGTAGAAATTACTTTTCTTAAGTAAAAAGAATGAAGCTAGTTAATAAAACCTTGTGATGCTTGTGATGATAATAGATCATAAAATGTGTGCCCTAGTGTACTAAGTAGCCTAGTTCATTATTGTTTGGTGATTGTGTACTCCGTATGTATTTATAGACGATAGTACCGACCAAGCTTTCGAGGAGGAGGAGTTCTACCTAGAGGAAGAGGAAGAGAACTTCAACCATTGCACCAACCAAGGCAAGCTATTATTAGCAAGCAAGAATTAAGTTAGATAACCTAAGAAATATGCACTAGGCATGATTTGGCTATACAACTTTGAATATTACCTACCCCAAGTTTTACTTCAAGCTTTTACTTTCTTTACTTTACCAAAGTCACTTACTTGTTTGAAGGTAGCATAAAAAGTATAAAAATTGACCTATCTAGATAACCTTAGATGTCATTCATGAGATTGAGATTAGCATCCCACCTTAGTGAACACTCTTAACTTAGTAGCTTAGAGCTAAATCAAAACTTGAGTCACTTTAGATGGGAATAATTGGTGAAAATGAATTGTCAAAACCTTGGAATGATGAGTCATTCTATTGAGATGTTTTGACATGTGTTGAGAAACACAAATGGTTTATGATGATGAAAATGTTGAGGCATGACCCTTAGCCCTTTTACAAAACTGATGGTTGGATTCGGATGCGATATCATTCCAATTTTACCGTACAACCACAATACCTGAATTGGGTAAGGCTTAGCTGGAAATTTATATGCATTAGTATTAGTTACCTCACGGGAGAGGTTTGAGATGAGGCTACCTCTCAATGTTGTCCACCTATGCAGTGCCCAAGATGACAGCTGGTCATGGTTGGGAGGCCATGCTCATAGGAGAGGTGCTTATACTAGGGTGTGTAAAGGAAAGGTTATGTTTGATTATCTGCATACTAAGTATGATGATTCAGGGTTATCCCTGACAGATGTACCAAATCTTGTGGTGAAAGTGTACCACCTCTGCAGAGTGTCAAACTATTCGAATAGCCGTGTCCGCGGTTATGGATAGTTGGAGTGGCCATACTGTTTCGTTGTCAGATGTTTTCAAAATGACTTATGAAAGGAATGATGAATCTTGACTTGACCACAATAGGGTTGTGACCATGACACTAGCTTCCCAACTTAAGTGATTCTAGAACTTTATTTTATATTTCTTTGTTTCTGAACTCAGCTTAGGTTTCAAACTTAACTTTACAAGTAAACTTAGAATTAGCAATCCCCTAGAACTACCTTACTTATTAGTGATAGTTTGCGAGTACTTAAAGAGTACTCATGGCTTTTGTCCCTGGCTATTCCTATGGCCAGACTGTGAAGGAGACTACCAAGATGACGAACAGCAGGACGGCTATGATAACTAGGACAATGTTCCATCGCCAGCATTGCATGTGCCCCTGAAGATGGACCCCACCGCTACGCTTATTATTTATTCCGCTGCTTGTTGTATTAAGACTGGGTCATGAGATCCTTTATTCGTGTAAGACCTTATATTGGTTTGTAATGGATGATGTACTGTGATATCCAATCTGTTATGTCTCGCAAAAATGGTAATCCTGGGATTGCGATGTATGACATAACAGGAACCTAGGATTAAAAATTCGGGTGTTGACAAGTTGGTATCAAAGCCATCCTGACCATAGGAGACCCTAGTTAGAATGGACGTCCGGACAAAAACTTAAATTCAAAACCAAAGTGAGTATTTATGAAAAACTATTTCCTCTCTTACCCTTGGGAATTCATTCTTTCTCAAAAAATTCATGTTCCTCAAATTCTTACATTATTACATAAAATTTGACACACTTGATCACTTCACTAACTTCCTCATCCTAAATTCTTGTAGATGGAGACTCAGTTCAGCAAGTTCGACCATTCGGGCAACGGAGGCCAGCTGATCATCAAGAGGGATCTAGATTCACTGTCTGAGTTATTGGGACGCCCACATCCGGAGTTTCTTGGAGCTCAACTTCCTGGACCCCCAGAGAAGATTTACAGTGGCTAGTCACCGCTGATCTTCGAGGAAGCATAGAAGCACCAACGTCCGGGATAATCCAGTTTTCCGTAAGGGAAAACAACTGGCTAGATGGATTAGCCAAGGCAATGCATGAATCTCTCTCACGTCTATGTGCCCTTAGTGTCAACCAAATCCAAGGAACCCGCTTTGTGCACTATGCAAGGCGCGACTTCATGGGCATGCCAATGGAGATGTCAGGTCACCCGGAGTTGAAGCGTCAAGTGGAGAACCTTGACTTCCTGCTGTACGATCGCTAGAAGGAATTGGACAATGCTAGGGAGTTTGCCAACCAGAACCGTGCCATTGCCGCCCAGAAGGCCCAGACTTTCTCACTGCTTGTCAAGGACCGTCAGCCTCTTTGCCTCCAGCGCGAAAAGAAGGATCGCACCACCACCCGTCTTTGCAAGAAGGTGGCCGACCTCGAGAAGACCATCAAGGAGCAAGAAGCTCAGCTTGCAGCAAAGGAGGAAGAAGAGGAGGGTGAAGACATCCAGGGAGACATGGATTCTTACCTCAGCAATGATGATGACTTTCTGGAGGAAGATGTCGTGGACTTCTACACTGACGATGAGGACTCCGACTTCATCGATGATGAGTAGATGCACTAGAGCACTGTCGTAGCATGAGATGTATCGGTCCCACTGTATCGTAGCTTGCAGAATGGTTCTTAAAACCATCTGTTTTCCTTTGTTGTTGTGGTGTGTGTGTGTGTGTTTGTATCGTGTGCTTGTTTGAAGGAATGAAATGGAGTTAGTTGGAAAACCTGAGTCAAACTCAAAGTTTTAGATTTGAAACCAAAACCATGAACCTTAGAACTTCCCCTCTCGCCCCTTTATCTATCTCAATCTTCAGATGACTCGTGGAAACCCAGGAGGGAGCAGCTCATCGCAATACCCAATGCTACAGATCATGCAGATGTTAGTTGCAGACCGTGAAGTAAGCAGGGCAGAGCGCCAGGCCAACTTAGCAACACTGCATCAGATCGCCTAGATGGCCCAAAACAACCAAGGGCATGGAAATCAGGATCATCAATGATACAAGCTGAAGAACTTCCAGAATACCAATCCCCCAATCTTTAGCACTTCAGAGAACCCATTAGATGCTGATGACTGGTTGCAGACAATGGAGAACAATTTGGAAGTAGCCAGAATTGATGATGACGAGAAAGTTCTCTTTGCCACCCACTACTTGGCAGGAGACGCAAGATCCTGGTGGAACAGCATCTGCCCGATGAACCATGGTCAAGTGATGACATGGGAAGCCTTCAAAATCAAGTTCAGCCGCACCCACGTGCCGCAGGGCCTAGTCACTAGAATGAGGGATGAATTCAGAGAGTTGAAGCAAGGCACAATGACTGTGGTGGAGTACCGTGACGGATTCCTGTCGCTTGCAAGGTACCCACCCGATGAGAACAACACGTAGGCAAAGAAGAAGGAGAGATTCCTGAACGGACTACATGACGAGATGCAAACTGTCCTCGTCAACATCCGCTTCGAGGATCTCGAAGAACTAGTCGACTCTGCTATTCAGATGGAAGAGAAGATTAACCGGGCAAACGACAATCGAAAACGTAATATGATGCATCAAGCTGGATCCAACAGTCACCAGAAGTACCGTCCCAACCCCTCACCAGGATATGCACCCAGAAACAACCGACCCCCAATGTCTCTCCCAAGGTACCCCAACCGTAGCGGAGGCAATGTGAAGACCGGAGGAAACAACAACAACCCCGGCAACACTAGCAATTTCAACCGTGCACCTCCCAAGAGAAACTACAACAACAACAACAACAACACTGCACCCAGAACTGGAAGCAATGTTGTGCTTGTCGCAGCAAAAGACAAGTCCTAGATAACTTGTTTCGAGTGTGGAGTGAAGGGTAACTATTCCAATGAGTGTCCCAAGAAGACTGCCGCCACTGCCAATGTAAATGCCCCAGCTCAACAACAGCGTAGTGTTCAACCAGGAAGAAGGTTTGCCCCAGGGAACCCTCACAACCGCAACGGCCGCCTTTTCCACATGAACGCCGAGGAAGCCCAAGAAGCGCCAGATGTAGTGCTGGGTATGTTTTTTGTCAACTTAGTTTTAGCAAGGGTATTGTTTGATTCGGGAGCATCGCATTCATTTGTCACCGAAGAATTTGCATGCACTAATAAAATTCACCCAACCAACTTGAAGCATGTCATGATAGTTCAAATCCCCGGTTCAACTACAAAAGATAGAAAAATTTGCAAAGATGTGCCTATCAGAATACATGGGATAGATTTTTATGCCAACCTAATAGTACTCAGAACCAAAGGATTGGAAGTAGTACTAGGTATCGATTGGATGTCAAGGCATAAAGGATTGATAGACTGTGCTAAGGAAGCCATCACCATGACCAGTAGCTCTGGAGTCACAGTAGAGCATATATCTGAAACCTTACCTCGTCAATTCAAGTGCAACAAGAGTCTAGCCTTACCCACCATAGACAAAGTCAGAGTAGTCGGTGAATACCCTGACGTATTCCCAGATGAATTCCCAGGTATGCCCCCAGATAGGGATATTGAGTTCATTATCGAACTAATCTCCGGAACCAGACCCATAGCCTAGAGACCCTATAGCATGAACCCCTCAGAATTAGTAGAGTTGAAGAAGCAGTTGGATGCTATGTTAGCAACAGGCTTGATTCAACCAAGCACATCGCCATGGAGATCGCCAGTGTTATTTGTCGACAAGAAAGATGGAGGCAACCGTTTGTGCACAGATTATAGGAAACTGAATGACGTCACAATCAAAAAGAAGTACCCCTTGCCAAAGATAGAGGATCTATTTTATCAGTTGACTGGTGCCCAGGTATTCTCAAAGATTGATCTTAGGACTGGTTATCACCAACTTAAGATTCGTGCAAAGGATATTCCGAAGACCGCCTTTACTACTCGTTATGGTTTATACGAGTATACGGTTATGTCTTTTGGATTAACCAATGCCCCTGCTTATTTCATGAATCTCATGAATAAGATCTTTATGAATTTCCTAGATAAGTTTGTCGTTGTGTTTATCGATGATATCCTTATCTACTCCAAGTCAGAAGAATAGCATGAGCAACATCTGAGAATCATCCTAGAAACCCTGAGAGAGCATCGGTTATATGCCAAGTTCAGCAAGTGTGAGTTTTGGCTGAAAGAAGTAGGATTCCTAGGACATATTGTGTCTGCCGGAGGAGTCTCTGTTGATCCTGCCAAGATCAAATATGTCGAAGCATGGGAAGCCCCAACCACTCAAACCCAAGTCTGTGCATTTCTCGGATTACCGGGATACTACCACAAGTTCGTAGAAGGATTCTCGAGCATCACCAGACCCATGACCCACTTGTTGAAGAAGGACAAGAAGTTTGAATGGACCGACAAATGTGAAGCCGGTTTCCAAGAACTGAAGAAGAGATTGATTTTAGCCCCAATATTGATCATGCCAGACATCAAGAAGCCGTTTGATGTATATTGTGATGCATCCAAGATTGGTCTCGGATGTGTATTGATGCAAGAAGGCAAAGTCATTGCTTATCTGTCTTGACAACTAAAGCAGCATGAGCAGAACTACCCGACCCATGATCTTGAATTAGCAGCCGTAGTTTTGGCATTGAAGACATGGCGTCATTATCTTATGGGTAATCGCCGTGAGATTTACTCAGATCACAAGAGCTTGAAGTATATTTTCACTCAGAAGGAGCTAAATATGAGGCAAAGGAGATGGATAGAGTTAATCAAGGAATATGACCTTGACATTCACTATCACCCCGACAAAGCCAATGTGGTAGCGAATGCTCTTAGAAGATTGCCTTATAGGCTAAACACCATGATCAATGAGAAGAAATCAAGTTTGTATGAGGAGTTGGAGCAGTTTAGAACTGAGCTTGTTAGCAAATGATTTTTAGCTAGCATTGAACTTCAGCCCACTTTGATTAGCCAAATCGACGGAATTAAACGTCGTATTGGTACAAGAAAGGTACCTGGATTCATTGAAGACGAAGAAGGAGTTCTGTGGTACAAAGGACGTATCTGTGTGCCAGCAGATTCGGAGCTGAAGCAAGTTATCATGCAAGAAGCTCATGATACTCTTTATTCTATCCACCTTGGAGGAACGAAGATGTATCAATATTTGAAAGAGCAATTTTGGTGGCACAAGATGAAGAGAGAAATTGGAAGCTACATCGCCAAGTGTGACATCTGTCAAAGAGTCAAAGCAGAGCATCAGACACCCACAGGACTGTTGCAACCATTGCATATTCCGGAATGGAAATGGGATTCCATTGGAATGGACTTTATCACCGGTTTTCCTACTTCTAGTAGGGGAAATGACTCAATCTGGGTCATCGTTGATAGACTGTCCAAGGTAGCTCACTTTATACCTGTCAAGACAACCTACCAGAGTTCGAAGCTAGCAGAGTTGTACATTGCTAGGATTGTTAGTCTGCATGGAACCCCCAAGACCATAGTATCAGATCGAGGAACCCAGTTCACCTCAAGATTTTGGCAGAAAGTCCAGGAAGGGTTAGGAACCAAGTTGAACTTCAGCACCGCTTATCACCCGCAAACTGATGGACAGACTGAGAGAGTCAACCAAATCCTAGAAGATATGTTGAGAGCTTGTGTGTTAGAGTATGGATCAAAATGGTAAGACTGCCTGCCTTTTGCAGAATTCTCATATAACAATAGCTATCAAGCTAGATTGCAAATGGCACCATTTGAGTTCCTATACAGAAGAAAGTGTCGCACCCCTTTGAATTGGTCGCAAGTAGGAGAGAGTCATATCTTTGGACCCGATATTCTCCAAGAAGCCAAAGAAAAGGTTCACAAAGTCTGTGAGCACCTCAAGACTGCCCAGTCCAGATAGAAGAGTTATGCTGACAACAGAAGGAGACACCTGACTTTCAATGTCGGAGATTTTGTATATCTCAAGGTTTCACCATTGAAGGGAACACAACGCCTTAGTATGAAAGGAAAGTTAGCCCCCAGATATATCGGGCCCTTCAAGATTCTGAACCGTCGAGGAGAAGTATCGTATCAACTGGAACTGCAAGAAGAGATTTCGTATCCCAAAACTCTAATCCAAGGTTATTAAGATCCAAATCATCAAATTTGGAGTTAACAAAAACTTTTCCACTTAAAAATAATTAAGCATTCATATTTGTGTACATTTAAATTAGGAGTTGATTTGAATTGCCATGTTTGAGTGATCCATTGATTGTAAAATGATTCTAAGGTGAATTAAACATCATCTATATCATTCCCAAACAAATCCCAAAGAAAAACAAATCAAAATGAATAAAATAACCAAATGGTCATTTTTGCCATTTTAATCACGATGCCTACTTTGGCTATTCCTAGAACTCAAATCTTAACAGAAACAATTGTGGATCTTTGCACCCAGTGCTAGTACAAGTAGTGATGTACCAAAGCCCACTTTGTGATCTACCAAAAACTTTCGAACACTAATTTTAAATGGCATTTGAAAATTGAATCTAGTGTATGTATCAAGATCACACTTATTCAAAAACCACTCAAATGAACTCCATTTTCAAATCCCAAGCAACCACAGATGCTTAAGCATGTGACAAACAACTCCACCAAAAATCATCTCAAAATTCAAAACTTGAATTATTTCGGCCATTTTGTCAAACACCTTGTGTGCAAAAATTTGGAAAAATCACAAACACTATTATGAGTAGTGTTTGGACCAATGTGGTCTCTCATTTTACAACCAGAGACACTAACATGTGGGACCCCCTGTCAGCTGTCCTCGACGCCATGGAGTGATACTAGGCCGGCCCATTTCTTTTCCCGCGTTGACCCAATAATTCAAATTTAGATTTTTCCTTTTAACTAAAACTAGATTTTGTCCCTTAGTTTAGAAATCAATTCAGGAATATTTACTAAACCAAATTGAGTGATTCCAATTTTGTTGGAAAGCTTCTGAAAAGATTTATCCAAGACCGTTGGATTTGATTCATTTAGAGTTAGAGATCTCCCCTAGTAAAAATAACAATACATAAGCATTTGCACACTCAAACATTTTTACAAAATCAACCATAATAGCTTTTGAGTTGATTCCAACTCTCAAAAATCACATTTAACCATACCTATCTGAATATGTAATAATATTAAGGTTTACATGAAGTGACTTTGGACTAGAACCAAAATAATTCTATATAGGCGTTTCTAGTCACTTTAAATCATTAAATATTAAACTTAAACTTATTTAAATGTGATCCAACCTTTAAATCACATTCCCATATGTTAGAATATGTGGTGATGACATATGTCCACATGATCCCACATTTAAGTGGAGAATATTAAATCTTAGATATTTTCAATGAGTAGAAATTACTTTTCTTAAATAAAAAGAATGAAGCTAGTTAATAAAACCTTGTGATGCTTGTGATGATAATAGATCATCAAATGTGTGCCCTAGTGTACTAAGTAGCCTAGTTTAGTATTGTTTGGTGATTGTGTACTCCGTATGTATTTATAGACGATAGTACCGACCAAACTTTCGAGGAGGAGGAGTTCTACCTAGAGGAAGAGGAAGAGAACTTCAACCACTGCACCAACCAAGGCAAGATATTGTTAGCAAGCTAGAATTAAGTTAGATAACCTAAGAAAGATGCACTAGGCATGCTTTGGTTATACCACTTTGAATATTACCTACCCCAAGTTTTACTTCAACCTTTTACTTTCTTTACTTTACCAAAGTCACATACTTGTTTGAAGGTAGCATAAAAAGTATAAAACTTGACCTATCTAGATAATCTTAGATGTCATTCTATGGCATGAGATTGAGATTATCATCCCACCTTAGTGAACACTCTTAACTTAGTAGCTTAGAGCTAAATCAAAACTTAAGTCAGTTTAAATGGGAACACTTGGTGAAAATGAATTGTGAAAACCTTGGAATGATGAGTCATGATACATTGCAAATGTATCTATAATTTTTGATGTTCCATGCTTGGTTTTATCCACTCTAACCTATTAACAAGAGCCAAAGTGCCAGCTGCCTGTTTTCTGCTGTTTTTGGTTCCAGGAAAGTCAGAAAATGAATATTCTCGGAATTGGACGGGACAAAAGCCAAAGTGCCTATTTTTCCGGAAGGGATCAAGTGCCATAATACGAGACGGAGAAGGGCCAGGGAGCCACCACACCACCTGGCCGTGCGGCCAGGCCTGGCCCGCGCCAGGGGGTGGTGTGGCCTCTCCCGGCACCCCCTCGGCCTCTCCTTCCGCCTATATATTGCCCTCGGGAGGAAAACCCTAAGTACCCGATCAAAAATCTACGAAAGAGTCTGTAGCCGCTGTCATCTCCATCCCTAGATCGAGAGGGATCTGAAGCTCTTCCCGGCACCCTGCCGGAGAGGGGAATTCACCCTGGAGGCCTTCTTCATCACCATGCAAGCCTCCGGTGAGATGCGTGAGTAGTTCATCCTTGGACTACGGATCCATGTAGTAGCTAGATGGCTCGTTTCTCCTCCTTTGTGCTTTCATGTTTAGATCTTGTGAGCTCCGTTCATGATCAAGATCATCTATTTGTAATTCATACATGTTGTGTTTGCGGGGATCTGATGGATATTGAGATGCTATTTCAGATTGATTATTGATTCTATCATGTATTTGTTATTTGAGATCTTGCATGCTTTCCGTTGTTAGTAGCTATCTTGGCCAAGTAGATGCTAGCAACTCCAAGAGTTAGTATTTATGCTCGATAGTGGGTTCATGCCTCTGGTAATCTGGGGAAGTGACAGAAATCTCTAAGGTACTAGATGTGTTGTTGCTACTAGGGAGAAAACAACAATCCTTTGTTCATAGAACAATCATATTGTTTACTTTACACATAGTTCGTAAAGCAATAATCTGTTGCTTGCAACTTAATACTAGAGGGGGTTCAGATGATAACCTGAAGGTGGATTATTAGTCATAGATGCAGTTGGATGGCGGTCTATGTATTATGTTGTAATACCCAATCAAGTCACAAAGGAGTCAAGATGATTAGTATATGCATGTATTGCTTTCTCGGTGTTTGTCAATTGCCCCGCTGTAATTTGTTCACCCAGCATGTTATCTATCTTAAGGAGAGCCACCTCTAGTGAACTATGGATCCCGGTCCTTTCTCTTTACATACAATCTATAAACTATTTCTGCTTTGTGTTTACTTTCTGTAAACTTTTACTTCTTTCCATTCGATACGTTTAATCCTTTGTTTTCCGCAAAACACGGTGAGATTGACAACCTCATCGCAAGTTGGGGACAAAGTTCTGTGGTTGTGTTGTGCAGGTCTCCACATTGCTACTAGCACCGGTAGTGCGCCCTACCAAAGCTCAGCTAGTAACACCTTTGGGGTGTTTCCTTGCTCCTACTAGTTCGATTAAACCTTGGTTTCATAACTGAGGGAAAACTTTCTGCTATGCTCATCATACCTTCCTCTTGGGGTTCCCAACAAGCTCTACGTCGATCGTCGAGTGCATCAAGTCATTCTATTGAGATGTTTTGACATGTGTTGAGAAACACAAATGGTTTATGATGATGAAAATGTTGAGGCATGAGCCTTAGCCCTTTTACAAAACTGAAGGTTGGATTTGGATGCGATACCATTCCAATTTTACCATACAACCACAATACCTGAATTGGGTAAGGCTTAGCTAGAAATTTATATGCATTAGTATTAGTTCCCTCGCGGGAGAGGTTTGAGCGGAGGCTACCTCTCAATGTTGTCCACCTATGTAGTGCCCAAGATGACAGCTGGTCATGGTTGGGAGGCCATGCTCATAGGAGAGGTGCTTATACTAGGATGTGTAAAGCAAAGGTTATGTTTGATTATCTGCATACTAAGTATGATGATTCCGGGTTATCCCTAACAGATGTATCGAATCTTGTGGTGAAAGTGTACCACCTCTGCAGAGTGTTAAACTATTCAAATAGCCGCGTGCATGGTTATGGATAGTTGGAGTGGCCATATTGTTTTGTTGTTATATGTTTTCAAAATGACTTACGAAAGGAATGATGAATCTTGAATTGACCACAACAGGGTTGTGACCATGACACTAGCTTCCCAACTTAAGTGATTCTAGAACTTTATTTTATCTTTCTTTGTTTCTGAACTCAGCTTAGGTTTCAAACTTAACTTTACAAGTAAACTTAGAGTGAGCAATCCCCCTAGAACTACCTTACTTATTAGTGATAGTTTGCGAGTACTTAAAGAGTACTCATGGCTTTTGTCCTTGGCTATTCCTATGGCCACACTATGAAGGAGACTACCAAGATGACGGACAGTAGGACGGCTATGATAACTAGGACTATCTTCCATCGTCAGCATTGCATATGCCCCTAAAGATGGACCCCACCGCTACGCTTATTATTTATTCCGCTGCTTGTTGTATTAAGACTGGATCATGAGATCCTTTATTCGTGTAAGACCTTATATTGGTTTGTAATGGATGATGTACTGTGATATCCAATCTGTTATGTCTCGCAAAAATGGTAATCCTGGGATTGCAATGTATGACATAACAGGAATCTGGGATTAAAAATCCGGGTGTTGACAAAGCGCCCCAAGTGTTGCACCTCGTGTCTTCGTACACATCCGGTGCACGATGAGACCTCCGGCTCCCCGATCACGCCGGGAGTGCGGAAGTTGATATCCGGCTAGGAATCCCTGCAGTGCAACGGCGTACTGCATGTGTGCCTCGATCGCACAGCCCAAACTTGGGGCCATGGTCACGATGTATAAATGCCCATGATCTTGAAACCCAGATCATCTTCGTGACCAACGAGCTAGTATGAATAGAGGCTACTAGGGACTTGGTTGTTTCATACCACACCTGTACCAATGTTTCTACTTGGCACAGTTATATCACAATATGAAACTATTATAAACTAATTGAGATATGACAATAAAAACCTATTTATTATTTGCCTCTAGGGCATATCTCTTCAGTCTCCCACTTGAACTAGAGTAAAAATAACCTAGCTTGCATTTTACTCATATAAACCATATACCATATGCGTTTACAGATCATACATGCTCATGGGAAACGTCATGTCCATGTTCTATTTTACCAGATCATTATGTCTTTTGCAAATCACTAATGTCTTCCTAATCTGACATTCACACCATTATTTTATAATGGGTCAAAGTATTTGGTTGGCAACAAAGTGAGACTTTTGTTTCTAGTGTTTATGATGACGGTCGTTTTCACCGTTGTCATCTAAACTTCGAAACACATTTTGCTATCCTTTGTGTATATACTATAGTCATGGCAGCAGAACGAGGCCGGATTCCAGGAGCTTACAGTGATGTTAGATCAACCTCGAGGGCTTTCTCATGGATATTGGGCCCTGGGACACATCATTCCATGTTAAAAGCGAACTAGCCCGCCATAACATTATACATCACATCAGATGTAGCCTTTATACTTCTATATCTATGTAGATCCTAGTGCATGAAATGCATCTATGCCACTTTCATTGCCTCTTGCCATTTATGTACAAACTCAATTCTGGTTCAGTGATCAACTCAGGAATCACTTAAAGACACGTTCTTACAATTAAGACTTTGTCCTACTAACCAGAACTTCGGGTCACTTTATGTCAAGTATACAACATGGATATATGGAAGAACCTATGACTGGGGCATAGGAGATGCAACGCATCTCTTTCTTTCAACCATAGTTGCAATAATCAATGCTTCATATAGTAAGAACTACTTTCTCACCTTGTTCCATTCTATACTTCTTCAGAATCTTGCTTAGGACATTCTGAACATCTTTCAGAATCAAGTCCAGAAAGCATTCGACATTCAGTGTTTATTAAACTCATCAATCTATCTCGATAGATCTTATTGATTAATAACTTCAACTTCATCCTTATTTATCTAACTTAAATATTATTAACACCAATCACATCATTCACATATGTTGTCCACATATCACAAAATGATTTCACGCTCCCACTCAAATGTGACATTCATATTTGAGATCTAGGGATTTCACTTAGCTCCCACTCAAAATATGTCAGCTACATATTATGAATTAGCCAAGCTGATTTGCTCCCACTCAAATCTAGGTCCTCTCGATAATCTTGGACATTCCAAAATTCCTTGATCACCATCAAATTGAAAATTCCACTAACGAGATTTCAATGACCATTCATTTCTCGTACTTAGGTCCATCACGCTTCTTTGTATTTCGTAGGTATGTCTTGTTCAAAACATGACAAGTGAATCAACAATATAATTCCACAAACTTGTAGAATATATAGTTGAATCCTACTTTCTTTAGTAAAAGTATTCGATGAAACTTTATGATCATTATCATTGGTTTCTCCTCCATTTGTAGAGTTTGGATTCACGAAACAAATTCCGTTGCGCCACTCAACAATCTGGAGGTAAGGTCAAATACCTTGTTTTGATCTTTTACTTTCTTCCACATGTATCTTCATCAAGACACATCATCTTAGGACAATAGCAGGTTTGCCCCTTGTGGAAGATGCACTCATAGCTTCATAAGAATGTTCTACAAAGACTTGTTTATTCGCCACAATTTTGACTTATCGAAATCTCTAGAAACTCGAACGTGCCATAACACTTATGGTGTTGTTTCCACGAATCTTTAGATGTTCCTTTGTATTTCAAATGAGTATTTGCTTATTTTGATCTCTAACTCTAAATGACAACTATAACCCCTATAAGAGATAATATCATACCATATGTATCTAATACATAATGATTATGATGTTTAGATACTTTAGCAAAGTTTGAATTCATCCAATTATCATAATTTGTGAAACATCTTTCACAAGTTCCTTTTATGCTAAACTTAACTTGAATACCTTAGTCATGTCGATCAAATCGAAGAGACTTGTTAATTCAATATCCTCTTTGTTGTGAACTCATTTGAACAATTCAAATCATTTCAAACTCATGTTTCATTAAGTAAATATGCTTATTCACTTAAGTCTATAATAAATGATTTCCACTACTTGTTGAAAATACGATACATCATTATGTATAAGTTTCAACATTTCTTCGCATATCACCGTTTTACTAGAATGCGGAGTTTTAGCCATTCTACCCAAGAGGCATGGTTTTGCAAAGTCTCTAGATTAAGCATCTAGGACCCCGATCTTTCATAAAGAACATGCAATAACCAAAATGACTTAAACTGTAGTGTCATTTCATTATTAGACTTTGGATATCTTTTAGCATTCTAATCCTTTATAAATGTTTAAACTATTATCATTAACATAATGATGAGAATAACTTATTTATAATCATAATCTGTCCATAAGGTATTGTTCATAAGAATAGTACAAACTGGTTTGTAACTTGTTCATATGAATAATCGTCTTGCCAAAAGCAAGACACACAAACAAGGATTACAAATTATACCAAGTCCACTAATCCAAATGACAAACTTTGAGGAAAGTGGTGAAGTCGGCCATCAACTGTTTTGCTTGCCGTCATCAAGCCACGTTGCCTCAAAACCAGCAATTCTCAAGCAGATCCTCCTACTTTCACAAAACGGGACAAGTATCAAATACTTTGCAAGCTGCAACGAGTTTTATAAGAACCACATTCATAATTTGTATATCTTACATATACCTTTTCATCCATGACCTCCATTGCATTGTAATCAAACCCTTCCAAGAGTTGTCAACTCTAACGCAAGATCGCTAAGTGTTTTTCCAAACATTCTGGAGTCATCAAATTATCTCCTAATGGTTATTGTATCAAGAAGAGAAGATCACCTTTTACGAGGATATTCCTCAGGCGTGGGTATTAATCTTTGAAATTGGACCCTTTTGTTAGGTTTCACATTAAGCAATATATTCCCATGGTCGCAAAGGACCTCACTGGGATAGGCCAAGGTCTACTAAGATATTTGCAAACAGACATCTAGACCAAGTTTATAATAAGAGATCAATTTATAATTGGTCTCCACCAAAATGGTCATCCCCTGGACGATTTTAGTGATCGCGTGATCGCTATCCTCTACACCTCCCCCGATCGTCACGGCCATCAGTGCATTATCAAAGGTAGACATTCACTAATGTCAATCACATCATCCATGTGACTCATGCTCGATCTTTCGATCTCTTGTGTTCCGAGGCCATGTCTTCACATGCTAGGCTAGCCAAATCTAACTTGTGTGTATTCGTTGTGCAACATGGCTTACACCCACTGTATGCGAACGTAGATATGTCTGACACCTAGGCCTGTAACCCTGGATCGCCTCATACCGAAGAACTTTCTTGGTGGTGCACACACAAGGGGAACACGGAACATTGGAATTAAATAGGGATTATCTTATTTGCTACCGTTGAGTATCTAAATACTAGCACATAATAAGATGTAAAAACTGGTATCAGCATCATATGTATAATGTGATATGATGTGGTCTTTCCTGCGCCTTGATCTCCATCGAGCGCTCTGGCATGATCTCCATCTTGCCCTTGGTTTGACGCCAAGTCCACGACGCCTCCACCAGGTCGTTCATCGGAACGATGACTATTACTATACTACTTAGCAACAGAAAAGTAAACTACTTTGCCTTCGTAACGACCATTGCCATATCATAATCACATTCCCCCCTACAAAATAAAGTTAGACGCCTCTACTTTATGTATTACAAGTTTTACATGGTTGTTAGGGCTTTCATACTAGAACCGTTTCTAAACTACAAACTTTCCAACCACAACATGGATCCGACAGTTGTCTCTACTACACCCCTTTCGGGGCCCTCCGTTGTAAATGCTATATCAACTATCGAATGAGAGACAGACACCCGCTAGCTACTTATACGGTACAAGCCGTATGTTGAGCGAGGAACCAGTCTCCCGTATGAATACGCGTAAGGTCGGTCCGGGCCGCTTCATCAAACAATACCGCGATATAAACAAGTACACGTTAGAGGATAATAACTAAGGGATCAATGCCCGCACAAAACTTGCGCATACTGGCTGTACATCACTCCTACGCATAAACCTGGCTCTTATACCACTGTAGGGAATCGGTGCGGAAAACAAAAATTTTCCTACGTTGAACCCCAGAAACTTGCCTAGGATCTATCTATGTAGTAGTGTTGTAACGGCCGGAGCGTAGAGAATACATACCCTTGTAGATCGTACGCGGTTAACGTTCTGCGGGGAACGTGGTTGAAGTAGTCGTACTCGTAGCTGACCTCAAGGTCGCGAAGCTCCTCGTAGGTCACCCCTTGCTCCTTCGTCATCTTCATCGTGCAACAGCTCCGGCTCACGACATTTAAGCGCCCCGAGTGTTGCGCCTCGTGTCTTCGTACACATCCGGTGCACGATGAGACCTCCGGCTCCCCGATCCCGCCGGGAGTGCGGAAGTTGATATCTGGCTAGGAATCCCTGCAGCGCAACAGCGTACTGCAGGTGTGCCTCAATCGCACATCCCAGACTTGGGGGCATGGTCACGAGGTATAGAGAGAGGGAGGGAGAAAGTCAACCAAATGACTTCTCAAGTTGTGTGTTTAATCCCACCCATGGGTACCCCTTTATATAGGCGGAGGGGGTGTGCCCTCCCCATTGGGTTTGCCATGTGGGACTAATTGATAAAGGAAAAATCACAGGAATTTTGTCCTGGCCGGATGGGCCGATTCCAGCCCAAGAGGGAAAAGAGAACAACACACATCAACCTGGGAGGTGCTGGCCGGGTAGGCCTTGGCGCGGCCCACCCCGCGCCTGCTACCTCCCGCCAAGCAGCAGCAGCAACCGACGCTCCACCTGGGCCGGTGCGCGTCCTCGAGGCCCACCAGGCAGCCCGGGTGCGGGCGGTAGTAGCTGGCCCCGGGTGGGCTGGCTCCTGCCCCACGAGGCCCACTGCAGCGAGCGGCATGCGCCCGCGCCCAGCCCCGCCCGGGTGGTCCGGATCGCCCCGGTGGCCCAGCTCCCTGGCGCCCGCGTGGGCCAGGTCGAACAGGCCCCGACGCGGTGGCTGGTAGCTTCTGTCCGCCCTGTGCGGCGGTTAATAAAAACCGCCCACGTGGGCTGTTTGTTTTCTAGGCCCTTTCCCTCTAGGATTTGGCCTAATATAAAAGTTGCCTTTATAAATCGTAACTTAAATATTATTTAGAATATATTAATTCATAATTAACATATAATAAATACATATTTAAATTCCCATTTATCCGAAAACACTTTTCCGGTTTTTTCCTTTATTCTTTCTCCGAACAACTTCGGATCTCTCTGCGAAACGATTCCGGCTTTCTCTCTTTCTCTACTGTGATTCCGTCTTACAAATGATCGCTCTCATTGTACCCTTAAGTGTATCCTCTCACGGCTCAGGAATGCTCGAGACGTGATCTGTATCAATGATCAACAGAGGGACCAGGGATGTCCATATGACCCTATTGCATTCCTGATGACAATGTCGTTTGAACCGTCTAAATGTAGCATCCTCTTCCTTTTGTTTCTCGATACAACTTGTCCGAGATCCGATCATTGGTATCCCATACCTTGTTCAATCTCGTTCACAACAAGTCCTGTTTTCTTGTGACAGTGATATTACATCCCCGTGACCTAGTCACATGTTGCAACATTTATGAATGTAATCACCAAGCCGGATGTATGTATCTTTACCCGTCATGTGGGTGAACAAATCCGGGTCTTGTAGTCACATGTTATCAACTGTTCCTTTGGAATACCCAACATGCACCTTTATGGCCACCGTATTACCAGATGACAGTTGATGTAGTCAAAGCAGCCTAGGGAAATAGTGAGTAATATGATCTCACGGTCTAAGGAGAAGGAGTCTAGGTATAGCTGTTGCAACAATGAACTATATGACTTGATCATGTTGCAATCCTTTGAGGAATGTCCAACCACATCATTCTCCAATGATATGATCCCGTTGTCAGTCGGCATAAATGCCCATGATCTTGAAACCCAGATCATCTTCATGACCAACGAGCTAGTATGAATAGAGGCTACTAGGGACTTGGTTGTTTCATACCACACCTGCACCAATGTTTCTACTTGGCACAGTTATAGCACAATATGAAACTATTATGAACTAATTGAGATATGACAATAAAAACCTATTTATTATTTGCCTCTAGGGCATATCTTCTTAGCCAAAGAATTTTTATAAGCCTTAACAACTGACTTGTCAATTCAGGTGCACCAGGAAACAATCTTGCTCACAATAGTTTATCAGTAGCAACAGTTTTGTAGTAGCGATAGCAAAGTAATAGTAGTAGTAAAAGTAAAGACAGTAGTAACAATTGTAGTAAACAGTAGGATTAAAGCGCGGTAGGCATAGGGATGGATGGACGGGCGTTGCATGGACAAGACAATTCACATGGCAATCAAGATATAGGGCATTTCCAGATAAATAAGATAAAACATCCAAGTACTAAATAATCATAGGCATGTATTCCAGATATAGTCATACGTGCTCGCAATGAGAACTTGCACAACATCTTTTGTCCTGCCAGCCCATTTGCAGTGGGGCCTCAAGGGAACTACTGGCAATTAAGGTTCTCCTTTTAATAGAGCACTGGAGCAAAGCATTAACACTCCGTGAACACATGTGATCCTCACATCAAAGCCATTCCCTCCGGTTATCCCGATTATTGTCACATCAGGGCCTTTGGTTCCGGACAACAATATGTGTATACAACTTGCAGGTAAGATCACAAACAATACTATCATCATGAATCAATAACATGTTCAGATATGAAATCATGGCACTCGGGCCCTAGTGACAAGCATGAAGCATAATAAGTTGCAACAAAGTTATAAAGCACTAATAATAGATACTAGGTGATGGCTCAATGCACGGCGCCAGAAAAGTGCTTGGTGCGTGGTTGATGTAGAGCTCGTTGGGAACCCCAAGAGGAAGGTATGATGAGCATAGCAACAAGTTTCCCTCAGTTATGAAACCAAGGTTTAATCGAACCAGTAGGAGCAAGGAAACACCCCAATGGTGTTACTAGCTGAGCTTTGGCAGGGCGCACTACCGGTGCTAGTAGCAACGTGGAGACCTGCACAACACAACCACAGAACTTTGTCCCCAACTTGCGATGAGGTTGTCAATCTCACCATGTTTTGCGGAAAACAAAGGATTAAACGTATCTAATGGAAAGAAGTAAAAGTTTGCAGAAAGTAAACACGAAGCAGTAAAAGATTGTAGATTGTATGTAAAGTAAAGGACCGGGATCCATAGTTCACTAGAGGTGGCTCTCCTTAGATAAATAACATGTTGGGTGAACAAATTACAGCAGGGCAATTGACAAACATCGAGAAAGCAATACATGCATATACTAATCATCTTGACTGCTTTGAGATTCGATTGGGCATTACAACATAATACATACACCGCCATCCAACTGCATCTATGACTAATAATCCACCTTCAGGTTATCATCCGAACCCCCTCCAGTATTAAGTTGCAAGCAACAGATTATTGCTTTACGAACTGCGTGTAAAGTAAACAATACAATTGTTCTATGAACAAAGGATTGTTGTTTTCTCCCTAGTAGCAACAACACATCTAGTACCTTAGAGGTTTCTGTCACTTCCCCAGATTACCAGAGGCATGAACCCACTATCGAGCATAAATACTAACTCTTGGAGTTGCTAGCATCTACTTGGCCAAGATAGCTACTAACAACGGAAAGCATGCAAGATCTCATATAACAAATACATGATAGAATCAATAATCAATCTGAAATAGCATCTCAATATCCATCGGATCCCCGCAAACACAACATGTATGAATTACAAATAGATGATCTTGATCATGAACGGAGCTCACAAGATCTAAACATGAAAGCACAAAGGAGGAGAAATGAGCCATCTAGCTACTACATGGATCTGTAGTCGTGGATTTTTGATCGGGTACTTAGGGTTTTCGTCCCGAGGGCAACTTATAGGCGGAAGGAGAGGCCAAGGGGGTGCCGGGAGCGGCCACACCACCCCCTGGTGTGGTGGTGTGGTGGCTCCCTGGCCCTTCCCCGTCTCGTATTCTGGCACTCGATCACTTTCGGAAAAATAGGCACTTTGGCTTTTGTCCCGTCCAATGCCGAGAATATTCATTTTCTGACTTTCCTAGAACCAAAAACAGCAAGAAATAGGCAGGTGGCACTATGGCTCTTGTCAATAGGTTAGTCCAAGAAATCAAATGAAAAGTACTCCAAAGTTGGAACGAAACACAAGAAAGTGGTTAAAACCAAGCATGGAACATCAAAAATTATAGATACATTTGCAATGTATCACTAGGCACCATGCCCTAATAATCTGATGCCATTACATGAACGATCCCATAGCCTACATCGGGGGATTACTCACTCATGGATGGGGGAATCATGGATGGTCAATGGAGAAGCGATGGTGATGATGATAGCGATGATCTCCTCCAATTCCCCGTCCTGACAGGGTGCCAGAACGGAGTTTCTGGTTTTGATTCACGGAATCTGATGGTGGCGGCGTAGCGGAACTCTTTCTGGAAAAACGTCAAACGCGCTTTCGTTTTTAGGTCAAGAGGCATCTTATAGGCGAAGAGGGAGGCCGAGGGGTGACCGAGGTGGCCACACCACCCCAGGCGCGACCTGGCCTGGTCCGCGTGGCCAGGTGGTGTGGGCCCCTCGTGGCCCTCCTCTGTCTCGTCTTCTGGCTCCGTGAATCTTCTGGTGAAATAGGATTTTTGGCATATTTTCCGAGATTTTTCCTGACAATTGATTTTCTACACAAAAACTAGACACCAAGGTAATTCTGCTGAAAACAGCATCAGTCCGCGTTAATTGTATCCAAATCACACAAGTTTAGAGGAGAAACAATAGCAAAAGTGTTTGGGAAAGTATATACGTTTTGGATGTATCAACTCCCCCAAGCTTAGCTTATTACTTGTCCTCAAGCAATTTAGTTGAAAACTGAGTGCGATAAAAGAAACTTTCACGAACACATTTGCTTCATAAGATGTATATATTGCCAGCATATGATCAAGTACTTGGTCAATTCATAATAAGGAGTATGCAAATAAGGTTACTCAATAGTCATTGCAAGCTATGAAGATATTCTAACTCAAAAATATTAAGTAGCATGAAACATAAACATAAGCAACATTGCAATGCTCATAAAAAGGTATGATAGAGTGGTATCTCGCTTGCCTTTGATTGTAGAGCAAACATAAATGCCAAGGCACCTCTGAAGTTCACGTGAAGAATAGAAGTAAAGATATGAAAGATACAAGCATCAAAGTCATGACACAATTAACCAAGTTTTGAGACAAGCACATTACACTAAGAATGACAACTATGCTCTCAAGAAAGTTCTCATAGAATAAGTGGTGACTCAACAAGGAAATGAAAAGGTTTTGAAAAGTTTGAAAGGCTTCCAAATGCTGAAAGTATGGTACTCAATAGCTTTGAGCTCTCATTGCCCCTACCATAAGCATCTTTAAATGGTTAAGGTGAAAGTGAGGTCCAATACGAGTTATATGCTTGACAGACCATAAATTGGAAATATCATGACCCTTGAGTACAAGGGTCGCTCCTCATGCTACTCAACTTTAGTTAACTGTAAGTTCTTGTCATAGTAACCATTGTGGAAATCCCATAGGCCTATCCTCCTTGGGCTTATCCCCTAACTACTTCCACGGAGCCATATTCAAGGTGGTTGACCTACTTCCTCGGGTTGGAATCCTCCGTTTTGGTACATGCGTATCATAGATAACCGCCAACGGGGTACCCCTTGCCTGATGATACGAAAGAATCCCCATATCAAAATGACAAGGCAAGCAGACAATGAGCATCTCAACAATCTTCTTATTTACCATGGGAAAATGGTGATTTTTTCTCTCTTTCCTCTTTTCTCATCTCTTTTTTTATTTTTCTCAATAACTATATTCTCTCTTTTTTATAAGAAGAATGCTTCATAGATTTCTCATTATGGTTACGCTGCAGGTTTCCACCATGATTAGGCATAGATTAGACCAGCCGCCCAGGTGTTTCTATAACACACATACATAACTCCATGCACTTACAATCTCCCCTTTTATTTCACAACGATGACATCTGTAAACAAAAGAGCATGATATCAACTGGGTATATATTTACAGGTGTTGAAAGCATTCCCCATGACAACACGGTGCTGCTAATCCCCAGCCTATAATTTGCAAGCATATAACGTTCATGGACAGTCACAATAGTTTAGGTTTATTAAGTGCAAGAAATAAAGTGTGCCATCAAGTTCGTGAGAGCTTTACTAACTAACTTCCTCATAACAAGCAAACATTTTATTTGGAAGAAAACAAGGCATACTGAATATGCACGGAATAGCAAATGATGCTAATAGGCCGGTATGGTGGACAGTTTTGGCAATATTGGTTTTGGGAAGTTGGAAACACGAGTAGAGCACATACTCAGTGCAAGTGAAGGCCAACAATAGAAAGGAAGCAACAAATGAGAGAGCAATAACTGTTATAATCATGCTTGCAACAAAACATGACTAATTATGGCATGAAAGTGATTCAAGAACCCTGAGGCAAAATAATTCATCGAGGCTTAAATGATTATTGTTTTAGTCATATGCATGCGTGAGCATGTTCCAAGTCGATTCAAATGAAACATTCAGAGGAGGATACCATAATGTCATACCAAACTCCACTGAGGACTGCTGAACCCTGCAACGAACTTCAAAAAACCAAAGAACAATAGAAAATATTTTTGGTGTTTTTGATTTTTAAAGGCAAGAACGAAAAGGAAAAAACAGGCAAAGCAAAATCTTTTTGGGTTTTTCGAATAAATAAGACAAAGCTAAAAGAAAGAGGAAACCCAAGGAAAAAAGAAAAAGAAGCAAGCAAAGAGAAATAACGAAAATATTTTTGGTTTTCTTTTGTGTTTTGAAAAGCAAAAATAAAGCAAGAACGAAGACTAAAAGGAAAACAAAACATGGATATACAAAGTACCGACTGAAAATGATAAGTAGATGAGTGTGATGTCGGTGTACCTCCCCCCAAGCTTAGGCTTTTGTCCTAAGTGGGTATCAACCCCAACGCCGGTAGGAACTCCAAGCTGGCGGGTCATCGTAGGAATGATCATAGTTAGGCCCTTGTGTAGAAGAAGAAGCTCCCCAATCATAGGTGGGCTGCTGGTACGAAGACTCCCCTCATTCAGGGGCTGCACGGAATCATTTGAAGCCTCACTTCCAGTATCCTGCTCCCGCTGGGAGAGCTCCCCCAGATAGGTATCGAGCTCTTCCTTGGTGAGTGACCATCCTTCCCTGGTATCAAGGTTAAACAAAACAGGCGCAGGCAAAAGAACAACACGCTCGGACTTACCCCTCCTCCAACCAGCCTTGAGGAAGGTTATTTCATAAGATAAATCACTCAAATTAGCCCAAGAAAAAACGAATTTATGTTGTATCATGGAATTAAGGTCAAGCCTCTCTATGGGAAACTGCAGGTCTAGATGATGAGGCACTACACCATGCAAAGCTATAAAATGAGAAGCGATCAGGCCTCCACAAATTCCACCTTTCTCGCGGTTAGCAGCAAGACGAAAAGCTATCAAGGCACCCAAATTATAAGTCTTATCTTGTTTTAAAGCAGCTAATATGAAGGCTAGATCATATGAAGATAATTTATTAACAGTTTTCCTAGCAAGAACACACTTGGCAATAAAGTAGGCAAAGTATCGAATAGACAGGAGATGAATATTACGAATTTTACCACTCTCCTTTGAGAAGTTGCTCCCTTGGAAAATTTCTGCGTACAAGTCCATGAGTGGTATAGGTCGCTCTCTAATCCTTCCACACGAACCCCACTGTGGTACTTTAATAGCTGCACAAAAGTCATCAAAAGGGAGATCGACAACTACATTGTAAATTTTGTAGTGGACCATGGGGTTTGGCAAGGAGAAACTAAATCAGAAATCCTGCACCATAGACATGGTTAGTTTCACATATTGGGTAGGTTTGTCTCCCACAAAATGCTCCAATCCTGCATTGGTAATCAAAGTATGGAAATCTTGAGAAATCTCTGCAGCCCTCATGAATTCAGGGCATGGGTAGGCAGAGGGAAAGACTTCCTCCTCATGGTGAACCTTCATAACTGCAGGCACCCTCAATTCATGTTGGTTGAGTTGGTGTTTATTCATCTTCCTTTCTGAAATTTTTAGACAACCATCATACAAGTGATTGCAAAGTGAATACATAATGAAAGGAACTACTCATAGGGACTTGTAAGAGGCCTAAACATGCATCAAAACAATTTATCTAAGCATTGAACAAGCTCACAAGCTCACATAACCTGTCACCTACAGTAGAAAAATACTCAAGATATAATCCACTAAACACAAATCTTCTTGGACAAGTGGAAGAGTCACATACCGGAGAACAAATTCTGCAAATTTCAGCAGCAAAGATGGGCTGAGAAGGAGATCAAAAAATCATGAACAAGAACAGCAAGAACACGATTTCGAGCAATGAACTGCTGTTTTCTTGGGAGAGAGAAGGCAGTGGCAAGTGAGAGAGTGAGTGGATGGCCAGGGGTGGCCCACACCATGGCCAGGCGCTCCCCTGGGGTGGCCGCGCCACCAGGTGGTTTGCCTGCCTGGTGGGCCCCCCTAGGTCACTCTAGGCACTTCTCTGCCCCTTTTCTCTTGTAAAAATTTATTATGAATTTTCTAGAATTTTTCGAGACACTTTATTTTGGAATAATTTTCAGGTATTGATGAATGATTTCCTGACAGAAAGATGTTTTCTAAAAGATGCAAAAACAAAACAAAATGAAAACTTCAGAAGTTCTAAGACACTCTAATATGCAAGCAACTAGCAACAGCAAAGTAAACTAAGTGAAAGCAAAAACTAAAATGGATAAAATAAAAGTAAGCAAAGATAATCATGGTGAAACCATTGTTTTGTTCATTAAAATCTCTTTGTTAACAAGGTTGATCAGGTCTTGTTACCAAAACAATTTTATATGAAACAAAACTTTGTATTCCACTAAATGATTATGTTACCTCAACCTTGATAGCAATGGTCCCAATCATAATAGTTTCATATATTTCTCGTGGTATGGGACAATATATCTCTCCAACTTGGATGCCCTCAATATTTTCAACTGAATTTAAGCCATAATTCCTATCAATCTTCTTGGGGAATATACAGTATGGTCCTTGTCATTAACATTAAAAGTTACCTTTCCTTGATTACAATTGATAACAGCTCCTGCAGTATTAAGAAAAGGTCTCCCAAGAATAATAGACATATTATCATTTTCGGGCATTTCAAGCACAACAAAGTCAGTTAATATCAAGCAATTATGAGCCACTTGAATAGGTATATCCTCACATATACCGACAGGAATAGTAGTAGATTTATCAGCCATTTGCAAAGATATATCAGTTGGTATTAGTTTTTCCAATTGAAGTCTCTTATAGAGAGAAAAAGGCATAACACTAGCTCCTGCTCCCAGATCACACAAAGCCGTTCTAACATAGCTATTTTTAATAGAACATGGAATAGTTGGAATCCCAGGGTCTCCAAGCTTCTTTGGAACTTTACCATTAAAGGAATAATTAGCAAGCAAAGTAGAAATTTCCTCATTGGGGGTCTTCCTTTTATTAGAGACAATATCCTTCGTATACTTTGAATAAGGTGGTAATTTAATAGCATCAGTCAAAGGGATTTGCAAATATAAGGGTTTCATCCACTCACAAAACTTATTATAGTGTTCATCTTCCTTTGACTTGTGTTTCTTATCAGGGAAAGGCATAGGTTTGTGGACCCAAGGCTCTCTTTCACTACCATGTTTCTTAGCAACAAAATCCTCCTTAGTGTATTTAGTATTCTTAGTGTGTCTTTCCGGTTCTTCTTCAACTTTTTCTTTATCAAGAGCATCATTTTCCTCATTACCACTTTCAGTTTTAGCATCAGAGACATCTATACTATTAGGATCTTTAGCAGGTTCAGAAGATTCTACAATAGTTTTATGTTTCTTTTTCCTTTTCTTAGGAGAAATACCACTATTTTCAATTTGTTGAGAATCTTGCTCAATTCTTTTAGGATGCCCAGGATATAAAGGATCCTGGGTGGCAGCACTACTTCTAGTTCCAATTTCATAAGCTTTTTTTCCTTATAAGCATTAACTAGCAAATCTTTTTGCACTTTAATAAGCTGGTCAATTTGAGTTTGAACCATTTGGAAATGTTTAACAAGCATTTTAACATCATTAGAGGTTCTTTCCACAATATCCTTCAACTCAATAATACCTCTAGAGTTTTCCATTAGATGATTTTGCACCCTTTTATTAAAATTATCTTGCTTAACAATAAAAACATCAAATTCTTCCAAGCATTGATCAGGAGGTTTAGAGTAAGAAATATCACCTTCATCAAAATGTTGGAGAGAGTGTACCTCAATAGTGGATGAGTGGGAGATTGGCTTATATAGTTCTTCTATAGGAGGTAAATTCTTCACGTCTTCAGCTTTAATACCGTTCTCCTTAAGACATTTCTTAGCTTCTTTCATCACTTCATCATTTAGTTCAATCACTCCTCTCTTCTTTGATGTTGGTGTCGGCACAGGCACAGTTAACTCAGGTGTAGTTGGTTCAGGTGGAGTCCAATCATCATAATTCTTTCTTATTTTAGCCATTAACTCTTCAGCTTCTTTGGGAGTTCTATTCCTGAAAACACAATCAGCACAACTATCCAGGTATGTCCTAGATTTTTTAGTTAGTCCATTATATTATATATCAAGAAGCTCATTTTTAGGTAATGGACATCCAGCCTGTGCATGAACAAAGCACAAAACCTTGCCCATGATTCAGGCAATATCTCTTTTTCTCCCTGTTTAAAATCAAAAAGTTCCTGCAAAATAGCATGTCTAGCACTAGGAGGGAAATATTTCTGAAGGAAGGTACTAATCAAGCAATCAGGGCTATCAATAGATCCATGAGGAAATTATTAAACCAAGTTTTAGATTCTCCTTTCAGTGAAAAATGGAAAATTTTAGCAACAAAGTAGGTGCGCATCTTAATATCATCAGAAAATAAGCCACTCATGGTAGAAAGCTCAGTCATATGTGCTACCGCACTTTCATTCTTAGTCCCACAAAAAGGTTCTTTCTCAACAATAGTTATGTAATATAAATCAAGAGAGAAATCATAATCCTTATCTTTAATGTTTATGGGAGATGTAGCAAACGTAGCATTAGAAGATAATTTAGGTCTAACAGTATGTTTCTCAAGAAGACTCTTAATAGCACTCCTACCATGGGTGTTTTGGCATTCTGTAATAAATTCATCAGTCATTTCTATATATCCGTCTTCAATATCATAGCTCTCTCTAGACTCAGGTGAACTGACAGGTGTAGTAGTATCTTCATTTGGAGTTTTAGTATTTTCAGCTATAGTTCTAGCAATCGTAGCATCTAGGAAAGGACCTAATGATCCACTCTTATCAAGCAGCATCATAAGTATCAGAAGTTTCAGATTCAGCAGTAGTTTCAGTATGCGTAGCATGTGTATGTGGTGGTGTAAGGAGCTTACTCATAACAGATGGTGAATCAAGAGCAACAGAGATATTCAGAACCGTACCTCTCCTTGTAGTGGATGGTAATATAGGAACCTTTCCATCACGAGATTTACCCATGATGAATGGAGGGCATCGAACAATAGTGATTCCAAGTGATCTTGATAAATAGAGCTATGCTCCCCGGCAAAGGCGCCAGAAAATAGTCTTGATGACCCACAAGTATAGGGGATGTATCATAGTATTTTCGAGGGAAGTGAAACCCAATTTATTGATTCGAGACAAGGGGAGCAAAGAATATTTATAAGCCTTAACAACTGAGTTGTCAATTAAGATGCACCTGGCAACAATCTTGCTCACAACAGTTTATCAGTAGCAACAATTTTGTAGTAGCGATAGCAAAGTAATAGTAGTAGTAAAAGTAAAGACAGTAGTAACAATTGTAGTAAATAGTAGGATTCAAGAGCGGTAGGTATAGGGATGGATGGACGGGCGTTGCATGGACAAGACAATTCACATGGCAATCAAGATATAGGGCATTTGCAGATAAATAAGATAAAGCATCCAAGTACTAAATAATCATAGGCATCTGTTCCATATATAGTCATACGTGCTCGCAATGAGAACTTGCACAACATCTTTTGTCCTGCCAGCCCGTTTGCAGCGGGGCCTCAAGGGAACTACTGGAAATTAAGGTTCTCCTTTTAATAGAGCACCGGAGCAAAACATTAACACTCCGTGAACACATGTGATCCTCACATCAAAGCCATTCCCTCCGTTTATCCCGATTATTGTCACTTTGGGGCCTTTGGTTCCGGACAACAATATGTGTATATAGCTTGTAGGTAAGATCACAAACAATACTATCATCATGAATAAATAACATGTTCAGATCTAAAATCATGGCACTCGGGCCCTAGTGACAAGCATTAAGCATAACAAGTTGCAACAAAGTCAGAAAGCACTAATAATAGATACTAGGCACCATGCCCTAACAATCTGATGCCATTACATGAACGATCTCATCTAATCCCTACCATCCCCATAGCCTACAACGGGGGATTACTCACGCATGGATGGGGGAATCATGGATGGTCGATTGAGAAGCGATGGTGATGATGATGGTGATGATCTCCTCCAATTCCCCATCCTGGGAGGGTGCCAGAACGGAGTTTCTGGTTTTGATTCACGGAATCTGATGGTGGCGGCGTAGCGGAACTCTTTCTGAAAAACGTCGAACCCCCTTTTGTTTTTAGGTCAAGAGGCATCTTATAGGTGAAGAGGGAGGCCGAGGGGGTGACCGAGGTGGCCACACCACCCCCAGGCGCGGCCTGGCCTGGCCCGCGTGGCCAGGTGGTGTGGTCCCCTCGTGGCCCTCCTCCATCTCGGGCTTTGTGAATCTTATAGTGAAATAGGATTTTTGGCATATTTTCCGGGATTTTTCCTGATAGTTGATTTTCTGCACAAATACTAGACACCAAGGTAATTCTGCTGAAACCTGCGTCAGACTGTGGTAGTTGTATCCAAATCACACAAGTTTAGAGGAGAAACGATAGCAAAAGTGTTCAGGAAAGTAGATACATTTTGGACGTATCACAAATCCATCAGACTTTTAGCATTTCTGAATCAAATTCTTTTGTATTTTTCCAATATTATTCATCAAAAATCGTGCCTTTGTCATTCACCCTTTCCATCATGACCTTGGAGTCTTTTGGAAACTTCAAGCAACCTTTTACTTGGTAAGATTCATCAACATCTTGCTTTCTAATCTTAAGTGAATTTTGCCTCTAGGATTTATCATAATTTTAGTTTACCTTCATTTCCTTCATAGTTCATAGGTATGCCATATTCCGGTAACATGACAAGTGATTCATAAATGTCTCCACACAAGATGTGGGGTACATTTTCGAATCCTAATTTATTTAGAAAAACAGTAGAGGGGAAAACACGATGATCATTATCATTGATCCTTTCCTTTGTAAAGAGAACCGTTCAGGAACACTTTCCATTGTGCTTCTCAACACTCTGACGAAGGGTTGTGAACCCTCATCGTGTTTTTTCACTATCTTGCATTAGCTTAATTATAGCCGAGAAAATAGTCTTTCTCGAGAATGCACCAAAATTTAAGCAATACTAGTTTTTTCCTATATTTTGGTTCTATCCATGGATTTCATATTCAAAGTTTCCAATTAATAATGTACAAGGACTTGTTCGGTATTGTTTTGGTGATATCGAATAACTCCAAAACCTCCACAACAATCCATGGAAGATATGGTGTTGATCTCATGAATCACTTTATACCAGATGAGTGTTTGCTATTTCTAACTAATGGTCTTTACACTAATGATAGGTTGCTAAATTATCTATAATTTTTTATGTTCCATGATTGTTTTATATCTACTTTCCTATGTTTTGTCCACACTTTGGAGTATTTTGATACACTTTCTTGGACTAACTTATTAAAAAGATGCCATAGTGCCAGCTGCCTGTTTTCTGCTGTTTTTGGTTCCAGGAAAGTCAGAAAATGAATATTCTCGGAATTGGACGGGATAAAAGCCAAAGTCAATATTTCACCGAGGGGGACCAGGAGCTAGAAGACGAGACGGAGAGGGGCCAGAGGCCGGCCACACCACCTGGCTGCACGGCCAGGCCTGGCCCGTACCAGGGGGTGGTGTGGCCGCCTAGGGAACCCCATCGGCCTCCCCTTTCGCCTATAAGATGCCTCCGATACAGAAACCCTAAGGACCCGATCAAAATTCCTTGAAAGAGTCTGTAGCTACCGTCATCTCCATCCCTAGATCCGGAGGGATCTAAAGCTCTTCCCGGCACCCTATTAGAGGGGAGAATTGACCCTGGAGGCCTTCTTCATCACCATGACTGCCTCTAGTCCGATGCGTCAGTAGTTCATCCCTGGACTACGGGTCCATGTAGTAGCTAGCTGGTTGGTTCTTCTCCTTTGTGCTACCATGTTTAGATCTTGTGAGCTCCGTTCATGATCAAGATCATCTATTTGTAATCTACATGGTGTGTTTGCGGGGATACGATGGATATTGAGATGCTATTTCAGATCGATTATGGATTCTATCATGTCTTTGTTATTTGTGATCTTGCATGCTCTCCATTGTTAGTAGATATCTTGGCCGAGTAGATGCTAGCAACTCCAAGAGGGAGTATTTATGCTCGATAGTGGGTTCATGCCTCTAGTAATCTGGGAAGTGACAAAAATCTCTAAGGTACTAGATGTGTTGTTGCTAGTAGGGAGAAAACAACAATCCTTTGTTCATAGAACAATCGTATTGTTTACTTTACACGCAATGCTTAATGCAATTATTTGTTACTTGCAACTTAATACTGGAGGGGGTTTGGTGTTGGAAATATGCCCTAGAGACAAATAGTAGTGAGGACTATTATCATATTTCATATAGTTTATGATTAATTTTTATATCATGCTATAACTGTATTGAGTGGAAACATCAATACGCGTGTGATATATAAACAACCAGGGGTTCCCAGTGAAACTCTAGTCACTAGTTCATTGGTCAACAGATGATCATGTTTCCTGATCATGTGGCATTTATGCCAGTTGGAAATGGAGTCATCTCATTCTGAGAATGAGATGATGAACTAATACCCAACCTAAACATCATGACCCGATCATGTCACGAAGTTCAAGTTACGATGATTAGAAATGGATCCTCGTAGACTATTCCTTAGACCGTGAGGCTATATCAATCACTGTCTCTCGAGAGTTCTTAGATAGCATCAAGCGCCACTCGGTAATACAGTGGTTATAAATGTGTGTTTAGGTACTCGGACGAAACCGTAGAGGCAATATATGTCAAGAGCGGGATTTGGCCGTCCATATGACGGGAAGATACTCAAGGGCCCACTCGGAGAAGTTATATCCAATAGCTGCGCAACGTGTTATTTGATCACGGGGATATCACTTGTTGGAACGAGTCAAGTAGCATTGTTCGGTAACAAGATTGAACACGACATGGTGATGTCATTGATTAGATCTCGGGCAATGCAAGTATCAAGTGACAAAGGAAATAAGACACGACTGTCCCGGTTCAAACGGCGAAAGATCTTCGTGGAACGCACAGGGGTCACATGGCCATCCAGGTCCCTCTGTCGATCATTGGTGCGGGAGTGTCCTGACCATGTCTGGAGTGTTCCCGAACCGTGGGGCATCACGCTTAAGGGCTTGATGATGCTTAGAGAGTGTTTATATGATCAGTAGAATCACCAAAGAATGATAGAGAGAAAACCGGAAGGGTTTTGGTAAGTCCAGAGGTTGTCCGGAGTGGAGGTGGAAGGTGTTTCATAGCCACGGAGATTGAATAATGTGTGAATGAATGTTAAATTTTTATTTAATCATTTATTCATAATTATTTAATAAAGAGAAAATCAATTTAAATGGCCAAAGGTTTAATGGGCCAATTTCTGGAGGGAGAGGGCCCATTAGGGAAAGGAGAGAGGGAGAAGGGCCAAGGGGGTGGTTGGCGCCCTAGTGGGCGAGCCCCTCCCGTGGGGCTCATGGGGGTGGCCGGCGGTGCCACCCCTCCCCCCTCCTCTCCTTTAGTCCCACCCCGGGACTTTGAGGGAGGTAGTTCCTCCCCTTCCCCTATATATAGTGGGGGTATTTGGCCAAATAAAATACACCGATAATCAATAAAGGTCTTCTCACTTTTGGGAGGACCTCCAGTTAATGTTTTCTCTCTCCCCCTCTCTCTCTCGTGACCGTGGTCCCAAGTCTGGACTGCGCGAGCGAGAGACATCTTCACCGCGGAGCGCCGTCGCGCTGCGGGATTCGGATCCGGGAGCTCTACTTCCGCAACTGCTGCTGGATCGGGGAAGTGGGAGTCATCGTCAGGCACCGGACGTGTGTAACTCCCCGCGAGGTGTCGCACTTGAGGCACTCAAGTCGTTGGATCCAAAGGAGCGTGAGGACTTCATCACGACCTTCAGGTTGGCTTCGGCTCGTCTACATCAACCACGCTCTCCTGAGCATTGACAACGCTTTCCGGTCTTCAAGGGTAAGTTCGTGAAAAGACCCTCCCGTTACTGTATTACTAATAGATAGGTCCTGGCAGCTTCAGGGGTTCAGGGGCGTAGAGTAAAATTTATTGTTTTTGTACGCGGAACCCCAACAGTGGTATCATAGCTAGATCTATGCGTAGTAATGCTAGTACGGGTAGAACACACGAGATGTAGCGTGTGGGCGTTGATCTTTTAGTTGTTACCCTCCTACGTGTACTTGTGTATACCGCAGTAATGCTTGATGAAACGGCCCCCAACCGACTTTACGCGTTCATTCACGAGACTGGTCCACGCTTGACATATGGCTTGTACCGTATAAAGTGGCTTAGGGGGTGTCTGTGTCTCTCGCATTAGTTGGTATACCATTTGCAACAGAGGGCCCCGAAAGGGGTGTAGTAGAGACAACTACTTGATCAGCGTTGTGCTGAAATTTCGTAGGTAAGAACTGTTCTTGTGCGAAAGCCCATTCATCCACGTAAAACATGCAAAGATAAAGTAGAGGCGTCTAACTTTGTTTTGCATGGGGGTTGCTTTGTGATATTGTTGTTGCAAAGGTAAAGTGATTACCTTTTGTTACGTAGTAGTAGATAGTCACGGAGGTGACGGACTACCACGCCGGAATGACACCGGTACCCTGGTGTCTACGGCACCGGAACCCTAGCGTCGAAACCCGGTGACGGCGGATCGAGATCACGATGTGAAGGACCATATCACATAACATTTACATTCAATGTTATTGTTTTTATGTCTTATTTTGTGCTAGTATTAGATACTCGACAATAGCCTAATAAGATGATCCCTATAAAATTACCAATGATTGTGTTTCCCCTTAGTGTGTACCACCAAGAAAGTTCTTCGGTATGAGGCGGTCCAGGGTATAGGCCTGGGTGTCAGACATATCTACGTTCACATACAGTGGGTGTAAGCCATGTTGCACAGCGAATACACTAAGGTTGAGTTGGCGAGCCTAGCATCCCATAAAAGCGTGGACTCGGAACACGGATGGTCGAAAGATCGAGCACAAGTCGCATGAATGATGTGACCAACGTTTAGCGTCCACCTTTGAACCCACATCTATGGCCGTGTTCAATCGGGGGAGACGTGGCTGATAGGGGTCGTGTTGTCACTAGGAACCCTTGTGGGGATAGGTGTTTCTGAGTGGAGTTATCATTAACTCATTTAATTATAAACTTAGTCTAAATTCCCTTTTGCAATTATAAATATAGATGGCACCTTTCCTGTTGATGATTGATTGGTTAGAAGGAGAGAAGATTAGATTAGATGGATCAAACTTCTCCATATTGGTTGCACGTCTCCATGTTCTCCTCAGAGAGAATGATGTGGTTGAATACATACTCGACGGGATGGATTTGGATCAGCCCACTAACCTAGAGACCCCAGAGCAGCAGAAAGACCGCTATCTCCGTCGTGATATGGCCTCCTTCATTTCAGTTACCAAGCGTTTCGAAATGGTGGATGAGTTGTAGCCTTTCGTGGGTGGTGTAAACCCTCATTCAGTGATGCTACAGCTTAGGACACATTTCGTGGAACAGACACGCATATGGGAACATGAGCTGATGGGAGACTTCCTCTCCATTAAGATGGACGAGAACTCATCACTGGACGACCACTTGGAGCGCATGCATGATGTGTACATGAGGCCTACATACTTCCTGGATAGCTGGATGACGGGCTCTTTTGCAAACGGCATTGTGCTGCGGTCGCTGCCACCAAGCTACCAAGCACAAGTCAGGACTTGCATAATGAGGGGCGACGCATAATCAATGGAGTTCCACCGGTTCGTGCCACATCTCAGGAATGTGTTGGTTGAACCAGATGTCGCTTAGGTCATCAATGACAAAGGTATATATTTGATATACATTTTTATAAATGTTATAATCTTGCAAACACATTTGTAGTGTAAAGTATATCTGATACTTGTTCTGTTTTGCTGAAAATAGGTCCTTCTGCATGAGAGGTGCTTGCTGGAGAGGAGGTGACGTTGCGTGTTGATGGCGAGCATGATGATGGCTGATGACACTCTCCCTCGACATTTATCACTTAGTTTATGTTTAGGATGTAATCAAGAGTTTGTAACAAACAGTTGTTCCACTTTTATGAATGATTTCTATTCGTGTTCATATCTTTTTTGATTATGTGTGAATTATCCTTGTTGTTTGAAACTAATTGATAATGCATGAACATTTGTAAAACATTGAAATGCCTTGTTTAAAATACCTGCCTTAAATGATATTTCATTAATGAATGAAAACCATTGTTTAATTCAAAGTTATGCTGATAATATGTGAAAGCCATTCGATTTCTTATCACTTATAAATCATGCCTAAGTTCAGAAAAATAACTTCAACACCATGTATTGCTTGAATACAAAGTGTTTAAATAATTGTTAAAATTAAATACATATTCGATGTATTGGGTTTTAACGAAAATGGTAATTATCATTGTATGATTGTTTAAATTTGTAAAGAAGTTTAACAAAGGAAACATGAATATGAAACTATTTGATTTGATCAAAATGTTTCATCAACAAAGGGTATAAAGATAAAAGAGAATTTAATTACTATGATTTGATCAATAGTAATGAAACTCAACTTTATAAGAATGCCATAAAAGAAACTGTGGAATGTAAAGCATTTTGAAACGTCAAAATGCAAAGCATCACAATGTGATATTAGATATCAAAGTGGGTGAATAGAAGGCACCAAATAAATCATTGTAGTGTAGATGTAGAGACCATTAATTAGAAATAGTTAGCACTCAATTAGAATGTAGTGAACCATTTGAATTCGTGATAGTTTTGGGGATATTCGATATAACCTAAACAATAGCGAATAAGTCCTTGTAGAGTATTCATTGGAAACTTTGAATATGAAATCCATAGCTAAAACCAAAAGGGAAGCAAAACCTGTATTGCTTGGATTTTGGTACATTCTTGAGAAAGATCACTTTTAGTGATGTTTCTCAATTATGGAGCAAATGGAAGATAGTGAATAACATGATGAGGGTTCTTATTCCAGCATCAGAGTGTTGAGAAGCGCAACAGACAACATTCATGAACAATTCTCTTCACAGAAGGAAAGAATCAATGATATTGATCATTGTGTTTTCCCCACTAGTATTTTCACTACATGAAGCAGGATTCAAAATGTAATCCATATCTTGTATGGATACATTTGTGAATCATTTGTCATGATTCTTGGAAAATGACATACCTACTAACTACTAAGGAAATAATGGTGATCTAAATTATGAGAAACCCTAAAAGCAGAATTCACTTGAGATTAGAAAGCAATTCGTTGTTGAATCTCATAAGTAAAAGGAGTTGCTTGAATTTTCCCAAATGACTGCAAAGCCATAGTGGAAAAGGGGGTGAATGGCAAAAGCACAGTTTGTCAAGTATTGGACAAATTCAAATGAATTGGATTCAAGTGTGCTGAATATCTATAGGATTTAAAACTAGTAATAGTTCTAGCATCTCATAGTAAATCTCCAAGTTTGATATATGATCAAAGGATTTTGAAGTTGTTCAAAATAGTGAGTGGATATGCAATTTGCATGAAATTGAGTAGGAGCTATGAAAATCTTCCTAAAACAATATGTGATTGACATATTTTTGAGTGGGAGCTTATAGGAGTAATTCTTAATTGTGTTAAGAATGAAAGTGCAAATACTTATAAATAATGATTTATAAGGTGTAGAAGTTGATAATAGGTGTATTATGATATTATGTAGTATTCCTTAAGGGATTCTGAAAAGGGTTTCGGAATAGAAGTTGATTAAGGAACTGGTCCTTAATAACTCGAATTAGGAATAGTATTAAGTTGAACATCAATGGTTCAAAGAAAGAAAAGGATGATCGGCATCCACTATGTTGAGACATAGGTTCTACCTTATCAAACCATGATGATAACTTAGCGTAATATGTGATCCAAATAAGGAATGTTTGAAAGTGATTAAGTTCGAATCATAGAATGTTGAGCTGAGTTTGTCCGCAATATCTAGTAGAGAACTGCAGACATATGTTCCAAATCAATAAAGGATGACATATCTTAAAGCATAAAGAGTTATGTTATAAGGGAATATGTTGGAAACTCCTGTAAATACCGATTAAAGTCAAGTAGGAAGCGAGGTGAAAAAAACATTGAAAGTTGCACAGAGTGCACTGGTGTTTCGATGAATACATTTATAACAATAGATAAAGGTACCATCTAAAGTGTTGTATAATGTTATGGCGGGGCTAGTTTGCTTTTAAGGTAGAATGATGTGTCCCAGGGCACAGTGCCCATGAGAAAGCCCTCGAGGTTCATCTAACGTCATTGTAGGCTCCTGGAATCAGGCCTTGTTCTGCTGCCATAGCAACGATGTATACACACAGATGCTATCGTGTGATGATAAAGTATTAATGTCAATCAAGGTGACATTAGTAAGTTGCAAAGGATTTGGGACTATAAAGTACAGACCCAAGACTCAATCTCTTCCATGAGCAAGCATGTTCAGGGTACCGGATATATGGTGCCAAAGATTGAGAACAAATGCAGCTAGTGTATTTGTACTCTAGTGCAAGTGGGAAACTGTTGGAAATATGCCCTAGAGACAAATAGTAGTAAGGACTATTATCATATTTCATATAGTTTATGATTAAGTTTTATATCATGCTATAACTATATTGAGTGGAAACATCAATACACGTGTGATATACAAACAACCAGGGGTTCCTAGTGAAACTCTAGTCACTAGTTCATTGGTCAACAGATGATCATGTTTCCTGATCATGTGGCATTTATGCCATTTGCAAATGGAGTCATCTCGTTCTGAGAATGAGATGATGAACCAATACCCAACCTAAACATCATGACCCGATCATGTAACGAAGTTCAAGTTATGATGATTAGAAATGGATCCTCATAGACTATTCCTTAGACCATGAGGCTATATCAATCACTGTCTCCCAAGAGTGCTTAGATAGCATAAAACGCCATCTGGTAAAACGGTGGTTATAAAGGTGTGTTCAGGTATTCGGAGGGAACCGTAGAGGCAATATATGTCAAGAGCGGGATTTGTCCGTCCATGTGACAGAAAGATACTCAAGGGCCCACTCGGAGAAGTTATACCAATAGCTGCGCAGCGTGTGATTAGATTACAGGGATATCACTTGTCGGAACGAGTCAAGTAGCATTGTTCGGTAACGAGATTGCACACGACATGGTGAAGTCATTGATCAGATCTCGGGCAATGCAAGTATCGAGTGACAAAGGGAATAAGACATGACTGTCCCGGTTCAAACGACGAAAGATCTTCGTGGAACACACATGGGTCACATGGCCATCTAGGTCCCTCTATCGATCATTGTTGCGGGAGTGTCCCGACCATGTCTGAAGTGTTCCTGAACCGTGGGGTATCACGCTTAAGGGCTTGATGATGCTTAGAGAGTGTTTATAGGATCAGTAGAATCACTGAAGAATGATAGAGAGAAAATCGGAAGGGTTTCGGTAAGTCCGGAGGTTGTCCGAAGTGGAGGTGGAAGGTGTTCCATAGCCATGGAGATTGAATACTGTGTGAATGAGTGTTAAATGTTGATTTAATCATTTATTCATAATTATTTAATAAAGAGAAAATCAATTTAAATGGCAAAGGCTTAATGGGCCAATTTTTGGAGGGAGAGGGCCCATTAGGGAAAGGAGAGAGGGAGAAGGGGCCAAGGGGGTGGCCGGTGCCCTAGTGGGCCAGCCCCCCTGAGCGGGGCCCATGGGGGTAGTACCTCCCCTTCCCCTATATATAGTGGGGATATTTGGCCAAATAAGATACACCAATAATCAATAAAGGTATTCTCACTTTTGGGAGGACCTCCAGTTGATATTTTCTCTCTCCCCTCTCTCTCTCTCTCTCTCTCGTGACCGTGGTCCCAAGTCTGGACTGCGCGAACGAGAGACATCTTCACTTCGGAGCACCGTCGCGCTGCGGGATTCTGATCCGGGAGCTCTACTTCCGCAACTGCTGCTAGATCGGTGAAGCGGAAGTCATCGTCAGGCACCAGACGTGTGTAACTCCCCGCGAGGTGTTGCACTTGAGGCACTCAAGTCGTTGGAGCCAAAGGAGCGCGAGAACTTCATCACGACCTTGAGGTTGGCTTCGGCTCGTCTACATCAACCACGCTCTCCTGAGTGTTGACAACGCTTTTCGGTCTTCAAGGGTAAGTTCGCGAAAAGCCCCTCCCGTTACTGTATTACTAATAGATAGGTCTTGGCAGCTTCAGGGGTTCAGGGGCGTAGAGTAAAATTTATTGTTTTTGTACGCGGAACCCCAACATTCGGATGATAACCTGAAGGTGGATTATTATTCATAGATGCAGTTGGATTACGGTCCATGTATAATTTTGTAATGCCCAATCAAATCTTATAGGAGTCAAGATGATTAGTATATGCATATATGCTTTCTCGATGTTTGTCAATTGCTGATACGTTGCTAACGTATCTATAATTTTTGATGTTCCATGCTTGTTTTATATCTACTTTCTTATGTTTTGTCCACACTTTGGAGTATTTCTATACACTTTCTGGGGACTAACCTATTAACAAGATGCCACAGTGCCAGTTGCCTGTTTTCTGCTGTTTTTGGTTCCAGAAAAGCCAGAAAATGAATATTATCGGAATTGGACGGGGCAAAAGCCAAAGTGGATATTTTACCGGAAGACTCATAGAGCCAGAAGACGAGACAGAGAGGGGCCAGGGGCTTGCTACACCATGTGGTGGCGCGGGTCCCTGTTCCACCCTCTCACATCGCCCTTTCGCCTATAAGAAGCCTCCCGGGATGAAAACCCTAAATAATCCAGCCTCTAGCCACCAAAAGTTCCGCAGCGCCGCCGCCACCGAAGAGGAGATTCGGGGGACAGAAGTCTCTATTGTGGCACCCTGCCGAGACGGGGAAGTGCCCCCGGAGCCATTTCCATCGACTCCACCGCCATCTCCATCGTCGTTGCTGATTCCCATGATAAGGAGGGAGTAGTTCTCTCTCGATGCTAAGGGTTCTATCGATAGCTATGTGTTCATCTCTCTCTCTCTATGCATGATCATATTGTGATCATGAGCTTTGTAATCAAATAGATCTACTTTGCTACTCAAGTGCTTTAATAGATCTCGGGCTCTCCCCACGTGTGTGAAGTTGACAGTGTGCACACCATGGTGGCACTTAGGCTAGAGATTACAAATACTTGTTATGATTTATATTTGGAGTTAGATGTCTCTATGAAATTGTGGTGTTTGTTGGAACCATCTAGCGCTCGAGGTGACAGTGTGGGGTTATCTGGATGGGGAATGCGAACTTTGAGGAGTGTTGTTATAGCCCTACCATGGATTAGAGTGTCCAACCGGAGAGTAGCTCAGAGTAGTATCATAAAGAGAAGATATTTATATGAGAGTGTTCACTAGTGAAAGTATGATCCCTAGGCCTTATTTCTAAACAATGAAACACCATTTGCAACTAGATCTGTTACATGTTTGCTTGCTTTCATGTTTTTCCCTTTAGTCTTTTCCTCCTGTCAAGCTCTTTTCTGGCATCGTTGTCTTATATCCATACCACTTATATTTCACTATCTCTTCGTCGAACTAGTGCACCTATACACCTGACAAGTGTATTGGGTGTGTTGGGGACACAAGATACTTCTTGTATCTTGATTGCAGGGTTGCTTGAGAGGGATACCTTTGACCACTTCCTCCCTGAGTTCGATAAACCTTGGGTGATCCACTTAAGGGGAACTTGCTGCTGTTCTACAAACCTCTGCACTTGGAGGCCCAACAACTGTCTACAAGAATAGAAGTGCGTAGACATCAAGCTATTTTCTGGCGCCGTTGCCGGGGAGGTAAGGTAAAAGGTACTCATATCCTCCGGTATGAGTGCTCGAAGTTATTTCCTTTAGATTCTGCAATCATATCTTTTTGTTTCTTGTTTTTATTTTCACTAGTTAGGCTTAATGGAAAACAACAAAATATTTGAGAGCTTTATAGTATTTATCTTGAGTTAGGACATGAAGTGTTTGGAGAGAAAATTAAAAAACCTATGGAACTTTATTTGCATGCTAATAGCAATATTATTAGTATGAATTCTTTGAACACCATTATTGCTAATGCTATGGAAAAGTCTAAGCTTGGGGAAGCTAGTTTTGATGAAAATGATCTTTTTAGTCCCCCGTCTTTAGAGGAGAAAATTTTCTTTGATAATACTACACCTCCAATATATGATAATTACAATGATGAATATGATATTTTCAGTCCACCTACTATTGAGGAGGAAATTAATTATGACTACAATATGCCTCCTATATTTGATGATTATGGTGATAAGAATAATGATGATAGCTATTTTGTTGAATTTGCTCCCACTACAAGTAATACGAATAACTATGCTTATGTGGAGAGTAATAATTATTATATGCATGTGGATCATGATAAGAATGTTTTATGTGATAGTTATATTGTTAATTTTATTCATGATGCTACTGAAAGTTATTATGAGAGAGGGAAACATGATTATGTATCTCAACAATATTAAGTTTCCCCTCTTTATGTTGAAAGTCTTGAAGTTGCACTTGTTTTGCTTTCCTATGCTTGTTGCTTTATGCTTTCATGACTTGTTTATTTACAAGATTCCTATGCATAGGAAGTGAGTTAGACTTAAATGTGGTTTGAATTTGCTTCTTAATGCTCTCTTTTACTTCAATTCATATTTGTTATGTGAGCATCTTTTCAAACTGGCATGCCTAACTGAAAGGCGTTAAAGAAAAGTACTTCTTGGGAGATAACCCAATAGTTTTCTTGAGTCTTGGAAGTTATTACTTCTGTAATAACCTCTCCTTATCATTTTTTTAATTTTTTTATTTGATTTTTGTGCCAAGAATAACCTCTAATGAGAGGGAAGTAAGATTTGGGGAAGTGCTGTCCCGAAACAGATTTTTGTGCTTCACCGTAAAAATTCGTGAAAAATCTCTATATGTCGGATTGAGCTGTAAGTTTTTGAATAAATCCGTCAGGTTGTTAGATAACTTTCATTAGTTCAACACTTTTTGATTTGAGCAACGGAAGGTCTTCGAAAAAATCGGGTTTTCACCTGCTGGTCTGTTTTGATAGATTTCTGCCATTATTTGCATTTGCTTCTTGTTGATTACTTTTTGGGTTCTCTTTGGAGAATTGAGATTTTTGAGGGAAGTACTATAGTAGCTTGTGTTTTAATGGAAGTTTTACTTCTGTTGGAACTGAACCCAAAGACTTATTATCTTGAGTACACTAATGTTGCTAATGAAGATTGTGTGAAGTTTTGTATGAAGGAAAAAATTTAGGTGTTAAGGAAAGAATGATGGAATGAGATGAAGAATGGACTAAAGCTCAAGATTGGGGATGCCACCCATGTCACCCCAAGAAATATCCAAGAAGTACAAGCATCAAAGCTTGGGGATGCCCAAGGCATCCCCTTCTTCGTCAATAAAAATCTCAGGTTCTTCCAAACACTTCATTTTTAGTGTTTCATGCATAGTTGTGTTGTTCTTGGAGCGTCTTCATTTTTCGTTTTTTGTTTTTCGTTTTTCATTTTTTGTTTTCGTTTGCTTGGTTTTCTTAGTTTGCTTGAATAAATTGGTTGGACCCCCTCATTCATACATTAGTTTTCAAATAAGATTGGTTTGGATTGGAAAAGAGTGGGAAAGTTCATGCTTAAGTGGTAAAAGGATCTTGTTTTTTACTGTGGCCTATGTTTTGTCTTGTCATGCTTGGTATTGTTATGGCTTTATGCTTAGTGATTTTTGCTGTAGCATGACATGTTACAAACAATTGAGATTGCTTAATGTGCCTTGAAAGATTTATGCGTTGTTTTAGCATATTAAAGCATAGTATTGTGGTATTCTCCTTTGATGCTTTATTTGGGTTGACTTGGCGCATGCTCACACCATATTATGACTATCCCAAGTCACCATAGTCTCTATGATCCTTTAGTTTTCGACTTGTAATATCACTTTATGATTTAATTAATGATGTTTTTTTCGCTTTGCATGATTATGGCCATTATTGCTCTCTTAGTTTGTCGCTCCCAGTCTTTTCCTAGCCTCCATAACCAAGTATGAGTTCCACTCATGCATCTAACTCCAAATAAAACCAAGTTATTCCAAAGAGTCCACCATACCTACCTATTAGCATTTGCTATTCCAAGTATATTCATGCTTTTATCTACCTTCCGAATTAAACTTGTTATGAGAAAACTAGTGAATAAAGCTCTCACGAACTTGATGGCACACTTTACTTTCCTTGCACCTATAAACTTGAACCATTGTGTCGTCTATGTTGTATATGCTTGCACTTATATGTTGGGGATTAGAAGAACCATGATGTCATGGGGAACGCTTTCAACATTTCACTTGTACTTTGTACCCAGTTGATATCATGCTCTTTTGTTTATGGATGTCGTCGGTGTGAAATGAAAGAGGAGCTTGTAAGTCCATGGAGTTATGTATGTGTGTTAGAGAAACGCCTGGACCGCTGGTCTAATCCATGCCTAATCATGGTGGGAGCCTACAGTATAACCATAATGAGCAATCTATGAAGCATTCTTCTGATAAAAAAACAGATAGAGACTGAGAAAAAGAAAAAGGAAAAAAAGATGAGAAAAGAGGAAAGAGAGAAAAAGCACCATTTTCCCGTGGTAAATAAGAAGATTGATGAGATGTTCGTTGTCTACTTGCCTTGTCATTTTGATATGGGGATTCTTCCACATCATTGGGCAAGGGGTACCCCGTTGGCGGTTCTCTATGATACACATGTACTTACTATGACAAGAACTTACCGATAAGTAAACTTGAGTAGCATGAGGAGCGGCCCTCGTATTCAAGGGACATAAGATTGCCAACTTATACTTTGTCAAGCATATACTCCATAGTTTGTTCACTTTAACCTTAATCACTTCAAGATGCTTATGATAGGGGCAATGAGAGCTGAAAGCTAATAAGTACCATAATTTTTGGAAGCTCTTTATGAGACTTGGATCCTTGCTTCCTTCTATGAAGGCCTTTCTTTTACTTTTATGTTCAGTCTCCATCTTCTGTCTTTATGCACCTATTAAGAGAGCATAGTGGCCATTCTTAGTTCTATGTGCATTGTCCCAAAACTTGTTGATTAATGCATAACTTTGATATTGCTTGTTCTTAAACTATTTGTATCTAGTCGCCCTTATGAACCTTGAAGGTGTCCTATGCATTTATGTTTTGCTACACTATGAGAGACAAGCTGAATAACATTCTCATTATGCTTTATTTATGTGAAACAAACAAACGTCTTTCAAAGCATTGTTATTCATGAATCTTTTGTTTGTACGTTTTCATGTTACAACATAGTTGTTATGTCTTATTGTTAGAACTATATCTTTCATGCTATGTTAAAGTACTATGATCCTAGCTATCAATGTTTTACAAACACCTTGATCAAGATTATGATGGTGCATGTCACCTAAAAAATTATTCTTTTTTATCACTTACCTACTCGAGGATGAGCAGGAGTTAAGCTTGGGGATGTTGATACGTTGCTAATGTATCTATAATTTTTGATGTTCCATGCTTGTTTTATATCTACTTTCTTATGTTTTGTCCACACTTTGGAGTATTTCTATACACTTTCTGGGACTAACCTATTAACAAGATGCCATGGTGCTAGTTGCCTGTATTTTGCTGTTTTTGGTTCTAGAAAAGCCAGAAAATGAATATTCTCGGAATTGGACGGGACAAAAGCCAAAGTCAATATTTTACCGGAAGACTCATGGAGCCAAAAGACAAGATGGAGAGGGGCTAGGGGCTAGCCACACCATGTGGTCGCGCAGGTCCCCCTAGCCACCCCACCAGGTGGTGTGGGACCCTAGTCCATCCGCTAACATCACCCTTTCGCCTATAAGAAGCCCCCCGAGATGAAAACCCTAAATAATCCAGCCTCTAGCCACGAAAAGTTCTGCAGCGCCGCTGACACCGAAGAGGAGATTTAGGGGGCAGAAGTCTCTGTTCCAGCACTTTGCCAGGACGGGGAAGTGCCCCCGGAGCCATCTCCATCGACTCCACCACCATCTCCATTGTCGTTGTTGATTCCCATGATGAGGAGGGAGTAGTTCTGACATGGGTATGCCCAATAGGCACTCGACTACAGCCTACCTGGTGCGGCTCGATGGAAGCCCCACTCGACGAATTGCCAAGGTCCTTGACGCATATGACAGTTCGAGTGGTATGAAGCCCATATGGACACGGACTCCCAAACGTACAAGACAAGAAAAGCTCAAGACTAGAGTTCTAATCTAACTTGTAACCAACTCGTATTGGTACCTGAGACCTAGCCTCCCCATATATAAAGGCTAGGAGGGTCCAACGAGAAGCCAACCTCGCTCAACCTCTCAATCGCGACTCCCACAATAGACAATAGATCTAGACATCGCGACTCCTCCAATAGATAGATCTACAATCTCCCATACGCCAGATCTAATCTGCGCGACACCGCCATCGTCGACATTGTAATCCTTCGGATCATCATGAATCAAGAGCAGACAAGAAGGAGTAGGATCCTCTACGAGGCCTGAACCTGGGTAAACCTTGCGTCCCTGTGTGCTTGTTTGCTAGCCGATCGAGACTTCTAGCGTTCCCTCCTTCTCCAAAACCCAAGTCCATAACAATGGGCATTGATGAGTTAAACCCTCGTCAATTGGCGCCGTCTGTGGGAACTGGGAGTGTTGATGTTACGATCTCGACGGCTCCATCACCTGCGATCTACAATTTGTCGACCTCTGGCAACAAGATCCACTTCAGATCCCTCATCATCAACGGTGATCGGATCACATCGAGTCAATTCGTATACATCGGCGCGCACAGCTTCAACGTCGACATCGTCGCCACGGTCAATCTTAAACGCAGGCATGGGGCTCAACGTCAACGTCGCCCTCTTGCTGGCTGATCGGATCCAATAAATCAAAGTTGACTTTGGGCTGGTTGTGCTACGTTGGATGTCCGAGTTAAACCAGCGGCTACCGCAGCTACAGTGTTATTTGGATGCAGCAACGACACACAAAAGAGTAAATCCATGTTGATCAAGTCCCGGTGCGGTGGATACATACACGGGCATCAGTCTGCCATGGGAAATCAGTTTGAGACAACTCGCGTGCAAAGGAAAAAATCACGGTTTGATTCAGAATCGAATCCTGGCATCAACCACGTGACGTATCCCATATACAATGGAAAAGTACGATCAGGCAAATATGCAGGATTGCATGTGTTTGTGACTAAAGGGATTCCTCTATTCAACTCAACCTCTATCATGTATTCATAACTTAGTAGAATCAATTGTTTTATCTGCTCTAATCTAGTAATTGTTCGTTTTTGAATACATGCATTGACAATACCCAAATCGACCGGGTCACGGAGACGAGATGGAGGCATCGACGCCTCGTGGGTCGGCAAGTCTGCGTTTGCATCGGAAACAGTCTTTTCCCTGTCAGATTTGGCGTAGAGACGCAACAACTTCACTGCGAGACTCCGGTCCGCTACATCGACCATGCCCGCCGCAACGGCTTCGGTCTATTGTGAATCCATCCAATCGCTTTTACTCTACACCCGAGGGATGCACCAGCTCCGCCAAGTGACCCTCTACGGTCTTCAGCTGCAGCGACCCACTGCGGTCTTCGGTTCTAGCAGCTCGGGGGCTCCCTCGGTGTCGGCGACCCGCGGCTACTTAGACTCAGTCCTATGCGCAACTCTGCGCCCGGGAGCTGCGCCAACCCGCTGATGTGTCAACTCGCTACCGCCACCGGTTCTCATGACTCACCATGGTCTTCGACTCCGCCGCACGACCCGCTGCCACCACCGAATTCAGCGACCCGCTACAATCTTCGATTGTGGAAAACTGCTACCACCATCAGTTTTGGCGACCCACTACCGCGTTGACTCCGGTCCGCCGCATCGGCTCTCGAATGCCGCCTCGACTACATCGACAAACATCGAATCTACACTCGGGGCTCCGTCGACTCCGCCGCGAGGCCCGTTACCGCCTTCGGCTACGGTGACTCACTACGGTCTCCGACTCCGCCCATCTACTGAGTCTTCGACTCCATCACGCGACTCACTGCGGTCTTCAGCTGCGGTCTTCGGATGAGGTGACCCGATACGGTCTTCGACTGCTGTGTCCCGTTACAGTCTTCATATACGACAATTCATCATCACCATGCGACTCTGATCCGCCGCGTCGACTACGTCCGCCGCATGACTCGCTGCCACATCAACTCTAGTCTTTGACTCTAGTAATTCGCTACGATATTCGACTCGGGGGCTCGGAGGCTCCCTCCGCTTCGGTGACCTGCCGCGGTCTTCAGCTTCAACAACCGGTTGCGGTATTCATATCGGGTGACTCGGGGGCTCCCTCGACTCCTGCGACCACGACCCGTTACAATCTTCGACTCCCACGACCCGCCGATCGCATCGGATCTTGCGCCTCGTTCATCACGGCAACTACCAATAAATCTAAGTTTCCCTCTACTTAGAGCTATTTTTTGTAAATCGCACTCGAAACACTCGGGGGGCTGTGCCCTCTTCGAGTAACCTAATGTGTCGTCGACTCCGCGCACTCGAGCACCTCATACGCGACAGCCCGAGTAGCTGATTCTGCCTGATCGTCGAATCCTTGAACTTCGAGTACCTTGGCAAGGTACTGAGACTAAGGGTAATCAGGCTAACGAAAAGGCCTAAGATGCAGTATAAAAGTGTCGACTCGATTGGCACCAGAATTTTACTTTGCAAACCGACATGTAAATATCTTTACAAGATACAAGTACTTCACAATTCGTAATATTTTATGCAGATTATAAGGATGTCGTCTGCGTCGAGTTATTCTATCAGATCCTCCAACAGGAGTCAATAAAACAACTAGCTACGCTATACACTCAAGACCCGAGTCGAGTCCCTCCTCGGATGGTTGCATCGCTTGATGCTACACACATGCGACGTTGGTCGCGCACCCGACAGAAGTGACCGTGTCGACTCCAACTGCATCGATGATTCAAGCTCCTTATGCGTGACACGCTGACTCGATGCACTTCCAGGTCAGTGGTTTCTCCTCGTGTGATTGTCGACTGCGTCTACTAGATACAAAAATCGAGTCTCTGCCCGAGTCTGCGACTCCGCCAGACACTCGGGGGCTACTCCAAACTGGAGCACTGGTCATGCATACACAAGATCCTCGAGTGACATGCTCTGAATCCTCACTCGAATCTACAATTCGACTAAGGACTCGGGGGGTTACTCCCATAGGGAGCGCTGGTCGTGCACCCGAAGAAATTTGTCAAGTTATCCAAGCATCATGAAAACCCTTCACTCGAATCTACGATTCGATTGTGGACTTTGGGTTACTCCCATAGGCAGCGCTAAAAGCATATCCGACTGAAACAAGCAAAAGATGACAGCAGTCGCAAAATACTTATAGTCCCCACTCGAGTCTACGACTCGAATAGGCACTCGGGGGCTACTCCCATAGGGAGCGCTGGCCGCGCACCCTATGATTATTTTTGCTTGTACATCATACTGTGTGTTGATAACATCCACACTCGAAGGCTATGGCGACTCCGCCTCATATTTTCCCTACAAAGATATTACGTCTCCTGGGCCACCAGAATCATCTCCGCGATGACAAAAAATTCGGATGTCGCGCTTACAGCGTGAAGATAAGACCTGAATAAGGCCTGGCAACGCATCTGCTGCGCACTACCAGAGATATATCCGTGCCTGCAGGTACGATGAACATGCCTTGACGGACGCGTCGGGTGCTCACACTTATACACTGGAATTCGACTCGTGTAAGACCTCCGCGGCCTGAGTCGAATTACACCAGCAATTTCCGAATTCGAGTCCGGGGACTCGAGTTTGAGTAGGTAGCGTTGTTTTTGCCCTAGAGCAATTAACTGGTCCCGATCCATCGAGCGCACCAGGCACGTTTACCATCATCCCGATGAGCTACTGTAAATTTGACTGGCCCGATGAACTTCTGGGTGAAGTGCTTCGCACTCGACACAATTGTCGACTCCGACATCCTAATGCAAAGATCAAGACTTCTGAGTCTCCATCCGAATCTACGATTCACATGGACACTCGGGGGCTACTGACATGGGTATGCCCAATAGGCACTCGACTACAGCCTACCTGGTGTGGCTCGACAGAAGGCCCACTCGACGAATTGCCAAGGTCCTTGATGCATATAACGGTTCGAGTGGTATGAAGCCCATATGGACACAGACTCCCAAACGTACAAGACAAGGAAAGCTCAAGATTAGAGTTCTAATCTAACTTGTAACCAACTCGTATTAGTACCTGAGACCTAGCCTCCCCATATATAAGGGCTAGGAGGGTCCAACGAGAAGCCAACCTCGCTCAACGTCTCAATCGCGACTCCCACAATAGACAATAGATCTAGACATTGCGACTCCTCCAATAGATAGATCTATGATCTCCCATACGCCAGATCTAATCTGTGCGACACCGCCATCGGCGACATTGTAATCCTTCGGATCATCATGAATCAAGAGCAGACAAGCACGAGTAGGGTCCTCTATGAGGCCTGAACCTGGGTAAACCTTGCGTCCCTGTGTGCTTGTTTGCTAGCCGATCGAGACTTCCAGCGTTCCCTCCTTCTCCAAAACCCAAGTCCATAACAATGGGCATTGATGAGTTAAACCCTCGTCAAGTTCTCTCTCGAGGCTAAGGGTTTTACCGGTAGCTATGTGTTCATCTCTCTCTCTATGCATGATCATATTGTGATCATGAGCTTTGTAATCAAATAGATCTACTTTGCTACTTGACGAGGGTTTAACTCGTCAATGCCCATTGTTATGGACATGGGTTTTGGATAAGGAGGGAGCGCTGGAGGCATCAATCGGCTATCAAACAAGCACACAGGGACGCAAGTTTTACCCAGGTTCAGGCCTTGTAGAGGTCCCTACTCCTGCTTGTCTGCTCGTGGAATTAATGAAGGAATCGAAGATTACAGGGGTGCGTAGATGCAATCTAGCGAGAGTCGTGGAAACTAAGGTGGTGAGTGTCCTCCTTGCTGCCCCCTCCTAGCCTTTATATAGATAGGCTAGGTCTCATGTAGCAGGTTGAGTCAGTTACAGATTAGGGTTTTCCCTTTGAACTTTCTATCTTAAGCTTATTCTTGTCTCGCAAGCAATCAAGAGTCCATGGGCCACTCGAATTCTTCATTGGGCCTTGGCAACACCGTGGGCTTCTACCGTATCTAGACCGTATATACCAAACTCGAGTACCTATAGGGTATACCCATGTCAGTAGCCCCCGAGTGTCCAGTGGAATCGTAGATTCGACTAGGGACTTATGAAGTCTTTCGAGTGCATGGCTGAGCATTTTTCGAGTGTTCCGTTCATGTCATAGGGATTGTTGATATACGTGCCTGATTTATCCGATGTATCGGTATCAGTTACCTGCCTTCGGGCAAAACAACACAATCTACTCAAATTCGAGTCCCTGGACTCGAATTCGGAAAAGTAATGGCGTAATTTGACTTAGGCCGCGGAGGTCTTGTAGGAGTTGAATTCCAGTGGATAGGTGTGAGCACTCGACGCGTCCGTCAAGGCATGTTCATCGTCCCTGTAGGCACGGATATGTTTCTGGTAGTGCACAGCAGATGCGTTGTCAGGCCTTATTCATGTCTTATCTTCACGCTGCAAGCGCGTCATCCGAATTTTTTGTCATCGCGGAGATGATTCGGGTGGCCCAGGAGATGTAGTCTCTTTGTAGGGAAAATATGAGGTGGAGTCGCTATATAATTCGAGTGTGGATGTTATCAACACACAGTATGATGTAGAAGGAAAAATAATCATAGGGTGGGCGACCAGCGCTCCCTATGGGAGTAGCCCCCGAGTGCCTATTCGAGTCGTAGACTCGAGTGGGGACTAAAAACATTTTTGCGACTTCTATCGTCTTTTGTTTCTTGTTTCAGTCGAATGTGCTTCCAGCGCTCCCTATGGGAGTAACCCGTAATCACAATCGAATCGTTGATTCGAGTGATGGGTTTCGTGGAACTTGTACACTTGAAGAAAAAATCTTTCGGGTGCGCGGCCAGCGCTCCTGTTAGGAGTAGCCCCCGAGTGTTTGGTGGAGTCGATGACTCAAGCAAGGACTAAAGTAGTCAAAATCTTCTGCTGCTAGAATTGATGACGTCAGTGCTGACGATGTGATGACCTTAGTTTCCCGCGTGAGCGGCTTTGACAGGACGTGACAAGCGGTGGGTCCCATTTTCTGACTTCAATTTGCCCCGGCGTGCATAATCTTCTGTTTTAACTGCGTCTCCTTGATTTCCGTGCGTAATGGAGATAGTGGGGGACGATTCGTGCTTTGGCTTCACCACGTGTTGATGGCGATATGAGCCACGCGTCTAGTAGGGTTTCTGCTGGCCGTTGGATGGCATTCGTGAGGAGGTTAAGTACCAGCGCAGCTGCAGTAATTTTCCCATCTGCCTTCTCTGCTCGTGCCTCCATTGCCATTACTGCTGCTCTCTGCTTCCCTGCGCACTTCCTCTTCACGGCACTGGACCAGCTCCGTGTCTTCCCCAGTTACTTCCTCCGTTCCCACCGCCATCGAAAGATGGGCAAGAAGAAGGGAGGCGCCGCCGCTGGTTCCGTGGCCTCCATTGCCGCTGCCAAGAAGAAGGGAGGTTCCACCACCGTGAGCACTAGCGCCGCCAGCGCCAACAAGAAGAAGGGTGCGGGCACCCGCGTCACCAATGGCGCGTGGTGCGCATCCACTATCAAATCCTCCGAGCTTCATCTTCTGTGCCAAGATGGAGCTCTTCCGCTTGCAGAGGACGATTCGCGAGTGCCTGGCGACAAGGTAATTCCCCGTCCTCCTCCGGGTTTCCGGGTGATGTTCCTTGCGTTCATCATCCGAGGTCTTTCTCTCCCCCTGGATCCTTTCTTTAGGGGTCTCCTTTGTTTCTATGGGCTCCAGCTTCATCAGCTGTCCCCAAATTCCATTCTCCACATCTCCTTCTACATTAGTCTTTGCGAGTGCTGGCTCAGAATCGAGACACACTTTCGACTCTTTAATAGGCTATTTACGCTGAAACATCAGTCGACATCTGGCTTGCTAGTCTACAACGTAGGAGGCTGCGGGATCCACGTCGACTCCTCTGTCACATATTTTGACATCAAGCTCACCGCATTCGTCCAAGGGTGGAGGGACAAGTGGTTCTACATCCGCGAGCAGAAGGCCGACGGAGAGCACTACGGACTCGCGCAAATCGACCCCGCGGCGTCTTGCAAAAGGAGGCGCTCCTGGAAGAATACCATTATGCCTGGCGAGTCCGATGAGACGGAGGTGTTGTATAAGCGTGTCTGTGACCTCGAAGGCTACATAGGAAAAGAAGAGGGTGGTGTCGTGCTCATTTGCACATGGTTGTGCCAGGGGGTGGCCTGGATGCCCCAGGAACCCCTAGGCCTCTCCTTCCACCTATAAGTTGCCTCCGATACCAAAACCCTAAGTACCCGATCAAAATTCCACGAAAGAGACTATAGCCGCGGTCATCTCCATCCCTAGATCGGGACGAATCTGAAGCTCTTCCTGGCACCCTGCCGGAGAGGGGAATTCACCCTGGAGGCCTTCTTCATCATCATGCAAGCCTTCGGTGTGATGCGTGAGTAGTTCATCTTTGGACTACGGATCCATGTAGTAGCTAGATGGCTGGTTCTCCTCCTTTGTGCTATCATGTTTAGATCTTGTGAGCTCCGTTCATGATCAAGATCATTGATGAACCACAAGTATAGGGGGTGTACCGCAGTATTTTCGAGGGAAGTGAAACCCAATTTATTGATTCGACATAAGGGGAGCCAAAGAATACTTAACAACTAAGTTGTCAATTCAGCTGCACCTGGAAACAATCTTGCTCATAGCAGTTTATCAGTAGCAACAATTTTGTAGTAGGAATAGTAAAGTAACAGTAGTAGTAAAGCAAAGACAGTAGTAACAAAAGCAGTAAACAGTGGGATTCAGTGCGGTAGGCATAGGGATGGATGGACGGGCGTTGCATGGACAAGAAAATTCACATAGCAATCAGAACATAGGGCAATTGCAGATAAATAAGATAAAGCATCCAAGTACTAGACAATCCTAGGCATGTGTTCCATATATAGTCATACGTGTTCGCAATGAGAACTTGCACAACATCTTTTGTCCTGCCAGCCCGTTTGCAGCGGGGCCTCCAGGGAACTACTGGCAATTAAGGTGCTCCTTTTAATAGAGCACCGGAGCAAAGCATTAACACTCCATGAACACATGTGATCCTCACATCAAAACCATTCCCTCCGGTTATCCTGATTTCTGTCACTTCGGGGCCATTGGTTCCGGACAATAACGTGTGTATACAACTTGCAGATAAGACCAAAAACAATACTATCATAATGAATCAATAACATGTTCAGATCTGAAATCATGGCACTCGGGCCCTAGTGACAAGCATTAAGCACAACAAGTCGCAACAAAGTCGTAAAGCACTAATAAAAGATACTAGGCACCATGCCCTAACAATCTGATGCCATTACATGAACGATCTCATCCAATCCCTACCATACCCATAGCCTACAGCGGGGATTACTCACTCATAGATGGGGGAAACATGGATGGTCGATGGAGAAGCGATGGTAATGATGATGGCGATGATCTCCTCCAATTCCCCATCCCGACAGGGTGCCAGAACGGAGTTTCTGGTGTTGTTTCATGGAATCTGGTGGTGGCGGTGGAGCGGAACTCCTTCTGGAAAAACGTCGAACCCCCAAAGTTTTTAGGTCAGAAGGCTCCTTATAGGCGAAGAGAGAGGCCGAGGGGGTGCCTGGGGGGGCCCACACCACCCCCTGGTGTGGCCTAGCCTGGCCCGTGCCACCAGGTGGTGTGGCCACCCCTTGGCTCTTCTCCGTCTCGTATTCTGGCTCCTGGAGTCTTCGGGTGAAATAGGATTTTGGGAATATTTTCCGAGATTTTTCCTGATAGTTGATTTTCTGCACAAAAAGTAGACACCAAGGCAATTCTACTGAAAACAGCGTCAGTCCGCATTAGTTGCATCCAAATCACACAAGTATAGAGGAGAAACAATAGCAAAAGTGTTCGAGAAAGTAGATACGTTTTGGACGTATCAATCATCTATTTGTCATTCTGCATGTTGTGTTTGCGGAGATCCAATGGATATTGAGATGCTATTTCAGATTGATTATTGATTCTATTATGTCTTTGTTATTTGTGATCTTGCATGCTTTCCGTTGTTAGTAGCTATCTTGGCCAAGTAGATGCTAGCAACTCCAAGAGTTAGTATTTATGCTCGATAGTGGGTTCATGCCTCTGGTAATCTAGGGAAGTGACAGAAATCTCTAAGGTACTAGATGTGTTGTTGCTACTAGGGATAAAACAACAATCCTTTGTTCATAGAACAATCGTATTATTTACTTTACACGCAATTCGTAATGCAATTATCCGTTGCTTGCAACTTAATACTGGAGGGGGTTCGGATGATAACCTGAAGGTGGATTATTAGTCATAGCTACAGTTGGATGGTGGTCTATGTATAATGTTGTAATGCCCAATCGAATCTCAAAGGAGTCAAGATGAGTAGTATATGCTTTTATGCTTTCTCGATGTGTATCAATTGCCCCTCTGTAATTTGTTCACCCAACATGTTATATATCTTAAGAATAGCCACCTCTAGTGAACTATGGACCTCGGTCCTTTCTTTTACATTCAATCTACAATCAACTGTTTCCTGTTTTTTGTTTACTTTCTGCAAACTATTATTTTCTTCCACTCGATACGTTTAATCCTTTGTTTTCAGCAAAACCGGTGAGATTGATAACCTCATCGCAAGTTGGGGACAGAGTTCTGTGGTTGTGTTGTGCAGGTCTCCACGTTGCTGCTGGCACCGGTAGTGTGCCCTGCCAAAGTTCAGCTAGCTACACCTTTGGGGTGTTTCCTTGCTCCTACTGGATTGATAACCTTGGTTTCATAACTGAGGGAAACTTACTGCTGTGCTCATCCTACCTTCCTCTTCAGGTTCCCCAACGCGCTCGTTAGTACACGAGTCAGCACGCTGCCGCGTCCAGCCTCTAGAGGCCAGAGTCTACCCAATGTTTAGTTGGGATGGTGTTGATGATGCGACTCGCATATCTGCCGAAGGCATTTCTGCGAGTGAAGTGGATAAGAGGGTGCGACTGGTGACCAAATACACCATCAAGGAGGTTCTCCCACGCGAACCAGTCGTGCCTCCCTTCGATGCTTCTAACCCTTCTCCTGATGTAAAATTGTTCTGCGAAGTAGTTTCCTTTTTTCGACTGCCTTTATGATGTTTTGACATACGCTGTTCTATCTTTTCAATGTTCGGCTGGAAGGTGTCTCCTAGCTTTCCCCCTCAGCCTGAAGGGATTATCCCACGCGAAGTGGATGAAGAGGACGAGTCGGAGTCGACCGTCCCAATCGAAGAGGAGGAGGGAGCCCCCGAGTCCAGCGACCAGGACACTCGCAAGCGCTCCCACTGCAAGGACTCAGATGCTTCGTCGCCGACAACGCTAGAAGGCCCTTCTGCTGTTGCAGAGGAGCTATTTCCTGCCATTCTGGTGCGCTCCATGGCTCCTCTTGCCCGGAAGAAGCTTCGACTGCCCAAGGAATCGTCAGAGTCGGAGGAGCAATCTTTCGACCTTGATAAATTTGACTAGTAAGTTCTGTATTCACAACCTCATTTTGGTTTCCTCTCTTGGATCTGTTGTTTCCCTGAAGTCTTGTTTGATGTGTTTTCTAGCCAAGCGGTGTCGTCATCTTCTGACGATGTCCAATTTGTGAAGGAGTCCGAAGTCGCAGACTCCAAGGCCAAGAAAGTGTCCGAGCGGTCTTCTTCTCCTCCATTGGCGGCCCACTCCGGGCATAATTCGTTGAGTTCCCCGCATGTTGGGGAACATCAAATGGTTACCCGGATGACTGTGCGACAGCCATCCTCGGAGTCTCTGGAGGATCATGTAAGTGTCCTTTTGCTATCTTTGGCAGTCGAATTTATACTTGGTGCTGTTTTGCTAAACTTTATTTTCTTCTAATGCAGCTCATCATGAAGGAGGTTGCCCACCTGGCGGAGCAAGTCCTTGACATGGGTCGACAGCATGCGCGATTAGACAATCGCCATCGCACTATCGAAAGTGAGTCTTGACTTTGTTTTTGTCTTTGTGAATTGCATGAATTCAGTTGATGATATACCCTGTACGTTGCAGTTGAGCACAATGAATTACTTCTCCATGCTGCTGCACTCGAGAAGATGTTAGCCACGGCGACGAAGAATCGCGACGAGGCAATCGCAGCCTTGGAGGAGTCGCAGAAGCAAGAGGAGGATCTCCATGCCTCCACTACTGAGAGGGAGAAGTTGTTCGAGGAGCAACTTTTCTCAATTGCCAAGCCCCTCTCAGGTATTCTTTCATTTGGATGTGCCTTGCTCTTTGTGCTTTGACGTGTGGTTGTTATACTAAAACTTTTGTGTATGTAGATGCCAGCGGCTTGAGCTTTGACGCCCAGTCTCCACGCCACACGGATGCCTTGGCAGGCACCATCGCTGCAGTCGAATACCACATTGTTTCCCTCCAGGAGACGCTGGGGAAGGCCAAGGATGTGCTCAGTCGCATCCGCGAGGACTTAACTCCCAAGATCGTACTAATCGACAACCTTGGAGACTTGGTAGAATCCCTGGCTGGAGGTATTCTCGCGGACTTCAAGAACTCACAGCACTCCGTCGATGCCACCATGGCACTCGCAATGGTGCAAGCCCATGTCGTGGAGATGGATCCTGCCGCTATTTCCGAGGCGATGCCTGTCGATACCGGAGGCCAGCAGGTAGTGTTTGCTCCCTTCGCTGGTAGTTGCGCTAAGTATAGTCCTCAGCTTATCGAGACACTCGCCAAGTACTCCGAGGAGCGGTGGTGAGCTAAGGCGACAAGGGCTGCGGCATCTGGGGGTACCATTGGAAAGTCCATGGCGTCGGAGACTACCACAGATGCGATGAAGCCCCCAAAGCCCAAGTCGAAGAAACATACTGCTCCTTAGTCTATGCATGTAATAGATGTAGTTTTTAACCTGCTATGTTGGAACAATGCTTTTGTGGGAGTGTCCCAGTCGAAACTTTGATGTGCTTGAATGCATCTATGCCTTTTGTCAACGTATTCTTGGTCTCTTATTTTCTTTTTGCTTGGTTCGTGATAGGGTACATCGAGTGGTCCTCATAATCCTCCATCCATCGATGAAATCTTGGCACAACCGCGCTCAAAGGTGGAGGAGTTGTCTTTGCTTTCGCGACTGCGTGATCGCATTAAACAACTGGAGCGTGAGTTGCCCATCCTTCACGGTAGCGCAGATGTATGGAATTCGAAGGCGGAGAAGGCCACGGCTCGTGAGAAGTATCTCTTGGAGGAGGTGGCGCAGCTAACTGAGCAGTTCAAATGTTAGCTTTTTGCCCTCTCATCTTTTCCTTTAGTCAGCCGCGGCGATGCCTTGTCTTCATACTTTGCCATTTTGCTTGGTGTAGTTGTTAGTGCTCGTCATCCACAGGATGAGAAAGACCGGATTGCCTTTCGAATGAACGACCTGACCCAGGAGCAACTTCAGGCGAGTGGGTACTTTTGGGTGGACCATGATCGTGTGATCGCGCTTGCGACCCTGCAGGATCGTGCTTCTCGAGTACTTCACCTTTTTGAAGAAGGTGAAATCGTGCCTTAGGCATATCTATCAAACGATGTTTCCACTGGATGTCGTCCCTTCAAGCTTGTTGGCTCTTCTGACTAAGTTCCAAGATTTGAGTGCGGTCCACGAGTGCGTGCGTCAGCAGTTAGTAGTTGGCGCTAAGGCTACTTTATTACTGGTGCGACTGCATAGGCCAGATGTAGATGTTGCAGCTGTTGCTGCTAGGCTGCCGCCCTGACCAGAAGGTATGACCTGGGACATGGTTCCGCACTACCAGGCGGTTGATCGCCCAGCAGAAGAGATTGTCGACTTCTTCGAGGAACAAATGAACGTTCTTCTGTTGCAGCAGTAGCATGACTTGTATCCTACACATAATTGTACAAGTGTTGTAAAGTTCGTATGAATTACGCTAGATGTAATTTAATACCCATCGATATGTGAAGAGCTTGCTAGCTTTTATATTTTGCGAGTGTGTTTGCACTCTGCAATTCCTTTTCGTTAGCCTGACTTGTGTTTATCTCAGTGCCTTGCCAACCTGTCAGGTGCGTTGCAACTGGGTTGGTGTTTATCAAGGGTTTGATTGATGTTGTGTCAGCTACTCGGGACATTGCGATTTGTTCGTAGAACAAGAGTGTAAAGGGTGGCGCAGCCCCTGAGTGATAAAATTGCCAGAAAAATAAGAGAAAACACAGAGTTTTGGGGCACTTAGCTTTATTTATTCTAAGAATAGTACGAGGTACAATGTGTGGCTAAGTAGCCTGGCTCAATAGCCTTATTTGTAATGTAAAAGCGACTAGGGGTAGAAACGACACATCTGTGCGACATTCCAGGGGTTGGAGTATGTGACTCTGGTCTCGAAATCTTTAAGGCGATAGGCCCCACCTAGGATTACTTCTGTAATCACATAAGGTCCTTCCCAAGGGGACTCGAGCTTGAGATGCCCTTATTGCTTCAGTCGTAGGACCAGGTCTCCTTCGACGTAGGATCTGGGGTGTAGCCTTCTGCTGTGGTAGTTGCAGAGGCTTGCTGGTAGATCGTTGATCTCTCCGCTGCGATTTCCCGTGCCTCGTCAAGGAGGTCGATAGAATCTTCGAGTGCAAGAGTTGACTCTTGCTCGCTGTAAGCTACTACCCGTGGGGCCTTGTAGCATACTTCTGCGGGTAGCACCACTTCAGCACCGTGTACCATGAAGAACAGGGTGTATCCCGTGGCGATGTTTGGAGTTGTGCGCAGGCTTCAAAGTACGGACTACAGCTTGTCTGGCCAGCATCCGGCGGCTTGTTCGAGTGGCCGGATGAGTCGCTTCTTGATTCCGCTACAGACGAGACCGTTGGCCTTTTCGACCTAACTGTTGGTCTGTGGATGAGCTACCGAGGCATAGCTTATGTTGATTCCCAGGTTTTCGCAGAAGTTCTGGAACTCCTTAGAGGTGAAGTTCGTTCCATTGTCCATGATGATGTTGTGTAGCACTCCGAAGCGGTAGACGATGGACTTGAAGAACTTGATAGCGCTGGACCCTGATTGATTTGTCACCGCCATGGCCTCGATCCACTTGGTGAATTTATCGACTTCAACTAAGAGGTAGACGTAACCTCCTGGCGAGCATTTCGGGAGCTTGCCGACCATGTCGAGTCCCCGTTGTGCGAAGGGCCAAGACAATGGTATTGGTCGGAGTTCCACGCCAGGTGCATGAGGTTTGTCTATGAATCGCTGGCAAGCGTTGCAGCGCTGGACGATGTCCTTGGCATCGCACATGGCCGTGGGCCAGTAGAATCCAGCTCATAGAGCTTTGGCGACGAGGGCGCGACTACCAGCGTGGTGCACGCAGGTGCCTTCGTGGATGTCGAGGAGGACGGCCCTTCCGTCCCTGTTGGAGACACACCGTTGGAGCACTCATGTGATGCTGCGCTTGTATAGTTCGCCGTTGATGAGGGCGAATTCCTTTGATCACCATGCGATCTGACGTGCGTCAGTCGGGTCGCCAGGCAGCCTCTTGCTGAGTAGATATGTGACGTAGGGTTGTGTCCAAGATGGCTCGATCATCCTGACGCCCATTGGTCCTTCGAGTCATGTGGCAAGCTCTAGGTCATCGAGTGTCATTGGATCGTTGGGTGGTGTAGCCCCCGATTCCGTTGACGCGCGTGCTTTCTTCTCTGGAGCCTTTGGCTTGATGGAGTGTTCGCAGATGCGCTCGAGAAATACCCCAGGTGGTATGGGGGTGCAGGTGGAGCCAATATTGGTGAGTAGATCTGCCTCGTCATTGCTTTTGCGGCCCACATGTACTAGCTCGCAGCTATCAAAGTCTCCTTCGAGTGTGTTGTAGAGGTCGCGATAGGCGACCATGTTGTCGCTAAGTGCGTCACACTCGTGCATCGTTTGGTTGACCACCAATTTGGAGTCGCCGTAAATGATGAGCCTGTTGGCGCCACAAGCTTTCGCCATCCGCATCCCATGGATTAGAGCCTCGTACTCGGCTTCGTTGTTGGAGGCGATGAACTGCATTTGTAGAATGTATTTCAACTTGTCTCCCTAAGGCGATGTCAGTATGAAACCGGCGCCAGATCCATCCTTTCGTTTGGACCCATCAAAGTGCATTGTCTAGAGGTTGGACATATCTGGTTTGTCGGGGATCTGGTTCTCCATCCAGTGCACGATAAAGTCCGGGAGAACTTGCGACTTGATCGTGTCGCTCTTCTCGTATGTTATGTCTCGTGGAGACAGTTCGAATCCCCAGAGCGCGACTCATCCGGTGGCATCAGGATTATTGAGTATTTTCCCGAGTGGGGCGTCGTTGACCACCAATATTGGGTGCTCTTGGAAGTAGTGGCGTAGTCGCCTGGCTGTCATGAAGACGTCGTACGCCAGTTTTTGGTAGTGTGGGTACCGCTGCTTGGTTGGCGTGAGCACTTTGCTGAGGTAATACACTAGGCACTGGACCGCGTGGACCTTGTTTTCTTCGGCTTGTTCCACCACAAGCACCGTGCTGACCACCTGGTTGGTGGCGGAGATGTAGAGCCGTAGTGGCTCCCTCTCGCGTGGCGTCACCGGCACTGGAAAGGTGGATAGTAGATGCTTGAGATCTTCGAATGCGTCCTGTGCCTTGTCTGTCCACTCGAACTTATCAGTCTTGCGGAGAAGTTGGTAGAAGGGCAACAACTTTCGCCCATGCGACTGATGAATCGACTAACCGTTGTGATTCACCCAGCCAGCTGCTGGATGCCTTTCACATTCTTCGGCTTCTCCATGGCCAGTATGGCCTTTATTTTCTTCGGGTTCACCTCGATCCCTCTCGTGGAGATGAGATACCCGAGTAACTGCCCAGATGGTACGCCGAAGGCGCATTTATCTGGATTGAGCTTGATCCGGTAGCGGTCGAGGTTGGTGAAGGTCTCGCGTAGATCGTCGATTAGCGAGGCTTTCTCTTTGGTTTTGATGATGATGTCGTCAATGTAGACTTGGATGTTGCGACCAAGTTGGTTCTTGAGACAAGCCTCCATGCACCGCTGATAGGTGGCTCCTGCATTTTTTAGCCCGAAGGGCATCATGTTGTAGCAAAACACACCAAAGGGCGTCGTGAATGTTGTTTTCTCCTGATCCTCCTCCTTCATTCGGATCTGATTGTAGCCTGAGTAGGCATCGAGGAAGCAGAGATGCTCACATCCCGTAGTGGAGTCGATGATTTGGTCGATTCGTGGCAATGGGAAGTGATCCTTTGGGCAGTGCTTATTCAAGAAGGTAAAGTCCACACACATCCGCAGGATATCTGTGTCTTTTTTAGGCACAAGCACAGTGTTGGCGAGCCAAGTGCTTTCCTTGATCTCGCGTATGAATTTGGCGTCGAGGAGTCTCTTGATCTCCATTCTGACTGCCTTTGCTCTTGGTTTAGACAGTCGCCGAATTGTCTGCTTGACTGGCCTTGCATCTGGATTTACGTTGAGTGCGTGCTCGGCGAATTCCGTGGGGACTCCTGGCATGTCCGCTGGATACCAGGCGAAGATCTCCTAGTGCTCACGGAGGAATTCGACGAGCGCGAGTTCCTATGCAGAACTCAAGTTGTTGGCGATGAGGGCCGTCTTGGTCGGGTCCATTGGGTGGACCTGGACTTTCTTCATGTGCACCGATGAATCGAAGGACAGGTCGGGTGAACTTGTCCTGCTTAGGGGAGGCAGACTATTGTCTGTCGACTCCTTCAGTCTTGCGAGTTCCTTCTGCATGCCGAAGGACTGGGAGATTCTGTTGAATTCCCGATCGCAGCTGTCGGACCTCTCGAAGTTGCCGTTGATTGTGATTACGCCATTTGGACCTGGCATCTTCATCTGCAGGTAGGCGTAGTGCGGCACTGCCATGAACCTTGAGAACACGACACGTCCGAGGATGAAGTGGTATTGTGAGGGCTAGTCGATGACTTCAAATTCAATGCGCTCTCGCCGAAAGTTTTGCGGCGTGTCGAAGATGACGTCGAGGTTGATTTTTCCTAGGGGATATATGCCCTTGCCTAAGACGATGCCATGGAATGTTGTGTCTGGCGCCTCTAGGCAAGTCAGAGGGATGCTCATTGCACGCAAGGTACACGCGAACATGAGGTTGATGCCGCTTCCGCCGTCCATGAAGACGCGACTCATGCTGAAGCCTCCGATCTGCGCCTCGACTACGAGGGGGCAATGGCCTAGACGCAGGTGATCACGCCTGTCGAAGGTGATGCAGGAATCGCTTCCGTTGAGGTACTCAGTGGTAGGGGTGGAGAGTTTATCGCCAAGTTGACTTGGCGAGTGATGGCCTTCTGCACTCGATTGGAGGGGCGTCCCTTTTGGATCATGCCCATGTTGCCCATAGCTCGTGGGTATGGCTCGCCTCCGTGATGCTGGACCGGTGCAGCCACGGGTGGTGGTGGTCCAGGTGGTGGTGGAGGAGTTCCATGTGCCATGGCGCCTGGCACGGCTCCGTAGCCTCTGTTGACCGCATCACGATTCATCTGAGCCAGGCCCTCGTGGAGTTTGAGGAACTCGCGGCAGTCCTTCAGAAGGTGGCTTGATTTCTTCTTGCCATCGTGCTTGTCGATGTAGAAGTACACATTGCATGGCCCGGACAGTTTGTCCTCGATAGATGTTGCGGGTCCTTCCTCGCGAGTGCGGCACTACCACATCTGCGTGGTTTTTTCGCTGTCGCGGTATCCACCACTGCGGTATCCGTTGTTGCGGTTGTCGTCACGTTTGTCGACATAGCCGGCTGCGACCATGTTGACCTCGTCGCGGTCATCGTAGATGCGCATTTGACATTTGCCTAGGCGATCGCGTCTACGCTCGAGGTTGTCGTCGGAGTAGGTGCGGGTTTTCACCGAGTCTTCTCCGTCTGCCCACCGATTCACGATTTCCATCAGGTGGTCGATTGTTTTGGGCTTCGAGCGGCCCATCTCCTCCCTGAGCTCTATACGGCGAACGCCGCCATTGAATGTGTCGATTGCGCTGTCCTCCGAGATGTTTTCCGCAGAGTTCTTGATGATGGACCATTGTTGGATGTTTGAGCGTAGCGACTCGCTAGATCTTTGCTGGCAGCTTCTCAGTTCCTCGATTGATGCGGGGCTTTTGTAAGTGCCCTTGAAGTTTCACACAAAGCTGTACACCAGCTCTTCCCAGCTGCGAATGGATCCACGTGGGAGGTTATTGAGCCATACGCGTGCGGCGCCCTATAGCTGCAGCTGCAGGCATTGCATGGTTGTGCTTCGACTCTCGTCGTGTAGCCTAATGGAGGAGATGTGGTCCTCCAACCAGATCTTCGGGTCCTGCAGACCGTCAAATTTTGGGTTCTCCGACGGCAGTTTGAACCCCTTAGGCATTCGCTTCTACCTGATGGCTCTACTGAAGCATCTAGCGCCGCAAAGCTTAGTCTCGTCCTCGTCCGAGTCAGTCGAACAGGTGCGCCTTTCCCGCATCTTGTCAACTCTGCGTTGCGTGATGTCATCACGCGCGTCGTAGTCGTGGTCATGCCGCCATGAGCGACGTCGTCGCGATAGATCGTGACTGTATTCACTTGAGGAGTGCGAGTAGTAGTACTTATCCAGAGCCTTGCTTTTCTTCGGCTCTGGTGCTGGCGCCTTGTTGAAGGCGGCTTTGACTAACCCCAAGCCCGCGATCATGGATCGGTGCATGGCAGCTCGTGGATCTCTAGCCGGTGGATGGTTGTTGAGGAGATACATGGTGGCCGCTGTCACCACAGCTTGCGACGTCTTCAGGAGCATGTTGCCCCATGTGTCGATTGTCATGGAGCCGAAGTCGAGGACTTTCGCGGACTCTACGCGTTCTTGCTCGGTGAGGTGGGCCAGTCGAGATTGCCTTTTGTTGGCGACGTACTCGTTGCCTTTGGAGGAGGATCCCCCGTGGGAGGAGAGCCCAGCCCGTCGAAGGCTTGATTCGTGCACCGCCTTTTTACGCGCCTCGAGTTGCTCGACTGCGTGTAGTTGGTTTCTGTATTCCTATTTCAGTAGCCAATGGTAGCCCATCAGCATCTCCTGCGGGGAGTTGTGGGGTAGAGGGTTGCCCCGTAGAGCTTCTCGGCAGCGAGCCCACTCGTTGTCGTTGAGCCTGGTCACTACACGCTCTCTAGTGTGTTTGTTCGCCATGGTTGGCGGTTCGACTCCCGCTCCATTGTTGATGGGCGCCGTTGCCACCGCTGGTGGGACCGCCATTGGGTGGACTGTCGTTGGGTATGCCACCGTTTGGTGGCTCGGCGCCAGAACCGTTACCAGCATTTTCGCGATTGGCGGTGATGTTGCCCGCGTTGATGACGGCGCACATGAAGTGGTTGGGGAAGCCGTTGCTCCCGCAACTTTCAGATCCGGAGCCGTAGACTCCAACTTATGTGGCTAGGTCACCAGGATCGGATTCGCGACTGTTGTCGCTATCCGTACTCCCAGCTGCTGCTGAGGTGTTGAGCTCGCTGAGGGTGCCGATTAGCGGGGGGAACCACGATGCTGGAACAATCACAGGTGCGGTTGGCTGGTCAAGAATGCGAAGTGTGCCCAGTTGACCAACCTGGAAGCTGAAGCTCCTAATCGCCAAGCTGATTCCATCGCCACAGACTCGAAAGCCGGGCGAGTGGCAGACGTGTGGACGGTAAAGTCGAACGCGCCGAAGAGCTGACAGACCTCTGTTGTTGCAGAGTTGTAGATCGCAGTTAACGGGGCTGAAGAAGCCACGACTTCAGCACTCCCAATTCCCATAGACGGTGCCAATTGACGAGGGTTTAACTCATCAATGCCCATTGTTATGGACTTGAGTTTTGGAGAAGGAGGGAGTGCTGGAGGCATCAATCGGCTAGCAAACAAGCACACAGGTACACAAGTTTTACCCAGGTTCAGGCCTCGTAGAGGTCCCTACTCCTACTTGTCTTCTCTTGGAATTAATGAAGGAATCGAAGATTATAGGGGCGCGTAGATGCAATCTGGCGAGAGTCGTGGAAACTAAGGTGGTGATTGTCCTCCTCTCCGCCCCCTCCTAGCCTTTATATAGATAGGCTAGGTCTCAGGTAGCAGGTCGAGTCGGTTACATATTAGGGTTTTTCCTTTAAACTTTCTATCTTAAGCTTCTTCTTGTCTCGCAAGCAATCAAGAGTCCGTGGGCCACTCGAATTCTTCATTGGGCCTTGGCAACGCAATGGGCTTCTGCCGTATCTGGACCGTATACACCAAACTCGAGTACTTGTAGGGTATACCCATGCCACTACTCAAGTGATTTAATAGATCTCGGGCTCTCCCCACGTGTGTGAAGTTGACAGTGTGCACACCTTGGTGGCACTTAGGCTAGAGATTACAAATACTTGTTATGAGTTATATTTGGAGTTGGATGTCTCTATGAAATTGTGGTGTTTGTTGGAACCATCTAGTGCTCAAGGTGACAGTGTGGGGTTATCTAGATGGGGAATGCGAACTTTGAGGAGTGCTGTTATAGCCCTACCTTGGATTAGAGTGTCCAACCGGAGAGTAGTTCAGAGTAGTATCATAAAGAGAAGATATTTATATGAGATTGTTCACTAGTGAAAGTATGACCCCTAGGCCTTGTTTCTAAACATTGAAACACGGTTTGCAACTAGATCTGTTACATGTTTGCTTGCTTCCATCTTTTTGCATTTAGTCTTTTCCTCCCGCCAAACTCTTTTCTAGCACCGTTGTCTTATATCCATACCACTTGTATTTCACTATCTCTTCGCCGAACTAGTGCACCTATACACCTGACAAGTGTATTGGGTGTGTTGGGGACACAAGAGACTTCTTGTATCTTGATTGCAAGGATGCTTGAGAGGGATACCTTTGACCACTTCCTCCCTGAGTTCGATAAACCTTGGGTGATCCACTTAAGGGAAACTTGTTGCTGTTCTACAAACCTCTGCACTTGGAGGCCCAACAACTATCTACAAGAATATAAGTGCGTAGACATCAATTGCCCCGCTATAATTTGTTCACCCAACATGTCATCTATCTTAAGGAGAATCACCACTAGTGAACTATGGACCCCGGTCCTTTCTTTTACTATCAATCTACAATCTACTATTACTGTTTTCTGTTTTACTTTCTGCAAGAAATTACTATCTTCCACACAATACGTTTAATCCTTTGTTTTCAGCAAAACCGGTGAGATTGACAACCTCACTGTAAGTTGGGGGCAAAGTTCTATGATTGTGATGTGCAGGATTCCAAGTTGGAAATAACACCTTGGAGGTGTTTCCTTGCTCCTACTGGTTCGATAACCTTGGTTTCATAACTTTGGGAAAACTTGCTGATGTGCTCATCATACCTTCCTCTTGGGGTTCCCCAACGAGCTTGAATATATTTTGAGCCATCAAGCTATTTTTCTGGCACCGTTGACGGGGAGTCAAGGACATCTTCACAAGGGGAGTCCCTCATAACCAATCTCTTTACTTTGTTTTATTTCTTTTGCTTATTTTATTTCTGATTTGTTTGCTTGTTTCTCTTATCAAAAACACACAAAAAATTAGTTCCTACTTCAAGTTGTTTTTATGTCTAGTTCTGCTCCAATCACTATTTCATTATGGATAGCCCACTCGGTTTCCTATTTGGGAAAACTACTATCACTGCTCAGGTAGTAGATGAACCACCGCCTACTAGAACCTCCATGGAATATTTTATAAGGTATAGAGAATCTTACAAGGGTACAGTCATGATAGCCGTGTTAAAAAGGTTGGATATAATTGCTAAAATTTTGCTTAAACGCCATGATATAAATTGTTGCTCTAAACAGGATACTAAACATCTTAAATTCCAATGTGGCTTTAGTAAAGAATTTTTAATTATGAACTATCATTGGAATAATTATATTCATCTTGGATTTCAAGAAGTAGAACAATTCATTTTGTTTATGGGAGCTTCTGAAATAGAATCCTTCATGTCTAAAAACTATGAAACTTGTGTTGCTTGTAAAGACCTTAAAGATATGGTCTCTTCTATCCTTGATCATTACATAGAAAATTTTAGCAATAATTGTTATATCATTGATTATAAAGAGAGACTCAGTCATGCACAAGAATGTATCCACAATTTGCAGGAGCCTATGGAAGAAGAAATTGTTGAACCTGAAACCTCATTAGATGAAAAAGAGGAGGAGAGTGATGGACAAAATGAGGAAGAATGGATTAGCTACCCATTCCTACCTTCTAATGAGAGTAACTCTTTATCCCTTACATTATTTGATTGTCCCCCATGCTTACCAAAGAAGGATGAATGTTATGTTCATGTGGATTCTTTTAAAAAATCTATTATGGGGAAAACTTGTGATAATAATTATGCTCCTGTTATCTATGATAATCCTTTATTAGTTCCTAACTTCGAAATGCATGGTACTAAAGAGCGTTGCTTAGAATTTTTTATGATAAAGCTCTAGATGATGGTCCTATATTTGTTGATAATATTAATTGTACTAGTATTAAAAATGATATTGGAGGGGTCTTAACCTTATCTTGGAACGCCATACCTCTTGAGAATGATCAGTCACCTTGTTATAAAATTGTTAAAAGTGGGTTTGATGGTTTTAATCCCATTATTTTTAAGCTTGATAACAATTACGTGTTTGTAGATCCTGAAAAGCATGCTTTATGTGATAGTTATATTGTTGAGTTTATTCATGAGGCTACTGAAAATTATTATGAGAGAGTAAAATATGGTTGTAGAAGTTTTCATGGTACTGAAATACCTCTCTATGTGCTGAAAGTTTTGAAGTTACTCTTGTTTTATCTTCCTATGCCTGTCACTTTGTTCTTTGTTAATTTATTTGCATACAAGATTCCTATGCATAGGAAGTGGGTTAGACTTAAATGTGTTTTTAATCTGCTTCTTGATGCTCTCTTTTACTTCAATTCATATTTCTTATGTGAGCATCTTCTCAAACTATCATGCCTAACTTAAAGGCGTTAAAGAAAATTACTTCTTGGGAGATAACCCAATAGTTTTCTTGAGTCTTGGAAGTTATTGCTTCAGTAATAACCTCTCCTTATCCTTTTTATTTGCTTTTTTTGCCAAGAGTAACCTCTAATGAGAGAGAAGTAATGCTTGGGAAAGTTGCTGTCCCGAAACAGATTTTTGTGCTTCGCTGTAAAAATTCGTGTAAAATCTCTGTAAGACGGTTTGATCTGTAATTTTTTGTGCTTCTGCCCCAGGTTGTTATTCAACTTTCGTTAGTTCAACACTTTTCGATTTGAGGAATATAAGGTCTTCGAAAAAATTGGTTTCTATCTGCTGGTCTATTTTGACAGATTTCTGTCATTTTTTGCATTTGCTTCTTGTTGATTCCTTTTTGGGTTCTCTTTGGGGAATTGAGCTTTTTGAGGGAAGTGCTATAGTAGCTTGTGTTTTAATGGAAGTTTTACTTGTGTTGGAACTGAACCCAAAGTCTTATTATCTTGAGTATACTAATTTTGCTAATGAAGATTGTGTGAAGTTGGTTATGAAGGAAAAAATTCAGGTGTTAAAGAAAGAATGATGTAATGATATGAAGAATGGACTAAAGCTCAAGCTTGGGGATGCCAACCGTGTCACCCCAAGAAATATTTAAGAAGTACAAGCGTCAAAGCTTGGGGATTCCCAAGGCATCCCCTTCTTCATCAATAAAAATCTTAGGTTCTTCCAAACACTTTATTTTTATTGTTGGATGCACAGTTATGTTGTTCTTGGAGCGTCTTCGTTTTAGTTTTCGTTTGCTTGGTTTGCTTGAATAAATTGGTTGTACCCCCTCATTCATAGATTAGTTTTCAAATAAGATTGGTTTGGATTGGAAAAGAGTAGGAAAGTTCATGCTTAAGTGGTAAATAAGGAGCTTGTTTTTGACTGTGGCCTATGCTTTGTCATGTCATGCTTGATATTGTTTTGGCTTTATGCTTAGTGATTTTTGTTGTAGCATGACATGTTATAAACAATTGAGATTGCTTAATGTGCCTTGAAAGAATCATGCGTTGTTTTAGCATATTAAAGCATAATATTGTGGTATTCTCCTTTGATGTTTTATTTGGGTTGACTTGGCGCATGCTCACACCATGTTAAGACTATCCCAAGTCACCATAGCCTTTATGATCCTTTAGTTTTCGACTTGTAATATCACTTTATGCTTTAATTAATGATGTTTTGTCACTTTGCATGATTATGGCCATTATTGCTCTCTTAGTTGGTCACTTCTAGTCTTTTGCTAGCCTCCATAACCAAGTATGAGTTCCACTCATGCATCCAACTCCAAATAAAACCAAGTTATTCCAAAGAGTCCACCATACCTACCTATTAGCATTTGCTATTCGAAGTATATTTATGTTTTTATCTACCTTCCGAATTAAACTTGTTATGAGAAAACTAGTGATTAAAGCTCTCACGAACTTGATGGCACACTTTAATTTTCTTGCCCCTAATAAACTTGAACCATTGTGTCGTCTATGTTGTATATGCTTGCACTTATATGTTGGGGATTAGCAGAACCATGCTGTCATGGGGAACACTTTCAACATTGCACTTGTACATTGTACCCAGTTGATATCATGCTCTTTTGTTTATGGATGTCGTCGGTGTGAAATGAAAGGGGAGCTTGTAAGTCCATGGAGTTATGTATGTGTGTTAGAGAAACGCCTAGGCCGCTGGTCTAATCCATGCCTAATCATGGTGGAAACCTACAGCGTAACCATAATGAGCAATCTATGAAGCATTCTTCTTATAAAAAAGAGATAGAGATTGAGAAAAAAGAAAAAAAGATGAGAAAAGAGGAAAGAGAGAAAAAAGCACCTTTTTCCCATGGTAAATAAGAAGATTGTTGAGATGCTTGTTGTCTGCTTGCCTTGTCATTTTGATATGGGGATTCTTCCGCATCATCGGGCAAGGGGTACCCCGTTGGCGGTTCTCTATGATACACATGTACTCAGTATGACAAGAACTTACCGATAACTAAACTTGAGTAGCATGAGGAGCGGCCCTCGTATCCAAGGGACATGAGATTGCCAACTTATACTTTGTCAAGCATATATCCATAGTTTGTTCACTTTAACCTTAACCACTTAAAGATTCTTATGACAGGGGCAATGAGAGCTGAGAGCTAATAAGTACCATAATTTTTGGAAGCTCTTTATGAGACTTGAATCCCTGCTTCCTTCTATGAAGGCCTTTCTTTTATTTTTATGTTGAGTCTCCATCTTCTATCTTTATGCACCTATTGCGAGAGCATACTGGCCATTCTTAGTTTAATGTGCATTGTCCCAAGACTTGTTGATTGATGCATAACTTTGATATTGCTTGTTCTTAAACTATTTGTATCTAGTCACCCTTATGAACTTTGAAGGTGTCCTATGCATTTATGTTTTGCTACACTATGAGGGACAAGCTGAATACCATTCTTATTATGCTTTCTTTATATGAAACAAACAAACGTCTGGCAAAGCATTGTTATTCATGAATCTTTTGTTTGTATATTTTCATGTTACAACATAGTTGTTATGTCTTATTGTTAGAACTATATCTTTCATGCTATGTTAAAGTACTATGATCTCAACTATCAGTCTTTTACAAATACTTTGATCAAGATTATGATGGTGCATGTCACCTCAAAAATTATTCTTTCTTTTTATCACTTACCTACTTGAGGACGAGCAGGAGTTAAGCTTCGGGATGTTGATACGTTGCTAACGTATCTATAATTTTTGATGTTCCATGCTTGTTTTATATCTACTTTCCTATGTTTTGTCCACACTTTGGAGTATTATTATACAATTTCTTGGACTAACCTATTAACAAGATGCCATAGTGCCAGCTGCCTGTTTTCTGCTATTTTTGGCTCCAGGAAAGTCAGAAAAATGAATATTCTCGGAATTGGACGGGACAAAAGCCAAATTCAATATTTCACCGAGGGGGACATGGAGCCAGAAGACGAGACGGAGAGGGGACAGAGGCCGGCCACACCACGCTAGGGTGTGGTGTGGCTTCCTAGGGCACCCCCTCAGCCTCCCCTTTCGCCTATAAGATGCCTCCGATACATAAATCCTAAGGACCCGATCAAAATTCCATGAAAGAGTCTGTATCCGCCATCATCTCCATCCCTAGATCAAGATGGATCTGAAGCTCTTCTCGGCACCCTACAGGAGGGGAGAATTCACCCCGGAGGCCTTCTTCATCACCATGACTGCCTCTGGTGTGATGCGTGAGTAGTTCATCCCTGGACTACGGGTCCATGTAGTAGCTAGATGGTTGGTTCTTCTCCTTTGTGCTACCATGTTTAGATCTTGTGAGATCCATTCATGATCAAGATCATCTATTTGTAATCTACATGTTGTGTTTGTGGGGATTTGATGGATATTGAGATGCTATTTCAGATTGATTATTGATTCTATCATGTCTTTTTATTTGTGATCTTGCATGCTCTCTGTTGTTAGTAGATATCTTGGCCGAGTAGATGCTAGCAACTCCAAGAGGCGGTATTTATGCTCGATAGTGGGTTCATGCCTCTAGTAATCTGGGGAAGTGATAGATATCTCTAAGGTACTAGATGTGTTGTTGCTACTAGGGAGAAAACAACAATCCTTTGTTCATAGAACAATCGTATTGTTTACTTTACATGCAATGCTTAATGCAATTATCTGTTGCTTGCAACTTAATACTAGATGGGTTCAGATGATAACCTAAAGGTGGATTATTAGTGATAGATGCAGTTGGATTATGGTCTATGTATAATGTTGTAATGCCCAATAAAATCTCATAAGAGTCAAGATGATTAGTATATGCATGTATGCTTTCTCGATGTTTGTCAATTTCCCGCTGTAATTTGTTCACCCAACATGTCATCTATCTTAAGGAGAATCACCACTAGTGAACTATGGACCTCGGTCCTTTCTTTTACTATCAATCTACAATCTACTATTTACTGTTTTCTGTTTACTTTTTGCAAGCAATTACTATCTTCCACACAATACGTTTAATCCTTTGTTTTCAGCAAAACCGGTGAGATTGACAACCTCACTATAAGTTGGGGGCAAAGTTCTGTGATTGTGTTGTGCAGGATTCCAAGTTGGAAACAACACCTTGGAGGTGTTTCCTTGCTCCTACGTGCTCATAACTGAGGGAAAACTTGCTATTGAGCTCATCATACCTTCCTCTTGGGGTTCCCCAACGATCTTGAATATATTTTGAGCCATCGACTAACACTATAACGATTTTATTCGGTGCCATATATTCACCCACTTGATATCAAATATCGCATTGTGATGCTTTGCAGTTTGATGTATCAAACACATTGCATTTCACAATTCCTCATGCCAATATTGTAACATTGAATTTCATTAATATCGATCAAATCATGGTAATTAGATTCTCTTTTATCTTTAATACCCTTTGATGCTAAAATACTTTGATCATATCAAATAGTTACACGCTTATGTTTACTTTGGTAAAACTTTTTACAAAATTCAAACAATCACAAAATGATAATTACCACTTTGTTAAAATACGATACATCAAATATGTATTTTGTTTCAACAATTGATCAAACACTTTGCATTCATGCAATACAGGGTGTTTAGTTATATTGCCGAACTTGGGCATGATTCATATGTGATAAGAAATCAAATGACTTTGAATTTAAACAATGATTTCATTCAAAAATGAATATATCATTAAGTTGGGTATTTTCTAATATTTTACAAATGTTCATGCATTACTAATTAGTGTCACAACAAGGATAATTCACACATAATCGAACAACATATGAACACAAATAGAAATCATTCATAGAAGCAGAACAACTGTTTGTTACAAACTCATATGAATAACCGCCTTAGAAAGTGTGAGACACACAAAATAAGTTCACAATCCATCGATTCCAATAATCAACCAAAATGATAAACTAAATGATAAATGTCGAGGGAGAGTGTCGTTGGCCATCATCATGATGCTCTCCATCAACACGCAACATCACCTCCTCTCCAGCAACCAGATCTCATGCAGAAGGACCTATTTTCGCAAATCAGAACAAGTATCAAATACTTCAATACTGCAACAAGTGTTTGCAATATTTATAACATCTATAAAACTATATATCAAATATATACCTTTGTCATCGATGACCTCTCCGGCAATGGGTTAAACTTTCACATTCCTGAAATGTGATATGGACTCATGGAAATCTTGTGTTTCGCCATCACCTCTCATGATGCAATTCCTAGCATGTGCCTGGTAGCTCGGGGGCAGTGACTGCAGCAACACGCCTATTGCAAAAGAGTCTGTCAGCTAGTGAACTAGGAAGTAAGCGAGCCTCATGTACGCATTATGTATGCGCTCCAAGTGACTCTCTAGAGAAGCATTATCTTCCATCTTTATGGTAAGGAAATCTCCCATGAGCTCGTGATCCCATATGCACACTTGGTCCATGAAATGTGATGTAAGTTGTACCATCGTCGCATGAGGGTCAATATTACCCACAACTGGGTGCAACTCATCAACCATTCTGAAAGTGCATCATCACAGAACCGAAGGTGGACATCTCACGAAGGTAATATCAGTCTTCTCGCTGTTCTAGGGTCTCATAGAAATAGGGCTACTCCAAATCCATCTTGTAGCATATGTAGTCGACAAACTCATTCTCACTAAGGAGAACATGGAGACGCGCAACCCACTCAGAAAAGCTGGATCCATCTAGTTTGAGCTTCTATCCTTCTAACCAATTGTCAACCGGGAAGGTAGCATCCGGAAGAACCATTTCTACATTTATAACTGCAAAAAGGAATCTAGACTAAGTTTATAATTATATGAGTTAAAACAAGAACTCCACTAAAAACTCCTGTCCTTAAAAGGTTTTTAGTGATTACATGATCCCTATTTGCTACACCGCCCCGATCGTCACGGCCGGTGATATAGTTGCAAAGGTAGACACCGAAAGTCGATCACATCATTCATGTCACCTCGATGTTTCAACCATCCATGCTCTGAGGCCATGTTTAAACATGCTAGGCTCACCAACTCAACCTTAGTGTATCCATTGTGCGACATGGCTTACACCCACTGTATGCGAACACAGATATGTCTGACACCCGATCATCACATCCTGCCTCATAACGGAGAACTTTCTTGGTGGTGCACACTAAGGGAGAACACTTTCATTGGTATTTTGTTTAGGGATCATCTTATTAGGCTACCGTCGAGTATATAATACTAGAACGAAATAAGATGTACAAACAATAAACATTTAATGTAAATGCGATGTGATATGGTCCTTCACGTTGTGATCTCTATCCCGCGTCTCCGGATCCGGCCAGGGTTCCGGCATCATAGGCACTAGGGTAACGGTGCCTCCGGCATGGTAGTCCATCATCACCATGACCGTTACTACTACTTAGCAACATAAAGTAAACTGCTTTACCTTGACTAGTACGATATCACATCACAACGCCCCTGGAAAAAAAGTTAGACACCTCTACTTTATCTTTGCATGTTTTACGTGGCTGCTACGACTTTCGCACAAGAACCGTTATTACCTACGAACTTCCAGCACAACGTTGATCAAGTAGTTGTCTATACTATACCCCTTTCAGGTCCCTTCATTGAAAATGGCATACCAACTAATACGAGAGAGACAAACACCCCCCCCAAAGCCAGTTTATACGGTACAAGCCGTATGTCAAGCGTGGACCAGTCTCGCGAATGAACGTGTAAAGTCGGTTGGGGGCCACTTCATCAAGCACTACTGATGTATACACAAGTACACGTGGGAGGGTAACAACTAAAAGATCAACGTCGTCACGCTACAACTCGTGTGTTCTACTCGTACTAGCAATACTATGCATAGATCTAGCTTTGATACTACTAGGGGTTCGCACATGAAAACAATAAATTTTCCCTACACCAAGAACCCTAATGTCAGGATCTATCTATTAGTAATGTAGTAATGGGATGGGATTTTTGTGAACTTACCCTTGAAGACCGAAAATCATTGTCAACGCTCGGGAGAGCGTGGCTGATGTAGTCATTCTGAAGCCAACCCCGGGGTCGTGTTAAGGTCCTTCGGCTCCAACGACTTCTAGTGACCCACGTGTTCCACCTCCGAGGGAGTGACACACCTCCGATGCCTGATGATGACTCTCGCTCCTCCAATCCAGCAGCAGTTGCGGAAGTAGAGCTTCTGGATCTTGAATCTCGCAGTGCGACAGTGCTCCACGATGAAGAAGACTCCTGCTCGTGCGATCTAGACTTGGGACCATGGTAACGGGAGAGAGAGTATCAACTAGAGGTATCCCCAAAAGAGAGGAAACCTTTATTGATTATTGTGTATTTAATTTGTCAAAATACCTCTTTTTATATAGGGGAAAACCCCTCATAGCTAATTAGCTTAGCCATGTGGGAGTAAACAAAATAGGGAGGAGAGGGGGAGGGTGGCCGGCCGGTCAAGGCCCCCATGGGCCCAATCGGCCGGTGCATGGGGCCCATGCGGCCCCTCCTCTCTTTCTCCCTTTTGGTCTTTTCCCTCATGGGCCCTTTTCCCTAGGGATTTTGGCCCAATTAGGTATTTGACCTTTTAATTCATTTTTCTTTTATTAAATAATTATGAATAAAAGATTAAATCAATATTTAACATTTAATCACATATTATTCAATCCCCATGGCTATGGAACTCCTTCCACCTCCACTCCATACATCCTTCGGACTTACCGAAACTCTTCCTATTCTATCTCTTTCTTTTCTTTTGTGATTCTGCCGATACCAAAACACTCTCTGAGCATCATCAAGCCCTTAAGCGTAATACCCCGCCGTTCGGGAACACTCCATACATGGTTGAGACCTTCCCGTACCAATGATCATCAGCGGGATCTGGATGCCCATAATGACCCATGTGCATTCCACGAATCTTTTGTCACTGAACCATGAACGTCGTGTTATATTCCTTTTCTCTCTCTATACTTGCATGGTTCGAGATAAGATCAATGACATCACCATGTCATGTTCAATCTTGTTACCAAAAAATTATGTTTAACTCATTCTAACAAGTGATATCCCCGTGATCAAATCACACGATGCGCAACTATTGGATATAACTTCTCCAAGTGGGCCCTCGAGTATCTTTTCCGTCACACGGATGGAAAATCCTGATCTTGATGCATAATGCCGCTACATGTTCCTCTGAATACCTGAACACACCTTTATGATCACCGTGTTACCGAGTGATGTTTGATGATATCTAAGTATCCTCGGGTGACAGTGATTGATATGGTCTCACGGTCTAAGAAATAGGACACAGGTCTATTCTCATCATCGTAACTTGGAATTCGTGACATGATCGGGTCATGATGCTTAGGTTGGGTATAGCTCATCATCTCATTCCCAAATTGAGGTGACTCCATTGTCAACTAGCATAAATGCCACATGATCAGGAAACCTTGATCATCCGTTGACCAATGAACAAGTGACTAGAGCTTCACCAGGAACTCCTGGTTGTTTGTATATCACATGTGTATTGACGTTTCCTTTCAATACAATTATAGCATTATATAAAAATTAATCATAAACTTCATGAAATATGATAATAATCCATATTATTATTTATCTCTAGGGCATATTCCAACAATGGGCAATACTTGTTATACGATTTGGGCCTACTTGTGTGAAAATCTTGAAACTCACATTTAGTAGACATATGAGTTTGTATTGTTGGATTTGAAGCGCATTTTCCTTTTTGGGCAGAAGAACAATTTTTCCAAAATTGAGCCGAAAAAGAGGGTGTTCACCAACTTGGAAAGCTACAAACAGATCCATGAGGTCTTTCGTGATGACCTCCCAGAAATGTTGATAGAATTCTGAGGAAAACCATCTAGACCTGGAGCTTTGTTTTTCTCCATTTGCATGATAGCATCATGGATCTATTTATCAATGAAAGCAGAGATCATAATATTATTTTCATCTAGCGATAGTTGTGGAATATCCTGTATTCGGATTCAATCATTGAAAAATAATTTTCATATGGAGGTCCGAAGAGCATTTTATAAAATTATTAGATATAAATGTTGGGTTCGCAGCATAGAAAACAAAAAATTTCCTATGATGGGAACTATACGCCAAGATCTATCTACTAGATACAAGTAACGGGTGGATATACATCCATAGAGAACTTACCCTCAAAGACAACAAAGCTTTGTTAACGAGTTGGAACTCGTGGATGATGTAGTCGTACGCTTGCCGATCTCAAGATCGTGTGGAAGTCCTAGCGCCGCAAATCAGCAGTGCATCTATCCTCGCACACACGTTCAGTCCATCGAATAACCTCCACCTCCTCACTCCAGCAAATCAGCGGAAGCAGCAACTCCTTCCAGATGAAATGCCACCAGGAACATGTATCTCGCTAATCCGAGACCATGGGGAAATATATCTAGAGAGAGAGAGATCCCTCACGAGGAGGTGTGCTCTGTGAGGAAGGAGAGGGGGGCCTTTTATAGGAGAAGGGGGCTCCTCCCCTCCCATGGCTGGCACCCATGGGGGGTGCCCCCACCTCTTCCTCATTCATGTGGTGGAAGCTCCACTCACATCAATTTAGCCTTCACTCAAAGTTCCACTCACATGCATTAAATTTCCACAAAATTTAATGCAACTCTCATTTAATAAAACTCTTTTATTTATTTTATTCAGAATTTTGTTAATTACTTTAATTAAAAACATTCACATAAAACCGCTTGTAACATTTCAATATCACATGCAGAACCAGTTTCTGCAATTTCACCCGAAACAATTCCGGTTTCCATTGAAATAATTTTAGCGCTTTGCAATTCTTTCGTATAAAACATATGTGCTCGAAAATGGTGTTTGGCAACCCTTAAGTGTGTCACCCTATAGTTCGCGAATAATGCAGACATGATTGAGACTCGTCTCAAATCAATAATCAGAAGCGGGACCTGGAGATTCGTTCTGACTCTGTCACATTCAACGATGACTTCTGTGATCATGAGAACCTTTAACGCTAGTAATTTAATCCCTTTGTCTCGTGATATATTACATGTCTGATATTCGATCATCGGTATCCAAATACCTAGTTTGATCTTGTTACTGACATGCACTCTTTTCTCGTTCCCGTGATATAACATTCTAGTGATCACATCACTTGCTTGCAAGCTATCTTAATGTGATATCACCGAGAGGGCCCAGAGTATATCTATCCGTCATAGGGATTGACAAATTCCATTCTTGATCCATGAGCCTCAACATAACATCTTCGGATTATCTGAACCCACCTTTATAGTCACCCTTTTATGGTGTGACGTTTGATGTTATCAAGTTACTCTTCCGATGTTAGCAATTAACATGATCTCATGGTATAAGGACTAAGATTACTTTGTATGATGTCATACCAATATAAACATAATGAATTTGATCGTAATGCTATACTTCGAATGAATGTTCATCACATCATTTCACAAATTTTGTGACCTTGTTATTAACAACAACCAATGTCCATGATCAGGAAACTGTGATCATCTTGCTAATCAACGAGCTAGTCTATAAGATAGGCATAACTAGGAACCTTTTATTTGTTTATTAAACACACATGTATTGACGTTTCCAATCAATACAATTATAGCATGCAAAATAAACATCTATCATATACATGGAATACATAATAACAACTTTATTATTGCCTCTCAGGGCATATTTCCTTCAGTCTCCCACTTGCACTAGAGATAATAATCTAGTTCACATAGTGATAAATCTAACACTCATGGAGTTCTGGTGTTGATCATGTTTTGCCCTAGGGAGAACTTTAGTCAATGGATCTACTACATTTAGGTCTGTGTGTACTTTACAAATATTTATATCTCCATCCTTGACATGCTCGCGGATGGAGTAAAACCGGCGCTTAATATGCTTGGAATTCTTGTGAGACCTTGGTTCCTTGGCGTTGGCTATGGATCCATTGTTGTCATAATATATCACCATTGGGTCCAATGCACTAGGAACCACACCTAGTTCTGTTATGAACTCCTTCATCCAAACCGCTTCCTGCGCCGCTTCTGAAGAACAACATATTCCGCCTCCGTTGTTGATCCAGCCACCACAGGTTGTTTGGAACTCCTCCAACTAACTGCTGCTCCGTTCAAGAGAAATACATATCCGGATTGAGACTTAGAGTCATCCGGATCAGTGTCAAAGCTAGCATCAACATAACACTTAGCAACTAGATCTTTTTCACCTCTGTATACAAGAAACATATCCTTAGTTCTTATTAAGTACTTAAGGATATTATTGACCTCTATCAAGTGTTCCGAACTTGGATCATATTGGTACCTACTAGTCAAACTAATAGCATGTGCCGCATCCGGTCTTGTACATAGCATGGTGTACATTATAGATCCTATGGCTGAGGCATAGGGGATCTTATCCATTATCTCTCTTTCTTCTGTTGTAGCCGGACTTTGAGTCTTACTCAATGTCTTGCCTTGCAACATAGGTAAGAACCCTTCTTACTTCTGTCCATATTAAACTTCTTTAATATCTTATCAAGGTATGTACTTTGCGATAGCCCAATTAGGCGCCTTGATCTATCTCTATAGATTTTAATGCCTAATATATATGAAGCTTCACCAAGGTCCTTCATCGAAAATTTGCTGTTTAGATAACTTTTAACACTGTTTAAAATATCTATATCATTTCCTATCAATAATATGTCATCCACATATAATATCAGAAATGCCACATTGCTCCCACTCACTTTCTTGTAAATACAAGCCTCTCCATAAGTTTGGACAAATCCAAACTCTTTGATCACCTCATCATAGCGGACATTCCAACTCCGGGATGCTTGCTTCAGTCCATAGATGTATGGCTGAAGCTTGCATACCTTATCAGCATCCTTAGGATCGACAAAACCCTTAGGTTGTATCATATACAATGCTTCTTCAATATTACCATTGAGGAACGCAGTTTTGACATCCATCTATCATATTTCATAATCGAAATATGCAGAAATTGCTAACATAATCCTAACCAACTTTAGCATTGCTACGGGAGAGAATATATCATCGTAGTCAACTCCTTTTAATTTGTCAAAACCCCTTTGAGACAAGTCGAGCTTTATAGATGGTCACATTACCATCAGCATTAGTTTTCCATTTGAAAATCCAATTATTCTAAACGGCCTTTTGATCGTGAGGTAAGTCCACAAAGGTCCAAACCTGGTTTTCGTACATGGATTCCATCTCGGATTTCATGGCTTATAGCCATTTGTTGGAATCCAGGCTCATCATCGCTTCTTCATACGTTGCAGGGTCATCTATTTCATCAATCATGAAATTTTATAACAAGATTTCTGGACAGTTCATGAGCTGCACGTGTCCTGCTTGACCTGCGAGGTTCGGTAGTGTCCTCTTTCGGAGTTTCATGATTATTATCATTAGCTCTCTCTTCATCAGGTGAAGTCAACTCCAAAATAATTTTTGGTGCTGCGCTACTCACCATTTCATGAACAGAAGGTTCAATAACCTCTTCGAGTTCTACCTTCCGACTACTCACACCTTTCGCGAGAAACTCCTTCTCAAGAAAGGATCTATTCTTGGCAACAAAAAACCTTGCCCTCGGATCTATGATAGAAGGTATACCCAATCGTTTCTTTAGGGTATCCTATGAAGACGCATATTTCCGCTTTGGGTTCGAGTATATCCGGCTGAAGTTTCATCACATAAACATTGCATCCCCAAACTTTAAGAAATGACAACTTAGGTTTGTTTCCAAACCATAATTCATACGGTGTCATTTCAATGGATTTAGATGGTGCCCGATTTAAAGTGAATGCAGCGGTTTCCAGTAGATAACCCTAAAATGACAGTGGCAAGTTAGTCAGAGACATCATAGATCGAACCATATCCAATAAAGTACAATTATGACGTTCTCACACACCATTACGTTTTGGTGTTCCGGCAGGCGTAAGTTGTGAAACTATTCCACAGTCTTTCATATGTGTGCTAAACTCGTAACTAAGATACTCTCCTCCACGGTCGGACCGCTGAAATTTGATCCTTTTGTTACGATGATTTTCCACTTCGTTCTGAAATTCTTTGAACTTTTCAAAGGTTTCAGACTTATGTTTCATCAAATAGATATACCCATATCTACTCAAATCATCCGTGAAAGTAACAAAATAACGATATCCAGCTCGCGCCGACACACTCATTGGTCCACATACATCAGTATGTATGATTTCCAATAAATCTGTCGCCCGTTCCATTGAACCAGAAAACGGCATTCTAGTCATCTTGCCCATAAGGCATGGCTCACATGTATCAAATGATTCAAAATCAAGTGATTCCAAAAGTCCATCAGAATGGAGTTTCTTCTTGCGTTTAACGCCAATATGACCTAGACGGCAGTGCCACATATATGCAGATATATCATTATAAAGTTTAATCCTTTTAGCATCAACATTATGGATATGCGTAATACTACTATCGAGATCCAACAGAAATAAACCATTCATCACAAGTGCATGACCATAAAAGATATCATTCATATATAACGAACAACCATTGTTTTCTAATTTAAAGGAGTAACCACTTCGCATCAAACACGATCCGGATACAATGTTCATGCTCAGTGCAGGCACCAAATAACAATTATTTAGATTAATCACTAATCCTGGTGGCATATGGAGAGGCAGTGTTCCGACGGTGATCACATCAACTCTTGATCCATTGCTGACCCGCATCGTGACCTCATCCCTTGCTAGTTGTCGCTTGTTCCACAGCCCCTGAATTGAGTTACATATATTAGCAACCGATCCAGTATCAAATACCTAGGTGCTACTGCGAGTACTAGTCAAGTACACATCAATAACATGTATATCACATATACCTTTGTTTGCCTTGCCGGCCTTCTTGTCCGCCAAATACTTGGGGCAGTTGCGCTTCCAATGGCCGGTCCCCTTGCAATAGTAGCACTCGATATCAGACTTAGGGCCAGCTCGGGATTTCTTTTCAGGTGTGGCAATAGATTTGCCGCCCTTCTTTCCCTTCCGTTTGCCTTTCTATTCTTTCTTGAAACCGGTGGTCTTATTGATCATCAACACTTGATGTTCTTTCCTGATCTCCACCTCTGCAGTTTTAAGCATTAACAGAAGCTCAGGAAGCGACTTCTTCATGCCCTCCATGTTATAGTTCATCATGAAGCTCTTGTAGCTAGGTGGCAGAGATTGGAGATCACGATGTATGCCTAGGTCAATGGGAATCGTTATTCCCAAGGACACAAGCTTATCGGCGTACCCAGAAATTTTGAGTATGTGCTCACTAACAGAGATGTTCTCCTCCATCATGCAGCTAAAGAACTTTTCAGAAGCATTATAACTCTCTATGGTAGCATGGGTATCGAAAATCATTTTCCATTATCGCATGGTATCATAAGCATTGCCATTTTCGAAACGCTTTCGAAGTTCTGGATCTAGCCCATACAGTATGCCACAATGAACTAAGTTGTGATCCTCCTGACGAGTTATATAGACATTTTTTTCCTCTTCGCGGGCATCAGGAGCTGGTGGGGGGCCTAGCGGCGCTTCTAGCACATATTGCTTTTGTGCAGCAGTGAGGAGAATCCTCAAATTCATGGCCCAGTTGGTAAAGTTGCTACCATTTGCCGCAAGTTTCTCTTTCTCCATGAACATATTGAAATTGAAAGCAGGTGGTGCCATCTACAACAGAATTTGTAAAGTTTATTTAGACTAAGTTTATGATAGATTGAGTTTAACTAATCCAAATTACTAATGAACTCCCACTCAAAAATGACATCCCTCGTGTCCTTTTGGTGATTACATGAACCAAATCCACTACACCAAGTCCGATCATCACGTGACTTGGTGTAGCTTCAAAGGCGAGCATCTATATGGGCATCATAACAACTATATCTCTCATGCTTAACCTTTTGGTCCATGTTCCGAGGCCATGTCTGTACATGCTAGGCTCGCCAAGTAAGAACCTTAGTGCTCGCGTGTGTAAAATTGTCTTACACCCGTTGTATGAAAGCGTAGAATCGAGTACACCCGATCATCACATGATGTCGCAAAACACGATCGATAGGACGGTGTACACTTAAGGAAGAACACATTTTATCTTGATATTTAAATGAGGGATCATCTTACAATGCTACTAAAAGCGCTAAACTAGCAATATAAGATGCAAACATCATATGTGTAAAGTGGGATGATATGGTTCTTGCATTTGATCACTATCATATGCATCATGGTATGATCTTTATCATTCCTTTGTGTGTAAGGCCAAGGTCTATGGAACTTACACGTTAGGGGTGTTGTAAGAGTATCAACTATACATCAACTTACAACATTACCATATCATGACACAAGACCAACAATGATCTAAACTAGACGCCTCTAATTTATCAATTGCAAGTTTTACGTGGCTTAGGGCTTTCGGAGATAGAACCGGTCTTACCTACGAACATGAAATCACAACGATGATAACTAAGTTATTAGCAACTCGTTGTAAATCAGATATTGACTATAGTAGGAGAGACAGACACCCGCCGGCCACTTATGCAAAACTAGTTGCATGTCAGTCGTGGAACCGGTCTCATGTGCGATGACATGTAAGGTTGGTCCGGGCCGCTTCATCCCACTATGCCACCAATATCCAAAATACATGAAAGAATCAATAACATGATCATCATCGCCCACACATAAACATATGTGTACTACCCGTGCAAAGTACCTACGCATAGATCAGGCTCTGATACCACTATTGGGTTCGCAGCATAGAAAACAAAAAAATTCCTACGATGGGAACTATACGCCAAGATCTATCTACTAGATACAAGCAACGGGTGGATATACATCCATAGAGAACTTACCCTCAAAGACAACAAAGCTTTGTTAACGAGTTGGAACTCGTGGATGATGTAGACGTACGCTTGCCAATCTCAAGATCGTGTGGCAGTCCTAGCGCCGCAAATCAGCAGCGCATCCGTCCTTGCACACACGTTCAGGCCACCGAACAACCTCCACCTCCTCGCTCCAGCGAATCAGAGGAAGCAGCAACTCCTTCCAAACGAAATGCCACCGAGAACATGTATCTCGCTAATCCGAGACCATGGGGAAATATATCTAGAGGGGGAGAGAGATCCTTCACGAGGAGGTGTGCTTTGTGAGGGAGGAGAGGGGGCCTTTTATAGGAGAGGGGGGCTCCTCCCCTCCCATGGCCGGTGCCCATGGGGGGTGCCCCCACCTCTTCCTCATTCATGTGGTGGAAGCTCCACTCAGATCAATTTAGCCTCCACTCAAAGTTCCACTCACATGCATTGAATTTCCACCAAATTTAATGCAACTCTCATTTAATAAAACTCTTTTATTTATTTTATTCAGATTTTTTTAATTACTTTAATTAACAAACATTCACATAAAACCCCTTGTAACATTTTAATATCACATGCAGAACCAGTTTCTGCAATTTCACCCGAAACAATTCCGGTTTCCATCGAAATAATTCCAGCGCTTTGCAATTCTTTTGTCTAAAACATATGTGTTCCAACAAGGGGTTTGGCAACCCTTAAGTGTGTCACCCTATGGTTCGTGAATAATGCAGACATGATTGAGACTCCTCTCAAATCAATAATCAGAAGCGGGACCTGGAGATCCATTCTGACTCCTGCCCATTCAACGATGACTTCTGTGATCGTGAGAACCTTTAACGCTAGTAATTTAATCCATTTGTCTCGTGATATATTACATGTCCGAGATTCGCTCATCGGTATCCAAATACCTAGTTTGATCTCGTTACTGACATGCACTCTTTTCTCGTTCCCATGATATAACATTCTAGTGATCACATCGATTGCTTGCAAGCTATCTTAATGTGATATCACCGAGAGGGCCTAGAGTATATCCATACGTCATTGGGATTGAAAAATTCCACTCTTGATCCATGAGCCTCAACATAACATCTTCGGAGTATCTGATCCCACCTTTATTGTCACCCTTTTACGGTGTGACGTTTGATGTTATCAGTTACTCTTCCGATGTTAGAAATTAACATGATCTCATGGTCTAAGGACTAAGATTACTTCGTATGATATTATAGCAATATAAACATAATGACTTTGATCGTAATGCTATACTTCGATTAAAGTTCATCATATCATTTCACAAATGTTGTGACCTCGTTATTAACAACATCCAATGTCCATGATCAGGAAACTGTGATCATCTTGCTAATCAACGAGCTAGTCTATAAGAGAGGCATAATTAGGAACCTTTTATTTGTTTAGTAAACACACATGTATTGACATTTCCAATCAATACAATTATAGCATGCAAAATAAACATCTATCATATACAAGGAATACATAATAACAACTTTATTATTGCCTCTTAGGGCATATTTCCTTCAATAAACACGCAAGTTTTCCTCTCCCACTATCATACCCTCATCTTGCTCAATCTGAAAAATCATCTTCCTACACGTTTTCCATTTGCAATCAAGTGAAAATATTTTGTGTTATTTCCTCCTTCCTAAATGTGTTTAACTTTTGCCCATTGGGCGCATTTAGTTTTCTCATCACGGTAGAGTTTCGGTAAATAATCATTATCCTTTGTCAGATCAACTCTTTCGGTTGTAGATAAAAGTGGTGTCTCTGCCTTGGTGTCCAAACTATCTATTAGATTCAATAAGCGTTCTTTCTCTTTTTTATAAACACCACTAAAATTCTAGGCCCAACCTCTAATAAATTGACTTAAGTGGTGGATCTTGTTCTGCCATCTTTCTAAAGGATTGTCCCCTTGGCAGACAGACAGCCATTCTTGAGCAATCAGCTCAAAGAAATCCTCTTTAAGCAACCATGATAATTCGAAAGAGAACCTTGGGTTGTTCCTGAGGTGAGCTTGTTCACCTCAGTCAAGAATAAGCGGGGTGTGGTCAGAGGCTGCTCGAGCTAGAGCCCTTACTGAAACCAAAGAAAACTTTTGTCCCAGTCTGTGCTAGTGATGACTGCAAGTGCACAGATCATTTGTAGCTAGTTTCGAAATAAAGATATCGATCCTACATGGAGAATGTGGGGCCCCCAGATTAATCCTTCGAGAATCCCTATTATGCATACAACCACGATCCCATGATCCGTTAGTCGTGGCATATAACCGACAAGTATCAAAGTAAACATCCAATACATAAAGAATATCTGTCATACCTTATTTGCCATTATGGCTACATCAATCAACATCAGCAGAACTTCATCAAGCGTAGAGCCCGAGCCATGCCTTAACCTACAGGCAACTGACTAGGAGAACGTCCTAGCTCGCATAGTCGCCCACTTCACCTTCTTCTCGAAAATCTGACCAAGTTAATAGCCAGGGACAATGCCAGTGAGTACTTTGAATGTACTCGCAAACCACCTTATGATAACAATAATAACAAGAGGATATGCATTATGGTTGTGGTAATAGGAGGGCTTCAAGGGAGGTTCTTCTCTCAATTAGTTTCTCTTGTAGATATAGCATCTACATATCTTTGTTGAAAACTTTTGTAAAACATTTTGGAAACCTTTTGGAAAAGTTTTGGAAAACATTAGGACTGGGTCACCCATTTGTTCCCGTCTTCAGGTCGTCCCACGACCAAACTCCTTTCATACCTTTCCGACCATCCCATGGTCAAAACAGGTATCCTTTCCGACCATCCCATGGTCAAAACATTTCAGAGCCATTGCTTCAGAAATCCTTTTTTTAAAACAAAACCTGCACCGCTCTACAGCAACCTTCCCAACCGCCCATGACCGTGGACATGGCTATTCGAATAGATTTACACTCTGCAGAGGTTGTACACTTTACCCACACCGATCGTGGGTCGAGTAACCGATCAGGACTCTCCAGATGCCCACTCCAATATAAGTGCCTACCCTATGAGTGTTATTCCCCTTAAAACCGGGACGTCGGGTATCGAGGACCAACCGGAGCGCTTTTTCCACTTATCGAGTGTGTGCTTTCAATGAGGGGCTCATAGTAACGCGTGGAGGTCCGTAAACCCTTCGTTCCTTCTCCAGGTCGATGTCCCACATGGACCTTTATTGGAGAAGGCCCACCCTCCAGGGATCGCAATCCCATGTAGTAGTTATGAGGCAGCTTATACCAGAATAAACAACCATCAAATCCAGCCCTGTCCCATTCCAGAGTAATGTGGTTGCACTGGGTTAATTGTTCTAGCAAAACTGCAAAGAACCGGGTGCGTTTTTGTAAACCTTTTTCCTCCATCTTTCCTTTAGCATTTTGTAAAGCAAAAATATTTTCTTTCACAACATCTGTTGGGAGGTACCACCTCACCAAGGTTTTAATATAAAACATTTGATAATACTTTTTTGGGGTCTTCCCATCCTATAACTTTGCTTCAGCTAAATCGGGGTCTCTAAAGGGTAGGGTGTATTACACCATCTATTCTACTAGGGACAAGTAGGTGTCACCAAGGGGGTTGTACTTAATAGTACAAAAGTGTAATAGTTCGGAGGAGCCAAACCACTACCATATATACATCAACATATAGTAAAACAATGCAGTTTCATAAATAGTAGATAAAACATGCATAAGTAAAATAGTAGGACAAGGCTGATGAGAAAGAAGGTGGCTTGCCTGAGATCAGTACTACGACATGATTGTCCCTGGACTTCTTCTTAGAATACCCATAATAACCAATAATAATAAGATCCCTTTTTCTCGGTGTCAATACAAGCGCAACTATCGTCGTCATCGAGTATACATGCAAACAAGCAAGACCACAATCAAAACAAGGCATACAAACATCAATGCATACAGCAAGCAATGAACAATACAAGTTTACAAATCAGTAGGTCTTAAGGAGAATGGATTAATGAGATTGTCCTTGTCTTGGGAATATGGACGAAAATCCCTTAGGATTTATAGTCTAGGAATTACCTAAGAGGGGTTTTGGACCCCAGGACATATTATATATGATACCATTGTGTAAAAATGATGCCAACAGATAGGGTTTGATAAAATGATACCAACAAAAGTGGTTTCACTATTTTATCACTTTTCTTCGATTTCCTATGAATTTTCTAGTGAAATAACTTCTAGTTTAAGGGAATAAATCACCAGAAAAGTTCTGGAGATCCAGAAATTATTTCCTTGGAGGATTTTGTAGAGTTTTATGTACTGAATCACTGAGAGTTGGAATCACTCCAAAATAATTGCTATAATGCCCTCAGGAAATTCCCAAAGGCAGTTATGTAGCTATTTTGTCTTTTTCACCAGATTAAATCTACAGAAGCTTTTAGCTTGATTCTAAGGGAACATTATAGGTATTTAGAATACCTTTCTGTAGAAATTGGATTAACTCTTTTTAGAGTTGTCAAACTCCCTTAGTGATTTTTCTACTGAGACTACCCTAGGCAAAGATGATTAATTCACCAAAATTACGCAGAGTCTCCATAAAATTTGATCTCCTGGAGTTTGGTATACCTTAGTGTACCACCTAATAGGGAGTTGGAATTGGGTCAATACCTCTGTTGGTTTGACCTAGAGAAATCACCTAAGGCAGAAACTAATACTTTTTGCTATTTTTACTATAGACAAACTACTATTCACCTTGGTATGAGATAAAGGATAGATGGTAGGCCTATGGGTATAATTTCAAAGGCACTTGGTTTCATCCATTTTGGAGCTGTGTAGGTCCCTAAGGGACTTATTTAGTGTAAAAGATACTCTTTAGAAGATTAAATGCCAGACAATAAGGAAAATTAATTTTGGCTAGGTTCCAGTTCTGAAAGTTGCATAAAACATGAAGGAACCATTAGAAATTTGGATCTGGAAAAAACACTGTAATTTCCATTTTTATTTAGATTTAAACCTAGCAGGTAGCTTCTAGAATTAATAGATCTGCTAAAAAGAAAAAGAGCACAACTGCAGTGGGCCGGATCTGAGGCAGTTGAGCCGTGCGGCAGGGAAATCGGCCAACCCGGAGCGAGCTGGGCGCGGGAAGCGCGATTTGAAGCTGACAGGCCGGGCCTGGCGGTCAGTGGCACACGGGACCGAAGAGGTATCCAGGGATCTCGGTCGCACGATCAAGCTAGAGCGGACGGACGTGGTTCGTCCTCAACCTCTGGACGCCACCGACAACAGCGAAACCCTAGCGAGCTGCTCGGGGCGCCCTGGGAGGCTTACCTGGGGAGCGTCGACGGCCGGGGAAGCGGCTGGGAGATGCGGTGCAGCGCGGGGTGACTCCGGCGATGGGCGGCAAGGGGGTGGTTCGGCGCAGATCTACGGGGTCCTGTGTCGGGCCGAGGCTTCAGCTCCAAGCTGGTCTGCGGCGGCGCCAGGGAGGGACCTAGGCAGAGAAAAATGGCGCGGTTAGAAGCAGAGGGAGGATAGGAACTCTGTAGGGTAGCATGCATGGGGAAGAGGGCGTGAGGGAGGGAGCTATGCTCCGATCTGGAGTAATGGCCGAAAGGCCCTTCTCTCCTTCCTCCGGGCAGAGCAGGGCAGGGGAGGAGGAGTGGCTCTCTGAGGAGGTAAATGGGGAGCAGGGGAGTGAATGAGGGGCAGGGGATGGAGCGGGGTGGCCTCTGGACTATTTAAGCTGAGGTGGGAGATCTAAGAGGGAAAATGTCTATTTTGGACATGCAAGGGAGGTAGGGCTGGCTTGTGATTGTCCTAGAGGGGTGGTGGAGAGGGGTGAGAGAGATATGGTCGTGCTGGAGCACAGAGAGGGAGGGAGTGGCAGCTGTTGCAATTAATTGGCCTCACATGCTTGTCTCTCTCTCTCTCCTTCTTACTTCCAAGCACATGGGACAAGGGAGAGGGGTTTCTACAATAGCTTAGCTATAGTACACACAACCAGGACTGAGGGGTGTGGTGGTGGAGGCTTGCTGGTGAAGATTGAGGAGGTTTTGATTTGGTGTTTGGTACTAAAAGGGTAAATGTTCAAATCTGCCATAAATGATGCTCAAGAGTTATGTCTTGATATTTGATCTTTAGCAATGGAGATAAGGATGCTGGTAGATGGGTAGGGTTAATATGCATCTCTAGGATTTATTTGAGATTTTTCAGAAGATTAGAAATCCACTTAAATCCATTTATTCAGAAACTGCATAAGTGAATTCTTGGAGTTCATTTGATATTTTTACATTGTACAAGGTGGGTTTTTGAGTTGATATGGTCCCAAATGTGAATACACACTTAGGGGAATTTTCCCAAGATTTATTGTGGCTTAAAAGTATTTAAAACTATTATTATTCCAATTCAGCCATTTAAGAAAATGGGCAAAAAGAAATAATAAAGCTCTTCAAAAATATTTATTTTTGAAGTGGAAAGATGGGGTATGATATGTGGACCTCAGTTGAGTCAAAAGTTGGGGAGGTGCTTTAGCAAAAAATCAAACTTTCCTTTGTGGATGAAGTTTTGGGGATTTTGTCTATTAATGGAATTAAATAGATTTAGGGCCATAATAATTATGTATATTATCTTATATTTACTAATTGGAGGCACCGTACAAGGCTCCACGTTAATTCTAGAGGTAAACTGTTGTTTTAGCGTCCGATTTATGTTTGTCAAGTTTTAATCCATTGGATCGCCACGGTTGGAATAAGAGTCTGCTTCTTTTGATGCATCCGATCAGACCGTCCAGGTCCAACGCGCTTCCTAGACAGTCTCCTCAATCTTCCACAGTAGGTTTACCCGATGTGTCGCCGACACCTCCTCCTCTAATCAGCACCCTCTCTCCCTCTCAAGTCTGGAGCTAGGTGCTCCTATCGCCTAATCAAACCGGAGAGAACATAATTAAGATCGGTGGTTTACGCCTGCAGGACGGCGGAGTGGATATTACGGAGCAGCTGAGCAAGTCATTTCCCTGTTTTCCTTGAGGACGACATGAATAGAGAGGAAGGGTTCTAATACAAGGCATGGGACTCCGGCAGCCCATGTTCGTCAAAAATTACTTTCCATGGTAACGAGCAGATCGATTTATGCGGTTGATATTCACATGCCGGCAGATGGCAGTCATTTAGTTAATCAAGATGACGCCAGCGTCAATGGAACAGTATAATGGCAGATTGATTCCTATTGTTGGCGTTTTTTTATGGAGATTGCTACTCCTGACCTTCATGGCGGCAGTCGTATAAACACTAGAGTGCCGAAAAAGAGATGCTAACCGAGGCCGCGGTACAACACAGTCATACTCCCTCCATTTCAAAATATAAGATATTTTAGCGTGTGAATGAAGACACTTCATTCACAAGCTAAAATAAGTCTAGATACACTTCATTCACAAGCTAAAATATCTTATATTTTGAAATGGAGGGAGTACATCATAGGTTCTGGTATGTTTGATTTCATCGCCACATGTTGACTGCATAGAAAAAGTTACTCGCCCTTGATCTCACACGAGAAAAAAGAAAGTTAAATCAGACTTGCAGTTCCTGCAGGTTTTTGCCGTAACTGACAAGGCCATATCTGGGTGAAGCAAGACATGCAGTCACAGATGTTAGTTCGCCTCTGTTTATTCCTCCCCACATAGGCGACTAACGTTTCCTTTTCATTAATCTAGAAAATAATGAAATTTGTTGTTGGTTTTTTGTGAATGGGAATTTGTTGTTGTTATATGACACACAAATATAACTATAGTTTAATTGATATATGACGTTTACAAAATTTATAAATTCCTGCTTATCTAATTCCACAAGCACAAAATAATCTTATTATGGGATGTTTTATTCAGATAAACTATGTATGTTGTACTGCTCAACCTGTTAGTTGATAATTTTAGTAGACTAGATTAAGGGCTTTGTGATTATTTCTTAACTGCCTCTTGACATTTGGTGCTCGATTTTCTTAGGTGAAAAGCAGTTACTGTTGTAATAGGAAAAGTCTCATAATATGGAAGCTTTTTTCTCCAAGGAACAAGAGCCGTTATTATCTCGAGATAATGTACACAGTTAACGTATAAATCTTTAGTTTCTAGATTTTTACCGTGCTTAGCATCATGCAGTTAAGTTCCAGGTTCTACGAGGGCCCAACAGACAATTAATTTTATGTTTATATGCCAAGCGACAGAACCTGGAGGTAATTTGTTTATTACAGGTGAAAATACTAAAATGAAAACCGGCTATTTCTCTTCAGTCTGAATTGACACGTAGATCATGCTACCCTTTTCCGTTCTAAACAACTACGAGTACACTTTTTGGTACTATGATCACGTGTACATTTTTTGTTACTATGATCATTTTCTTATATTAGAGTTAGGTGTAACGCATGTTCCCGAAGGTTTAGTTACTATCCTAATACAACAATGTCGAATACTCTACGTGCATCAAGTTTGATTTGTCTTTTTTGTGTGAATATATGTTGTTGCTTAATATATTCTATTTGTGTTCATGTAAGAGAAGAAAACATATAAGTCAGAGCTTGATATGCATATAGGAGTCATGATTATGGATATATTGTGTAGAAAATAATATAGTTCTTTCTATTATTTCCTGTTTTGTTTTATGTAATGATTAAATTACTAACATTACAAGTTGAGTTCCTTTTTGTAGGAATTCAGGGGATATATATAATAAGACACGAGAAAACAAATCTTACGACCTGGAGAAACCACACGATCAAACAATTACAACGATCCAAGCAGATGGAAACCTATTTCTCCCAAGCTCAGTTACATTCTTCAGAACCGCTAGACATCTAACTGTGTAATATTGTTTAGTTACTTGGTAATGTATTTTCTCTTGACCTTTTTCATTATGAGATGTGTATATAGTATGAAATCATACACTAGAGGTTCCAGACATTTTAGCTTCGTGAAGTTTTTTAACTGTGATAAGTGTCATGCTGCAATCGGATTAGGTGTGGCGGATGCAAATTGGATTTTTTTTTGATTTAAGGTGTATCCTCTACTTATTTCCAACGATCTATGCATCATTTGTAAAATAAATTTTCATATGGAAATTTGTATTTTTTGTATTTTGTGAAGTTAGTTTTTCCTTAAAGTTGTAATGGGTTAATATGTTGAAGTGATGTTAGTATTCTGTCTAACGACGTATCAATTTTTGGTACAAATTAATATCTACGAATGTAGAGGTGTTTTCTTTCATGTATGGCCAATAAATTGTTTCCTGATATCACACCCATGGCATGAAACAAACTAAAAAGCGTTACAAAGGGAACCAAATGGGAAGCATATAATTAATTTGACTTTTTAAATGTGGTAGCCCGTGCAGGTGCACGGGTTAATGACTAGTTTGATAAATCTGGATGATCAAGGTAGATGATGTAGACAAGGTGTAGAAAGCACTTGCAACCTTGGTAAATGGAAATCCAACTTGGATTAGGTGGAAAACAAGGAAGTGATGATCTAGGGTGGTGTTATTTTCATACCACCAAAACCTTGTGGGATCTTGGAGCTCAAATATCCCCTTGAGTCATGAGCTAGATGGATGGATAGACCAAGTGATGTAGATAGCAAAGGTGTAGAGGTTTGATCTTGATCTTGCTTGAGTTCACCAAGAACTGATTTCAAACTTTGAATAAAATCAGCCTACCAAAGCAGATTATCAACTAGTCTTCAAAACCTTGTGGGTTTAAGAAGGACAAAGATCCACTTAGAACAAGTGAAGTAGTTAATGATAGACCTATATGAGTAGATCACAACCATGCAAAGAGTTGGTCCATAGAAGGTTGGATGATGGTGTGAGCTTCTATCAAAGTAGGCATGTTGACTAGATTTGCAGGAAAAGTTATTTTCTTGCCTGCATAACCATCAAGAAAAAGTGGGTTGGAGGATGACCTAACCAAGTGAAATAGTGGGACCTTTTATTCCTTAGTATGGTTAACAATATGGTTCATATGCATTTTCAAAAATGCACAAGGGTTGAGAAAGGGAGGCAGTCAAAAAGGTGATGTTGGAAATAGTTTTCCAGACAGCCAAATTTGGCAGATTTAGGGTTTTTGACTAGAGCATGAGAGGGGATGTTTTTGATGGGTTGCAAGGTACCCAAGCATCATCAAGTGGATGATGTTGGACTGTAGATTGAGTAGAAAGGATCCATGCTTGATATGGGTCTTCATTGACTTGGAGGCTTCTGGAACTAGATCACTTCAGAGCTGATCTAGTTAAGTGTTTTAGATGATTACTTAGTAGCTAAGGGATCAGATCCAGATGGTATTCTTGCTTAGGTTTTGGGGAGTTTAAAGTATATTGATCCAACTGATGAGCTCCTAGAGTGGCTCATACTACTTCCTAAGCAAACAAGTCAAACAGCAGATCAAGGCAATTCATTAGACAGCAGATCAAGGCAACTCATCTTATAAACTAAGCAAACCTACTACTGGGGTTACCATCAAGCCTAGCTTGAGGTAAGGATGGGCAATTTTGAAAGGTTGGAGTTTGCATAAGGTAAGAGTCCTTGGTATCCCTACCAAGAGTAGAATTCAAAAAAATTATACAAGGTTTTGAGAATCCTAGAGGTAGGAGTAGTTGAAGGTTTTGTCTTGAAAACATAAGCAGATTATATTATATATATCTCCATAGTTTTGTCAATAGAATCCACTAAAATAGTTTTGATTACATAAGCATCTTGGATCATGTTTTGAAATGCCAGAACATTTAAGAATATGTAAAATGAGCCAGGATAGTTTTGTTAAATAGCTTTTTGATAACTGATGTTGAGGTAAGGAGTATATCATGAGCTATACAATCATAAACATAAGCATAGACAATCCACAAGCAACACTGCAACACTTAACAAGAAAAAGTTTTTGTTCCCCCTGATTTATGCATTCCGGACAACTAATCAGGGTTGCTGAAATTGGGATGTTACAGACCTTTCCCCCTTAAAAGAATCTCGTCCCGAGATTTAGGAGAGTAGGGTTAGGGGATTTTGAGTTGGGTTGATACTAGGTGTCTTACGCGTACTATCTTACAGACTCCGTCTTTGAAATTGACTACTCTGTCGATGAAGTTGGGCTTCGATCTTTCGGGATGCACCGAGAGTTGAGCAGAGTCCGGCCTTGATTTCGGGGAATGATCTTATATTCCTTTGGGGCTCGATATTTTGAGGGCTTAGACTAGGCGAACTATTGGGATTCTAAACTTCAAGGAGTACTCGTCTGAGGGTAGAATTCTACAGCTGGGTGTACCTTGCTCTAAGGATTCATAGCTCTTCCTTAGGGTCGTAGCATATCCTAATTAACGATTTTTGGGGTCGGGACTCCTGAGTTTGCTTCGACGGAGGGTTATTCTATTTTGTGGGAAAGACGCAGTCATTCCCCCTTAAGGTTAAACTAGGGTAGCACGGGGATAACACATTTCTTTCTTCTTGGAGTCATAGGATCTTCAGTTAGTTTCGCTTCTAATGTCTCACGGGTTGTCGTTTGGTGAGAAGGCGTCAAGTCTGGCGGTCTTTTTGAAGTATCCTAGGGTAGATATTCTTCTGAAGATTGAGTGGGAAGACGCAGTCGTTCCACCTTGGAGCTTCACTAAGTTGCTTTAGGAGTGGTGTGAATCTTCTGTCTAGGAGTGTTGACTGATGTTAGCGGAAGGTTGTATCTTCTCGGAGTCTTGAGCTGAGGTCATCGAGGGACGCCCTATTCTATAAATCTTGGCGAGGGTGGTTTCCTATCGAAGCCTTATGGAGTTAGCTCAGGGCAAGCTAGCGGTTTATGACTCTCCTAGGTAGTCTTTAGTCAGGGTGGATGCAATCAGCGTCAAAGAAGAGGTCTTCACTCGAATCTCTTGCATTGCTTCTGCTTGAGGGCGGAGTGGACTCGTTGTCTTCACGCTTCCTAATCAACTAACTTCAGGGTTGGTTCTGACCTTCTAGGGAGGATCATTCCGTTAGTTTGGGTAGGGTCGACTAGATTAGTTAGTCTCCTGAGGAGGTCAGAAGCTCTAATACACTAAAGTCTAGTGTGGTTAGGTCTTCACTTCTTGTCTTGGTTGACTTATCAGGTGGTTTCTTGTGGATGCTGAGGATCCTTCGGTGATCAACTTCTAGCTCCAATGGAATTCTTGCTGTAGTAGACTGAGGAACACGGGAGTGCGGTGTTATTGACGAGTCTTTGTGAGGTGAGTTTGACGAGGTATGCCATCCTGCTGAGGTGAAAATCTTCGAGTTGATTCCGACTTGACGATGTCGAACTTCTGGTTCTGGCGATGCTTTTCCTCTCATATACTCTCGAGTTTAGTCTGGGTCTCATTACCGACATCTAATACAGGGGTTTCTGGAGTTACTAGGTGGGTTATCGCTCCCCGAGTCGCATTTTTAAGGAGGTCAAAGCAAACTAGAACATACAAACAAGGAGAACAGAGCGAGGGGATCACAGTGTCCTCGGCAAACAACACACATCAAGTGACACAGGATGACCTTAGGCAAGCAAACACGGTCAACGCTGGGGACCAAGGAGTTAACTACTCGCGATGTAGGGGAATCCTATTCTTAGGACTATTGACCCTAGATATCGTCTTTCTTCAAGTCGGAGTCACTATCTTGCAGATGAAGCCTTCGTCGTATCTTGGACGCTTCTTGATAGTGCAATATTTGATTTCTTATGATTAGGAGGATTCCGCCGGTAGGGCGATCTTGTAGTCTCCTTGTGTTTGCTGGTAGTTGCTTCTCTTCATCCCGTCCTCAACATCTTCACCTGGTTCTAGGTCCTAGTTATTTGAAATCCGTAGGTTTGAAGTTTGTACGAGAGTTAGAGGAAACCATTTTCGAAAGCATTTACTTAGAGTAAAAGAAGAAGTAGAGCTTTCTGAAACTCATTGAGGAACTAGTTTTTGAAAGCCGAGGTTTTCAAAATAATGTTCCTGTCTAACGACCATGCTAACTAAGGTTCTCCTACAGTCAGGATGGCTCTGATACCAAGTCTGTGGGGCCCCCGGATTAATCCTCCTAGAATCCCTGTTATGCATACAACCACGATCCCATGATCCGTTAGTCGTGGCACATAACCGACAAGTATCAAAGTAAACATCCAATACATAACAAATATCTATCATACCTTATTTGCCATTATGGCTACATCAATCAACATCAGCGGACCTTCATCAAGCGTAGAGCTCGAGCCATGCCTTAACCTACAGGCAACTGACTGGGAGAACGTCCTAGCTCGCATAGTCGTCCACTTCACCTTCTTCTCGATATCTAACCAAGTTAATAGCCAGGGACAATGCCAGTGAGTACTTTGAATGTACTCGCAAACCACCTTATGACAAAAATAATAACAACAGGATATGCATTATGGCTGTGGTAATAGGAGGGCTTCAAGGGAGGTTCTTCTCTCAATTAGTTTCTCTCGTAGATATAGCATCTACATATTGATGACCCACAAGTATAGGGGGTGTATCGCAGTATTTCGAGGGAAGTGAAACCCAATTTATTGATTCGACACAAGGGGAGCCAAAGAATATTTATAAGCCTTAACAACTGAGTTGTCAATTCAGTTGCACCTGGAAACAATCTTGCTCATAGCAGTTTATTAGTAGCAACAGTTTTGTAGTAGGAATAGCAAAGTAGCAGCAGTAGTAAAGTAAAGACAACAGTAACAATAGCAGTAAACAGTGGGATTCGAGTGCGGTAGGCATAGGGATGGATGGACGGGTGTTGCATAGACAAGACAATTCACATAGCAATCAGAACATAGGGCAATTGCAGATAAGTAAGATAAAGCATCCAAGTACTAGACAATCCTAGGCATGTGTTCCATATATAGTCATCCGTGCTCGCAATGAGAACTTGCACAACATCTTTTGTCCTGCCAGCACATTTGCAGCGGGGCCTCAAGGGAACTACTGGCAATTAAGCTGCTCCTTTTAATAGAGCACCGGAGCAAAGCATTAACACTCTGTGAACACATGTGATCCTCACATCAAAGCCATTCCCTCCGGTTATCCCGATTTCTGTCACTTCGGGGCCATTGGTTCTGGACAACAACGTGTGTATACAACTTGTAGATAAGACCAAAAACAATACTATCATAATGAATCAATAACATGTTCAGATCTGAAATCATGGCACTCGGGCCCTAGTGACAAGCATTAAGCATAAGAAGTTGTAATAAAGTCATAAAGCACTAATAAAAGATACTAGGCACCATGCCCTAACAATCTGATGCCATTACATGAACAATCTCATCCAATCCCTACCATCCCCATAGCCTAAAGTGGGGGATTACTCACTCATGGATGGGTAAACATGGATGGTCGATGGAGAAGCGATGGTGATGATGATGGCGATGATCTCCTCTAATTCCCCGTCCCGGCAGGGTGCCAGAACGGAGTTTCTGGTGCTGTTTCGTGGAATCTGGTGGTGGCGGCGGAGCGGAACTTTTTTTGGAAAAACGACAAACCCCCCCCCCCCCCCCCAGAGTTTTTAGGTCAGAAGGCTTCTTATGGGTGAAGAGGGAGACCGAGGGGGTGCCTAGGGGGGCCCACACCATGCCCTGGCACGGCCTGGGGGTACCCGCGCCTGGGGGTGTGGCCAGGCCCTGGCCCTCCTCTGTCTCGTATTCTGGCTCCGTGAGTCTTCCAGTAAAATAGGAACTTTGGCTTTTGTCCCGTCCAATTCCGAGAATATTCATTTTCTAACTTTCCTGGAACCAAAAACAGCAGAAAACAGGCAGCTGGCACTATGGCTCTTGTTAATAGGTTAGTCCAAGAAATCATAAGAAAAGTACTCCAAAGTGTGGACAAAACATAAGAAAGTAGATAAAACCAAGCATGGAACATCCCCAAGCTTAACTCATGCTCGTCCTCGAGTAGGTAAGTGATAAAAAGAAAGAATAATTTTTGAGGTGACATGCACCATCATAATTTGATCAAAGTACTTGTAAAACATTCATAGCTGGGATCATAGTACTTCAATCATAACATGAAAGACAAAGTTCTAGCAATAATACATAGCAACTATGTTGCAATATGAAAAGGCACAAACAAAAGATTCATGAATAACAATGCTTTGCAAGACGTTTGTTTGTTTCACATAAAGAAAACATAGCATAGTGGCATTCAGCTTGTCCCTCATAGAGTAGCAAACATAAATGCATAGGACACCTTAAAAGTTTACAAGAGTGACTAGATACAAATAGTTTAAAACAAGCAATATCAAGGTATGCATCAATCAACAAGTCTTGGGACAATGCACATACAACTAAGAATGGCCACTATGCTCTCAAGAAAGTACTCATAGAATGTGTGGAGACTCAACAAGGAAATGAATAGGTTTTGAAAAGTTTGAAAGGCTTCCAAATGCTGAAAGTATGGTACTCATTAGCTTTGAGCTCTCATTGCCCCTATCATAAGCATTTTTAAATGGTTAAGGTTAAAGTGACACAACTAAGAGGATATGCTTGACAAGTTATAAATCGAAGTCTCATGCCCCGTACTTACGAAGACCGATCATCATGCTACTCAACTTCAGTCACGAGTAAGCTCTTGTCATTGTAAGTATATACGTATCATAGAGAACCGCCAACGGGGTACCCCTTGCACATGATACAGGAGCTATCCCATAATCAAAATGACAAGGCAAGCAGACAATGAGCATCTCAGTGATCTTTTTATTTACTATGTGCATAGATTTTTATTGAGGATGCTTCATAGAATGCTCATCATGGTTATGCTGCAAGTTTCCACCATGATTAGGCATGGCTTAGGCTAGCGGCCCAGGCGTTTCTCTAACATACATACAAACTCCATGATCTTACAAGTTCCACTTTTATTTCACACCGTCGGGATCCATAAGAAAAAGAATCATGATATCAACGAGGTACTAAGTACCGATGAAATGTTGAAAACGTTCCCCATGATACATGGTTCTGCTAACTTCAACTTATAAAGCGCAAGCATATACGCAACAAAGAAGGACGCAATGGTTCAGGTTTATTAAATGCAAGAAAATAAAGTGTGCCATCAAGTTTGTGAGAGCTTTACTAACTAACTTTCTCATAACAAGCAAACATTTTATTCGGAAGAAAACAAGGCATATTGAATATGCGCGGAAGTAGCAAATGATGCTAATAGGTAGGTATGGTGGACACTTTGGAAATATTTGGTTTAGGGAGTTGGAAACTTGAGTAAAACATACTTAGTGTAAGTGAAGGCTAGCAATAGTAAGGGAGCGACAAACGATAGAGCAATAATGGCCATAATCATGCAGAGCGACAAAACATCATTGATCAAAGCATAAAGTGATACTACAAGTTGAAAACCAAAGGATCATAATGGCTTATGGTGACTTGGGATAGTCATAACATGGTGTGAGCATGTGCCAAGTCAACCCAAATAAAGCATCAAAGGAGAATACCACAATACTATGCTTTAATATGCTAAAACAACGCATGATTCTTCCAAGGCACATTAAGCAATATCAATTGTTTATAACAAGTCATGCTACATCAAAGAATACTAAGCATAAAGCCAAAACAATACCAAGAATGGCATGACAAAGCATAGGCCACAGTCAAAAACAAGCTCTCTTTACCACTTAAGCATGAGCTTTCCTACTCTTTTCCAAACCAAACCAAACTATTTGAACACCAATGTATGAAATAGGGGGTCCAACCAATTTATTCAGAAAACTAAGCAAACAAAGCAAACAAAAAAGCAAAACAAAAACGAAAAAGAAAAAGAAGACGCTCCAAGAACAACACAATTGTGCATGAAACAATAAAAATGAAGCGTTTGGAAGAAACCTGAGATTTTTATTGATGAAGAAGGGGATGCCTTGGGCATCCCCAAGCTTTGACGCTTGTACTTCTTGGATATTTCTTGCGGTGACACGTGTGGAATCCCCAAGCTTGAGCTTTAGTCCATCCTTTATCTCATTACTCATTCCTTCCATACACCTGAAATTTTTCCTTCATAATAAACTTCACACAATCTTTATTAGCAACATTAGTGCACTCAAGATAAATAAGTCTTAAGGTTCAGTTCTAACACCAAATAAACTTCCATTAAAATACTAGCTACTGTAGCACTTCCCTCAAAAATTTCAATTCCCCAAAAGAACTCAAAAAGGAACCAACAAGAAGCAAATGCAGAAAATGGCAGAAATCTGTCAAAACAGACTAGTAGGTATCTTCAAATTTTTTCGAAGACCTTCTATTGCTCAAATCAAAAAGTTTTGAACTAACAGAAGTTAGATAACAACCTGTAGCAGAAGCACAAAAATTCACACCTCAAAAAGACATTCAGAGATTTTACACGAATTTTTACGGTGAAGCACAAAAATCTGTTTCGGGACAGCAACTTTCCCAACCATTACTTCTCTCTCATTAGAGGTTACTCTTGGCACAAAAAGCAAATAAAAAGGATAAGGAGCGGTTATTACTGAGGTAATAACTTCCAAGACTCATCTAAAATTTTTGGGTTATCTTCCGATAAGTACTTTTATTTAACGCCTTTAAGTTAGGCATAAGCAAAAACTAAAATGGATAGAATAGAAGTAAGCGGAGATAATCATGGTGAAAACAATGTTTTGTTCAATGAAATCCTTTTGTTAACAAGGTTGATCAGGTCTTGTTATCAAAACAATTTCATATGAGACAAAACTTGTATTTCACTAGTGATTATGTTACCTCAATTTTGATAGCAATGGTCCCAATCAGAATAGTCTCAAATTTTTCTCTTGGTATGGGACAATATATCTCTCCAAATTGAATGCCCTCAACATGTTCAATTGAATTCAAACCATAAGTCCTTCCAATCTTCTTGGGGAAATAGACAGTATGTTCCTTGTCATTAACATTGAAGGTCACCTTCCCTTGATTACAATTAATAACAACTCCTGCAGTATTGAAGAAAAGGTCTCCCAAGAATAATAGACATATTATCATCTTCAGGCATTATAGTTTGAGAGGATGCTCACATAAGAAATATGAGTTGAAGTAAAAGAGAGCATCAAGAAGAAAATTCAAAACACATTTAAGTCTAACCCACTTCCTATGCATAGGAATCGTATATGCAAATAGATTCACAAAGAACAAAGTGACAGGCATAGGAAGATAAAATAAGAGTAACTTCAAAACTTTCAGCACATAGAGAGGTGTTTCAATACCATGAAAACTTCTAGAACCATATTTTCCTCTCTCATAATAATTTTCAGTAGCCTCATGAATAAACTCAACAATATAACTATCACATAAAGCATGCTTTTCATGATCTACAAGCACTAGAGCTTTATTATAAACATTTTCAAAAGAATCCTCAGGAACCTAACATTCATCCTCCTTTAGTAAGCATGGGGGACAATCAAATAATGTAAGGGATAAAGAGTTACTCTCATTAGAAGGTAGGCATGGGTAGCTAATCCATTCTTCCTCCTTTTGTTCATCACTCTCCTCCTCTTTTTCATCTAATGAGATTTCAGGTTCATCAATTTCTTCTTCCATAGGATCCTGCAAGGCATTAGTCTCTTCCATTTGTGGAAAGCATCTATTAATATATTCAAGAATATAGTCATTTTCTTCCTTGTAATTATCAAAGCAAAATTTAAGTATACCATAAACCTCATATTTGTAAGGTGAATCATCAATATTTTCAAGCAAACTAGCAAGTTCAAAAGCACCCTTCCAAGCAATAAATTCTTCAATTTGTTCTGCATCATAAAAGTCATAAATTCCTTTAACATAAGAAGGTATGGTAACATTATCATTATACTCACATTGAAAAGGGAGGTGTTTATACCTGTTACAGCACCGAGATTTATCATAGCAATAAGTAACATTATAAGTAGAGCACATATTTCTAGCAATAGTATACAATTTATCAATTTGTTGCCATAAGTGTTTTCCTTTTTGTGACAAGCGGTGTTCCTTATAATAATATTTTTGATCTTCCGTGAACCCACCTTGTCAATAAGATTCAGTTTCAAAGAAACCAACCATTGACAACAAGCATGATAAAGCAAGACAATAACAGACCAACGAAACTAACAACTAGGGTAGGAACTACTTTTTTTGTATTTTTGATAAAGAAACAAGCAAACAAGGCAGAAATAAACTAAGACTGAACAATAGTGATTCCAAGTGGACTTGATAAATAAAGCTATGCTCCTCGGCAACGGTGCTAGAAAATAGTCTTGATGACCCACAAGTATAGGGGGTGTATCGCAATATTTCGAGGGAAGTGACACCCAATTTATTGATTCGACACAAGGGGAGCCAAAGAATATTTATAAGCCTTAACAACTAAGTTATCAATTTAGCTGCACCTGGAAACAATCTTGCTCATAGCAGTTTATTAGTAGCAACAGTTTTGTAGTAGGAATAGCAAAGTAGCAGCAGTAGTAAAGTAAAGACAACAGTAACAATAGCAGTAACAGTGGGATTCGAGTGCGGTAGGCATAGGGATGGATGGACGGGCGTTGCATGGACAAGACAATTCACATAGCAATCAGAGCATAGGGCAATTGCAGATAAATAAGATAAAGCATCCAAGTACTAGATAATCCTAGGCATGTGTTCCATATATAGTCATACGTGCTCGCAATGAGAACTTGCACAACATCTTTTGTCCTGCCATCCCGTTTGCAGCGGGGCCTCAAGGGAACTACTGGCAATTAAGGTGCTCCTTTTAATAGAGCACCAGAGCAAAGCATTAACACTCTGTGAACACATGTGATCCTCACATCAAAGCCATTCCCTCCGATTATCCCGATTTTTTCACTTCGGGGCCATATGCTCCGGACAACAATGTATGTATACAACTTGTAGATAAGACCAAAAACAATACTATCATAATGAATCAATAACATGTTCAGATCTGAAATCATGGCACTCGGGCCCTAGTGACAAGCATTAAGCATAACAAGTCGCAACAAAGTCATAAAGCACTAATAAAAGATACTATGCACCATGCCCTAACAATCTGATGCCATTACATGAACGATCTCATCCAATCCCTACCATCCCCATAGCCTACAGCGGAGGATTACTCACTCATGGATGGGGGAAACATGGATGGTCGATGGAGAAGCGATGGTGATGATGATGGCGATGATCTCCTCCAATTCCCCGTCCCGGTAGGGCGCCAGAATGGAGTTTCTGGTGCTGTTTCGTGGAATCTGGTGGTGGCGGCGGAGCAGAACTCTTTCTGGAAAAACGACGAACCCCCTAGAGTTTTTAGGTCAGAAGGCTTCTTATAGGCGAAGAGGGAGACCGAGGGGGTGCCTGGGGGGCCTACACCATGCCCTGGTGCAGCCTGGGGGTACCCATGCCTGGGGGGTGTGGCCAGGCCCTGACCCTCCTCCGTCTCGTATTCTGGCTCCATGAGTCTTCCGGTAAAATAGGAACTTTGGCTTTTGTCCCGTCCAATTTCGAGAATATTCATTTTCTAACTTTCCTGTAACCAAAAACAACAGAAAACATGCAGCTGGCACTGTGGCTCTTGTTAATAGGTTAGTCCAAGAAATCATAAGAAAAGTACTCCAAAGTGTGGACAAAACATAAGAAAGTACATAAAACCAAGCATGGAACATCAAAAATTATAGATACATTTGCAATGTATCACATATCTTTGGTGAAAACTTTTGTAAAACATTTTGGAAAAGTTTTGGAAAACATTAGGACTGAGTCACCCATTTGTTCCCGTCTTCAGGTCGTACCACGACCAAACTCCTTTCATACCTTTCCGACCATCCATGGTCAAAACAGGTATCCTTTCTAACCATCCCATGGTCAAAACATTTCAGAGCGATTGCTTTTCAGAAATCCTTTTTTGAAAACAAAACCAGCACCGCTCTACAACAACTTTCCCAACCGTCCATGACCGCGGACACGGCTATTCGAATAGATTTACACTCTACAGAGGTTGTACACTTTATCCGCACCATCCGGGTACACTACCCTGATCTACACCGATCGTGGGTCGAGTAACCGATCAAGACTCTCCGGATGCCCACTCCAATGGGAAATGGAAATCCAACTTGGATTAGGTGGAAAACAAGGAAGTGATGATCTAGGGTGGTGTTATTTTCATACCACCAAAACCTTGTGAGATCTTGGAGCTCAAATCTCCCCTTGAGGCATGAGATAGATGGATGGATATACCAAGTTATGTAGATATCAAAGGTGTAGAGGTTTGAGCTTGATATTGCTTGAGTTCACCAAGAACTGATTTCAAACTTTGAATAAAATAAGCCTGCCAAAGCAGATTATCAACTAGCCTTCAAAACCTTGTGGGTTTAAGAAGCACAAAGAACCACTTAGAACAAGTGAAGTAGGTAATGATAGATCTATCTGAGTAGATCACAAACATGCAAATAGTTCGTCCATAGAAGGTTGGATGATGGTGTGAGCTTCTGTCAAAGTGGGCATGTTGACTAGATTTGCAGGAAAGGTTATTTTCTTGCCTACAAAACCATCAAGAACAAGTGGGTTGGAGGATGATCTAACCAAGGGAAAGAGTGGGACTTGGTATTCCTTAGTATGGTTAACAAGATGGTTCAGATGCATTTTCAAAAATGCACAAGGGTTGAGAAACGGAGGCATTCAAAAAGGTGATGTTGGAAATAGTTTTCCAGACTTGGCCAAATTTGGCAGATTTAGGGTTTTTGACTAGAGCATGAGAGGGGATGTTTTTGATGGGTTGCAAGGTACCCAATCATCATCAAGTGGATGATGTTGGAGTGTAGATTGAGTAGAAAGGATCCATGCTTGATATGGGTCTTCATTGACTTGGAGGCTTCTAGAACTAGATCGGGGTCTTCCCATCCTATAGCTTTGCTTCGGCTAAATCGGGGTCTCCAAAGGGTAGGGTGTATTACACCATCTATTCTACTAGGGACAAGTAGGTGTCACCAAGGGGGTTGTATTTAATAGTACAAAAGTGTAATAGTTCGGAGGAGCCAAACCACTACCATATATACATCAACATATAGTAAAACAATGCAGTTTTATAAATAGTAGATAAAACATGCATAAGTAAAATAGTAGGACAATGCTTATGAGCAAGAAGGTGGCTTGCCTGAGATCAGTACTATGGCATGATTGTCCCTGGACTTCTTCTTAGAATACCCATAATAACCAATAATAATAAGATCCCTTCTTCTCGGCGTCAATACAAGCGCAACTATCGTCGTCATCGAGTATACATGCAAACAAGCAAGACCACAATCAAAACAAGGCATACAAACATCAATGCATACAGCAAGCAATGAACAATACAAGTTTACAAATCAGTAGGTCTTAGGGAGAATGGATTAATCAGATTGGCCTTGTCTTGGGAATATGGAAGAAAATCCCTTAGGATTTATAGTCTAGGAATTACCTAAGAGGGGTTTTGGACCCAGGACATATTCTGTATGATACCATTGTGTAAAAATGATGCCAACAGATAGGGTTTGATAAAATGAGACCAACAAAAGTGGTTTCACTATTTTATCACTTTTCTTTGATTTCCTATGAATTTTCTAGTGAAATAACTTCTAGTTTTAGGGAATAAATCACCAGAAAAGTTTTGGAGATCTAGAAATTATTTCCTTGGGGTATTTTGTAGAGTTTTATGTAGTGAATCACTGAGAGTTGGAATCACTCCAAAATAATTACCAGAATGCCCTCAGTAAATTCCCAAAGGCAGATATGTAGCTATTTTGTCTTTTTCACCAGATTAAATCTACAGAAGCTTTTAGATTGATTCCAAGGGAACACTATAGGTATTTGCAGTACCTTTCTGTAGAAATTTTACTCACTCTTTTTGGAGTTGTCAAACTCCCTTAGTGATTTTTCTACTGAGCCTACCCTAGGCAGAGATGATTAATTCACCAAAATTACACAGAGTCTCCATAAAATTTGATCTCCTGGATTTTGGTAGAACTTAGTGTACCACCTCACAGGGCATTGTAATTGGGACAATACCTATGTTGGTTTGACCTAGAGAAATCACCTAAGGCAGAAACTAATAGTTTTTGCTATTTTTACTATAGACAAACTAGTATTCACCTTGCATGAGATAAAAGCTAGATGGTAGGCCTATGGGTATACTTTCAAAGGCACTTGGTTTCATCCATTTTTGAGATGTGTAAGTCCCTCAGGGATTTATTTAGTGTAAAATATACTCTTTAGAAGATTAAATGCCAGACAATAAGGAAAATTAATTTTGGCTAGGTTCCAGTTCTAAAAGTTGCATAAAACATGAAGGAACCCTTAGAAATTTGGATCTGGACAAAATATTGTAATTTCCATTTTTATTTGGATTTAAACCTAGCATGTAGCTTCCAGAATTAATAGATATGCTAAAAAGAAAAGGAGAACAGCTGCAGTGGGCCGGATCTGGGCGCAGTTGGGCCATGCGGCAAGGAAATCGACCCGCCCGAAGCGAGCTGGGCACGGGAACCACGGTTTGAAGCTGACAGGCCAGGCCCGGTGGTCAGTGGCACACGGGACCGAAGAGGTATCTGGGGATCTCGGCCGCACGATCAAGCTAGAGCGGACGGACGCGGTTCGTCCTCAACCTCTGGACGCCGCCGACGATAGCGAAACCCTAGACGAGCGGCTCGGGGCGCCCTGGGAGGCTTACCTGGGGAGCATCGACGGCCGGGGAAGCGGCTGGGAGACACGGTGCAGTGCGGTGACTCCGGCGATGGGTGGCAAGGGGGGTGGTTCGGCGCAGATCTGCAGGGTCCCGTGTTGGGCCGAGGCTTCAGCTCCAAGCTGGTCCGCGACGGCGCCAGGGAGGGACCTAGGCAGAGAAAAATGGCACGGTTAGAAGCATAGGGAGGATAGGAACTCTGAAGGGTAGCATGCAGGAGGAAGAGGGCGTGAGGGAGCTATGCTCCGATCTAGAGTAATGGCCGAAAGGCCCTTCTCTCCTTCCTCTGGGCAGAGCAGGGTAGGGGAGGAGGAGTGGCTCTCTAGGGAGGTAAATGGGGAGCAGGGGAGTGAATGAGGGGCAGGGGATGGAGCGGGGTGGCCTCTGGCCTATTTAAGCTGAGGTGGGAGCTCTAAGATGGAAAATGTCCATTTTGGACATGCAAGGGAGGTAGGGCTGGCTTGTGATTAGCCTAGAGGGGTGGTGGAGAGGGGTGAGAGAGAGAGAGATATGGTCGTGCTGGAGCTCAGAGAGGGAGGGAGTGGCAGCTGTTGCAATTAATTGGCCTCACATGCTTGTCTCTCTCTCCTTCTTACTTCCAAGCACATGGGACAAGGGAGAGGGGTTGCTACAGTAGCTTAGCTACAGTGCACACGACTAGGACTGAGGGGTGTGGTGGTGGAGGCTTGCTGGTGAAGATTGAGGAGGTTTTGATTTGGTGTTTGGTACTAAAAGGGTAAATCTTCAAATCTGCCATAAATGATGCTCAAGAGTTATGTCTTGATTTTTGATCTTCACCAATGGAGGTAAGGATGCTGGTATATGGGTAGGGTTAATATGCATCTCTAGGATTTATTCGGGATTTTTCAAAAGATTAGAAATCCACTTAAATCCATTTATTCAGAAACTGCAGAAGTGAATTCTTGGAGTTCATTTGATATTTTTACATTGTACAAGGTGGGTTTTTGAGTTGAGATGGTCCCAAATGTGAATACACACTTAGGGGAATTTTCCCAAGATTTATTGTGGCTTAAGAGTATTTAAAACTATTATTATTCCAATTCATCCATTTAAGAAAATGGGCAAAAGGAAATAATAAAGCTCTTCAAAAATATTTATTTTTGAAGTGGGGATATGGGGTATGATATGTGGACCTCAGTTGAATCAAAATTTGGGTAGGTGCTTTGGCAAAAACCAAACTTTCCTTTGTGGATGATGTTTTGGGGATTTTGTCTATTAAAGGAATTAAATAGATTTGGGGCCATAATAATTATGTATGTTATTTGATAAATATGGATTATCAAGGTAGATGATGTATACAAGGTGTAGCAAGCACTTGCAACCTTGGGAAATGGAAATCCAACTTGGATTAGGTGGAAAACAAGGAAGTGATGATCTAGGGTGGTGTTATTTTCATACCACCAAAACCTTGTGAGATCTTGGAGCTCAAATCTCCCCTTGAGGCATGATCTAGATGGATGGATATACCAAGTTGTGTAGATATCAAAGGTGTAGATGTTTGAGCTTGATATTGCTTGAGTTCACCAGGAACTGATTTCAAACTTTGAATAAAATAAGCCTGCCAAAGCAGATTATCAACAAGCCTTCAAAACCTTGTGGGTTTAAGAAGCACAAAGATCCACTTAGAACAAGTAAAGTAGGTAATGATAGACCTATCTGAGTAGATCACAAAAATGCAAATAGTTCGTCCATAGAAGGTTGGATGATGGTGTGAGCTTCTGTCAAAGTGGGCATGTTGACTAGATTTGCAGGAAAAGTTATTTTCTTGCCTGCATAACCATCAAGAACAAGTGGGTTGGAGGATGATATAACCAAGGGAAAGAGTGGGCATTGGTATTCCTTATTATGGTTAACAAGATGGTTCAGATGCATTTTCAAAAATGAACAAGGGTTGAGAAAGGGAGGTAGTCAAAAAGGTTATGTTGGAAATAGTTTTCCAGACTTAGCCAAATTTGGCAGATTTAGGGTTTTTGACTAGAGCATGAGAGGGGATGTTTTTGATGGGTTGCAAGGTACCCAAGCATCATAAAGTGGATGATGTTGGAGTGTAGATTGAGTAGAAAGGATCCATGCTTGATATGGGTCTTCATTGACTTGGAGGCTTTTAGAACTAGATCACTTCAGAGCTGATCTAGTTAAGGGTTTTAGATGATTACTTAGTAGCTAAGGGATCAGATCCAGATGGTATTCTTGCTTAGGGTTTAGGGAGTTTAAAGTATATTGATCCACCTGATGAGCTCCTAGAGTGGCTCATACTACTTCCTAAGCAAACAAGTCAAATAGCAGATCAAGGCAACTCATCTTATAAACTAAGAAAACCTACTACTGGGGTTACCATCAAGCCTAGCTTGAGGTAAGGATGGGCAATTTTTAAAGGTTGGAGTTTTCATAAGGTAAGAGTCCTTGGTATCCCTACCAAGAGTAGAATTCAAAAGTTTTATACAAGGTTTTGAGAATCCTAGAGGTAGGACTAGTTGAAGGTTTTGTCTTGAAAACATAAGGAGATTATATTATATATCTCTCCATAGTTTCGTCAATAGAAGCCACTAAAATAGTTTTGATTACATAAGCATCTTGGCTCATGTTTTGAAATGCCAGAACATTTGAGAATATGTAAAATGAGCCAGGATAGTTTTGTTAAATAGCTTTTTGACAACTGATGTTGCGGTAAGGAGTATATCATGAGCTATACAATCAGAAACATAAGCACAGACAATCCACAAGCAACACTGCAACACTTAACAAGAAAAAGTTTTTGTTCCCCTTGATTTTTGCATTCCGGAAAACTAATCGGGGTTGCTGAAATTGGGATGTTACAGAGCAGGAGTCTGAAGTCTAATAACTCTTGAATTAAATACTACAATAGAAATGCTAAACAAAGTTCTAAGTAACAAGATAAAATGCGAGTATTGTGTAAAAAGGTCTTTTTGGGTTTTTGGTATAAGAGAACAATAAGTAAAGTAAAATGACTAAACACAAAAAGTAAGTATCGCATATGTAAAAGAGATTTGAAACTGCAATAGGGGAAAAGCGTTCTTAGGGAGTAGCGGATACACCTCTAGCATTATAAATAGCTAAGTTAAATATTATTATCACAAACATTCTCAACTATGTATGTGTGGGAGGAACTCTGTATTTGGACAAATAGGCATCAACCACTGCTCATATCATCCTCATAACCACATCAGACAGCAATCGACATCAATCGAATTACTGTGCTATTAAGGGACTTAATCCCGTCGGACGTATCGCATGGCATGGATAGTGTTCCGTGAGTTTCCTCGGTTCCCATGTTGATACGTAAGGGGTGCCATCAACTTTATAGTTACTGTAAGTGCTAACACACCTCCGCCTACCAACAAGTAGTTCCCTCCATCATGTCCCTATAAGAGGAAAATATTGAGAGGTCGACTTCTCTCAACATCAAGATGAAGACAATCTAACACATGGTCACAACGATGAATATCATAATAAACTTTATCTTATTTCAGTCTCATACTAGGGTTTCTCCATCTCCCCAAGAACTAATGATCTACTCAGACATGGAGGCACTCAACATCATGGATACAACAATGGAATCTATCATAGATGAATAGTATTTGTATAAATCCACAACGAGTACGAAAATTACAACAAAGATCTAGACAAGATGTAGATGGGATGGATGGGGATGGTGGTGATGCAGCGGTTGATGATGAATATCGATGCCTTAGCCTCCCAGATCTGCGCAGGGAGAAGATGCATCCCCGGTGGACGAGTTCGCCCTCCAAATGCCTTCCAGAGGTGAGGTTTCGGTGATTTATGTATGTCGTCTTCCCGATCAAGTTGCACTGGGTGAAACTATTTGAAGAGGCGGTGACGGCGCCAACTATATGGCGGGAACAATATGGCCGGAAATTTATTCCCGTCGTATAGTTGTTCATTAAACCGTCTGGATGCCTTGATCGCTTCGGGTTTTCTTCTGGTGTTATTGATATTTCCCAAATAAGCGATTTATGTTGTTTTTGACTCCTTTTCTCCCCAATACAACTGCTCCAAGAATTGTGTACATTGTACCCATCATATGTCCTGATTCTGGTGAAAATAGACATAAAATGTGCACGTGAACGCCGTAAAATACCAAGATCCTACAACTACAGTGCAAAATAATAATATAAAACTTGATGCAAATATGCACTTGTAAACTTCCACAAGATTAGACTCTTGCTCGTCCCGAGCAAGTTTAGCTTAATGGATGTGATCCTCATATTCATGAAGCTGAGTCGATAAAATAAATGAGGTAGTTGCAGCAATTATTTATCATATATGATACATAGGAATAAGTTCATGAATAGTACCTTACTCGTACCATCCTAATAATATTAGTAGGCTTCCACACCTTAGTATTTAACTGTTCACAAAAGATTACTCTCAATATGATGTAAAAGTATTCAGTTCAACCGAATGAGTTAGCGACGTAGTCCCAAGTGTTTTTGTATCAACATATTCCCTTGGGATTTAAAATCTCAAACGCTTCTTTGTCATACTACAATATAGTGGTGTATGAATATTTGCTCTTTGCACATTCGCTCTTTTTCTTCTCTTTTATATATATATGCTCACACTTTTGTTTAAGTGTTCTGCAAAGGAGCTAACCATACATTCCATTTCATGTAGGAATTCAAAGTTTAATGATCTCAATTACCAAATTCCAATTGTATATGAAGCAATCTTTATATCTTGAATATTATACCTCGTCTTGTTCTCACTCTAATTTGATAGCACTTTTAATTTTCCTTTGTTTAAGGTTTCTTTTTCAACTTAACTGATTAGATAATTTTAATTTGTAGATCAAACCGTGAACTTACAACATATTGACCAAATTATCTTTGCATGTTCCATTAATACCAATGGTGTGGAAGACTCCTATTGCTATCATCAAGTGCAAGTAAAATTATACTCAAGTCATTCATATATCCAATAGGACAAGCACAAACTCAATATTGCTCCATATATGATAATAAACTCAGAATTTCATAAAAGGGATCGACTATTCCTGAAGGGAATTCTAATGATGCAAACTTTATTTCTAATTTGAACTAATGCAAAACTAAAATAGTAATGTAAAACTTATAAGATAGATTACAAGGTCTTAAAGATCTCCCCAAGATTGGAATCAAGCCAGGCGGGATCAAATAATCCCTTGCGATTATTTGATACCGTGATTATTGTAGATCACTGTGGTGACATGGCATGTAACACCGTGGTGCGTAGATTCTTGTTGGTATCCTCCAAACCAGTGATGCGGCTATAGCAGCTGCGCAAATCAGATTGCAAAGTGTCCACTTTATTTGCGAGTTTAGTCACCAATGGGAGAAGATCATCCTTCTTCTCTATCTACTTGAGACGGTGACGAACTTCAACACGATGGAGTATCTCTTGCTTCTGATATATCTCCAGCGCTTGCACACGGTCCTTGGTCCTGGGAACAACTTCTTCTTACTCATCCATAATTGATGGATCGGGGAAGTGGAAACCATTCTTCCACTCTTCTTGAGGCTTCACTCTCATGCAAGCACCAACGGTAGGCTTCAAGAGTGGCACCTTCACTCCCTTGCTAGCACCTGCACCAATATTAGGTAATCCTTACGCTTGTGCGGCCTGGGGTCTGTGGCGATGAACTTGACCGTCTCCACACACCTTTTCCCATGCAGCTTGTGATCTTTTCTCTCTTCTTGAGCTCTCTTCATTGCCGTCTAGTTGATCTCCGGGGGATCATAGACATCACGGCAGATGTAGATGTCACTCCAATCTTCATCAGAATCATTGTTGTAGAAGCTTGGCTTGACGTACTCCTTATAACCCAGGCTAAACCTCTCTGGGCTAAACCTCTCCACCTCCTCGTTGTCATCCTCCATGGACGGGCTGCTAGAGCGGTCCCTGGAAGGAGCAATGAGACTCAGGGGTTTTGCTCGGCATGGGACAGGATAGAGCATGGCTGGATTGTTTCCTAGTGATTATGATTTAGAGAGAAACACAATGGCAGTATATAAGGGGGTTAGACGTCGGTAAAACTCGCGAGAAACACCAAATTCACGCCCAAGAAAAGAATCTTAAAGAAACAGGGAAAGAAATCATGGATTTGGATGAGTCCTTCTGTGTAACGACCAACTATACGGGTGTGGTCCGTATAGCTCCGGCCGTATAGTTGGTTCCGGGCGGATATTTCCAAATATCTCGAGTCTAGGTCAATAAAGTTACAACTCGGAACCGACAAAACATTTTTTAGATGAATAAAATAAAAAAGAATAGAAAATGTCTGAGAGTTTAACGACCAACAATACAGCGGGAATTAATTTTCCTGCCATATAGATGCGACCGTATAGATCCAGACATCGAAAATTAAAAATGTCTGAGAGTTTAACGATCAACTATATGGCGGAAATTAATTTTCCAGCCATATAGTTCGAGACATCGAAAACAATTTCGTGAAGAAGATACAGAAGGTTTAATGACCAACTATACGGCGGGAGATTTTTCTCCGGCCGTATAGTTGGGACCGTATAGTTGGTAAAACCTTCAGAAACTTTAGAAAAACAAGAGGAATTCAAAGGCAAAAATTTCAGAAGTAAAATTTGTGAAAATAGATCACTTATTTTAGTAAGAACGCTTACATTGCACTTATCGTTTACTTAGTCGGGGATGACAAGCTCCTCCAACAGTAAAGACTTCTTCTCTTTTGGAGGAATTGACCTTAGTTCATTTAATAATTATCTTAAACGAAAATCACTAGAACTAAAGTTCCTCTCAATAATATTGGTGTCTTGCTGGGCATATATGGACACTGCATCCAATATCTTTATTTCTTGCCTCTGCATAATCTGCAACTCAAATTCTTGAAGTAAAAGGATCCAACGGATCAGTCTTGGCTTATGATTTTTCCTCTCAAGAAGTTCTTTTAAACCATCACGATCCATATGAACTCTTAGTTTTGCATCAACTATATAAGAACAAAATTTATCGCAAGAGAAAAATACAGTAAAAAGTCCCCTTTCTTCCTTAGGATAATTCTTTTGAGCACTATTAAAGTTCTACTAGCATGATGTATAATATTAAATCTGCGACCTATATGTTGTCCTAGAGTTACTCCTGCAGCATCATCACTAGCTTCTCATATTAAGTCAGAAGTCATATCCCAGATAGGTGGTTTAATAATAGGAGCATGGGATAAAGCATTTTTAAGTCTATCAAAGGCTACAAGACATTTATCATCAAAATTAAATCTTACTCCCTTTTGCAGAAGGTCAGTTAAAGGTTTAGATATTTCATAGAAATTCCTAATGAACCTTCTATAAAAACCCACACAACCAAGGAAACTTCTTATACCTTTTATATCCCTAGGTTGTGGCATTCTCTCTATGGCATCAACCTTAGCTCTATCCAGTTAAATTCGCTTACCAGATACCTTATGTCCAAGGACTATACCTTCTTTGACCATAAAATGGCACTTCTCCCGGTTTAGAACAAGATTGGTTTCTTCGCAATGCTGCAAAACTCTTTTGAGATTATCCAAGCAACTAGTAAACAAAGTTCCATAGATAGAAAAGTCATCCATAAATACTTCCATTATTAGTTCTATAAAATCCGCAAAAATAGCAATCATGCATCTTTGAAAAGTAGCTAGAGCATTACATAAACCAAAAGGCATGCAACGGTAAACATGTAAACTATAAGGACTAATGAAAGTTGTTTTAAGTTGGTCATCAGGATGAACAACTATTTGAGAAAAACCAGAGTATCCGTCCAAGTAGCAAAAATGAGTGTGGTTTTCTAACCTCTCTAAAGTTTGATCTATGAACGCTAAAGGATAGTGATCTTTCCTAGTTTCTTTATTCAATTTCCTGAAATCTATATGCATCCTATGTCCAACAATAGTTTTAGTAGGTATCAATTCATTGTTTTCATTAGGAACAACAGTAAAACCGCCCTTCTTAGGGACACAATGAACAAGACTAACCCATTCACTTTCTTTTATAGGATAGATTATACCTGCGTCCAGTAGGCGTACTATCTCTTTTCTTAACACTTTCTTGATTTCAGGCTTCAGTCATCTATTAAATTCCGCAACTGGTTTAGCACCTTCCTCCATGAGAATTCGATGGACGGTTATCATGGGACTAATGCCCTTCAAATCATTTAATGAGTACCCAAAGGCCTTGCGATGCTCCTTAAGTATTTTCATGAGTTCTTCTTCTTCATCTCCTGAAAGTTTAGCACTAATAATAACAGGAAATTTATTTGTATCATCTAAAAATTTGTATTTAAGATTATCTCGTAGAGTCTTCAATTCTGGGGGTGGTAATTCCTCGTCCCCTCAATTTTCTGGCTCTTCGAAAGCCTCATTAGTTGGAGGCCATATAATTGGAAGTGAATCGAATTCACCTTCTAATTTTTCTAGGGACTTGTCCTCCATAACTATTTCTTCATAATTTGAGTCTTCATTTATTTCTTCTTTTTGATCACTAAAGAAGAGAGCTGCCATTTCCTCAATAGTTCTATCTTTCTCTTCTTCTTATATTTGTAGAGGTCTGTTTTTAAATTTCTAAAAGTGGAATTCTTTTTCCACTTCCCCAAGCTTAAGAGACACAATCTCCTTTTTGAAATCAACTTTGGCACCTACATCACTCAAAAAGTTTCTTCCAAATATAATCAGGCAAAGAGTGTCAGCTGGCATATCAACAACTACAAAATCGATAGTGAAAGTACATTTACTGTCATAAATCACTTTTGGTGTTCGTTAACAACTAGTAGACCTATTTTACAGTTTACTATTGTCTACAGGATGATATTTTACAAAGTGAAAAGGACCAATAACTTGAGCATTCCCTGCACTATTACTTGCTTCTTGGGATTTCCAGACCGGAGTCTCCGGTCTATCATGACCGGAGTCTCCGGTGTGGTCCGGAGTTTCCCCACGAGTCTCTAGAGAGGCTTCTAGTTTCCTGCCTGGGATAGCCTGAAGGGTAGTCCGGAGGTTGGTCCGGAGGTGGTTCGGAGTCTCCGGTCCATATCTCAGGCCGGAGTCTCTGGTGTAGAGGGACCGGAGTCTCCGGTCCACTTGGATCCCAAGTGGGCTGGGTCATTCTGTCGGTCTGTCCGGAGGCTGGTCTGGAGGTTGACCGGAGTCTCCGATCTGCTTCTTCTCCAACGGTCAGAAATCCGTTCACAGATGCGAGGGGCTATAAATAGAGGACCTTATCCCCTTCCTCTAGCTGCTTGTCCACCTCAAGAACACCATGTCCATTTGAGCGACCAAATCAACAAGATCTCTTCATCCAACCATCCAAAGTCTTTGATCTTTGGAGAATCGAAGGAGGAGGCCTTGATCTATAGCTTCACCAAGAGAGATCTTCATTTCCCCATCATTCACTTGAGGGCCCCCGTGCTCTAGTGTTTCATTGGAAACCCTAGTTTTGATTTGGTTCTTACAAGCTTGTCTTTGATTGTTTGACAGCTTGCTTGTATTTGGGAGCCTCCAATTAAGTTGTGGATGTGTGCCCCAAACTCGTTGTAAAGGTGTCGGCTTCCACCTCGAAGGTTGCCGTATAGTGGAAGAGGTGAATCGAACCCATTGGGGTGAGGTTCATGAGAGAACAAGGGAGGCATCTCGTGGCGTTGGTGGTTTGAAACCACCCCCTCTCCAAACATAGATGTACTTCCCCTCAAAAGGAAGGAACTACGGGAAACAAATCCTTGTGTCTCCGTGTGCGCCACTTTGTTTACTTCTATCCTTTACCGTACTTTGCTTATCTAGTTCTTGTTTAGTCTGTGCTTGTTTGTCATATAGGTAAATTCACCTTAGTTGCATAATCTAGAGAATTTACCTTTCTTGTCAAACCCTAATCTGAAAAAGAGTAAAATTTGAAGTAGCACCTATTCACCCCCCCCCTAGGTGCCCATACGATCCTTTCAATTGGTATCAGAGCCTCAGCTCTTTATTCGGGCTTAACCGCCTAAGATATTATGGGCAACCTAGAGGAGGGAGAAAGTGAGGCTAGCCATTCGGTGACCATGGTAGATCTCAAGAATTTGGAAACAAGCTTGAGCTCTACCTTGGGCAACGAAATCCTACAGTTGTGTCAACTCGTTGAGCAACTTGTTAAGGATAAGCAAACCTCACCTCCTCCCTCTCTAGTGGAAAGACCACCAAACCCAAAGGCTAATGCTCCAGCAAAGCCTGTGGAGGAAGTGGTAGGGGATGAACATAATTCCACTAACTCCACCACCAAAAAAGGTGATGGGAAGGAAGAGTTCCATACGGTTCCCGGATGGTACTCTTTCAACCCTCCTATCCCTCATCCACATATAAATAATAGAGGAGACCCACCTAAGTTAGTTGCACATACTTTTGCTCAATGGGAAGTGTTAATGAAATCTCATGTGCGCAACTCTTGCATCGAGTTGTGGAATATTATTGAAGAAGGACTCAAAATTGAGGATCCAACCAACTTGACGAGAAGAGAAGTGGTCAATAGCCAACTCAATGCGACTGCCTTGCACATGATCCAACTTGGGGTGGGGCCAAAGGATTTTCCCCACATTGAGCACTACAACACCACCAAGGAAGCTTGGGATGCTCTCATTGACTTACTTGTTGGCAATGAGAGTATAAAGGATGGTGAGGATCATGAAGACATGTATCGAAGACTCAAATCCACAGCCACCGCTTTCAGGAATGTTGGTGCCTCTCACATTGATGACGCTTGGATCAAAAGGAAGTATGTGAGTGCTCTCATGCCTTTCGAGCCTACTGACTTGAAGAGTCTCCAAGGAAGACACAACTACCATCTCATGACCTACAATGAAGTAATGCAAGAGATGGCTGTCTTCAAGGTTGCTGCCAAGAATGCCAAAGACTCTTGTGCTCGTGCCATTGGAATGAGTAGTGGTGTCAATCTTGCCTTGAAGGCCAAGGTTGTGGAGTATGATGAAGAAGAAGGAAGTGATGAGGGACCTTCAATGAGCCACCCTGAAGATGTCAAGATTGCTCATGGTGAATACATGGCCTTCTATGCAAGAAACTTTTGGAAAGATCCCGCCAAGGCCAAGATGGAAATGCAACAAAGAAGAAACCCCAATGGGAGAAGAGACATTGGGTCCAAGTTGAGAACTTGTTTCAATTGTGGTGACCGCTATCACTTCATTGCAGCTTGTCCCTATGAGAAAAGAGAAGACCATAGGGGTAAACTTGTGTTGAAGAAGACCTCCAAAGATCCCTACAAGAAACCCTTCATCAAAAGAAACCCAACCAACAAGAAGCCGGGAGAAATTGTCTTGATCACTGATGACCCACAAGTATAGGGGGTGTATCGCAAAGTGAAACCCAATTTATTGATTCGACACAAGGGGAGCCAAAGAATACTTATCAGCCTTAACAACTGAGTTGTCAATTCAGCTGCACCTGGAAACAATCTTGCTCACAGCAGTTTATCAGTAGCAACAGTTTTGTAATAGGAATAGTAAAGTAACAGCAGTAGTAAAGCAAAGACAGTAGTAACAAAAGCAGTAAACAGTGGGATTCGAGTGCGGTAGGCATAGGGATGGATGGACAGGCGTTGCATGGACAAGACAATTCACATAGCAATCAGAACATAGGGCAATTGCAGATAAGTAAGATAAAGCATCCAAGTACTAGACAATCCTAGGCATGTGTTCCATATATAGTCATACGTGCTCACAATGAGAACTTGCACAACATCTTTTGTCTTGCCAGCCTGTTTGCAGCGGGGCCTCTAGGGAACTACTAGCAATTAAGGTGCTCCTTTTAATAGAGCACCGGAGCAAAGCATTAACACTCCGTGAACACATGTGATCCTCACATCAAAGCCTTTCCCTCTGGTTATCCCGATTTCTGTCACTTCGGGGCCATAGGTTCCGGACAACAAAGTGTGTATACAACTTGCAGATAAGACCAAGAACAATACTATCATAATGAATCAATAATAAGTTTAGATCTGAAATCATGGCTCTCGGGCCCTAGTGACAAGCATTAAGCACAACAAGTTGCAACAAAGTCATAAAGCACTAATAAAAGATACTAGGCACCATGCCCTAACAATCTGATGCCATTACATGAACGATCTCATCTAATCCCTACCATCCCCATAGCCTACAGCGGGGGATTATCATAGATGGGGGAAACATGGATGGTCGATGGAGATGTGATGGTGATGATGATGGCGATGATCTCCTCCAATTCCCCGTCCCGGCAGGGTGCCAGAACGGAGTTTGTGGTGCTATTTCGTGGAATCTGGTGGTGGCGGCGGAGCGGAACTCCTTCTGGAAAATCATCGAACCCCTGAAGTTTTTAGGTCAGAAGGCTCCTTATAAGCGAAGAGAGAGGCCGAGGGGGTGCCTGGGGGGCCCACACCACCCCCTGGCGTGGCCTGGCCTGGCCTGCGCCACCAGGTGGTGTGGCCACCCTAGGGCTCTTCTCCGTCTCGTATTCTGGCTCCTGGAGTCTTCGGGTGAAATAGGATTTTTGGCATATTTTCCGGGATTTTTCCTGATAGTTAATTTTCTGCACAAAAAGTAGACACCAAGGCAATTCTGCTGAAAACAGCGTCAGTTCGCATTAGTTGCATCCAAATCACACAAGTATAGAGGAGAAACAATAGCAAAAGTGTTCGGGAAAGTAAATACATTTTGGATGTATCAACTCCCCCCAAGCTTAGCTTATTGCTTGTCCTCAAGCAATTCAGTTGAAAACTGAGTGCGATAAAAGAACTTTCACGAACACATTTACTTCATATGATGTAAATATTCTCAGCAATGTGATCAACTATTTAGACAATCCATAATAAAGAGTAAGCAACTGAGTCTACTTAATAGTCATTGCAAGCTATGAAGAGATTTCAACTCGAGAATAATAAGTAGCATGAAACACAAACATAAAAAACATTACAATGCTCATAGAAAGGTATGATAGAGTGGTATCTCGCTTGCCTTTAGTTATGAATGTCAAGGCACCTCTGAAGTTCAAGTGATGACTAGAAGTAAAGATATCAAGGATACAAGCATCAAATTCATAACACAAATAATCAAGTAATGAAACAAACACAAAGAAAGACAACTATGCTCTCAAGAAGGTGCTCAAAGAATATGTGGAGACTCAACAAGTAGAAGAAAAGGTTTTGAATAATTTTGAAAGGCTTCCAAATGCTGAAAGTATGGTACTTGTTAGCTTTGAGCTCTCATTGCCCCTGTCATAAGCATCTTTAATGTGGTTAAGGTGAAAGTGAGGTCCAATCTGAGTTATATGCCTGACAGACTATAAACTGAAAATCCCAAGTCCCTTGAGTACGAGGGTCGCTCCTCATGCTACTCAACTTTAGTTACCGGTAAGTTCTTGTCATCGTAAGTATGTGCGTATCATTGAGAACCGCCAACGGGGTACCCCTTGCCCGATGATACGGAAGAATCCCTATATCAAAATGACAAGGCAAGCAGACAATGAGTATCTCAGCAATCTTCTTATTTACCATGGGAAAATGGTGCTTTTTTCTCTCTTTCCTCTTTTCATAAAACTTTTTTTTTCTTTTTTCTCAATAGCTATCTCTCTCTTTTTATAAGAAGAATGCTTCATAGATATCATTATGGTTACGCTGCAGGTTTCCACCATGTCAGCATCGATTAGACCAGCGGCCCAGGCCTTTCTCTAACACACATACATAACTCCATGAACTTACAAGCTCCCCTTTTATTCCACACCGACGACATCCGCAAACAAAAGAGCAAGGTATCAACTGGGTATATATTTACAAGTGTTGAAAGCGTTCCCCGTGACAGCACGGTTCTGCTAATCCCCAGCCTATAATTTGCAAGCATATAACTTTCATGGAGAGTTCACAATGGTTCAGGTTTATTAAGTGCAGGAAATAAAGTGTGCCATCAAGTTCGTGAGAGCTTTACTAACTAACTTTCTCAAAACAAGCAAACATTTTATTCGGAAGAAAACAAGGCATATTGAATATGCACGGAAGTAGCAAATGATGCTAATAGGTAGGTATGGTGGCCACTTTGGAAATATTTGGTTTAGGGAGTTGGAGACATGAGTAAAACATACTCAGTGAAAGTGAAGGCTAGCAATAGTAAGGGAGCGACAAACGAGAGAGCAATAGCTGTCATTATCATGCTTGCAACAAAACAGGACTACTCATGGCATGAAAATGATTCAAGATCCTCAAGGCAAAATAATTCATCAAGGCTTAACTGATTATTACAGTAATGTGCATGCGTGAGCATGTGCCAAGTCAATTCAAATGGAACATTCAGAGGAGGATACCACGGTGTCATACCGATTTATGAATAGAGTAATGCAAGCAAACATTCATGAGACATGCTACAAACTATTAGCGAGCCGGAGCTAATCGTGAGAAAGCAAGAACTATTAAGCATCCAAAGCAAACATACACTCTACATGAACGAACTAAGAATACCCACAGTGATGAGTATATGTACAAAAATGAAAATAAATAGAGCTCGTTACCAGCCTCTTACCACGCCTCAAGTTGTCATTAATCCTCATTATTGCTCTTCACTTGTGTGGCTTGAATAATAATATGAAACCAATATTCCACTGAGAACTGCCGAACCCTGTACCAAACTCGCAAAAACCAAAGAAGAACGACAAATTTTTTTGGTGTTTTCGATTTTTAAACAAGAACCAAAAGAGAAAAACAAACAAAGCAAAATCTTTTTGGGTTTTTCAAATAGTTCAAACAAAGCAAAAAAAGGGAAAAGAAAACCAAGGAAAAAAGAAGAAGCAAACTAAAGAGAAACAACAGAAATATTTTTGGTCTTTTTGTGTTTTTAGAAAGCAAAAGCAAAGAAGAATGAAAACTAAAAAGAGAACAAAAACATGAATATACAAAGTACCGACGCAACATGATATGGAGATGAGTGCGGTGTCGGCGTACCTCCCCCAAGCTTAGGCTTTTGGCCTAAGTGGGAATCAGCCCCAGGCTGGCCAAGATGAAGTGTCACTGGGGTACGACGAGGAGGTACCCTCGTCCTGGTGCGAGCCCGAGTGCGCCCCTCTATAATGTGTGGAGTAATCATAGGAGGGCACATCCTCCTGGTGCTGCTCGTGGAAACCCAACAAGCGAAACTGCTCGTCCACCTCCTCCTTGGAGCGCGACCACGGTCTCCTGTCAACACTAAACAAAGCAGGCTGTGGCAAAAGGAGCTCCCTTTCATCCACGTCAGTGAAAAGCATCCTATATACTAGATTGTTCAAATCATAGGTAGAAGTGGCAAAGTGATGAGTTTTCATGGCAACAAGGTCGAGCCTCGGTGGTGCTAGCATAACCTCATCGGGAGCCACTGAAAGATCGAATGCATTAACTACACGCGAGGCAATGATACCCCATAGATAGGCCCCCTAGCAGCTAGGCGACGAGCAATAAGCGAGCCAAGATTGTATCGAGTATCATTGTTGAGCGCAGCAGCAAGGAAAGCTAAGTGATAGTTGGAGATATTACTAGTGTTCTCCCTACCCAGTACACTAGTGGCAAGATAGTATGCAAAGTATCTAAGAGCAGGGAATTGGATATTTCTTATCTTTTCGCACTGCGCCACGCGGTCATCATCATTGGTCACCCCTCGGTAAAGCTCCAACAAATCAGCGGGTCACCCTTGAATTTTCTTCATGGTCCCTGTCATACGCACACCTACAATACTGCAAAATCTCTCCAAAGACATGGTGAAGGGCATATCATAGATTTTAAAAGAGACAGTAGATTGACAGGATGTGTTAGTAAATGAGAAACTCTCAACAAAAGTCTTGGTGAGCATAGCGTATTGTGCACTCTCATCTTGCATATAAGAGGTCAAGCCAACCCTCTCAATCAGTAGCAAGAAAACATCAAGAATACCTGCAGCTTGCAAGAAAGTAAAACAAGGAAAGAGGATGGGTGAGCATCTCCATCATCCCTTTCACTACCAATGCATGTTGCAATGAGGTCTTCATTGTATGATGGTCTAGCTTGAGAGGCTGTTCTTGAGGGCCTCTACCTCCTAGGTGCATCACTCTCAAATATCTCTCCAAAAGTGTGGTTGTTCATGCTTGGTATTCTGAAATTTAAACACCTATTAAACAAGTGGTTGCAAAGTAAATATAATGAAGGATTCTACTCATAGGGACTTGCAAGAGGCCTAAACATGCATCAAAACTATATCTCTAAGCATCAAACAAGCTTACAAGCCCTCATAACCAGTCACCTACAGCAGCAAAATACTCAACATACAATCCACTAAACACAAATCTACTTGGATAAGGGGGGTCACATACCAAGGAACAAATGCTCCAAATTTCAGCAAGAAAGATGGGCTGAGCAAGGAGATCGAGGAAATCGAGAGCAAGCACAGAAAGAACACAATTTTGAGCTATGAACTGGAGCTTACTCGGGAGAGAGAAGAAAGTGGCAGGTGAGAGAGGTAGTGGGGGGGCCAGGGGTGGCCCACACCAGGGCATGGCGCCACCCAGGGCTAGCCACGCCACCACATGGTGTGCCTGCCTAGTGGGCCCCCCTGGTACCTACCAGGTACTCCTCTGCCCCTTTTTTCACGTAAAAATTTAATATGAATTTTCTAGAATTTTTCGAGACACTTTATTTTTGGGCATTTTTCAGAAATAGAAGAATGATTTTTCTGACACACAGATTTTTTTCTTTTTGGAAACATGATGCAAGGACAAAACAAGGCTAGAACTATAGAAGTTCTAGCATGCAAGCAAACTAACAACACAAAGAAAACTAAACGTAAGCAAAAACTAAAAATGCAAAGGATAGAAATAAACGGAGATAATCATAATGAAAACATTGTTTTGTTCAATGGAATCCTTTTGTTAGCAAGGTTGATCAAGTCTTGCTACCAAAACAATTGCATATGAGACAAAACATTTTACTCCACTAATGATTATGTTACCTTAACCTTGATAGCAATGGTCCCAATCATAATAGTTTCAATTTTTTCTCTTGGTATGGGACAATATATTTCTCCAACTTGAATGCCTTCAACATGTTCAATTGAATTCAATCCATAAGTACTTTCAATCTTCTTGGGGAAATAGACAGTATGTTCCTTGTCATTAACATTGAAGGTCACCTTTCCTTGATTACAATTAATAACAGCTCCTGCAGTATTAAGAAAAGGTCTCCCAAGAATAATAGACATATTATCATCTTCAGGCATTTCAAGCACAACAAAATCAGTTAATATCAAGCAATTATGCGCCACTTGAACAGGTACATCCTCACATATACCCACAGGAATAGTGGTAGATTTATCAGCCATTTGCAAAGATATATCAGTTGGTATCAATTTTTCAAGCTGAAGCCTCTTATAGAGAGAAAAAGGCATAACACTAACTCCAGCTCCCAAGTCACACAAAGCAGTTCTAACATAACTGTTCTTAATAGAGCAAGGGATAGTTGGGATCCCTGGGTCTCCAAGTTTCTTAGGAACCTTACCATTGAAAGAATAATTAGCAAGCAAAGTAGAAATTTCTTCATTAGGGATCTTCCTCTTATTTGAGACAATGTCCTTCATATACTTTGAGTAAGGAGGCAATTTAATAGCCTCAGTCAAAGGAATTTGCAAGAATAAAGGCTTCATCCACTCACAAAACTTATTATAGTGTTCGTCTTCCTTTGACTTGTGTTTCTTATCAGGGAAAGGCATAGGTTTTTGGACCCAAGGTTCTCTTTCACTACCATGTTTCTTAGCAATAAAATCTTCTTTGGTGTATTTAGTAGTCTTAGTGTGGTTTTCAGGTTCTTCTTCACTAGGAACTTCATTTTCTTCATTACCACTTTCAGTTTCAGCATTAGAGATAGATATACTATTAGGATCTATAGCAGGTTCAGAGGGTTCTACGGCAGTTTTATGTTTCTTTTTCCTTTTCTTACGAGTAGAACCACTATTTTCAGCTTGTTGAGAATCCTGCTCAATTCTTTTGGGATGCCCCTCAGGATATAGAGGATCCTGGGTAGCAGCTCCACTTCTAGTTCTAATTTCATAAGCATGTTTTTCTTTAGCAGCATTAACTAGCAAGTCATTTTGCACTTTAACGAGTTGATCTATTTGAGTTTGAACCATTTGAAAGTGTTTAACAATCATTTTAACATCATTAGAGGTTCTTTCCACAATATCTTTCAACTCAACAATAGCTCTAGTGTTTTCCATTAGATGATTTTGCACCCTTTTATTAAAGTTATCTTGCTTAACAATGAAGATATCAAATTCTTCTAAGCATTGATCAGGAGGTTTCAAGTAAGGGATATCACCTTCGTCAAAGTGTTGGAGAGAGTGTACCTCAATAGTGGGTGAGTAGGGAATAGGCTTACATAATTCTTCTATAGGAGGTAAATTCTTGACATCTGCAGCTTTAATTCCCTTCTCCTTAAGACATTTCTTAGCTTCCTTCATCACTTCATCATTTAATTCAATAACTCCCCTCTTCTTTGATGTTGGAATAGGCACGGGAATAGATGGTTCAGGTACAATTACTTTAGGTATAGCTTGTTCAGGAGGAGTCCAATCTTCATAATTCTTGCTTATTTTAGCCATTAATTCCTCAGCTTCCTTTCGAGTCATATTCCTAAAAACACAATCAGCACAACTATCTAGGTATGTCCTAGATTCTTCAGTTAGTCCATTATAAAATATATCAAGAAGCTCATTCTTAGGTAATGGACTTCCAGCCTGTGCATGAATCAAAGCACAAAACCTTGCCCAAGATTCGGGCAATACCTCTTTTTCTCCCTGTTTGAAATCAAAAAGTTCCTGCAAAATAGCATGTCTAGCACTAGGAGGAAAATATTTCTGCAGAAAAGTACTAATCAAGCACTCAGGGCTATCAATAGATCCGGGAGGTAAATTACTAAACCAAGTTTTAGCTTCTCCTTTCAGTGAAAAAGGGAAAATCTTAGCAACAAAGTAAGTACGCATCTTAATATCATCAGAAAACAAGCCACTCATGGTAGAAAGTTCATTCATATGTGCTACGGCACTTTCATTCTTAGTCCCACAAAAAGGTTCTTTCTCGACAATAGCTATGTAAGATAGATCGAGAGAGAAATCATAATCTTCATCTATAATGTTTATGGGAGAAGCAGCAAACTTAGCATCAGGAGATAATTTGGGTCTAATAGTACGCCTCTCAAGGAGACTCTTAGCAGCACTCCTATCATGGGTGTTCTTACATTCTTCAATAAACTCATCGGTCATCTCAACATAATCTTCTTCAGTATCATAACTTTCACTAGACTCAGGTGAGCTAACAAGTGTGGTAGTGTACTCATTAGGAGTTTCGGTATTTCCAGCTATAGTTCTGGCAATCGTAGCATCTAGGAAAGGACCTAATGAACCACTCTTATCAAGCACAGTAGAAGCAGCATCATAAGCATCAGAAGTTTCAGATTCAGGAGTAGTAGCAGTGTGTGTAGCATGTGTATGTGGTGGTGTAACGAGCTTACTTATAATAGATGGTGAATCAAGAGCAGCAGAGGTGTTCAGAACCGTACCTCTTCTTGTAGTGGATGGTAAAATAGGAACCTTGCCATTACGAGACTTACCCATGATGGATGGATAGCAGCGAACAATAGAGAATCCAAGTGAACTTGATAAATAAAGCTATGCTCCCCGGCAACGGTGCTAAAAATAGTCTTGATGACCCACAAATATAGGGGGTGTATCGCAGTATTTTCGAGGGAAGTGAAACCCAATTTATTGATTCGACACAAGGGGAGCCAAAGAATATTTATCAGGCTTAACAACTGAGTTGTCAATTCAGCTGCACCTAGAAACAATCTTGCTCACAGCAGTTTATCAGTAGCAACAGTTTTGTAATAGGAATATTAAAGTAACAGCAGTAGTAAAGCAAAGACAGTAGTAATAAAAGCAGTAAACAGTGGGATTCGAGTGCGGTAGGCATAGGGATGGATGGACGGGCGTTGCATGGACAAGACAATTCACATAGCAATCCGAACATAGGGCAATTGCATATAAGTAAGATAAAGCATCCAAGTACTAGACAATCCTAGGCATGTGTTCCATATATAGTCATACATGCTCGCAATGAGAACTTGCACAACATCTTTTGTCCTGCCAGCCCGTTTGCAGCGGGGCCTCTAGGGAACTACTAGCAATTAAGGTGCTCCTTTTAATAGAGCACCGGAGCAAAGCATTAACACTCCATGAACACATGTGATCCTCACATCAAAGCCTTTCCCTCCGGTTATCCCGATTTTTGTCACTTCGGGGCCATAGGTTCCGGACAACAACGTGTGTATACAACTTGCAGATATGACCAAGAACAATACTATCATAATGAATCAATAATATGTTCAGATCTGAAATCATGGCACTCGGGCCCTAGTGACAAGCATTAAGCACAACAAGTTGCAACAAAGTCATAAAGCCCTAATAAAAGATACTAGGCACCATGCCCTAACAATCTGATGCCATTACATGAACGATCTCATCCAATCCCTACCATCCCCATAGCCTATAGCGGGGGATTACTCAGTCATAGATGGGGGAAACATGGATGGTCGATGGAGAAGCGATGGTGATGATCTCCTCCAATTCCCCGTCCCGACAGGGTGCCAGAACGGAGTTTGTGGTGCTGTTTCGTGGAATCTGGTGGTGGTGGCGGAGCGGAACTCCTTCTGGAAAATCGTCGAACCCTCAAAGTTTTTAGGTCAGAAGGCTCCTTATAGGCGAAGAGAGAGGCCGAGGGGGGGCCTGGGGGGCCCACACCACCCCCTGGCGTGGCCTGGCCTGGCCCGCTCCACCAGGTGGTGTGGCCACCCCAGGGCTCTTCTCCGTCTCGTATTCTGGCTCCTCGAGTCTTCGGGTGAAATAGGATTTTTGGCATATTTTCCAGGATTTTTCCTGATAGTTGATTTTCTGCACAAAAAGTAGACACCAAGGCAATTCTGCTGAAAACAGCATCAGTTCGCATTAGTTGCATCCAAATCACACAAGTATAGAGGAGAAACAATAGCAAAAGTGTTTAGGAAAGTAGATATGTTTTGGACGTATCAATCACACATGAAGAGTACTCCTCCGATGATGATGATGATGAAGAGGAAGAAGAGGATACACCAAGTGGTGTGGCGGCTCTTGCCACTACCTCTACTCCTTCATTCTCACTCTTCGACTCTCCAAATAAGAATATCTCCAACAAGAACGTCACTTGCCTCATGGCAAGAGGAATAGAGGTATTATAATCATCACACTCCACTTCCTTAATCAATGATGATTTTGATGATGAGTTATCTCTTGAGGTCAAAAAGGAATTAGTTGCTTTTGATGTGTCCATGAATAACTTGCAAGGGGAACACAAGAAACATGTTGTGGACATCCTAAATAAACTTTCACACACACAAGAGCTTCTAGATGAGAGATGTCAATTAGGAAGAGAGCACCTGATTGAGGTAGAAGCTCTAAGTAATGCTCTAGAAGAAGAACAAGAAACTAGATTATCCCTTGAAACTAAACTAGAGGGTCTTGATGATGCAAATGATCTCATTATTAATAAACTCATCAAGGAACGTGATCATGCTATTGCTAAATATAAAAAGGCTAAAAAGGACAAGATTGAGTTTGATGTTGTTCATGAAAAACTTGCCGAGGACTTTAGGTCACTTGACATGGCTCACAAGGCCTTGGAAGGTGAATTCTTGTCTCTCACAAAGTCTCGTGAAAAGCTTCAAACTCAATTGATCAACACTCCCTCACCTAGTACGTTCATTCCTTCTAGTTGTACAAATACACTTGAAGAACATGCTAGGTTGAAGGGGGAGCTAGCTAAGACCTCCTTTCCAAAAGGAAACAAGTCTATTAATGATCTTTTGAGCAAGAAAAGGTCAAATGGTGAAAAAGGGGGCATTGGTTTTATCTATAAAGCTAAGAAGAAAAAAACAACAAGAAGAAGAAGGCCAAGCCCGCCCAAGAAAAGAACAAGGTCATTGAGGGAAGTAAAACCACAAGTGACAAAACTATGTCTCATGATGATTTGCGGGTAGTGCTAACCCTCATTATGTTCTTATGCGTAATTATAATGGTGATGTGTATGCACAATATGTTGGCCCATTTGATGGTTATATTGCATGGTCTATTTGGGTTCCCAAGACCCTTGTTGCTAACAAAAGAGGACCCATTGAAAAATGGGTACCTAAAATCTAGTTTGATCTTTTGTAGACCTATGCTTTCGGAGGGTCAAAGTGGGTGCTTGATAGTGGTTGCACAAGCCATATGACCGGAAGCGCGTCTAGTGTCAAGGAGTTGCAACCTAATGTTGATCAAATATCCGTGACATATGCCGACAAGTCAAAGTCTAAGGTAATGGGTTTCGGCAAAGTTGTGGTCGCACACGATATCACTCTCGTGGACGTCATGCTTGTTGAGACCCTTGGCTATAATTTACTTTCAGTCCGTGCTCTAGGAAAGATGGGCTTTGCTGTCTTCATTGATGTTGATATTGTGATCCTCCTGTGGAGCAAGACTCTAAAGGTTGCTTTCGTTGGGTACGTCGAGGATGACTTGTATGTGGTGGACTTCTCGAGGAAAACCACTACAAGTCCGATGTGCCTATTTGGAAAGGCCGATGTGGGTTGGCTATGGCATCGCCGTCTAGCCCATGTCAACATCAGAACTTTGCAAAGCCTCCACAACGATGGTCATATTGTTGGACTAAAAGAAAATGTTTGCTTTTCCAAAGATCATGTTTGCAAGGCATGTGTTGAAGGAAAGATGCATGATACTCCCCACAAGCCAAAGAACTACATCAAGTCCAAGAGGATCTTGGAGCTTCTTCATGTGGATCTCTTTGGTCCTCCGTATCATGCAAGTCTTGGTGGGAAGAAATATTGTTTGGTGATTGTTGATGACTACTCAAGATACACTTGGGGTATATTTCTTCAAGTTAAAAAGTGAGACCCAAGAGAACTTCATTGACTTCATCAACATGGCTCAACGTCAACACAATGTCCCAGTATTAACAATAAGAAGTGACAATGGTACCAAGTTCAAGAACTACACATTAAATGGATTTCTTAGTGATGAGGGAATAAAACATCAATATTCCGCTACGTATACCCCTCAACAAAATGGTGTAGCTGAGAGGAAGAACCGGACTCTCATTGACATGGCAAGGACTATGTTGGTGGAATTCAAATCTCCATACAATTTTTGGGCTTAAGCTATCTCCACCGCATGCCATGCATCAAACCGTCTCTACCTCCGCAAAGAATTGATCAAGACTCCATATGAGATCCTTACCGGTAACAAGCCTAATGTTTCTTACTTCCGAGTATTCGGTTGTAAGTGCTTCTATCGCATTAAGGGCATTCGTTTATCCAAGTTTGATTCCAAAGCATTAGAGGGTATTTTTGTTGGTTATGGTCTCGAATCCCACACTTATAGAATCTATGACAAGCTCTCAGGAATTGTCATAGAATCTTTTAGTGTGGTGTTTGAAGAATATGATGGTCCCCAAGCGGGGCGTGTTGATGTTTGTGATGTAGATGATGAAATGCCTCAGGATGCCATAGGAAGAATGGGTGCGGGTTTCATCCGCCCTGTTGAGGAACCCCTTATGGTGGATCGAGAAGAACTATGCTCTACTCAACTGGAGCCCTCATCTTCACAACATCAACAAGCTACTGTCGAGGTGGACAACGACCAATGCCAAAGACAAGTTGTGGACCCTCAACCTACTGATCAAGAAGATGCCTCCAGCCATGAGGTGTTTGAGTCTCCGTTTGCTAGGATGTCCAGTGGTGCTAAGGCCATTACACAAGCAAGATCTATACAAACTGCCATAAGTACAGCTGAATACCCGGCCAGTTGTGGGATTGATCAAGACCGAGGTCAATCCTTTCCCCCTATAGAAGAGAATATTTCCAATGATGATCAAGGTCAAGTTAATGGTCAAGACGAGGACCAAAATGATGAAGTGATCCCACCAAGAGACAACAAGGAGATCGAAACTCATCGCCAAGCTAGAATGGATAGAATATTGGAATTAAGAGACCACACTCTTGAGAATGTGGTTGGAGATCTAAGAAGAGGAATATCTACTCGAGCTCAACTAAAGAACTTTGGTGAGCACCAAGCACACATTTTCATGGTGGAACCAAAGAAAGTATGGGAAGGTCTTGAAGATTCGAATTGGTTGGATGCAATGCACAAAGAGCTCAACAACTTTGAGAGAAACAAAGTATGGAAGTTAGTGGAAAAGCCAAAGGATTGCCGCAATGTTATAGGAACCAAGTGGATTTTCAAGAACAAGCAAGATGTGCATGGAATTGTGATAAGGAACAAGGCAAGATTGGTTGCACAAGGGTTCTCTCAAATTGAAGGCATTGATTATGGAGAGACCTATGCACCCGTGGCTCGCCTTGAGTCCATCAGTATCCTTCTTGCTTATGCGGCACATCATAAATTTATACTACAACAAATGGATGTAGAAAGTGCATTTCTCAATGGTCCATTGCATGAGTTGGTATATGTGAAACAACCCCCGGGATTTGAGGATCCCAACTTTCCAAACCATGTCTACAAACTCGATAAGGCACTCTATGGGCTCAAGCAAGCCCCATGCACGTGGTATGAGCACCTTAGAGAGTTGTTGTTAGATCATGGGTTTGAGGTTGGGAAAATCGATCCCACTCTTTTTACCAAGAGGGTTAATGGGGAACTTTTTGTATGCCAAATCTATGTAGATGATATTATCTTTGGCTCTTCTAACAAAGCATTTAATGATGAATTCTCTAAGCTGATGACTGACAGGTTCAGGATGTCTATGATGGGAGAATTGAGAGTATTTCTTGGTTTTGAGATCAAGCAAGTGAGAGGTGGTACATTCTTCAACCAAGCCAAGTATACTCAAGATATGCTCAAAAGATTCAACATGAAATATCTCAATGGGGCTCCCACTCCCATGGAAACAAAGACTCATCTTGAAATAAACCCAAATGGTAAAGATGTGGATCAAAAGGTATACTGATCCATGATTGGTTCTTTGCTTTACCTTTGTGCATCTAGACCCGATATTGTGTTGAGTGTAGGAGTGTGTGCAACATATCAAGTAGCTCCTAAAGAAAGCCATTTGATGGCGGTTAAGAGAATCTTTCGATATTTGGTTCATACCCCAAACTATGGTATTTGGTATCCTAGGGGCTCAACTTTCTCTCTTTGTGGGTACACGGATTCGGATTGGGCTGGTGACAAGGATGATAGAAAATCAACCTCCAGGGCTTGCCAATTCCTCGGGAGGTCCTTGGTATGTTGGTCTTCTAAGAAGCAAAATTGTATATCTCTTTCCACCACCGAAGCCGAGTATGTGGCTGCTGCTAGTGCGTGTACACAGTTGCTATGGATGAGGCAAACTTTACAGGAATACGGTGTCCATTGTGACAAAGTGCCTCTTCTATGTGACAATGAAAGTGCTATCAAGATTGCATATAACCCAGTGGACCATACAAGAACAAAGCATATTGAGATTCATCATCACTTCATTAGAGATCATGTTGCCCGAGGTGACATTGAGCTGTCATATGTGTCAACCAAAGACCAACTTGCCGACATTTTCACGAAGCCACTAGATGAAGCAAGGTTTTGTTATTTGAGGAATGAACTAAATATCGTGGATTCAAGGAGCTTGACTTGATTGCCTTGCATACTCACCTATGTTCTGGCCCATATTTGGTGTAGGTGAAGGCATGGAGATAGGGGGAGTGCGGTCCTAATTCATTGGACTATCCCTCCCCCCATAATGCCAACATTAAGAAATTCAATTCTCTTAGTATCATTTAATGATATGTAAGCGTCATTGTTGAGTAGTGGCTACGAACCCAAGGATAATTCTTCGTGGTGTCATGCCACAAACTCCTACATGGTGGCTTCGGCCACCACCCTCTTCTCATTTGAAGAGTTGGGTCTTAGTTCGGATTTAATTGACGCATTTGAATAGATTTATGTGGTTTTCTTGACTTTTCACAGTGTGAGATCTTCACCCAGGCCCTCCCTCTGTCCTGAAAACCCACTCTATCTAATATATGTCCCCATACACTCACCTTGGAGCATGTTGGTCGAGGAGGACCGAAGTCTCTGGTGTATTCACACCGGAGTCTCCGGTCTGGACGGTTTCTGACCACTTAAAGGGAGGACGAGGTGAACTGAAACAGCAGTTTCATTCATCCACCCCCGTCCTCCCCTCACTACTCCGTCGCCTCCTCTCCCAAATCTCCTCCCCGGAGGTCAAGAAGACCCCAGGATCCGCCGTGCCACCGGCCAATCATCTCCTTTCCACCATTGGGTGATTCCCACCAGTGGAATTCATCCCATGGACAGATCTGGTACCTCTCCTCTTTTTTCTCACCTAGGGTTCTTCCCTTACCTTGTTTTTAAGGATTGGTACTAGTTTTGGCGATGGGAATCCCTTGTTTGCGTGCACTTGTGTACTCTACTCTTGTTACCCTGCCCGATATGTTGGATTCAACACCATTGGAGCCTCCCTGTTCTTCCCCCGAGTTGCCTGACCGGAGACTCTGGCCCACAGGCCGGAGACTCTAGTCCCTTGGACCGGAGACTCCGGTGTGGACCACAGAGACTCCAGTGTGTGTTGTATCTGACACGTCTTGCTAGGTCTCAAGGGTTCGGTGCTGCCTTCGTGGGACATATATACTTACCTCCATGCTATCTCCCTCACTGCTTTTCACAGGTTCTAGCTCTCATCGTCCTCCTCGCACTAAGGCCAAGATGAAGAGAGGGGAGCCTCGCTATGATGAGTCTGAGGGTCAGTACATTGTGCCCCCATCCAACCGCAGACAGCATGCCCGTGATGCAGCCTATATGCGGCGGGAGCAGGACAGGGTTGAGGAAGAGAACCATGCCAAGAGGACAAAATATGACAACCTTCAGTCGTTGGCTCGCATGTCTAAGCAGGAGTACCGTGAGCTGCGGAAGACTAATTTCCATGAATTTCCGCGCACCAGTGATGACCCCTGTTATTGGCGGAAGGAGCAAGCTGTCTTCATGAAAGACATTTACAGTGTGCTCAAGAGATCTCCTATGTGTCCCCGGAAGTACTTGAGTGTTGAGAAGATGAGGAAGAGCCCCTACTTCTCTGAGGCTCTATGGATTAGTGAGAAGTTGGGGCTGTTCAACTTGATGGAACTCCGTGAAGACTACAACATCACCCTTGTGCAGCAGTTCTACACCACAGTTGTGTTTGGGACTGATCAAGCCAGGACTATGACTTGGATGACTAGCAATCACCGTTGTTCTGCAACTTTCTATGACTTTGCTAAGGCTATCTTCGAGACCTTCTAGGGGGTATCTACTCATGTTGGAGTTCGCATGCACTCAGCAGTTCTTGGGGTGAACAAGAACAAGCTTGCCCCTTTATATGGTAGTGAGGGTGTTGTGGGAGGGTCCAAGGGACTCAAGCCTCTCTACAATCTGATGTTGAGGATCTTCCGCCAGACCATTTCCCCTAGTGCTGGGAATGATGATGACATCAGATGTGGCTTGGTCAACTTGCTATATCACACCCACAAGACTTACATGGCTGGCCCTGATGCTGATGTTGATCCTATTGATGTGATGGACTACATATTTGAGGAGATGTATCATGCCATATTATACAAGAAGGCCCCTCCATATGCACCCCTGGTCATGAGACTCATCAACACTCAACAACATGGTTCTCCGCTTGCTATGCCCCCCAACCTTACCGAGCACACTCTCGTATCTCTGCAGCAGAAAGGGGAAATGAGGGCTCCCCCTAGACGCTACATATGGAGGAGGAAATCTCAGAGACTGAAAGGGTCCCCTCTCCTCCTAGGGCTCGGAGGAAGAATGCTTCCAATGCACCTCTTCCTCCCATGACACGTGACTATGTCCATGAGAGGGTCAAGAAGGCCTCATTCTGTGAGAGGACCCTGTGTTGCATGAATGTGGACATCCGCAAGCAATAGCATGATTCCTACAAAAGCAACTGTCGCATCGAGAAACTACTCAAGGAAATCAAGGCTCAGGGTGAAGAGTATGATGAGGAAGGAGAAGCTGAGTACACTGACGAGCATGGCACCCAGCCATCCACCGAGTCTGATCACACTCTTTCATTTGGGGCATGGAATGCCCAACAGGACAGCTTGGTGGATTCGAAGACCTTTTCTAGTGTCACTTCTGGATTTGGGTACCAAGGTACATCCTCTTCTCGCCCTCACGGCAAAGGGCCTGCAGCTCCAGATGGTGATGAGGACTATGATGATGATGATGAGGAGGATCAGGATATGGATGAGGAGGACGAGGAGGATGATGACGAGGACTACTGATCTGTTGGGACGCTAGCTTAGGTCTTTTTCCCTTTTTTGGTGTTTCGATGCCAAAGGGGGAGAAGACATTGTCATCGGGATTTGCATGGGTTTGGGCTACTTGATTCGTATTTGCTTTCTCGTTTCTATTTGCCCTATGTTATTGCGGGACACTGTTTGCTATTTGTGTGTGACTCTGTGGGTGCTCCAACTTTATTGTAACTCATGTGAGAACTATGTGTTTTATCCATACTCTACCTACCTTGCCTGCTTTACATGTTTATCTTTGGGCACATAGGCAGGGGGAGCATGTCCATACTCTGTCATAAGTCACTGCAAACCTTTTTCATGCAAAAATCACTAGTTGTCATCGAACACCAAAAAGGGAGAGATTGAAAGGACATTTACTGTCATAAATCACTTTTGGTGTTCGTTAACAACTAGTAGACCTATTTTACAGTTTGCTATTGTCTACAGGCTGATATTTTACAAAGTGAAAAGGACCAATAACTTGCGGAGCATTCCCTGCACTATTACTTGCTTCTTGGGATTTCCAGACCGGAGTCTCTGGTCTATCATGACCGGAGTCTCTGGTGTGGTCTGGACTTTCCCCAGGAGTCTCCGGAGAGGCTTCTAGTTTCCTGCCTAGGACAGCCTGAAGGGTGGTCCGGAGGTTGGTCCGGAGGTGGTCCAGAGTCTCCGGTCCATATCTCAGGCCGGAGTCTTCGGTGTAGAGGGACCGGAGTCTCCGGTCCACTTGGCTCCCAAGTGGGCTGGGTCATTCTATCGGTCGGTCTGGAGGCTGGTCCAGAGGTTGCCTGGAGTCTCCGGTGTAGACCGGAGTCTCCGGTGTGGAGACCAGAGTCTCTGGTCTGCTTCTTCTCCAACGGTCAGAAAACGGTTCACAGATGCGAGGGGCTATAAATAGAGGACCTTATCCCCTTCCTCTAGCTGCTCGTCCACCTCAAGAACACCATGTCCATTTGAGCCACCAAATCAACAAGATCTCTTCATCCAACCATCCAAAGTCTTTGATCTTTGGAGAATCGAAGGAGGAGGCCTTGATCTACAGCTTCACAAGAGAGATCTTCATTTCCCCCTCATTCACTTGAGGGCCCCCATGCTCTAGTGTTTCATTGGAAACCCTAGTTTTGATTTTGTTCTTACAAGCTTGTCTTTGATTGTTTGACAGCTTGCTTGTATTTGGGAGCCTCTAATTAAGTTGTGGATGTGTGCCCCGAACTCGTTGTAAAGGTGTCGGCTTCCACCTCGAAGGTTGTCATATAGTGGAAGAGGTGAATCGAACCCGTTGGGGTGAGGTCCATCGGAGAACAAGGGAGGCCTCTCGTGGCGTTGGTGATTTGAAATCACCCCCTCTCCAAACGTAGACGTACTTCCCCTCAAAAGGAAGGGACTACGGGAAACAAATCCTTGTGTCTCCGTGTGCTCCACTTTGGTTACTTCTATCCTTTACCGCACTTTGCTTATCTAGTTCTTGTTTAGTATGTGCTTGTTTTGTCATATAGGTAAATTCACCTTAGTTGCATAATCTAGAGAATTTACCTTTCTTGTCAAACCCTAATCTGAAAAAGAGTAAAATTTGAAGTAGCACATATTCACCCCCCCCCCCTCTAGGTGCCCATACGATCCTTTCAGATAGGAAAGTTTTTATTGCAATTGTGACAGTTGCATCTTCAACTACTCCCATTGAAATTCTAAGAGTTTTATTGGCTAACATGATCGTCATATCAGTATTTTCAATTGTAGCCAGTTCTATTTATTCTTTTATTTCTAAATAGAAATCATAAGATATAACATTAACTTCGGTGCGAAGATCACATAAACCATAATGCGAGATTTCCTTAAATATGCACGAAAGTCTCTTTAGCAAGTTCAACTATGTTACAATGTGCATACATAGCCATAATTGCTTCCTTGGTTACCTCTTCATCTTTGGTTTCTTCTAGATGTCCCTCAACTCCTGGCATACTTTTCTCTTCGTTCCTCTCTTGTACTGCTTTAACTTGTTCATATTCAAATATATACTTCTGTGAAGTGTTAGGGAAAGATATCTCATATTTTGGTTCTAGGGAGGCCAGTGTTGCTTCAACTTCTCTTTTCTTCTCAGGTTAGGGTGGTGGATCATACTTAACCAAACCCTCTTTTGGAGCTTTGATGTGTTCTGTAAAAGCTTTAACAACATGCAACACAAGATCTGAATCCAAATAAAGTTCTTTAGATAATTCTTTAACATGGCCCTTTTTATTATAGTCATGAATACAATCATAATCTATTTCTATGCCTCCTTCGCTTCCTAGACCAAAATTCTATGAAACTCTATGATCGCGAATTCTATTAAGTAAAGCCCAAGCTTTAGTTATAGAAATATTCATAAAGGCTCCTTTCGTGAAAGAGTCTAGTTCAATTTTATTAGGTTGAATTAAACCGCCATAAAAGATATGTAATAAATACCATTCAGGCAAATCATGATGAGGACATAGATTAAGTAAATCTTTAAATCTGATATAAGCTCTTACTAGTCCTTCATTAGGATGGTTCCTCCAAGTCATTATAAGATGCCTGATTCCAAAAGATTTTGATAATGGGTAATATTTTGCTAGAAACTCACAGGCTAAATTATCCCAAGTAGTAGTGGCTTCTGGGGGTAGGGTTCTATACCATGAGAGAGATGTACTTGTCAAAGTCTGACTAAAAAGTTTAACCCTTACCTCATTAGCAGTATATCCTGGTAATTGGAAAGTGCCACATATATCTTTGAAACATGCAATATGCTCATATGGATCAGGATCTTCTTCATCTCTAGTAAATTGCTTCTTGTGTAGAATACCAAGTAGTAGATGATTTATTTCAAACCCCCTTGTCTTCTTGTTGGAGTTGTCTCTTTTATTAATATCATAGGGCTTCCCAAAGTGGCTGAGTGGTTAGCACTAGCCATATGCTCAAACTCCATCATGTTGGTGGAAACCTGTAACTCAAAACAAAACTTAGCAAGACAAAAATAAATAACCAAAAACTAAAACACTTACATCGCTTAGCTCCCCGGCAACGGCGCCAGAAAATAGCTTGATGACTGTAAGTGCACAGATTGTTTGTATCTAGTTTTAAAATAAAGATATCGATCCCACAGGGAGCAGGATTCTGAAGTCTAATAACTCTTGAATTACATACTACAATAGAAATGCTAAATAAAGTTCTAAATATAAAATGCGAGTATTGTGTAAAAAGGTGTTTTGGGGTTTTTGGTATAAGAGAACAATAAGTAAAGTAAAATGACTGAACACAGAAAGTAAGTATCACGTATGTAAAAGAGATTTGAAACTGCAATAGGGAAAAAGCGTTCTTAGGGAGTAGCGGATACACCTCTAGAATTATAAAGAGATAAGGTAAAGATTATTATCATGAACATTCTTAACTATGTATATGTGGGAGGAACTCTGTATTTGGACAAATAGGCAGCAACCACTGCTCACATCATCCTCATAATCACATCAGACAGCAATCGACATCAATCGAATTACTGCATTATTAAGGGACTTAATCCTGTAGGACATATCCCATGACATGGATAGTGTTTCGTGAGTTTCCTCGATTCCTAAGTTGATACGTACGGGGTGCCAACAGCTTTATAGTCACTGTAAGTGCTAACACACCTCCGTCTACCAACAGGTAGTTCCCTCCATCAAGTCCGCATAAGAGGCAAATATTGAGAGGTCGACTTCTCTCAACATCAAGATGAAGACAATCTAACACATGGTCACAATGATGAATATCATAATAAACTTTATCTTATTTCAGTCTCATACTAGGGTTTCTCCATCTCCCCAAGAACTAATGATCTACTCAGACATGAAGGTAATCAACATCATGGAAATAACAATGGAATCTATCATAGATGAATAGTACTTGTATAAATCCACAACGAGTACGGAAATTGCAACAAGATCTAGACAAGATGTAGATGAGATGGATGGAGATGGTGGTGGTGCAGCAGTTGATGGTGAAGATCGATGCCTTAGCCTCCGGGATATGCGTAGGGCGAAGATGGATCCCCGGTGGACGAGTTCCCCCTCCAGATGCCTTTCGGAGGTGAGGTTTTGGCGATTTCTAGTTGTTATGTATGCCATCTCCCTGATCTAGTTGCATGGGGTAAACCTATATGAATAGGCGGTGGCGGCTCCAACTATACGACGGGAACTATATGGCCAAAAATTTATTCCCACCGTATAGTTGGTTGTTAAACCGTCTGGATGCCTTGATCGCTTCGAGTTTTCTTCTGGTGTTATTGATATTTCCTAAATAAGCGATTTACGTTGTTTTTTACTACGTTTCTCCTGAATACAACTGCTCCAAGAATTGTTTCCATTGTACCCATCATCTATCCTGATCTTAGTGAAAATAGACATAAAATATGCGCGTGAATGCTGTAAAATACCAAGATTCTACAACTACAGTGCAAAATAATAATATAAAACATGATGCAAATATGCACTCATCAGCTAACAAGCACTCTATCGAGCTTTTCATAAGTAGGAGTCACCCGACGACTAGCTCAAGTAAATTGTCGACCAGATAAAGCTATCTCCCGCAGGTCAAGGCTCTCGATAATTGCATTAAAAACAAAAGTCCAACGAGCGTTAAAAAATTATCATTACTTTTTCTTCCTATCTCAGTATGATATTAAAATCTCCACCAACTAACAAGAGGAGAGTTTCATTTTCACATGTACATACTAGTTCGGACAAGAAACACTACTTGTTGACGTCTTGAGCCGCACCATAAACAGGTACAAGAATCCATTCAAAACCATCATGCTTTGATTTGAGATGAAACTTAACGCAAAAAACACCATTAACCACATTATTAACCCGAATAGTGGATAAATTGATCCCTACCAAAATACTTCCAGACCGCCCTTGTGGCGGTAGACAATACCAGGAAAAATCAAGTCCTCTGGAAAGATGTTGTAGAAAAGGGACCGAAAAATTTGACCTTCCTGTTTCTAGGATTGCAAAAAAATCAAGTTTTAAATCTCTAATTGTTTCACGAATAAATAAGTGTTTTGCCATGTCTCTAAACCCCTCACTATTCCAAAAATAGCCCTTCATTTGATCTTATGAGATTTTTTAAGTATAGAACTCCTTCGCACCACTAAAGCATCTGAATTTTTGTATTTGCGAGATCTTGGTATTTCGCAATTAACCATTGTTGGATCCTTGTGATCCATTTCATTCGTATGCTCTTCATCTACCAGATCCTCACTAAGCGACATAGCTTTATTAGTGACCAAACTGATAGTACCTTCAACATTTGCACGAACTAAGCTCTTCTTTTTTCTTTAGAGTGATAAGAGTTCTTTTCAAATCAATTTCTTTAATTAACTTAACCGAAGAAGAGACTATTTCTGGAGACACACCTAACGAGACACCTATCTTAGTGGACCTATGGATAACTACATCGTCAGGTAAGGAAGCAATTGAAAAATATGGATACGTCGAGTTACCTGGATCACATGCTTGCCCACTTGTTGCGCCCTTTCCAACTGAGATAAATATGCATTAGGCTGTGCCCGGATGCGGTCGCTAGAACGAATGCCTAAAGCCACAGCCTCCGGAATTCCTCCAACGCAATCACCTCATCCTTTGAGTATCTTCCACCGAGAAAAACACCAGTACCCCCATATCTGGCTTCCCTTGGGCTGATATGGGTGTAGATGGTGTATGGTACATTGGAGAGGACGACACAGAGGTCCTATATACAAAAGACAACGACGATCTTGGCGATGTGGCTACATGTGCATTAGCCGTTTTCGAAAAAAATAAGCCCTTTGATGGTGAAACAGTCCTAGTATCGCCCCGGGACCCTTGTTAGAGAAAAACCCACTAGGCAATGGCATCGGAACATCTGCAGCATGGGCAGGTGAAAGAGTCGCAGCATGCTGCTGGAAATGCGGAGATAGCATCGCCTCTTCCTGCCTAGGAGGCAGAAACCCTGTCATGGCAGCCTTCGCGTCTGCCTTGGCTGCGTCGGCAGAGGAAAGATGGATGGCAGCCTGTCGTGGGAGCAAAACCGCTGCTGTGGGTTCGGCAGCTCCGCACACATCCCGATAGGCTCAGATTTTGATCCAGCGGCCTCTTTCTCCTCGGCCATCTCATACCAGCGTTGACGAGTAGCTGAAACAGATCCTCATGGCCCCTTGTGGCTAGCTAGTATGGGATCAATAGTGTTGAACTGAATTAAATTCTCCAACTCTGACATATAATTTTTAACCACCTTTGGAACATCTTTGTTTTGTCTTGGAGGTTTCGTCTGCTGTTGCTTGTTACCTCGCATTTTTTTTCCAATCCACCTTCAGTCTCAGCCTTGTATCTATTATTTTCTTCATTGCTCTTATCATCAGCTAATTTTATTTATAGAAATAAAATTACCAACTTGTCTAAAATTGCATCAGAGTATAAGCACTAGAAAATTCCGTTCAAGGCTACATATGCAAATTTCTATTTATAGATTTTTTATCAAAGTTTTCGAAGAAATTTCAATGATGCAAATATGTTAATAATGGCAGAAACTTTCAAGTTTGTCATAAGCACCAATGGACACTTAAAGCATCCTTTTGGTTACGTGCAACCGCTTGCCCAAATAGACTTTCACCAAAATTTCATAAAAAAGCTTGTCATGGGCAAACTTAGCTAGATTGTGGTGGTTCGACAGTAAACCATGTGGCACATGATCTACGACTTATAGGGTAAAATTTGGATTCATCTCGATTATCGCTCTAGAATTAAGATGTGTTTAGCGAGAACGTAAACACACGTTTAGCGATATGGTGGTGCGGAATGGCTAATTTTGCAATGAGGGGATTCACATATACGTGGCAACCATTCTCTGATGTGTGTATTTGCATTGCTGAATAACGCAATTATTTAGTTTATCTACAAGAAGTAAAATTGAACATGACATTTTGAACTGATTTTGAGAAAGAAAACCTACTAATTCCTTTTCAATTTCTTCTTAGAACATCTAAGGACATCACGTTATCGATTATTTTGCCTCGATCGGACTCTGAGATACCCTGCACTGCTGTGCTTCTGTTAGTACAAGAGGCCTCTCAAGTGCAAGAAAGGACAATGTTCGTGTATGTCACCCCCGACCTTGTCTAATATCTTTGGTAGAAGTGATAGCTTATTGGGGCCTCACTTCACGTGTTATATGAGCAAGGAACAACCCCTTGCGTGATTTTTACAGAAGAGAGATCGATCGAGGCTACAGGGGAGATGGCGATTGATCTAACCAAATGTACCAGCCATGGAGTACTACTCTATAGTCTAGATATGTTATATAATGGTAATAACGTTACAAGGGGTAAAAGGCAGATATGTTACATGACTTTAGCGATGCAGGTGGGATGGGACTTCCCGCCAAGCCCACCTCCCATCCCGCCAAAAAAAAACTGCTAACCCCGTTTGTAGCATCCCGCGTTGCGTCGGCGGAAAAAGCGGCAGCCCCCACTAATCCAGCTTTGAACCTTTCCTTAATTCAAACAATAACTACTACTCCGGATAGAGCGGATGGGGCAAGTTGCATGCTTGACTGGTGCACTCAATTCCCGGCCATTTTTAACACGCGAGGAGTTACGTTGGGCCCCGCTTGGCCACCTGTCCCACCGCTTAATATCCCTCTAATCCCATCTAGTCCCAGTGGGAATGCACAGGCGGGAGCTGGTCATCCCAGACCCATCCCACTTGCATCGCTGCATGACTTCGGCAATACCTGCATGACATGCTAATATCTCTAAAAACCGTTAATCACAACCTTATGAAAGGTTAAGATTATGCTTGAACTCATCTAGATCCTTGACTGCCAATGCTTATGTGACACCATCTGCAATTTGATCTTTCATAGATATAAATTTAATATCCAGTATCTTATTTGCAACTCTCTCACAAAGTAATAATCAATCTCAATATATTTTTTACTTGCATGAAACATAGGTTGAGCTGACATATATGCATCTCGAAAATTATCACACAATAAACATGGTTTTTTCCTTTAGTATAACATCAAGTCCACCCAATAAAGTTTCAATTCAAATAAGTTCAGCTATCGCAATTGCAAGATCTTTTTATTTTCCTTCAGTACTTGATATTTATACTGTAGCTTGTTTTCTTGCACTTCATGAGATCAAATTTGGTCCAAGAAATAAAGTAAAACCTTTAGTAGACCTCCTGTCATCAAGACAACTAGCCCAATCGGCATATGAAAAACCACTAAGCAAACTAGAAATGGACTTCTGAAAGGTAAGCCCAACTTTCATAATGCCCTGAACATATCTCGAAATTCTCTTGGCAGTTATCCAATGAGCGGTTGTTGGTGCATGTAAATACTGATAAATCTTATTAACTAAGAAGAAAATATTAGGCCGTGTCAATATCAAATATTGCAAAGCACCTACAATGCTTCTATATTGTGTACTGTTATCATGACTAAGGGCAGTTCCCTTAGTTAAAGATGATTTTTTACTAGAGGATAAGGGTGTAGGAGAGGATGTGCATTTTTTCATACCAACTTAGCAAGCAGGTCAGCAACATAATTCTCTTGAGTGAAGAGCAAACTATCATGAACCTTATTCAACTCAATGCCCAAGAAGAAGTGTAAATCCCCAAATCCTTGAGTGCAAAATAATTATCAAGATCATGAAAAAAAGCAGAAATAGTTTGATCTGACGAACGGGTGACAATAATATCATCAACAAAAATGAGAACAAATAACATGACACCAAACTTATTGTAGAGAAAAAGTGAAGTATCAGCTTTTAAAGGATTTTGCGGACGGGAGTATTTAGTGTTAAGGGTGCAATCCTTTTGGTAAACACATGAAAAAAGAGCGGTGTCTTCCCATGAAAAAAGAGCGGTGTCTTCTAGGGTGGAACCCCTAGCAGCCGCCGCCATCAGTCTCGTCCTCGAAGTCTAAGATCAGTGTTATGATGTCTATGGCGGTGTTGTGCACGACAAGGACAAGGTATACCCAACTTCTCTTCCACCTCGTCAGCAGTGATCTCACCGGTGGCGTTGAAGAGGGTGGGATTTGTCTGGTCGATGCTTCCATGGAGTGGTGGTATCGTTCAGTGTACATGTTTTAGAGGTTTGGTGTTAGAAGATTCGGAACAATTCAAGGCTTCAATGCCGAAGACTTCGGCTCTGGGGTGCTTTTCCTTAGGGGCATGTGCATGAAGACTTCTCTACAGTCATCGGCAATGTCATACCACTCCGGGTAAGGGAGAAGCGACAACAACACGTTGGTGGCTCGCTCTGGCGGCAATAGTGATCATTAGGTGATCCAAGGATCTCGATGTAACTGTTGTTATCTTTTAGGTGTTTTGTACTGAAGTATGAACCAAATTCAACTAAGGAGGCACACCCCCTCCCGTGAAGTCGCCGGCTAGGATAAGTTGTATCTGTGAAATCTCCGGCGTTGTGTAAACACTCTCAGTTATAGTGAAGTTTCGTTGACTGGCGCTCATGGTTTTTTTCTCTCTTTTTTGGAGAGGTTTTTCCACGTTAAATTTGTGTCCCCTTGCTGTGATTTTGTTTTCGTTCTTCGTTATTTGCTTGTCGGGTTTATAACATTTTATACTTCTTGTGAAATCATGGAGTACATTCAGATCTTCCCAAAAAAACACATTTTTATGTTAGTGCTTTCTTGTTGGGTAAATTCCAATCTTTGGGAGAGATATATCATGCATCCATTCAGGCTCACGATCAATTTTCAGACGCTTATACAAGGAAAAAAGGATGGAGCTTTCCTATAGTTGCAGCTTATAATGCGAAAACTAGTCGATCCGCGCTAGGAACGCTCAGATTCACCGTGGCAGGTAGTACCAGCTACAAGATTGTCGCCAGGCGTCCAACTCAAGAAAAAGCGCCAACTCTAGGAAAATGACCAGGATTGCAGCGCATAAAGGCAAAACCACCGGGATTTTATTCCCTAGTGCCCGTCGCAAGAGACAGCGGTGTACTTGTAATTGTTTGTCACCGAAGTCACTCATGTCCGACGGCAATCGGTGCAACTGTTGACTCAGTTCCCGATGTCTTGCAAGCCTAACTTAACTCAGATGGTTTTTACTTTTGTCATGTACTACAAGAGGAGAATGCTCATTAGAAAATTTGGCAGTTGGACACACAGCTCATCTGGAGACCGCTAGTAAAACGAGGCTAGTGTTATATAGAGAGCTGAAGCGGCAGTGCGCGCGTGACTGGTCGATACCAAGCTCGTGTTAATTTCTCCCTTCCCAAACAATTTGACACATCAAAACTACGGGTCATGCATCATTGCACAGTTATTGCTACGACATGAGTATAATTACTCCAAGTACCGCACTCAACACTGAGCAAGTAAAATAAGATGATGTAAACAGGTTATAAGAAATTAAATAATACTCTAGTTGGAGGAGAGAGAAGATGAGTGGGTTTGGGTAAGAGTCAGCCGCAAGGTGTGCTCCTAGGCACCATGTGAGATTGAAATTTGACTCTCACTTTTGGACAGGCTCGATGGCTATAAAGAAACATTTCTTCCGCTTTGGCACATTTTCTAAAGGACGGTTCACAGATACGATTTTGGGAGTATAAGTGGCTTGGTACTGCTACTCTTCGTGAACAATATCCTGCGTTGTATCTCATTGTCCGTTATAAGGAGGAAACGATTTCCACGTATTGAAATCTTTCCCCCAAATGTGACTTTTAGGAGAGATTTGTTTGGTACCAGACTTGACTCTTGGATCACGTTGCTACACCGGCTAGCAAATGTCCAACTCTCTGCTGGGCCTGACGAATTTCATTGGAACTTAAGTGAGGATGGTTCATTTTCCGTTAGTTCCTTACATAATGCTTTAGTCCAGCCAGTCATACCATTTTTAGATAATAGGATGATCTGAAAAATGAAGATATCCCCAAAAAACAAAATCTTTGCTTGGTATCTTCGTCGAGGTGTTATCCTTACTAAAGAAAATCTTATTAAGCGGAATTAGCATGTGAATCCTATGTGTGTATTTTGTCATCGTAGCGAGACAATCAAACACCTTTTTTTCAATGCAATTTAGCTAGGTCTATATGGTCAGTTACCCAAGCAGCTTCGGGCTTGTATCCACCACGTAGTATTGCCAACATATTTAGGAATTGGTTATATGGTATAGATAACAAGTATAAGTTACTTCTTTGGGTTGGAGCGATTGCCATTATATGGTCGCTATGACTATGTAGAAATGATAAAGTTTTTTAAGACAATTTTTCTCTCTCTTGCAGGTTATCTACAGATGCACCAACACCCTCCGGTCTTGGTCGGCGCTGCATCGTGCGGACTATCACGACCTTTTTATGGAGATGTGTATGCGGCTGGAGGATACGGCGCGAGACTTGTTTACCGGGCATAGATGACAACATAATCTTCGGATAGGCTCTCCTTCAGTACCATAGACGTTTTACAATTTCTCATTCTGATATGTAATCCACCTTTTTACTTTTCTTTGTTTGGATCTATGGACAGTGTCAGCTATGTGCATCATAGTTATGCAGAGGCCGGGTGTAATACTTAAAATTTTGAGTAATAAAGCGCCCCTTATCGAAAAAATGTGAGAGTGAAAAGTGGGTCATACTACTAATAAATTACTATAATTTGTGTTTATCTTTTGTATAAACTAGCTATTAGCTTGACTTTAGGTGATGTGGACATTTCTTATAGGCAACCGCCGACTATACTATTGTTCTTCCTCTAATGATCAGATCACACATAAAGACTTGTGTATACGCATCAGATGTTCTATTGAGCAATTCTACGTTCATGCATATACTTAAGTAGATATAGGTATATCCAGTGGCGGAGCTACAAAGAAATAGTTGGGCAGGCTAGACTATAAAAAAGCACTGGATTTTTTAGCTACACAATTTTTTACTAGCTACCGCCGCCGCCGCGTGCCTGGCCGTGCCACTGCCGCCGCGTGCCGGGTTAATAGAGAGCAGAGAAGTTGGTTACTAGTAGCTATTAGGAGGCTAATTATTTTTCCGATGAGATGATGCACGGGTTAGCGAGGCGTTCCTCACGATCCGGCGGTCGTACGAGTGTGTTGCGCATATTAGAGAAATATTCCATTCCGGTAAACTACTAAGTTTTGTTCCTCGCATACAGGTGGTAGGTGCGAAACGAACACACCCTAACTAGCTACCAGCGATATTTTGTCCTAAAAAAATCAATAAGCAGTCCTTTTTTAAGAAGAGACGAAGCAATCAAAAAAGCACACCGTGTCTTCTTCTCGGGCTTTCTTTTCACTAACCAGTACGATCGTTGGTCGCTCGCTCAGAACCAGTGGGTGGATGCCGTTGCGTGGTGGTTGCTGCTTCGCTAGCTTGGTCGTGCTAGTGAATTGGGCCATCGATGCAGAGGTGTAGATGTTTTAGGAGGTATTAGCACTTGGGATACGTAAACTTGTCCAGCTGGAACAAATTCATACAAGAAGTTGCAGTTTGGGGTCCCGTGGTACATAAACTTGTGATATTGGTGCAAACTGGTACAAAATCGTTTTAAGAATGACACATGGTATTGTTCGTTTTACAAAAGAACCCCTAAGTTCGACAGAAATCTGGTCTCCTGCTGGTGGCCACCGTCATGGACGCCCTTCGCCTATCTGTTTAGATCCCAATATATTTCCTCGCGTGTGGCCGCCTTTTGTCTCTGTCTTCCGTCCACGCGAGGTCAACAGAGACGAGCCGCAGCTATCTATCTGGTTCAGTGTTAGACACGCTATGGAGAAAAAATTTCATGTTTGAAGTCATGGAACACTGGGAACGCGAGCAAGCGGACAGAGTGGAGGAGCTGCGAGCTGGGTCTATGAACTTAATTTCAGTTGTGGCTGGCCCGCGTCAGGAGCATTTACACTGTCCGCCAGTGGACACCGTCGTTAGGGCATCTCCACGGGCAGATCCAGACGGTCCAAGCGTGTCCGAATGCGTCTGAGCGGATGTGCGGGACGTGTGCGGTCTCCCAGCGACACGATACATCCGGACCGACGCGTCCGGCTCGACCCACATCGCGCACCAAATTTGCATGACCAATGCGTCGGGGCGGACACGGACGGGCCGAGGGCATGTCCTCCCGCGCGTGTTATTGGCCCACCGGTCAGCGACCGCTTAGCGCGTCACCGATTCAGACACGCAGCGGTGCCGATTCAGATGCGCGAGGTGGCAGGGTGACCGGCGGCAGCCTCCGCCATCAATGCCGACGAGACGACACCCTGACTGACGGGATGACGCATGGGTTCCCGCGCCGATATTGAAGGCGAAGACACGAGAACCTGCGGTCCTTCGCACACGCAGGGGCTATAAAGCCGGCCCATGCGTCCGTCGGTGCCGCACTCCCCACCTCTCGTCGTCGCCAGCTTCACCTACTCCCAGCGCCTCCGTCACCGCCGATGATGAAGAAGCCAGGGTGGTTCAAGAAGGCCAAGCACGACCACGAGGCGAGCGGGTCCGCATCGGGCGGTCGGCGCCGTCAGGGGGCCCTGCCTCTTCTGGCCTGCCAGCCTTCCTTTGGGGGGTCGTGCCGCCGCCGCAGGACTTCGTCGGTCGCCCTGCCGAGCGCTAGGTGGAGGAGGAGCCCCGCCACGACCGCCGCTACTTTCGCGTGGCGGAGCGCGAGCGGCGGTGGAGGGAGAGAGCAGACATCGCCCACCACGATGTCTCCCTCTCCACGGGTTGGCACCTCAACCGGAAGCGGGTGCCGGTGCCGCCCGTGCCCAAGGAGGGCAAGACGTTGGAGGAGGAGATCGCACAGCGCATCCGCAAGATCACACCGGGCTCCTGTGGGATCGCGCCTACCAGAACAAGGCGTTCTGCAAGCAGTTCATGGAGTGGGAGCACACGGCGCGGCGCGCAAGCTCCTTCCACATCGAGTTCGAGCCGTGGGGGTCCCCGCCCTCCCCGCCTTCGATCCCGACGATGACGGCATCGTCAACCACTCCAACGATGACCTCGACATCATCGTCAAGGAGGAGGACGCTGCTGCAGCCTCCGCCGCGCACCTGCCCCCTTCCCCCGGAGTACCAGGAGCTCCTAGCATGGGGCTATGACGAGGACACCTTCACCGAGCAGGCCATCGCGGCCAGCGCGAAGGACGAGGACGGCATGTGGGATGGCTATTAGGAGGCCATCCATCTCACTGGCCTGGTGGCGCAGGTGAACGCGAGGCTGCGTCCAACGCCACCGCTGCCGGGGTGAGCTGCTTCAACCGCGTCGGAGAAGACGGATGCGTGGCTAGCGTGGCCTCAGCAGGTGATCGACCAGCCCGCGCTCGCGCAGGCTCCGAGTCTGCCACCGGCGTACCTCTGGACGCCGCCGAAGTACATCGACCTCGATCCCTAGGTGGACGTGGCAGCGCCGGTGGCGGGGAGATCGGTAGCTAGGGCTGGGGCCAGTTTAATTTTCGTCATTTATATTTTGAATATAAATTATGTATAAATATGTACGAATTTGCCAGTTTTAGCGCGAATTGCCTTGATTTTAATTTTAAAAAAAATCGACATGGTCCTATTGGCCAGGCGCGGATAAATGGGTCGCGTCGCTTGGCTCGACTGGTCAGATATACCGGACCACGATCTAAAATAACAAAACCGATAGAAACGGACCACTTAGGTCAGCGTTTGAATCAGCCGGGTGGAGATGCCCGTACTATTTCCTGCCGAGCCGTCGCCTATCCGTCTCACCTCTCCCAGTCTGTGTGCCCAACCGTGCAATTGATAACTAACACGGAGGTGAAGCTGCGGCGTGGACGGCGGAGAACAGAGACCAACCAGGATTAAAAAAAGAGATTTAAAAATCTCAAGGACACTACCAGATTTCTGTTGAACCGTACCTGGGGTTTTTTTGCAAGAAGAATAATGCCAAGTGTCAACCTGATAACGGTTTTGTACCAATTTGCACCTACATGGCAAGTTTATGTACCGCTAGACCCCAAATTGCAACTTCTTGTATGAATTTGCTCCGGCTTGACAAGTATACGTACTTGGGGTGCTAGGACTGCTAATACCTCATGTTTTAGGAAAAATCCTGGGCGGGCCACGGTCCAGGTCGGCCACAACATAGCTCCGCCAATGCGGTATATCAGAGAGTTTTTGTTTTTCGAAATGGAAAGACCACCCGGTCTTTGCATTGAAAAGGTGTATATTCTTCTTTATTAATTTATTCAACAAAGAACTTTCAAGGAGCATGCATCAATAAACCTAATCCACCACTCAACACCCTGAGTACAAGCCCGACAATGGGTAAAGATCGTATCGGCATGGCCTTATGCTCTGAAAACTCGAAAATCCTCATTAACTAAGAACCAAGAGCCGGAAACATCTCATACCCCGATACACCCTCTAGGTGAAACTAGAGCGCTTATCCGGTTTAGCAGACTCTTAGCGGCATTCATGCATATGCTATAGAAGCCGTCACCATAGACAATCTTCATGATAAAGATCCGCATTATGCTTGCCATGTTTGCCGTCGAACTCCAAATAGTGACCCCACCCTAGGCTAGTCCATGAAGACACATGCGCCGCTGATACTCCGCGGCTCCATACCGCAAAGACTGTTTGTCATCGACGCGGCCGATGCCACGCCACACCACCTTCTGATCTCTTCGACCAGCAGCAACTCCAAAAAAGATGCCCCCATAAGGGACAACAGCGCGTAGCATCGCCATCGTCCGATCTAGGAGACCCATATCTAGGGTTTCCTGGAGTAGCCCAGGCGAAGACGCAAGAGCTACGTCGATGATGCCTTCGACAAGGGTGCAACCTAGAAATGCCGCCATCGTCCGCCATGATGGGAATCAGCTTGGTTTCCACCAGCAGCCACACATATCCACTGTCTGATCCGCGATGCAGCACACAAAGAGATCTCGACAGATGCAGGACAATTGTAGCATGCCTATGAGACAACAGAAATTAAGCTTCCAACCTGAAGTGTGGCGTAATAGGATAAGACTCTTTTCCATTTCACCCAAAAGGGATTTTACGAGGTGTGTTAGGATGATCTCATGACAGGGTTTTGCTGATTTTGATCGCGGACTGTTGCCTCTTGCCAGCCTTAGTTCATGAAGGATAACGTTGTTTCCCAATGAACGTATAATGCTGGAAGAGGCTAATGGAGGGCTGGATAAAGATCAACGACGTCTAAAAAAACTCCATCCTTTTCTAGTATAACGACATCATCGTATAATGCATCTATTATTCTGCCTTGATCGGACACTGGGATAGATGTGGTGTCGTTGTGCTTCTGATCCGTACATACACGATCCTCTCGACCGCAAGATAACCTGCTCATGATGTATCTCACCCACGACCAATCCCCATAGGAAGAATACTTGTGCATGTGCAATACTTGCTCAGTTCACAACGGGTATCTCACCGGTGTCCAATTTCTCCTTTTACCACTGTTGAGGGAATTCCAAATTAGCTAGCCTCGGACGTCTAATTTTCTCAAGTAGGAGTAGATGACCTCCCATTAGAACGTCTTCCGGCTCAGCGTATATGGCACATCTAAATTCTGAAGGCTGGCAGTAAGTCATGCCGGTATTTTATAGAGAGCTCAAGCATCAATGCGTGACTTGATACATAAAATACTCGTCTTAATACTCATCAGAACCATGTGTCCTGCATCATTGCATAGTTAAAGCTATGATACAACTGTATACCGTACAAGTAAAATTACTCCAAGTAACTCACTCCAATAATGATCAAATCACGCATTGCTGTCCCTATGCAGAAATCAAATGTTCCTATGAGCAATCCTATCCTCATGCATGTACTTCAGTAGATACGCGTACGTTGGAGAGCTAGCATGCTTAGGCGTGTGAGACATTAGAATCAAATTACTCCTACAAACTACTAGTAGTACTAAAACATGTCTACATACATCCGAATCTAGACAAATTCGAGTCAACTATATGGATCAGAGAGAGTATCCTATTTTCACATTAACTAATTACATAAAAATTAAAATCATGTAAAATGAAGTAAAGATTGTTTAGGAAATAGGAAGGAGACTCATATGTTGACGAATATATAGCATCTCCCATAAGCATGATGGAACAAAACAGTAAGCACACATACAAATATAAGCTCACATATTGCTGCATTTGACATATCAATCTCTATTGAAAATTTACACATGTCGTATGTTCATAATTCTAGCCATGTAATACCATGATTTATTCTTGTCAATTGGAGAGAAAATTTAGGCTAAGCACACATAATTGTCAGAAAATTTTAGGACCATTTATCGGTGATTTTTTAGCTTGGAAGAAAAATGGGGAAGCGAGCAAGGGACAACCACCAAAAATATCACATGGTTAAATGGACAGACTTATGTCCCCCCAAATCCTTGGGCATAGGGATTCTAGACTCTCACCACCTCAACATGGCGCTTGTTAAGAATATAATACATGCCTAGCCCTTTCTATCAGTTTGGACTTTTGGTTCAGATAGCTAGTGTATCAATTTAATATTGTATCAGAGCCAAGAGGTCTCAAGTTCAAGACGCTGCTCACGCAGTATTAAAAAATGATTTTGCGATTCCACGAACCCACGCTAAGGAAAAAAAATATCCTAGACATGAAGGAAATGTTAAAAATATAATACACGCCTAGATCTTTCCATCAAGTCAGACTTTTGGTTCATATGGCTAGTGTATCAATTCAATAGCGCTCATGCTCAAATGGGTGTGGCGCATCCTTAAGGATGACGGTGGATTATGGCTACAACTCATCAAAGCTAAATACCTGCAGAGCCGTTCCCTTTTGGCTTGTGAGCGTCGGGAGGGCTCCCAATTCCGTCGAGTCATCCAAGACATCAAACATGACATCTGGCATGGGACCTCTTTCACCCTAGGTAATGGGCGAGAGGTGCTCTTCTGGTTGGATCCCTGGCTTGCCGACTCGCCCCTTAGCGCGACCTTTCCTGCCCTCTTTGCCATTTGCGCCTCTCCGTTGGGGTTGGTGGCAGAGATGGTGCAAGGGGAACTCTGTAACATCCTGTTCTGAAGAACCTTTAGTTTGGTGGAGGCCATGGACTTTGATAGACTGCGGAACTACCTCCCAGCCTCCCTCTCGGTGGATAGGGACTTGATCTCCTGGAGGCCCTCCCCCAAGGAAGTTTCTCCGTGGGCTCGGCGTACCGGTCCCTGTTCCAGGGTCCAGAGCTGGAGTGGACGACCCCACTCTGAAAATCCCCTTGCCCCCTTAGTAAGAAGATTTTCGTCTGGCAGCTTCTCCGTGACCACCTTCCTTCAGGGGTGGAGGTTTCTAAGAGGAACGGCCCAGACAATGGCTTGTGTCCCCTATATGGACGCTGAAAACCTGCGCCCATATTATGTTTAGTTGCCCTGTCGCCCAGTTTATGTGGAGCTTCATCCGGGATGCCTTGGGGCCTACTTGGCATGCCCAGGACCTAGGGGAGCTCTTGGAAGCGGAGGCAAACCGTACCGGAATGCAACGGCGCCTCTCCTGTCTAGTGTTTGCCGCCTTGACCTGGAACATTGGCAATAAGATGGTGATTGAGCGCGTGTACCTGCGACGGGCTTCTGACTCCATTTTTTGTTTTCTTGGTTTCCTTCAGCAGTGGTTCCTGCTAGCTAGGCGGAAGGACCGGGAGCACCTGGACAGCACTCCTCGGTCGCTGTGCGGGCAGACCAGTCTCTTTGCGGCCCCTACTCCACCTTGATGGCATGTGCTTTGTCCAGGCTCCGGTGGTGGTTGTTTCTTTTTTCGGTTGCTTTGGGCTATGTTGTGTTGAGGCCCTAGCGGTACCCCCTCCCTTATGTTTCCTTTTGATCCAGTTAGTGTTGGACCTGTTGTATGTCTAGTTGATACCTGAATGTTTCTTTATTTATAAAACGGGGCAAAATCCTATTTTGAGAGAGAGCATGGGAGGTTAGAGGTGTGGCACCAAGCATACCACTTACTGCCCTTCAATAGTAGAGAAGGTGTTGACATGGCAGGTAATTACGTACGACGAGGTCAGTTCTCCAACGTTGACTGAGTATAACCTGTCCTTCAATTGCCGTATTAACTATAGACTTAAGGCTGAGCACATCTACGAGACATGGGACATTTACAGTATATAATATGTCTCGTTCAAATAAATTCTTTGTTGGCCTCAGTCGATCAAACAGAGGCTTACCGTCGAATTGGACTGCTTCGGAGAAGCATTGGAAGGCAGTGTGGAAGGTGAAAGCTCGAGGGAAAAAGAACATACACCTTTGGCGTTTCGCTCACGACTGTCTTCCGAGCGGCTTGCAATTATGCAGGCGGCAGATTCCGCGGACCGGCGAGTGTGTTTTCTACCATAGATCAGAGAGCATTGAACATGCAATGTTATTCTGTCAATTTGCTCGGACGGTTTGGCAGGAGGTGAAGAAAGTGATTCCTCTCAACCTCAAACGGAAGGGGTTCTTGTCTACTAAAAGTTGGTTGTTTGAATTTCTGGAGAGAGCTTCTGAACTTCAGGCTACAACGCTGTCCGTGGCGTTCTATTTAATCTGGGAAGCTCGCAATGAGGTAAGAAATTCAGTGGTCCAGCCTAATCCAAACCGTACTGCGGGGAAGATTGTGGCCTATGTGGATTTCATCAAGCAAAATCTGTATATGACCAACTCAGCTCAAAGGTGTGTGTCCAGTCCGTCGATCTCCTCGTGGACACCACCGCAGCCGGGTTCGTTTCTGGTTAATTCTGATGCTGCGGTTTTTCAAGATGCGGGGTGTATTGGTGCGGGGGCCATTGTCCGTGATCACCGCGGGAGGTTCCTGGTGGCTTGTCGCCATCGCCTGCAGGGGAGAATGGAGCCTGAACTTGCCGAGGCGACTGCTCTTCGAAGAGCAGTGGAGCTCGCCCGCGAGGAGAATCTGTTCAGTGTCATTTTCGAAACTGACTGTCTCTCCTTGGTATCCCGTCTGAATTCCTCGTTGATGGATCGATCACCCGTTGGAATCATTGCTTCAGGTATCAAGCACTCGGTGAAGGATTTTGCTTCAGTGACTTTCAGGCATGTGAAGCGGGAGCTCAATGAAGCAGCACATCTTCTAGCGAAGTCTTGTGTTAATGTAAACTCTAGTTTTGTTTTTCATTCTGTTCCGGATTTCCTCCAGGGGACCTTTTGTACTGATGTTTAAGTATCAATAAAGCGATGTTTCTGTAAAAAAAAAGGCTGAGCACATGCAGGGCTTCTGAGACCATCTGCCGTTCTGTGTGTCTCGCACGTGGGCCCTTGTGTCCAGCTCCGCCCCATTCCGCGCTCTCTCTCCTCCTCTCTCCGCATCAGACCCCGCCGCCGCCTCCAATCACCGGCAAGACGGCAACCACAACAATTCCCTTTCTTTTTTGGCAAGCCTCGCGGCTCTCGCCCGCCCAGCGATTCTGCCGCCGCGCCGCCCAAACCACTCCTCCCCGCTGTCGCTGACGCCTCCCCGGTCCTCCTAGCGTCCTTCTCCTCCCACCCCATCTCTCGAAAGACCACTTCCCCACACTGAGGCGGGGCCGTCCATAACCAGGAGGAGGAGCGGAGATCTAGCTGTTGCCCCATCAACCCCCGCAGAACTAGGAGGATGAGGAGCACGAGGGCCGTAGCTCCGGCGTTGGGTGAGGGCGGCGACGACATGATGGAGCTGCAGTAGATAGTCCGTGATGGCGGTGCCAGGTGATGAGCTACTTCCAACCTCCTCAACCGGCCGAGCAACCTAACTGATCCCTTTGCTGCCACCATTACTGCTGCCTCTCTTGGCGTGGATCCAACCCTCTCTGACTCACCTGTGCTGCTTTCTTAGCCATCTGCGTTGCCGACTTTTGGTCTTGATTTGGGATTGGGGTTGGACTGATTTTTTGTTTCCGGCTTGTGCTAGAAGTAAGCTCTGCTTGAGCAAAGGTTGTAGTACTATTCTCATTGTTCGTAGGTGAAATGAAGTTAATTGCATTGAGCATGGTTAGACAAATTAGAATTTACCAAGGAATACACGGGATGCTAAATTTACTAGAATCATCTTTATGCATGAAACAATTATGTTGTGACTCCCAGTGCAGCTGCAGAACTTCTAAATGTATGTTAGTTGTCAGTTACACATATTTGAAGCGGTGTTTTATTGCTGACATGATAATGCCGCACATTTTATATTCCTGTGTAAGGAATAGTTATGGGTTAGAAATCGATTCATGTGTATTTGTACTGCGTTCGGTTTTTTGAATTTGTGGTCTATTTTTAGACCCCTGGTTCTGTTGGGCAAGAAGGTTTATGTACTTACTAGCAACTGCCAGTTATGAAAAATCATATAGTAGGCAGTGCCGCAAATATTGTTTTCACTTCGGTTCATATTTGTTGTTCCTCTCCCGGTGTTCTTGTAGGCCATGTCGCAGTACGGTGATCGGACGGCCGGCTCGCCAGAGTGTACCCTGAAAATGAGGATGACCAGCTCGCTGACCCGATGGGTGACTTCAACTATGAGGTTGACAGCTACATCAAATCTGTAAGTTTGCCTGCTTGTGAAGTTACTGGGCAATGGCGTTTCATCTCCAACTTGCTCTTAAATACTTCTATAGCTTAAGCGTGGTTGCCTACCCGGCTTCTCATGACCTCCCCGTACAACGCGCTATCAGCCGTTCAATGTTTTTCTTTGAGCGATCTGGGGCCTCCCTTTGGACCCGTGGGTAGAATCTTAGTTACCGTGCTCTCTATTTCTCACCTGACTGGCGATGGGACCATGAGACGGTGTCACCACTTTCCAATCCCTTGTCGTCGTGCTCGCACCCCCCAAACCCAGGCCCGTACCTAAGTCTCTCAATCACTTTCCTGTCTCCTGAATCACCTCTCTCCTCTTCCTAGGCTAGGTTTCCGACCGCCGCTCCGTGCAGCTCTGGTGGCTTCCCCCCAAACTTCCTCTCCGCCCACCCCCTCCCTCCCATAGGTCGCCGGAAACCCTTAGAATTCTTGCCCTCTGGTGTAATTTTTTTGCTACCACGGCCAGATGCATATTAATTTTTATCCAGCCTTGATTCTTCCACATACGGGTTCATGCTGGACAATCCACTTTCAGGCGATGGGGGGAGGCATCATGATGTTGTGCGTGGTTGGTTTCTGTTTGTTGTAGGGCTGGTGCGGAGGACATCCGGCCCCTTCATCCACCTTGACCTCGAGTGGCAGAGCACATGGCGACCTGCCATCTACCTGCTAGCGTCACTCGGCCAGCCGTCGCGCTTCCTCCCTCCATACAGGCCGTCTGTTCTGGCCCCTGCAGGTACCGTTTGCCCTTTTTTACACAATATGCTCATAGTGGAGATGGAAGTCTCACGTCCTGATTCATGCACAGTAATCTATCATGTGACTCCTCTTCAATCCCAGCGATGGGATCCTTCCACAATGTCTTCTCTTTATCAAGTGTTACTGCGAATGTGTGCTCTATTCATTGTTGATTTATGCATGGGGTTATGTAAGACAATAAAATGTTTGATCATGTCACCAACCACGGATTATTTTGTGTTAGGTGAGGTCAATGGTCTGGAGCACCTGACCTTGATTTAGTTGAACATGTGAGAGTTGATGACTCACTGAATGTATTTATTTAGCTACAAACTAATGTTCTCTCTAATGAGTCTGGGCTTAGTTAGTACTATAAAAAATCTAGGTATTACCTCCCATGTTGTTTGCTTACACATGTTTTTTTGCTTATACTACCTTTTCAATTTACTGTATTTCAATGTTATCTGAACAGTGCTGAGAAAGTGAGTGTTCTGTAGTTAGTGGTTAGCTCTTTTTTTGTTGCCGTGCGTGAAAATATTTGTATTAACTTTCTGAGACACCGACCTTTATTGAAGGTGGCTATTCTTTTTTCGGGATCTTTGAGCCTTGGAGGCATATACACTACAACTTGATGGGGTCCGTCGGCGAGGCTTCCCCATCGACGTGATATTAGCTATTTCGTTTTTGTTTACAATATGGGATGTGTTGGATTTGTGGATGAAATTTTGGTTATGTGACTTGCATGGGAGAAAGCACGGAGCTGATATGTGGTAGGCAACGAAGGTTGCATGGCCTTTTGGTGGCGGCATGCCGTCGGGGACTCAGTGCGACATGACAATCCCACTGGTGGGTTGTCGGGTGCATACTCAGTGGCGGTGTTGTGCGTTAGTCATGGGGTTGTCCACGACAACCGGCGGCAGCAAGGATGATATGGTATTTATAAATCCTCTTTTGTCTACACCTTTATATGCACTCCTGGTATGTTTCTTGAAAAATTTCTTCACAAATTTGGTGGAGCAAATATTCACCCATTCTTTCACCATGAAGTATGAACTGTGGTCACTAAGTCTGAATTTTGAAGATGTAAATCTATTCGTGTTGATTGATGCAAGTAATATATGTGCTATCTAAAACTAATATTGACCTTTTACTGTTACAAAGATTTTCCTTACCTGTGAATTGTTAGCCTATGCCTTATATTGATTATCTGTCGGAAACTTGGTTAGAAGAACTGGTAGTGGCATGTGACCAGTAGCCCAACCCAATAGTCTTTCCATGTCTCTCGGTAATATATGGTGCGTCATGTCAGTTACTATGTGTTCACTATAGGTTATACTATGTCACCATCAAGTATTTTTCTCTCTTCTTAATCCACACATATTCAATGCACACGTATTAACCTGCAAGTTAATGCATATACTTTTTTATTCTAGAAATTAAGAACTGACACGAAGCACCGTAGACATTTCCATCTTAGTTTTGTCGGTCGGGTTATGAGCCACATACTAACTGAACATAGTTTTTAGAAACCTGTCAGTTTTCAACAGCTGGGAAATAATTGGGGTGCAGCATGGAACATGCTTGGCCTAGAATAGCCCTCAGCTATACTTTTATTTCGATCTGTAAGAATAGTTATGTTTCTTTACAAAACATCTTAGAAAAATAGAGACTAATCTGAACCACATTGCTGAAACTTCACACAAGATAGAAGAACGAAAGAGCAACATGTCTTTTCTGTTCTAATGATTGCAGAACTATAAAACCATATAAATTGATTGAACATGACTAATCAAATTCGTGATGACTTTCATGATTTTATAGCATGGTATCCTTCCCCAAAAGGAGTTTTCTCTGTCAGATCAGCATACAAGTTGTGCCTAAAATTGTTGGAAGTCGCTACAGAACAATCTGGACTGTCTACTAGCAAATTTGACAATTGTGATCCCTTCAATATGGAAAAAGCTATGGAACCTCTAGCTGCCAAAAAAGATTTGTATGTTTGTCTGGTGCTTTTCCGTAGACAGCTTGATTATGAGGATAAACCCGTGACACCACGTCGTGGATGTGGACACGGTCTTCCCCGGAGCAATCACCTTGCTGAGGATGGAGTAACTCTTGCTATGATCCTATTGGCTATCCAAGATTACCTGAGGCAAACTAAATAGTACAACCTCCATCTTGACAAACAGTAATGATTTGGTGGCCACCTCTGATTGATGGACTAGGCCACTACCTGAATCGCTGAAAATCAATGCGGACGGGGCCTTTTCTGGTGTGGCTATGGTAGTGCATCCCATCACTATGAAGTATGAACGCCACCTGCGCCACCAACCACGGTCTGAGCCTCAATCCCCGTCGATGTATATGCATCTATGGTTGCAGTACTAATCCTTGTAATAGAGGACAATTTGTTTGGACGTAAATAAAATCTTGATTAGTAAATACTCTAGATAGTATCTGCATTATGTATCTATGATGGTAATAGTAACCGTTTGTCATTTTCTAATCTGTAGTACAACAACAAGTTTTGCTAGATTACACTCATCGCTGCCGATGCTATGTTAACCATTTGTTTTGCATTACCCGTTGCCACCTGTGGTAACCCACAATTTCCTTTCAAATAAAATTATGTTTTATTCTCTTATTCATGGTCTCCTAGCACTAGCACATGGAGTCACATTTGTTGTCTTTTATGAATAGTACATTGAGGCCGCAATAACTTTTTTATGTTGGTCACTTTTGCAGCTGTTCATTCTGTTCTTCGTAGAATCAATCCTTTAGCTTCCCTATTACCAGTCCGGCGCTAGCTCCTCAGGGCTGATGGTTCAGGAAGTCTGCAAAACTTGGAGATAATGGAAATTTATGCCTCACCTGATTATGGCTGTTGTATGCGTTACAAACCTCAGTAAGTAAAATAGGTTCGGATTCATTTACAAAAATTGGTCAGGATGATGAAAGTTTATGCATATTTTACATGTCCTGATTTGCATGATGAACCGTTTCCACCCGTCGTATGCCTTTGTTTGGTAATTGGTATACAAGTGGAATGCGCTCCAACCCTATACTGAGTGCGAATATAAGTTGTTTGGCGTGGAATATCCATCCCTCCAAGTGAGTGCCAATATACTATGCAGCGACTATTTGGAGATTGTGTGTTTGATGATTATACCTGTTCAGAACTATGTTTAGTGGCCTCATATGTCCCAATTCAGATCGGAAAAAAAAACTCCACGCAACCCCCGCGCTCTCGCCCCCCCAAGGGCGACGGGCGCGGCCCTCCTCGTCCCCGGCCAGCGTCCTCGCCCCTCTGACTCCCCCTCCGCTGCCGCCGGTAGGGGTCGTTGGGCTAAGCCGGGCGGCGCCGGCGCCGACGGTTCTCCTTTCCCCGCGTCGCTGGGGGCGGTCGGGGCCGGCTCCCCTCCGGCGGCGGTGCTGGCGCCGGCCTGCGCGCGGTGAGGCCATGCGGTGGTGCGGGTGGGCTGCTCCCGCCAACTCAGATCCGGCCCCTTTGGGCCCGATCTGGGCTAGGGAGGGCCGACCCCTCTGCTGCTGAGGCCCTATCTGCTCGAAGGTGGAGACGACAGATCCGGCAGGGGAGAGCGGCGCAGTTGTAAGCCCGTTGCAGCAGGGATGGCGAGAGCTTTACGGGCCCCCTGGGGCCCGGCCGGGCTTGCCCGGGCCTGGTGTGCTCTTGCTTCCTATGTCCGGTCGACGACTGCCTCATGGTGGTGGAGGTGGGCTCCTCCCGCTAGCCGCGGTGCTACTGTCCCTTGCTAGAACTTTGTCGTGTCCCTCCGTCTCTGCGGGCTGCTTGCCTGTGAGCTCGACGAGACGAAGATGCGGGTGTATACAAGATTGTGGTGGCGCGTGCTGGTGGGCGGCGAGTTTGGTGGAGAGGCTCCGACGCGTCCGGTTTTTTTGTGGGCGGGGCTAGGGAGAAATCCTTGTCAGTTCGACCCCGACGCGGTGCCGCCTTCGGGTGGTGCCATTCCTTCCTTAAGGGTGTCGCGGATAGCCCCAATCCACTATACCCTGAGTGTCGGGGGAAACCCTAGGTCTAGCCTTGGGCCGGGCAACAACGCCGTCTTAGCGGCGTGTCCCTTCTTGAAGGTGTTGTTTGGTGTTGGGCGCTTCGGAGCTCTAGAAGCGTGGTGGGACTATTTCGGAGGGCGCAGTGGTGGCGGATCACCAGCGTTTAGTCGACTCTCCGTGTCGTTCATTTCTTTTTTCTTGGGCATGTTTTTTGCTGTTGCCCCAGTATTTTCGTTGTATCAGTCCTTTTGGACGTTGTGCTGTCTGACCTAGCAGCGGTCTCACCTGTGATTGCTATATTAATATAGCGGGACGTATTGTTTCAAGAGAGAACTATGTTTAGCGTTAAGACAACATTAGAAAAACGTTACTCGCGCCAACGACATAGGTAGAAACGCTGGTGAATCAGTGAATCATCCATGTCAGTCACGCCATGTCAAAATGAGATGAAGCCGGCGCAGCGAAGCGCGCTTCTTCGTCTAGTATCTTTTACTACTGATAAGAACGAGTATAACCGCGACTTCTACATAAATCGATCCAGCGGTTAAATCGTACGAATATTGTATAGACTTTTCCATGTAACATTTTTTTGTAGGCCCTGTAATCTCTACCAATTCTGGAGAAAAGAAGATGATATTTTTCTTTCTTTCTAAGAAAGGTACTTTTTTTTTGAGAAACACAGTATAATCCTAGACGCTCACAACACGTACATGTACCCACCCCTATGAACGCACACACGTACACCCTACCCCTATGAGCACCTCCGAGAGTTTGAGCCGATAGATTGGGTCTTGAGATTGACGAAGTCACCACGGACGCCTCGCTGTCGACGAGAATGTCGCTCCCACTAAAAGAATATTTCACCTATTATGCAACATACGGTGTCAAACCTGGGGTTGCATGTACTCCTTTTCTAAAAGGCACATTTAAGCTAGTTCTCCAAAAACTGTTGGCTCTATCAGTGGCCACAGATCTCAGATCTGTTTATTCAGAAAGTGCCAAGTTGGGCCACCAACAATGGGTTGCAACTGGACTCAAAAGTAAGGCACTGAGTGATGCAAGATTTTATCGTTGGCCTTGAATACATGCCCCCGTTTATAATTTTGCTATGTAGTAAAAGATTGTGTATCCTCATTGTTAGACTATTATTATGTCCGACCCAATGTTGTTCAGTTTTATTTTTCTGACATGCTAATGTCATTCAGTTGAGCTGAAGGAGGGACTGGAATTGTATTGACATGAGAACTCTTCTTTAAAAAGAAAAAAAGTGGGGTATCAGAATGAAAATGATTGTTATAAATATCCTGGCGCTGTAGTCATCTCGTTCTGTGTTTTCTAAGGAGAAGAAAAAGGTTGACAAGAAAACACCATCCTGGATGGTTTCAAGTGGGTGACATCGATCAACTATTACGCCGACATGGTAAGCACGGCTGTCAAAATGCAGATATCAGATCAATCCGTCCGACTAGGACACAACCCAGCCATGGCTGCATCAATTGAGTAGCTAGTATTTTTATACAGGATGGAAAAATTAGCCTAATAAACTAGGAAACTACTACTCCCTCAGTCTTAAATCAGATGTCTGAGATTTTTCTAAATTTATACGTATTTAGACGTGTTTTAGTGTACATAAATTTATATAAATTTAGACAAATGTATAAAAATACACGTCTAGAGAATGGATTTTGTACTTGTACACATGGGTACAAGATCAATCTGTAACATCTTTTTTAGGATGGAAAAATAGAAATTTGCTTTTTCGACTTTCCAAAGTTTCAAACGTTCAATTTTGGGTTTTACCTTTTATATCCATTTTGCAGGTAAATATTACAAAACAGAATACTTTTGAGGAACTATTTATCACCACCTGCCAATGTTATTATTTTGATCTAACCAACCTAAATATATTTTACTGCGATTTCCACTTTAAATATGCCTACAAATTACATAAGTAAGAGACCTGTTGTATAATAGCATTTGGTTAGACACATACGATCGCATCACTTAATTTCTTCGAAAAGTGGTACCCCAAACTGCACAATTGATGCACACCACCATCTTTCTTTTTTTCGAAATGGGGAGTTAACCCCGGTCTCTGCATCATGGTGATGCACACAGCCTTTTATTACAGAGTTCAAAGATTCAGTACGTTACAATCAAGGATCACAGAGGGTTGAAACATGAATCAACCATCTAAAAAATAGAATCATAAAAAGTCTAAACATCTTGGAGTCTACTAGTGCGATGTCAACCAAAAGCCAGGTAGTAAAAGTAATGCGCAACCTGTAGCAAACGGTTGCACCCAGCCACCATACTCTTGCGCTGATCCTCCCGAAGCAAATTGGGCCATAGTTGGATCCAATGGACAGTCAAGCGAATAACCTGCAAAAAAATTGTTGAAGCTTTCCTGTTAAAAAGCATATCATTACGATGGTTCCAAATAGTCCAACATAAAGCTGATACCCAAATGCATATGCACGCTTTATCACCTTTATCCATTCCATTCAACCAATTTCTAAACATATTAGAAATACTAGTTGGAGGTGGAATATTATAAGTAAAAAATATCATGCGCCACAACAAGCGAGGGCAAGAGAGAAACAAATGTTCAATAGTTTCATTGCTATCACAAAAACAACACTTTTAACATCCAGTCCACTTTCTCGTTGCCAAATTATCTTTAGTAAGTAAAACTTTATTACTGAGAAACCACATAATTTTTTTAATTTTAAGTTGAATTTTCAATTTCCAAAGGTATTTACGAAAAAAATCTTGTATCATCATTCATCAAGTCCAGATACAAAGACTTTACAGTAAATAAACTAGAAGTGATTAGTCGCCAAACAAATTTATCAGCTGTGTCCGTGAGCTGAACCATCATCAACCGCCTGCATAAATGTAACCAATGTGCGTGCCATTTAACACCCTTCTAAATCCAATATTAAGTGGTGTTTGCACAAGAACATCGGACACTAATACATTCTTATACTGAACAATGTTATATAATGATGGATATTGATTTGCAAGAGATGTATCTTCCAACCATACATCCTCCCCAAAACGTACTGTTGTTCCTTGTCCAACAACAAAAGAACCTCTACTAAAAAACTCATCCTTAGTATTCATCAAGCCTTTTCAAAATGGAGAATCAGTAGGTTTAACAGTAACTTGAGCTAGTGTTTTATCCTTTAGGTATTTGTTTTGAATCAATTCTTGGCACACACCTTTTTCAGTAAGAACTTTAAAAAACCATTTGCAAAGTAAACACTTATTTTTAATCTCTAGCACCTCTATACCTAGTCCCCTTGATATTTGGGTCTACACATCATACTCCACTTTGCTAAATGATATTTCTTTTTTTTTTCATCTCTGTCCCAAAAGAATCTAGACCGTTAGAAATCAAGACGCTTTCTAACCCCTTTCGGAACCTCCAGAAAGGATAGCATAAACATGGGCATGCTTGATAGTACCGAGTTGATCAAAACAAGGCGGTCACCATACAAAAGAAATTTTCCGTGCCAGCATCCTAGCTTAGACATAAAACGTGTTTCTACCGGGTTCCACTCAGAATTTTTAAGTTTCCTATAATGTATAGGTATACCAAGATATCGGAAAGGAAGTGAACCAGATTCACAACAAAAATTTGTTTATATTGTCGTTCCATTTCATTTGCCGCACCAAAACAGAAAATTTCACTCTTGTGAAAATTGATCTTCAGTCCAGAAAGTTGTTCAAAAATACATAGAATGAGCTTCATATTAACCGCTTTTTGTAAGTCATGTTCCATAAATAATATTGTGTCATCAGCATACTGTAAAATAGAAACCCCTCCCTCGACCAAATGAGGTACGAGTCCTCCAACCTGACCATTTTGCTTAGCTCGAGCAATAAGGACTGCCAACATATCAACCACAATATTGAAGAGTAAAGGGGAAAGCGGATCACCCCGGCGCAGACCTTTTCTTGTTTGGAAATAATGGCCAACATCATCATTAACCTTTATTCTAACACTCCCACCTTGGACAAAGTGTCTGGTCCAATCACACCACATAGGATGAAAGCCCTTCATACCTAACACTTGTTGTAGAAAAGGCCATTTCACATTGTCATAGGCCTTTTCAAAATCAATTTTGAAAACCCCATCCATTTTCTTGCGATGCAACTCATGAACCGTTTCATGTAGGACAACCACACCCTCTAAGATGTGACGACCAGGCATGAAAGCAGTCTGACTTGTTCTTATCACTTTATGAGCCAATTCAGTAATTCTGTTTGTTGCAACCTTAGTAAAGATTTTGAAGCTCACATTTAAAAGATATATTGGTCTACATTGTTGAATTTGAACAACATTTTATTTTTTTGGCACGAGAGTAATAACCCCAAAGTTCAATTTGTATAAAGGTAGCTCTCCTAATCTCAAATGTACAAAAAGGTCAACTAAATCCTTTTTAATAACTTTCCAAAAAGTCTGATAGAATTCAGCAGAAAAACCATCAGGACCCGGGGCCTTATTATGTTCCATCTAGGATACAGTCTCAAAGACCTCTTTTTCAATGAACATATCAATGAGAAGATCATTCTCTTCAGTAGACAACTGAGGAATATCTTCATTTTGATCCTCTATCATAGATAATTCATTGTTCTCGGGCTCACCAAACATTTTTTTTATAATATTCAGAGATATATACTTTAAATTTTCCTCACCAACTATGGTTCCTTCATCTTGTTCTAGCTAGAAAATCTTTTTCTTTCTGTGTTTACCATTTGCAATCAAGTAAAAGTATTTTGTATTATTCCCGCCTTCTTGAACATGTTTTATCTTAGCACGTTGAGCCCATTTGGTCTCCTCATCTTGTCTAAGTTTCGTGACACATTCATTTGCTTCTCTAAACACTTTCCTCTCATTTTCAGAAAGTTTTAAAAGTTTCTGCCTTGAGGTCCAATTCCTCAATAATAGCCAGAAGACGTTCTTTTTCTTTTTTATATTTGCCGCTTAAATTCTTTGCCTAACCTTTAAGAAAGCGGCGCAAATGTCTAATTTGTTTTGCCATCGCTAAATTGGTGAGTCACCCACTGTGACACTAGCCCATTGAGCCACCATGTCAAAAAAACCATCATGTCTCAACCAGGATAACTCAAAAAAAACCGAGCCTTATTCCCCAAATGAGCCTGATTCCCCGAATCAATCAATAATTGCGTATGATCCGATCCAGAGTGTGTTAGAGCTCTAACGGAAACCAAAGGGAATTTTTGTTCCCACTCAATGCTCACTAAAATCCGATCAAGTTTCTCATAAGTTGGATTCTCCCGTCTATTTGCCCAAGTATATTGCCTACCGGATAGAACAATTTCTCGCAGGTCCAGGCTTTTAATAATGGCATTAGAAACAAAAGGCCAGTGGGGATTAAAATTATCATTATTCTCGTCCTCCCTCCTTCGCAAAATATTAAAGTCTCCTCCTAACAACATTGGAAGAGGCTCTGCTTCACACATCCGCACAAGTTCGGATAGGAAGACAGACTTTTGGGCGTCTTGTGCCGCACCATATACCGGCACAAAAATCCACCCAAAACCAACGCAAAAGAAGTTTCACGTAGAAATCACCAATGACAACATTTTTTACTTGTAGTGACTCCATATTGATCCCCACAAGTATACCTCCTGACCGTCCATGTGGCGGTAAACAGACCAGGAAAATTCCTTCCCTACCGATAAGCCTCTCAAAAAAGGCACCGTGAAGTTGGATCTATCTGTCTCCAACAGAGCAATAAAATCTAGATGATGGTCCCTTATAGTCTCTTTCACAAAAAAATGCTTAGCCACATCTCGAAAACCTTCACTGTTCCATGTCATCCCCCTTAAACCCTCCATTATGATCTACACTTCTTAGTTCTAACTCTTGTACTCCGACGCACATTCGTCTTATCATAAGACTTCCTCCTATGAGTACGCATTACTTTCTCAGTTTGAATGACATGGTCATTCTCAACGTCCATAAAAGTAGATTCCTCGTAAACCAAATCGTCACAAAGATTTGGTGCCCGAGAGATTAACAAATTATGAGTACCATCGTTTAAATCAAAAGCGGATTTTTCATTTTTTTTCCAAAATTGTTAATGTTCTAGCCATTTTATTATCCTTAATTAATTTTGCTGAAATTAGCCTAGAGTTCAAGGACCCTCCCAGCGAAACTCCCAAACAATCAACCCTATCAATAATATCCTCTTCAGAAAAAGATAGAATTGAGAATTCATCATTTAAATCTTTACCTCGGATTGGAGGGTCATCACGGCGCTGGGCAATAAGAACAACTCTCTCCATTTGAGTCGCGTCTGCCAGTGGTTGGGATTGCACTCTTTCACTAGTACGTCTCCCTTTCACTCTGGCTTCCGAGATTCCACCAAAACCAATGATCTGTTGTTCTGTTGGATTGCCCTTTGTGGGCCGATTCCCATTTGACCCAGCTGATACAATCGTTGCCTCCTTGGGTGTTATAGCCTCATGCTTCCGCAGCGAGTTCTGCTTCTTTTGAGCTGCACTCCCCGTCCTTCTCTTTGGCGTAGACAGTACACCAGACAGGGTAAGCTGGCGCATCCTTACAAACAGCCATATCTGCTGTAAAAGGGATAGACAGTGATTCAGTCACAACTGCAACCGAGTCAAGCAGACAATCATCCAAAGAATTAATGGTGCAAAAATTTTGACCTTTGGCGCCATCTAGCGTCTTGATCCCAGCGACATTGGGTTCAAGCTGTTGTAGTGAGGCAGTCCGAGACAGCCCCACATCTTGAGCAGCAGCAACATCTCCTAAACCCCCAACCGGCCGTAGGTCACAAACCTCACAACTAGAACAGGGTGACGCCGGCTCAGCATAATGACCGTACCTTCCAAAAGATCATAACGAAGACTCTCATTATTATTAACTAGAGGACAACAAACATCATTAATCTTGTAGGGGAAAAAGGAGGACAACAAAATTAAATTCAAACCTTGCTTAAAACCAAGAGGTAATGACAACGAGCACTTTGGAGATTCAGTACACTCCATAGATGGTCTCGGTCCCATTGGCACTGAAGTTGTTTCGAGTATCTCATCATCTTCTACCATATCAGCCCAACTCTCCTTCTTTTTTTAGGTGAAACACTTAGACTAAAAGTTCCAACCATGAGAACATCTTCCATCATAGCCTCAGTTTGCTTGGCATTATAAACTGAATCCATTTCAGCACACGCAGCTCCATTTGAAGTGGTTTCATTTTCATTTCCTTTTTCTTTATCTTTCCCCGGAAAATGTTGATCCATTTTTGGGTCATTTGTACCATGTCCCCCCTCAGGATTGGCATCCTGTATAATTGAATCTTCTATTGCAGTAATAGGATTTCCCTCCACTTGAAAACGCAATTCATAAAACTCATCATTGATTAGGACATCAGCCCTCTCCGGAATGAAAGAGGGGTCAAGAAATTTGACACAAATCCGTAAAATATTATTAATCCTAGTGAAAGGCATATCAAGGTCTATTGTTTTTCCCCACATAAAACCAAGAGACCACAAAGCAATATAATCATCCAAAGCATCAGCTGGTAGGTCATGAACCCTTAACCAAACGTTTTCACCAGCCCAAGATGATTGGACTTGAACTCTCCAAAAATCGGAAGTCATAGAACAATGGCTATTAGGAACCTTATAAGAGCCAAAGTGCTGAGCTTGAATAAGATCCTTTTTGCTAGGAAAATTCACTTGATACACATTGTCTTCCACTTCTCTAACTTCCCATTGGTACTGCTCATCAGGTACGACCCATTGTAATTGGGTGATGGTTTTAGGAATTGTTGAAGTGCCATTAAGAACGATAACTCTTCCAATTCTGGTATTTTCAACTCTTGGACGAACATTACTCGACATAGGTAGCTCCCTGAACATGAGCTTCTCATGCTCAAAACCATACATCATCATTGTTGGCTTGGGTGCAGAGCGAATGTGACAGTCATTGGACGAGTGATTAGGTAGCTGACAAATAGCACAAAGGTTCTTAGTACAATCGTTTAGTTTATGACCCGGGTCTCCACAACGATAACACTTCGGTCCTTTGTGCCTTTTTATCCTAGCACCCATGGCACCATCTGAGCTAACCGTATCAATGGGCTCCACCACTGCAACATCCTCCAAAACCCCTGCTGCCGTTACCTACTTCAAAGGCACGGCAGGCTGCCGTGGAGCCTCGGCAGGTTGCCACTGCAGGTCGGCAGGCTGCCTTGGAGGTTCGGCAACGCGGGCGGTTGTCGCGGCAGACATTCGGCGCTGAAAAACCTGATGACCAGGAGTGGCTCGCGGCAACTGTACATGCCTCCTTGCAGCGTCATCTTGAGGAACTGTCACACGCTGAGCAGCAACCGGTGCAGCAACCTGAGACGCACCCAAACTCTGAATACCTGATCCTTGCCCACCAAGCTGAGGTTCACTGATTTTTGCTGTCAATTCAGCAAGTTGCTTCGCATAAGCCATCGCAGCCTCTTGAACTAACTTGTGCTGCGCAACAGACAGCTCAGGTTCAATGACACGAGCAGAAGTACGGCCACCACCACGGCCTCGATAAGGACCAAAACAACCACCTCGAGAAGTATAACCACCACGATATCCTTTATGAGGACGATTATACTGACCACGATTGTTCCAATTCCCACCAGAATTTTTGGAAAGGCGATTACCTGAACCATTATTGAGATTATTGTTGAAGCCATTACCTGGTTGGTAAACACTCCTAGAACCATCAAAACCTCTGAAACCACCTTGCTGCCACCTTGCCGCGATCCCTGCCGATCATCATCCCTCTCACCGGCGGTGCCGCTTGGGCCTCCCTGAAAGAAATTTGCACGACCGTCCTCTCCTTCCCAGCGACCATAGCCCCGGCCACCACCAGAACCACGGTTCCAGTTGTTATTATGTCCACCCTCTCGATTCATCTTGGTCAAACGGATAGAAACTACACTGCCGCCAGGCCTCACAAGCGGCGTTGGACAACAGGTAGTAAGATCTTGTAACCCTAGCCGCCTACGTAACCCTCCAGCGGTATACGTAGATGGGTGGCACGATCGGGTCACAGGTTCCAGGCCTTTGCGGCCCCTGCAATTGATCCTGTGGCACCGACGGGGAGGAAACTGCCAAGCCCACACGAAAATTATCAGAAATTGAATTTGAGTAACCAGCTTTTTTCCTCAGATCCGGCAATCGAGACGATCACAAACCAGTGAAACCACGACGGCGATTGGCAAAAAAAAACCTTGTGTCGTCTTCTCTGTACCATCGTCCATTCAACGACATTAAAATTGTCCAAGAAGAAACAAGAAGGGGACAGAGGAGCCATTGCAAATGACGTCGATTTTCTTCTCGTAGCAAAACCTGCACGCAAATACTTATTATTACGTACCTCAATCAGATCATTGGTATGAAGCTCCAGGGCCAATCTTCTCTGCCTTCTCTTCTTATCCTCCTTCTTTAGCAATTTGGACGAGGAGCAGGGATCCAATTGGCAGGGCTCCGACGAAGGCGATCTGCAGATGTACTCCAGTGCGAGCCCTTCTTCCGATTCCCCATATCGGGATGACGACTGGGACCCATCCTCGTCGTCGTCGGATGAGGCAGTGGCATCACCTGGGGCGATAGGCCAAAATCGCCCACCCAATCGCCCCAACGTTCCTCCGGAGAAACCGGACATCCCGTTTGTTTCCAGTATTGCACAATGTTGAGGGCTTGACACAACTATCTTTCTTACAAATAGGAAGTCTTGGAACCAAAACTTAATGGATCGTATTAGGGGCTATGACAACTGCAATACATGCGAATGTAGACAAATTCAAGTTTATATTCGAGATACTAGTTGGCATTGGTTGATTTTTTTTTTGGAAATGGACTTTTTATTACATATAGTAATGTTTACGCCCAGACTCTGCCATGATGCACACAGCCAACAATCATCCATCGGAAGATAAAAGTAAAAACAACTAGGTGACAAGCATACAATCGCTTGATACATAAGACACCTAGCTAGATGGAGGGTCAATCCGTAGATCACGCCGCCATCCATGTCAGGGGAAAATCCCTCGCCGTATCCTCCAAGCGTGTACATCCTCCGTAAATAGGTTCGAAACTCCGCAAGTTGTAGAGAGAACCAATAACGGAGAGTAGCCGTGCTCGGGTAGATATAGAGTAGAGCAGATGAAGTACTTATTACTGGTCAAAGTTATAAACTGTTGATCAGAAAGTATATACTACCGTGCCTTATATTTGTCAGAATATGCTAGAATACTCTCCCATATCCTTATTTCTCACCTCTTACCTTCCTTTGTGTAGTTAGTGTAGCTTTTGAACCTGAGCAGTAGTACTACTACTTCTTTCGAAGTCCATAGGAAATATGACAACTTAACAGGGCACTCCTGCGTGGAACCATATCGAGACTGCAAATTGGCCTGTACTTGCATTGCATCTTTTTCTTTCTGACGAAAAGGTCAGCATGCAGCACAACTTTTCTTTTAAATAAATATAGAGTAGAGCAAGTTACACAAAAGGACCGAGTCCCAAAAGCCTATGCAAGGCTACACTACTAGAGGAAAAATAACAACCGCAGCAACACCTCGTCGTAGGACTTGTACATAGCGGAATAGTACGTGCCCTGCTCCAAAACAAAAACAAAATGTCTGCCACAGGGACTGCCGATGAGATATCGGAGGAAGGTGAGGATGACATCAAGTCCGCGTTGCCCTTATAGGATGGGAAACACACATGCTACAATGGCAATAAGAATGGGAAACAATGTTGTAAGGCGGAGTGAATCTAGAAAGATTGCCTTAGTTCGGATTGTTCTTTGCAACTCAAGAACATGAAGTTGAAATCGCTAGTAATCGCATATCAGCATGCCGTCTTGTTCGACTGGTCTATGCACCAGGCAATGCAAGTTGCTCCAAACCGTCGTGTTCTAGAGAATTTTTTCATCTCATGTCCCGTGGAATACATGCGTAGTTGAGAAGTGATATTGATGAAGGTACTATTTATGACCTGTCAGAGGAGAGGAGTTCCCACAATTCATAAGACATGATTTATGAGAAAAAGTAGGCCGGAAACCATATAATCGATGGTTGATTAAGGACAATGGTGCAAAACCCTGAAAACGGGAAGGCCGCCTAAAGAACTAGGCTTTGAGCAAAACAACACAAATAAAGAACTCGGCAACCCTGCGCCGATCAACTGCCAAGGCACCGAGCAATCTTCCACCACCAAGCACAATCATGGGCAGACTGTGAAACTGGTTCATTGGCAACGTTATCAAGAAGATAAACGACACCCCAGGGTGCCGTCATCCTCGGCATCGACCCTCGCCGACTCAAACCTACTCTCTTGGGGTTACGTTACTCAATAATTTAGCCCTGGCCAAGCTCCAAAATTTTTGCCTCATCTTTTATCCTAGTGAATACGATAGAGCAGGTGACGAGTGGCGACAGAACATCCTTTCATTGTGCAACTTTTGAATTTCCCACGATACGGGAATGGTCATGGAGTCGATGCTTTCTTAGCCTTCGTTTTCCAATGCAAAACATAGACAAAGTTCAGTTTAAAAGTTTAAACGAGGAAGATAGTGCAAAGTCCAATATATGAATCATGGTATCTGAACTAAGAAATCGTCCATAGTAAACCTTGAGCACTCTGAAACCATTTAAATTCAACCCATACCTATTTTTAAAAATTGTACGATAAATCAGAGTTGTAGGAACTTAATGCTGTGAATATATAACGTGCAATATTTCCCCCGCAAAGAAAACATGCAATATTTTATAAAAAAAATTTTACTATGACATGTGTAAAAAATAAAAAGAGATAAACAGTTTGCTCTCCTCTCTTTTGTATAAAAATAGATTGTCATTTTTTTGGTTGAACTTTGTAGGTTCCCAATCTGAATCTATAATGAATATCTTGCATGGTCCAAGTTGGCTGCTCCGTGTCAATCCAATGGTACCAATTGCAAAGAGGAGGAGAAGACTGCAAGCACATTAATGGCATAAATAAAAGGACACATAATAACGTAAATTAATTCATATTCATCATGCTTTGGGAACTTACCAGAGGCCTCTCATGGGACGAACTTGCTTGCCGGGGAACTTAATGCGCATACAAGTGGAGAAATCTACCAACTCCTTGACCTTGGCGAGACGGCCGCACCAACAGCGCTCTTGTTTCACCCCCTCTGGCAACCTCGCATCTTTCATCTTCCTAGGTCTATACTCTGGCTCTGAACAAGGCACACTCATGATGGAATGCGAGAGTAGGATTGGAAAGAGAAATAGGAGGAGAAATGTGAGAGAAAGAGGAGGAGTAGATAAACTGGTGAAAGAAAACATATCGGTGCATTGATTTATAGAGGCACTAGGAAGAATAGGATGAAAGTGGTGGAGGGAGAAAAATGGCGGGAAACGGTGGCGGGAGAAAAATGGCGGTAAGCAGTGGTGGGAGATAAACGGCGGGAGAAAAATGGCGGGAAGCGGGTGGAAGGAGAAAATGGCGGAAAGCGGGTGGCATGACAAAATGGCGAGAATCAATAGCGAGCGAAATAGACGAGTAAATTGATCACGGTTGAATCCATTTGCTAGTTGTTTTTCAATCTGAATCATCCACTTGCTAGTTGGTGTTTACATGTTCTCAATTCAAAGACATGACCCTGCCCTAAATAATTGTATTGTTACAGTTCAAAGGTTCCCAATTCTTTTTTCTAAAACAATTCTTGGGTATGGATAACTTTCTAGCGTATGACTCGGAAAATAAATTAGCATCCAATATGACCATATATGTCCCATACAGAAAATAGATACAAATAGTTTTCTCTTGTAAATTATGCACATGCCATAAATAACCGGCTAAATAACCATATTTTCTTGATCAAATTTGTGGTCTATCCTTTTGTAGAATTCCTTAGATCTATGAAAAAAAGAATCCATTTTTTGAATATCCTAAAATACAAAATAACTTCTGAGAATTTTTTTTAGAGTTTGTTTTAACTATTTTATAAAGCCAGTAAGGTTTCATCTAGATGGTTGCATTTTTATTGTTGAAGCATGACCAATAAAGATGGTTTAAGGTTTAAAATAAACTTTTCTTGCAATATGTTCTGTATCGATGTACGGAATTGTATCATGTCATTTTATAAATATGTTTCCAACTGATTATGCTTTATGTAATGTATATTAGCAAAATTAGGTTATGGTCAAACGGAAACCCCAAAGAGATTTCGAGCTACATTAGCTCGATTTTTAAAAATTAAAAACCTTCATTCCCTTGCTGCCAAAAAACATGGAAAAAATATGCAAGTACATATGGATTTCTATAATGTACATACAAATTTCTATTTAGTTGTTGACTATGCTGTAATAATCTAATGTGAGAACCAAATTTGAATATAGGGCTACATGTAGCCTATGCTCCATATCGCCATGCCCATGGTCAAAGATATGATATAATACAGTGTGATCATGTCTAAAATAACACATAAGAAATGAATGGATATATTATGAAGAAAATTAAGTAATAGTAAAATATGAAAGTAAAAGAGTAGTTGTAGTTTGAACATACCAGAAAATTCCTTGCTTTTTCGGTTTTGCGCCAACTATGGGCCCGAACAGATTCTGGAAAACCCCCAACATGTAAAAATATCTCGGGCACCCGATATCGGCCCACTCCCCCTCTATATAACTAGGGTGGAGGAGGGCGATCTCAGGTTTCATTCTCCGATCCACTATGTCGTAACCCACTTTCCTCAACCACAATCTATCACATTCCTCCGGCGAGCAGTTCTTTCGATTTCATGATAGGCGGACCTAGTAGTGGTTGTGGGGCTTCTTCGGGGTGACCAACGGCAGTGAGGGAAACTCCAGGGTGCCTGCCCACGTCCACGATGCGGAAGTGGAAAGCTCGAGCATTCAGTCACCCGCGGGAAGTGGAGGAGTCAAGCATTGGCACTCTGTGCAGGCTCGCAACCGCATCACCCTTTCTCGGAGTGGTGGAGAAGCAACATGTGGTGACGCGACTAGCATGTCCTTGAGCAAATCCTCCTCCCGGTGGTTCTGGAGCGTGCCACCAAGGACCTCCACATGGAGCGAAGAAGGAGGCGGACATGCGCCCCGATGATCCAGCCTCACGTCAGTTGACCGAGGGGACACAGGAGGAGTCCGTGAAGGGAATATGCCCGAGAGGCAATAATAAAGTGATTATTATCTTATTCCATGTTTATGATAAATATTTATTTCTCATACTATAATTGTATTAATATGAAACATTAATACATGTGTGTTTAATAAACAAATAAGAGTTCCTAGTTATGACTCTTATTTAAAAATAGCTCGTTGATTAACAATATGATCAATATTTCTTGATCATGGATATTGGATGTTGTTAATAACGAGATCAGAACATTGGTGGAACGATGTGACGAACATTCACCCAAAGTATAGTAATACGATTAAAGTCATTATTTTTACATTGTTATAACATCATGCGAAGTAACCTTAGTCTTTAGACCATGATATTGTGTCAATCACTAACACTAAAAGAGTAACTTGATAACATCAAACGTCTCACTGTAACACGGTGACAATAAAGGTGGGTTCAGATTACTCTAAAAGTGTTATGTAGAGACTCATGGATCAAGAGTGGGATTTTTTTATCCCAATGATGGTGAGATATACTCAGGGCCCTCTCGATGATATCACATTGACATAGCTTGCAAGCAAGTGATGAGATCACAAAGAATTTTATATCACGGGAACGAGAAAAGAGAACTTATCGGTAACGAGATCAAACTAGGTATGGATATACCGATGATAGAATCTCGGACATGTAATATATCGCGAGACAAAGGAATTTAGTTACGACGTCAAAGGTTCTCACAATCACTAGAGTCATTGTTGAATATGTGGGAGTCAGTACGGATCTCTAGGTCTCGTTGGTGATTATTGATCGGAGAGGGGTATCGATCATGTCTGCATTATTCGCGAACCGTAGGTGGCACACTTAACATATACCGACACCAAATGGAGAAGATATAATACGAGAGAAAGAATTTGAAAGTGATGGGATTATTTCGATAGACACTGGAATTATTTTGGGTCTAATTGCTAAAATTAGTTTCAGATGTGATATCGAAATATTGTAAGGGGTTTTACGCAGATATTTGTTAATTAAAGTAATTAATAAAATTCTAAATAAAATAAATAAAATTGTTTTATTAAATCAGATATGCATTAATTTTGGTAGAAAATTAATGCAACTTTGAGTGGAGATGGAATTGATGTGAGGATGCTTAGTGGAAGCTCCACTCACATGAATGAGGGAGAGGTGGGGCAGCCATCATAGCCAACGGCCATGGCATTCGGGCTGCCCTCTCCCCTATAAAAGGAGGTCTCCTCCTCTCCTCTTACACCTCCTCGTGAAGGATCTCTCTCCTTCTGTAGTAAATTCTCCATGGCTCCGGATTAGCGAAGTACATGTTCTCGGTGGTTTCTCTAGAAGGATCTGTGGCTTCAGCTGCTTTACTAGAGAGAGGACTCGGAAGTTGTCAGGGTGCTGGATGTGTGTGCGACTAGGGATGTGCTGCTGGTTTGTGATGCTTGGCTTCAGCTCAATCTTGATATCAGCAAATGTATGACTACATCATCCACAAAATCATATTTCGTTAATAAAGCTTTTCGATCTTCGAGGGTAAGATCTCTATGAATGTATATCCACACGGTGCTTGTATCTAGATAGATAGATCTTGCTACTTAGTTGGTCTTATCGTATGAAATATTTTGTTTTTTATTCTACGAACCCCATAGTGGAATCAGAGTCTGATCTATGCGTAGATATTTTGCACGGGTAGAACAGATATGAGTATGTGGGCTGTGATGATCATGTTATTGCATACTTTATGTATTTTGGATATTAGCAACATAGTAGAATGAAGTGGCGTAGACTAACTTTACATATCCTCGCACATGAGACCTGTTCCACGCTTGACATGCAACTAGTTTTGCATAAGTGGTTTGCGGGTGCCTGTCTCTCCTACTATAGTTGATATCTGATTTACAACGGATTGCTAATAATTTTATTATTATCTTTGTGGTTCCATGTTCGTAGGTAAGAACAGTTCTATCTCTGAAAGCTCTAAACCACGTAAAATATGCAAAAGATAAATTAGAAGTGTCTAATTTTGTTTTTGCTGGGCAAGTGTTATGATATGGTAATGTTATAATTTTAAGTATAGTTGCATACTCTTGGAAAACTATAACAAACCAAAGTGTAAACACCGTAGACCTTGGTATTACACGAATTGAATGATACTGATCATACCAAGATACACAAAATAGTGATCAAGTGCAAGAACTATATCATACCATCTTTTGCATATGATGTTCAGTTGCATCTTATTTTGCTTAGATAGTGGTTAGTAGAATTATAAGATGATCCCTTATTCAAATATCAAGATAAAAATATGTTCAACCTTTAGTATGCATCGTTAACAAAATCCATTGTTTCGAGAAACCACGTGATGATCAGGTGTGACAGACTCTACATTCGCATACAACGGGTGTAAGATAGTTTTACACACGCGGGGTACTAAGGTTCTTACTTGGTGAGCCTAGCATGTCTAGACATGGTCTCGGAACATGGACCGAAAAGTAAATCATGAATTATATAGTTGATATGATGATCATATAGATGCTCGCCTTTACAGCTGCACCAATTCACTTGATGATCAGTCTTGGTGTAGTGAATTTGGTTCATATAATCACCAAAATGACTCGATGGATGTTAGTTTTGATTAGGAGTTCACGTAGTAATATGATTGAAGTTGAACTCAATTTATCATAAACTAAATCAAAGTGAATTTTCATAATTTGTTGTAGTCATTGGCATCCGTTTACTACCTTATACTTAGTTATAATTGAGATAATAGAACTATAGAATTCTGGATATTTACTTTACGAACTGGTATCATATTGTTTTGAGTATCAATCTAAAGTTTAAAAATCATGTTGGAAACTTTTAGAAAACTCCATTTACTCCATGAAATTTAATAAGTAGTATTAAATCAATGCTAACAATCCCAGTGTTAGTATCTAAATATCATGCTTGCCTCCATGATCCTTGATGTAGTCAAAAGATGTTTTAGTATCAAGGTTATCTAGGAGCTGAAATAATTATTTCAGAAACCTTCATGTGTGGAAGATATTGTGATATCTAAAACAATGTCTTGGTTGCAGTATGATAAAGTATAATTTAGAAAAATACATGTTCTCATATTATATGAGAATTTGCAAAGGTTGAAGATGCTAGGCGTCCCTGATCTCCCAAAAGCTTCCGGGAACTAAAATTATACTCAAGATTCGTTTGTATATGATATAGTAGATTGATCATAAAAGTTGTCATGATAGGATGGATAAAACATGTAGGTAAACTATTTACTACACTAAAATATTACTAAAGAATGGATTTTGAAATAACGTCAAACATTTGATGATGGTGATCCACTTCAAAGTGAAAGTCTAAAGGTATTAGTATTTGAATATACACGCTTTGGACTATGTGTCATATGAATGGTATCACCATTGATGTTGATAGATTCTTTTAAAAGGAAAACGAAATGCTAAAAGTGAATCTAGAAAATATTTGGTAGAAAAAGAAAAGACTGGAAATGTCCAACTTATGTAAATAGATGATATACATATTATGGGTGTATTCTTTGCTTGTTAAACAATATGTTTCTCGGGTATTGGATACCGAATTGGTTGGTATGAAATGTTATACAGAACAACACAATTCATAAACTACAATAGCCTAAGAGCAACTCTAACGGAGCCTGTAAAAACGCGAACTGTAAATCGTGTTTACAGGGCACGGTAATAAACAACATTTACAGTTTGAAAATGGGTGGCGTAGAACGGAGCTCATAAAACTAGACCCGTAAAATATCAATTCCTTCTTTATAGAATATTCCTTCTTCTTCCCCGGTTGAGAAACCTGCAATAATGTCGGCCGTCACCGCCCATCCATGGTCCCGGTCACCGTTCATGCCGCTACCCGCTGCCGCCTAGGCCACCGTCCACTGGCCACATCGTCATGCTCGCCCGCCTCTAGCTAGCCCATCAGGTGCTACTATCTTGCTCGCTTAGTGCGTGATGTCGTGTTGCTGGCTTAGCTCATGCTGCTGCTCTTGGTTTAGCTTGTGCTGCTACTATTGGCTTAGCTCTGCTGCTAGCTTTAGTTCGCCAAGTGCTACTACTTAGCACGTGCGCACTATCGCGGCTAGTTTCCCTTGCATGTTACCTCTCGCCCGCATTGCCGCTCGCCCGCGGGCTAGGCTAGCTGCGCCTGTCTGGGCTGGCCGCGGCATGGCTGCACCACCGCAGCTTGGTACAGATGTCCAATTTTTTCTAAGCGCTACGAAATTTGTGGCTAGAGGGACAATGTACGGATGGTCTCTGACGGCCTCGTGCAGTGGAGAAAATACGGTTTCTTCCTGTAACCACCCATCGAAGCGGTACATGTACGGGCCGCGGGATCGGATTCTCAGGCCACTATAGAAAGATATACAAGTCGTCATCTTTTAAAGTCTCCGGTAGAGCGATGCTTTGCTCACGGACCTGTAAATCCACCGGAATTTTATAGTTTCGGCCCATTTATAGGTACCGTTAGGTCTGCTCTAAGTAACTAGCAAGACAATATGTGATGATGTTCATCAAAGAAACAAAGTGTTGTTTTGTTTTTCGTTGACATCAAAGGTTACCTTCAAGATTTGTTTTCAATAATTGTTATTTTGTTTCAGTATTACGAGAACAATGGTTGTTCAACTCATGTCTGTATTTCATAGAAGGTGGATGAACTCTTACAAGTCTAGTTGGAGAAATCACATCCATAAACACTAATGCTAAAATGTCACAAGACAAATGATTAAAAGATCATTTATGAGTGACATCGCTGTTTAAATTATATTGGAAAGAAAACATGAAGAAACTCCATGTTGATGGAATTTTGGAGTCTTTTGATTTTGATCAAATAACGCTTGTGAAACTTTCCTGGAGATAATTGAAACTCCGTTTATAGGCCAAAGAGGAACAAACGATGGACATATTGGACATTGTGCATGTTAATGTATATAGTCTATTATGTGTAGTCGTGTATAGTGGATCTTTCAACTTTATACACTTTCTCCGAAAATTTGAGTTGATATATGTGTATATTTACATAATAGGAAAGAAGTATGAAACATTCGAAAAACGTTCAAAGACTTTCAAGATGATGTGGAGAATCATTGCAACGAGAAAATAAAGAGTTCATGATTGTATCATAAAGGAATATATTTGAGTTATAAGTTTATCAAAACACCTAAGATTTGAGAAATTGTTCCATGGATTTTTGTTTTCCGATAAAACCATATGAGTATGGAATATTCGAGAGGTGAAATCAAACCTTGTTTGACATGGTAAGATCAAATGTGTCATTTATAAAACTTCATTATGTTTTAAGGATCAAAGCTTTAGAGACTATCACTTTTACACTGAAAAGAATGCCATCATGATCTATTGAAATGACACCATATGAGTTATGTATTGAGATAAAAGCCGAGTTGTCTTTTCTTAAATTTTATATGCTAGTAATAAGTAAAATATTTAAAACTAAAGTCACATAAGCACGTATTTGTGGTTATCCCAAAGCAACAATTAAGTATTCCTCCATAACACTGAGGATAAAAAAGTTTGTCACTTAGAACATCAAGTTTCTTGAGAAGGAATTTTTCAGAAAAGTTAAGTGGGAGAACAATAGAACTTTGATTAGGTTGATGAACCTAAACAACATGTGCTAAGTAGCACAATGCTGGAAAGTGTCATGGAGGCGGCCACAATGCTCATGGATCCCGTGACTACAAAGGTTGTGATCTTGGAGATTAGAGTTCCTATTGAACCGTGTGTGTCGGATAACAATTAAATAGTGAGATTTGATAAAAAAAGTGGTATTGTTTTGATAATGATGACCCTACCGCATACAAAGAAGCGATGATGGGTCCTGACTCCTTCAAGTGACTAGAAGCTATAAAATCCGTGATAGTTTCCATACACGAGAAATCAAGTTTTTAAATTTGAAAGACCGACCCTCTGGAAAGTCATGAAGCCTATCATCGTATTTGGATCTATAAAAAATATACATAGATGTTTCACATCTATGAAATAGTCGACATGTCAGAAAAGAGTTCAAGACAATGTTTAGAGAGTTAACTACAACAAGATTTGATCTTTTGTAGCGATATTTAGTCTGAATGGATTATTGTAGCAACCACTACATATGTTAATTTTGGTATATGGTAGTTGAACAAACAAAACCAAGTTCTTCTAATAGAATGGTTACATACGACGTGTACATAACACAGTCTGTAGGGTTTTGTTATATCAAAGGATGCTAAAAGGGCGTGCAAACTTGAATGGTTGAAGTAAGTATCGCAGAGTTGGAATCTTTGCCATGATGAAACTTTCAAAAGGTTTAATTTCATCGGAGATAATGAAGATGCTTGCAAGAAATTAAGTGGGGGTGTCGAGACATATTTCTAATACATTATGTAGAAGACATGTTGTTGATTAGAAATGATGTATCTTTTATTGACATGGGTTTCATTTCGACGAAAGACTTAGGAAAAACTAGAATATTAGGCATCAATGTCTATATGGTAGATTGAGACGCTAATATGGTTGTGCCAGATGTACATGTATGAGATATTGAATGAGTTTAATATGAAAGCAACAAGAAAGGTTCTTGCCACATGGAAGAGATTGAAACAAGATTCAAGTGTATTGACGCTTAGTGAGTAAAATCATATGAATGTTTTGATCAATCATATATACCGTGATATGTACATAATCAGATATGTCCTATGCTCTAAATGTTATGAGCATATACCAGAGTGAGTCATAAGATGATCATTCAACGATAGTAAGGATATTCTTATGAACTTTGGAAGAACTAAGAATATGTTATGTATAGGTGACAAATTGTTCATTGTAAAGTATTATATTGATACTAATTTTGTCACAAGATACAAATTAACTTTATCTCAATTTAGACTATGGGAGACACAATGTAATGGAAGGAAGTTTCATGATGGATTTGGATGAGTTCCAAAGTTAATACGCTGTGACGAATAGTATAACAAAGGTTGAGTGTGTGACTGCTCTACTTGTAGCGGAGGAGGGCATTTGTGTCAAATAGTTTATTATCAAACTATGTGTAGTTCACAGCGGGCTAGTACAGTGAAAAACTATTTTATGATAGTATTATTGACATGTTTTAAACCCCAATAAACCAAGGTCTCACCAAAGGACTGAATTTATACAATGTCATCTCATTTGAGAATGAGTGATGCGTATAGATGCAAAAATATGCAAATACACACAGATCTGAAAGTATTAGATCTGGAGATTAGGTTTACCACTAGCAACACGTATGTACAACACCAGAAAGCCATACGTGTTAAATGTACAAGTTTTTTAGGCTAGATTATTGAGTCTAGTGTAATTAGGAAAATAAAGGGAATGTTCCCGAGAGCAATAATAAAGTGGTTATTATATTATTGCATATTTATGATAAATATTTATTTTTCATGCTATAATTTTATTAATAGGAAACGTTAATATATGTGTGTTTAATAAACAAATAAGAGTTCCTAGGTATGCCTCTCATTTAAACTAGTTCATTGATTAACAAGAAGATCAAAGTTTTCTGATCATGGACATTGGATGTTGTTAATAATGAGGTGAGAATATTGGTGGAATGATGTGAGAAACATTCATTCAAAGTATAGTAATACGATCAAAGTCATTATGTTTACATTGGTATAACATCATGTAAAGTAATCCTAATCCTTAGACCATGATATCATGTCAATCACAAACACCGGAAGAGTAACTTGATAACATCAAACGTCACACCATAACACGGTGATAATAAAGGTAGGTTCAGATACTCCGAAAGCATTATGTAGAGCCTCATGGATAAAGAGTGGGATTTGTCCATCCTGATGACAGATAGATATACTCAGGGCCCTCTCGGTGATATCATATTGACACAACTTGCAAGCAAGTGATAAAATCACAAAGAATTTTATATCACGGAAATGAGAAAAGAATACTTGTTGGTAACGTGATCAAACTAGGTATGGGGATACCGATTATCGAATCTCAGACATACAATATATCGTGAGATAAAAGGATATAGTTATGACGTCAAAGGTTCTAACGATCACTAGAGTCATCGTTAAATATGTGGGAGTCAGTACGGATCTCCAGGTTCCGCTGCTGATTATTGATCCGAGAGGGGTCTCGATCATATTTTCATTATTCGCGAACCATAGGATGACACACTTAACGTATACCAACACCAAATGGAGAAGATATAATACTAGAGAAATGATTTGAAAGCATTGTGATTCTTTTGATAGACACCGAAATTTTTTCGGGTCAAATTGCTAAAATTGCTTTAAGATGTGATATCGAAATATTGTAAGGGGTTTTGTGCAGATGTTTGTTAATTAAAGGAATTAACAAAATTCTGAATAAAATAAACATATTTTTATTAAATGAGAGATGCATTAATTTTGGTGGAAAATTAATACAACTTTGAGTGGAGATGGAATTGATGTGGGAAAGCTTAGTGGAAGCTCCACCCACATGAATAAGGGAGAGGCAGGGGCACCCACCATGGTCGTCGGACAAGGCATGGGGGCTGCCCTACCTCCCCTATAAGGAGGCCTCCTCCTACTCTCCTCTTACAGCTCCTCGTTAAGGATCTCTCTCCCCCTCTAGTAAATTCTCCATGACTTTGGATTAGCGAAGTACATGTTCTTGATGGTTTCTCCTAAACGATCTGTTGCTTCCGCCATTTTGCTGGAGCGAGGATTCGGTGGTTGTCGAGGTGCTGGACGTGTGTGCGATCACGGATGCGCTGCTGGTTTGTGGCGCTGAACTTCAACTCGATCTTGACATCAACAAGTGTATGACTACATCATCTACGAAATTAGATTTTGTTATCAAAACTTTTCGGTCTTAGAGTGTAAGATCTCTATGAATGTATATCTACTTGTTTCTTGTATCTAGATAGATAAATCTTGGTGCTTAATTGTTCTTATCATAGATTTTTTTGTTTTCTATGTTGCGAATCCAACAGTACGACCTCCTCAAGGTGATTCGCGTCTTGTTCCAGGATAAGCATGGGTTCGGCATCTATAAGAAGGCGGAGACCACTTCGCCTCCAAGCAAGAAACGACAATGAGAGCCGGTGAGCGGCATGGCTAGCCTCAGACAGATCTAGGTATTGGGTTAAATCTAGCTAGCTAAATAGCTAGATCACAGCAGCTAGATTGTTTGTATGGAACTATTTTGTGTGTATAAACTTGTTTTGATGAAAAACTTGTTTCTTGCCCCAATCAGCTTTTCTGAATTTGTAGGATAATTTCTAGTAGTTGCTTTGCCACAACAATTTTCATACTGGAAAATTCTTTCCGGTTTCCCTGATTCGACATTTCCGGGTTCGGTTTATCTAGGATCTACTAGAGATGTCCTTAACGGGTTGAGATGCTCTTACGAGCATTTGCCTTTTGTGTAAACTACATTATCCCTGGATCGATTCCTATTGATTCAACCTTTATACGTGCGTATCTTGACTAAGTTGAGTCACTTAATTTGAAATGAAGTGAGTATTAATTATCGGTCTATATATACACTATGTACTATATAACCTAACCTTAGAAACATTCAAACATAATCTATTAGATCAATCAATAGCACACTTGGAGCTTGCAAATTAAGCATGCAGTGGTCGATCAACACTTAAATCCGGTCATGCATACGAATTATTAGGGTGGATCTAGGCGGCGTTGATGATGCCAATGAGGGGTATGTCGACGACGGTGACGACGAGCATGGAGGGAGTGTCGAAGACAACATGGCTCTAGAAGGTGAGGTCGTGTGTGTTGCGCGGTGCCCGACGCGCCTGATCGCACACGATGAGGTTCGCTGCCGACCCCAGCAGCGACAGGTTGCCTGCCACCATGCTCACCCACACCAGCAGCAGCCACGACCACGTCACCGCCGCCGTCGAGATCGTGGCCGCCGACGCCGCCACCTCGTCCCCCAGCAGCAGCACTGCATGATACGAGCACGCGCGTTAGTTGATTGTCGAACACATTTTCAACATATCCCTTGTCTTGCACACGTTGCTTAATGCTTCGCGGCACACCCGAACAAACAAAAAAGGGAAATATTTTGGTTGCTAAAGAGAATAAGTAGTACTGATGGGTTGGTACGTTGGAGGCGAGATTGGACAGGAGAAGTATGATGAGAGAGAGGACCGTGACGCTGCTGACGTGGTTGATCTTGGAGTAGGGTGCCATGACATTCCAGATGTCCCCAGGGAGCCCAGTCTTGTTGAAGCGATCGAGGCGTCCAGAGAGTTTGATGACCAACTATACGGCAGGAATAATTTTTCGGCTGTATAGTTTTCGCCGTATAGTTGGCGCCGCCACCGCCTCCTCAAATAGTTTCACCCCGTGCAACTGGATCAGGGAGACGACATACAGAACAACCAGAAATCACCGAAACCTCACCTCCGAAGGGCATCTGGAGGGGGAACTCATCCACCGTGGATCCATCTTCGCCCTACGCAGATCTGGGAGGCTAAGGCATCGATCTTCATCATCACCATCTTCATCCATCTCATCTACATCTTGTCTAGATCTTGTTGTAATTTCTATACTCGTTATGTATTTATACAAGTACTATTCATTTATTATAGATTCTATTGTTATTGACATGATGTTGAAAGAAAATCCTATAAGACCCGGTCTATATTCCTCAAGGATAGACCCATCTCTATACATAGTGGCTAGAAAAAAGACTAATTAACAGACGAAAACAAGACTAAAAAATTAAAAAAACGGACACGTGTCAGGTATAAGATAGGGTCTATAAATAGACCCGGTCTTATAGGATTTATTTCCCATGATGTTGATTGCCTCCATGTCTGAGTAGATTATTAGTTCTTGGGGAGATGGAGATACCCTAGTATGAGATTGACATAAGATAAAGTTTATTATGATATTCATCGCTGTGACCATGTGTTAGATTGTCTTCATCTTGATGTCCGGAGAAGTCGACCTCTTAATATTTACCTCATGTGGGGACTTGATGGAGATAACTACTTGTTGGTAGACGGAGGTGTGTTAGCACTTACAATAACTATAAAGCTGTTGGCACCCCTTACGTATCAAATTGGGAACCGAGAAAACTCACGGAACACTATCCATGCCATGGGATACGTCCTACGTTATTAAGTCCCTTAATAGCGTTGTAATTCGATTGATGTCGATTGCTGACTGTTGTGGTTATGAGGGTGATATGAGCAGTGGTTGCTGCCTATTTGTCCAAATACGGAGTTCGTCCCACACATACATAGTTGAGAATGTTCATGATAATAATCTTACCTTAATTCTTTATAATGCTAGAGATGTATCTGCTACTCCCTGAGAACGCCTTTTTCCCTATTGCAGTTCCAATCTCTTTTACATACGTGATACTTACTTTCAGTGTTTAGTTGTTTTACTTTACTTATTGTTCTCTTATACCAAAAACCCAAAAACACATGTTTACACAATACTCATATTTTATCTAGTTACTTAGAACTTTATTTAGCATTTCTAGTGTAGTATTTAATTCAAGAGTTATTAGACTTCAGACTCCTGCTCCCTGTGGGGTCGATATCTTTATTTTGAAACTAGCTACAAACGATTTGTGCACTTGCAGTCATCAAGCTATTTTCTGGCACCGTTGCCAGGGAGCTAAGCACTGTAGATCTTTTAGTTTTTGCTTATTTATTTTTGTCTTGCTAAGTTTTATTTTGAGTTACAGGTTTCCACCAACATGATGGAGTTTGAGCATATGGACAGTGCTAACCCACTCAGCTACTTTGGGAAGTCATATGATATTTATAAAAGAGACAACTCCAACGAGAAGACAAGGGGGTTTGAAATAAATCCTCTATTACTTGGTATTCTACACAAGAAGCAATTTACTGGAGATGAAGAAGATCCTGATCCATATGCGCATATTGCATATTTCAAAGGTATATGTGGCACTTTCCAATTACCGGGATATACCGCTAATGAGGTAAGGGTTAAACTGTTTAGTCAGACTTTGACTAGTACAGCTCTCTCATGGTATAGATCTCTACCCCCAAAAGCCACTACTACTTGGGATAATTTAGCAAGTGAGTTTCTAGCAAAATATTATCCATTATCAAAATATTTTGAAATCAGGCGTCTTATAATGACTTGGAGGAACCGTCCTAATGAAGGACTAGTAAGAGCTTATATCAGATTTAAAGATTTACTTAATCAATGTCCTCATCATGATTTCCCTGAATGGTATTTATTGCATATCTTTTACGGCGGTTTAATTGAACCTAATAAAATTGAACTAGACTCTTGCGTGAGAGGAGCCTTTATGAATCTTCCTATAACTAAAGCTTGGGCTTTACTTAATAGAATTCGCGATCATAGAGTTTCATGGAATTTTTTTCTAGGAAGCGAAGGACGCATAGAAATAGATTCTGATTGTATTCATGACTATAATAAAAAGGGCCATGTTAATGAATTATCTAAAGAACTTTATTTGGATTCAGATCTTGTGTTGCATGTTGTTAAATGCTTTTATAGAACACATCAAAGCTTCAAAAGAGGGTTTGGTAAAGTATGATCCACCACCCAAACCTGAGAAGAAAAGAGAAGTTAAAGCAACACTGGCCTCCCTAGAACCAATATATGAGATATCTTTCCCTAAAAATGCACAGAAGCATATTTTTTAATATGAACAGGTCAAAGCAGTACAGGAAAAGAAGGAAAAGGAAAATATGCCAGAAGTTGAGGAACATCTGGAAGAAACCAGAGATGAAGAGGTAACCAAGAAAGCAATTATGGCTATGTATGCACATTGTAACATAGTTGAACTTGATAAAGAGACTTCCGTATTGGTTGAAGGTAAAACAAAGGTAAAAGATGTGGGTAAGCCTATTCTTCCCTGCATATTTAAAAAAAACTCGCATTATGGTCTATGCGATCTTGACACTGAAGTTAATGTTATATCTTATGATCTTGACACTATCACAATTGGCAATAAAAACTTTCCTATCGATTTTGTAGTTGTTGATATGTCAGCTGACACTCTTTGCCTAATTATATTTGGAAGAAACTTTTTGAGTGATGTAGGTGCCAAAGTTGATTTCAACAAGGAGATTGTGTCTCTTAAGCTTGGGGAAGCGGAAAAAGAATTCCACTTTTCCAAATTTAAAGACAGACCTCTATAAATACAAGAAGAAGAGAAAGAGAAAACTATTGAGGAAATGGTAGCTCTCTTATTTAGTGATCAAGAAGAAGAAATAAATGAAGAATCAAATTATGGAGGACAAGTCCCTAGAAGAACTAGAAGGTGAATTTGATTCAGTTCTAATTATAGGGCCTCCAACTGATGAGGCTTTTGAAGAGCCAGAAAATAGAGGGGATGAGGAATTTCCACCCCCAGAATTGAAGACTCTACCAGATAATCTGAAATACAGATTTTTAGATGATACAAATAAATTTCCTGTTATTATTAGTGCTAAACTATCAGGATAAGAAGAAGAACTCATGAAAATACTTAAGGAGCATCGCAAGGACTTTGGGTACTCAATGGACGATTTTAAGGGCATTAGTCCCATGATAACCGTCCATCGAATATTCATGAAGGAAGGTGCTAAACCAGTTGCGGAATTTAATAGACGACTGAAGCCTGAAATGAAGGAAGTGGTAAGAAAAGAAATTGTACGCCTATTGGATGCGGGTATAATCTATCCTGTAAAAGAAAGTGAATGGGTAAGTCATGTTCATTGTGTCCCTAAGAAGGGCGGTTTAGTGTTGTTCCTAACAAAAACAATGAATTGATACCTACTAGAACTACTGTTGGACATAGGATGTGTATAGATTTCAGGAAATTGAATAAATAAACTAGGAAATATCACTATCCTTTACCGTTCATAGATCAAACCTTAGAGAGGTTAGCAAACCAAACTCATTTTTGCTACTTGGATGGATACTCTATGTTTTCTCAAATAGCTGTTCATCCTGATGACCAACTTAAAATAACTTTCATTAGCCCTTATGGTTTACATGCTTACCGTCGTATGCCTTTTGGTTTGTGTAATGCTCCAGCTACTTTTCAAAGATGCATTACTGCTATTTTTGCGGATTTTATAGAACTGATAATGGAAGTATTTATGGATGACTTTTCTATCTATGGAACTTCGTTTACTAGTTGCTTGGATAATCTCAAAAGAGTTTTGCAGCATTGCGAAGAAACCAATCTTGTTCTAAACTAGGAGAAGTTCCATTTTATGGTCAAAGAAGGTATAGTCCTTGGACATAAGGTATTGGGTAAGGGAATTGAAGTGGATAGAGCTAAGGTTGAGTCCATAGAGAGAATGCCACAACCTAGGGATATAAAAGGTATAAGAAGTTTCCTTGGTCATGTGGGTTTTTATAGAAGGTTCATTAGGAATTTCTCTGAAATATCTAAACCTTTGACTAACCTTCTGCAAAAGGGAGTAAGATCTAACTTTGATGATAAATGTCTTGTAGACTTTGATAAACTCAAATATGCTTTATTCCATTCTCCTATCATTAAACCACCTATATGGGATATGACTTTTGACTTAATATGTGAAGCTAGTGATGATGCTGTAGGAGTAACTCTGGAAGAACACATAGGTCGCAGATTTAATATTATACATCATGCTAGTAAAACTCTCAATGGTGCTCAAAAGAATTATCCTAAGGAGGAGAGGGAACTGTTTGTTGTATTTTTCTCTTGCGATATATTTTATTCTTATATAGTTGATGCAAAAGTAAGAGTTCATACGCATCGTGATGGTTTAAAAGAACTCCTTGAGAGGAAAAATCATAAGACAAGACTGATCCGTTGGATCCTTTTACTTCAAGAATTTGAGTTGCACATTTTGAAGAGGCAAGAAATAAATATGTTGGATGCAGTGTAAATATTCACCTAGCAAGACACCAATTTTATTGAGAGGAACTTTAGTCCTGGTGATTTACGTTTACAAGAATTATTAAATGAACTAAGGTCAATTCCTCCAAAGGAGAAGAAGTCTTTGTTGTTGGAGGAGCTTGTTGATGGCTCTGGAATATAGCCATCTACGTCCACATTTAAACTGGATATTATTCATATTTTTGATGAAATATCTCTCTAAACCATGCCACTAATGCCTAATGATCAAAGGGGTATGCAATCCTTTCTTGCTATTTTTCCCTGCACAGATAATGACGTTTGATGATGGGAATCACTACATTAAAGTCAAATATACAAGATTTCCAACAACCAGAAGAAACCAGGAGTCATGAAGTAGAGGCAGACACTTTAACGACCAACTATACGACCAGTATAAAATTTCGACCATATAGTTGCGGTCGTATAGTTGCCGCCGCCACCGCTAGGTCAAACAGAACAACTTTCGTGAAGGGACCCCTATATAAAGAGGACTCGGGCAACAAGAAAAGGGCATCTCCAAGCCTGCCCAGCTGCCTCTAGATCTCCATCCACCACACCGAAGGGCCGCTAGAGGAATAGACTTAGATCTAATCTCCAAACCCTTCTCCACCACCATATCCATATTCCACCACTTGTAATAGTAGATTTCATCTTCGATTGGCGATATTGTAAGTCTATTTTCTATCAATCTCATGATTTCCACTACAATGTCTATGATCTTTGATCTCATCTCTATGTGTGAGTAATTCTCCTTGGGATAAGGGCTTCGGTCTCGCCATGTAGCTTTTATGCATGTTATTTATCATAGATGGGATCATGTATTAGTTTGTATGACATGATGATTATTGTATCCTCTCTTGCCTCAATCTAAGGACTTATCAGGTACCCAAGACCCCGAGGATTGAGCCAGGTATATGGAGTATGAGTAATGACTAATCTGTAGGTTGGGAACCTCAGTGACAGAAGGGGTAGTACGGCTGTATGTGAGGGATTTACTTGGGATTAATGGTGACATCACTATGCATACCATTAGTTCTTTTTCTTCTATGGATGAGACTAGTAGGTTATTGCTATAAGCGGTTGCAGAGGCAATAGCAATTATGGATGCACTGCCCACATATAATTTATCTTTCTCTAACAATTACATGCATACTTTATTTCTATCTTTTATTCCCATCAGATGTTTTGCACAGCTACAAGTGAAACCGAACGCCCTAGGCTCTCTTTCTCCATCATCGACAACAACAAAAGATGCAAACTCTTGGTCTGGTAAAAACATAAAAGGAATTCTAAAACTCCCGAAGGTCCGTTAAAGTAACTTCACTACACTTTTGTTTCTCGAGGATTCGATAAACCTAGGTCTACTAGGGAAAAAGTGCTATACTACATCTATAATCCGGATTGAAGGTATCAACCCTTTTTCTGGCGCCATTGCCGGGGAAGCAATAGCGACCCGAATCGAAGGTATCAACCCTTTTTGTTTTTTCATTTTTTGAGTAAAAAAATAAAAAAATAAAAAATGGTTTTGTCTATTCCGAGTCGGTAACTTAATCGACCTAGACTCGAGATATTTGGAAATATCTGCCTGGAACCAACTATACGTCCAGAGCTATACGGGCCGCGCTCGTATAGTTGGTCGTTATGCGGTAGGTCTCCTCTAAATCTGTGATTTTTCCCTGTTTTGTTATGATTCTTTTCTTGGGTGTGAATTTGGTGTTTCTTGCGAGTTTTACCGACCTATGACCCCCCTTATATACTGCCATTGTGTTTCTCTCTAATCATAATCACCAGGAACCAATCTACCTCTTATTCATACCTGAGGATACACAAACCAAGGGACAAAAGCCAAGGGGAGAAGTTCCTATGGAGATCAGGAGCAATAGTGAGCAAGGCAAGGAGATGAAGATCGTCCTTATGGAGTTCCTCGACGCCGAGAATGAATGTTGGAAGAGGGAATTGAAAGCCCTCGAGCGGAAGATTGAAGAGATGGACATGGAGAGACGTCGGGGACACCGAAACATCTTTGGTTGCTACGACGTTATCTTGATAAACTTGATGAAGATATTAAGCAGACAACTGAATCAGGTTTTTCTATGAGTCTTAAGGCGATTCAAACCCTTCAAGATAACAATGAGCTCATTAAAGAACAAGTGAAAGTGCTGGAGAGGAATAATCTTTTCTACAAGGTGTGTGTTAAAGAATTAGAGGCTGTCAATCAATCCCTCCGCCTTAGGCTGGCCCGTGAAGATAAGATTGTAGGGGTTCCGCGTATGAAAACAATAATTTTTCCCTACGCCCCTGAACCCTTGATGCTGCCAGGATCTATCTATTAGTAATACCGTAACGGGAGGGGATTTTTGCGAACTTACCCTTGAAGACCGAAAAGTGTTGTCAACGCTCAGGAGAGCGTGGTTGATGTAGATGAGCCGAAGCCAACCTCAAGGTCGTGATGAAGTCCTTGCGCTCCTTTGGCTCCAACGACTTGAGTGCCTCAAGTGTGACACCTCGCGGGGAGTTACACACGTCCGGTGCCTGACGGTGACTCCCGCTTCCCTGATCCAGCAGCAGTTGCGGAAGTAGACCTCCTGGATCCGAATCCCGCAACGCGACGGCGCTCCGCGGTGAAGATGTCTCTCCTTCGTGCAGTCCGAACTTGGGACCACGGTCACGAGAGAGAGAGAGAGCATATCAATTGGAGGTCTTCCCAAAAGTGACAAGACCTTTATTGAATATTGTGTGTATTTATCTGGCCAAATACCCCCACTATATATAGGGGTGGGGAGGTACTACCTACCTCAAAGTCCCGGGGTGGGACTAAAGGAGAGGAAAGGGGGAGAGGTGGCGCCGCCAGCCACCCCCATGGGCCTCGCGGGGGAGGGGGGAGGGGGAGGGGGGGCTGGCCCACTAGGGCGTCGGCCACCCCCTCTGGCCTTTCTCCCTCTCATCTTTGCCTAATGGGCCCTCTTCCCTCCAGAATAGGCCCATTAAGCCTTTTGACCTTTTAATTGAGTTTCTCTTTTATTAAATAATTATGAATAAATGATTAAATCATTATTTAACATTCATTCACATATTATTCAATCTCCGTGGATATGGAACACCTTCCACCTCCACTCTGGACATCCTACCAAAACCCTTCCGGTTTTCTCTCTACTATTCTTCGGCGATTCTACTAATCCTATAAACACTCTCTAAGCATCATCAAACCCTTAAGAATGATACCCTACAGTTCGGGAACACTCCAAACATGGCCGGGACACTCCCGGACCAATGATCGACAGAGGGACCTGGATGGCCATGTGACCCTTGTGCGCTCCATGAAGATCTTTCATCGTTTGAACCGGGACAATCGTGTCTTATTCCCTTTGTCTCTCGATACTTACATTGCCCGAGATCTGATCAATGACATCATCATGTCGTGTTCAATCTCGTTACCAAACAATGCTACTTGACTCGTTCCGACAAGTGATATCCCTATGATCAAATCACATGCTGCGCAACTATTGGATATAACTTCTCTGAGTGGGCCCTTGAGTATCTTTCCATCATGTGGATGGACGAATCCCGCTCTTGACATATATTTCCTCTACGGTTTCCTCCGAGTACCTGAACACGCCTTTATAACCACAGTATTAACAAGTGGTGCTTGATGCTATCTAAGCACCCTCGGGAGACAGTGATTGATATAGCCTCGCGGTATAAGGAATACTCTACGAGGATCCATTTCTAATCATCTTAACTTGAACTTCGTGACATGATTGGGTCATGATGTTTAGGTTGGTATTGGTTCATCATCTCATTCTCAGAATGAGTTGACTCCATTTCCAACTGGCATAAATGCCACATGATCAGGAAACATGATCATCTGTTGACCAATGAACCAGTGACTAGAGTTTCACTAGGAACCCCTGGTTGTTTATATATCACACGTGTATTGATGATTCCACTCAATACAGTTATAGCATGATATAAAACTTAATCATAAACTATATGAAATATGATAATAGTCCTTATTACTATTTGTCTCTAGGGCATATTTCCAACAGTCTCCCACTTGCACTAGAGTACAAATACACTAGCTGCATTTGTTCTTAATCATTGGCACCATATATCCGGTACCCTGAAGATGCTTTCTCATGGAAGAGGTTGAGTCTTGGGTCTGTACTTTATAATCCCAAATCCTTTGCAACTTACTAATGTCACCTTGATTTTCATTAATACTTTATCATCACATGATAACATCTGTGTGTATGCATCGTCACTATGGCAACAGAACGAGGCCTGATTCCAGGAGCCTATAGTGACTTTAGATCTACCTCGAGGGCTTCCTCATGGGCACTGTGCCCTGGGACACATCATTCTATGTTAAAAGCGAACTAGCCCCACCATAACATTATACAACACTTTAGATGGCACCCTTATCTATTATTATAAATGTATTCATCGAAACACGAGTGCACTCTGTGCAACTTTTGATGTTTTTGTTCACCTCGCTTCCTACTTGACTTTAATCGGTATTTACAGGAGTTTCCAACATATTCCCTTATAACATAACCCTTTATGATTTAAGATATGTCATCCTTTATGGATTTGGAAAATGTGTCTGTAGTTCTCTATTAGACACTGCGGACAAACTTAGCTCACCATTCTGTGATTCGAACTTAATCACTTTTAAACATTCCTTATTTGGATCACATATTATGCTAAGTTATCATCATGGTTTTCTAAGATAGAACCTATGTCTCAACATAGTGGATGATGATCATCCTTTTCTTTGTTTCAACCATTGATGTTAAACCTAATGATATTCCTAACTTGAGTTATTAAGGACTAGTTCCTTAATTAACTTCTATTCTAAAACCCTTTTCAGAATCCCTTAAGGAATACTATAATATCATAACACACTTATTATCAACTTCTACCCCTTATAAATCATCATTTATCGGTACTTGCACTTTTATTCTTAATGTGTCGAATACACACTTAAGAATCACTCCTATAAGCTCCCACTCAAAATATGTTTCTAACATATTTGGGTATGAGTCACTACTCTTACTCAAACTATGTTCCTACATATTTGAATTTGAGACTTATATTGCTCCCACTCAAAAATATGTCATTCACATATTGTTTTAGGAAGACTTTTATAGCTCCCACTCAATTTCATGCAAATTGCATATCTACTCACTATTTTGAACAACTTCAAAATATTTGATCAAATATCAAACTTGGAGATTTACTATGAGATACTAGTACTTTTACTAGTCTTAAATCCACTAGACATTTAACACACTTGAATCAAATTCATTTGAATTTGTCCAATACTTGACAAATTGTGCTTTTGTCCTTCACCCCCTTTTCCACCATGGCTTTGCAGTCATTTGGGAAAATTCAAGTAACCCCTTTTACTTGTGAGACTCAGCAACGAATTGCTTTCTAATCTCAAGGGAATTTTGCTATGGGATTTCTCATAACTTTAGCTTACCATTATTTCCTTAGTAGTTCGTAGGTATGTAATATTCCGGTAAGCATGACAAATGATTCACAAATGTCTCCATACAAGATATGGGATACATTTTGAATTCTACTTCATGTAGTGAAAACACTAGTGGGGAAAACACAATGATCATTATCATTGATTCTTTCCTTCTGTGAAGAGAATCGTTCAGGAACGTTGTCTGTTGCGCTTCTCAACACTCTGATGCAGGGATATGAATCCTCATCATGTTTTTCACTATCTTCCATTTGCTTCATAATCGTGAAATATCACTAAAAGTGATCTTTCTCAAGAATGCATCAAAATCCAAGCAATACAAGTTTTGCTTCTCTTTTGGTTTCAGCTATGGATTTCGTATTCAAAGTTTCCAATTAATACTCTACAAGGACTTATTCGCTATTGTTTTGGTTATATCCAATAACCCCCAAAACTTTTACGACGATCCATACTAGATATGGAGCCGCTTTCATGAATTCAAATGGTTCACTATATATTCTAATTGAGTGCTAACTATTTCTAACTAATGGTCTCTACATCTGCACTACAATGATTTATTTGGTGCCATATATTTACCCATTTTGATATCTAATATCATATTGTGATGCTTTGCATTTTGACATTTCAAAACACTTTGCATTCCACAATTTCTTTATGCCAATCTTATAAAGTTGAGTTTCATTACTATTGTGAAATCATAGTAATTAGATTATCTTTTATATTTATACCCTTTGTTGAGGAAACACTTTGATCAAATCAAATAGTTTCATATTCATGTTTCCTTTGGTAAACTTCTTTACACATTTAAACAATCATATAATGATATATACCATTTTTGTTAAAACACAATACATCGAATATGTATTTATTTTTAACAATTCATTAAAACATTTTGGATTCAAGTAATACACGGTGTTCAAGTTAATTTGCCGAACTTAGGCATTATTTATATGTGATAAGAAATCAAATGACTTTCACATATTATCAACGTAACTTTGAATTTAAACAATGGTTTTCATTCCGTGATGAAATATCATTTAAGTTGGGTATTTTAAGGCATTTCAATATTTTACAAATGTTCATGCATTATCAATTAGTTTCAAACAACAAGGATAATTTACATATAATCAAACAAGATATGAACATGAATAGAAATCATTCATAAAAGTGGAACAACTGTTTGTTACAAGCTCATATGAATAAACGTCTCACAAAGTGTGAGACACACTAAAGAAGTTCACAATCTGTTGATTACAATAACTATCCAAATCATAAACTAAATGATAAATGTTGAGGGAGAGTGTCATTGGCCATCATCATCATGCTCGCCATCAACACGCAACGTCACCTCCTCTCCAGCAAGCACCTCTCATGCAGAAGGACCTATTTTCAGCAAAAAAGAACAAGTATCAAACATACTTAACACTAGAAATTTGTTTGCAAGATTATAACATTTATAAAATTGTATATCAAATATATACCTTTCTCATTGATGACCTCAGCGACAATGGGTTCAACCATCACATTCCTGAGATGTGATACGAACCGGTGGAATTCCATTGATTATGCGTCACCTCTCATAATGCAAGTCCTGACTTGTGCTTGGTAGCTTGGTGGCAGTGACCGCAGCACAACGCCATTTGCAAAAGAGCCCGTCATCCAGCTATCCACGAAGTATGCAGGCCTTATGTACACATCATGCATGCACTCCAAGTGGTCGTCAAGTGATGATTTTTCCTCCATCTTAATGGAGAGGAAGTCTCCCATCAGCTCATGCTCCCATATGCGTGCTTGTTCCACGAAATGTGTCCTAAGATGTACCATAGTCGCCTGAGGGTCAAGATTGCCCACGACTAGCCACAGCTCATCCACCATCCCGTAGCACATTATAACTGGTATGAAGGTGGATGATACTTCCATTTTGCATCATAATTCTATATCATAATTTACTGTTATTCATTGATATATTTAATATTAAGAGATGATACGTATGTTATTTCATCTGTTTTTGCATGGTTGATGACTTTTGGAGCATGGACCGCTGCAGTCAGGATTCTGATGCAAAAGGTGCTATTTGGAGGTAAAATTCACGAAGATCAGAAAATCCGGGAAAATCCTATTTTTCCAGAAGATGAAGGAAGCCATAAGGGGAAGCGGAGATGGGCCACAGGGGTCCCACACCACCCCCTGGCGTGGGCCACCCTAGGCCGCACCACCAGGTGGTGTGGCCGCCCTGGTCCACCCCTAGCTCTCCCCTCTGGCGTATATTATCCTCCTGAAACCCTAAGACTCGGGGAGCAACCACAGAAAGATTCCACCACCTCTGCGGGGCGGAAAACACCGAGAGAGAAAGATCTCTCTGGCTGACAGAATTCTTGAGAAAGATCATCATCATCATCACCACCATCATCTCCACCAACACCATCATCACCACATCCATACCGCTGTAACAATTGGGTTGAATCTTGCATAGTTCTTAGGGGAAACTTTCCCGGTGTTGATTACTCCTTGTAGTTGATGCTATTGAGTGTAACCATTGAATTATTGTTTATATTCAGATTGTTATACATCATTATTACATCTCTGATCATGATCCATATGATGTCTTGTGAGTAGTTCGTTTTGTTCTTGAGGACATGGGAGAAGTCATGTTGTTAGTAGTGGAATTGTGTTGAGAAAGATTCAATAGTTTGATATTTAAGTTGTGGTGTATTTCTTCTAGTGGTGTCATGTGAACGTCGACTACATGACACTTCACCTATATGGGCCTAGGGGAATGCATTGTGTATTTGGCTACTAATCGTAGGGGCTGCCGGAGTGACAGAAACATGAACCCACGTTAGGAAACCATTGCACAAGGGACGTCAGGGTCTTAGAGTTTAAAGCTGTGGTTAGGTTTCTACCTTAATTAATTTCTTGTACTTGCGGATGCTTGCAAGGGGTATAATCACAAGTATGTATTAGTCCTAGGAAGGTCGGTACATGAGCACAGGTTCACCCACACAACACTTAGTAAACTAAAGAAGATTAATCAACTATATGAAGCGAAAGCACTTGACGATATTCCCATGTGTCCTCGAGAACGTTTGGTCATCTTAAGTAATACAACCGGCTTGTCCTTTGCTGAATAAAGGATTGGGCCACTTGCTGCATTTATTCTTATTGTCTTTTATTTACTCGTGCTTTATTTACCTGCATTATCAAAAACCCCTAAAAAACCGTTTGCTAAGTATTTACAGAGAATTCCTGCTCCAAGCCACTAGCCAGCACCTTCTGCTCCTCGTTGGGTTCGACACTCTTACTTATCGAAAATACTGCGATACACCCCCTATACTTGTGGGTCATCAAGACTATTTTATACCACCGTTGCCGGGGAGTAAAGCGCTATTGGAGAGTGGAACTGGTAAAGGAAACTTCTACTATGAGTATTGTTTACTTCTGTTAGTTGCTTTATTTTGAATATGGATAATTCGCTGAGTTTCTTATTTCGTAATGCTACTACCACTGCTAAGGTAGTAGATGAACCACCACCTGCTGAGAATGATACTTTTAAAATACCTACAAGAATTATTGATCATGTTATGGATAACTATTATGTTGGAGATGGAACTGTCCATCCCGGTGATCATTTGCTCTTTGTACACGAATTATGCGGGTTGTTCAAGTGTGCAGGAATTACAACAAATCAAGTCAAGAAGAAGTTATTCTCATTATCACTGAAAGGAAGAGCTGAAGAATGGTCAAGCTCTTGAATGGGAGGAAATAGTACCTCTCTTTTATTCAAAATGTTATCCTCCTAGTGATATTCATAAAGATCGGAATCAAATATACAACTTTTGGCCTCTTGATGGAGAGAGTACAGCTCAAGCTTGGGGTAGATTGAAGTTACTAATGCTCAAATGTCCCATTCATGAGCTCCCCAACAATATTATTATCAATAACTTTTATGCAAGGCTTTCTCTTCATGATAAGGATTTATTGGATGCTTCTTGTGCTGGATCATTCACTCGCATGGAAGAAGAAGCCAAATGGGATCTTCTGGACCCTATTCAAGACAATGCTGAAGCATAGGAGAATGACAAAGGAAGAAAGTTAGGTATAAATTATGATTATGAATGCATTGAATCTTTTATGGGAACTGATGACTTTCAAAATATTAAAAATGCTTATGGTTTAGACTCTCAAGCTATTGCAACTTATTTTAAGGCTTTTGCTTCCTATATTGAAGTTCCTAAAAAGAATTGGAATAAGTATAATGAACCATATAAAGATGTTGCTAAGTGTGTTCCTGCAAGAAATACTGAAGTTTATACTGCTAATCATGCTTTACCTGAACCTTAGATTGAGAAAATGCCTTTCCCAGTTAAGATAAAGGAACATTCTATGATAGCTAGTATGGTTAATGAAAGTACAAATGAAGCTATTGAACCTGATAAACAAATGAATGGTGAACCTATAATAGCAAATGTGAAAGATTTTGTCACTAAATATGAAGAAGATGGACACACTATCCTCTGTAAGGATATCCCTAATATTGTTTCACAAAGTAGTGTTATGAGAGCTAGTGTCCCTGTGTTTTCTGTTAGGATAAGTGATCATTGCTACAACAGTGCTTGTGATAGTTACATTATTAAGTTTATGCATGATACTGAAAGTTATTATGAAAGAGGGAAGACTGTTCTTATGCATCTCAATAATATCAAGTTTCCTCGTTTTATGCTGAAAGTTTTTATGTTGCACTTGTTTTGCCTTCCTATGCTTGTAGCCTCTGGTTTCAACAACTTGTTTGTTCACAAAATTCCCTTGCATAGGAAGTGGGTTAGACTTAAAAATGTGTATTTTTTCTTCTTAATTCTCTCTTTCACTTTAATTCATATTCTTATGTGTGAGTTTCATTGAAATTGTCATGCCCATCTTAATGGCTATAAAGAAAGAGCTTTTTGGAAGACAACCCAATTTATTCTTGCTTTCAGTTTGTTTTTGTTTCTTTGAGTCTTGGAAGTTATTACTTTGGTAATGACCTCTCCTTATCCTTTTTGTTTGGTTTTTGTGTCAAGATCAACCTCTAATGAGAGAGAAGTAAGATTTGGGGAAGTTGCTGTCCCAAAACAGATTTTTTGTGCTTCACCGTAAAAATTCATGAGAGATCTCTGTATGTCGGATTGAGCTGTAATTTCTTGTGCTTCTGCCCCAGGTTGTTATTTAACTTTCATTAGTTTTGCACTTTTTGATTTGAGCAGCAGAAGATTTTCGAAAAAATTGATCTCTACCGGCTGGTCTGTTTTGATAGATTCTGCCACTCTTGCATTTGCTTCTTTAAATCGATTTCCTTTTTGAATTCTTTTTGGGTTTTCGGAAGGAGTTGTTACAGTAGCTTATGATTTGATGGATTTCAGTTGAAATTGGACTTAAAAGGTTTATTACCTCGCTTACACTAATGTTGCTAATGAGAATCGTGTGAAAGAAATTTCCAGGTTATTGGAGAAAATGGTGTAATAAGAAAGAGAAAGGTTTCATGAATCAAGCAATATGAGTATGAAGATGAAGATATTGAAGTTATTCAAGTGGTGACTCTGAAAGAATCTATTAAAGACAAAATTCAAAGACCTGTAGAGTCCGTTTTCGAATAGGTAACAGATCTGGTAAGAAAAGTTCCACAAAAATACTATCCAATTATATTTTTGCAATTTTTATCCAACATGGAATGCTATGAAGTGAAAGAGGGATGGAAACGGAGCCAGGGTGGCTCACACCCCCCTGGCCGCGCCAGCAGGTGGTGTGGCCACCTTGGCCTCCATCTCCAACCCGTTTTCTCCCAGTACCTTCCTTTTCCTGTAAAACTTCGTAATATATAATCCCCCAGAGCCCCCGAGGTTTGTATATCGTGTTCTCGTCATGTTTTTGTTTCGATATGTTTCTGATAGGCAGAGTCCTAGTTTTGGAGCCACAATGTCTTCCTCTGGACCAGCCAAGGAAGATTCCTCAGTGGATATCATCAACCCATACATGAGAGAGTTGAAGATTCATCCCAAGGAGTTGTTGCTTGAAGATGGGGAGGTACGGATAAAAGAGGTTCAAGGCCCTAAAGGTGAAGGAAGTCTGGAGGACAGGATGGAAGCACTGGAGCAAGAAGTCTTTAGGTACAAGAAGATGGCGGAACGCGAAGTGGATGTCATCCATAAGATTTGTTCTGAACTCATCGGCGAGCACCAAAAGGAGACTGCTGAGCTCAAGGATGAAGTTCTCTCACTCTGCCAAACAACCAACCAACTGCAAGCATAGCTCTACAACATTCAAAATCAAAATTGTGAGTACGAGGTTAGGTTTAAACGCATAAGTGATGCTGCAAGTTTCAGGATGCTGGAGACCATGATGTCCTTTGTTGATGGGGAGCCCTTGCCCTGGAAGTCAGACGACAACGAGAGAGTACCACTACCACCGAAGGAGTAATTCGTCATCAGGTTTTGGCATCCCCTTGGTTTTTTCCAAGCTTGGGGGAGAGCCGCGGTATGATATCACAATCTTCTATCTTTTTACCTTTTTAGTAGAGTTATATCATGAATAGAGAAGTTATCATGTAGGATGGTTTGCATTATGGAAGTGTCCCCTCTCTCGTTAGATATGTATCCCTTGGTGTGAGTTGCCGTTATGGAATATTAATGAGAAGTTCTATCATTCATTCTTTTGCATATCTTATTTTAGTTTTCAATTCACGGTTATATGATTGATCTTGTTGTTAGTATTGGTATCACTTTGGGATCATTGAGTTAATTTAGTTGGTTTTGGCAAACCTGGCTCGGTCAGTAGCAACACTATTTTGAGAATTGAATGAAAAAGATAAAAATACTCTAAAGAAATACAATTTCATCATCTTTCTTTCTTGATTTGCTCATAAGTTTAGTATTCTCTAGTTAAGATCTTTTGTGCTTCCAAGGAAGACTGCATGTTTGTTTTTATCACTTGTATGTTTTTTTGTTTCCTTCAACTCTTATGCTTGCTACCCAGCCTTGCTAGCCAAAAACCTATACTGAGAGGGAATGCTTCTCGTGCATCCAATCCTTAAACCAAAACCTACGCTATTTGTGTCCACCATACCTACCTACTAGCACTATTGCTATTCCAAGTAAATTCTTGTTTTTATCTACCTTCCAAATTAAACTTGTTATGAGAAAATTAGTGATTAAAGCTCTCACGAACTTGATGACACACTTTACGTTCTTGCATTTAATAAACTTGAACTATTGTGTCCATCTTTGTTGCGTATATGCTTGCGCTTTATAAGTTGAAGTTAGCAGAACCATGCATCATGGGGAACGCTTTCAACTTTGCACTTATATTCTGTTGATATCATGATTATTTTGCCTATGGATCCCGGCGGTGTGAAACTTGTAAGATCATGGAGTTTATATGTGTGTTAGAGAAACGCCTGGGCCGCTAGCCTAAGCCATGCCTAATCATGGTGGAAACTTGCAGCATAACCATAATGAGCACTCTATGAAGCATCCTCAATAAAAACCTATGAAAATAGCAAATAAAAGGATCGCTAAGATGCTCATTGTCTGCTTGCCTTGTCATTTTGATTATGGGATAGGTCTTGTATCATGTGCAAGGGGTACCTCGTTGGCGGTTCTTTATGATACATATGTATTTACAATGACAAGAGCTTACTTGAAGTTGAGTAGCATGAGGTTCGGTACTCGTAAGTAAGGGGCATGAGATTTCAACTTATAAGTTGTCAAGCATATCCTCTTAGTTGTGTCACTTTAACCTTAATCACCTAAAGATGCCTATGATAGTGGCAACGAGAGCTAAAAGCTAATAAGTACCATAATTTTTGGAAGCTCTTTATGAAACTTGAAATCCCTGCTTCCCTCTGCGAAGGGCCTTTCTTTTACTTTTTAGTTGAGTCAGTAAACCTATTCCCTTCTATCTCAGGAAGTATTTTGAGTTGTTGTGTTTTATTCATTCATATGATGATTTATTCAATCATGTTTCTTATGTTCCTTGTTTTGCACTTTGCTCTTGTCTTAGTGTCTACTACTTTGAAAGCTATCATTGAAAACCAGTTATGTGTGAACTCCTTCAAATTATCAACTATTCTTCGACCAAGAGCTAAGTTTGCCATTACCAATTATGATTTACTTTGTGTATCTTTATTGTGTTTCCTTTACTTATTGCAAGTTAAGTTACATAATAGTGAGTTGTCTTCTATTATGATTTATGTTTTGATGAATGTGATGCTTCTTGTCCGTATTCTTTTATCGACTCTTCACTCCATAAACCTGAGGTCATGTTTATTGAGTTCAGTTTCGCTTGGGGACAAGCGAAGTCTAAGCTTGGGGGGAGTTGATACGTCCATTTTGCATCACTATTCTATATCATAATTTACTGTTATTCATTGAAATATTTCATATTAAGAGATGATACTTATGTTATTTTATCTGTTTTTACATGGTTGATGACTTTTGGAGCATGGACCGCTGCATTCAGGATTCTGATGGAAAAGGTGTTGTTTGGAGGCAAAATTCGCGAAGATCAGAAAATCCGGGAAAATACATGGAAAATCCTATTTTTCCAGAAGACGAAGGAAGCCAGAAGGGGAAGTGCAGATGGGCCGTAGGGGCCCACACCACCCCCTGGCGTGGGCCACCCTAGGCCACGCCACCAGGTGGTGTGGCCGCCCTGGTCCACCTCTGGCTCTCCCCTCTAGCGTATATTAACCTCCTGAAACCTAAGACTCGGGGAGCGACCACAGAAAGATTCCGCCGCCTCTGCGGGGCGGAAAACACCGAGAGAGAAAGATCTCTCTGGCAGACAGAATTCTGCCGGGGGAATTCCTTCCCGAAGAGGGGAGATCGTCGCCATCAACACCACCATCAAGGTGGACTTCATCGGGATCATCATCATCATCACCACCATCATCTCCACCAACACCATCATCACCACCTCCATACCGCTGTAACAATTGGGTTGAATCTTGCATAGTTCTTAGGGGAAACTTTCCCGATGTTGATTACTCCTTGTAGTTGATGCTATTGAGTGGAACCATTGAATTATTGTTTATATTCAGATTGTTATACATCATTATTCCATCTCTGATCATGATCCATATGATGTCTTGTGAGTAGTTCATTTTGTTCTTGAGGACATGGGAGAAGTCATGTTGTTAGTAGTGGAATTGTGTTGAGAAAGATTCAATAGTTTGATATTTAAGTTGTGGTGTATTTCTTCTAGTGTTGTCATGTGAACGTCGACTACATGACACTTCACCTATATGGGCCTAGGGGAATGCATTGTGTGTTTGTCTACTAATCGTAGGGGTTGCCGGAGTGACAAAAACGTGAACCCCCGTTAGGAAACCATTGCACAAGGGACATCAGGGTCTTAGAGTTTAAAGCTGTGGTTAGATTTCTACCTTAATTACTTTCTTGTACTTGCGGATGCTTGCAAGGGGTATAATCAGAAGTATGTATTAGTCCTAGGAAGGTCGGTACATTAGCACAAGTTCACCCACACAACACTTAGCAAACTAAAGAAGATTAATCAACTATATGAAGCGAAAGCACTTGACGATATTCCCATGTGTCCTCGAGAATGTTAGGTCATCTTAAGTAATACAACCGGCTTGTCCTTTGCTGAATAAAGGATTGGGCCACTTGCTGCATTTATTCTTATTGTCTTTTATTTACTCGTGCTTTATTTACCTGCATTATCAAAAACCCCTAAAAATCCGTTTGCTAAGTATTTACAGAGAATTCCTGCTCCAAGCCACTAGCCAGCACCTTCTGATCCTCGTTGGGTTCGACACTCTTACTTATCAAAAATACCGCGATACACCCCCCTATACTTGTGGGTCATCAGTGGACATCTCACGACGGTAATAGCGGTCTTCCCGCTGTTCTGGGGTCTCTAGGTCAATGGGCTGATCCAAATCCATCTCGTCGAGTATGTAGTCGACCACGTCATTCTCGCTAAGGAGAACGTGGAGACGTGTTGACTCGTGTATTAACGAGCTCGTTGGGGAACCCCAAGAGGAAGGTATGATGAGTATAACAGTAAGGTTTCCCACAGTTATCAAAACCAAGGTTATCAATCCAGCAGGACTAAGGAAACACCTCCAAGGTGTTGCTAGTTGAACTTTGGCAGGGCGCACTACCGGCGCCAGCAGCAACGTGGAAACCTGCACAACACAACCACAAAACTTTGCCCCCAACTTATAGTGACGTTGTTAATCTCACTGGTTTTGCTGAAAACAAATTATTAAACGTATTGTGTGGAAGAAAGTAATAGTTTGCAGAAAGTAAACAGAAAGCAGTAAACAGTTGTAGATTGATGATAAAAGAAAGGACCGGGGTCCATAGTTCACTAGTGGTGGCTCTCCTTAAGATAGATAACATGTTGGGTGAACAAATTACAGCAGGGCAATTGGCAAACATCGAGAAAGCAATACATGCATATACTAATCATCTTGACTCCTTTGAGATTCGATTGGGCATTACAACGTTATACATAGACCGTAATCCAACTGCATCTATGACTAATAATCCACCTTCAGGTTATCATCCGAACCCCCTCTAGTATTAAGTTGCAAGCAACAGATAATTGCATTACGCATTGCGTGTAAATTAAATAATACGATTGTTCTATGAACAAAGGATTGCTGTTTTCTCCCTAGTAGCAACAACACATATAGTACCTTAGAGATTTCTGTCACTTCCCCAGATTACTAGAGGCATGAACCCACTATCGAGCATAAATACTAACTCTTGGAGTTGCTAGCATCTACTTGGCCAAGATAGCTACTAACAACGCAAAGAATGCATGATCACAAATAACAAAGACATGATATAATCAACAATCAATCTGAAATAGCATCTCAATATCCATCGGATCCCCGCAAACACAACATGTAGAATTACAAATAGATGATCTTGATCATGAACGGAGCTCACAAGATCTAAAAATGATAGCACAAAGGAGAAGAACCAGCCATCTAGCTACTATATGGACCCGTAGTCCAAGGATGAACTACTCACGCATCACATCGGAGGCTTGCATGGTGATGAAGAAGGCCTCCAGGGTGAATTCTCCCCTCCGGCAGGGTGCCGGGAAGAGCTTCAGATCCCTCCCGATCTAGGGATTGAGATGACGGCGGCTACAGACTCTTTCATGGAATTTTGATCAGGTACTTTGGGTTTCTGTATCGGAGACATCTTATAGGCGAAAGGGGAGGCCGAGGGGGTGCCTGAGGCGGCCAGACCACCCCCTGGCATGGGCCAGGCTTGACGGCGCGGCCAGGGGTGTGGTGGCCCCTGGCCCCTATCCATCTCGTATTCTGGCTCTGTGTCCCCCTCGGTGAAAATTTGACTTTGGCTTTTGTCTTGTCCAATTCCGAGAATATTCATTTTTTGACTTTCCTGGAACCAAAAATAGCAAAAAATAGGCAGCTGGCACTGTGGCTCTTGTTAATAGGTTAGTCCAAGAAAGTGTATAGAAAGTACTCCAAAGTGTGGAAAAAACATAAGAAAGTAGATAAACCCAAGCATGGAACATGAAAAATTATGGATACGTTAGCAACGTATCAAGACGCGCAACACATATAGAGAAGTTTGATCCGTCTAGTCTGAGCTTCTCTCCTTCTAACCAATTGTCAATAGGAAAGGTAGCATCAGGGAGAACCATTTCTACATATATAATTGCAAAAGGAATTTAGACTAAGTTTATAATTAAATGAGTTAATAATAACTCCACTCAGAAAAACCTATCCCCAGAAGGTTCCTAGTGATAACACGACCCCTATTAGCCACATCTCCCCCGATCGTCCTGGCCATCAATGTGGGTTCAAGGGTGGACGCTAAACGTCAGTCACATCATTCATGTGACTTGTGCTTGATCTTTCGACCATCCGTGTTCCAAGGCCAAGTCTGAACATGCTAGGATTGCCAACTCAACCTTAGTGTATTCGATGTGGAACATGGCTTACACCCACTGTATGCGAACATAGATATGTCTGACACCCACGCCTGTACCATGGATCGCCCCATACCGAACAACTTTCTTGGTGGTGCACACTAAGGGGGAACACAATCGCTGGTAATTTTTAACAGGGGTCATCTTATTAGGCTATTGCCGAGTATCTAATACTAGCACACAATAAGATATACAAACAATAACATTGAATGTAGCTGCGATGTGATATGGTCCTTCACGTCGTGATCTCCATCCGTCGTCACCGGATTCTGGCGCCATAGACACCAGGGTACCGGTGTCTTTCCGGCGTGGTAGTCCGTCACCTTCGTGACTATCTACTACTAAGTAACATAAGGTAATCACTTTACCTTTGTCACAACCATATCACAAAGAAACGCCCCCTGCAAAACAAAGTTAGATGCCTCTACTTTATCTTTGCATGTTTTACGTGGCTGAATGGGCTTTCGCACAAGAACCTACGAACTTTCAGCACAACGCTTATCAAGTAGTTGTCTCTACTACACCCCTTTTGGGGCCCTACATTGTAAATGGCATCCCAACTAATGTGAGAGAGACAGACACCCTCCTAAGTGTTAGAGATATGCCCAAGAGGCAATAATAAAAGTGGTTATTATTATATCTTTGTGTTTATGATGAATATTTACATCCCATGCTATAATTGTATTATAAGGAAACTCTAATACATGTGTGTTTTGTAAACATAAAAGAGTCCCTAGTAAGCCTCTTGTTGAACTAGCTTGTTGATTAATTGATGATCATGGTTTCCTGATCATGGACATTGGATGTGATTAATAACAAGGTTATATCATTAGGAGAATGATGTGATGGACACACACCCATAGTAAGCGTAGCATAAGATCAAGTCATTAAGTTCGTATTGCTGTAAGCTTTCAAATACACAGTAACCTAATCCTTCGACCATGAGGTTATGTTAATCACCATCACTGGATGGGTACTTTGATGACATCAAACACCGCTTCGTAACTGGGTGGTTATAGAGGTGTCATTGGGTATTCTGAAAGTATGTGTTGAAGCGCATGAACCAAGATTGGGATTTGTCCATCCATATGACGGATAGATATGCTCTGGGCCCTCTCGGTGGAATGTCATCTAGATAGCTTGCAAGCATGTGACTAGGTCACGAGAGATGACATAACATGGAAACGAGTAAAGAGTACTTATCAGTAACGAGGTAGAACTAGGTATGCAGATACCGACGATCAAACCTCGGATAAGTAGAATATCGCGTGACAAAGGGAATTGGTTTCGTATGTTAAATGGTTCTATCGATCACGAAGTAATCGTTGAGTATGTGGGAGCCGTTATGGATCTCCAGATCCCGCTGATGGTTATTGATCGGAGAGGTGTCTTCATCATGTCTGCATATTCACGAACCGTAGGGTGACACACTTAAGGTTCGAAGTTGTTTGAAGTAGATATGGAATTTGCGCTGGAGACCGAATGTTGTTCGGAGTCTCGGAATAGATCCGGGACATCACGAGGAGATCCGGAATGGTCCGGAGAATAAGATTCATATATTGGGGATCATTTTCTAAGTTGGGAAATGTTCCGGAGTGTTTGTATGGAGATTCTAGAAGGTTTCAGAATGTTCTGGAAGGTTATAGAGGATTTCTTGGAGTTTACTTGAAAACCAAGAAAGGGATCAAGGGAATCCAAGTGGGGCAATACACGGATTCGTGGGGGAGGAGGACTCCTCCCCCCAACCCGCCGGCCCAAGGAGGAGGGGAGTCCTACTACGACTCCCCCTCCCCAGGCGCGCCTCCCTCCTTTAAATAGAAGGGAGGGGCGCCCCCTCTTGCCCCTCTATCACAACAACCAATCTCTGCCGCCTCTCTCCTCCACCTTTATTCTGCACAGGCATAGGCGAAGCCCTGCAGAATTCTCATCTCCACCACCACCACCACGCCGTCGTGCTGCTGGGATTCCGTGGAGAAGATCTACTACCTCCGCTGCTCGCTGGAACAGGGAGAGGAAGGTCTGCTTCGATTCCGCATGTGTGACCGTCTGTGGAAGCGCTGCCGGAACGCGGCGCCGGAAGGATCGTCCACACGATCTTGAGATCGGCAAGTGATCGACTACATCATCTACGAGATCTAATCTCGTAACGCTTTTGGTTCTACGAGGGTTAGTACCGATCTATCTCGTTGCTCATGTCTAATAGATTAGATCTTGGCTTTTGTCTAGATTAGATCTAGGTTTTGTTCGTTCTTGCGGTAGAATTTTTTTGTTTTCCATGCTACGAACCCATCAGTGGTATCAGAGCCAGGTCTATGCGTAGATCTGTTGCACGAGTAGAACACAATGAGGTTGTGGGCGTTGGTGCTCGTGTCGTCTTTTGCTATGTGTGTACTTTGCATCTTGCGGTATGGTGGGATGAAACGGCTCGGGCTAACATTACATGTCATCGTACATGAGACTTGCTCCACGCTTGACGTGCAACTTGCTTTGCACAAGTGGCTTTGCGGGTGTCTGTCTCTCCCATCATAGTATAGATCAAATCTACACTTTGCACTTCATAACACTTGTATCAATGTTGTGGTTCAGTTTCGTAGGTAAGATGCGTTCTTAGTCGAAAGCCCCAAGCCACGTAAAACTTGCAAAGAACATTAGAGGTGTCTAACTTGTTTTTGCAGGGGTTTTGTGATGTGATATGGCCTACATGTGATTGTGATTGTATTTGATGTATGCAATGATCCTTGTTGTAATATGGCAACCGGCATGAGCGTAATGGTTGTCTTTAATTCTGTTAAGACCTGCGTGTCGATTCATCCTGTAATAGCTTCGTTCCAAGTAGTTGTAATAGTTGCTAGTGAAGATGAACAACCATGAAGCGGCGCCACGGACCTTGACGCAATGCTGGTGATGATGGAGATCATGTTCGTGCTTTGGAGATGGAGATCGAAGGCATACGAAGAAAGGGCCATATCATATCACACTAATTATGAATTGCCTGTGATGTTAATCCTTTATGCATCTTGTATTGCTTAGATCACGACGGTAGCATTATAAGATGATCCCTCTCACTAAATATCAAGTAATAAAGTGTTCGTCCTTAGTTGGCACCGTTGCTAAGACTCGTCGTTTCGAAGCATCTCATGATGATCGGGTGTGATAGACTCTACGTGTGCATACAACGGGTGCAAGCCAGATTTGCACATGTGGAAACTAAGGTTAATCTTGACGAGCCTAGCATGTACAGACATGGTCTCGGAACACGGAATACCGAAAGGTAGAGCATGAGTCATATGATTGATATGATGAACATGAAGATTGTTCGCCGATGAAGCTACATCATCTCACGTGATGATCGGACTTGGTGTAGTGGATTTGGTTCGTGTAATCACTAAAACAACTGCGAGGGATGTTGTTTTGAGTGGGAGTTCACCTAGTTGATTTAAGAATTAAATTTGAACACTATTTATCATAAACTTAGTCTAAACTACTTGCAAATTTGTTGTAGATTATGGCGAACGTTTCCATCAATTTCAATGTGTTCCTAGAGAAAGAAAAGCTTAAGAACAATGGAAGCAATTTCACGGACTGGTTCCGTGGACTGAAGATCGTCCTCAGGGCTGGTCAGTTGACCTATGTGCTCGAAGCACCGCTAGGTGACCCACCTGCAGAAGATGCCACCGATGACGTAAAGAATGTTTATGCCACTCGGAAACATCACTACTCCACAGTTCAGTGTGCCATCCTGTACGGTTTAGAATCGGAGCTTCAAAAACGTTTTGAGCACCATGACCCATTTGAGATCATTAAGGAGCTCAAACTCATTTTTGAGACTCGTGCGGCCATGGAAAGCTATGAAGCTTCCGAGAAGTTCTTTACCTGCAAGATGGAAGAGGGTAGCTCCGTTAGCGAGCACGTGCTCACCATGTCTGGGCACGCAAACAAACTCCGAGAGTTGGGGATACCGATTCCTAATGAATTGGGGATTCACCGTGTCCTCCAATCACTGCCACCAAGTTACAAGAACTTTGTGATGAACTACAATATGCACTGCATGAACAAGACGTTGCCTGAACTATCGTCCATGCTGAAAATTGCTAAAGTGGAGATCATGAAGGAGCACCAAGTGTTGATGGTCAATAAGACCACCAATTTCAAGAAACGGGGCAAGCCTAAGAACAAGGGCAACTTCAAGAAGGACGGCAAGAAAGCTGCCGCACCTGCTAAGAAGCCCAAGGCTGGTCCTAAACCTGAAACTGAGTGCTTCTACTGCAAGGGTGCTGGTCATTGGAAGCGTAACTGCCGGCGGATCTAAAGAACGGCAACATAAAGAAGAAAGGTATATTCGATATACATGTTATAGATGTGTATCTTACTAGTAATCGTAGTAGTGCCTGGGTATTTGATACTGGTTCGGTTGCTCATATTTGTAACTCGAAACAGGAGCTGCGGAATAAACGAAGACTGGCGAGAGACGAGGTGACGATGCACGTTGGAAATGGCTCCAAGGTTGATGTGATCGCCGTCGGCACGCTCCCTCTGCATCTACCATCGGGATTAGTTTTAAATTTAAATAATTGTTATTTGGTGCCTGCGTTAAGCATGAACATTATATCTGGATCTTGTTTATTGCGAGACGGTTACTCTTTTAAGTCTGAGAATAAAGGTTGTTCGATTTATATGAGTAATATCTTTTATGGTTATGCACCTGAGATGAATGGTTTATTCTTATTGAATCTCGATAGTAGTGATACACATGTTCACAACATAGATGCTAAACGAATAAAATTGAATGATAATTCTACATACATGTGGCACTGTCGTCTTGGCCACATTGGAGTGAAGCGTATGAAGAAACTCCATTCTGATGGACTTCTTGAATCACTTGATTTTGAATCACTTGAAAGATGTGAAGCGTGTCTAATGGGAAAAATGACTAAGACTCCATTCTGTGGTATAATGGAGAGAGCTACAGACTTATTGGAAATAATACATACCGATGTGTGCGGTCCAATGAGTGTAGCATCGCGTGGTGGATATCGTTATGTTCTCACTTTCACGGATGACTTGAGTAGATATGGGTATGTCTACTTTATGAAACATAAATCCAAAACTTTCGAGAAGTTTAAGGAATTTCAAAGTGAAGTGGAAAATCATCGTAACAAGAAGATTAAGTTTCTGCGTTCTGACCATGGAGGTGAATATCTAAGTTATGAGTTTGGCATGCATTTAAAGAAATGTGGAATACTTTCACAGTTGACACCGCCGGGAACACCACAGTGTAATGGTGTGTCCGAACGTCGTAATCGAACTCTCTTAGATATGGTTCGGTCTATGATGTCTCTTACAGATTTACCGTTATCATTTTGGGGCTATGCATTAGAGACAGCCGCATTCACTTTAAATAGGGCACCATCTAAATCCGTTGAAACGACACCGTACGAATTGTGGTTTGGAAAGAAACCTAAGTTGTCGTTCCTTAAAGTTCGGGGTTGCGACGCATATGTAAGGAAGTTACAGCCTGATAAGCTTGAACCCAAAGCGGAGAAATGCATCTTCATAGGATACCCTAAAGAAACAATTGGGTATATCTTCTATCATAGATCTGAAGGCAAAGTTTTCGTTGCTAAGAATGGATCCTTTCTGGAGAAGGAATTTCTCTCGAAAGAAGTGACTGGAAGGAAAGTAGAACTCGACGAGGTTATTGAACCTTCTTTCGGAGTTGATGGTAGCGCATCACCGGAAGATGTTTCTGTGCCGCCTGCACCAACTGGAGAGGAAGCTAATGATGGTGATCATGAAACTTCGAACGAAGTTACTACTGAACCTCGCAGGTCAACGAGGGTTCGTAACACTCCTGATTGGTATGACTCTGCGTTGAACGTCATGTTGGTGGACAACACTGATGACCCTACGACGTATGAAGAAGCTATGGTGAGCCCAGATTCCGACAAATGGCTAGAAGCCATGAAATCCGAAATGGGATCCATGTACGAAAACCAAGTATGGACTTTGGTGGACTTACCGGATGGCCGTAAGGCTGTCGAGAACAAATGGATTTTCAAAAGAAAAACAGATGCTGATGGTAATGTTACCGTCTATAAAGCTCGACTTGTCGCGAAAGGGTTCTGACAAATTCAAGGTGTTGACTACGATGAGACTTTCTCACCAGTAGCAAAGCTAAAGTCTGTGAGGATTATGTTAGCAATCGCTGCATATTTCGATTATGAAATTTGGCAGATGGATGTCAAAACAGCGTTCCTTAATGGTGACATTGAGGAAGAGTTGCATATGGTACAACCCAAGGGTTTTGTCGATCCTAAAGATGCTGACAAGGTATGCAAACTTCAGCGCTCCATTTATGGACTAAAGCAAGCATCCTGGAGTTGGAATCAACGTTTTGATAAAGTAATCAAAAACTTTGGATTTATACAAACTTATGGAGAAGCTTGTATTTACAAGAAAGTGAGTGGGAGCTCTGTAGCATTCCTAGTACTATATGTAGATGACATATTGTTGATTGGGAATGATATAGAACTTCTTAATAGCGTCAAAACCTATTTGAATAATAGTTTTTCAATGAAGGATCTTGGCGAAGCGGCATATATTCTAGGCATCAAGATTTATAGAGATAGATCAAGACGCCTAATAGCGCTTTCACAAAGTACATACTTAGACAAAGTTCTAAAGAAGTTTAGAATGGAAGAGAGCAAGAAAGGGTTCGTGCCCATGTTGTCAGGTAAGACCTTGAGTAAAACTCAAAGTCCGGCTACGGCAGAAGATAGAGAAAAGATGAATAAAATTCCCTATGCCTCGGCCATAGGTTCTATCATGTATGCCATGCTGTGTACAAGACCGGATATAGCACATGCTGTTAGTTTGACTAGAAGATATCAAAGTGATCCTAGAATGGAACACTGGACAGTGGTCAAGAATATCCTAAAGTACCTGAATAGGACTAAGGATATGGTTCTTTCTTATGGAGGTGATGAATAGCTTGTTGTAAACAGTTACACTGATGCTAGTTGGAACACCGATCCAGATGACTCGAAGTCACAGTCTGGATACGTATTTATTTTGAATGGTGCTGCAATGAGCTGGAGAAGTGCCAAGCAGAGCGTTGTGGCGAAATCTTCAACTGAATCGGAATACATAGCTGCTTTGGAGGCTGCACAAGAAGGCATATGGATGAAGGAGTTCATTACTGAACTTGGCATGGTTCCTAGTGCGTTAGACCCGATGGCCATCTACTGTGACAACACAGGTGCCATAGCTAATGCACAGGAGCCAAGGTCACATAGCAAGATGAAGCACATCAAGCTACGTTTTCATGCTATTCGCGAGTATGTCCAAGATGGTGACATAAATATTTGCAAAGTACACACTGATCTGAATGTAGCAGATCCGTTGACTAAACCTCTCCCTAGAGCAAAGCATGACCAACACCAGAACGCCATGGGTGTTCGGTATATTACCATGTAATCTAGATTATTGACTCTAGTGCAAGTGGGAGACTATTAGAGATATGCCCAAGAGGCAATAATAAAAGTGGTTATTATTATATCTTTGTGTTTATGATGAATGTTTACATCCCATGCTATAATTGTATTATAAGGAAACTCTAATACATGTGTGTTTTGTAAACATAAAAGAGTCCCTAGTAAGCCTCTTGTTGAACTAGCTTATTGATTAATTGATGATCATGGTTTCCTGATCATGGACATTGGATGTGATTAATAACAATGTTATATCATTAGGAGAATGATGTGATGGACACACACCCATAGTAAGCGTAGCATAAGATCAAGTCATTAAGTTCGTATTGCTGTAAGCTTTCAAATACATAGTAACCTAATCCTTCGACCATGAGGTTATGTTAATCACCATCACTGGATGGGTACTTTGATGACATCAAACATAGCTTCGTAACTGGGTGGTTATAAAGGTGTCATTGGGTATTCTGAAAGTATGTGTTGAAGCGCATGAACCAAGATTGGGATTTGTCCATCCATATGACGGATAGATATGCTCTGGGCCCTCTCGGTGGAATGTCATCTAGATAGCTTGCAAGCATGTGACTAGGTCACGAGGGATGACATAACATGGAAACGAGTAAAGAGTACTTATCAGTAACAAGGTAGAACTAGGTATGCAGATACCGACGATCAAACCTCGGATAAGTAGAATATCGCGTGACAAAGGGAATTGGTCTCGTATGTTAAATGGTTCTATCGATCACGAAGTAATCGTTGAGTATGTGGGAGCCGTTATGGATCTCCAGATCCCGCTGATGGTTATTGATCGGAGAGGTGTCTTCATCATGTCTGCATATTCACGAACCGTAGGGTGACACACTTAAGGTTTGAAGTTGTTTTAAGTAGATATGGAATTTGCGTTGGAGACCGAATGTTGTTCAGAGTCTCGGAATGGATCCGGGACATCACGAGGAGATCCGGAATGGTCCATAGAATAAGATTCATATATTGGGGATCATTTTCTAAGTTGGGAAATGTTCCGGAGTGTTTGTATGGAGATTCTAGAAGGTTTCAGAATGTTCTGGAAGGTTATAGAGGATTTCTTGGAGTTTACTTGAAAACCAAGAAAGGGATCAAGGGAGTCCAAGTGGGGCAATACACGGATTCGTGGGGGAGGAGGACTCCTCCCCCCAACCCGCCGGCCCAAGGAGGAGGGGAGTCCTACTAGGACTCCCCCTCCCCAGGCGCGCCTCCCTCCTTTAAATAGAAGGGAGGGGCGCCCCCTCTTGCCCCTCTATCACAACAACCAATCTCTGCCGCCTCTCTCCTCCACCTTTCTTCTGCACAGGCATAGGCGAAGCCCTGCAGAATTCTCATCTCCACCACCACCACCACGCCGTCGTGCTGCTGGGATTCTGTGGAGAAGATCTACTACCTCCGCTGCTCGCTGGAACAGGGAGAGGAAGGTCTGCTTCGATTCCGCATGTGTGACCATCTGTGGAAGCGCTGCCGGAACGCGGCGCCGGAAGGATCGTCCACACGATCTTGAGATCGGCAAGTGATCGACTACATCATCCACGAGATCTAATCTCGTAACGCTTTTGGTTCTACGAGTGTTAGTACCGATCTATCTCGTTGCTCATGTCTAATAGATTAGATCTTGGCTTTTGTTTAGATTAGATCTGGGTTTTGTTCGTTCTTGCGGTAGAATTTTTTTGTTTTCCATGCTACGAACCCATCAATAAGCCACTTTATACGATGCAAGCTGTATGTCAAGCGTGGACCAGTCTCGCGAATGAATCCGTAAAGTCGGTTGGTGACGCTTCATCAAGCATTACTGCGGTATACACAAGTACACGTGGGAGGGTAACAACTAAAAGATTAACGCCCACATGCTACATCTCGTGTGTTCTACCCGTACTAGCATTACTACGCATAGATTTAGCTCTGATGCCACTGTAGGGGTTCCGCGTATGAAAAGAATAATTTTTTCCCTACGCCCCTGAACCCCTGATGCTGCCAGGACCTATCTATTAGTAATACAGTAACGGGAGGGGATTTTCATGAACTTACCCTTGAAGACCGAAAAGCATTGTCGACGCTTAGGAGAGCGTGGTTGATGTAGACGAGCCGAAGCCGACCTCAAGGTCGTGATGAAGTCCTTGCGCTCCTTTGGCTCCAACGACTTGAGTGCCTCAAGTGTGACACCTCGCGGGGAGTTACACATGTCCGGTGCCTGACGATGACTCCCGCTTCCCCAATCCAGCAGCAGTTGTGGAAGTAGAGCTCCAGGAGCTGAATCCCGCAGCGCAACGGCGCTCCGTGGTGAAGATGTCTCTCGTTCGCGCAGTCCGAACTTGGGACCACGGTCACGAGAGAGAAAGAGAGAGAGAGAATATCAATTGGAGGTCTTCCCAAAAGTGAAAACACCTTTATTGAATATTGTGTGTATTTATCTGGCCAAATACCCCCACTATATATAGGGGGAGGGGAGGTACTACCTCCCTCAAAGTCCCGGGGTGGGACTAAAGGAGAGGAGAGGGGGAGGGGTGGCGCCGCCGGCCACCCCCACGGGCCCCGCCTTGGGGGGGGGGGGGTCTGGCCCACTAGGGCGCTGACCACCCCCTCTGGCCCTTCTCCCTCTCACCTTTCCCTAGTGGGCCCTCTTCCCTCCGGAATTGGCCCATTCAGCCTTTTGACCTTTTAATTGATTTTCTCTTTTATTAAATAATTATGAATAAATGATTAAATCATTATTTAACATTCATTCACATATTATTCAATCTCCGTGGATATGGAACACCTTCCACCTCCACTCCGGACATCCTCCGGACTTACCGAAACCCTTCCGGTTTTCTCTCTACTATTCTTTGGCGAGTTTACTGGTCCTATAAACACTCTCTAAGCATCATCAAACCCTTAAGCGTGATACCCTACGGTTCGGGAACACTCCAGACATGGTCGGGACACTCCCAGACTAATGATCGACAGAGGGACCTGGATGGCCATGTGACCCATGTGCATTCCACGAAGATCTTTCGTCGTTTGAATCGGATAGTCGTGTCTTGTTCCCTTTGTCTCTCGATACTTGCATTGCCCGAGATCTGATCAATGACATCACCATGTCGTGTTCCATCTCGTTACCGAACAATGTTACTTGACTCGTTCCGACAAGTGATATCCCTGTGATCAAATCACATGCGAGTACTCAACCTTAGTGTATTCGATGTGCAACATGGCTTACACCCACTGTATGCGAACGTAGATATGTCTGACACCCGCGCCTGTACTATGGATCGACTCATACCGAACAACTTTCTTGGTGGTGCACACTAAGGGGGAACACAATCGTTGGTAATTTTTAACAGGGATCATCTTATTAGGCTACCAAGAGTATCTAATACTATCACACAATAAGATATACAAACAATAACATTGAATGTAAATACAATGTGATATGGTCCTTCACGTCGTGATCTCCATCCGTCGTCACTGGATTCCGGCGCCAGGGTTCTGGCGCCATAGACACCAGGGTACCGGTGTCTTTCCGGCATGGTAGTCCGTCACCTCCATGACTATCTACTACTATGTAACATAAGGTAATTACTTTACCTTTTCCACAACCATATCACAGAGTAACTCCCCCTGCAAAGCAAAGTTAGACGCCTCTACTTTATCTTTGCATGTTTTACGTGGCTGAATGGGCTTTCGCACAAGAACCGTTCTCACCTACGAACTTTCAGCACAACACTTATCAAGTAGTTGTCTCTACTACACCCCTTTCGGGGCCCTCTGTTGTAAATGGCATACCAACTAATACGAGAGAGACAGACACCCCCCTAAGGCACTTTATATGGTACAAGCCGTATGTCAAGCGTGGACCAGCCTTGCGAATGAACGCGTAAAGTTGGTTGGGGGACGCTTCATCAAGTAGTACTGCGGTATAACAAGTACACGTGGGACGGTAACAACTAAAAGATCAATGCCCACACGCTACATCTCGTGTGTTCTAACCGTACTAGCATTACTACACATAGATCTAGCTCTTATGCCACTGTAGGGGTTCCGCGTATGAAAACAATAATTTTTTCCCTATGCCCCTGAACCCCTGATGCTGCTAGGACCTATCTATTAGTAATACAGTAACGGGAGGGGCTTTTCGTGAACTTACCCTTAAAGACCGAAAAGCATTGTCAACGCTTAGGAGAGCGTGGTTGATGTAGATGAGCCGAAGCCGACCTCAAGGTCGTGATGAAGTCCTTGCGCTCCTTTGGCTCCAACGACTTGAGTGCCTCAAGTGTGACACCTCGCGGAGAGTTACACACGTCCGGTGCCTGACGATGACTCCCGCTTCCCCGATCCAGCAGCAGTTGTGGAAGTAGAGCTCTAGTAGCTGAATCCCGCAGCGCAACGGCGCTCCGCGGTGAAGATGTCTCTCGTTCGCGCAGTCCGAACTTGGGACCACGGTCACGAGAGAGAGAGCGAGTGAGCGAGAGAGAGAATATCAATTGGAGGTCTTCCCAAAAGTGAGAAGACCTTTATTGAATATTGTGTGTATTTATCTGGCCAAATACCCCCACTATATATAGGGGGAGGGGAGGTACTACCTCCCTCAAAGTCCCGGGGTGGGACTAAAGGAGAGGAGAGGGGGAGGGGTGGCACCACCGGCCACCCCCATGGGCCCTGCGTGGGGGGTGGGGGGGTGGGGTTGGCCCACTAGGGCGCTGACCACCCCCTCTGGCCCTTCTCCCTCTCACCTTTCCCTAATGTGCCCTCTTCCCTCCGGAATTGGCCCATTAAGCCTTTTGACCTTTTAATTGATTTTCTCTATTATTAAATAATTATGAACAAATGATTAAATCATTATTTAACATTCATTCACATATTATTCAATCTCCGTGGATATGGAACACCTTCCACCTCCACTCCGGACTTACCGAAACCCTTCCGATTTTCTCGCTACTATTCTTCAACGATTTTAACGATCATATAAACACTCTCTAAGCATCATCAAACCCTTAAGTGTGATACCCTACGGTTCGGGAACACTCAGACATGGTCGGGACACTCCCAGACCAATGATCGACAGAGGGACCTGGATGGCCATGTGACCCCTATGCGTTCCACGAAGATCTTTCGTCGTTTGAACCGGGGCAGTCGTGTCTTATTCCCTTTGTCTCTTGATACTTGCATTGCCCGAGATCTGATCAATGACATCACCATGTCGTGTTTAATCTCGTTACCGAACAATGCTACTTGACTTGTTCTGACAAGTGATATCCCTGTGATCAAATCACATGCGAGTACTCAACCTTAGTGTATTCGATGTGCAACATGGCTTACACCCACTATATGCAAACGTAGATATGTCTGACACCCACGCATGTACCGTCGATCGCCTCATACCGAACAACTTTCTTGGTGGTGCACACTAAGGGGGAACACAATCGTTGGTAATTTTTAACAGTGATCATCTTATTAGGCTACCGTCGAGTATCTAATACTAGCACACAATAAGATATACAAACAATAACATTGAATGTAAATGCGATGTGATATGGTCCTTCACATCGTTATCTCCATCCGTCGTCACCGGATTCCGGCGCCAGGGTTCCGACGCCATAGACATCAGGGTACCGGTGTCTTTCAGGCGTGGTAGTCCGTCACCTCTGTGACTATCTACTACTATGTAACATAAGGTAATCACTTTACCTTTGCCACAACCATATCACAAAGCAACGCCCCCAGCAAAATAAAGTTAGACGCCTCTACTTTATCTTTGCATGTTTTACGTGGCTGAATGGGCTTTCACACAAGAACTGTTCTCACCTACGAACTTTCAGCACAATGCTTATCAAGTAGTTGTCTCTACTACACCCCTTTCAGGGCCCTCCATTGTAAATGGCATACCAACTAATGCGAGAGAGACAGACACCCCCTAAGCCACTTTATACGGTACAAGCCGTAAGTCAAGCGTGGACCAGTCTCACGAATGAACGTGTAAAGTCGGTTGGGGGGCGCTTCATCAAGCATTACTGTGGTATACACAAGTACACGTGGGAGGGTAACAACTAAAAGATCAATGCCCACATGCTACATCTCATGTGTTCTACCCGTACTAGCATTACTACGCATAGATCTAGCTCTGATGCCACCGTAGGGGTTCCGCGTATGAAAACAATAATTTTTTCCCTACGTCCTGAGGTCTATGCACTTCTATTCTTGTAGACAGTTGTTGGGCCTCCAAGTGCAGAGGTTTGTAGAACAGCAGCAAGTTTTCCCTTAAGTGGATTACCCAAGGTTTATCGAACTTAGGGAGGAAGTGGTCAAAGGTATTCCCTCTCAAGCAACCATGCAATCAAGATACAAGAAGTCTCTTGTGTCCCCAACACACCCAATACACTTGTCAGGTGTATAGGTGCACTAGTTCGGCGAAGAGATAGTGAAATACAAGTGGTATGGATAATTATAAGTGGTAACAGTGATAGAGAATAGCTTGATGGCGTGGAAAAGACTAAAGTAAAACTGAAATAAAGAAGGAAGCAAGCAAACATGTAACAGATCTAATTGCAAAAGGTGTTTCAGTGCTAAGAAACAAGGCCTAGGGATCATACTTTCACTAGTGAACACTCTCATATAAATATCTTCTCTTTATGATACTACTCTTAACTACTCTCCGGTTGAACACTCTAATCGATGGTAGGGCTATAACAGCACACCTCAAAGTAAGCCTTTCCCATCTAGAAAACCCCACACTATCACCTTGAGTACTAGATGAGTCCAACAAACACCACAATTTCATAATGACATCCAACTCCAAATATAACTCATAACAAGTATTTGTAATCTCTAGCCTAAGTGCCACCATGGTGTGCACGCTGTCACTTTCACACACATGGGGAGAGCAGAGATCTATTAAAGCACTTGAGTAGCAAGGTAGATCTATAGATTACAAGCTCATGATCTCAATAAGATCATGCATAGAGAGAGATGAACACATAGCTACCGGTAGAACCCGTAGCCTCGAGAGAGAACTACTCCCTCCTCATCATGGGAATAAGCAATGGTGATAGAGATGGTGGTGGAGATCGATGGAGATGGCTCCGGGGGCACTTCCCCGTCCCGGCAGGGTGCCGGAACAGAGACTTTCTGTCCCCCAAATCTCCCCTTCGGTGGCGGCGGCGCTGCGGAACTTGTTGTGGATTTCTGATTGAATATTTAGGGTTTTGGTATCAGGAGGCTCTTATAGGCGAAGGAGGCAAGGTTGGTGGCTGGCCAGGGTGCCCACACCATGCCTTGGCGCGGCCTGGGCTGGCCCACGCCAAGGGGGGTGTGGCCACCCTATGGCCCCTCTCTGACTCTCCTTCTGGTTCCGTGAGTCTTCCGGAAAAATAGTAACTTTGGCTTTTGTCCCGTCCAATTCCGAGAATATTCATTTTCTGACTTCCTGGAACTAAAAACAGCAGAAAACGGGCAACTGGCATTGTGGCATCTTGTTAATAGGTTAGTCCAAGAAATCATATGAAAAGTACTCCAAAGTTGGAACAAAACACAATAAAGTAGATAAAACCAAGCATGGAACATCAAAAATTATAGATACATTTGCAATGTATCAACATCCCCAAGCTTAACTCCTGCTCGTCCTCGAGTAGGTAAGTGATAAAAAGAAAAAATAATTTTTGAGGTGACATGCACCATCATAAACTTGATCAAAGTATTTGTAAAACATTGATAGCTAGGATCAAAGTACTTCAATCATAACATGAAAGACAGAGTTCTAGCAATAAAACAAAGAAACTATGTTGCAACATGAAAAGGCACAAACAAAAGATTCATGAATAACAATGCTTTGCAAGACGTTTGTTTGTTTCACATAAAGAAAACATAGCATAATAGTATTCAGCTTGTCCCTCAATAGAGTAGCAAATATAAATGCATAGGACACCTTCAAAGTTCATAAGAGTGACTAGATACAAATAGTTTAAAACAAGCAATATCAAGTTATGCATCAATCAACTATTCTTGGGACAATGAACATAGAACTAAGAATGGCCACTATGCTCTCAAAGTAGGTGCATAAAGATAGAAGGTGGAGACTCAATATATAAGTGGAAGAAAGGCCTTCATAGAAGGAAGCAGAGATTCAAGTTTCATAAAGAGCTTCCAAATATTATGGTACTTATAGCTTTCAGCTCTCATTGCCCCTATCATAAGAATCTTGAAGTGATTAAGGTTAAAGTGAACAAACTATGGTGTACATGCTTGACTAAGTATAAGTTAGAAATCTCATGTCCCTTGAATACGAGGGTCACTCCTCATGCTACTCAAGTTTAGTCACCGGTAAGTTCTTGTCATCGTAAGTACATGTGTATCATAGAGAACCGCCAACGGGGTACCCCTTGCCTGATGATATGGAAGAATATCCATATCAAAATGACAAGGCAAGCAGACAACAGGCATCTCAGCAATCTTCTTATTTACCATGGGAATATGGTGCTTTTTTCTCCCTTTCGTCTTTTCATAATCTCTTTTTTCTCCTTTTTCTCAATATAGGACTCTTTTTATAAGAAGAATGCTTCATAGACAGCTCATTATGGTTACGCTGCAGGTTTCCACCATGTCAGCATGGATTAGACCAGCGGCCTAGGCATTTCTCTAACACATATACATAACTCCATGGACTTACAAGCTCCCCTTTCATTTCACACCGACGACATCCATAGACAAAAGAGCATGATATCAACTAGGTACAAAGTACCAGTGCAATGTTGAAAGCGTTTCCCATGACAACATGGTTCTGCTAATCCCCAACAAATAAGTGTAAGCATATACAACATAGACGACACAATGGTTCAAGTTTATTAAGGGAAAGAAAGTAAAGTGTGCCATCAAGTTCGTGAGAGCTTTAATCACTAGTTTTCTCATAACAAGTTTAATTTGGAAGGTAAACAAAAACATGAATATACTTGGAATAGCATATGCTAATAGGTAGGTATGGTGGACTCTTTGGAATAACTTGGTTTTATTTGGAGTTGGATGCATGAGTGGAACTCATACTTGGTTACGGAGGCTAGCAAAAGGCTAGGAGCGACAAACTAAGAGAGCAATAATGGGCATAATCATGTAGAGCGAGAAAACATCATTGATCAAAGCATAAAGTGATACTACAAGTTGAAAACTAATGGATCATAAAGGCTTATGGTGACTTGAGATAGTCATAACATGGTGTGAGCATGCGCCAAGTCAACCCAAATAAAGAATCAAAGGAGAATACCACTATACTATGCTTTAATATGCTAAAACAACGCATGATTCATCCAAGGCACATTAAGAAATCTCAATTGTTTATAACAAGTCATGCTACAGCAAAGAATACTAAGCATAAAGCCAAAACAATATCAAGCATTGCATGACAAAGCATAGACCATAGTCAAAAACAAACTCTCTTTACCACTTAAGCATGAGCTTTCCTACTCTTTTCCAAACCAAACCAAACTATTTGAAAACCAATGCATGAAAGAGGGGGTCCAACCAATTTATTCAGAAAACTAAGCAAACAAAAACAAATAAAAAACCAATATGAAAATGAAAAAGAAGGCGCTCCAAGAACAACGCAACTGTGCATGAAACAATAAAAATGAAGTGTTTGGAAGAAACCTGGGATTTTTATTGATGAAGAGGGGGATGCCTTGGGCATCCTCAAGCTTTGACGCTTGTACTTCTTGATATTTCTTGGGGTGACACACGTGGCATCCCCAAGCTTGAGCTTTAGTCCATTCTTCATCTCATTACTCACTCCTTCCATTCACCTGAAATTTTTCCTTCATACAAAACTTCACACAATCTTTATTAGCAATATTAGTGCACTCAAGATAATAGGTCTTTAGGTTCAGTTACAACACCAATAAAACTTCCATTAAAACAAAAGATACTGTAGCACTTCCCTCAAAAATCTCAATTCCCCAAAAGAACTCAAAAAGGAACTAACAAGAAGCAAATGCAGAAAATGGTAGAAATCTGTTAAAACAGACCAGCAGGTAAAGACGAATTTTTTCGAAGACCTTATGTTGCTCAAATCTAAAAGTGTTGAACTAACGAAAGTTAGATAACAGCCTGGGTCAGAAGCACAAAAATTCACGCCTCAAAACATCGTTCAGAGATTTTACACGAATTTTTACGGTGAAGTACAGAAATCTGTTTTGGGACAGCAACTTTTCCAATCATTACTTCTCTCTCATTAGAGGTTACTCTTGGCACAAAAAGCAAATAAAAAGGATAAGGAGCGGTTATTACTGAGGTAATAACTTCCAAGACTCATCTAAAACTTTTGGTTTATCTCCCAATAAGTACTTTTCTTTAACGCCTTTAAGTTAGGCATAATAGTTTGAGAAGATGCTCACATAAGAAATATGAATTAAAGTAAATGAGAGCATCAAGAAGCAAATTCAAAGCACATTTAAGTCTAACCCACTTCCTATGCATAGGAATCTTGTAAAGAAACAAGTCATGAAAGCACAAATAAACAAACATAGGAAAGCAAAACAAGTGCAACTTCAAAATTTTCAACATAAAGAGGGGAAACTTAATATTGTTGAGATACATAAAACCATGTTTCCCTCTCTCATAGTAACTTTCATTAGCATCATTAATAAAATTAACAATATGACTATCACAAGAAACATTCTTACCATGAGCCACATGCATAAAAGAATTAATACTCCCACATAAACATAGTCATTCTTATTGATTATAGTGGGAGCAAATTCAACAAAATAGCTATCATTATTATTTTCATCACCATAATCATCAAATATAGGAGGCATATTGTAATCATAATTAATTTCCTCCTCAATAGTAGGTGGACTGAAAATATCATATTCATCATTGTAATCATCATATATTGGAGGTTTGGTATCATCATAAGCAATAGAATAGTTATCTTCCAAAGCTGGGGAACTAAAAAGATCATTTTCATGAAAACTTGCTTCCCCAACCTTAGAATTTTCCATAGCATTAGCAATAATGGTGTTCAAATAATTCATACTAATAACATTGCTATTAGCATGCAAATAAAGTTCCATAGGTTTTTTAATTTTCTCTTCAAACACTTCATGTCCTAACTCAAGATAAATACTATAAAGCTCTCTAATTTTGTTGTTGTTTTCCATTAAGCCTAACTAGTGAAAATAAGAAACAAAAAGACAAAATTGAAGAAACTAAAGAAAATAACTTCGAGCACTCACACCGGAGGATGTGAGTACCTTTTACCTTACCTCCCCGGCAACGACGCCAGAAAATAGGCGTTTGCCGTGGGAGGTTCTTCTTCTTTAATACTCCGGTGTGAATACCTTTTACCTTACCTCCCCGGCAACGGCGCTAGAAAATAGCTTAATGTCTACTCACTTCTATTCTTGTAGACAGTTGTTGGGCCTCGAAGTGCAGAGGTTTGTAGAACAGCAGCAAGTTCTCCCTTAAGTGGATTACCCAAGGTTTATCGAACTCAGGGAGGAAGTGGTCAAAGGTATTCCCTCTCAAGCAACCCTGCAATCAAGATACAAGAAGTATCCTGTGTCCTCAACACACCCAATACACTTGTCAGGTGTATAGGTGCACTAGTTCGGTGAAGAGATAGTGAAATACAGGTGGTATGGATAATTATAAGTGGTAACGGTGATAGAGAATAGCTTGATGGCATGGAAAAGACTAAAGTAAAACTAAAATAAAGAAGGAAGCAAGCAAACATGTAACATATCTAATTGCAAATGGTGTTTCAGTGCTAAGAAACAAGGCCTAGGGATCATACTTTCACTAGTGAACACTCTCATATAAATATCTTCTCTTTATGATACTACTCTTAACTACTCTCCGGTTGAACACTCTAATCGATGGTAGGGCTATAACAACACACCTCAAAGTAAGCCTTTCTCATCTAGAAAACCCCACACTGTCACGTTGAGTACTAGATGAGTCCAACAAACACTACAATTTCATAATGACATCCAACTCCAAATATAACTCATAACAAGTATTTGTAATCTCTAGCCTAAGTGCCACCATGGTGTGCACGCTGTCACTTTCACACACATGGGGAGAGCAGAGATCTATTAAAGCACTTGATTAGCAAGGTAGATCTATAGATTACAAGCTCATGGTCTCAATAAGATCATGCATAGAGAGAGAGATGAACACATAGCTACCGGTAGAACCCTTAGCCTCGAGAGAGAACTACTCCCTCCTCATCATGGGAATTAGCAATGGTGATGGAGATGGCGGTGGATATCGATGGAGATGGCTCCGGGGGCACTTCCCTGTCCCGGCAGGGTGCCAGAACAGTGACTTTCTATCCCCTGAATCTCCCTTCGGTGGCGGCGGCGCTGTGGAACTTTTCGTGGATTTCTGATTGACTATCTAGGGTTTTGGTATCGGGAGGCTCTTATAGGCGAATGAGGCAAGGTCGGTGGCTGGCCAGAGGGCCCACACCATGCCCTGGCGCGGCCTGGGCTGGCCCGCGCCAAGGGGGGTGTGGCCACCCTGTGGCCCCTCTCCGACTCTCCTTATAGCTCCATGAGTCTTCCAGGAAAATAGTAACTTTGGCTTTTGTCCTGTCCAATTCCGAGAATATTCATTTTCTGACTTGTTGGAACCAAAAATAGCAGAAAATAGGCAACTGGCACTATGGTATCTTGTTAATAGGTTAGTCCAAGAAATCATATGAAAAGTACTCCAAAGTTGGAACAAAACACAAGAAAGTAGATAAAACCAAGCATGGAACATCAAAAATTATAGATACATTTGCAATGCATCACGCCCCTGAACCCCTAATGCTGCCAGGACCTATCTATTAGTAATACAGTAACGGGAGGGGCTTTTCGTGAACTTACCCTTGAAGACCGAAAAGGATTGTCAACGCTTAGGAGAGCGTGGTTGATGTAGACGAGCCGAAGCCGACCTCAATGTTGTGATGAAGTCCTTGCGCTCCTTTGGCTCCAATAACTTGAGTGCCTCAAGTGTGACACCTCGCGGGGAGTTACACACGTAGGGTGCCTGACGATTGTTGGAGATATGCCCAAGAGGCAATAATAAAAGAGATTATTATTATATCTTTGTGTTTATGATGAATGTTTACATTCCATGCTATAATTGTATTATTAGGAAACACTAATACTTGTGTGTTTTGTAAACATAAAAGAGTCCCTAGTAAGCCTCTTGTTGAACTAGCTTGTTGATTGATTGATGATCATGGTTTCCTGATCATAGACATTGGATGTGATTAATAACAAGGTTATATCATTAGGAGAATGATATGATGGACACACACCCATAGTAAGCGTAGCATAAGATCAAGTCATTAAGTTTGTATTGCTGTAAGCTTTGAAATACATAGTAACCTAATCCTTCGACCATGAGGTTATGTTAATCACCATCACCGGATGGGTACTTTGATGACATCAAACGCCGCTTCGTAACTGGGTGGTTATAAAGGTGTCATTGGGTATTCTGAAAGTATGTGTTGAAGCGCACATACCAAGATTGGGATTTGTCCATCCATATGACGGATAGATATACTCTGGGCCCTCTAGATGGAATGTCATCTAGATAGCTTGCAAGCATGTGACTAGGTCACAAGGGATGACATAACATGGAACGAGTAAAGAGTACTTATCAGTAACAAGGAAGAACGAGGTATGAAGATACTGACGATCAAACCTCGGATAAGTAGAATGTCGCGAGACAAAGGGAATTGGTTTTGTATGTTAATTGGTGAAATCGATCACGAAGTAATCGTTGAGTATGTGGGAGCCGTTATGGATCTCTAGATCCCGCTGATGGTTATTGATGAGAGAGGTGTCTTCATCATGTCTGCATATTCACGAACCGTAGGGTGACACACTTAAGGTTCGAAGTTGTTTGAAGTAGATATGGAATTTGCGTTGGAGACCGAATGTTGTTCGGAGTCTCGGAATAGATCCGAGACATCACGAGGAGATCCGGAATGGTCCGAAGAATAAGATTCATATATTGGGGATCATTTTCTAAGTTAGGAAATGTTCCGGAGTGTTTGTATGGAGATTCTAGAAGGTTTTGGAATATTCTAGAAGGTTCTAGAGGATTTCTTGGAGTTTGCTTGAAAACCAAGAAAGGGATCAAGGAGACCAAGTGGGGCACTACACGGATTCGTGGGGGAGGAGGACTCCTCCCCCCAACCCGCCGGCCCAAGGAAGAGGGGAGTCCTACTAGGACTCCCCCTTCCCAGGCGCGCCTCCCTCCCTTAAATAGAAGGGAGGGGCGCCCCCTCTTGCACCTTGTCTCATAACTCCCAATCTCAGCCGCCTCTCTCCTCCACGTTTCTTCTGCACGTGCATAGGCGAAGCCCTGCAGAATTCTCATCTCCACCACCACCACGCCGTCGTGCTACTGGGATTCCGTGGAGAAGATCTACTACCTCTGCTGCTCGCTAGAACAGGGAGAGGAAGGTCTGCTTCGACTCCGCACGTGTGACCGTCTGCGGTAGCGCTGCCAGAACGCGGCGCCGGAAGGATCGTCCACACGATCTTGAGATTGGCAAGTGATCGACTACATCATCCACGAGATCTAATCTCATTAACGCTTTCGGTTCTCCGAGGGTTAGTACCGATCTATCTCGTTGCTCATGTCTAGTAGATTAGATCTTTGCTTTTATCTAGATTAGATCTGGGTTTTGTTCGTTCTTGCGGTAGAAATTTTTTGTTTTCCATGCTACGAACCCATCAGTGGTATCAGAGCCTTGTCTATGCGTAGATCTGTTGCACGAGTAGAACACAATGACGTTGTGGGCGTTGGTGCTCGTGCCGTTTTTTGCTATATGTGTACTTTGCATCTTGCGGTATGGTGGGATGAAGCGGCTCCGGCTAACATTACATGTCATCGTACATGAGACTTGCTCCACGCTTGACGTGCAACTCGTATTGCACAAGTGGCTTTGCGGGTGTCTGTCTCTCCCATCATAGTATAGATCAAATCTACACTTTGCACTTGATAACACTTGTATCAACGTTGTGGTTCAGTTTCGTAGGTAAGATGCGTTCTTAGTCGAAAGCCCCAAGCCACGTAAAACTTGCAAAGAAAATTAGAGGCATCTAACTTGTTTTTGTAGGGGTTTTGTGATGTGATATGGCCTACATGTGATTGTGATTGTATTTGATGTATGCAATGATCCTTGTTGTAATATGGCAACCGACAGGAGCCTAATGGTTGTCTTTAATTCTGTTAAGACCTGCGTGTTTATTCATCTTGTAATAGATTTGTTCCAAGTAGTTGTAATAGTTGCTAGTGAAGATGAACAACCATGAAGCGGCGCCACGGACCTTGACACAATGCTGGTGATGATGGAGATCAAAGGAATAAGAAGAAAGGGCCATATCATATCACACTAATTATGAATTGCATGTGATGTTAATCCTTTATGCATCTTGTATTGCTTAGATCGTGACGGTAGCATTATAAGATGATCCCTCTCACTAAATATCAAGTAATAAAGTGTTCGTCCTTAGTTGGCACCGTTGCTAAGACTCGTCGTTTCGAAGCATCTCGTGATGATCGGGTGTGATAGACTCTACGTGTGCATACAATGGGTGCAAGCCAGATTTGCACATGCGGAAACTAAGGTTAATCTTGACGAGCCTAGCATGTACAGACATGGTCTCGGAACACGGAATACCGAAAGGTAGAGCATGAGTCATATGATTGATATGATGAACATGAAGATTGTTCGCCGATGAAGCTACATCATCTCACGTGATGATCGGACTTGGTGTAGTGGATTTGGTTCGTGTAATCACTAAAACAACCGCTAGGGATGTTGTTTTGAGTGGGAGTTCACCTAGTTGATTTAAGAATTAAATTTGAACACTATTTATCATAAACTTAGTCTAAATTACTTGCAAATTTGTTGTAGATTATGGCAAACGTTTCCATCAATTTCAATGCGTTCCTAGAGAAAGAAAATCTTAAGAACAATGGAAGCAATTTCACGGACTGGTTCCGTGGACTGAAGATCGTCCTCAGGGCTGGTCAGTTGACCTATGTGCTCGAAGCACCGCTAGGTGACCCACCTGCAGAAGATGACACCGATGACGTAAAGAATGTTTACGCTACTCGGAAACATCACTACTCCACAGTTCAGTGTGCCATCCTATACGGTTTAGAATCGGAGCTTCAAAAGCGTTTTGAGCACCATGACCCATTTGAAATCATTAAGGAGCTCAAACTCATTTTTGAGACTCGTGCGGCCATGGAAAGCTATGAAGCTTCCGAGAAGTTCTTTACCTGCAAGATGGAAGAGGGTAGCTCCGTTAGCGAGCACGTGCTCACCATGTCTGGGCACGCAAACAAACTCCGAGAGTTGGGGATACCGATTCCTAATGAAACAGGGCAAGCCTAAGAACAAGGGCAACTGCAAGAAGGACGGCAAGAAAGCTGCCGCACCTGCTAAGAAGCCCAAGGCTGGTCCTAAACCTGAAACTGAGTGCTTCTACTGCAAGGGTGCTGGTCACTGGAAGCGTAACTGCCCCAAATACCTGGCGGATCTGAAGAACGGCAACATCAAGAAGAAAGGTATATTCGATATACATGTTATAGATGTGTATCTTACTAGTAATCGTAGTAGTGCCTGGGTATTTGATACTGGTTCGGTTGCTCATATTTGTAACTCGAAACAGGAGCTGCGGAATAAACGAAGACTGGCAAGAGACGAGGTGATGATGCGCGTTGGAAATGGCTCCAAGGTTGATGTGATCGCCGTCGGCACGCTCCCTCTACATCTACCATCGGGATTAGTTTTAAATTTAAATAATTGTTATTTGGTGCCTGTGTTAAGCATGAACATTATATCTGGATCTTGTTTCTTGCGAGACGGTTACTCTTTTAAGTCTGAGAATAAAGGTTGTTCGATTTATATGAGTAATATCTTTTATGGTTATGCACCTGAGATGAATGGTTTATTCTTATTGAATCTCGATAGTAGTGATACACATGTTCACAACATAGATGCTAAACGAATAAAATTAAATGATAATTCTACATACATGTGGCACTGTCGTCTTGGTCACATTGGAGTGAAGCGTATGAAGAAACTCCATTCTGATGGACTTCTTGAATCACTTGATTTTGAATCACTTGAAAGATGCAAAGCATGTCTAATGGGAAAAATGACTAAGACTCCATTCTCTGGTATAATGGAGCGAGCTACAGACTTATTGGAAATAATACATACCGATGTGTGCGGTCCAATGAGTGTAGCATCGCGTGGTGGATATCGTTATGTTCTCACTTTCACGGATGACTTGAGTAGATATGGGTATGTCTACTTTATGAAACATAAATCCGAAATTTTCGAGAAGTTTAAGGAATTTCAAAGTGAAGTCGAAAATCATCATAACAAGAAGATTAAGTTTCTGTGTTCTGACCGCGGAGGTGAATATCTGAGTTATGAGTTTGGCATGCATTTAAAGAAATGTGGAATACTTTCACAGTTGACACCGCCGGGAACACCACAGCGTAATGGTGTGTCCGAACGTCGTAATCGAACTCTCTTAGATATGGTTCGGTCTATGATGTCTCTTACAGATTTACCGTTATCATTTTGGGACTATGCATTAGAGACAAGCGCATTCACTTTAAATAGGGCACCATCTAAATCCGTTGAAACGACACCGCATGAATTGTGGTTTGGAAAGAAACCTAAGTTGTCGTTCCTTAAAGTTTGGGGCTGCGAAGCATATGTAAAGAAGTTACAACCTGATAAGCTTGAACCCAAAGCGGATAAATGCGTCTTCATAGGATACCCTAAAGAAACAATTGGGTATACCTTCTATCATAGGTCCGAAGGCAAAGTTTTCGTTGCTAAGAATGGATCCTTTCTGGAGAAGGAATTTCTCTCGAAAGAAGTGACTGGAAGGAAAGTAGAACTCGACGAGGTTGTTGAACCTTCTTTCGGAGTTGAGAGTAGCACAACACCAGAAGATGTTTCTGTGCCGCCTGCACCAACTGGAGAGGAAGCTAATGATGATGATCATGAAACTTCGAACGAAGTTACTACTGAACCTCGCAGGTCAACGAGGGTTCGTACCACTCCTGAGTGGTATGACTCTTCCTTGAACGTCATGTTGGTGGACAACACTGATGACCCTGCAACGTATGAAGAAGCTATGGTGAGCCCAAATTCCGACAAATGGCTAGAAGCCATGAAATCCGAAATGGGATCCATGTACGAAAACCAAGTATGGACTTTGGTGGACTTACCGGATGGCCGTAAGGCTGTCGAGAACAAATGGATTTTCAAAAGAAAAATAGATGCTGATGGTAATGTTACCGTCTATAAAGCTCGACTTGTCGCGAAAGGGTTCCGACAAATTCAAGGAGTTGACTACGATGAGACTTTCTCACCAGTAGCGAAGCGAAAGTCTGTGAGGATTATGTTAGCAATCGCTGCATATTTCGATTATGAAATTTGGCAGATGGATGTCAAAACGGCGTTCCTTAATGGTGACATCGAGGAAGAGTTGTACATGGTACAACCCAAGGGTTTTGTCGATCCTAAAGATGCTGACAAGGTATGCAAACTTCAGCGCTCCATTTATGGACTGGAGCAAGCATCCCGGAGTTGGAATCAACGTTTTGATAAAGTAATCAAAAAACTTTGGATTTATACAAACTTATGGAGAAGCTTGTATTTACAAGAAAGTGAGTCGGAGCTCTGTAGTATTCCTAGTACTATATGTAGATGACATATTGTTGATTGGGAATGATATAGAACTTCTTAATAGCGTCAAAACCTATTTGAATAATAGTTTTTCGATGAAGGATCTTGGCGAAGCGACATATATTCTAGGCATCAAGATTTATAGAGATAGATAAATACGCCTAATAGCGCTTTCACAAAGTACATACTTAGACAAAGTTCTAAATAAGTTTAGAATGGAAGAGAGCAAGAAAGGGTTCGTGCCCATGTTGTCAGGTAAGACCTTGAGTAAAACTCAAAGTCTGGCTACGGCAGAAGATAGAGAAAAGATGAATAAAATTCCCTATGCCTCGGCCATAGGTTCTATCATGTATGCCATGCTGTGTACGAGACCGGATATAGCACATGCTGTTAGTTTGACTAGCAGATATCAAAGTGATCCTGGAATGGAACACTGGACAGCGGTCAAGAATATCCTAAAGTACCTGAATAGGACTAAGGATATGGTTCTTTCTTATGGAGGTGATGAATAGCTTGTTGTAAACGGTTACACTGATGCTAGTTGGAACACCGATCCAGATGACTCGAAGTCATAGTCTGGATACGTATTTATTTTGAATGGTGCTGCAATAAGCTGGAGGAGTGCCAAGCAGAGTGTTGTGGCGAAATCTTCAACTGAATTGGAATAGATAGCTGCTTTGGAGGCTGCACAAGAAGGCATATGGATGAAGGAGTTCATTACTGAACTTGGCGTGGTTCCCAGTGCGTTAGACCCGATGGCCATCTACTGTGACAACACAGGTGCCATAGCTAATGCACAGGAGCCAAGGTCACATAGCAAGCTGAAGCACATCAAGCTACGTTTTCATGCTATTCGCGAGTATGTCAAAGATGGTGACATAAAGATTTGCAAAGTACACACTGATCTAAATGTAGCAGATCCGTTGACTAAACCTCTCCCTAGAGCAAAGCATGACCAACACCAGAACGCCATGGGTGTTCGGTATATTACCATGTAATCTAGATTACTGACTCTAGTGCAAGTGGGAGACTGTTGGAGATATGCCCAAGAGCAAATAATAAAAGAGATTATTATTATATATTTGTGTTTATGATGAATGTTTACATTCCATGCTATAATTGTATTATTAGGAAACACTAATACTTGTGTGTTTTGTAAACATAAAAGAGTCCCTAGTAAGCCTCTTGTTGAACTAGCTTGTTGATTCATTGATGGTCATGGTTTCCTGATCATAGAGATTGGATGTGATTAATAACAAGGTTATATCATTAGGAGAATGATATGATGGACACACACCCATAGTAAGCGTAGCATAAGATCAAGTCGTTAAGTTCGTATTGCTGTAAGCTTTGAAATACATAGTAACCTAATCCTTCGACCATGAGGTTATGTTAATCACCATCACCGGATGGGTACTTTGATGACATCAAACGCCGCTTCGTAACTGGGCGGTTATAAAGGTGTCATTGGGTATTCTGAAAGTATGTGTTGAAGCGCATAGACCAAGATTGGGATTTGTCCATCCATATGATGGATAGATATACTCTAGGCCCTCTCGGTGGAATGTCATCTAGATAGCTTGCAAGCATGTGACTAGGTCACAAGGGATGACATAACATGGAACGAGTATATTGGGGATCATTTTCTAAGTTAGGAAATGTTCCGGAGTGTTTGTATGGAGATTCTAGAAGGTTTCAGAATGTTCTGGAAGGTTCTAGAGGATTTCTTGGAGTTTGCTTGAAAACCAAGAAAGGGATCAAGGAGACCAAGTGGGGCACTACACGGTTTCGTGGGGGAGGAGGACTCCTCCCCCCAACCCGCCGGCCCAAGGAGGAGGGGAGTCCTACTAGGACTCCCCCTCCCCAGGCGCGCCTCCCTCCCTTAAATAGAAGGGAGGGGCGCCCCCTCTTGCACCTTGTCTCATAACTCCCAATCTCAGCCGCCTCTCTCCTCCATGTTTCTTCTGCATGCATAGGCGAAGCCCTGCAGAATTCTCATCTCCACCACCACCACCACCACGCCGTCGTGCTGCTGGGATTCCATGGAGAAGATCTACTACCTCCGCTGCTCGCTGGAACGGGGAGAGGAAGGTCTGCTTCGACTCCGCACGTGTGACCGTCTGCGGTAGCGCTACCGGAACGCGGCGCCGGAAGGATCGTCCACATGATCTTGAGATCGACAAGTGATCGACTACATCATCCACGAGATCTAATCTCGTTAACGCTTTCAGTTCTACGAGGGTTAGTACCGATCTATCTCGTTGCTCATGTCTAGTAGATTAGATCTTGGCTTTTATCTAGATTAGATCTGGGTTTTGTTTGTTCTTGCGGTAGAATTTTTTTGTTTTACATGCTAAGAACCCATCAATGATGACTCCCGCTTCCCCGATCCAGCATCGGTTGCGGAAATAGAGCTCTAGGAGCTGAATCCCGCAGTGGAACGGCGCTCCACGGTGAATATATCTCTCGTTCGTGTAGTCCGAACTTGGGACCATGGTCACGAGAGAGAGAGAGGGAGAGAGAGAGATAATATCAATTGGAGGTCTTCCCAAAGGTGAGAAGACCTTTATTGAATATTGTGTGTATTTATCTGGCCAAATACCCCCACTATATATAGGGGGAGGGGAGGTACTACCTCCCTCAAAGTCCCGGGGTGGGACTAAAGGAGAGGAGAGGGGAGGGGTGGTGCCGCCGACCACCCCCATGGTCCCCGCATGGGGGGCTGGCCCACTATGGTGCCGACCACCCCCTCTGGCCCTTCTCCCTCTCACCTTTCCCTAATGGGCCCTCTTCCCTCCGGAATTGGCCCATTAAGCCTTTTGACCTTTTAATTGATTTTCTCTTTTATTAAATAATTATGATTAAATGATTAAATCATTACTTAACATTCATTCACATATTATTCAATCTTCGTGGATATGGAACACCTTCCACCTCCACTCCGAACATCTTCCGGACTTACCAAAACCCTTCTAGTTTTCTCTCTAGTATTCTTTGGCGATTCTACCGATCCTATAAACACTCTCTAAGCATCATCAAACCCTTAAGCGTGATACCCTATGGTTCGGGAACACTCCAGACATGGTCGGGAGACTCCCGGACCAATGATCGACAGAGGGACCTGGATGGCCATGTGACCCCTGTGCGTTCCACGAAGATCTTTTGTCGTTTGAACCGGGACAGTCATGTCTTATTCCCTTTGTCTCTCGATACTTGCATTGCCCGAGATCTGATCAATGACATCACCATGTCGTGATCAATCTTGTTACTGAACAATGCTACTTGACTCGTTCCGACAAGTGATATCCCTGTGATCAAATCACATGCGAGTACTCAACCTTAGTGTATTCGATGTGCAACATGGCTTACACCCACTGTATGCGAACGTAGATATGTCTAACACCCACGCCTGTACCATGGACCGCCTCATACGGAACAACTTTCTTGGTGGTGCACACTAAGGGGGAACACAATCGTTCGTAATTTTTAATAGGGATCATCTTATTAGGCTACCGTCGAGTATCTAATACTAGCACACAATAAGATACACAAACAATAACATTGAATGTAAATGCGATGTGATATGGTCCTTCACGTCGTGATCTCCATCCATCGTCATCGGATTCCGGCGCCAGGGTTTCGGCGCCTTAGACACCAGGGTACCGGTGTCTTTCTGGCGTGGTAGTCTGTCACCTCCGTGACTATCTACTACTATGTAACATAAGGTAATCACTTTACCTTTGCCACAACCATATCACAAAGCAAGGCCCCCTGCAAAACAAAGTTAGACGCCTCTACTTTATCTTTGCAGGTTTTACGTGGCTGAATGGGCTTTCGCACAAGAACCGTTCTCACCTACAAACTTTTAGCACAATGCTTATCAAGTATTTATCTCTACTACACCCCATTCGGGGCCCTCCGTTGTAAATGGCATACCATCTAATGCGAGAGAGATAGACACGCCCGTAAGCCACTTTATACGGTACAAGCCGTATGTCAAGCGTGGACCAATCTCGCGAATGAACGCGTAAAGTCGGTTGGGGGCTGCTTCATCAAGCATTACTGTGGTATACACAAGTACACGTGGGAGGGTAACAACTAAAAGATCAACGCCCACATGCTACATCTTGTGTGTTCTACTCGTACTAGCATTACTACGCATAGATCTAGCTCTGATACCACTGTAGGGGTTCTGCGTATGAAAACAATAATTTTTTCCCTACGCCCCTGAACCCCTGATGCTGCCAGGACCTATCTATTAGTAATACAGTAACGGGAGGGGCTTTTCGTGAACTTACCTTTGAAGACCAAAAAGCATTGTCAACGCTTAGGAGAGCGTGGTTGATGTAGACGAGCCAAAGCCGACCTCAAGGTCGTGATGAAGTCCTTGCGCTCCTTTGGCTTCAACGACTTGAGTGCCTCAAGTGTGACACCTCTCGGGGAGTTACACACGTCCGGTGCCTGACGATGACTCCCGCTTCCCCGATCCAGCAGTAGTTGCGGAAGTAGAGCTCCTGGATCTGAATCCCGCAGCACGACGGCGCTCCGCTGTGAAGATGTCTCTTGTTCGCGCAGTCCGAACTTGGGACCATGATCACAAGAGAGAGAGAGAGAGAGAGCGAGAGAGAGAGAGAATATTAATTGGAGGTCTTCCCAAAAGTGAGAAGACCTTTATTGAATATTGTGTGTATTTATCTGGCTAAATACCCCCACTATATATAGGGGGAGGGGAGGTACTACCTCCCTCAAAGTCCCGGGGTGGGACTAAAGGAGAGGAGAGGGGAGGGGTGGCGCCGCCGGCCACCCCATGGGCCCCGCATGGGGGGGCTGGCCCACTAGGGCGCCGACCACCCCCTCTGGCCCTTCTCCCTCTCACCTTTCCCTAATGGGTCCTCTTCCCTCTGGAATTGGCTCATTAAGCCTTTTAACCTTTTAATTGATTTTCTCTTTTATTAAATAATTATGAATAAATGATTAAATCATTATATAACATTCATTCACATATTATTCAATCTCCATGGATATGGAACACATTCCACCTCCACTCCGGACATCCTCCGGACTTACCGAAACCCTTCCGATTTTCTCTCTACTATTCTTCAACGATTCTACTGATCCTATAAACACTCTCTAAGCATCATCAAACCCTTAAGCGTGATACCCTATGGTTTGGGAACACTCCAGACATGGTCGGGACACTCCCGGACCAATGATCGACAGAGGGACCTGGATGGCCATGTGACCCATGTGCGTTCCATGAAGACCTTTCGTCGTTTAAACCGGGACAGTCGTGTATTATTCCTTTTGTCTCTAGATACTTGCATTGCCCGAGATCTGATCAATGACATCACCATGTCGTGTTCAATCTCGTTACCAAACAATGATACTTGACTCGTTCTGACAAGTGATATCCCTGTGATCAAATCACATGATGTGCAGCTATTGGATATAACTTCTCTGAGTGGGCCCTTGAGTATCTTTCCGTCACGTCGACGGAGAAATCTTGCTCTTGACATATATTGCATCTATGGTTTCCTCCGAGTACCTAAACACACCTTTATAACCACTGTATTACCAAGTGGCCCTTGATGCTATCTAAGAACTCTCGGGAGATAGTGATTGATATGGCCTCACGGTCTAAGGAATAGTCTACGAGGATCCATTTCTAATCATCGTAACTTGAACTTCGTGACATGATCGGGTCACGATGTTTAGGTTGGGTATTGGTTCACATCTTATTCTCAGAATGAGTTGACTCCATTTCCAATTGGCATAAATGCCACATGATCAGGAAACATGATCATCTGTTGACCAATGAACCAGTGACTAGAGTTTCACTGGGAACCCCTGGTTGTTTATATATCACACGTGTATTGATGTTTCCACTCAATACAGTTATAGCATGATATAAAACTTAATCATAAACTATATGAAATATGATAATAGTCATTATTATTTGTCTCTAGGGCATATTTCCAACAAAGATACCGCGTGCCATGGCGCCACAGTGATCTACAATAATCACGGTATCAAATAATCGCAAGGGATTATTTGATCCCGCCTGGCTTGATTCCAAGCTTGGGGAGATCTTTAAGACCTTGTAATCTATCTTATAAGTTTTATATTACTATTTTAATTTTGCATTGATTCGAACTAGAAATAAAATTTGCATCATTAGAATTCCCTTTAGGAATAGTCGATCCCTTTTATGAAATTCCGAGTTTATTATAATATATGGAGCAATATTGAGTTTGTGTTTGTCCTATTGGATATATGAATGGCTTGAGTATAATTTTACTTGCACTTGATGATAGCAATAGGAGTCTTCCACACCATTGGTATTAATGGAACATACAAAGATAATCTGGTTAGTATGTTGTAAGTACACGGTTTGATTTACAAAGAAAGAAAAAATATCTAATCAGTTAAGTTAAAAAAGAAACCTTGAACAAAGGAAAATTAAAAGTGCTATCAAATTAGAGTGAGAACAAGACGAGGTAGAATATTCAAGTTATAAAGATTGCTTCATATACAATTGGAATTTGGTAATTGATATCGTTAAACTTTGAATTCCTACATGAAGTGGAATGTATGGCTAGCTCCTTTGCACAACACTTAAAAAAAGTGTGAGCATATATATATATATATAAGAGGAAAAGAGAGAAGAAAAAGAGTGAATGTGCAAAGACAAAATACGCATACACCACTATATTGTAGTAAGACAAAGAGATGTTTTGAGATTTTGAATCCCAAGTGAATATGTTAATCCTAAAACACTTGGGACTACCTCGCTAACTCATTCGGTCGAACCGAATACTTTTACATCATGTTGATATTCATCTTTTGTGAACTGTTGATCACTAAGGTGTGGAAGCCTTCTAATGTCATTCGGATGGTTCGAGTAAGGTACTATTCATGAACTTATTCATATGTATCATATATGATAAACACGTGCTGCAAATGCCTTATTTATTTTATCGACTCAGCTTCATGAATATGAGGATCACATCCATTAAGCTAAACTTGCTCGGGACGAGCAAGAGTCTAATCTTGGGGAAGTTGATGAGTGCATAATTGCATCATGTTTTATATTATTACTTTGCAATGTAGTTATAGGATCTTGGTATTTTACAGCGTCCGCACGCATATTTTATGTCTATTTTCACCAGGATCAGAAGATGATGGATACAATGGACACAATTCTTGGAGAAGTTGTATTAGGGAGAAAAGGAGTCAAAAACAACGTAAATCGCTTATTTGGGAAATATCAATAACACCAGAAGAAAACCCGAAGCGATCGAGTCGTCCAGAGAGTTTGACGACCAACTATACGACGGGAATAATTTTTCGGCCGTATAGTTCCCACCGTATAGTTGGCACCGCCACCGCCTCCTCAAATAGTTTTACCCCGTGCAACTGGATCAGGGAGACGACACACAAAACAACCAGAAATCGCCGAAACCTCACCTCTGGAAGGCATCTAGAGGGGGAACTCGTTCATCAGGGATCCATCACCGCCCTGCGCAGATCCGGGAGGCTAAGGCATCGATCTTCATCATCAACCGCTGCATCACCACCATATCCATCCATCCCATCTACATCTTGTCTAGATCTTGTTATAATTTCCGTACTCGTTGTGGATTTATACAAGAACTATTCATCTATGATAGATTCCATTGTCATTGCCATGATGTTGATTGCCTCCATGTCTGAGTAGATCATTAGTCCTTGGGGAGATGGAGAAAACCTAGTATGATATTGAAATAAGGTAAAGTTTATTATGATATTCATCATTGTGACCATGTGTTAGATTGTCTTCATCTTGATGTTGGGAGAAGTAATCCTCTCAATACTTGCCCCTTATGGGGACTTCATGGAGGGAACTACTTGTTGGTAGACGGAGGTGTGTTAGCACTTACAATGACTATAAAGCTGTTGGTACCCCTTATGTATCAACTTGGGAACCGAGGAAACTCACGGAACACTATCCATGCCATGGGATACATCCTACGGGATTAAGTCCCTTAATAGCACAGTAATTCGATTGATGTCGATTGCTGACTATTGTGGTTATAAGGATGATGTGAGGAATGGTTGTTGCCTATTTGTCCAAATACAGAGTTCCTCCCACACATACACAGTTGAGAATGTTCATGATAATAATCTTTACCTTAATTCTTTATAATGCTAGAGGTGTATCTTCTACTCCCTGAGAACGCCTTTTTCCCTATTGCAGTTCCAATCTCTTTTACATACACGGTAATTACTCTCTATGTTCAGTTGTTTTACTTTACTTATTGTTCTCTTATACCAAAACCCCGAAAACACCTTTTTACACAATACTCGCATTTTATCTTATTACTTAGAACTTTATTTAGCATTTATATTGTATTATTTAATTCAAGAGTTATTAGACTTCAAACTCCTGCTCACTGTGGGATCGATATCTTTATTTCGAAACTAACTACAAATGATCTATGCACTTGCAGTCATCATTATGCTACTCATCATAATTTTAAATTGCAACAAATGGATGTTAAGAGTGCTTTCCTTAATGGTACCATAAAGGAGTTGGTTTATGTCAAGCAACCTCCGGGTTTTGAGGATCGTCTCTTCCCGGACCATGTCTACAAGCTTGACAAGTTACTCTATGGACTTAAACAACCCCCATGTGTGTGGTATGAGTGCCTTAGAAAGCTCTTGTTAGACCGTCTGGTTTTGAAGTAGGGCTAATCGACCCCACTCTTTTTACTAAGAGAGTTGGAGGTAACCTGTTCATTTGCCAAATTTATGTTGATAACATTAGTTTTGGGTCTACTAACAAAGATTTTAATGAGGATTTTGCCAAGCTCATGACCGACCACTTCGAGATGTGTATGATGGGGGAGTTGGAATTCTTCCTTGGCTTTGAAGTCAAGCAATTGAGGAAAGGGACCTTCTTCAACCAAACCAAGTATATTTACGATATGCTCAAGAAGTTCAACTTTGACCAAGTGAAAGGTGCCAATACCCCTATGCCCAGAAAGGTTAATCTTGATCTCGAATCCAAGGGTAAGGATGTGGATCAAAAGCTCTATCGTTCTATGATTGTTTCTTTGCTCTATCTATTTGCATCCTGTCTGAATATCATGTTGAGTGTGGGTATGTGTGCAAGGTTCCAAGACACACCAAAATAAAGCCACACGGTGGCGGTCAAGCGAATCTTTCGGTATTTGGTTCATACCCCAAACTTTGGGTTATGGTACCCTAAGGGAGCCAAGTTTGACCTCATTGGATACACGGATTCAGATTGGGCGGGAGACAAAGCGGAAAGGAAATCAACCTCCGGATCTTGCCAATTCCTTGGAACATCTTTGGTTTGTTGGTCATCAAAGAAGCAAAACTGTGCATCTATGTCCACCGCCAAAGTCGAATACATCTCTGCCACAAGTTGTTGTGCTCAATTACTTTGGATGAAGAAAACATTGAAGGATCTTGGTCTCTCTTTTGGCAAGGCGCCCCTTCTTTCTGACAATGAGAGTGCCATTGTCATTGCTCACAATCCGGTGCAACACAACAAGACCAAGCATATTGAGATTCATCATCATTTCATTCGGTATCATGTTGCAAGAGGGGATATTTCTTTGGAGTATGTTCCCACCAAGGCCAATATAGCGGATCTATTCACGAAGCCACTTGATGAAGCAAGGTTCCGAGAGTTATGGCATGAGCTAAATATCATAGATTCAAGCAATGTGGATTGAGTACCTTGCACGCCTACCTGTGTCTCAAAGGATATCTTCGTTTGGATGTAGGCATGAATTTAGGGGAATTGTAGTTCCTCATATGAACCATAACTACCTCTATTATGTGCACATTAATGTATTTATCCTCTATGGTCTCTCAAGGAGACAAAATGATTTTCAATGATGAGTTTTGGTAATGAACCCAAGATATATCTTTGTGGTTTCAAGCCAAATTTACTCATATATGGTGGCCTCGGCCACCGACCTTTTTGTATTTTGTTTTTCCCTTTCACTTCATTTTTGGTGGTTCTTTAGTTTTTGGTGTTCTCTTGGTTAATCTTAGTGCATTCCTTCTATCCTAAGTCCATATCCTATCCTAAATCCACATCTCGTCTTATGAACAAGTTCATTCCTTGCCAAATTCCAAATTCGGGAAAAACAATTCTGGCAGCACCGGAGGTTCCGGCTAGGAACCAGTAGTATCGGCCCTGGGAAAAGTTCTCCAGAACTTATCCCCGGAACGGTAATACCGATCATGCCTGGAACTCCTGCATCACCGGTAGTTCCGGCCCCTGGCCGGTACTACCGACTATGTTGTTTGGCCTATAAGTAGCGGGCCTAGGAGGAAAACTAGAATCACTTCCTTTTTCCTCCCAGACCCGCCTCTTACAGGAAGCTGCCGTTGGTGAAGGAATTCCCGCAAAGGCACCGCCGGCACCTCTGATTCTGGCCACCCCCTCTAGATCTGCTCCGTGGGAACCTTCCCCACCTCGATCTCCCGCCATGGACCCCGGTATTTGCCCTCAACTCCCTCCATTAATGGAGGTCATGCTCATTCCCTTGCTTGAGTTAGGGAACACTATTTCTAGGCTTGTTCTTCGGCTAGAACTTCATGAGGAGATCTTGGTAGGCCTAGGAAGCCATGTTGGTGTATATTGGTCTCATACATTGAGTGAACTTTCCTCTTGTTCTCCATCGATCTGACGAACCGCCCCGGTCGTGCCCTCATCGGTACTACCGGCGAGGCATGATCGGTACTTCCGGCTGACTCTTCTCTGCCAGTAGTTCCGGCGGTTCATCGGAACTTCCGGTGAATAGAATTTTGGCTCATTCATTGTATTTTTCCAATCTACCCTTTATTTTCCCCTTCAAACTTGTGCACTTATCCCATGTTCCCTCCCTTCCTTATGCTTTCTTCTTAGGGAAAGGTGGTTCCCGTGGTGGCTCCAAGCGTTCTTGTTCCTCTGCAGGACCCCTGCCAGAGATCAATGACAATGATTTCAAGATTGTGCATCCTACTGCACATATCGCTCGTCAGAGAGCTACTACAGAGCATCGTGCAACCGAGGTTGTAGGGAAGAGACCCGTTACTTCATCCACCAAGCAAACCACCAAAGGACCCTCAGTCAAGAAGCCGATTTCCAAGTGGCCCCACCTTGCCTATGAAGAGTTTTGTCGCAAGGATCCCTATCTTGTTCCTCATGACCGTCGCGTTGGTGATCTGTACTTCTACACCGCTCGGCAACAATATATTTATCTTGAAGTGTATGCGACCAAGAAGAAGCACGTGGTTTCCCCTTAGCAGCATATCAATGTGGACCACATGGAGAGGAAGAGTGCTTATTTTGGTGAGGAGTTTGACATGTGCAAGAGGTTTGGGCTTCTCAAGATTATGCAGCATCGTCAGAACTATGATGTGAGGGCCATTGCTCATTTCTATACCACTCTCCACATGGATGCCGACCTCGTGGATGTGACGTTGTAATGGATGTCTCATGACAAGCTGCTATCTGCCAAGTGGCCTGAGTTTGCGGATCTTCTTGGGTATCCCGTTCTACCAGGAAGGAGGGAAAATGGTTGGAGAAGCCCTTGGCAAAGATTCTGTTGTGGAAGTGTTGGAGCCTCTGTACATTGAGGGATGGAGCATGAATGGTCAGGTTGCTCACCTTCTTACTATCTATGACATCATGTGTCGCATGTACCAAAACACCATTGCTCCCAAGGCAGGTAACTTTGATCAGCTCCATGCTTTCCAGATTGACCTTACGCTTCAAACACATCTCCACAAGGATTCCTTAGAGCGGCTTGATGTTATAAACTATATGTTCCATGAGATTTGTATTTCCATGATTGAGAAGGGGTCTTTCCCTTATGCTCCTTACATACATACCCTTATCAATGCCAAGTGGCTGGAAGCCTCAGACCCGCTTTCTTGAGGATTACTTCACTATCCTTGAGGAGAAGACGCTTCGTGTGCAACAACATGAGAAGCCCAGGGCTCAAGAGGAGAAGGAAGCTGCCATTTGGAAGGCTGAGCAAGAAAAGGCTAGGGCATCAGGCCAAGCTGGTTCTAGTGCCGAGGATCAAAGGGGGGCTTCTCCTCCTCCCAAGCTTGAGAGGCAGCCCTCTTGGGCAAATAAGTTGATGAAGAAGATCAAGAAGTCTGTTTTCTTCATGCAAGACCGTGAGTACCAAGCCTATGTTGACCGGAGGCACAGTGTCAAGAGAAAAAAGGCCATCATGAGGATGCTCAACATTGAGCCATCTCTAGAGTCGAGCTCCATCACCGTGCCCAAGGCTTAGTGGATGAATGATAACTGCAAGTGGACTGATAGTGATGATGAATATGAAGTCACGGGTCCTCCTCCTCCCACCTGGGAGCACGCCACCTAGGTCCCCGAGCATTCACCTCTGTATGTTGGTGGTTGGGGCGCGTAGGTTGGTCTTTGCCCCTTTTTGACATCTTGATGCCAAAGGGGGATAAAGATGTCTATTAGGTTTCTACGGGATGGATTTGCATGGGATATGTCACTATCTCGTTCTTTCTTTTATCTTTTTATGCTCGTGAACATTTTTATTTCTATGTGTGCTTGTGGACCTCGTTTATTCGTGCTACTATTTGTATGAGACTATGTGTTTTGATATCTTTGTTGATATCTATGTGGCATTCTCGTGATTTGTTCTATATGGTGGAGCTATCTTTGTTATTATCTCATATATTGTCTCTCACCATATGGTTGTTGGTGCAAAGGTATGATCTTACTCTCTTACTCTTGTATCGTTGCACTTGTGTTGCTTTTGTAATGGTAAGGGGGAGCCTACCCTTGTGTGTGCATGTTGCATTCCATAAGAAAAATTTCATCTCTTGTACACATCTAGGGGGAGCCTCTCTTACATTATAAAAATTTGTTCCTCATGTTCTTTATCTATGCAAATCTTATGGGGTTGTCATCAAACACCAAAAAGGGGGAGATTGAAAGAACACTGATCTCTCTAAGTATTTTGGTGTTGAAGATAACTCCACTTGTGGTTTAATGGTATGCCTAAGTGATAACCCACAAGTATAGGGGATCGTGTGTAGCCTTTTCGATCAGTAAGAGTGTCGAACCCAACGAGGAGCTAAAGGTAGGATAAATATTCTCTCAAGTTATATCAACCACTGATACAACTCTATGCACACTAAACGTTTGCATTATCTAGGAAATAAAACTAGAGCAACAATACGAGTAATAGAGATAGCTTTGCATGATAATAAATAACAAGAAAGTAAAGCTAGTTGCTGCAGCAATAAAATACACTAAACTAATTGACGAGGGTTTAACTCATCAATGCCCATTGTTATGGACTTGGGTTTTGGAGAAGGAGGGAGCGCTGGAGACATCTATCGGGTAGCAAACAAGCACACAGGGGACAAAGATTTACCCAGGTTCAGGCCTCGTAGAGGTCCCTACTCCTGCTTGTCTGCTCGTGGAATTATCGAAGGAACCGAAGGTTACAGTGGTGCGCAGATGTAATCTGGCGAGGGTTGTGGAAACTAGGGTTGCGTGTGTCCTCCTCGCCGCCCCCTCCTAGCCCTTATATAGATAGGCTAGGTCTCGGGTAGCAGGTCGAGTCGGTTACAAGTTAGGGTTTTCCCCTTCAAACTTTCTATCTTTAACTTCTTCCTGTTCTTCAAGCAATCGAGAGTCCGTAGGTTACTCGAGTCCTTCGTTTGGGCCTTGGCGACACCATGGGCCTGTATGTATTTAGACCGTATATACCAAACTCGAGTACCTGTAGGGTATACCCATGTCAGTAGCCCCCGAGTGTCCAGTGGAATCGCAGATTCGACTGGGGACTTTTTTGAAGTCTTTCGAGTGCCTGAGCGAGTGCATTTCGACTGCTTAATTTGTGTCATAGGGATTGTTGATGTACATGCCTGATATAACCGAAGTATCGGTATCAGTTAACCACCTTAGGGTGAAACAACGCAATCTACTCGAACTCGAGTCCCCGGACTCGAATTCGGAAAAGTGCTGGTGTAATTCGACTCAAGCCACGGAGGTCTTACAGGAGTCGAATTCCAGTTATATGGGTGTGAGCACTCGACGCGTCCGTCAAGGCATGTTCATCGTACCTGTAGGCACGGATACATTTCTGGTAGTGCGCAGTTAATGCGTTGCCAGGCCTTATTCAGGTCTTACCTTCATGCTGTAAGCGCGACATCCGAATTTTATCATCGCGGAGACGATTTGGGTGACCCAGGAGACGCAGTCTCTTTGTAGGGAAAATTATGAGGCGGTGTCGCCATGAGTTCCGAGTGTGGATGTTATCAACACACAGTTTTTTGTACAAATAATCAAAGGGTGCGCGACCAGCGCTCCCTATGGGAGTAGCCCCCGAGTGCCTGGTTGAGTCGAAGACCCAGGCAGGGACTAAAGAACTTTTGCGACTGCTGTCATCTTTTGCTTGCTTGTTTCAGTCGAATTTGTTTCCGGCGCTCCCTATGGGAGTAACCCATGTCCATAGTAGAACTGTATTTCGAGTAGTTGGGTTTACTTTTGAGTGTCCATGTTCCTGCAAAGGAAAAGAAAAATCGTAGGGTGCGCGACCAGCGCTCCCTATGGGAGTAGTCCCCGAGTGCTTGGTGGAGTCGAAGACTCGAGCAAGGACTAAAATAGCCGAAGTTTTCTGCTGCGTAGCTTTTGATGACGTTAGTGCTGACGCTTTGATGACCTCAGTTACCCGCGTGAGCGAGTTTGACGGGACGTGACGAGCAGTGGGTCCCACATTCTGACTTTGATTTGACTGGGCTTGTGTAATCTTTATTTTAACTGCGTCTCCTCGATTTCCGCGCGTAATGGGAGTAGTGGAGGGACGGTTCGCGCTTCCACTCCTCCACGTGTCCAGCACGATGTTTGCCACGCGTCCAGTAGGGTTTTTCTGAGTCGTTGGATTGCATCTTCCAGGGGTTAAGTAGCGGCGCTGTGATGGTAATTTTCTCATCTGCTCTCATTCATCTTTGCTTCCATCGCCATTGCCGCTGCTCCTCTGCTTTCTCTATGCTCGTTTCCTCCACGATGCTAGACCAGATCTGCTCGTTTCCGAGCTACTTTCTACGCTCGCATCGCCGTCGCGCAATGGGGAAGAAGAAAGGAGGCGCTGCGGCTGATTCCGCGGCCACCGTTGCCAGGGCGAAGAAGAAGGGCGGCTCCGCCGCTGCAGGCACCAGCACCGCCGCCGGCGGGAAGAATAAAACCACAGGCACTCGCGTCACGAATGGTGCATGGAGCCCCTCCATCATCAAGTCGTCAGATCTCCGCCTTCTTCGTCAAGACGGAGTGCTATCCGGCGCAGTCGCCGACCGCGCGTCCTCGACGGTGAGACAATTCCTGTTCCTCCCGCTGGTTTCCGAGTGATGTTTTTAGCATTCATCATTCATGGTCTCTCCTTGCCTCTTCACCCCTTCTTTAGGGGCCTTCTTTGTTTCTACGGGCTTCAGCTCCATCAGCTGTCCCCGAATTCGATTCTCCACATCTCTTGTTTCATCACTCTCTGCGAGTGCTGGCTCGGAATTGAGCCGCACTTCGGCCTTTTCAAGCGCCTATTCAAATTGAAGCTGTTGGGTCCGCAGCATAGAAAACAAAAAATTTCAAGATCGTGAGGAAGTCCAGCAGGTCCGGCTCCAGCACGTCCATCGGATCCAGCTCCGGCACCACCAAGTCCAGCACCGCAAAGCAGCGGTGCATCCGTAATCGCACACACGTTCGGTACCCCGACAACCTCCGTCCCTCACTCCAGCAAAGAAGTGGAAGCAGCAACTCCTTTCCAGATAAAGCCACCGGAAACATGTATCTCGCTAATCCGAGACCATCGGGGAATAATACTAGAGGGGGAGAGAGATCCTTCACAAGGAGGTGTGTGTGAGAAGTGAGGAGGGGGTGGCCTTTTATAGGAGGAGGGGGGGTGCCCCTCCTTCATGGCCGGCGCATGGAGGAGGTGACTCTTCACCTCCTCCATTCATGTGGTGGTAACTCCCTCCACATAAATTTGCCCCTTCACATTCTCTTTTAAAGTCTCCACTTTAAATGCATTAAATTTCTCCAAATTTAATGCTCTCTCATTTAATAAAACTCTTTTATTATTTTTATTCAGAATTTTTTTAATTACTTTAATTAACAAACATTCACATAAAACCCCTTGCAACATTTCAATATTACATGCAGAACCAATTTCAGCAATTTCACCTCAAACAGTTTCAGTGTCTATTGAAATAATTCCAGCGCTTTCTTAAATCTTTATCTGAAACATATTTGCTCCAAATGGTGTCGGTATCCCTTAAGTGTGTCACCCTAAGGTTCACGAATAATGCATACATGATCGAGACCCCTCTCCGATCAATAATCAGCAGCGGGACCTGGAGATCCATACTGTCTCCTACACATTCAACGATGACTTCTGTGATCGTGAGAACCTTTAACGCTAGTAACTAAATCCCTTTGTCCCGCGATATATTACATGTCCGAGATTCAATCATCGGTATCTCCATACCTAGTTTGATCTCGTTACAGACATGCACTCTTTTCTCGTTCCCGTGATATAACATTCTAGTGATCACATCACTTGCTTGCAAGCTATTTCAATGTGATATCACCGAGAGGGCCCAGAGTATATCTATCCGTCATCGAGATTGAAAAATTCCACTCTTGATCCATGAGCCTCAACATAACACCTTCGTAGCACTGAACCCATCTTTATAGTCACCCTGTTACGGTGTGACGTTTGATGTTATCAAGATACTCTTCCGGTGTTAGCAATTAACATGATCTCATGGTCTAAGGATAAAGATTACTTCGTATGATGTTATAGCAATATAAACATAATGACTTTGATCGTAATGCTATACTTCGGATGAGTGTTCATCACATCATTCCACCAATGGTGTGACCCTGTTATTAACAACATCCAATGTCCATGATCAGGAAACCTTGATCATCTTGTTAATCAACAAGCTAGTCTATAAGAGAGGCATAACTAGGAACCCTTTTTGTTTATTAAACACACATGTATTGATGTTTCCGATCAATACAATTCTAGCATGTAAAATAAACATTTATCATAAACATGGAATAAGATAATAACCACTTTATTATTGCCTCTCGGGCATATTCCCTTCAGTCTCCCACTTGCACTAGAGTCAATAATCTAGTTTGAAAAACTTTGCGTACTGAACACCTATGGCTTTCTGGTGTTGCATATACGCAATTGCTAGTGGTTAACATAATCTCCGGATCTGACAGTTTCAGGTCCGTGTGTATTTGCATGTCTTTGCGTCTCTACGCATCACTCATTCTCAAATGAGATGGCATTGTATAAATTTGGTCTTCTGGTGAGACCTTTAGTTCGTTTGGGTTAAAATATGTTGATATTATTGTCACACAATATATCTTCATAGTATTAGCCCACTTTGAACCACACCTAGTTTGATAACAAACTACTTAACACAAATGCCCTCCTATGCTGCTACTATAGCAGTCATATACTTAGCCTTTTGTTGTAGTATCCGTCACAATATCTCAACTTTGTAACTCATCCAAATCCATCATGGAACATCCTTTCCATTATATTGTGCCACCCATAGTCTAAATTGAGATAAATTTAATTTGTATCTTGTGACAAAACTAGTATCAATGTAACACTTTACAATGAACTACCTTTAACTATTTGTCACTTATACATGATATATTCTTAGTTCTTCCAAAGCTCATAAGAATATCTTTACTATTGTCCAATGATCATCTTATGAATCATTCTGGTATATGCTCATAACATTTAGAGCATAGGACATTCTGGATATATACATATCATGGTATAATCGATCAAAAATTTCATGTGATTTTACTCACCAAGTGTTGAAACACTTGAATCTTTATACAATCCTTTCCATGCAACAAGAACCTTTCTTGTTGTTTCCATATTGAACCCTTTCAATATCTCATATTGAACCCTTTCATTATCTTATATATGTATGTCTGGCACAACCATATTAGAGCCTTAATCTATCCATATAGATATTGATGCCTAATATTCTGGGTTTGCCCAAGTCTTTCATCGAAATCTTATTTTAATGAAATCCTTAACTTGTGTCAATTCAAGATACATCATTTCCAATCAAAAATATGTCCTCTACATAATGTATTAGAAATATGACTCGGCGCTCCCACTTAATTTCTTGCAAATGCAAGCATCTTCATCATCTCCGATGAATTTAAACTCTTTTAACAGTTTCATCATGGTGAAGATTCCAACTCCACTATGCTTACTTCAACTATTTAAGTTTACATGCCCTTTTAGCACCCTTTGAATTAACAAAACCCTTCGGACCATGTCATGTACATGTCCTAGGTTATCATTCTATTAGAAGAACCTTGTTTTGTTTATTCAACTACCATATACCAAATTATATGTAGTGATTGCTACATTAATCCGTCAAGACTATATATCGCTATGAAAGATCAAATCTTGTCATAGTCAACTCCTTAAACATTGTCATAAACTTCTTTCCGACATGTCAACTATTTCATAGATGTTAAACATCCATGTCTTATTTCTTTATAGATCCAAACACGACTGATAGGCTTCACGCCTTTCCGGAGGGTCTTCCAAGTTCAGAAACTTGATTTCTCGTGTATGGATACTATCACGGATTCTATGACTTCTAGTCATTTTATGGAGTCATGGCCCATCATCACTTCTTTGCATGTAGTCGGTTCATCATTGTCAAAACAATAACGACTTGCTTATCAAATCTTACTATTTGATTCTTACCGACCCACACGGTTCTATAGGAACTCTAATCTCCGAGATCACACCTTTCGTAATCACGAGAGCCATGAGCATTGTGGCCGCCACCGGGACACTTTCCGGCACTGCGCTACTTAGCAAAAATAGCTAAGGTTCAACAACCTTATCAAAGTTCTATTGTCCTCCCACTTAAGTTTTCACGAAAAGTTCCTTCTCAAGAAACTTGACGTTCCAAGCAACAAACTCCTTTGTCCTTGGTGTTATGGAGAAATTCCCAACAAATTCTTTGGGATAACCTACAAAGACGTGCTTATCCGACTTTGGTTGTAAACATTTTACTTATGCATAGCATACCAAAATTTAAGAAAAGACAATTCGGGTTTTATCCCAAACCATAACTCATATGGTGTCATTTCAATGGATCACGATGGTGCTCTTTTCAGTGTAAAAGCGGTAGTCTCTAAAGCTTCAATCTTTAAAACATAATGGCAGTTTTATAAATGACACCTTTGATCTTACCATGTCAAACATTGTTTGATTTCATCTCTCGAATATGCCATACTCCTATGGTTTATCGGGAAAACACAAATTATGGAACAATTCCTCAAATCTTAGGTGTTTTGCTAAACCTGTAACTCAAATATCTTCCTTTATGATCAAATCATAAACTCTTTTATTTTCTTGTTACAATGATTTTCCACTTCATCTTGAAAGTCTTTGAACGACTTTCAAATGTTTCATACTTCTTCCTTATTAAGTAAATATACAGATATATTCACTCAAAATTTTGAAGAAAGCATATGAAGCAAAAAGATCCATCGCATATGGCTACACATAATGGACTATGCACATCAGCATGCACAATTTCCAATAAGCTAGTCATTCGTTCCTCTCTAGCCTATGGACGGAGTTTCAATTATCTCGAGGAAAGTCTCACATGCGTCAATTGATCAAAATCAAAAGACTCAAAAAATCCATCAACATGGAATTTCTTCATGTTTTATTTCCAATATAATTTAAAACATCGATGTCACTTCATAAGTGATCTTTTAATCATTTGTCTTGCGACATTTTAACAATAATGTTTATGGATGTGATTTCTCCCACTAGACTTGTAAAAGTTCATCCATCCTTTATGGAATACGGTAATTTATTTGAACAACCATTGTTCTCGTAATACCGGAACAAAATAACAATTATTTAAACAAATCTTGAAGGCTTGGTTTGATGACAACGAAAAACACAATAACATTTTATTTGTTTCGATGAACATCATCACTCATTCTCTTGGTAGTTACTTAGGCCATTGTAGTTCATGAATTGAGTTGTCCTGTATGACACTTCATACCAACCAATTCGGTATCCAATACCGGTATCCAATACCTAAGAACCACATTGTTTAACAAGCAAGGAATATAGCCATAACATGTATATCTTCTATATACCTAAGTTGGACATCTCCAACCGTTTATTTTCTGCCAAATATTTTATAGATTCTCTTTCAGCAATTCCTTTTCTTTTAAAAGAATCTATCAACATCAATAGTGGTGTCATCAACATGACACATGGTACAAAGCGTATATAGTCAAATACTAATACCTTTGGACTTGCACTTTGAAGTGGATCACCATCATCAAATGTTTGGTGTTCTTTCAAAAATCCATTCTTTAGTAATCTATTAGTGTAGTAAACATTTTACTTACATCTTCTATTCATCCGTATCATGACAACTTTCATGATCAAGCTACTATAGCCTATAAGGAAGAATCGCGAGTATAATATCAGTTCCCAAAACCTTTTTGGTAGATTCGAATGCCTAGCATCTCCATCCTTCACAAATTCTCATACAATATGAGAACATGTATTTTGCTAAATTATACTCTATCATAATGCAACCAAAAACATTGTTTCAGATATCACAATATCTTTCACACATGATGGTTTCTGAAACAATTTTCAGCTCCAATATAATCTTGATATTAAAACAACTTTTTGAATATCAATAATCATGGAGGCAAACATGATACTTTAGATACTAACATTGGAATTCTTACTCTTGATTTAATACTACTTATTAAACTTCATGTAGTAAATAGAGTTTGCTAAAAGTTTGCAATAGGACTTATAAACTTTAAATTGACATTCAAAACAATACGATACCAGTTCATAAAGTAAATATCCAGAATTCTATAGTTCTATTATTTCAAATAAAAACTAAGGCTAAGGTAGAAAACGAATGCCAATGACTACAACAAACTATGCAAATTCACTTTGATTTAATTTATGACAAATTTGGTTCGACTAATCCAAATTAGAAATGAACTCCCACTCAAAAACGACATCCCTCGTGTCTTTTTGGTGATTACATGAACCAAATCCACTACACCAAGTCCGATCATCACGTGAGTTGATCTAGCTTCAAAGGCGAGCATCTATATGGGCATCATATCAACTATATGACTCATGCTTAACCTTTCGGTCTGTGTTCCGAGGCCATGTCTGTACATGCTAGGCTCGCCAAGTAAGAACCTTAGTACTCACGTGTGTAAAACTGTCTTACACCCGTTTGTATGAAAGCGTAGATTCGAGTACACCCGATCATCACGTGATATCTCGAAACACGATCCATAAAACAGTGCATACTTAAGGAAGAACACATTTTATCTTGATATTTAAATGAGAGATCATCTTACAATGCTACAGGAAGCGCCAAACTAGTAGTATAAGATGCTAACATCTAATGTGTAAAGTGAGATGATATGGTCCATGCATTTGATCTCTATCATTTGCATCGTGGTATGATCTCTATCATTTCTTTGTGTGTAAGGCCAAGGTCTATGGAACTTACACGTTGAATGTGTTGTAAGAGTATCTGCCATACATCTACTTACAACAATACCATATCAAGACACTAGCCCAGCAACGATCTAAACTAGATGCCTCTAATTTATCAATTGCAAGTTTTACGTGGCTTAGGGCTTTCAGAGATAGAACCGTTCTTACCTACGAACATGAACCACAACGAGGATAACCAAATTATTAGAAACTCGTTGTGAATCAGATATTGACTATAGTAGGAGAGACAGACACCCACCAGCCACTTATGCAAAACTAGTTGCATGTCAGTCGTGGAACCGGTCTCATGTACGATGACATATAAGGTTGGTACGGGCCGCTTCATCCCACTATGCCACCAATATCCAAAATACATAGAAGATGCAATAACATGATCATCATCGCCCACATATCAACATATGTGTACTACCCATGCAAAGCACCTACGCATAGATCAGGCTCTGATACCACTGTTGGGTCCCCAGCATAGAAAACAAAAAATTTCCTACGGTGTGAACTACACGCCAAGATCTATCTATTAGGTACAAAGCAACGGGTGGACATACATCCAACGAGAACTTACCCTCATAGACAACAAGCTTTGTTAACGAGTAGGAACTCGTGGTTGATGTAGTCGTACACTTGCCGATCTCAAGATCGTGAGGAAGTCCAGCAGGTCCGGCTCCAGCACGTCCATCAGATCCAGCTCCGGCACCACCAAGTCCAGCACCGCAAAGCAGCGGTGCATCCGTGATCGCACACATGTTCATTACCCCGACAACCTCCATCCCTCGCTCCAGCAAAGCAGTGGAAGAAGCAACTCCTTTCTAGATAAAGCCACCGGGAACATGTATCTCGCTAATCTGAGACCATGGGGGAATAATACTAGAGGGGGAGAGAGATCCTTCACAAGGAGGTGTGTGTGAGAAGTGAGGAGGGGGTGGCCTTTTATAGGAGGAGGGGGGGTGCCCCTCCTTCATGGCTGACGCATGGAGGAGGTGACTCTTCACCTCCTCCATTCATGTGGTGGTAACTCCCTCCACATAAATTTGCCCCTTCACATTCTCTTTTAAAGTCTCCACTTTAAATGCATTAAATTTCTCCAAATTTAATGCTCTCTCATTTAATAAAACTCTTTTATTATTTTTATTCAGAATTTTGTTAATTACTTTAATTAACAAACATTCACATAAAACCCCTTGCAACATTTCAATATTACATGCAGAACCAATTTCAGCAATTTCACCCAAAATAGTTTTGGTGTCTATTGAAATAATTCTAGCACTTTCTTAAATCTTTATCTAAAACATATTTGCTCCAAATGGTGTCGGTATCCCTTAAGTGTGTCACCCTACGGTTCACGAATAATGCTGACATGATCGAGACCCCTCTCCGATCAATAATCATCAGCGGTACCTGGAGATCCATACTGACTCCTACACATTCAACGATGACTTCCGTGATCGTGAGAACCTTTAACGCTAGTAACTAAATCCCTTTGTCCCGCGATATATTACATGTCCGAGATTCGATCATCGGTATCTCCATACCTAGTTTGATCTCGTTACCGACATGCACTCTTTTCTTGTTCCCGTGATATAACATTCTAGTGATCACATCACTTGCTTGCAAGCTATTTCAATGTGATATCACCGAGAGGGCCCAGAGTATATCTATCCATCATCGGGATTGATAAATTCCACTCTTGATCCATGAGCCTCAACATAACACCTTCATAGCACTGAACCCATCTTTATAGTCACCCTGTTACAGTGTGACGTTTGATGTTATCAAGATACTCTTCCGGTGTTAGCAATTAACATGATCTCATGGTCTAAGGATAAAGATTACTTCGTATGATGTTATAGCAATATAAACATAATGACTTTGATCGTAACGCTATACTTCGGATGAATGTTCATCACATCATTCCACCAATGGTGTGACCTTGTTATTAACAACATCCAATGTCCATGATCAGGAAACCTTGATCATCTTGTTAATCAACAAGCTAGTCTATAAGAGAGGAATAACTAGGAACCCTTTTTGTTTATTAAACACACATGTATTGATGTTTCCGATCAATTCAATTCTAGCATGTAAAATAAACATTTATCATAAACATGGAATAAGATAATAACCACTTTATTATTGCCTCTCTGGCATATTCCCTTCAGAAGCGCCAATTTGCGTCTGGTTCTTTAGTCTATGATGTAGGTGGTTGCGGAATCCACGTCGACCCATCCACCACCTACTTCGACATCAAGCGCACGGCGTCCGTCCAAGGGTGGAGGGACAAGTGGTTCTACGTTCACGACGAGAAGGCTGACGGAGACCACTTCGGACTCGCGCCCTTCGATCCCGCGACGCCGTGCAGGAGGATGCCCTCCTGGAAGAATGTAGTCATGCCTGGCGAGTCTGTGGAGACGGATGTGCTGTATCAGCGCGTCTACGACCTCGAGAATCGCATTTGCAAAGAGGAGGGAGGTTGCGCCCTCATTCGCACTTGGCTGCACCGTCGCGTCCAGCCCCTGCAAGCCAGAGTCCTCCCCATGTTTCAGTGGGCTGGCGCTGATGATGCCACTCGCGTGTCTGCCGATGGGATGTCCGCGAGTGAGGTGGACAAGAGGGTTCGACTGGTCACCAAGTACACCATCAAGGATGTGCTTCCTAGTGAGCCAGTTGTTCCTCCATTTGATGCTTCGAACCCTCCTCCTGAGGTATAGTTGTGCTACGCAGTAGCTAATTTTGTCGATTGCTTCTCTGTTGTTTACTTGATGTTTACTGAATGTGTTGTATGTGTGCAGGATTGGGCGGTGTCACCTTGTATGCCTCCTCTACCTGAGGGGATTATCCCTCGCGAAGCTTTGGAAGAGGACGAGTCGGAGTCTACCGTCCCTTCTGATGCGGAGGAGGAAGCCCCCGAGTCCGGTAGTCTGGATCCTCGCAAGTGTTCGCGCAACGAGGATTCCGATGCGTCGTCTCCTTCGACTCCGGAAGGTACGGGTGTTGGTGCGGAGTCGCCAATTCCTGCCATTCATGTGAGCGCCGTGGCACCATCTTCTCGCAAGAAGATGCGATTGCCCAAGGAGTCTTCATCGGAGTCGGGGGAGGCCACTTTTGACTTTGACAAGTTTGACTGGTTAGTTTTCTAGTTCCCTTGTTCTTCTCTTTTTTGTCCTTGTTGGCTCGACTCGGAGTTTGCCCTTTCTCAATGTGGGTTTTGTCTTGCAGTCAAGAGGCGTCGTCATCTTCTGGCGACATCCAATTTTTGAACGAATCAGGAATCGTGACCTCAAGGGCCAAGAAAGAGGTCGAGCGCGCTCCTTCCCCTCCATTGGCGGCCCACTCTAGGCACAACTCTTCCAGTTCTCCTCATGCAGGGGAGCATCGAATGGTTGCCCGGATGACGGTACAGCTGACATCCTCGGAGTCATTGGAGGACCATGTAAGTGTAGTTTTTTCTCCTTTTTTAATATTGCAGTCGATGTTATCTATTGCTTCTGCTGATTCCTCGTTGTGCGATAGCTCCTTGTGAAGGAAGCCGCGCACTTGGCAGAGCAAGTGCTTGCGATGGGCCGCCAGCATGCGATGCTAGAGACGCTTCATCGCGTGGTGGAGAGTGAGTGTTCTACACTTCTTCTTCTTCTTCTTCTTTGTCTGCTCCTTTTGATATAGTCGACTGATAGTCAACTTTTGTTTGTCGTGTAGCCGAACATAATGCCCTATTGTGTGACGCCGCCACCTTGGAGAAGACACTCGCCGCGGCTGTGAAGGGTCACGACGAGGCAATCGTGGCGCGTGACGAGGCGCGAAGGCACGAGGAGGAGCTGCGTGCCTCCTTCGCAGCCAGGGAGAAGTTGTTCGAAGAACAGCTTTTCTCAATCGCCAAGGCTCTCTCAGGTACTTTTGCTTGCGGATATTGTTATCCTTCTCTGCTCCGAATGTTTTTTGCTGGTGGCGCTGATGTTTTTATCCATGTGTGGATTTATGTACAGATGCTGGCTATATGAGCTTCGACCCGCAGGCCCTTCATCGTGATGACGCTCTAGCGGGTGCGCTGTCGGCAGTCGAGGACCGTAGCGCTGCCGTCCAGGATACACTTTCCAAGGCCAAGGGCGCCGTTAGTCGCCTCCGTGAGGAGCCGATGCCCAAGGCAGAGCTGATCGATAATATAGATGAGCTGGTGGAGTCACTCGCCAGGGGTGTGCCCTCCAGCTACAAGAACTCACTCCGCGCGGCTGGCGCGTCCATGTCGCTCGCCATGGTGCAGGCCCACGGAGTCGAGGTTGATCCTGCCACGGTGTCGAAGGCGATGCCTGTTAACGCGGATGGCCAGCAGGTAGTCTTCGCTCCCTTCGCGGCTGCCTGTGGCAAATACGGGCATCATCTGATAAATACTGTTGCGAAGTACTCTGAGGAGCTCCAACGTGCCAAGAAGGTGGCGAAAGCTTCGGCATCAGGGGCCGGCAACAAGTCAGTGGCGTCTGACACTGCCACGGACTTGATGAAGCCCCCGAAGCCGTCGAAGTCGAAGAAGCCAGTTGCTCCTTAGTTAGCTTTGTAATAGTTGATTAGTTTATGTCCTTTTGTTTAAGAACATGCCTGCTGGCGAGTGTATCTGTTGATACTTTTGCTAGTCTTCGCATCTGATCCTTTTGTCTTTGTGTTGATTTGGTTGTCTTATTTGCTTCTATCTTGACTTTTGGTAGGATACATCAAGTGATCCTTTGAGGGAAACTCGGGACTCGCCGACTCTTGATGATACCGTGGCTCCGCCACGCTCTAGGGTAGATGAGCTGTCCTTGCTTTCAAGACTACGTGACCGCATGAAGCAGCTAGAGCGTGAGTTGCCTGTGCTCCGTGGTAATGCGGATGTATGGAAATCGAAGGCGGAAAAAGCCGCCGCTCGAGAGCAGTATCTGCTTGGCGAGGTGACGCAGCTGGGCGACCAATTCAAATGGTAGTTTGCTTGTTCTCATCTTTTCCTTGTAGTTACTCGCAGTGGTACGTTGTACTCATGCTGCTGTTGCTGCTTCGTGTAGTTGTTAGCACGCGTCACCTGTAGGAGGAGAAGGATAGAATTGCCATTCGCATGCATGATCTTACCCAGGAGCAACTTCAAGAGAGTGGATACTTCTGGGTAGATCATGATCGTTCGACTGCGCTGGCGACACTGCAGGATCGTGCGTCGCGAGTGCTGCACTTTCTGAAGAAATCGCAGTCATGCTTGAAGAACATTTATCGGGTGATGTTCCCGCTGGATGATACTCCATTAAGCTTGCTGGCCCTCCTTGCCAAGTTTCAAGACCTGACCGCGGTTCGCGAGTGCCTGAGGCAGCAGTTGGTGGCTGGTGCCAAGGCTGCTCTATCAATGGTGCGACTGCACAGGCCTGACATAGATGTTGCGGCAATTGCGTCTGGGCCGCCCGCGCCACTAGCAGGTTCTGCTTGGAATATGGTGCCGCACTACCAGGCGGAGGACCGCCCAGCAGAAGAGATCGTCCACTTCTTTGAGGAACAAACCAACGTTCTTCTGCTGCAGTAGTAGCCTAGTTTGTATCCTGCACATAAGTGTACTTGTGTTGTAAAGTTCATATAAATGTTGTAGATAATTTATTGTCGAATGCGTATGAAGAGCTTTGTTAGTATGAAGTGCGTGGCACTATGCGAGTCCTTTTCGTTAGCCTGGTCATGTTTTTATCTCAGTCCCTTGTCAACCTGTCAGGTGTGTTGCAGCTGGGTTGATGTTGTGTTAAGGGTTTCGATTATGTACCAGCTACTCAGGATAGCGCGTTTTGTTTCGAAGAACAGATGTGTATAGGGTGGCGCAGCCCCCGAGTATATAAATTGGAAAAGCAAAGGAGAACTCAGAGTTTTGTGGCACTTAGCTTTATTTATTCGAAGAACAGTGCGAGGTACAATGTGTGGCTAAGTAGCCTTATTTGCAATGTTAAAGGTAAAATGACTAAGGGTAGAAGCGTCGCAGCTGTGCGACGTTCCAAGGGTTGGAGTATGCGACTCCTGTCTCTAGATCTTGAAGGTGATAGGCGCCACTTGGGATTACTTCTGTAATCACGTACGGTCCTTCCCAGGGGGACTCGAGTTTGAGATGCCCCTGCTGCTTCAGTCGCAGGACCAGGTCGCCTTTGACGAAGGATCTGGGGCGAAGCCTCCTACTGTGGTAGTTGCGCAGGTTCTGCTGGTAGATCGTGGATCTTTCCGCGGCGATTTCCCTTGCTTCGTCAAGGAGGTCGACAAAGTCTTCGAGTGCGAGGGATGACTCTTGTTCGCTGTAAGCGACCACGCGCGGTGCCTTGTATCGTACCTCGGCGGGTAGCACTGCCTCGGCTCCGTGCACCATAAAGAATGGCGTGTAGCCCGTGGCGCTGTTTGGAGTTGTGCGTCGGCTCCAGAGTACGGATTGCAGTTCGTCTGGCCAGCAACCCGCGGCTTGTTCGAGTGGCCAGAGGAGTCGCTTCTTGATGCCGCTGCAGACAAGCCCGTTTGCTTTTTCCACCTGACCGTTGGTCTGTGGATGCACTACTGAGGCGTAGCTTATGTTGATCCCGAGGTTCTCGCAGAATTCTTGGAACTCCTTGGATGTGAAGTTCGTCCCGTTGTTGGTGATGATGCTGTGCGGCACTCCGAAGCAGTAGACGATGGACTCGAAGAACTTGACTGCGCTGTGCCCTGATTGGTTGGTCACTGGCATGGCCTTAATCCACTTGGTGAATTTGTCGACTGCGACTAAGAGGTAGACGTAGCCTCCTCGCGAAGACCTTGGAAGTTTGCCAACCATATCGAGCCTCTACTGCGCGAAGGGCCAGGCCAATGGTATTGGCCGTAGCTTTGTGCCTGGTGCGTGCGGCTTGTCCGTGAATCGCTGGCAAGCATTGCATTTTTGGACGATGTCCTTGGCGTCGCACATGGCCGTAGGCTAGTAGAACCCAGATCGTAGAGCTTTGGCAACGAGGGCGCGACTACCAGCATGGTGCCCGCGGGTCCCTTCATCGATGTCGAGGAGAACTGCTCTTCCATCGTCCATGGAGACGAATCGTTGGAGTACTCCTATGATGCTGCATTTGTACAGTTCGCCGTTGATAATGACGAATGCCTTGGATCGCTGCGTGATGTGCCGTGCATCTGTCGGACATCCGGTAACCTCTTGCTGAGGAGGTACGTGATGTACGGCTGCGTCCAGGATTGCTCAATCATCATGACATTCATTGGTCCCTCGAGTCCTGTGTCCAGCTCCAAGTCATCGAGTGCCATTGGCTCATTGGGTGGCGTAGCCCCCGAGTCCGTTGCTGCGCTTGTTTTCTTCTCTGCGACCTTTGGCTTGATGGAGCATTCGTAGATGCGCTCGAGAAATACCCCGGGTGGTATGGAGGCGTAGGTAGGGCCTATGTTGGCGAGTGCGTCCGCCTCCTCGTTGCTTTCGCGACCTACGTGTCACAGCTCGCAACCGTCAAAGTCTCCTTCGAGTGTGTCGTAGAGGTTGTGGTATGCGATCATGTTGTTGTTCAGTGCGTCGCACTCATGCATTGTTTGGTTGACGACCAACTTGGAGTCGCCGTATATGATGAGCCTCTTGGCGCCGCAGGCTTTTGCCATCCTCATCCCGTGCAACAGGGCCTCGTATTCAGCCTCGTTATTTGAGGCTGTGAACTGCATTCGCAGGATATACTTCAGCTTGTCCCCTTGAGGTGATGTTAGTATGACACCTGCCCCTGCTCCGTCTTTCTGCTTGGACCCATCGAAGTGCATTGTCCAGAGGTAGGACATATCTGGCTTGTCCAAGAGTTGGTTTTCCATCCAGTGCACGAGGAAGTTCGGGAGAACTTGCGACTTGATTGCGTCGCGCTTTTCGTACGTGATGTCTCGTGGAGACAATTCTATTCCCCAAAGCACGACTCGTCTCGTGGCGTCGGGGTTATTGAGGATATGCCCCAAGGGGGCGTCATTGACCACCACGATTGGGTGTTCCTGGAAGTAGTGGCGCAGTCGCCGGGCGATCATGGAGACGCCATACGCTAGCTTCTGGTAGTGCGGGTACCGCTGTTTTGTTGGCGTGAGGACCTCGCTGAGGTAGTATACTGGGCGTTGTACGCCGTGGACCTTGTTTTCCTCAGCTCTCTCGATGACGAGCACTGTGCTGACCACCTGGTTGGTGGCGGAGATATACAGCAACAGTGGCTCCCTTTCTCGTGGGGTCACCAGCACTGGCGAAGTGGATAGCAGGCGCTTGAGGTATTCGAATGCTTCTTGCGCTTCAGTGGTCCACTCGAATTTTTCAGTTTTACGGAGGAGCTGGTAGAAGGGCAGCGCCTTTTTGCCCATTCGACTGATGAATCGACCGAGGGCCGCGATTCGTCCAGCCAGCAGTTGGACGCCCCTTATGTTTTTCGGATTCTCCATGGCCAGTATGGCTTTTATCTTCTTCGGGTTCGCCTCGATTCCCCTCGTGGAGATGTGATACCCGAGAAGCTGTCCAGATGGTATGCCGAAGGCGCATTTGTCTGGATTGAGCTTGATCTGGTAGCGGTCGAGATTGGTGAAGGTTTCGTGCAAATTGACGATTAGAGAGGCTTCCTCCTTGGTCTTGATTACTATGTTGTCAACATAGACTTGAATAAGGCGACCCAGTTGTTCCTTGAGGCAAGCCTGCATGCACCGCTGGTAGGTGGCTCCCGTGTTCTTTAGCCTGAAGGGCATTGTGTTGTAGCAGAACACACTAAAGGGCGTTGTAAACGCTGTTTTCTCTTGATCTTCCTCCTTCATTCGAATTTGATTATAGCCTGAGTAGGCGTCGAGGAAGCAGAGGCGCTCGCATCCCGCGGTGGAATCGATGATCTGGTCAATCCGTGGCAACGGGAAGTGATCCTTTGGGCAGTTCTTGTTCAGAGAGGTGAAGTGCACGCACATCCGCGGGATATCCGTGTCCTTTTTCGGTACCAGTACCGTGTTGGCGAGCCAAGTGCTTTCCTTGATCTCGCGTATGAACTTGGCCTCGAGGAGTCTGTTGATCTCCATTCCAACTGCCTGCGCTCTTGGCTCAGACAATCGCCGAATTGTTTGCTTGACTGGCCTTGCGTCGGGGTTGACGTTGAGTGCGTGCTCGGCGAATTCCCTGGGAACTCCTGGCATGTCCGGAGAACACCAGGCGAAAATTTCCTAGTGCTCACGGAGGAATTCGACGAGCGCGAGTTCCTATGCGGGATTCAAGTTGTTGGCGATGATGGCCGTCTTGGCGGGATCCGATGGGTTGACCTGCACTTTCTTCGTGTGCATCGATGAGTCGAAGGAGAGATCAGGTGAGCTTGGCCGCCTCAAGGGAGACAGACTGTTGCCTGTCGTCTCTTTTAGTCTCGCGAGTTCCTCCTGCATGCCGAAGGACTGGGAAATTCTGTTGAATTCCCTGTCGCAACTGTCAGATCGTTCGAAGCTCCCGTTGATCGTGATGATGCCATGGGGACCTGGCATTTTCATCTGCAGGTAGGCGTAGTGGGGCCCTTCCATGAACCTAGCGAACGCGACACGCCCGAGGATGCAGTGGTACTGTGAAGGCCAGTCGACGACCTCAAAGTCGATGCGCTCGCGCCGGAAGTTCTTAGGCGTGCCGAAGATGACGTCGAGGTTCATTTTGCCCAGGGGGTATACGCCTTTCCCTGGGACGATGCCATGGAACGTTGTGTCCGAGGCCTCCAGGCAAGTTAGGGGGATCCTCATTGCTCGCAAGGTACTCGCGAATATAAGGTTGATGCTGCTTCCGCCATCCATGAAGACGCGGCTCATGTCGAAGCCTCTGATTTGCGCCTCGAGTACGAGGGGGCAATGGCCTGGACAGGGTACCTGAGGCGGATGGTCGCGTTTATCGAAGGTGATGCAGGACTCGCTTCCACTGAGGTACTCAGTGGTGGATGGTGGCGAGTGTGTGGCCAAGTTGACTTGGCGAGTGATGGCCTTCTGCACCCTATTGGAGGGGCGTCCCTTTTGGATCATCATGGTGCCCATGGCTCGTGGGTACGGTTCGCCTCCATGGTGCTGGTCTGGTGCGGCTGCATTCGGGGTTGGCCCAGGTGGAGGTGGCGGAGCGCCATGTGCCACGACGCCTGGAGCGGCTCCGTAGCCTCTTTCGACTGCATTGCGGTTCATTCGGACCAGTCCCTCATGTAGCTTGTGGAACTCGCGGCAATCTTTGAGGAGGTGGCTGGACTTCTTCTTGCCATCATGCTTGTCGATGTAGAAGTGCACCGTACATGGCCCGGACAGTTTCTCCTCAATGGAGCTCGCGGGTGCCTCATCGCGAGTGCGGCGTTGCCACACTTGCGTGGTTTTCCCAGAGTCGCGGTATCCGCCGCTACGGTATCCGCTGTTGCGGTTGTCGTCGCGTCTTTCGGCGTAGCCAGCCGCGACCATGTTGACGTCGTCGCGGTCATCGTTAATGCGCATGCGACGCTTGCCTCGGCGATCGCGTCTGCGCTCGAGCTCCGCCTCCTTGTCGGAATGAACACGATTCTTCACTGAGTCTTCTCCATCGGCCCACCGATTCGTGATCTCCATCAGGTGGTCGATGGTCTTGGGCTTTGAGCGACCCAGCTCCTCCCTGAGTTCTAAGCGGCGAACGCCACCGTTGAATGCGTCAATTGCGCGATCCTCCGAGATGTTTTCTACGGAGTTCTTGATGATGGACCACCTTTGGATGTAGGAGCGCAGCGATTCGCCAGATCTTTGTTGGCAGCATCTCAACTCTTCGATTGATGCGGGTCGCTTGTATGTGCCCTTAAAGTTGCGCATGAATCTGTAAACCAGCTCGTCCCAACTGCGAATGGATCCGCGTGGGAGATTGTTGAGCCATGCTCAGGCGGCGCCCCGCAGCTGTAGCTGCAAGCATTGCATGGCGGAGGAGATGTGGTCCTCCAGCCAGATCTTCGGGTCCTGTAGGCCGTCAAACTTCGGGTTCTCTGACGGGAGTTTAAACCTTTTAGGCATTCACTTCTGCCTAATGGATCTGCTGAAGCATCTGGAGCCGCAGAGCTCCATGTCCTCCTCTTCTGAGTCAGTCGACCGAGCACGTCGTGCTCTTGATTTGTTGATCTTGCGCTGGGTAATGTCATCACGTGCGTCGTAGTCATGGCCGTGTCGTCGTGAGCGGCGACATCGAGAGAAGTCGTGACTGTCATCGCTGGATGAGGGCGAGGAGTAACGCTTTGCTAGCGCTTTGCCCTTCTTTGGTTCCGGTGTCGGCTCCTTGTCGAGGGCGGCCTCGATTAATCCCAAGCCCGCGATCGTAGATCGGTGCATGGCGGCTCGGGGGTCCCCAGCTGGTGGCTGGTTGTTCAGGAGGTACATGGTGGCTGTTGTCACTGCAACCTGCGGCGTCTTGGGGACCACATTGTCCCTAGTGTTGACTGTCATAGAGCCGAAGTCAAGGACCTTTGCGAACCATAGGTTTCATCTTCAGTGGCCAGATCGCTCAGATCGGAGTCGTGACTGCTGTCACTAACCGTGTTCTCGACTGTTGTCGGGGCGCTGAGCTCGTTGAGGGTGCCGATCGATGGAGGAAACCATGATGCTGGGGCAATCGACGGTGCCGTCGGCTGATCAGGCATGCGAAGCGTGTCGTTAGATTGATGACAAGTACGCCATGAGGGGGTCCTCGAGGCGTGCGGAAGAGAGGGGTGTGAGACGTATGGTGTTCCGGGACGGTGAGCACACAAGTTTACCCAGGTTCGAATCCGCCGGCTTTGGACGGATCCTACTCCTGCGAGCAATGCAGTAATACGGCAGAGCCGGAATATGGGTTACAAGGGTTTCGCCTGTGCGAGTTGAGGGTCTAAAGTATTGAGTGGTGCCCTAAAGGCTCTCCCTAGGACGGCTTATATAGATATCCGGCCTAGGGTTTACAGGAGAGATCTATCCGGCTACGTCTAAGAGTCGGTCACAGAGTACATCTTGACATTGTGGGCCTAAGTTGGTAAGTCTTCTAGGCCTTCCCGTAGCCGGATTGGACTCCGTCTTTCTCCCTGACTGGGCCGCCCGTGAAGCAAAGCTCTAACCCGAAGCGGGGCACCCTGGTCAGTGAGGAACTGTGAGGATACCCAGAAAGTATATCCCCAACAGCAGCCCCCGGAAGCCTCTAAGATCCAAAGTCGGATTTATCATCGTCTAGCTTGATCTTCGGCTTGCAGAATCTTGAAGGGTTCCTGAAACTTCACAACAAAAGATACGATCCGGGTCTTAAAAAATAAGTCGGACCTTTCAGTTGGTTACTCGGAATTTCCAGCTCGTTTTTAAACTAAGCCGGAACTTGGTCTCTACCGCCACCTGACACAAGCATGGTCAAGTCACGTCATCTGACAGGCGTTCCGTCAGCACGACCATTGGTGGGTCCACGGTCCGCGGAATCGAGGCGTCGTTTCAATCCGTGCATGGAGATCGAGGCAACGCAATCATCGCGTGGGTCGTTCCCAGTTCTTTCCACGACACGTGGCAGTTGCACTGTAGCGTTTGCACGAATCTTGGCGCAGGTAGGTGGATATAAGGGGTTCAGATTTCTTCTTCTCCTTTCCACCAGTCCTTTGCCGTTTCCTTCCTTCCCAATCCTCCTGCGTGCACAGAGCCTCCTTGTCCTTCCCCCATAGAAACTCACAGCGCCGCCCTTTTAAGGTCACCCTCTCACCGGAGAAAATGGCTTCATCATCTTCTTCCTCCGGTTTGGCGGCAGCAGCGGCGAAGGCGGAAGCTGCAGCAGAGAAAGAAAGCTACAGGGGAATCTGGATCCCCTGCGCCCTTGACGAAGCAGGCCTCAAGAACGTGGAGAAGGAGGGGCTTCTCGTTGCCGACGATTGGCGGAGCGGCTCTGGAGAAATCGTCCCCAACCTGCACGAGGGCGAGCGAGTCCACTTCGGCACCCATCTGGACCGAGGTCTGTCTTTTCCTCCCTCGGAGTTCTTTTCCGAGGTGATAGATCACTATGGAGTTCAACTCCACAATCTTCCTCCCAATTCACTTCTAGAAATGAGCGCATATGCTGCGCTTTGCGAGGGCTTTCTCGGCATTAGGCCGAGTTTGCTTCTCTTCCGGTTTTATTTCCATGTCCGGAGGAATTCCATCACCGCCGGTGTTCCTTACATCATCGGCACCATTAGTTTTTCTCTTAGACGAGACTGGGCATATCCCAAAATTTCTGCCAGTGACTCGGTCAAACAATGGCCAGCCACTTTTTTCTACCATAGGGATATTCCAGCTCTCGGCAAAGCTACTACTTTGCCGGTTTTTGTTGACGGAGCCGCCACGGCCCAGCCTTCCTGGGACGAGGCTGCTCCGGCTCTCACTGATGATCTGATCCTCGCTAAGAGGCGGATCGAATATCTGATCAAGCACAATGGTCTGAAGGGATCCGACTTGGTCCAGTGTTGGGTCTCCCGTTGGATCCAGCCACTTCAGTACCACGGGGATAGACTGATGCACTCCATCACATCTTCTCTAACCGACTCCCTCTGCATCAGCCCCAAAGCCTACACCACTCAAGGCTACATAAGCCAAATCAAGTGGCTGATCAAGGAGTGGATCGAAAGGCGGATTCCGGAGGTTTCTCTTGACATGCACACGGCGGAAAACCCCGTGGTGTCGGTAAGCTTTCATCATCACATCTTTTATGTGTTTCTATCTTCGAGTTATATTGCAATACTGATATGTTTTCTTGTTTTTAGCTTGCTGAATCCCCGAGTCAGAACTTGCTCCGCTCGAAGGATACCCTCCGGAGTTCTCTCAGGAGGTGGAAGTAGTTCCACTGCCGGATCTTGCGCTCAAGAAGCGCAAAGCTCCGACAGTAGCGGTTGGCACAAAGGAGGTGCCTGTCGTGAAGAGGTATCCTTTCAGTCACAACTTTTCCGTCTTTGTACTTTACTCAAACTTCTTTCCGAGATGTAACGTTTCCGACTTTGTTACCTTCTCAGAGAAAAATCGATCATCAAGGGCAAGGGGAAAGGGATTTCTTCGAAGCCCTTATGCTAGACAAAGCTTACCATAGCTTCGCCTGCCGTGGCTCCTCCGACTCCGGCCCCTCAACCTTCTGCAACTCCGGTTATCTCGTCGGATGCTGCAGAAGATCCGACTCTTCAAACGGATCTTGCGATCCTTGGGTCTCAAACTGATGTCACTGTGGGTGCGTCAGGTCAAGATAAGGGTGAACCCTCTTCGGGTAATGATCCCTCGGCTGAAGTCTTCGCTGAAAACCTCCTCAACAATCCGGGTCTTGCCAAGTTTGGCCTGACCCAGAAATCTGCAGAGGAGATCCAGCGGCTAGCCAGGCAAGTCCTGGATAAAAGCCATTTATCCCCCGAGGAGGAAGCGCAAGAAGTAGAGGATGTTAAGTTCTATGACCTTATCACTCAAGTCCGCCTTCGTGACAAGAGGATTAGGACTGGCGAGATTCCAACAGCCCCAGTGATCCCTCTTACTCTTGCCGAGAAGGTGGCCGCTGAAGTGAATGCGGGTTTAGATAAACTCACCCGCGAGCAATATGTAAGTCGGAATTCCAACTCTTGCTTTTTTCCATTATGTTATATCATATCCTCTAGCCCCCAAGCATGAAGTAGGATATAGAATCCGAGTTTATGCTTCATTAGGATGCCAAAGAACGAACTAGTGTAGCCCCCAAGGCTCGTGCTGATATTTAGCAAAAATATTAGCCCGAGTCTTAACTAGCTTTCTGACTTTGGGTATTCTGACTTACATAAAGTATGTTCCTATAATCAGGAATTATTGACCAATGTCTGTGATAAGCGGAGAGAGATCAAAGCACTCCGGCTTAAAAATGCTGAGCTCAAAGTAGCCAAGGATGAACCCGAAGGTAAACATTCCGAGATTCAAACCTTGTCTTTGCTTTTTTTTCAATGTCGAATTTTTCTGAACTGTTTGTTCTTTTTTGTCTTACAGCGCTGGTGAAACAATCCATTGCTATGATTGAAGAGGCCGAGAACCTCAAGACCCTGGTGGTGGAGAACAAGGGACTTCGCCAAGAGCTGGATAAGCTCAAGGCAGATCATGAAAAGAGCATAGCTCAATTCCTTGAATCCTCCTCCATGGCCACGGATGAGCGTGATCGCAAGATTGCTGCTCAGGATAAAATAATCTCGGACCTCAAGAATGAGGTTGGCAGAGAGAAGGACATATCCCAGGCGCTCCGGGCTGAACTCCAGAGTCTCCGGGAGGACAAGACCAAGATTGACGACGTCATTTTTGGTACGTTCCACCTCTCTGACTTATCTTTTCTTCGACTTCTATCAATGTCGGTTTTTCTTGACTTGTTTTGTGTATAGGTCCTCTGAAGTTGACGGACTCTTCCTCATCCGAGCCCCGCACTCACCGGCTTACCCAAGTCGGTGATCTTCTTCATGACTATCGCTAGTCCCTTGAGGACATTGGCGAGTTTCTCAGGATTCCGGACATGCCAAGCATGTCGGATTTTGAGGTGCGGGACAGGGCCAAGGGGATGCCGCAGCTTGTTCGGGACTGGAACATGTCCTACGTGCGGACTGCTGCGCAGAACGCTCTCACCATGGTCATGAGCCACCATGGAAACATGGAGATATGGCAAGTGACCAGAGGGTACTGCAAGGTGGACGAAGACGGCCAGGAGCAAGACCTTCAAGCTATCATGCACTCCTGCGCTGGATACGGGTGCCACGTAGCTGACCTGACCAGCTACGAGGTCCCCTTCTTCACCCGCGTGGCTACTCCGCCTCCTCCTGCAGAAGAAGCCGAAGAAGTTCCGACGATGAACGCACCAACTCAGATGCGAACATCTCGGAAAGATATCAAGACGGAGTGACCAGCGAACCAGCAGATCCTTCATCTCCTCCTGCATCATAGACCAGAAATTGATGTATTATTCTGGAAAAACCTGATGCGATTGTAAATATTAAGTACTATTTATCTTTGTAAGTGCTAAGCTTTTGATCTTTTCACCACTTTTGACTTTTGAAATTTTTGCGTACCTGAAATATTTACACAAGCACTTATATTTTTGGGTTTTCTATTTCCGTGCCCTCGGGTCCTTAGTTGTACTCAGTTTTCCCCAGCTCCTTAGTTTTTCCTCAGTTTTCCTCAAGTCCTTGGTTGAAACCCGCAGAAGGAGCTCAAACGGCAGCATTCCTGTTTAGTTGACCGTTCCGTGCTGACGTGTGGGGCCGCGTCGCGTGGGGCTGGTAGAAAGGGACCGCGTGGGACAGGACGAGACCGCATTTGGTTGCACGTGAGCAGGAGCTGGGTTTTGTCTCTCTCGGTCCAAATTGGCATTTTCCCTTTTAAGAGTACCTTTTCCCCCTCCTTCTCTCTGTCTTTTTTCACCTAATTAGTATCAAATCTTGAGAAGCTTGCATTTCTGTCTTTCTTCAATTATTTGTGCCTTTTGGCCCTCGTTGTTTGCCCAATATGGCAGCAAATCTAGTACTCCATCTGGTCCATATGTATGTAGTTAAATCTAGAAGTAAATCTACAGGGTAATGTACGATAAATTCACACAGTCATATAGTAGAATAGGGATAGATAATAGGGATCCCTCCCTAGATAATAAGCTGCATACAACAGCCAAACATAGTAACATGTTCGAGGTTCTTCACAGCACCATCATACTAACAACATAACAATAAGGGATCCCTAGCTAACAACAAAATAGGAGACAGCAGCAGCACACGTCCAGGACTCCGCCTACCCCATCTGCCTCTGCCTCCACTTGTTGCTCCCCTTGGGAGCCTTGGGCTTGAGCGGAGGCATGCGCCCGGCGGAGATCTCCACCCGCTGGAAGCTGCGGAGGTGCATGCCGAGCGCCTTGTGCTTGGCGCGGAAGGAGTAGGCGTTCACCATCGTGCCGACCTTGGGAAAGGTGTTGCCAATGTTCTCGGCATGCGTGAGGAGGCAGTTGAAGTCAGTGCCACCGAGTCTCCTAGTGCAGAAGGGGCACCTGTAGATAGCCTTGGCGAAGTAGGAGATGTACTGGCCGACTTGCAGCCTCCACAGCACCTGGCGAGTCTTGGTGTCATGGTGCTCGTCATCGTTGCCGACCTCGTTGCCAGACACCTGATCCATATCAAACGGAAACTATGAGTGAATGAGTTGCAACGATGACTAACGTGCAGGATAATAAAGTTAGGAAAAACAGAGGCAGCCTCAGTTAGAGTGGACACGATTATATATCTATAGGGATGGTGTTAGCGAACCAAAGCTCATACACAACAGATTTGTACACAGCAATGGTTCGCTGAACCCTCCCTGTAAAAATTTGTGCCCAACGATTCATCATAGGCAAAGAAACAGATTCTAGATCTGAACTTGAACACATTCCAGATTATTTGCAAAATTAAACGGTTGATATCTTTTGATTCGTGCATAAAATAACTGATTGAGATCCCATGGTTACTTGCATAAATTAACTGATTGAGACCCCATTATTACTTGCATAAATTAACCGAACGGCCGAACCCCAAATCTTAAACGAAATCAAGAAGGGATCAAAACAAAATGGAATAAAATCGGCGCAAATATTAACCCAATACTCATCCATCTACAAATCCATCTACACCAGCAAAATAGGGTTCAAAAAGGAATGGGGAACAAAAAAGGAACCAAACCGTAGTTACCTCGTTCCATGGGTCCTCCATGGAGGTGTCTTAGGGGTTCGGGGGCGCGACGTACGGCACCTCCTCGTAGGGGTCCCATCCCGGCGGGATCTGACCGCCACCGGCGGCAGCATCCTCCGATGCACCGGCGGTGGCGGCGACGGCCGTTGAGGGGACGACGTCGAAGAGGGAGGCGTCGCGCTTGGAGCCGACGACGTCGTGGACGATCGAATTGGCATTCTCCTTGTCCATCTCGCCGGCAGAGGAGAGGGAGAGGGAGAGGGTTTTTTGCTTTGGAGAAGATGATGGGACGTGAGAGAGGCAGCGTTGCGTGAGCGAGTGAGAGTGACAGAGATAGTGGGAGGAGGCGTCTATAAAGGCGAGGGGTGGTTAATGCGACCAGCGTCCTACGCGTCCACCGTTGCACGTCTGCATGTCTTGGATTTCTGCAACACGACACGCGTCCACGATTGCACGTCTTCGACTTCTGCACCGCGAGCCGCGTCTACGCGTCAATAATTGCATGTCTTCCATTTCTCCACCGCAACACGTGTCCTCGAGTCTAACCCTGGAAATTTAGATATACTCAGGTATACCCTCGAGTCTTATACTAGCATTTTTTGTGTGCTCAGTTTTCCCCTTGAGTGCTAATACTGGCTAGTGCAATATGCTCAGTTTTACCCTCAAGTGGCTGGTCAACAGAGAGTCAACAAATGGGATTAACTAGTTAAATGAGTCATTTAATGTGCAAAAAATTCCGAAAAAGAGTGGCACTTACTCATGGAGTCTTTACCACAAATTGCCACTTCTCAAATCATAGATAAGTCATAGATAAATCAAGTTTTACCACAAATTGTCACTTCTCAAATCACCTAGTAGCTATGAAGGTGCATGGTTTTCCACAATAAGCCCTTCCCAAAACAACTTTCCCCAAAACATACTTTGTCTAAATGAGGCCACAATTCTCACACTCATGTATATTTGTATTGCAAATAGTTTGAGGTAGGCCAAGATGGGTTTCATTGTACAAAACACGCATTTTCCATTTTTTAAATCTCATATTTGAATCCCTTAGTCTGTTTACTACTCAGGTGCCCTTGGTTTCTTGATACTACTCAGTTTTGCCCTCTCCCTTCACAAATTCTCGCAGACGTGCAACATTGCCCTGATTGGTCTAGCCCATGTCACGCGGATCGTGCCCGCCGACCGTTGACGCAATAAATGATAAACCATCACCGATTTGTTGTAGCCATTACTTTTCACACAAAAAATGATAAACCATCACCGATTTATTGTAGCCATTAATTTTCATGCAAAAAATAATAAACCATCACCGATTTGTTGTAGCCATTACTTTTCACGCAAAAAATGATAAACCATCACCGATTTCTTGTAGCCATTAATTTTCACGCAAAAAATGATAAACCATCATCGATTTGTTGTAGCCATTATTTTTCACGCAAAAAATGATAAACCATCACCGATTTCTTGTAGCCATTACTATTCACGGTAAAAATGATAAACGAAACAATCTATCTATCTCTGTATTTGAAGTTTGGGAGGGTTCACCATCTACTTATGTTAACTTTCGAGGTTTTGACCTGAAAATCAAATGGGTATTATAAAGGGAAATAAAAGTTCAAAAAAATGTAAAAAAAGAAACAATCTACCTATCTTTGTATAGAAGATCGTCTGTATGATTTTTGAGGTCATTTAGAGAAGGTAGAAAAAAATCCCTTTTGAGAAGGTCGAAAAAACCTAACTTGTTACAAAAGCTGGTTTCAGTGAGACCTAACCAAGTTTGGCATACATGATGCCATACCTATAACAACAAGGAATATCTAAATGGGAAAGTTTCACAAAATTTGTGAAAATCAATTGGGTATTATAAAGGGAAATAAAAAGTTCGAAAAATGTAAAAACGAAACAATCTATCTATCTATGTATAGAAGATCAGCTGCATGAAATTTGAGGTCATTTAGAGAAGGTAGAAAAAATCACCTTGTTAGAAAAGCTAGTTTCAGTGAGACGAAACGGCATGCGCTTAAGCAAAGTAATTTTTTCGAACATCTCCAAATGACCCCAAATTTGCCATACATGATGCCATACGTGTAACAACAAGGAACCCTATCTAAAAAGTGTCAAAAAAGTTTGCCCAACCGTATAGCTCTATCAAAAAGAACCTCACCATGGCGCTAGTATAATTTTTAGTTACAAACTTTCGTTACCTAACCTTCAACATGAAACTTGTTTCAAATTCATTTTGGCGTACAAGAAACAAATCCCACCTTGATTCAAGCACCACAGCCTCCAAACGATGCCGATGCCGATATTGTCATGGTCAGAACGGCTATGCTCGCCGCCACTGCTAGGTCACCATCGGGATGCACCCTCAATCCCGTCCCCTCATTCGATCACTTACACACCAGAGATACCACCGAGGCCAATGCCGAACGTACATGCTGATGCCAATGCCGAACATGCGTGCACGCCGCTGTGGGCACGGCCATGCCGCCCCGCTATACTAGACGCCACAGACCACCGCGGGGTCTTTCCCTTCGCCACCACACTCTTCTAGCACCCATCTATACACGCCAGAAAGGAGAGACACTAGTTTTCTCTACATTTCTTGCGTTCGTGTCCGACACGGTCAGTCAAAGTTTTGAGGTAGTCGTCGATGTCGTCGACCATTTCTTCTCTTCTTTGCATGGTTAAACGCGTCTAGTTCATATCTATCTAATGCGTCTGGTCTCGCCTCACGCAGTTCTTTGTGGACGTCAATCTCATCTCGGCACCCCGCAGGCCACCTCCTCCGTGCCATCGCTGTAGAGCTCCATTTAAAAATCTAATCCTACCCGTGTATTGCCCCTTGTATCAGCGTCATGGCCCCACTTGTCATTCGATATACCGAAGCCCCACTCGTTCGCATTTTGGTTAGGGATACAGCGTTGCTTACGGTCAAACAAAGATGGATGGTCTGACGTGTCTTTGCGGGCTCTACGTGGCCCCACTAGTCAGAAGATAACGGTCAACCGTCGGGCAACCGGCCGTTACAGCACCTGTGATGGTTTCAGACAAGGTCTTGGGGAAAACTGAGGAAAAACTAAGGAGCTGGGGAAAACTGAGCACAACTAAGGACCCGAGGGCACGAAAATAGAAAGCCCTATATTTTTTCGTCTCTACTTATCGTTTATCTGGCTTTCCGCCTCATCCCTTTCGTGAGCCGGCTAAACCTGCAGCCAGAAACTTTGTCGAGCAATGGAGCTCAATTGCTAAACCAGTTTAAACTCGGAAACAAAGCCGGCTTCCAGTACCAACAATTCACTACTCGGAAAATGCCCGCATCCAGCAATTAGACAAATAACCAAAGTAAAGACTAGAAATTTTAGAGTTATACCCGAAGGTAGCAGTTTTAGAATCGAAAATCTAGACCAGAACGAACATGAGCATAAAGTACTTTCAAGCATTCTGGGATTTTCTACTATGACATAATCATTCGGAAATAAGATGGTTTAAGAACTTCTCAGAAAAAACTTGAGGCAAACAAAACTTTTATTTCTCACAGAACATGCACATATGTATGATTACAAAGAAGGATAAACTAAGAATAAAAGAGACATAGCTGAGCAATATTCCACGGTCTGTCTAACTCACCCGGATTTGTACTTCCTCTAGCTCTCTTTCTCTTCTAAGTAGCAGGTCTTTCTTTGACTGGCCTCATGTCAGTTAAGTAGTACGATCCATTGTGAAATACTCGACTAACTAAAAAGGGCCCTTCCCATACTGGGGAGAGTTTTTGCTTTCTTTGTTGCACAAGCCGGAGAACCAAATCACCTTTATTGAAAGATCTATTTCGGACTCTCTGGCTATGATACTTGCGTAACTTCTGCTGATAGGCTATAAATCTCATTTCAGCAACGATGCGAACTTCTTCGACTAAGTCGAGATTATTTTGTCGATAAATCTCGGCATCCTCTTCGATATACGCGGCCACTCTAGGACAAGTATGAATTAAATCACTAGAAAGAACTGCTTCTGCGCCATAGACCAAGAAGAAAGGTGTGTATCCTGTTGACCTGTTCGGAGTTGTTCGTAAACTCCAAATTACAGAGGGTAATTCCTCTGCCCAAGCCCCCGCAGCACGTCGTAGTGGTGCTTCGAGTCTTGGTTTCAAGCCTTATAGAATTAAACCATTTGCTCTTTCGACTTGTCCATTAGCCTGTGGATGTGCGACTGACGCAATGTCAAGCCGGATATTTTGCTCATCGCAGAATTCTGCTAGTTCTCCCATAGAAAAGTTACTCCCGTTGTCCGTGATAATGCTATGCGGATAACCATACCGGATTATAATATCCTCGACAAATATTTTCGTTGTTGCTCCATCACAACTAGTGACAGGTTTAGCCTCGATCCACTTGGTGAATTTATCCACCATCACTAAGAGGTGAGTAAATCCACTTGGAGCTAGTTTAAAAGGTCCTACCATATCAAGCCCCCAGACTGCAAAGGGCCATGTTATAGGTATTGTTCACAGCTGATCTGCCGGAACATGAGCTTGCTTGGTGTACTTTTGGCAGCCTTTGCATGTCTTGACTAATCGTTCGGCATCTGCCTGAGATGTAAGCTAGAAAAATCCATGTCGAAAAGCTTTTGCCAATAAAGATTTGGCTGCAGCGTGGTGACCACACTCGCCTTCGTGGATTTCCCTTAAGATTTCCACTCCTTCTTCCGGAGATACATAGCGCTGAAAAACCCCAGAAACACTTTGTTTATCGAGCTCACCCTTAACAATAGTATAGGCTTTTGCTCGTCGGATAATCTGTCGGCTCAGCACCTCGTCTTCGGGTAATTTGCATCTACCAAATAATCGAGGTAGGGTTGAGTCCAGCTGGGAATTACAGCTAGAACTGCTATTAAAGGTGAGTCTGATTTGGTCGGATATTCCTCATCTACTCCCTTTATCGAGGGAACTTTGAGGTGCTCTAAAAAAGCGCCATCCGGGACCTCTTTCCGCCCAGAGCCTATTCGAGATAGTGCATCTGCTTCCTCATTTTCTGCTCGAGGGATGTGTTGAACTTCAAACCCTTCGAACGATTTAGATAGATCATCCACGACAGCTTTATATGCTGCCATGTGTTTATTTGCATTACAAATATCCAAGACTTGCTGAGCAACAAGATCCGAATCTCCGTAACACATCAAACGTCGGATGCCAATATCTTTGGCAATGCGGATTCCATGCAGCAGTGCTTCATACTCGGCAATATTGTTTGTCGCTGTGAAGTGGATCTACAACACGTATAATAGTTTATCTCCTTGGGGTGATTTGAGCACCACGCTAGCCCCCGAGCCCCCTCGAGCCTTAGACCCATCGAAAAAGAGGGTCCAGTATTCTGACTCAGGGAGGACCATGTTCTCCTTCATCTCTGTCCAATCAGCGACAAAGTCAGCAAGGATCTGGGATTTGATTGCTGTCCGAGGTTTATACTCAATATCAAAATCTGAGAGCTCTATGCCCCATTTGGCGACACGTCCTGTGGCATCGCTATTGTTGTTATGTCTCTCATGGGATCTTTGCTCACCACGGTAATTGGATGCTCCTGAAAATAGTGTCGTAACTTACGAGATGCTAGGAAAAAACCGTAAGGCAACTTTTGATACTGCGGATATCGCTGTTTTGATTCTGTCAAGACCTCGCTGACAAAGTAAGTCGGACGCTGCACCAAGTGTTCCTTATTTTCCTCTGGTCTCTCCACCACCATGATGATACTAACAACCTTATTTGTCGCAGCAATATAAAGCAACACCGGTTCCTGAGGTTCCAGCGCTGCAAGGATAGGAGCAGATGAGAGTACTTTTTTCAGGTCTTGAAGTGCAGCTTCAGCTTTGTCAGTCCAGACAAAATCTTTGGTCTTGTTCAGGAGTTTGTATAATGGTGCGGCTCTTTCACCAAGCCGGCTTACAAATCGACTGACCGTAGCAATGCAACCAGTTAATCTTTGTACGTCCTTCAGGCGAATTAGCCTTGATTTTGTCGCGGTTCACCTCTATGCCTCTTTGAGACATGATGAAACCTAACAATTTTCTGGCTGGTACTCCAAAGAAGCATTTCTTCAGGTTAAGCATAATGTTGTATTTTCGTAGATTGGCGAACGTTTCCTCCAAGTCGGAAATGAGTGTTTCCTTCTTTTTGGACATCACCGCGATATCATCCACGTATGCATGTACATTGCGTCCGAGTTGGTCGTGGAGGCAACACTGCATCGTGCGCTGGTACGTAGCTCCTGCGTTCTTCAGCCCAAAGGGCATCGTAACAAAACAGAAGGTTTCAAAGGGGGTTATGAATGAAGTTTTGACTTTGTTAGATTCCTTCATCCGGATTTGGTGATAACTGTAATATGCATCGAGAAAACAGAGGAGTTCCGAGCCTTCCGTAGAATCGATAACTTGATCAATTCTAGGCAGAGCGAACGGATCTTTTGGACAAGCCTTTATTCAAGGCAGTATAATCAACACACATCCTTAAATCAGTGGTGTCCTTTTTAGGGACCATTACAGGATTGGCCGACCACTCAGTGTGGATGACCTCTTCTATGAATCCGGCTAACTCGAGCCGTGCTAGTTCCTTAGCTATTGCCTTACGCTTTTCATCGCCAAACCGTCATAAGGACTGTTTGACGGGTTTAGCGTTCGGGTTTACATTTAGAGAGTGCTCGGCAAGTTTCCTAGGTACTCCGGTCATGTCAGATGGCTGCCATGCGAAGATATCTTGATTTGCTTGGAGGAACTTGACGAGCGCGCTTTCCTATGCGCTATCTAGGCCTACGCCTATCTGGGTCACCTTGGAGGGGTCATCATCCTTCAATGGTGCTTTCTTCGTCTCTTCTGATGCCTTGAACTCCGTATTTGGCTTGGTAACCTCCTTCTTCGTTGCGGGCATCTCGGACGGATCTATGCTCTTCTTGATCTCCTGGTACTCCTGGGCATGCAGCACGGCTTCGGCAAAGGCTGCATTTCCATCCTCACACTCTCGCGCTTTCTTCGGGTCTCCCTTGATGGTGATCATGCCGTTGGGACCTGGAATTTTCATCATATTGTAAATGTAACACGGACGAGCCATAAAAGCCCAGTAAGCCGGACGTCCGAATATAGCGTGGTATGCGCTCTTGAACGGGACCACTTCGAAGGAAAGTGCCTCCGTCCGATAATTCTTTGGAGTTCCAAAGGTAACATCCAAAGTGATCTCTCCCAGGGAATTAGCTTGTCTTCCTAGGACAACTTCATGAAAAATCACAGAGCTATGGTTCAGCTGGGTCTCCGAGATCTTCATCCGGCGTAGCGTTTCGACATAGAGAATATTGATGCTGCTACCATCGTCCATGAGGGTCTTGGAGAAACCATAACCGTCAATAAGTGGATTGACGATTAAGGCATACTTTCCTCGCCTGTGTAACTTAGGTGGATGATCATCGCGGTCAAACGTGATTGCCACTTCCGACCAGTCCAGATACTGGGGGACAGCCGGAACTGTTGCATTGAGCTCGTGTAGAACTGCTTTTTTGACCTTTGCTGGTTGAGATCTGAGGAAGGTGACATAAGTGTCCTTCTTGGTAGGAAAAGTTTTCTTCCCTTCCGACTTGGGGTTTGAAGCATCAGCTTCCTCCATGTCGGAATCTTCCTTGGTCTCCTTGTCTTTTTCGGGATTTTTCTTTCCCTTCTTCCGCTTACCTTTGTAGCCTGCGGTATCATCTCTCTTGATGTCGTCATTAAAACAACATTCAGTGTTGGTGTGGGACGAGCCCCCATTGGCGTCTAAGTGATGCACACATGGGTTATTGGCAATGTCGGCCCAAGAGTAGGTTTTTCTTTCTCCTCTACCTTGGACCCTTGATGTCCCACGGCCACGCCCGCAGCCTCCGCCACGTCCTCCTCGTCCTCCAGACCCGGAAACAGTAGTAACTACCACTGTTTCCGCGTTGGGTTTTACTTCCGAGGTATTTTTGTGCTTCTGAGCTTGTTGCTTTGGTTGTTTTGCCGACTGAGGCACAGCTAGGGCATTGAGTAGTCCTTCTGCATCATCGTCGGCATCAGCATACTTGCTCGCTGTTTCTATCATCTCTCCCAAATCAGTAACCTTGTCACACTTCAAGCGATGGCGCAGTAAACCAATAGGGAGACCTGCGATGAAAGCTTCAATCGCAGTTTGATCATTTACTCCTTCGCAGGAGTTCTTGGTGTCGATCCATCATCCGAGGTAATCCCGGCAAGTTTCTCTGGCTTTCTGGGTGCAACGCTGTAGGTCTCCAACCGTACAGGGCCTTCGATATGTGCCTTCGAAATTCCGAAAGAACGCACTTTGCAAATCATACCAGTTATGAATGGTGTTCGCCGGAAGTTTATTGAGCCATGATCGTGCCGTTTTCCGCAACATAAGCGGGAGATATCGGGTTGCGACCAGGCTGTTTCCGCCTTTGGCGATGCAGCAAGCTTGGAAGAAATCCTGTAACCAGGTGTCTGGCCGAGCAATGCCGTCATAGGCTTGGATATGTCTTGAGATGGCAAATCCTTCCGGGAATTTTGGAGCTCTGATGCGTGGACCGAAGCACTTTGACGTACACGTCATCGTTTTCATAGCACCGAGCCTCTATGTTGGAGTTGATCCTGTGCCTTGCGTCGTTCGGGGATAGAGATTGTCCCGAATGCCGGCTGTGGCTGCGGTGCCGTGGAGCCGGACTTCGGCTTCTGCCACCACCTCCTCTGCCATGTCGTCCTCCTTGCCCTCCATGGAAGCCGCTATGATGACTGTGTGGTGGAGAGGGTGGGGCAGCTTGACTACGACGAGCCCCCTGCCGGCTTGTACCGGCATGGTTTCCATCATTTCTTCGTCCGTTGTTCCCACCATGGTGAGGCTCAGCCGAACGGTTCTCATGTCTAGGAGGTGGCATTCTCTGACGATCCTCCTCCCGGCATTTCTCTTTATCTTCTCCTCTTCGATCCTTAGATTCTCGTCGGGGAGGGTTCGTCGGATTCAAGGCAGCGATGGCGTCTTTTTCGGCCGCTGGGGCAACGTTGCTCTAGTTACGCGAAGTTTTGTGATGCTGTCCTGAAGATCTGGTTCTTGAATAATTGTCTTCCCTGCGTTCGGGGTGATGGTACTGCGCCCGGACGTAGTGGGATCTTACGCCAGCCCATGTCGGATCTGTGCGACATTGGTCAGAATCCAAGACCAGTTTTTGACTTCCAGACAGGGCTACCTTTTGCTGCTCTAGTCCCTTGTTGAGTAGGTTGATACCCAAACGGATCTCCTCTGGTCCTGGATTAGCCGATAGAATTTCTCGGGCTGCCACGGTATTTTGTACTAGTGTTGGGTATACCCAATCTCCATTGCTATCTTTCCGTGGCTTCCCCATCTCATCTCCAAAAAGGACGGCACGGACACGTGGGAATTGGCTGTCATCTATGTGACGCTTCCTTGTCTTCTGATGTAGACGAGACATGTATTCCTTGTTTGACATGTGTTTCTTCTCCACCTCGATGTTTTTGGCTTCATCGAGGAATTGTTGATGACGTGCTTTTAGGGCTTGCGCCCTTTCGTCCAGCTCATCTGCAGTAAGTTCTGCAGCTGTAGGGATAGGTGTGGTTAGTGCGGCATCGATGAGTTTACGCGCACCTTCAGTGATCACGTGTCCATCCACCGATGCTTCTTTTTTCAGCTCGTCTGGGATAAGTGCTCCATCCGAGTCTTCCTCGTATTCCTCGGCAATCACCTCCTCTGTCAGAGGGTCTTTTGTCGGGGTCTTGTTTTTCTTTTTCTTCTTCTTTGCCTTCTTGGCAGCGCCGGTAGAAAAGACGGCTTTGGGTCCGTTTCCCGGAGTCAAGCTCTGATCGGTACTTTCGGACATTTGGACTTCGGGATTATCTCCGACGCCCATGTCATCCTGCGCTTTGGGAGAGTGTTCCCCGGATCCTTCATCCATGGCTTCTCCATCTTCTGCAGCTTTGGAGTTGTACTCCTCTTCATATTCCACGGAGAACTTTCGGAAATCTACCGACGTCATCGACTCATCCGAGGATGCGGGTACGTCGGTGTTTGTTCCAATTGCCTCCAGCACCGAGTCGGTGTTTTCTCCAGCATCGGCAGAGCCGGATCCGGATCCCACGTATCCGACAAAGTGCGACGCGTGCTTCCTGAGGTACCTGCGGCTTTCGCGATCAGCCATATCGAAACTTTTGATGGTCTCGAGGATTACATATGCGCTTTCGCCTTGCAGTATCATGCGTTTTAGTGTGTACCTTAGGAAAGGCTTGCCTGTCCCGGCATCATCAGAGCCAGAATCAGTGGCATTGATATGCTCCTCCTGGATTTCGACTTCCGCGGGTAGATCGATCTGGGATCTGGCTCCTCCAGGGAGATCCACTCCAGATTCGACGTGGACCACTAGGTCTTCTTCAGGTTCAGGTTTCTCCACTATCTCCGCAACTGGTGCGGGCTGGGTGGGATTAGGGTTTTCTGAGATCCGGAACTCTGCCCTCTCCGCGAACAAAGGGGACCCAGAAAATTCTTCTGCCTCTATCATCACCGCTGGGGTGGGTTGGGCAGGTTCAGCGAAACCGATGTAAACATCGATCTCACCAAAAGACATGATTGTGTAGGCAGTCACGGCCTCCCTTGCCGGAATCCAAGTCTCATCGAGAACGATGAGAGGGACATCGCTGGCTTAGAGGATGCGACCGATGCCAATAGTCTCGCCGATTCCGATTCTTGCAAATTCCGCTCAGAACACAGATCCGAAGCTCACTTGCCCCATGGTGGGCGCCAACTGTCGTCGGATTGATGACAAGTACGCCATGAGGGGGGTCCTCGAGGCGTGCGGAAGAGAGGGGTGTGAGACGTATGGTGTTCCGGGACGGTGAGCACACAAGTTTACCTAGGTTCGAATCCACCGGCTTTGGACGGATCCTACTCCTACTAGCAATCCAGTAATATGGCAGAGCCAGAATATGGGTTACAAGGGTTTCTCCTGTGTGAGTTGAGGGTCTAAAATATTGAGTGGTGCCCTAAAGGCTCTCCCTAGTACGGCTTATATAGATATCAGGCCTAGGGTTTACAGGAGAGATCTATCCGGCTACGTCTAAGAGTCGGTTACAGAGTACATCTTGAAATACAAGTAACATTGTGGGCCTAAGTCGGTAAGTCTTCTAGGCCTTCCCGTAGCCGGATTGGACTCCGTCTTTCTCCCTGACTGGGCCGCCCATGAAGCAAAGCTCTAACCCGAAGTGGGCCACCCTGGTTAGTGAGGAACTGTGAGGATACCCAGAAAGTATATCCCCAACAAAGCGTGCTCATCTGACCGACTTGGAAGCGAAAGCTCCCGATCGCCAGGTTGATTCCGTCGCCCACGGACTCGAAGGCCGGGCGAGTGGCCGGCGTGTGGACGGTGAAGTCGAACGCGCCAAAGAGCTGGCGAATATCCATTGTTGCAGAGTTGTAGATCACGGTTTATGGGGCCGAAAAAGCCGCAACATCAGCACTCCCAATTCCCATAGACGGCGCCAATTGACGAGGGTTTAACTCATCAATGCCAAATTGTTATGGACTTGGGTTTTGGAGAAGGAGGGAGCGCTGGAGACATCTATCGGCTAGCAAACAAGCACACAGGGGACAAAGATTTACCCAGGTTCAGGCCTCGTAGAGGTCCCTACTCCTGCTTGTCTGCTCGTGGAATTATCGAAGGAACCGAAGGTTACAATGGTGCACAGATGTAATCTGGCGAGGGTTGTGGAAACTAGGGTTGCGTGTGTCCTCCTCGCTGCCCCCTCCTAGCCCTTATATAGATAGGCTAGGTCTCGGGTAGCAGGTCGAGTCAGTTACAAGTTAGGGTTTTCCCCTTCAAACTTTCTATCTTTAACTTCTTCCTGTTCTTCAAGCAATCGAGAGTCCGTAGGTTACTCGAGTCCTTCGTTTGGGCCTTGGCGACACCGTGGGCCTGTACGTATTTAGACCGTATATACCAAACTCGATTACCTGTAGGGTATACCCATGTCACTAACAGAACCATGAGTGTGGAATAGTGGTGGTAAATGTGGTGGCTTTGTCCATGTTTAAATAGCGAATAGATCAGGTTCATTGTCTTCGATGCAGTTTTCTCTGTGGGAGAGGCTAAATATACATGCGCTTCACTACTTGGAATTACATGTACTATATGATTGGATTGTTAGCAAACATCCGTAAGTATTAATCAATGCATTAAGGTTTCCCCAACCATAGCCTTAAGTTTAATGGTCCTCTTACTCCCATACGTGCAACGTTCTGGTTCGCGTCCTCAGGTTTCTGTCACTCCGGCAGAACTCCCCCTTCCTTTTACAGATACTATAAACCCTATGATGTTTAATCCATGCACACACAAATATAATGGACACCAAAGGACTGTACCATATCAACATACAACTCTAATGAACCAAAGACGTTCAACCATTCAATCTAAGAACAGAGAAACTACGCACAGATCATAGGATTATAACTTGTAGCATCAAACACCATGTTTACATAGGACGATACAGAGGTGTGTGGGAGGATGAACCACTGCATACTAGAAGGATTAGGTGATGGAGATGACGGTGAAGATGGTGAAGAGAGCGGCGACAGCGGCGGCGCGGGGGACTCCTTCCCCGCCACCGATATCATGGGGGAGCACCGCCCCTTAGCTTCCTTCCTTCATGGCTTCTTGGGAGCCCTGCCCCATGGAGATGGGATCTATGGGGGAGGCAAAAACGTGGCTTTGGCGGATGCAAATTCGTGGGTGGAGATGTCCTGGGCGAATTAGGTTTCCTCCTTTTATATATAGCTTCTCGGATTCCCGTCACCCCATCTTGGGCTGCAGTAAATCGGGCCTAGAAGGCCCGTCCGGACTCGGAATCAGCTAAATTTTATGTACAGAACGTTTATCACGAAATTTCCAATAACTTTGTAGTTTAAGAGTTTTCCGTATGACGCCGTCTTCGATCCGAAACGTGACCATCTTCAAAAAGAGTTCTGTGATGGATTTCTGGAAAAATCCCAATTTAACTCCAACAAGGTTTCCACTTGTATTCTTGGTAATTCCTACACATCAAAGTGTAAAACAAGAACATTGTGCACTTTTGCAACTATTAGTAGGTTATTCCAAATAAATCATAAACTTTATACAAAAAGGAGTGTCAAAAACATATTATTAGCATAAAACCATCAAAAATTATAGATACGGTGTGGACATATCAACATCCCCAAGCTTAGTTCCTGCTCATCCTCGAGTAGGTAAACGATTAAAACAATATAATTTTTGAGGTGACATGCAGACAACACAATCTTGATCATCATTATTGTAAAAGCATTGATAGCTGGTATTAAGGTACTCTAAACATGAATCATGAAAGATAGAGTTCTAACAATAAGGCATAAAAACTATGTTGTAACATAAAAAGGCACAAACAAAAGATTCATGAATAACAATGCTTTTCAAGACATTTGTTTGTTTCACATAAAGAAAGCATAATGAGAATGGAATTCAGCTTGACCCTCATAGAGTAGCAAAACATAAATGCATAGGACACCTTCAAAGCTCATAACGGTGACTAGATACAAATAGTTTAGGAACAAGCAATATCAAAGTTATGCATCAATCAACAAGTCTTGGGACAATGCACATAGAACTAAGAATGACAGCTATGCTCTCTTAATTGGTAAATAAAGATAGAAGGTGGAGACTCAATATAAAAGTGGAAGAAAGGCCTTCATAGAAGGAAGCAGGGATTCAAGTCTCATAAAGAGCTTTCAAAAATTATGGTACTTATTAGTTTTTTAGATCTCATTGCCCCTATCATAAGCATCTTGAAGTGATTAAGGTTAAAGTGAACAAACTATAGAGTATATGCTTGCCAAAGTATAAGTTGGAAATCTCATGTCCCTTGAATACGAGGGCTGCTCCTCATGCTACTCAAGTTTAGTTACCAGTAAGTTCTTATCATAGTAAGTACATGTGTATCATAGAGAACCGCCAACGGGGTACCCCTTGCCTGATGATACGGAAGAATCCCCATATCAAAATGACAAGGCAAGCAGACAACGAGCATCTCAGCAGTCTTCTTATTTACCATGGGAAAATGGTGCTTTTTTCTCTCTTTCCTCTTTTCTCATCTCTTTTTTTTCTTTTTTTCTCAATCTCTATCTCTTTTTTTATAAGAAGAATGCTTCATAGATTGCTCATTATGGTTACGCTGCAGGTTTCGGCCATGATTAGGCATGGATTAGACCGGCGGCCCAGGCGTTTCTCTAACACACATACATAACTCCATGGACTCACAAGCTCCCGTTTCATTTCACACCGACGACATCCATAGACAAAAGAGCATGAAAACAACTAGGTACAATGTATAAGTGCAATGTTGAAAGCGTTCCCCATGACAACATGGTTCTGCTAATCCCCAACATATAAGTGCAAGCATATACAACATAGATGACACAATGGTTCAAGTTTATTATGGGCTAGAAAAGTAAAGTGTGCCATCAAGTTTGTGAGAGCTTTAATCACTAGTTTTATCATAACAAGTTTAATTCGGAAGGTAGATAAAAGCATGAATATACTAGGAATAGCAAATGCTAATAGGTAGGTATGGTGGACTCTTTGGGATAACTTGGTTTTATTTGGATTTGGATGCATGAGTGGAACTCATACTTGGTTATGGAGGCTAGCAAAAGACTAGGAGCGACCAACTAGAAGAGCAATAATGGCCATAATCATGCAAAGCGATAAAACATCATTAATTAAAGCATAAAGTGATATTACAAGTCGTAAAATAAAGGATCATAAAGGCCATGGTGACTTGGGATAGTCATAACATGGTGTGAGCATGCGCCAAGTCAACCCAAATAAAGCATCAAAGGAGAATACCACAATACTATGCTTTAATATGCTAAAACAATGCATGATTCTTTCAAGGCACATTAAGAAATCTCAATTGTTTATAACATGTCATGCTACAGCAAAAATCACTAAGCATAAAGCCAAAACAATATCAAGCATGACATGACAAAGCATAGGCCACTGTAAAAAACGAGCTCCTTTTACCACTTAAGCATGAACTTTTCCTACTATTTTCCAATCCAAACCACACTTATTTGAAAACTAATGTATGAAAGAGCGGGTCCAACCAATTTATTCAAGCAAACCAAGCAAACAAAAACAAAAAACGAAAATGAAGACGCTCCAAGAATAACACAATTGTGCATGAAACAATAAAAATGAAGTGTTTGGAAGAACCTGAGATTTTTATTGATGAAGAAGGGGATGCCTTGGGAATCCCCAAGCTTTGACGCTTGTAATTTTTGGATATTTCTTGGGGTGACACGGGGTGGCATCCCCAAGCTTTAGCTTTAGTCCATTCTTCATCTCATTACATCATTCTTTCCTTAACACCTGAAATTTTTCCTTCATACAAAACTTCACATAATCTTCATTAGCAACATTAGTGTACTCAAGATAATAAGTCTTTGGGTTCAGTTTCAACACCAATAAAACTTCCATTAAAACACAAGCTACTGTACCCCTTCCCTTGAAAAGCTTAATTCCCCAAAGAGAACCCAAAAAGGAATCAACAAGAAGCAAATGCAAATAATGGCAGAAATCTGTCAAAACATACCAGCACATAGAAACCAAATTTTTCAAAGACCTTCTGTTGCTCAAATCGAAAAGTGTTGAACTAACGAAAGTTGGATAACAACCTGGGCAGAAGAAAAAAAATAACAGCTCAAACCGACGTATAGAGATTTTACACGAATGTTGTCAGCAAAGCACAAAAATCTGTTTCGGGACAGCAATTTTCCCAAGCATTACTTCTCTCTCATTAGAGGTTACTCTTGGCACAAAAAGAAAATAAAAAAGGATAAGGAGAGGTTATTACTGAAGCAATAACTTCCAAGACTCAACTAAAACTTTTGGGTTATCTCCCAATAAGTACTTTTCTTTAACGCCTTTAAGTTAGGCATAGGAGCAAGATTCAAGTATTTTCGAATGAATAAGCATTAAGATCAATATCAGAAATATCTTTCTTTTTCAAGGCTTCATGCATTCCTACAAGTTTTTAACTGAAAAGCTTCCATGGAAATATTTGTTTTGGTTTCATAGGCATGAACACAAGTGTTCAAGGTCGACCCCCACTTAACCATTACTCATCTTTCCAATCACTTCCTTTTTGAAAACGTTTTTAGGTAACAAGTACAACTATTTTTTTTGTAATTCGCATTCCCTATCCATACTAAGATAGAGAACAACTTAAAACTGAAAGTAAAACCTACTTAGAGATAAAGCAAACAAGTTCACACAAGAATATTCAGCCACACGCTATTGCTCCCCGACAACGGCGCCAGAAAAGGTCTTGATAACCCACAAGTATAGGGGATCGTGTGTAGCCTTTTCGATAAGTAAGAGTGTCGAACCCAACAAGGAGCTAAATGTAAGATAAATATTCTTTCAAGTTCTATCAACCACTGATACAACTCTACGCACACTAAACGTTTGCATTATCTAGAAAATAAAACTAGAGCAACAATACGAGTAATAGAGATAGCTTTGCATGATAATAAATAACAAGAAAGTAAAGCTATTTGCTGCAGCAATAAAATACACTAAACTAACAGAACCATGAGTGTGGAATAGTGGTGGTAAATGTGGTAACTTTGTCCATGTTTAAATAGATAATAGATCAGATTCATTGTCTTTGATGTAGTATTCTATGTGGGAGAGGCTAAATATACATGCACTTCACTACATGGAATTACATGTACTATATGATTGGATTGTTAGCAAACATTTGTAAGTACTAATCAATGCATTAAGGTTTCCCCAACCATAGCCTTAAGTTTATTGGTCCTCTTACTCCCATACATGCAACGTTCTGGTTCGCGTCCTCAGGTTTCGGTCACTCTGGCAGAACTATCCCCTTCCTTTTACACATACTACAAACCCTATGATGTTTAATCCATACACGCACAAATATAATGGACACCAAAGGATTGTACCATATCAACATACAACTCTAATGAACCAAATACGTTCAACCATTCAATCTAAGAACAAAGAAACTACGCAAACATGACATAGATCATAAGATTATAACTTATAGCATCAAACACCATGTTTACATAGGACGGTACAGAGGTATGTGGGAGGATGAACCACTGCATACTAGGAGGATTAGGTGATGGAGATGGAGGTGAAGATGGTGAAGAGGGTGGCGGCAGCGCCGGTGGCGACGCGGAGAACTCCTTCCCCGTCGCCGGTATCATGGGGGAGCATCGCCCCTGAGCCCCCTTCCTTAATGTCTTCTTGGGAGCCCTCCCCCATGGAGATGGGATCCATGGGGGAGGCAAAAATGTGGCTTTGGCGGCTGAAAATTCGTGGGTGGAGATGTCCTGGGCGAATTAGATTTTATCCCTTTATATAGCTTCTCGGATTCCCGTCACCCCATCTTGGGCTGCAGTAAATCGGGACTAGAAGACCCGTCTGGACTTGGAATCAGCTAAATTTTATGTCAAGAGCGTTTGTCGCGAAATTTCCAACAACTTTGTAGTTAAAGAGTTTTCCGTTTGACGCCGTCTTCGATCCGAAACGGGACCATCTTCAAAAAGAGTTTTGAGACAGATTTCTGGAAAAATCCCAATTTGACTCCAACAAGGTTTCCACTTGTATTCTTGGTAATTCCTACACATCAAAGTGTAAAACAAGAACATTGTGCACTTTTGCAACTATTAGTAGGCTAGTCCAAATAAATCATAAACTTTATAAAAAGGAGTGTCAAAAGCATATTATTAGCATAAAACCATCAAAAATTATAGATACGTTGTGGACGTATCACTAAGTTGCAGGTTTTATTCATGGGAACTTTGCTTTGTGGACTCATCTCTTGAAGACTCGTGAAGACGGTGCCTCTTGTTTTTCTTTTCTCTTCATTTTGTTGTTTTAGGAGGCTGTACTACCAAGAGGGGATCCACCTCGGAAGGTTGTAGGGAATCACGTTTTCTTGCACAAACCATACTTGTACCTCCACAACCTTGCTATTGTTTAGTGAGACAGTGATCTTTTGGAGGCATTGAGTTGTTTATGTCCTGGCTAGAAGTACCGATTATGCACTGGTAGTTCCACCCACAGCTTCTTGCGCACGGGGCTTGCGTCGGTGGTAGTACAGGCCAAAGTTCTGGTGCCCTGGTTCGGGCTTAGTATACTCTCTGTATAGAGAGTGCTAATTGATGGAATTTGGACCGGAAGTTTGACCGGTAGTATCGGTCAGAAGTACCGATCAACCCTGAATGGAACTTCTGGCTAGCACATCCTGGCCACTTCCTTTGGTTCCCATGAGCGGTACTATAGACCTACCGCCGGTAGTTCCATCTAGGGGGATTTGCGACCCAGATCTTTTGGGCCTAATTTTGGTCAAGTTCTAGCGATGGCGTAGTTCGGTTTAGTAACCCTTTTCTATGAAGTGCACTATTTGACGGAACTTGCACCAGAAGTTGGGCTGGTAGTACCGGTCAGGAGTTCCGCTCACATTGAGTGGAAACTTCCGACCGTGCTCTGAGGCTCTTCCCTTCAGCTTTCGAGCCATTGGGAAACACTGATCAGAAATTCCGACTGTCCGTCAGTCCTACCGGTGGTGTCGTGAAACTAGCAACGGTTAGATTTGAAGGGAGCCTACTTAAGGCACCCTTATTCCACCTTCCCACCTAACTCTTTTACACTCTCTCTCCTCCATTAATTTCAGAGCTAAATCTTGCTAGGTCTCCCTCTCTACCCAACCAAAGCTAATGATCTTTTGAAGAGTGGAGGAGGAGACCTAGATCTACACTTCCACCAAAGGAAATGTGTTTCCCCCATCCATCCTTTATGTATCTTGTTAATCTTGGGTTCTTGGAACCCTAGATGGTGTAGGACGTCCTTAAAGCTCGAGCATTCGTTCTAAAGCTTCTTGGAGTTGTTGGGGGCACTCCAATTGAGTTGTGGAGATTTTCCCTCAACCTTGTTGTAAAGGTTTTGGTTGGCGTCTTCAAGGTCACCGATTAGTGGAACGTGGGATCGCCTTTGTGGTGAGTTGGCAGGAGAAGAAGGTGGGGTATTTGTGGTGCTTGGGTTACCTTGTGTGGCCCCAACACCTCTCCAACATAGACATAGCTACCTTGGAAGTGAACTACGGGAATCATCTCTGTATCCCTCACTGGTTTACTCATTCCTCTCCTTTACTACTTGCAATTACCATCTTTTTTACTTGTTGTATCTCATTTCATATAGGTTGCTCATATAGTTGTATCTCTACATAACTTAATTTTGCGCAAAGACTAAATTTGAGGAAATGGGATAAAATTTGGTAGTCTCCTATTCAATCCCTCTAGTCGACCATAATGGTCCTTTCAAAGATTCCTTCCATTAAAACACTTTTAATTCACTTGGTTTAATGCCACTCAAATTAATGAACACTTCATTTAATGAGTACTTCATTTAATGAACACATTAACAATTTATGCCCTTGTAATATTTCGATACACCGAAACTATTCCGGCAGTTTTATCAAAAACAGTTTCTGCAATGTCCAATATTTTCTCCTACATTCCATATCCACTCAAATGCGTCGACGAGCCTTAAGTGTGTCACCCTAAGGTTCACGAACTAAGTAGACATAATCGATACTCTCTCCGATCAATAATTATTAGCGGGATCTAGAGATCCATAATGACTCCCACTTATTCAACGATGAACTAGTGATTGCGTGAACCATTTTTGTAGTAACCAATTCCTTTTGTCTCGCGATATTTTACTTGTTCAAGATCCGATCATTTGGTATCATCCATACCTAGTTCGATCTCATTACCGACAAGTACTCTTTTACTCGTTCCATAATATAACATTCTCGTGAGCTAGTCACATGCTTGCAAGCGTTGTTAATGTGATATCACCGAGAGGGCCCAGAGTATATCTCTCCACCATCGAGATGGACAAATCCCAGTCTTGATACACGAGCCTCAACTAACACTTTCTAAGTACCCAACGACATCTTTATAATCACCCTGGTACGGTGTGATGTTTGATGGAATCAAAGTACTCTTCTAGTGTTAGTGATTGGCGTGATCTCATGGTCTAAGGATTAGAGCTACTTCGTGTGAGATTGATATAGCAATATAAACTTTGATGATATGATCATATTGCTAAACCTATTGTGGGTGAATGTTCATTGCATCATTCTGCGATGACATGACCTTGTTATTAACAACATCTAATGTTCATGATCAAGAAACCTTGATCATTTGTTAATTAACAAGATAGTGTAATGAGAGGCATTACTAGGAACCTTTTCTTAGTTTATTAAACACACATGTATTAACGTATCCGGTTAATAAAATTATAGCATGAGAAATAAACATCTATTATAAACTTGGAATAAGATAATAACCATTTATTATTGCCTCTCTGGCATATTCCTTTCAGGATGAACCATGGTTACAGGGGCTCCGAGATGGCAATGGTGCGCATATTGAATCTGGCGGGTGTATGCGTGAGAGTTTTGATGATCCTCCTCGCCGCTCCCTCCTGGCCTTTATACGGGGAGGCCAGGTCCCGGGAGATGTCCGAGTGGGTTACAGATATGAGGGTGAAACCCTAAAGTTTCCTATCTAGTCATGCTGTATCCACCAAGGAGTCGAATCCTTCATGGGATTAGCCTCACCCGAATCATCATAGGCTTCACCCTTAGTAGCAGGTTGTCACGTGGGCCTCCTAGGGCTAGACCAGATACACCAATTGTACGTACCCATAGGGCATACCTATGTCAGTAGCCCCCCGAGTGTTCATTCGAATCGTAGATTTGGATAGCGACTTAGAAGTCATTTGCTGCTTAGTACACACTCAATAGTTTATCGAGCTTTGACCGAAGCATTCGATTAATCCATAGGGATTGTGGCACAGACGCCTAGTTCTTCTGACAGATCGAGACTAGTTAATTTTTCTTGGAAAAAATAACCTGACCTAGTTGCGGTGACCTATTGCTCCTCTGCAAGTTGTAGAGCATGAGCCGTGGGCATAAAACTTATAAAAGTTCTCCGTAAATATTACACCCTTATAGTGGCACACCCGAACCGTTGTGGGTCCAACTAATACTTTATTCCTTACTCACCACATAAGGGCAATACAAGCTGCAAGATCCTCCTCGGTCTAGTGAGGATTCACCTTTACTAAGAAATTTTAAAGCACTAGCTTGAGAAACAACGATACTTCTAAGCTAAGCACCATTGGAGCATTGCAACTTTATTGGGTTCGACCTAGATTTCTCAACTCGATTGTCTTATGCGTGCCAATCTGTTCCTCTAAGTCTACACTATCATCTCCTATTCCAAATTCTAATCCATAGTCTATTCCTTCAATTCCTCCGAAGAGGTCGGGTTCATCATAATAAACTTCCTCCTTAGTGATGTGTTCTAGAGTATTCATGTCTTCCATCTTCATGGTACCTAAGCAATGGTTTTAAGAAGTATGGATTGAGTATGAGCATACTTAGCAAATTCTATAATGGATGTCTGAGGCTCTATCTAAATCCATGGATAAGAATCCTAGGCCTATGCTTAGTTTTTGAAATCGGTTTTTAGAAAAGGTAAGTTTTAGTCTTTTAAAACTATGTCCGTCAGCTAAAAAGGATACAGATGCCGCCTAGAGGGGGGTGAATAGGCGGTTTAAAACTTTTACGAGAAGGGCTTAACAAAATCAGAATAAAACTAGCGTTTACTTTGTTAAGCACAAAACCTATAAAAACTACAGTTCACCTATGTGCACCAACAACTTGTGCTAAGCAAAACAAGCAACTATATGATAGCTAGATATAAGACTTCAAGCACGGAGGCTATCACGAAGTAAAGTGCATAAGTTAATAGCTTGGGTATAGAGATAACCAAGGTACACGGAGACGATGATTTATTACCGAGTTCCTCCCATAAAGAGAGTACGTCTTGTTGGAGGGGTGGCCGGTACTAAGACCACCACGCCACAAAGGCCTCACCCTATTCTCTTGTGAACCTCGCCACAAGAGGCCTGGTTCACTTCTTCACTATCGGTGCACTTGTCGGTGGCAATCCGTAACCTCTCACAAAGATTGGGGCACTTCTCCACAACTCAATTGGAGGCTCCCAACAAACAAACTCAAGGAAAGCTCCACAACTTAATTGGAGGCCCCAAGTAATCCACAAACCTGCAAAACAACTAAACCGTCTAGGGTTCCAAGAACCCAAGAGTAAAAAGCTTCTCACCTTTCACCCAATCGAGTCCTCACCGAGAACTCAAACTGATGCACAAAATGCAATGGAAAGAACACAAAAAGTGCTCAAGTCCTTTCCCAAATTCCACCAAAGCTACAAAAGCTAGTGGGAGAATAAGAGAAGAAGAACACAAGAGGAAATCCACAAAAGAAACCCTAAGATCTAGATCCCAATATGTTCCCCTCACATAGAGGAGAGATGGATTGGTGGAGTTGTAGATCTAGATCCCCCTTTCAAATCCCCCAAAAAATTCAAGAAATATGGGAGGGATTGAGAGAATTTGCAAGCTCTTGAAGGTCAAAACAATGGACGAGAGAGAGTATGCAAGCAACCAGCCTAAGGAGGAATAAGGGGTCTATTTATACCCCTCCCCAACGAAATATGACTGTTTGGAACCTCCCAGGCCGGATAATCCGCCCCTCCCCCGGATATTCCAGGTTCCCCGAGCCAAAATATGGCTAAGGACTTCGCGGCGTGACCCTCAGTATAGGGGGCGGACATTTGGCCCGGATAATCTGCCCCTGTTACAGGGAGCCACGCCTCAAAGTCCTTAGCCGTTTTCCGAAAATTGGGACGGATAATCTGCCCCCATGGCCGGATAATCCGCCCCCCTGAAAACTGGCAGAAACAACGAAACTGAAACAATCATAACTTTTGCATCCGGACTCCGTTTTTGATGATCTTGGGATCGTTTTAAAAAGGACAATGATATCTACAAGATAATCCAGAGAAACATCATAGTACAGCAAGGTAGGATAGAACCAAATGACTAAAGGTTTGACCTCTCCCAAAAAGACGAACCGATAAAACCTCCAACATCGAAAACGCAATAGAGAATACATATGAAATTTGTTTTCGATGAACTTGAGCTTGTCATGGAGATTAACACAAGATATAAATACTTACGTTGAGTAAGACCCAAATAAGAACCAAGAAATATGATGCCAAATATGCAAAGGTTTGAGCTCTCACCGAGGGATGTGATCAAGTTACTCACTCGAGAGCCCCTCTTGATAGTACGATTATCTATCCTATAAACCGGTCTCCCCAACTAACACCACGAGACCGGTAAGAAAGAAACCCTATCAATATCACAAAATTGCCTTGTGTATATTCCACTTGATGTTGATGATGACGATCTTCTACACCTCAAGATGGAACACCTTTCTTGATTGCGCTAGCTTGGTGAAGACTTGGAATTTTCTCCCCCATACTCCACTATGGAAGAGCCTCTGTTTTAGGCACATATTCACATATCCATGATCAACATAAGGATGGAAAGCTACACTTGAGATCATCTTATTATTCAAGACACACTTGCCATAGGCTCAACTTCTACTTGACCAATCTCCGGATCATTCCTTGAAACCTTGATCAACACTTGATCTTCTTCACTTTCTTATTCTTCCAACCTTGAAGCCAACATATGGTTCAAGCATTGCCTATGGATAAATCCTACAAGTAAAACTCAATGCAAACATAAGTCCATAAAGATTGTCATTAATTACCAAAACCACACATGGGGCACACATGTTCTTTCAATCTCTCCCATTTTGGTAATTGATGACAATCCCTTTGAGAGGGTTTATATCTATATATTCAACATGAAAAGCAACAACAAAGATGCAAGAGGATGAGAGGCAAATGCATAAGAACAAGCTCAAAGCATGAAACCAACTTCCCTTAAACCCTCCAAAACTTCTCCCCCATTGGCATCGATTGCCAAAATGGGTGAAAAGCTCTACACAGCCAATAGAGTGATAATTCCTCCAAAATGTGTACATTTCTCATAGTGTGAGTGGATAAAATGCATGTATCCAATGACGAATACTTAGGAGGAGGTTAAAAAATATTGAGGATCAAAAGATTGCAAAAAAAATTAACAAGGTGAAGAAGCAAGCAATCAAAAGATCCAAAGAACCACTTGACAAAAAGAACATACCAAATGAAAGATAGATATTATGATAAGATTGAAAAGAGAGTGTTCTATCTAATATGAGGAGGCTCCCCAAGGTTTGTGCAAAAAAATTGCATTTGAATACAATATGGACAAACATGGCATCCTCACTGCCTCGATATTATTTAAAACCCAACTATGTACAAAAGAGCATATACCAAGGCATAAAACTTGCAATAAACAAATGGTTGAGCAACGAGTAAGAGACAACATAATAGCAGGCTCAACCACAAGGATGTGTGAGAGGCATGCCAAAGCATAGTATAAGACTAATGTAAGAATGATAATTGAGCATCACATAGTCTTCAATGAATGATATTGCTTAGTATGACCATACAACACACACGAAACAAAGAAGATGTCAAAAATGGAGAAGTAACATCTCTCATGTGTATAAGTTTCTAAGTAGACAATCTCACAAATATATTGATCCACAAAGAAACATGTACACACAAAATAGATACTAAAATAAATAGAGCAAGATATCCAAAATGAAGTCATGACAATACACCACTAAGATCTTTGCTTGATAGCATGGCCAAAAGGCTCAATTTTATCTTATTGTATATTCATGAACTTTAACCACAAACATATCAAATACATCACAACTACCACTAAGGGAAGTTGATATAGTTGGAATTTATTGTGAGAGGAATCAAGTATCACAAAGAAAGAATCAACTTTGCAAATTCATCAATATTACACGTGAGAGTACTTTAAGGAAACAATAGGCAATATAATTGCTAGATTGACATATTTGGGATTGGTGAATCATGAGCATGATTTTGTATAGTACCAATTATATGCACTCATCTCAACTTACTCACATATGAAATAGAGAGCGTTCTTTAAGGCCAAAGAAAGAACCACAACAACTACAAATACAAAAAACATGCCAATATGCAACCTACCATAGGTTGGAAGACGATATGTACGCATGAGTAAGAGATACTTGTTACCGAGATATCAGTGGTGTGATGAAGTAGATAGGAGTTTATTGATCATCCTTGCTTGTCTCTAATTATCATTGAGTCATCACTTATTCCTTATGAAAGAGACAAGCATCTAATGCACCTCGAAGGTACCTAAAACAAAATTCAAGTACAATATGGTCCCCGAACTTATTGGGTCCAAAGTAGTTAGAGCAACTACAATACATAGGAGAGACTCCACATAAATATGTGCATATTGATATGAATTGAATTTCATGCACATCTTAGCCAATTAGGATTTTGTGGAGTTTCCCCTATATATTGGATCAAGTAAAGCAAGCACGCCATAATATATACATTTATTAAATATGCATGCACACTACTTTCAAGAACCAAAGGAGATACAATTTGAACAAAATACCAAGTAAACCAAGAAGAAACACAAAAGTGTGACACGATAAAAGGTTGTTCAAATTATATCAAATAACCAAATCAACTCATGAAAGACCACATGTTCAACAAATGAATTAGGCAAAAAACAAAGAGAAAGAGATATACAAAAACACAAATGCTCAAGGATTTATCTCATTCTAAAATGTCAAAAAAGTTAGCAAGGAATGAGATAAAGCCAACTCCCAAAAACAGAAAGTTTTAAAAAAACACACCAAACTCTCAACACTTTTCAAGATGACACAAAGTACCAAAGGAATATTTATCTTCCAAAGACATAAAAACGATATGGAGCAAAACATGTTGTGAAGAAGGATAAAAGGAGTGTTCTACACAATATAGGAAAACTCCCCCATGATTAGTGCATTATTTAAGATTTTTCATTTGAATACAAAATGCACCCACATGGGATCATCATCTCTACCTACATCAAATAGAGCACTAAACAATTTCAAGTCAAAGAAATATCCAAAAATGAGATAACATGTAGATTCAATAAAGGCTCAACACAAAAAAACAAGTACATGGTGTGCAAGCCAACATACACAAATAAACTTGATAACTCAAGATAAGTAAGTGGTTATGCACAACATATAAAAATACATGCAAGGTACAAACCAACACATGCACAAGGGGCGAGTAACTTTAAATGTAAATGAGTTGAGAACATGTTACCGCAAAGAGGAACAATGGATATATGATAGAGATAAGATAATATAAATCACTTGGCTTGATACAATATAATTGACGAAGTTCCCTTAATTCTTCATGATTTAGCCAAGTATCCAATGCCCTCCACCAACACCTATTGATAAAGTTTTAGCTTGTTGGTCCCCAACCAAGTTGGGTCCTAAGAAGTTAGTCACAATAGGCTTGGCAACCCAAATGGTTCTTTTCTTGACACCACATTGGGCACCAACATATTTGGAAAACACATTTCCAACCTCATCCTTACGAAGAGAATAAACATCATCAATAATAATAGGGTTGGATGAGGAGTTACCAATAGTGCATGAAGAAGAGAGGTGACCTTTCTCACGACATATGTAGCAAGTTCTTTTCTTACATTTCTTCACACTTGATTTATCCACCATGGGAGTATTATCTTGGTTCTTTTTGCGAAGTGGCCTTTCTTCAACTTGAGGTACACCATGACCTTGAACTTGAGGCATCTTCCCTTTTTGCTTCTCACTGAGAGTCTTATTCTTCAATGGGCAATATCTAACATGGTGCCCTTCAATTTTGCACTTGAAGCAAAGAATCTTGGCCAAATTCTTGACATGTTCTTGGCCCTTATTCTTGTCTCTCTTAAACTTATTATTGTTAGTGGACTTGTTCTTGATATTGGATTTGAATCCAAGCCCACTCTTGTCATTGTGGATTTTTTGCACACTCAAGATCTTATTGAGTGTGGCCCTCCCTTCCTGACCCTTTTTCAAGTCCCTCTTCAAAGATGAGACTTGGGCCTTGAGCTCTTTGATTTCCTCTACATGGTTAGTATAAACACAAATACTAGAGGAAGTAGAAGCTTCATTGTTAGAGCAACAAGGCAAGGAATGTAATTCATTACAAGATGTAGCAATAATATGAGATGATGAATTACGAGGACTAGCACATGGCAGTACGACATTTGTAGTGGATGTAGTGCTAATGTCCACATGAGCCTCATTAGATATTACCTTTGACATAATAGCCTCATGAGCTAACTTTAGCCTATCATGGGAGGCTAGAAGATCCCCATGAGAGCTTGATAGCATAACATGACTTTCTTCCAATTTCCCATAATTGCTAGTTAGCAAAGCAAGTTGAGCCTTTAGCTCAACATTCTCCTTCAAAATAGATGCTTCAAAATAAGTAGAGTTAGTAGCACAAGCATCATTATAATGAGCAATAGTAGAAGACAACTTGAAAATCTCATTATATTTTCTTTTGAGATCAATTGCCACCTCAAGAGCTTTATCACGGGTTTCCTTTACTTTAGACACTTCTAGAGTAAATGTCTCCTCAAGAGATTCTTTGGTTGCTTGTGCTTCTTCAAGAGCTTCATTTAGATTTGCAATATCATTAGCGTACTCATGCTCAAGGCTACTAATTTTGTCAATTGTGTTCTCATGCTCCTCAACTTGAGCTTCTAACTTATCAATACATTCTTTGCTCTCAATAGCAAAACCCAAGATTTCAACAAAGTTAGAGCAAGCAATATTATTCTTAACAAGAGCATGATAAACAATCTCACCCTTTTCATGTAACAAATCAACATCAATCTCTTCTTCCTCATTATACTCATCCTCATCATCACAAGAGGTATTGGGTTCCAAAGTAGGAGATACCTTTGAATCCCTAGCCATAAGGCATAGATGGGAACCGTGAGATGATGATAATGAAGAATTACTTGAGGTTTCATTCAAGATGTTGTCTTGACCCGTAGAATCTTCAGTTTCCTCTTCATTGTTAGAAACACAACAACTAGAGGAAATAAAAGCATTTATATCATGGCAACAAGGAATATCAAGCATATAATCATGAGATTTACTCAAACAACTTACACATGATATGCAAGGACTATCAACACAAGCATGTCAGGAGTTTGTAGTGCTAGAAGTGTTAAAGTCCAAAGATAGATCATTACAACTAGATAGAGAGGAGGGATTACAAATAGTAAGCACACTATCCATATTGCAATTTCTATCACCACTTACCATATCATTACCTTGTGAAAAATCACATGTTGGTGAAGTGGTAGAAGATGAGAACTCATCTCGACCGGAAGTGGAAGAAACTCAATCATCCTCAAAAATATTGGACACAACATATTTATCTTGAAGTTTTGTCCATAACTCATGAGCGCTCCAAAAAGGTATGACTGAAGAAGTAACTACATGGCTCAAAGCATTAACAAGCACATTAGAAGCTTGAGCATCGAGATATAAGTTTTTCTCATCCTCACAAGATAGATTAAGGAAATCCATTGGAGGAGAAAAACCTATATCTACGATTCACTCCAAATTTGGGTCCATGGCCCGAAAATGATTAAGCATACAAATTTTCCAAATCTCATAACATGTGCCATCGAATATGAAAATGTCATCGTGCACTAATCCCCTAGCCGACATCATTACTCTCAAGGCGGTGAAGCCCAAAAGAGAGACCAGGCTCTAATACCAATTAAAAAGGATATAGATGCCGCCTAGAGGGGGGTGAATAGGCGGTTTAAAACTTTTACGATAAGGGCTTAACAAAAGCGGAATAAAACTAGCGTTTACTTTGTTAAGCATAAAGCCTATAAAAACTACGGTTCACCTATGTGCACCAACAACTTGTGCTAAGCAAAACAAGCAACTATATGATAACTAGATATAAGACTTCAAGCACGAAGGCTATCACGAAGTAAAGTGCACAAGTAAATATCTTGGGTATAGAAATAACCAAGGCACACAGAGACGATGATTTATTACCGAGTTCCTCCCATAAAGAGAGTACGTCTCGTTGGAGGGGTGGGCGGTACTAAGACCACCATGCCACAAAGGCCTCACCCTATTCTCCTATGAACCTTGCCACAAGAACTCAAACTGATGCACAAAATGCAATGGAAAGAACACAAAAAGTGTTCAAGTCCTTCTTTCCCAAATTCCACCAAAGCTACAAAAGCTAGTGGGAGAATAAGAGAAGAAGAACACAAGAGGAAATCCACAAAAGAAACCCTAAGATCTAGATCCCAATATGTTACCCTCACATAGAGGAGAGATGGATTGGTGGAGTTGTAGATCTAGATCCCCCTTTAAAATCCCCCAAAAAGATTCAAGAAATATGGGAGGGATGGAGAGAATTTGCAAGCTCTTAAAGGTCAAAACAATGGAGGAGAGAGAGAATGCAAGCAACCAGCCTAAGGAGGAAGAAGGGGTCTATTTATACCCCTACCCAACGAAATATGACCGTTTGGAACCTCCCAGGCCGGATAATCCGCCCCTCCCCCGGATATTCCGGGTTCCCCGAGCCAAAATATAGCTAAGGACTTCGCGGCACGACCCTCAGTATAGGGGGCGGATATTTGGCCCAGATAATCCGCCCCCGGAGGCCCGGATAATCTTCCCGTGTTACAGGGAGCCACGCCTTAAAGTCCTTAGCCATTTTCCGAAAATTGGGCCGGATAATCCGCCCCCTTGAAAATTGGCAGAAACAGCGAAACTGAAACAATCATAACTTTTGCATCCGGACTCCGTTTTTGATGATCTTGGGATCGTTTTAAAGAGGACAATGAGATATACAAGATCATCTAGAGAAACATCATAGTCCATCAAGGTAGGATAGAACCAAATGATGAAAGTTTTGACCTCTCCCAAAAAGACGAATCGATAAAACCTCCAACATCAAAAACGCAATAGAGAATGCATATGAAATTTATTTTCAATGAACTTGAGCTTGTCATGGAGATTAACACAAGATATAAATACTCACATGAGTAAGACCAAAATAAGAACCAAGAAATATGATGCCAAGTATGCAAAGGTTTGAGCTCTCACCGAGGGATATGATCAAGTTACTCACTCGAGAGCCCCTCTTGATAGTACGGTTATCTATCCTATAAACCGGTCTCCCCAACTAACACCACGAGACCGGTAAGAAAGAAACCCTATCAAGATCACACAATTGCCTTGTGTACATTCCACTTGATGTTGATGATGACGATCTTCTACACCTCAAGATGGAACACCTTTCTTGATTGCGCTAGCTTGGTGAAGACTTGGAATTTTCTCCCCCATACTCCACTATGGAAGAGCCTCTCTTTTAGGCACATATTCACATATCCATGGTCACCATAAGGATGGCAAGCTACACTTGAGATCATCTTATTATTCAAGACACACTTGCCATAGGCTCAACTTCTACTTGACCAATCTCCGGATCATTCCTTGAAACCTTGATCAACACTTGATCTTGTTCACTTTCTTCTTATTCCAACCTTGAAGACAACATATGGTTCAAGCATTGCATATGGAGAAATCCTACAAGTAAAACTCAATGCAAACATAAGTCCATAAAGATTGTCATTAATTACCAAAACTACACATGGGGCACACTATTGGAGATATGCCCAAGAGGCAATAATAAAAGAGGTTATTATTATATCTTTGTGTTTATGATGAATGTTTACATCCCATTCTATAATTGTATTATTAGGAAACACTAATACTTGTGTGTTTTGTAAACATAAAAGAGTCCCTAGTAAGCCTCTTGTTGAACTAGCTTGTTGATTGATTGATGATCATGGTTTCCTGATCATAGACATTGGATGTGATCAATAACAAGGTTATATCATTAGGAGAATGATATGATGGACACACACCCATAGTAAGCGTATCATAAGATCAAGTCATTAAGTTCGTATTGCTGTAAGCTTTGAAATACATAGTAACCTAATCCTTCGACCATGAGGTTATGTTAATCACCATCACTGGATGGGTACTTTGATGACATCAAACACCGCTTCATAACTGGGCGGTTATAAAGGTGTCATTGGGTATTCTGAAAGTATGTGTTGAAGCGCATAGACCAAGATTGGGATTTGTCCATCCATATGACGGATATATATACTCTGGGCCCTCTCGGTGGAATGTCATCTAGATAGCTTGCAAGCATGTGACTAAGTCACAAGGGATGACATAACATGGAACGAGTAAAGAGTACTTATCAGTAACGAGGAAGAACTAGGTATGAAGATACTGACGATCAAACCTCGGATAAGTAGAATATCGCGAGACAAAGGGAATTGGTTTCGTATGTTAATTGGTTCAATCGATCACGAAATAATCATTGAGTATGTGGGAGCCGTTATGGATCTCCAGATCCCGCTGATGGTTATTGATAGGAGAGGTGTCTTCATCATGTCTGCATATTCACGAACCGTAGGGTGACACACTTAAGGTTCGAAGTTGTTTGAAGTATATATGGAATTTGCGTTGGAGACCGAATGTTGTTCGAAGTCTCGGAATGGATCTGGGACATCACGAGGAGATCCGGAATGGTCCGGAGAATAAGATTCATATAATGGGAATCATTTTATAAGTTAGGAAATGTTCCGGAGTGTTTGTATGGAGATTCTAGAAGGTTTCGGAATGTTCTGGAAGGTTCTAGAGGATTTCTTGGAGTTTGCTTGAAAACCAAGAAAGGGATCAAAGAAACCAAGTGGGGTACTACACGGATTCGTGGGGGAGGAGGACTCCTCCCCCCAACCCGCCGGCCCAAGGAGGAGGGAGTCCTACTAGGACTCCCCCTCCCCAGGCACGCCTCCCTCCTTTAAATAGAAGGGAGGGGGCGCCCCCTCTTGCACCTTGTCTCATAACAATCTCTCTCAGCCGCCTCTCTCCTCCACGTTTCTTCTGCACAGGCATAGGCGAAGCCCTGCAGATTTCTCATATCCACCACCTCCACGCCGTCATGCTGCTGGGATTCCATGGAGAAGATCTACTACCTCCGCTGCTCACTGGAACGGGGAGAGGAAGGTCTGCTTTGACTCCGCACGTGTGACCGTCTGCGAAAGCGCTGCCGGAACGCGGCGCCGGAAGGATCGTCCACACGATCTTGAGATCGGCAAGTGATCGACTACATCATCCACGAGATCTAATCTCGTTAACGCTTTCGGTTCTACGAGGGTTAGTACCGATCTATCTCGTTGCTCATGTCTAGTAGATTAGATCTTGGCTTTTATCTAGATTAGATCTGGATTTTGTTCGTTCTTGCGGTAGAAATTTTTTGTTTTCCATGTTACGAACCCATCAGTGGTATCAGAGCCTTGTCTATGCGTAGATCTGTTGCACGAGTAGAACACAATGAGGTTGTGGGCGTTGGTGCTCGTGCCGTCTCTTGCTATGTGTGTACTTTGCATCTTGCGGTATGGTGGGATGAAGCGCTCGGGCTAACATTACATGTCATCATACATGAGACTTGCTCCACGCTTGACGTGCAACTCGTATTGCACAAGTGGCTTTGCGGGTGTCTGTCTCTCCCATCATAGTATAGATCAAATCTACACTTTGCACTTGATAGCACTTGTATCAACGTTGTGGTTCAGTTTCGTAGGTAAGATGCGTTCTTAGTCGAAAGCCCCAAGCCACGTAAAACTTGCAAAGAAAATTAGAAGCGTCTAACTTGTTTTTGCAGGGGTTTTGTGATGTGATATGGCCTACATGTGATTGTGATTGTATTTGATGTATGCAATGATCCCTGTTGTAATATGGCAACCGGCAGGAGCCTAATGGTTGTCTTTAATTCTGTTAAGACCTGCGTGTCTATTCATCTTGTAATGGCTTTGTTCCAAGTAGTTGTGATAGTTGCTAGTGATGATGGACAACCATGAAGCGGCGCCACGGACCTTGACGCAATGCTGGTGATGATGGAGATCATGTTCGTGCTTTGGAGATGGAGATCAAAGGCATAAGAAGAAAGGGCCATATCATATCACACAAATTATGAATTGCCTGTGATGTTAATCCTTTATGCATCTTGTATTGCTTAGATCGCGACTGTAGCATTATAAGATGATCCCTCTCACTAAATATCAAGTAATAAAGTGTTTGTCCTTAGTTGGCACCGTTGCTAAGACTCGTCGTTTCGAAGCATCTCGTGATGATAGGGTGCGATAGACTCTATGTGTGCATACAACGGGTGCAAGCCAGATTTGCACGTGCGGAAACTAAGGTTAATCTTGACGAGCCTAGCATGTACATACATGGTCTCGGAACACGGAATACCGAAAGGTAGAGCATGAGTCATATGATTGATATGATGAACATGAAGATTGTTCGCCGATGAAGCTACATCATCTCACGTGATGATCGGACTTGGTGTAGTGGATTTGGTTCGTGTAATCACTAAAACAACTGTGAGGGATGTTGTTTTGAGTGGGAGTTCACCTAGTTGATTTAAGCATTAAATTAGAACACTATTTATCATAAACTTAGTCTTAACTACTTGCAAATATGTTGTAGATTATGGCGAACATTTCCATCAATTTCAATGTGTTCCTAGAGAAAGAAAAGCTTAAGAACAATGGAAGCAATTTCACGGACTGGTTCCGTGTACTGAAGATCGTCCTTAGGGCTGGTCAGTTGACCTATGTGCTCGAAGCACCGCTAGGTGACCCACCCGCAGAAGATGCCACCGATGACGTAAAGAATGTTTATGCCACTCGGAAACATCACTACTCCACAGTTCAGTGTGCCATCATGTACGGTTTAGAATCAGAGCTTCAAAAGCGTTTTGAGCACCATGACCCATTTGAAATCATTAAGGAGCTCAAACTCATATTTGAGACTCGCGTGGCCATGGAAAGCTATGAAGCTTCCGAGAAGTTCTTTACCTGCAAGATGGAAGAGGGTAGCTTCGTTAGCGAGCACGTGCTCACCATGTCTGGGCACGCAAACAAACTCCGAGAGTTGGGGATACCGATTCCTAATGAATTGGGGATTCACCGTGTCCTCCAATCACTACCACCAAGTTACAAGAACTTTGTGATGAACTACAATATGCACTGCATGAACAAGACGTTGCCTGAACTATCGTCCATGCTGAAAACTGCTGAAGTGGAGATCATGAAAGAACACCAAGTGTTGATGGTCAATAAGACCACCAATTTCAAGAAACGAGGCAAGCCTAAGAACAAGGGCAACTTCAAGAAGGACGGCAAGAAAGCTGCCGCACCTGCTAAGAATCCCAAGGCTGGTCCTAAACCTGAAACTGAGTGCTTCTACTGCAAGGGTGCTGGTCACTGGAAGCGTAACTGCCCCAAGTACCTGGCAGATTTGAAGAATGGCAACATCAAGAAGAAAGGTATATTCGATATACATGTTATAGATGTGTATCTTACTAGTAATCGTAGTAGTGCCTGGGTATTTGATACTGGTTCGGTTGCTCATATTTCTAACTCGAAACAGGAGCTGCGGAATAAACGAAGACTGGCAAGAGACGAGGTGACGATGCGCGTTGGAAATGGCTCCAAGGTTGATGTGATCGCCGTCGGCACACTCCCTCTACATCTACCATCAGGATTAGTTTTAAATTTAAATAATTGTTATTTGGTGCCTGTGTTAAGCATGAACATTATATCTGGATCTTGTTTATTGCGAGACGGTTACTCTTTTAAGTCTGAGAATAAAGGTTGTTCGATTTATATGAGTAATATCTTTTATGGTTATGCACCGGAGATGAATGGTTTATTCTTATTGAATCTCGATAGTAGTGACACACATGTTCACAACATAGATGCTAAACGAATAAAATTAAATGATAATTCTACATACATGTGGCACTATCGTCTTGGTCACATTGGAGTGAAGCGTATGAAGAAACTCCATTCTGATGGACTTCTTGAATCACTTGATTTTGAATCACTTGAAAGATGTGAAGCATGTCTAATGGGAAATATGACTAAGACTCCATTCTCTGGAATAATGGAGCGAGCTACAAACTTATTGGAAATAATACATACCGATGTGTGCGGTCCAATGAGTGTAGCATCGCGTGGTGGATATCGTTATGTTCTCACTTTCACGGATGACTTGAGTAGATATGGGTATGTCTACTTCATGAAACATAAGTCCGAAACTTTCGAGAAGTTTAAGGAATTTCAAAGTGAAGTGGAAAATCATTGTAACAAGAAGATTAAGTTTCTGCGTTCTGATCGCGGAGGTGAATATCTGAGTTATGAGTTTGGCATGCATTTAAAGAAATGTGGAATACTTTCGCAGTTGACACCGCCGGGAACACCACAGCGTAATGGTGTGTCCGAACGTCGTAATCGAACTCTCTTAGATATGGTTCGGTCTATGATGTCTCTTACAGATTTACCGTTGTCATTTTGGGGCTATGCATTAGAGACAGCCGCATTCACTTTAAATAGGACACCATCTAAATCCGTTGAAACGACACCGTATGAATTGTGGTTTGGAAAGAAACCTAAGTTGTCGTTCCTTAAAGTTTGGGGTTGCGAAGCATATGTAAAGAAGTTATAGCCTGATAAGCTTGAACCCAAAGCGGAGAAATGCGTCTTCATAGGATACCCTAAAGAAACAATTGGGTATACCTTCTATCATAGATCCGAAGGCAAAGTTTTCGTTGCTAAGAATGGATCCTTTCTGGAGAAGGAATTTCTCTCGAAGGAAGTGACTGGAAGGAAAGTAGAACTCGACGAGGTTGTTGAACCTTCTTTCGGAGTTGAGAGTAGCGCAGCACCAGAAGATGTTTTTGTGCCACCTGCACCAACTGGAGAGGAAGCTAATGATGCTGATCATGAAACTTCGAACAAAGTTACTACTGAACCTCGCAGGTCAACAAGGGTTCGTACCACTCCTGAGTGGTATGACTCTGCCTTGAACGTCATGTTACTGATGACCCTGCGACGTATGAAGAAGCTATGGTGAGCCCAGATTCCGACAAATGGCTAGAAGCCATGTAATCCAAAATGGGATCCATGTACGAAAACCAAGTATGGACTTTGGTGGACTTACCGGATGGCCGTAAGGCTATCGAGAACAAATGGATTTTCAAAAGAAAAACAGATGCTGATGGTAATGTTACCGTCTATAAAGCTCGACTTGTCGCGAAAGGGTTCCGACAAATTCAAGGAGTTGACTACGATGAGACTTTCTCACCTGTAGCGAAGCTAAAGTCTGTGAGGATTATGTTAGCAATCGCTGCATATTTCGATTATGAAATTTGGCAGATGGATGTCAAAACAGCGTTCCTTAATGGTGACATTGAGGAAGAGTTGTACATGGTACAACCCAAGGGTTTTGTCGATCCTAGTGATGCTGATAAGGTATGCAAACTTCAGCGCTCCATTTATGGACTGAAGCAAGCATCCTGGAGTTGGAATCAACGTTTTGATAAAGTAATCAAAAACTTTGGATTTATACAAACTTATGGAGAAGCTTGTATTTACAAGAAAGTGAGAGGGAGCTCTGTAGTATTCCTAGTACTATATGTAGATGACATATTGTTGATTGGGAATGATATAGAACTTCTTAATAGCGTCAAAACCTATTTGAATAATAGTTTTTCGATGAAGGATCTTGGCGAAGCGGCATATATTCTAGGCATCAAGATTTATAGAGATAGATCAAGACGCCTAATAGCGCTTTCACAAAGTACATACTTAGACAAAGTTCTAAAGAAGTTTAGAATGGAAGAGAGCAAGAAAGGGTTTGTGCCCATGTTGTCAGGTAAGACCTTGAGTAAAACTCAAGGTCCCGCTACGGCAGAAGATAGAGAAAAGATGAATAAAATTCCCTATGCCTCGGCCATAGGTTCTATCATGTATGCCATGCTGTGTACGAGACCGGATATAGCACATGCTGTTAGTTTGACTAGCAGATATCAAAGTGATCCTGGAATGGAACACTGGGCAGCAGTCAAGAATATCCTAAAGTACCTGAATAGGACTAAGGATATGGTTCTTTCTTATGGAGGTGATGAACAGCTTGTTGTAAATGGTTACACTGATGCTAGTTGGAACACCGATCCAGATGACTCGAAGTCACAGTCTGGATACGTATTTATTTTGAATGGTGCTGCAATAAGCTGGAGGAGTGTCAAGCAGAGCGTTGTGGCGAAATCTTCAACTGAATCGGAATACATAGCTGCTTCGGAGGCTGCACAAGAAGGCATATGGATGAAGGAGTTCATTACTGAACTTGGCGTGGTTCCCAGTGTGTTAGACCCGATGGCCATCTACTGTGACAACACAGGTGCCATAGCTAATGCACAGGAGCCAAGGTCACATAGCAACCTGAAGCACATCAAGCTACGTTTTTATGCTATTCGCAAGTATGTCCAAGATGGTGACATAAAGATTTGCAAAGTACACACTGATTTGAATGTAGCAGATCCGTTGACTAAACCTCTCCCTAGAGCAAAGCATGACCAACACCAGAACGCCATGGGTGTTCGGTATATTACCATGTAATCTAGATTATTGACTCTAGTGCAAGTGGGAGACTGTTGGAGATATGCCCAAGAGGCAATAATAAAAGAGGTTATTATTATATCTTTGTGTTTATGATGAATGTTTACATCCCATGCTATAATTGTATTATTAGGAAACACTAATACTTGTGTGTTTTGTAAACATAAAAGAGTCCCTAGTAAGCCTCTTGTTGAACTAGCTTGTTGATTGATTGATGATCATGGTTTCCTGATCATAGACATTGGATGTGATCAATAACAAGGTTATATCATTAGGAGAATGATATGATGGACACACACCCATAGTAAGCGTAGCATAAGATCAAGTCATTAAGTTCGTATTGCTGTAAGCTTTGAAATACATAGTAACCTAATCCTTCGACCATGAGGTTATGTTAATCACCATCACTGGATGGGTACTTTGATGACATCAAACACCGCTTCGTAACTGGGCGGTTATAAAGGTGTCATTGGGTATTCTAAAAGTATGTGTTGAAGCGCATAGACCAAGATTGGGATTTGTCCATCCATATGACGGATAGATATACTCTGGGCCCTCTCACTAGAATGTCATCTAGATAGCTTGCAAGCATGTGACTAGGTCACAAGGGATGACATAACATGGAACGAGTAAAGAGTACTTATCAGTAACAAGGAAGAACTAGGTATGAAGATACTGACGATCAAACCTCGGATAAGTAGAATATCGCGAGACAAAGGGAATTGGTTTCGTATGTTAATTGGTTCAATCGATCACGAAGTAATCGTTGAGTATGTGGGAGCCGTTATTTATCTCCAGATCCCGCTGATGGTTATTGATAGGAGAGGTGTCTTCATCATGTCTGCATATTCACGAACCGTAGGGTGACACACTTAAGGTTCGAAGTTGTTTGAAGTAGATATGGAATTTGCGTTGGAGACCGAATGTTGTTCGGAGTCTCGGAATGGATCCGGGACATCACGAGGAGATCCGGAATGGTCCGGAGAATAAGATTCATATAATGGGAATCATTTTCTAAGTTAGGAAATGTTCCGGAGTGTTTGTATGGAGATTCTAGAAGGTTTCGGAATGTTCTGGAAGGTTCTAGAGGATTTCTTGGAGTTTGCTTGAAAACCAAGAAAGGGATCAAAGAAACCAAGTGGGGTACTACACGGATTCGTGGGGGAGGAGGACTCCTCCCCCCAACCCGCCGGCCCAAGGAGGAGGGAGTCCTACTAGGACTCCCCCTCCCCAGGCGCGCCTCCCTCCTTTAAATAGAAGGGAGGGGCGCCCCCTCTTGCACCTTGTCTCATAACAATCTCTCTCAGCCGCCTCTCTCCTCCACGTCTCTTCTGCACAGGCATAGGCGAAGCCCTGCAGATTTCTCATCTCCACCACCACCACCACGCCGTCGTGCTGCTGGGATTCCGTGGAGAAGATCTACTACCTCCGCTGCTCGCTGGAACGGGGAGAGGAATGTCTGCTTTGACTCCGCATGTGTGACCGTCTGCGGAAGCGCTGCCGGAACGCGGCGCTGGAAGGATCGTCCACACGATCTTGAGATCGGCAAGTGATCGACTATATCAACCACGAGATCTAATCTCGTTAACGCTTTCGGTTCTACGAGGGTTAGTACCGATCTATCTCGTTGCTCATGTCTAGTAGATTAGATCTTGGCTTTTATCTAGATTAGATCTGGATTTTGTTCGTTCTTGCGGTAGAAATTTTTTGTTTTCCATGTTACGAACCCATCACACACATGTTCTTTCATCAGCCTTCATGGTTTGTACAGGATTTCACGGAATCTCTTTCCCACTGCGTTCGCAATCCTTTCACAGAATACGAAGTAACATGTCACGATTCATACACTCTCGAGGGGGCACTACTTTTCCCACAATGATCTAAACCCTGAGAGCATAAAAGGATATGTTTTCCCATTCAAACTTCCTTGGTTTGAGGCTTAGTCAAGATCCAAGCCAATCATTGTCCTTCGTCACGACCCATAGTCCACCCATTGTAACGATTTTTGGTCAAGAGACCTACGCTCAATTATCCTTGCTTCTAATATGCTAAGTTGTTACCTTGTAGCACATGATAGGGACGTCACGGGCTCCCACCCACCGATCTCCTCTCTGGATCTCATCCCGACTTAGGATATGGGGATATACGAAAGAAAAAATGTACAACTGATTTCTCTGTCTCATTTTAGAACTTGTGTCTAGCGCGTTATTATACGGCGCAAGAATCACTGACTATATTGGTTGTTAATCCTAGGTGTATACCCGGTATAATGGAATCTCTACCATATGGTTTCCCATATCTTAACCATGATTCCGATGTCCACCATTTTAGATTATCCGACTACCCTGAGTCGTTAATCCATTTTTCATATTTATTATAAAAATAGTTTTGTATTTGAGTGCAGGTGATAAGTTTTTGAAAATGCTTTCTAAAATAATTCAATATGTAAGCATTCCCTTGCAACTAATATTGCAAGTTTGGTCTTACGAGATATGCAAGAGTAAACTTGCATGCGGTTTGCGAATTCAGGCTATTCGCAAGGCTCAGTTTCTGCAAAGAAGCATCATTGTCCAGTAAGGACAATGTATAAAATCCAAATGCATGCTTAAGGGTTCTAGATAACTATTTTATTTTTTGTTGGTTGTTACCTTCCCGTAATTTAAGTGTTTTAGGTTTTATTAAGATATTTCTTGTGGTGACTTTTATTTCATTTGGGATCTTTATAAATTCTTCAAGAGTTTCTTTTGCCAAGTCTTAGCTATAATATTATTTGGAATTTTATTCCATGCCCAATTTGCATGAATAATCAAGGTTCGTATTTTTAATGGGTTATATTATTATTTTTAGGGTATTTATTCCTCTTTTTGATTATTTAAAACTTCCTCCGTTCCTTAATATAAGTTTTATAGTTATTTGAGAAACTATAAAATATAAGGTGTATTGCATTGAAACACTCGTTTCGATAATATGTTTGGGGATTTGATTATATTTCCTTATCTCAGAAAAGCTCCTCTATTTTCTCATGCCAATTAGTGAGGTGTAATCTCACCCAAAACGTGTGTATCTTACCCTCCATGTCCGTTCTTTAATTTACGTGCCAAAAACTATACACCTTACATTTAGCAATGGAGGGAGTATTTATTACAGAGTTTTATTAGAGAATTATTTATTATTTAATTTTTGATAATTCCAAAAAAATAGGAATTCTCATTCCTTATTTCCCCTTTTTTGGAACAATTTTTACCCGCCGAACACCAACTCGCCAGGCCAAACCATGCCAAGCACCAACTCGCCGGCCAAACTTGCCCTCAGCCCAGCAGACCACCTCCTCCTTCCTCTCCATGTCTAGGAGGTAGCCAACACCTCACCGCCCCTCTTTGTCCCCTGCCCGAGCCAAGTGCTGTCGTGGACCACCGAGGAGAGCCCGTGCCCAGTGCCACCGCACCATGCCAGTGCCGCCTCCAGAGCGCGCCTTGTCCCCGTGTGCACAAGTCACCGCTCGACTGCAGCCCGCGCCCGCCGCTCCGCCTCGACCTGGAGAACACCCCAGACATCCCTGTTCGCCGCCCAAAGCCTCACAGCCACCGCTCGCCGTGGACACCGCCGCCTCGGCCGCGCAGAGCGCCACCTCGCCCAGACCGCGTGCCACCGCCCCTACGGCCGCATTTAAGTCCTAGAGCACCGCCAGGGAACCGCCCATCGAACGCCATCCCCCGCCATGCCGCTAGCTCGCCGTAGCCATGTCGCCACCGTCGACCGCCCATCCCGCTCGGTCTCACTATCGGTCCTATAAAAGGAGCCCTCCCCAGCCATTCTTCTCCACACCATTCCACCCCCCTCACCTCTCTGAACCTCACCCACCTCTAGCCGGAGCAAGTGGAGCAGCAGCTCGCCGGAATTGGAACCGGAGCCGCCGCCTCTGGAGGAGAAGGGCGCCGTTGATTGCGACCACCCCAAGATCCACCGCAACCGCGCCTCACCTCGTCGTCGTCTTCCACTTCGTTTGCCCGCCTCGCCGACCCCGGTGGAGCCCTGGTACGCCCCCAGTAGAGCCCCACCGAGCCGCTAGGGTTCGAGCTCGCCGGCGACCTGTTTGTCGTCGACGACGACCCTCAGCCGTTGATCTCGCTTCTAATCGCATGGCCCACAGCGCGCGTACCGTTTCGCGTGTTAAGTGCCGCTGACAAGCGGGACCCCCCTGTCAGCTGAGCCTCGCGCTGGGGAGCGCCACTGGGCCGGCCCATTCCTTTTCGCGCGCTAGCCCATCGATTCAAATCTGGATTTTTCTTTTTAGTTAAATCTAGTTTCTGTCCCCTAGTTATAAATCAATTCAGAGAGTTTTAGAAATCCAAATTGCATGAAACCAATTTTGTCTAAAAGGTATTGAAATAATCTATCCAAGCCCATTGGATTTATTTCAGTTAGAGTTATAGATCTCTCCTAATAAAAATAACAAAACAGAAGCATTTGCACCTTGCAACATTTTTATAAAATCAACCAAGTTAGCTTTTGAGTTGATTCCAACTCTCAAAAATCACATTTCATCATATCTATCTAACCATGTAATAATATTAAGGTTGACATGCAGTGACTTTGGACTAGTACCAAAATAATGCTATATAGGCATTTCTAGTCACTTTAAATCATTAAATAATGAAGTTAAACCAAAGTAATATTGATCCAACCATTAAAACTCATTCCCACATGTTAGAATATGTGGTGATGACATGTGTCAACATGATCCCATATTTTGGTGGTGGATATTAAAATTTTAGTTAATATTTCAATGAGTTGAAATTACTTTTCTAAAATAAAAAGGATGAAACTATTGAATTAAAACTTGTGATGTTTGTGATGATAATAGATCATCAAATGTGTGTTTTAGAATGCTACTTAGCCTAGTTAAGTACTGTTTGGTGATTGTGCACTCCCTATGCATTTATAGACGCTAGTACCGACCAAGCTTTCGAGGAGGAGGAGTTCTACCAAGAAGAAGAAGAAGAAAACTTCAACCACTGCACCAACCAAGGCAAGCTCTTGTTAGCAGGCTAGAATTAAACTAGATGGTTTAGCAAAGATGCCTTAAGCAGGCTTTGATCACACCCCTTTAACTATTAGTACCCCAAGTCTTATTGACAAGTTTTACTTCCCTTAGTTTACACAAAATTCTTTACTTAATTTTGAAGGTAGCATAAAAAGTATAAAACTTGACCTACTTAGAAACCTTTAGATGTCACTCTATGGCAGGAGATTGAACCCATCACTTCCACCTTAGTGAACACTCTTAACTTAGTATCTTAGTATAGATCAAAAACTTGAGTCACTCTAGATGGGAATACTTGGTGAAAATGAATTAGGAAAACCTTGGAATGATGAGTCATTCTATTGAGATGTTTTGACATGTGTTGAGAAACACAACTGGTTTATGATGATGAAAATGACAAGGCATGAGCCTTAACCCTTTTATAAAACTGATGGTTGGATTCGGATGCGATACCATTCCAAATTTACCGTCCAACCACACTACCTGAATTGGGTAAGGCTTAGCTGGAAATTTATATGCATTAGTATTAGTTTCCTCATGGGAGAGGTTTGAGCTGAGGCTACCTCTCAATTTTGTCCACCTATGCAGTGCCCAAGATGACTGATGGTCATGGTTGGGAGGCCATACTCATAGGAGAGGTGCTTGTACTAGGGTGTGTAAAGGGAAGGTTATGTTTGATTATCTGCATACTAAGTATGATGATTCAGGGTTATCCCTGACAGATGTATCGAATCTTGTGGTGAAAGTGTACCACCTTTGCAGAGTGTCAAACTATTCGAATAGCCGCATCCGCGGTTATGGACAGTTGGAATGGCCATACTGTTTCGTTGTCAGCTGTTTTCTAAATAACTTGACATGAATGATGAACTTTGACTTGACCACAATAGGGTTATGTTGATGATAATAGCTTCCCAATTTAAGTGATTCTAGAACTTTACTTTATCTTTCTTTGCTTCTGAACTCAGCTTAGGTTTCAAACTTAACTTGATAGTTAACTTAGATTCAGTACTTTAACTTAGATTTATACCCCTTGTTAGTAGTAGTTTGCGAGTACTTAAAGAGTACTCATGGCTTTTGTCCCTGGCTATTATCATGGCCAGACTATGAAGGATATTATCAAGATGATGGTCAGCAGGACGGCTATGATAACTATGCCTTCGTCAGCATTGCCTGTGCCCATGAAGATGGACCCCACCGCTACCCTATCGTTTATTTCCGCTGCTTGTTGTATTAAAGACTGGATCATGAGATCCTTATTTGTGTAAAACCTTATGTATGGTTTGTAATTGATGATGTATTGTGATATCCAATCCGTTGTGTCTTGCAAAAATGGTAATCCTAGGATTGCGAGGTATGGCATAACGGGCATCTGGGATTAAAAATCCGGGTGTTAACAAGTTGGTATCAGATCCATCCTGACCATAGGAGACCCTAGTTAGAATGGACGTTCAAACAAAAACTTAGTTTCAAAACCAAAATGAGTATTTATGAAAAACTATTTCCCCTCTTACCCTTGTGAACTCATTCTTTCTCAAAAAAAAATTCATGTTCCTCAAAATTCTTACATTACTACTTAAAATTTGACACACTTGATCACTTCACTAACTTCCTCATCCTAAATTCTTGTAGATGGAGACTCAGTTCAGCAAGTTTTACCAGTTGGGAAACGGAGGTCAGCTGATCTTCGAGAGGGATCTGGATTCGCTGTCGGAGTTACTGGGACGCCCACATCCGGAGTTTCTTGGAGCTCAACTTCCAGGACCCCCAGGAGGAGATCTACAGTGGCTAGTCACCGCGGATCTTCGGGGAAGCATTGAAGCACCAACTTCAGGGAGAATTCAGTTCTCCGTGAGAGAGAACAACTGGCTAGATGGATTAGCCAGGGCAATGCATGAAGCTCTCGCACGTCTATGTGCCCTCAGCATCAACAAGATTCAAGGAACCTGTTTTTCCCACTATGCAAGACGTGACTTCATGGGAATGCCGATGGAGATGCCAAGTCACCCAGAATTGAGGCGACAAGTGGAGAACCTTGACTTCTTGCTTCATGACAGGCAGCAGGAACTGGATAATGCCAGGGAGTTAGCCAACCAGAACCGTGCCATCGCCGACCAGAAGGCCCAGACTTTCGCTTTGCTCATCCAAGATCGCCAGTCTCTTCGCCGCCAGCGTGCAAAGAAGGATCGCACCATCGCCCGTCTTCGCAAGAAGGTGGCCGACCTCGAGAAGACCGTCAAGGAGCAGGAAGCTCAACTTGCCGCCAAGGAAGAAGAAGATGAGGGTGAAGACATCCAGGGAGATATGGATTCTTACCTCAGCAACGATGACGATTTTCTGGAAGAAGATGCTGTAGACTTCTACACTGATGATGAGGACTCCGACTTCATCGACGATGAGTAGATGCACTAGAGCACTGTCGTAGCATGAGATGTATCATCTCATTGTATCGTAGCTTATAGAATGGTTCATCAAACCATCTGTTTTCCCCTTTGATTGTTGCGGTGTGTGTTGTATCGGGTGCTTGCTTGCATGAATGAAAATAAAGTTAGTTGAAAAACCTGAGTCTAACTCAAATTTTTAGCTTTGAAAACCCAAAACCATGAAACTTAGAATTTCACTCTTACCCCTATATCTATCTCAATCTTCAGATGACTCGTGAAAACCAAGGAGGGAGTAGCTCGTCGCAGGACCCAATGCTGCAGATATTGCAGAATCTTATCGCGGACCGTGAAGCAAGCAGGGCCGAGCGTCAAGCCAACTTAGTAACATTGCAGCAGATCGCCCAAATGGCTCTCAACAACCAACTTTCAGAACACCAATCCCCCAATCTTCAACCAATCTGATATTAGATGCTGATGACTGGTTACAGACCATGGAAAACAACTTAGAGGTTGCCAGAGTTGATGAGAATGAGAAAGTTCTCTTCGCCACCCACTATCTGGCGGGAGATGCAAGAGCTTGGTGGAATAGCATCCGCAATATGAACCATGGCCAGGTGATGACCTGGGCAGCATTCAAGGTCAAGTTCAGCCGCACTCACGTGCCGCAAGGTCTCGTCAACAGGATGAGAGATGAATTCCGCAAATTGAAGCAAGGAAGAATGACTGTGGTAGAGTACCATGACAAATTCTTGTCACTTGCCAGATATGCACCGGATGAGATCAACACGGAGGCCAAGAAGAAAGAGAGATTCTTAAACGGACTGAATGATGAGATGCAGACTGTCCTCATCAACATTTGTTTTGATGATCTCGAAGAGCTAGTCGACTCTGCCATTCAGATGGAAGGGAAGATTAACCAGGCAAACGACAACCGCAAGCGCCGTATGATGCAGCAGTCTGGATCCAGTAGTCACCAGAAGAACCGTCCCAACCCTTCACCAGGATATGCACCAAGGAACAACCGACCCCCAAATTCTCGCCCAAGCTACCCCAACCGTAGCGGAGGAAATGTGAAGTCCGGAGGAAAGAATCACAACTCCGGCAATGCCAACAATTTCAACCGTGCCCCTCCCAAGAGCAACAACAACAAGAACAACAACAACACTGCACCCAGAACTGGCAGCAATGTTGTACCTGTCGCAGTCAAGGACAAGTCCCAGATCACTTGTTTCGAGTGTGGAGTGAAGGGTCACTACTCCAATGAGTGTCCCAAGAAGACTGCCGCCAATGCCCCTGTGAATTCCCCAGCTCAGCAGCAGTGTTGTGTTCAACCAGGAAGGAAATTTGCCCCAGGGAACCCGCACAACCGCAACGGTCGTCTCTTCCACATGAACGCAGAAGAAGCCCAGGAAGCGCCAGATGTAGTGCTAGGTATGTTTTATGTCAACTCAGTTTTAGCAAGAGTATTGTTTGATTCTGGAGCATCGCGTTCATTTGTCACCGAAGAATTTGTATGCACTAGTAAGATTCTCCCAACCAACCTGAAGCATGTCATGATAGTTTAAATCCCCGGTTCAACAAGAAAAGCTAGAAAAATTTGCAAAGCTGTACCTATCAGAATACATGGGATAGATTTTTATGCCAACCTAATTGTACTTGGAACCAAAGGATTGGAAGTAGTACTAGGTATGGACTGGATGTCAAGGCATAAAGGACTGATAGACTATGCTAAGAAATCCATCACCATGACCAGTAGTTCTGGAGTAATAGTAGAACATATCTCTGAAACCTTACCCCATCAATTCAAGTGCAACAAGAGTGTAGCCCTGCCTACCATTGACCAAGTCAGAGTAGTCTGTGAATACCCCGACGTATTCCCAGATGAATTGTCAGGTATTCCCCTGGATAGGGATATTGAGTTCATTATCGAACTAATCCCCGGAACCGGACCTATATCCTAGAGACCCTATACCATGAACCCCACAGAGTTAGTAGAACTGAAGAAGCAGTTGGATGCCATGTTAGCAACAGGTTTGATTCAACCAAGTGCATCGCCATGGAGATCACCAGTGTTATTCGTCGACAAGAAAGATGGAGGCAACCGTCTGTGTACAGACTACAGAAATTTGAATGACGTCACCATCAAGAACAAGTACCCTTTGCCAAAGATAGAGGATCTATTTGACCAGTTGACCGGAGCTCAGGTATTCTCAAAGATTGATCTTAGGACTGGTTATCACCAACTTAAGATTCGTGCAACGGATATTCCGAAGACCGCCTTTACTACTCGCTATGGTTTATACGAGTATACGGTTATGTCTTTTGGATTAACCAATGCCCCTGCTTATTTCATGAATCTCATGAATAAGATCTTTATGAATTTCCTCGATAAGTTTGTAGTTGTCTTTATCGACGACATCCTTATCTACTCCAAGTCAGAAAAAGAGCACGAGCAACATCTGAGAATCATCCTAGAAACCCTGAGAGAGCATCAGTTATATGCCAAGTTCAGCAAGTGTGAGTTTTGGCTGAAAGAAGTAGGATTCCTAGGACATATTGTTTCTGCTGGAGGAGTCTCTGTTGATCCCACCAAGATCAAAGATGTCGAAGAATGGGAAGCCCCAATCAATCAAACCCAAGTTTGTTCATTTCTCAGATTAGCGGGATATTACCGCAAGTTCGTAGAAGGATTCTCGAGCATAGCCCAACCAATGACCCAATTGTTGAAGAAGGACAAGAAGTTTGAATGGACAGACAAATGTGAAGCTAGTTTCCAGGAGCTGAAGAAGAGATTGATATCCGCCCCGATTTTGATCATGCCAGACATCAAGAAGCCGTTTGATGTGTATTGTGATGCATCCAAGATTGGCCTAGGATGTGTATTGATGCAAGAAGGCAAAGTCATCGCGTATCTGTCTCGACAATTGAAGCAACATGAGCAGAACTATCCTACCCATGACCTTGAGCTAGCAGCCGTGGTTCTAGCATTGAAGACGTGGCGTCATTATTTGATGGGTAATCGTTGTGAGATTTACTCAGACCATAAGAGCTTGAAGTATATCTTCACCCAGAAGGAGCTGAATATGAGGCAAAGAAGATGGATAGAGTTAATCAAGGACTATGACCTTGACATTCACTATCACCCTGGCAAAGCCAATGTGGTAGCGGATGCTCTTAGCAGATTGCCGTGTAGGCTTAACACCATGATCAAAGAGAAGCAACCAAGTTTGATTGAGGAGTTGGAGCAGTTCAGGACTGAGTTAGTTAGCAAAGGATTCCTAGCTAGCATTGAACTTCAACCCACTTTGATTAGCCAAATCAAGGAAGCCCAGAAGGGAAATGAGAGTATCGACAGAATAAAACATCGTATTGGTATAGGAAAGGCACCTGGATTCACCGAAGACGAAGAAGGAGTACTGTCGTACAAAGGACGTATCTGTGTGCCAGCAGATTCGGAGCTGAAGGAGGTTATCATGAAGGAAGCTCATGATACTCTTTATTCTATCCACCCCGGAGGAACAAAGATGTATCAGGATTTGAAAGAGTAATTTTGGTGGCACAAGATGAAAAGAGAGATCGGAAGCTACATCGCCAAATGTGACATCTGTCAAAGAGTCAAAGCAGAGCATCAGAGACCTGCAGGACTGTTGCAACCATTGCAGATTACGGAATGGAAATGGGATTCTGTCGGAATGGACTTTATCACCGGTTTACCCACTTCTAGTAGGGGAAATGACTCAATCTGGGTCATAGTTGATAGACTGTCCAAGGTAGCCCACTTCATACCAGTCAAGACAACCTACCAGAGTGCAAAGCTAGCAGAGTTGTACATTGCTAGGATTGTTAGTCTGCATGGAACCCCCCAAGACCATCGTCTCAGATCGAGGAACCCAGTTTACTTCAAGATTTTGGCAGAAAGTTTAGGAAGGTTTAGGAACCAAGTTGAATTTCAGTACCGCTTATCACCCGCAAACAGATGGACAAACTGAGAGAGTCAACCAGATCTTGGAGGATATGCTTAGAGATTGTGTGTTGGAATACGGATCAAAATGGGAAGACTACCTTCCTTTCGCAGAATTCTCGTATAACAATAGTTATCAGGCTAGTTTGCAGATGGCACCATTCGAATTCCTATACGGAAGAAAGTGTCATACCCCTCTGAATTGGTCGCAAGTAGGAGAGAGTCGGATCTTTGGACCCGACATTCTCCGAGAAGCAGAAGAGAAAGTCCACAAAGTCCGCAAGCACCTCAAGACCGCCCAATCCAGACAGAAGAGCTATGCTGACAAGAGAAGGAGAGACCTGACTTTCAATGTCGGAGATTTCGTATATCTCAAGGTATCACCATTGAAGGGAACTCAACGCTTTAGTCTGAAGGGAAAGTTAGCTCCCAGGTATATCGGACCTTTCAAGATTCTGAACCGCCGAGGAGAAGTATCGTACCAACTAGAACTGCCTGAAGAGATGTCAGCCATCCACAATGTGTTCCATATCTCGTTACTTCGCAAATGCTTGGAAGTGCCTGAGAAGACTGAAGTTTTCAAGAACATCGATCACAGAGCTGTGGAAATCAACAATGACCTGACCTATCGGGAAGTACCCATTCGTATCTTAGAAGAAGCCTACAGAACCACCAGGACTAGGAGTATCAAGTTTCTCAAGATTCAGTGGAGCAACCATACCGAGGAGGAAGCCACTTGGGAACGCGAAGATTACATTAGGACAGAGTTCCCAGATCTCTTTAGTTCCTATTTTGTTTAAGGGGGGAAGGTTTGTAACATCCCAAAACTTTAATCCAAGCTTAACAAGATCAAATCATCCAAAAATAGGGTTAACAAAAACTTTTCCAAATTTAAAATGAAAGCATTCATATGTGTGTGCATTTAAAATAGGAGTTGTTTGAATTGCCATGATTGTGTGATCCCATGCTTGTAAAATGTTTCTTAGGTGATTTAAACATCATCTACATCATTCTCAAACTTTTCCTAAAGAAAATCAAATCAAAAAGAATTAAAAAGAAGGAATGGTCATTTTGGCAAATTTAACTCTCATGCCTACTTTGGCTATTCCTAGTACTCAATTCTTAACAGAAACAATTCTTGATCTTTGCACCCCTTGCTAGTACACATAATGAAGTACCAAGGCCCACCTTTGGATCTGCTAAAAACATTCTGTTAACTATTTTAAATGACAGTTTAAAATTGAATCTAATGCATATGCATAGATCACCCCTATTTCAAAAACCATATATTTGAGCTCCACTTTCAAATCCCTTGCAACCTGAGACTACCTATCACTAGTGGAGATCACTCAAAAATTTTAAACTCAAAATTCAAAACTTTTTCTCTTGCGGCCATTTCATCAAACACATGGCAGGCAGAATCAAACACAAATAGTTAGCTCACTGTTTCTACAGAGTTTAGCCACCCATTTGACCACAAAACACTCCCTCTGTCTCCACTTGATCAAACCATGCCATTACCACCCCAACCCCTACACCCTAGTGGCCAGGCCAAACCATGCCGAGCACCAACTCGCCGGCCAAACTTGCCCTCACCCCAGCAGACCACCTCCTCCTTCCTCTCCATGTCTAGGAGGTAGCCAACACCTCACTGCCCCTCTCTGTCCCCTGCCCGAGCCAAGTGCTGCCGTGGACCACCGAGGAGAGCCCGCGCCCAGTGCCACCGCACCATGCCAGTGCCGCCTCCAGAGCGCGCCTTGTCCCCGCGTGCACAAGTCACCGCTCGACCGCAGCCCGCGCCCGCCGCTCTGCCTTGACCTGGAGAACAACCCAGACATCCCTGTTCGCCGCCCAAAGCCTCATAGCCACCGCTCGCCGTGGACACCGCCGCCTCGGCCGCGCAGAGTGCCACCGCCCCTACAGCCGCATTTAAGTCCTAGAGCACCGCCAAGGAACCGCCCATCGATCGCCATCCCCCGCCATGCCGCTAGCTCGCCGTAGCCATGTCGCCACCGTCGACTGTCCATCACGCTCGGTCTCACCGTCGGGCCTATAAAAGGAGCCCTCCCCAGCCATTCTTCTCCACACCATTCCACTCCCCTTACCTCTCTGAACCTCACCCACCTCTAGCTGGAGCAAGTGGAGCAGCAGCTCGCCGGAATTGGAACCGGAGCCGCCGCCTCTGGAGGAGAAGGGCGCCGTTGATTGCGACCACCACAAGCTCCGCCGCAACCGCGCCTCGCCTCGCCGTCGTCTTCCACTTCGTTTGCCCGCCTCACCGACCCTGCTGGAGCCCTGGTACGCCCCCAGTAGACCCCCACCGAGCCGCTAGGGTTCGAGCTCGCCGACGACCTGTTCGTCATCGACGACGACCCTCAGCCGTTGATCTCGCTTCTAATCGCACGGCCCACAGCACGCGTACCGTTTCGCGTGTTAAGTGCCGCTGACAAGCGGGACCCTCTTGTCAGCTGAGCCCCGCGCCGCGGAGCGCCACTGGGCCGGCCCATTCCTTTTCGCGCGCTAGCCCATCGATTCAAATCTAGATTTTTCTTTTTAGTTAAATCTAGTTTCTGTCCCCTAGTTATAAATCAATTCAGAGAGTTTTAGAAATCCAAATTGCATGAAACCAATTTTGTCTAAAAGGTATTGAAATAATCTATCCAAGCCCATTGGATTTATTTCAGTTAGAGTTATAGATCTCTCCTAATAAAAATAACAAAACAGAAGCATTTGCACCTTGCAACATTTTTATAAAATCAACCAAGTTAGCTTTTGAGTTGATTCCAACTCTCAAAAATCATATTTCATCATATCTATCTAACCATGTAATAATATTAAGGTTGACATGCAGTGACTTTGGACTAGTACCAAAATAATGCTATATAGGCATTTCTAGTCACTTTAAATCATTAAATAATGAAGTTAAACCAAAGTAATATTGATCCAACCATTAAACCTCATTCCCACATGTTAGAATATGTGGTGATGACATGTGTCAACATGATTCCATATTTTGGTGGTGAATATTAAAATTTTAGTTAATATTTCAATGAGTAGAAATTACTTTTCTAAAATAAAAAGGATGAAACTATTGAATTAAAACTTGTGATGTTTGTGATGATAATAGATCATCAAATGTGTGTTTTAGAATGCTACTTAGCCTAGTTAAGTATGGTTTGGTGATTGTGCACTCCCTATGCATTTATAGACGCTAGTACCGACCAAGCTTTCGAGGAGGAGGAGTTCTACCAAGAAGAAGAAGAAGAAAACTTCAACCACTGCACCAACCAAGGCAAGCTATTGTTAGCAGGCTAGAATTAAACTAGATGGTTTAGCAAAAATGCCTTAAGCATGCTTTCATCACACCCCTTTAACTATTAGTACCCTAAGTCTTATTGACAAGTTTTACTTCCCTTAGTTTACACAAAATTCTTTACTTAATTTTGAAGGTAGCATAAAAAGTATAAAACTTGACCTACTTAGAAACCTTTAGATGTCACTCTATGGCAGGAGATTGAACCCATCACTTCCACCTTAGTGAACACTCTTAACTTAGTATCTTAGTATAGATCAAAAACTTGAGTCACTCTAGATGGGAATACTTGGTGAAAATGAATTAGGAAAACCTTGGAATGATGAGTCATTCTATTGAGATGTTTTGACATGTGTTGAGAAACACAACTGGTTTATGATGATGAAAATGACGAGGCATGAGCCTTAACCCTTTTATAAAACTGATGGTTGGATTCGGATGCGATACCATTCCAAATTTACCGTACAACCACACTACCTGAATTGGGTAAAGCTTAGCTGGAAATTTATATGCATTAGTATTAGTTCCCTCACGGGAGAGGTTTGAGCTGAGGCTACCTCTCAATGTTGTCCACCTATGCAGTGCCCAAGATGACTGATGGTCATGGTTGGGAGGCCATGCTCATAGGAGAGGTGCTTGTACTAGGGTGTGTAAAGGGAAGGTTATGTTTGATTATCTGCATACTAAGTATGATGATTCAGGGTTATCCCTGACAGATGTACCGAATCTTGTGGTGAAAGTGTACCACCTATGCAGAGTGTCAAACTATTCGAATAGCCGCGTCCGCGGTTATGGACAGTTGGAATGGCCATACTGTTTTGTTGTCAGCTGTTTTCTAAATAACTTGACATGGATGATGAACTTTGACTTGACCACAACAGGGTTGTGTTGATGATAATAGCTTCCCAATTTAAGTGATTCTAGAACTTTACTTTATCTTTCTTTGCTTTTGAACTCAGCTTAGATTTCAAACTTAACTTGATAGTTAACTTAGATTCAATACTTTAACTTAGATTTATACCCCTTGTTAGTAGTAGTTTGCGAGTACTTAAAGAGTACTCATGGCTTTTGTCCCTGGCTATTATCATGGCCAGACTATGAAGGAGATTATCAAGATGATGGTCAGCAGGACGGCTATGATAACTAGGACTATCTGCCTTCGTCAGCATTGCCTGTGCCCATGAAGATGGACCCCACCGCTACGCTGTCGTTTATTTCCGCTGCTTGTTGTATTAAAGACTAGATCATGAGATCCTTATTTGTGTAAAACCTTATGTATGGTTTGTAATGGATGATGTACTGTGATATCCAATTCGTTGTGTCTCGCAAAAATGGTAATCTTAGGATTGCGAGGTATGGCATAACGGGCATCTGGGATTAAAAATTCGGGTGTTGACAATAGCGGTACAACAGGCTCCGGAATAGTTGCTCTATGGGAAAGCGGCGCTAGAAGCTTGAAACTCCAGCCTGAGAAGATTACTCGGGTGATGGTCCTAGTGACATGAAACCCGTGTCCATCCCGGGAAAAGAAAGGAGACATCTGGCTGATGATTCCTGACCTAGGGGACAAACTACCCTCTAGCCTCGTGTCATCGGCCCCCCTCTGATGACGATAGCATGACTCTACCACGTCGCACACGTTGGAGTAAGGAACACGCCACGTCGCAGCCATGCACTCCCCACTGCTCCCGGGATCCTGTGCGGGTTCTTTCCCGGGATCCCGGCGGCCTAGGGACTGTGAACCCCAGAGCCAACCTCCAACAAGACTATGGCTGCGGGACAAGCACTAGTACCAGTCTGCTTACCGCAAGCGACATGTGGTAAGGCACCAGAAGGGCATCGACACACTGAAGACACGCGCACCACTCCCACACCACGTAGAGACCGATCCTTGTGGAGTCCCTTACCTTTATAAATGGAGGCCCCGGTCGACTGGGAGGTTTTTTTCTAGTCTAAGCTTAGATCCTTCTCGGGGAAGGAACCCTTGTATTCGTGATCGTCCACTAGATAGTCGATAGTTACAGGACGTAGGGATCCTCACATCGACGACCTGAACCTGGGTAAAAAATCATGTATATGTGTGTTTGTATGTGTTCGTCTAGCTCGCCGGATGTTACGCCCTGGCCGAACTAATAAAGGGGATCCCATCCTTGGTGTCAAAAATCAAGGCACGACATGCCCGGTGTGGCCCGACGGCGGCCGCATGGGGTCGGAAGGAGGGGTCGAGAGTCCTCCCTGAGATAGACGACGTCATTGATCTTGACTGACCCGGGACCCAACGCACGCAGTAGCTGGATGGAGCGCCACGACATGCGGATGTGGTCGGCCAGGAATTTTCTTTCTGACACGGGACATGAGGTCTTGCCAGCAGGAGAGACAGAGGGCTTGTCGGCGACGCTCTGGCAGGCATACTCTTTGTGGCTTCATAACTGCTAGGGAGAGAGGTGCGTGGATTTGTCAAAGAGCTTGCTAAGCAAGATTATGTGGGCTAGGCCCACGTAAGTGATTAAGTGGATGTAAGTTTGCGGTACCACGGCCATCCACTCCCGTTTGCACCCTTACTTCTCTATGATAAGAAAGTTGATTTTGGGGTTTTTTTTTTGCAAATAAAAAACAATTAGAGGCTTACAATGGGTCCCAGCTCACCATGTCATCAAATACACCTCTACAACCCGCGTAAACTCGTATTCCTATTTTACAATGATTGTATTGATTTTGTCCGACAAGTTCAGGCTTATGATGGATTTAACTCGATAGGAGGCCACACTGTCCTTGCCATTTTCGCTGGTCTGACCTAACTCTGTTTTAGGGAACCAATCCAACTCTGCTGGTTGCTATGGATCTCAATTATAGTGATACGCCGTCGAGCGTTCCGTGGTTTTTTTCCGTAAGGGTTTCTACGTAAAAATCTGTGTGTTTTTTTCCGTTTGATCTACTTTTGCTGTACGATTGTGTAACAGTACACGTGCGGCGCCCGCGAAGCATCCGCGGCGACGCATTTTCAATGTATTTTTGGGCAAGAAATGACTCGGCCGGACAAGCATGACTGTTTGGTTTGAAACGCTGGGGCAAGTTTTGACCGTCCGGACATTAGCGCGGCCGATTCGGATAAGAAATAGTCGAATGAATCGGTCCGGTGGAGACGCCCTTATTGCTGGCCCCATGAGATGCATACGGGGACGTCTACTTTTCGTCGTTTTGGCAAACACGTGCTGCAAATCGTGGGTCCCACCTTCAAAGTGGGCCAATTACGGCGTGTGCTCAGTCGAGCATTATATCTCATAAACAATAATTCAGTACTATCTGATGAGTTTGGCAGACTATTCGTATGAACATGCTTTTTTGAGGTAATGTTTATGTTCTTTTTCTGTTCATGTCAATCTTTTCCTCAACAACCAGAAACAAATAAGTTGCTCAAACCCAGCTCTATGCTTAAGTTCAAGCCTGCTTCTTCCATGTCGTCGTCCATTGCCCCCCACACCATTCTGCGCCCCTTTGGTGTTAGCCCGGCGGGCCGCTATCCTGGACGCCATGCCCGGTCCAGATTCCGTGCGAGCTCGGCTGAAGCAGTGAATTGGGATAAGAAGCCGGAGAGTAGCAAGAGGCAGAAGAAGGGGGAGGAGACCAGATTGGTGGTTCTTTGCGATGATGGGTTCGGGAGCGTCACCATGAAGGATTACCTGGAGGCTGTGAGGGCTTTGCCCAAGGACGACGGCGGGCCACCTCGGTGGTTCTGCCCCGTCGACTGCGGCCAGCCGGTGGTTCGCAACGCACCTCTGCTGCTCTTCTTGCCAGGTTCGTCCGAGACTTCCAAATGGTAAAATAGTACCGTAGTACTAGAGGAACTATTTCAGCTTTCAGCTAACATGAACACAGTTTCAGAGAACAGCTTTGCTACTGCCATATCAGAGAAACATGTAGTACATTCTAGATTAGGATCCAGGGAATGTATATTTATCAAGCCTTCCTTTTGGCAACCTATTGTTGATTTTATAATCATGGGAACTGCAGGAACCGATGGTGTTGGAATGGAGCTCATTTTACATCACAAATCCTTGGGCATGTCAGTATTCCTAAACGTACACATATGTTCTTCTATATATGTATTTTTTATATACAGCATTGTACTTGCATTCTCAAAGACATATTGTGGGATTCTTCCCTAGGCAACGCATTCCTTAAAATGATATATAGTTCAAATAAATTCTTCTTTTATTATCCACAGGGTATTTGAGGTGCGCTGCTTACACATACCGGTAAGCGACCGTACACCATTTCGAGGTACATACATATGGCTTAAACTTTGGACCGTGTTTATATTTTTCCTTTTACTTCCCAAGTAATACAGAATGAGCTCCTACATTCTAAGGGCTTGTTTGTTTGAGCTGCCTAGCTGTGGCTGGTTGTACTGTTATGCAGACAAAGCTGTTGTTCTGAGTTTTACTCCTTGACAAATTAGTTGGCTGTCTAATAACACTGCATCTGTTCTAAAATCAAACATGCTCGTGCTTATTTTTACTAAATCTTGTGTGATTTCATATAATCCAAACAATCTTAGCTGTCCATTTAATTCAAATTTGACGGCCAGCCAATCTAATTGGACTCTGCCAAATTATTTCAAATTGAATAATTATCATTAAAATATAATAATATTTGTAGTACTTTGGCCTATGTTATATATCCAAGAATGTGAAAGTTTGGATGAATTTTCTTGCAATATTTTAGATAAAATATCATGTATCATTCCAGTAATTTTATTTCATTGTCGGTGGTAAGCTAGTGCTTTGTATGATTTTTATAGGAAAAAATTTCACAAAAGCCCTAGCTTACCCCCCCCCCCCCCCCCCCCCCCCCCCTGCTTTGTGTGATTTTATCATACCTGATTATTTGTTTTACCCGCAAAAAAAGAATAGAGGTGGGCAAATAGTCCACTGAATTGAAATAAGTTGTTACTTCCATACTATGGCACTTAAAACACTAGTAACATGGACTACCTTTATAAAATTTTCCTTCAACGATGGATGATGAAATGAAATGTGTACAGGGATACTACAAATTGTTGATGAATCTGTCAAATATGAGCATGCTTTGTCACCAAAAAGACCAATATTTGTGATTGGAGATTCTCTGGGTGGATGCTTAGCAATTTCGGTGGCAGCTCACAATACAAAAATTGATTTGGTTCTTATACTAATAAATCCAGGCAAGTGAATACCTTATGTCGACTTTAATATGAGAGAGTAATTGTAATACATTTCAATATGTACTTTCAGGAACGTCATTTGCGAAAACTCCGGTACAAGCAATATTGCCTCTTTTGGACTTGGTGCCAAGCAACCTTTCTGTTACACAAGCACATTCTTTGAGATATTTGATTGGTAGTTTTCTCTCAACTTTATAAATACATCATTTTATGCAATAAGTAGATTCTCATAGTCCGGCTGGAGTGAGGATATTTGACTCTTTTGAATATAATGGTACTCCCTCCGTCCCAAAATAAGTGACGTGGGTTTGTCTAGATTCGGATGTATCTAGACACGTTTTAGTATATAGGTACATGCGAATCTAGACAAACTCAAGTCACTTATTTTGGGACGGAGGGAGTATTTTGTTTGTGCAGGATTCCTTGGTAAGTACGCTAGTATGCACATGTATTTCACCAAACAAATGTTATTTCAATAAAAGATATATTCTTAGATTCAGGAGGCTAAGAATATATGAACAAATCATTACAACAAGACTTGAACTATGGTGGCTCATATAGCAACTTGAATTCATTTATTTCACTCTAGTTACTCTATATTAATGGCTAGGACTACACTGAGTTGTGTGAATGATTTGGATAGAAATTTTGTGATATGACTTGTGGTTCTATGAAATATATTGTTTTTGGTGGTAATGTCTAGTAACCCCGTGGCTATATCTAATACAAAGGTGAAACCCTTAAGATGGCAATGCTCGGCATTCAGAATGATTCGTCTCTCCAGGAGGCTCAGCAAAAGTTTTCGGACGGTCTTAGTTCTATGTTAACCTTAACTACAGTAAGTTATCACTTTTTTTCGATTCTATATCAATCCTTCAGTTTTGCAGCATCCTTCATCTCTAATAACCAGAATTCAACCAAGTAATCTAAACTCTAAAGTGCAATTGCATGGTCTGCAATAGATAATAAAAGATGGGACAAGCCAGATAAATTTCCATTTGATTGCCTTACATTGGATAGATACATGCATGTTTGTTACTTTTCAGGAAATTGGAGTTATCATACGAATGGATACTGTTGTGTGGAAGCTCAAGCTTCTTAAGACAGCTGCAGCCTATGCCAACTCTCGTCTTGATGCGGTACAAGCAGAAGTTCTACTACTTGTCAGGTGCTTTTTCATATAAAATATCACATTCAATTTATTCTCAATCCCTGTTGAGTCACAACCTTCACAAATTTGATCTCACACTGTAATATATTTGGACTTAGTGGCAATCAGAATCTGGCACAAAGTGGAGAAGCAGATCGACTCTTTAAAATGCTGAAGAATTGCAAAGTTAGATACTTTAGGAACCAGGGTCATAGTCTACTCATGGTATGTAATATCATGCTTATGATAAATGCTTCACAATGACTTCAATGATCTCACTTGATCAGTTTATGTTTCTTACGACAAAAAAGGCAACTATTAGCTACCGACACTGTATTGTATAATAATTAATAATCCTCAGTCCTCACAGTTCAATGTCCTTACATAGGAATATGATTTCAATCTTCTAACTGTGATAAAAGGGGTCAACGTGTACCGCCGCAGCCAAAAACGGGATGTCGTTCTTGATTACCTTCCACCTACGTTTAGTGAGTTCAAGAAAACTTTTGGTGATGACTTCAAGTAAGTATTCAGTTTTTCAAATATCCACTCTACCATCAAATTGTACATGTCCAGGATCATGGGACTGATCAGCTAAATCTCCTCTTCAGACAGTTCAATCAGCTATTGAGCCCAGTCATCTTGTCTACTCTGCAAAATGGAAAAATTGTTCATAGCCTTGCCGGCGTTCCTGACAAAGGTCCTATCTTGTTTGTGGGTTATCACCAACTCATGGCGATGGAGGTGAGCTCATTGGTTGAAGGGTTCTTGAGAGAGAAGAAAGCAGTTGTCCGAGCATTGGCCCATGAGGCGTTCTTTGTTGGGAACCTTGGCACCTTGCGCGAGGAGTTGTCTCTGTTTGATGTTGTTTCCATGTATGGCGCAGTACCAGTCAACCCAATCAATACGTACAAGTTATTCAAAAGAAATGAGTTTGTTCTCCTGTATCCAGGCGGTGTTCGGGAAGCTCTCCACCGAAAGGTGTGCTTGAACTAAGAATTTTGTTGTACTTGTACACACGAATTTCATGTTTGCTGTCACTGTGCATATGAATATGTCTGCCGGATGTACTAATTGTGTATGTACTGGGCAGGGTGAAGGCTACTGGTGCTTTTGGCCAGACAAACCAGAATTTGTAAGAATGGCAACCCGGTTTGGAGTTACTATCATACCATTTGGTTGTGCTGGAGAAGATGACTTTTTGGAGGTATCATTGCATGCCTCTGTTGAATCAACTCAAGCAACATGATCTTCGTATTTAAATTTTTTATTCTCTAGTCAGAGTAATATTCCACGTATTAATGATCAGTGGCCTGCATTTTCGTAGGCAAAGTACATTGCATCTATATATCCTTTTTTAAGAGAGAATATTTTTGTTAATTCTCTGTTCCTTCTGCAGGTGGTTGTGGATTACAATGATCAGAAGAACATTCCCTATCTGAGAGACTGGATAAAAACATTCAATGAAGATCTTCCAACTATAAGGTCAGAATTTACTAGTTTTCCTTGAGAACAGAAAGAAGCAATCAAGTATTTCTGTCACAAAATTACTTGCTCAGCTACGGTAGGCACAACTCAATTTCAGGGAAACTGTCATCGGAGAGGATGGGAATCAGGCCGTGCACCTGCCTGCAGTTCTCCCTAGAGTACCAGGTCGGTTATACTTCCTGTTCGGCAAGCCAATCGAGACGAAAGGAATGGAAAATCTCCTGAGCGACAGCAAGCAAGCAAACGATCTGTATTTACACACAAAGTCTGAAGTGGAGAAGATGATCTGTTATCTCAAGAGGAAGAGAGAGGAAGATCCTTACCGGAGCATAGTGTCGCGCACGCTGTACCAGGCAACTTGGGGTGCTTCTGCTCAAGTGCCTACATTCGAACCGTGAAAACCATATGTGGATGTACCTTTGCCGTAGAGTGGATTCTCTGTTTAGTACCCCCTTCGTTTCAAAATATAAGATGTTTTAGCTTTATGAAAGGAGTCATTTAGATTCTTTTAGTGTGTATGTTCACTTCAAAATTAGATGAACCTAGACACTAAAAGAAGTCTAGATACACTTCCTTTACAAAACTAAAACATCTTATATTTTAAAACAGAGGGAGTATTTTCTTGCAAGACTTGTTGTGTAAGACCGTCTTCTTCGTCTTGCGGAAACCAACGGTATGTAGTTTTTTAGAAGGAACGGGGCAGTAGCCTAATGGTTGGGTCGCAGTTGGCGCATCCCAGCGACCGGAGTTTGATCCTTGTCAGGGACGAATTTTTAAAATCCTCATGCCGATCCGCTTTTATTACATTAAAAAAATTGTCTAGTTTCTTCTAGCACTGTTTCACCTTTTTTTATAGAAAAATTCAGCTTAAGAAAGTGAAGGTAAGACTGAAATTGGACAACCAACGCACATCAATAATGAAAGGGTGGATAAAGACAACATGGATTTGGTCACTTAGATCAAGCATGATGATATCGCTGGACGCGCAAAGAAAAACCATTGCTACACATTCAGATTGGAGAGTGCGACAGGGTACGGACCCTTCGAACGTCGTGGCATAGTGGTTGACTGGCAGTGGCTACCTATCGCCGCTGCCTCAAATGGGATTGAGATCCAGTGACTTTACTAAGTGAAGTCACCATGCAACTTTACCCTTGTGAGTGCCATCGGATCAAGATCCAACGCACAGGATTCATTCAAAATTTAAACTTATATTTTAAACTGTTCAGAAAAAATTGAAAAACTTGCAGTGAATCATATATCTTACATCAAGTATTCTGGGAAAGTTTCGCTTTATTTGGATAAACAGATTATGATTAAATAACATTTTAAGATTTGAGATAAAAAATTAAATAAATCCTAAACCAATAATCCAAATGAAACAAAAAAAAATCCAGAATACTCAATGGCATATATATGATTCACTAGAATTTTTCCAATTTTTTTCTGAAATGTCTGAGTTTTGAGTTTAAATTTTGAATGAATCCTGTATGTTAGATCTTGATCCAATGACACTCACAAGGTAAAGTTGCACGGTGACTTGACTTAGTAAAGTCACTGGATCTCAGTCCCCTCAAATGACGTCGTCGCCTTCCTCTCAGTGCCGGACCTGGAGGCCATGGTCGATTGGGATCATAGTGACGCCGTAGCTCCTCCATTCGTGTTCGGATTGCTCGAGAGATCTACAGTAGGTATCGGGGCACTCGGGGCGGATTTGGTCGAAGAATCTGACGAACCAAATATATGAACCTAAGGTAATGGCTAATGTGCGGTCAGTATGGGCCTTCCTTCCCTTCGCCACTGTGGCCGTTTGAGTCCAACAACACCAGGTCGAAACTTTTGGTGATGGTGAGTACCGGAGAAGGGGTGGTGCTTGGGTTATCTCGGTTGGAGATCCACACGACGGTTGGTGATCCGGGAATGTTGTGGTACCATATGCCAAGGTACAAGCTCGTGTTGGAGCTGTTCGGAGAGAAGAAGCCGAGCGCAAGTCAGCCCCTCGAGAGTGCCCGAGGAGAATGGCTTTGCATGGGGATCTGTGGAATGAACTCAAGAATAGGAGGAAAATAGGAATGCAAGACTTGCCTTGTAAGGCCATCTTCTTCGTCTTCTAGGAAGAACCAATTGAGGTGTACGTGGTTCTTTAAAAAAAATTTTGGACAAATCAGCAATAATAAAGGCATGGAGTGAAGACAAAGTCTGAAATTGGACATATAAATAATAATAAAGGCAGCATGGACTTAGTCACATAAACCGAACATGATTAGCACACGATGGCAGGGGACCAGACCCTGAAGTCTCCAACAATGACGTGCAAAGAAAATTTGTTGCTATAAGTTCATATTGGAGGTTTGACTTTGGAATACATGCACCACCTCCTGCTGGAGTGCCCATTCGCATGGCAGACAAGGCATGGGATCCTCACGTTGACAGCCACTGCGCCGAACAAGAAATGAGGAAGGATCGCTCATGGATCAGTGGTTGCACGCTAAGCAGGACACGTCCAAGAATACGCGCAAAGGGCTGCCCTTCTCACGCACCGCAATGAGTGCATCTTTGAAGGCACCCAGCCCTCGGTCTGCACCCTTGTCGCCAAGATCAAATAGGAAGCCATGCTCTAGGCAAAGGCAGGCGCCCTCGGGCTCTGAGTTGTCCTGCCATTTACTGGGATGTGCATTGATTTCCCTGTAACATGCCTCTTAGGAGGATTTTAACCTCATCTTTTCAATAAAATGGAACGCAAAGGTCCTTTACGTTTTTTCGAAAATAAAAAGACTTTTGTAAGGTCGTCTTCTTCATCCTCTAGGAACGATCTGAGATGGACGTGGTTCTTCAGAACAATTGGAGATATCAATAATAAAAAACAGTT